>CM028129.1:1165135000-1167535000 GCA_016271365.2 Neoceratodus forsteri | reverse complement strand
CATTTTAAAGAAGGCATTTTTGTGAACATCTGAGGTAGCCACCATTCTGAAGGGACACCCTGTCTTAATTTAGGTAACTGGAAAAACAGAATGCTTCCTAATACAGGAAGTGATTAGAGTAAACTTGATAAAAGAATCCCACACTCCACCTCGGTTTTGAGCAGTCTGTGTTGGTTGGTTACAGGGTAACTTTTGACTGGGCTCAAAGGGTCCAGGTGTACAGGGCATGCCACCTTCATAGACAGCTAAGAGTGGGCACAGGACAACATACGCGGTGAATCAGGGGGAGGTCTGCTCCAGCCAAGGGTAAGAGGAGTGCTGGCTGAGGTGCAGGCAGGTGGTTTGTCACATCTGATGGTAGTATAAGGGATCTGTGAGAAGCATGCAAGCACAAGCTAGCAATCTGTGGTTAACTGAAAGTGTACACAAACACCTAAAGAAAATCCTTGTATACTGCACAAGATACATAACCAGTTCTAAACAAAGTAACAAAGTGCACAGGAAAAAAAACATTTCTTTTTTTACTTTGCATGCTTACTTTTGGATACAGTAAGTGATCAGGATCATGGAAATAACAGTGGCAATCAGTTGTAACAAACACAAATCAAAACAGCTGTGAGATTTATGCAGGAAACAAAAACAAACAAACAAAAAAAAACATTAACCATGAGTTGCTTAATAAAAAGCACCTCAAGAGACCCTAGTACAAAAAGATCAGGAAGAGCAGTGGGTCCCCAACAAAAGCCATGGTTGGGCATGGGTCTCCCTAACCAGTAGGTGATGCCCATGAAAAAGAAAAATTGAAAGAGAATTAGAATTCTGGGCAGGCACCAGAGCCAGTGCAACAGCAACAGCCACCAAAGCGACCGCCACAGTGGCAGGACAGACTGAATGATTTATAATGGGGCCTCCAGGGGAATATCTCTTATGGTATAAGTGACTCCTCTCATGAGGTTTGGGCAGGCAGAACTCCTCAGCTTCACTTTGCAGTCCTCTCACCCAAACCTCCTGCTCAGAGTCTCTTATACCAAAATAGACATTCCTTGGAGGACCTATAAACTTATAGAAATACTCCTGATTCATTCTCCAAAATGAATGCACAGGATAGTTGGGATTATGATAAAACTTAGAATGTTTTGCTAAAACATTGTGAACTGATGGCTGATGCCCATAAATTAAAATATCATGGCCCAGATATTTCAAAGGGTTGCGCATGGTAGCAACACTATTCTTTATCGCCTTAACCCACTGATCGCCTGGCGTGATATTCAAAAGGGAAAAGTGTGCTGCACAAATCCCAATGTGCCCGGAGCATATCAGTAATGTATGCAGACACAGGTAGGGGAGGCGTGCCCATGCATAACCTGCACAGCCCGATATTCAGCCCAGGATGTGCAGAGCCATGCATGCACAACCCCTACTTGCGCCAGCACAAAGTTTAGCCAAAAAAAAAGGAACAACTGATGGCCACCCACAGGTGGGCTGCCGCATAGCAGGGTGCAACAAAGCAGCTACACTGTGGTGGCCAGCCAGTCGGCTGCACCTGGCGGCGCCCCATACCCGATCATGGGCATTTTGTAAAAAAAAACATCCTATCCCTGGTGGTCAGTGGACGCTATGTGCCGATCGCGGGCATCTATCCAAAAATAGAATAAGTTCCTATATCCCTGGTGGTCCAGTGGACCAATTTCTGCCGATGTAGGCATCTGTACTAAGTAAAACCTCGTCCAATATCCCTGGTGGTTCAGTGGTACCCCCACCCACAGACTGAGCCCTGCCACCCCGCCCCGTCAGCGGTGGCGGCAGCACCACTGCCTGCCGCCTCACCGACACTGCACTGAAACTGCCGCCCATTGGTTCTGGCGTGAGCAATGGGCATCAGCCATACCGTACTACATTCAGATATGTGAATGAATCATTTCACATATCTGGAATGTGTATATATATGAGCTGCATGCCTATTGGCTCACGCTGTGAACCAATAACATGCCTAATACCCAGTTCCGGTGAGGCGGGGCGCAGGCAGGTGGTGCTGCCGCCTGCCAGCTGATGAGGCAGGGTGGTGGGGCTTAGTGGGCGGGTGAGGGTACCACTAGACCACCAGGGATATGGACGAGGTTTTGCTTATACAGATGCCCGTGATCGAGCAGCAATCAATCCACTGGACCACCAGGGATATAGGAATGGGGTTTTACTTAATACAGATGCCCACGATTGGGCACATAGCGATCCTCTGGACCACCAGGGATATAGGAACTTATTCTATTTTTGACAGATGCCTGCGATGGGGATGCAGGGGGTGTCTGTCCCCGACGGCTGCTGCCTGGCAGGGTGCCAGGCGCAAGTCATCGGGGATCAGCGCACCCTGCATGCAAATGGGGCCATAACGACATGCAAATGGCCCCATGTGCGCCTTGCATAAATTATGGCTCCATTTGCATGCCAACTTTTGAATATCACTGGTGCTGTGAATGGTGCAATGGCACTTGCACTAGCGCATCTCCATGCTCCAGTCTGGCCACTTGCGCTGGCGCAGTGCCACTGCGCCATGCACACTGGTGGTGGCCAGGGTGAGATATTCAAAGCTGCTGAGCCATGGCGCAGCTCCTTTGAATATCACCCAGGCCACACCCCTGCGCAGCCCAAGTTGAGCTGCACCCAAGCTTGTGCCACAACCTGGCGCAGTTTGAATATCCGGGCCCATAAATTTAAGAAAAGTAATAAAGAAAGCTTTATGGAAATGTAGGTATAGCATTTCAATTTGCTCAGGGGGTGGTTAGAGGTACAAAACCATCCACTGCTGAGTAAACACCAGAGGTTGGTTCTATGTCATAATGGCGATTGCTGAATGGCGATCGCCATTTGGGCGAGTGTACATCGCTGAAAATAAATAACTGCGATGTACACTCATGGCGACTGCAAAACCGGTGACAGGATTATATGATTTGAGGGGGGGCTGCACCCCCTGTACCCCCTTGTGGGGGAATTCCCCCCCCACACCCCCTAATTAAAGATTCTCAATTCCAGGGGAGTGCTTGTTGGGGGGAGAGAGTGTAAAACTTAGAAAAATTATAAACCGGCCCTGACACAAAAAGTGATCCCACCCCAGAACCGAACCCATGCCCTCCCAACCTCAGCTTGTCTCCCTACCCACCACGCCAGAAGGCCAGATCAGCAGCCGACCATCACACTACATCCCACATACCCTCCCTCCCCTTCCACTCGTTGCACGGTGTGGTCCCTCCTCCCACACGAGTATATACATATACACATCCTGTTGCCGTATCCGCCCACCACAGTATCATGTCACTACCCTGCCAGGTAGCCCAGAACACATGTGCCATAATTATGTCACCCTTTCTGCAGTCTCTCAGTCATGGTCGCCATATTCACAGGATACCCAGGAGGTTGTATTAATGCAACAGTTCCTCAGGTGCTGTTTGGAAGATATAAGGGTGTGGTTGGCTGATCAAACCCCTGGTTTTGGTGAACAAGCAACAAAAATGGCTGATAAGTACACAGTCAATAGTCCTTTTACCAATTGTAAGAATGTGGGGGATGGGACCGATGGGTTTAAAGGGACAGGCAATAGAGCAGGGCAGTCAAAAAGGAACTTGTCTGATTCCAAACCCAAGGTAAAATTCACCCAGCTCTCCAAATCAGTAATGGAACAGGGGGGATGGAATTATCATGTGGAGCATCACTTCAATACCTGCCCTGTACAGAAGGCATAGGAACCATGGACAGTGGGAATAAACCTTTCTGCCTTAGGATCTCATAATGTTAATTATTAAACCTTGGACTAAAATACTGGCCTGTGGTTGGTCAAAACCTGGTCACGTGACCAGAAATGGCTACTGTGGCCCTGCTTTCCCTTGGCAACAGGCAGTAGTCCTAGCAATGGACAATAGACCGGAAACTATTGCCCACTAAACTGAAACTTGTGCATCATTATCATTTACAAAAGAAACTAAAACAAAAAAAACATGTTGCTGCTCTCCATACCGACTGCTAGCTGCTTCCTGTTATTAATTTAAAATGTGATGTTGTGTAATGTTTATCCCTGGTAGTCTAGCAGACAGTCTCCTCCCAACCATGGTGATGACCTCCTCACCACCCATACTCAAGACAGTGGCTGGCTTTTACTCTCTGCTCACTTTCATTACCGGCCACCATCTGAATTTTGCTCATGCCAGTCTCTTTTGTGTGTGTATGTGTGTGTGCGCTAGCATAAAATGAAATATCAGAAATCATTCTAGGACCACCCTTAGTGAATCCACAGGCAATCTAAAATAAGATTAGATAGGAAGCAGAGTTTTAGTGGAAAGGTGAAAGACATAAAACCAGGGAATGGGGAATGAGGCAATGTAACTTGTGCAAGGTTTAAGAAAAGATATTGACCGGAGATTTGTTTCAGGATACAGTTCTAAAACATGATCTCTTGGTATGAACAGTTGCCTTCCAATAGTTATATTGACCTCAGCCTTCTTCTTTGGGCAATGTCACAATTGTTAGGCAATAGTTCATTCTTCAGGGTCAATATTTTCCCACTCCAAACCAGGTCCTCTGTGAATCCAGCAGTCCTTTGGCTTGCCCTCTTCTGTCATCTTATTCCTAAAAAGGATTGGCCAACAAGGTTTTGTGAGGACTACTGGAAGGCATAATGCTGTTACGATGTCAAATGTTTTCCCAATGTTTCAGATTGATGAAATCTTGGAGAAGTTAGTGGAAACACAGTATCTAACAGTTATAGTTCATAGGGCTCTTGTAAATACAGTAGGGTTTAGGAATGACTGATGACTGAGTAGTATGTAATGCTTGTGCAGCTGTGTACTTTGGTTTACACTCTTTCTGTCCCTGCTGTGAGGGCTACCACCCACCTGGGGTGTCAAAAAAATGCAGGAACCCTTAAGAAGGGTTCCAACCCCTCAGGTGTCACAAAGACAAGGTCCTCAAGATCAAAGTCACCTTAGAGAAGAAGGCTTGGCCTCTACATAGTAACACAGTAACATAGTAATTGACTGCAGATGAGGACCATTAGGCCCACCTAGTCTGCCGTATTCCCTGCCTGCATCAGCGGCTGCTGACCCTACTTGGTCATTGGCTTTTGCATCTCTTTCCCATCTAGAGTTCCCCTATGCCTATCCCATGCATGTTTGAATCTCACCCACTGTGCCAGCTCTAACTACTTCCTGGAGCAGGTTATTCCATGCATCCACCACCCTTTTCATGAAGAAAAACTTCCTCACATTCCCCTTTATCCTGCCCCCTCCTGACCTCATATCATGCCCCCTCATCCTTGCACAACTCCTATACTGAAAGATGTCACCCACCTGGCCATTATCACTGCACATCACCCACCTGCACTTTGTTCAAGCCCTTAAGGTACTTGAAGGTTTCAATCATATCTCCCTGTTGTTGCCTCTCTTTCAGGGTATACATATTGAGGTCTTTTAATCTCTCCTCATATGTCTTCTGATGCAAGCCCTGCACCATCTTAATTGACCTTCTCTGGACTGCCTCCACCCTGTATATGTCCTTGCGAATATGCAGCCTCCAGAACTGTCCACCAAACTCCAGATGAGGCCTCACCAGCATTCTGTACAGTGACATCACCACCTCCCTTCTTCTACTAGTGATACCCCTTCCCATGCACCCCAACATCCCACTGGTCCTCCCCACAGCCTTGCTGCATTGTTTGCCACCTTTAGATCATCTGAGATGATTATCCCTAAATCTCTTTCTTCCTTGGTGACTGTCAGAGTCCTCCCCCCCCACCACCATCCTGTAACTCTCTGCAGGGTTTCTGTCCCCAGATGCATGATTTTGCACTTTTTTGCTTTACATTTTAGTTTCAACACTTTGGACCATTTTTCTAGTTTTCCAAGGTCCCTCCTCTTTCTTTCAACCCCCTCTGGAACGTCTACCCTGTTGCAGAGCTTAGTGTCAACTGCAAATAGGAAAACCTTCCCCTCCAGCCCTTCAGCAATGTAACTGATGAAGACATTAAAAAGGACTGGCCCCAGGACTGATCCTTGAGGTATCTCACTGGACACCCCCTTCCCTCAGATTTGATCCCATTAACTACCACCCTCTGCTTTCTGTCCCTCAACCAGTTTCTAACTCAAATCTCCATTTTGTGACCCACCCCCAGGCTACCTAACTTATTAATCAGTCTTCTGCGTGGAATGGTGTTGAAGGCCTTGCTGAAATCAAGGTAGGCGATTTCCACTGCTCCCCCTGATCCACCTCTTTTGTCACACAGTCAAAAAAGTTTAGCAGGTTTGTTTGACATGACCTTCTTGCTGTGAATCCATGCTGCCTAGAGATACTGTGTTCCACTGGATTCCATATGTTCCACAATCATTTCCTTAAGCATCGCCTCCATAATCTTGCCCACTATTGAGGTGAGGCTAACCAGCCTATAGTTACTTGCTTCCTCCCTGTTACCACTCTTGTGAAGACAGACTACATGTGCCTGTTTCCAGTCCTCTGAAACCACCCCTATGTTGAGTGACTCACTAAACAGGCCTGCCAGTGGCGCTGCTAGCTCCCTCTGAAGTTAATTTAGTTTCCTGAGGTATATACCATCCGGACCCATTGCTTTATCCAGCTTCAGTTTTGTGAGCTCCTCCAGGACTCTGTTTTCTGTAAATGGACTGGTGTTTACCTCCCTCTTGTTTTTGTTGTCTAATTTTGGTCCCAGACCCTCAGCCTCTACAGTGAATACTGAGCAGAAGTATTCAATCAGTACTGATGCCTTATTTAGGTCTCCCTCCACGCACTCCCCTTCCTCCTCTCCGAGCCTTACAGTCCCTGCCCTGGCCTTCATTCTTTTGCTAATATATCTATAAAAAGTCTTCTCCCCTTTCTTTATTGTCTGTGCTAACCTTTCCTCTGTCCGCACCTTCACACACTTAACTGCTTTCCTTGCCTCCCTCTGTCTCTCTAGGTAAACCACCCTATCCCCATTATTCTGTATCTCCTTGTATTTTTGGAAGGCTACTTTTTTGTCTCTAACTTTTTCTGCCACCTCCCTTGAGAACCATTATTGTTTTTTTCCTTCTTTTGCCCTTCCTTCTCAGCCTAATGTACTGATATGTCACCTCCACTATGGCTCCTTTTAGGTGTGCCCACTGCACCTCAACCCCCCTTGCCCCCTTTCTTACCAGGGCTTCTTTGATCCCTTTCCCCATCCTTGCAAAGTCCACCCTCCTGAAATCCAGGACCCTTGCTTTTGTGTGGCTCTCCTGTGACACTGTACCAATAGGAAACCACACTGTATGGTGGTCACAGGACCCTAGGTGCCCGTCCACCTATACTTCTGTGAGCCTGTCCCCCATTGGTCAGTGCTAGGTCCAGAATCACCTTGTCCCTGGTGAACTCCTGTACCAACTGCCTAAGGCCTGCCCCTGCAAGGACTCAATGATGTCCCAGCTCCTGGCTGAGGCTGCCACCAGGATGATCCAGGCCACGTCTGGCATGTTAAAATCGCCCAGCGGCAGTACCTCTCCCTTTGCTGCCATCCCGTGTATTTCCTCCACTATTTCCCTACTGTAGCTATCTCTTCCTCCTGTGCTGGAGGCCTGTAGATCACTTCTATGCAGATTGCAGTACCGGGCTCAAGGGTGACCCACAGTGCCTTGGCCTCCCCTGTCTACCCTGTACCGCACTTGCTTTAATGCCTTCCCTAACATAAAGGGCCACACCCCTCCTTTTTACCTCCCTATCCCTTCTGAATAGAGCATACCCTGATACATTTACCTCCAAGTCATGGTTTCCAGTGTACCATGTCTCAGTAATAGCCACTATGTCCAGGTTTGCCTCTGCCATCAAGGCTGTCAGATCTGGAATTTTATTTCCCAGACTGTGGGCATTTGTATACATGGTTGTCCATGTTACACTGCCTGCTCCCCCTTGTATTTCTGCTATTGCCTTCCTGACCCCTCTTTCCAATTCTGTTTTTTTTTTTTTTTTTATGCCTCCCTTCCCCTGACTTCCCCCTTATAATATGGCTAAGGAATATTTGCCAACAGTCTTTCCTCTTGATTCACCCTGAAAGCTTCTCTGACCTGTGGGGTTGGGCAGCTTAAGTCTCCCTGCTCCCGACTGCCCTCCCTGGCTAGTTTAAATGCCTGCGAAGGAAGCATTTAAACTGTTGATTGAGGACTGCAGTCCTCTCCCTGGATGGATGAAGGCCATCCCCCTTGTACAGGCCCACATCACTCTAGTTGGGTCCCCAATGAAGCCAAAACCCTTTTCTTTGCACCAGTCCTTCAACCGGGTGTTGAACTTTCTGATGCGGAGATTCCTAGCCTCCCTCCTGCATTGACTGACAGCCCCTCCAAGATTGTTACGGATCTTTCTACCTCCCCAAGGTGCCTATAGGAGAAAAAGACACCACAGGAGGAGGAAGGGAGTAAAGTGGCAGTGAAAAAATATTCAAGCATTCAAGAAATGCTTGAACATGTGTGTTCTTATACCATGTGAAGGGGGTGTGGTGAGAGTCACCCACTGCCCCCCTGAACCACAGGCCAAAGCCTTAGAATTCACATGGTCATTTGGCTCTTATGAGTATGGTTTAGGAATGATTGAAGAGTGACCAGTATGTAGTATGTGTACTTCGGCTTGCACTCTTTCTGTCCTTGCAAAGGGGACTAACACCCTGTCAGGGTGTCATATGGACACAGAAACTCTTAGAAAGAGTTCCAGTGCCTCCAGGAGTCACAGGAATGAGGTTCCCCTGACATCAAAGGCACATTAGGGAAGACGGTCCAAAAGCACATTGTGCACTTTCTAAGGAGGAGGCACAGCCAAAAAGAGGCCCTGAGGAAAGGAAGCCACCATCCATCACCAACTCTTGTGGAAACTCATTTTATGACCTTCAGCATGGAGAAGAGGAAAAGTCCTTTTAGGAGGAAACCTCAGGGGATCCAAGGCCTAGGTTGCCATTCCTGCAGGTTGTGGGTAGCATTAGTGATGGCTTTGCTACTGCAATTTGGAGACTCAGTTGAGGGGAACATTTTAGAGTAGGGGCTCTCACTCTATCACTCTAATGGGAAGTCAATGAAGGTGCCATGACCTGCTCTCTGCAACTAAAGGTAGTTCTCCATGAAGAAAGCCCACCCTCCAAAGCCCACCCTCCAAGGCAGGATGGAGTAGAGAAACAACTGCCAAAAGGCACTCACCTGGCTTCCACACTAAGGGGAGGTCTATAAATCAAGCCAAGCCTTTGAGGGGCAAACCTTAGGAGCAGAGCTGGTTGAATCATTGTTTAGATCTCCTCCATTGATGGACAGGAAAAGAAATCCAGAGGAGGAGACCAGCTGGACCTGAGGCAGCCACAGGAAAAATAGCTGCCAAAGGCACTGCCTCTACATGGACTGTACAGCTAAAAGAGCCTCTGTGAACTTAGATGCCCCACCTTATGGTTGCTGAAGTCTAAAATGCTACATCAAGAGATGCCACCAAATTGATATGCATGGCTAAAGATTCCCTTGGAGCATAGAATATTCTCACCCCAAAGAGCAGAACGATAAGGATGCTGCCTAAGATGAGGGACCCACCCTTGATATGTAGACTTTAAGGGAGCAGAGCAAGAACATCTGCTTCCAGGGCAGGGGAACCCTGGGAGCCACAGTGTCCCGATGGCTGGCATGTGTTCAAGTGCAGGAATGAGGTAGGAGGCTAATGGCAAAGCCTGACAGTCATATAGTACGAAGGAATGGATTACATGGAGACAAGGTTGAATTATTGACTAAAGGCATGGAATGCCAAATGAGTGTACAAAAGACTGATTAATTTGGAATGGAAAAATTATGGTGGATGCATGCAAACCAATATGGGGTTAACTAGGAGAGCAGCAGTGCTGCTTAATGCTAAAGGAAATTGAATGGGCAGATTGAACAGCACATAGGCAACATGGTGAATGGCAGGAGGTCTACTATGATATAGGAGTTCAAAATTAGAGGACACTAGGACCCAGGAGCAGAGTATGAATCACCAGCAGCATGGGCTGGACAGCAGGGCTTACCACACTGAGATGGGCCACAATGGAATTGGAAGGTACTAGGTCCTTGGGGTGGCAGGGGAGAAAATGAGGCAACAGAGGGGCTTGCAGGGTGGCAAAGTATGAAACTCACTAGGCTGCTGAAGGCATAAGCCTATCTGCACTGGACTCTCAGCACAGAAATGCTGGTGGAGCTTGGCTTGTTGCAGCCCAGCAGAAGTACAGCCTGAAGCAACAGAATAAGGAGACTGCAATGGCAGAAGGCTGCAGATGAGTGGTAGGGAGAGGAGGGTAAACACCCAGAGGCAGCCATGAGGTGGAAGGTGAGGGGTGGCAGGTGCAGAGAAACCACTGCATGGTAGAGAACAATGATAAAAAAAAAATCTGAGCATCCAAATGATGCTTGGACATGTGAAGTTTTATACTGCCTAGAGGGGCGTGGTGACAGTCACCAGCTGCCCCTCCAAATTGCATGCAGTTGTAGCCTTACTATGTGAGCAAAACAGGAGACTCCCCCCTTCAAGGTAATCAGATCATCAAATGATTGGTTGCAGCACTCAAAAGAACTAAGCCCACGCCAGATTCAAGGTTTTTGAAGAAGGTTGAAAACAACTCAACATTGTCATGCATGTGTACTCTGTTTGTGTATGTGCGTATAAGAAAAATCAACAACAATTACCAACTGAAAAAAAGAAAAAACAGCTCAACATTTGCTTGGTGCAAAATAAATCCAATAAAACAACAGTTTTTTACATATGGGCCCGGCTATTCAGACTGCGCCAGGCTGTGGTGCAAGCCTGGGCACAGCGCAACTGGGCTGCGCAGGGGCGTTGACAGGGTGATATTCAATGGAGCTGCACCATGGCACAGCAGCATTGAATATCGCACCCTGGCCACCCGCAGTGCGCATGGTGCAGGGGCACTGCGCCAGCGCAAATGGCCAGAGTGGAGCAGTGGGATGCGCTAGCGCAAGTTCCATTGTGCTAGGTGCAACAACCGTGATATTCAAAAGTGCACATGCAAATGGGGCCATAATGCATGCAAGGTGCAAATGGGGCCATTTGCACGTCATTATGGCCCCATTTGCATGCAGGTGCACTGATCCCTGGTGACTTGCGCCTGACGCCCTGCCAGGCTGCTGCTGTCGGGGACCGATGCCCCCTGCACAGCGCAGCAATGTGCCCCACTGCCCGATCGCGGGCATATGTAGAATTAAAAATCATCCTATATCCCCGGTGGTCCAGTGGACTGCTCGCAGCCCGATCGTGGGCATAAGTTAAAATTAAAAGGAGTCCAATATCCCTGGTGGTCCAGTGGACTGCTCGCAGCCCGATTGCGGGCATATGTAGAATTAAACATCGTCCTATATCCCTGGTGGTCCAGTGGACTGCTTGCAGCCCGATCGCAGGCATAAGTTAAAATAAAATCATTCCAGTATCCCTGGTGGTCCACTGGACCGCTTGCAGCCCGATCGCGGACATATGTAGAAAATGAAAACGTCCAGTTTTCCTGGTGGTCCACTGGACCACTCGCAGCCTGATCGCGGGTGTCAGTACAAAGTAATGCCACACCACACCAACCCTGGTGGTCTAGTGGTACCCCCCTCACCACCCACCCACTGAGCCTCACCACCCCGCTCCCCCCTGTCAGCGGCGGGAGGAAGCTCCCCACCCGCTTGCCGCTCTGCTGCCTGCCGACTGACACCATACATTAGGGCTGTATGCCCATTGGTCCACAGCATGAGCCAATGGGTGTGCAGCCCGCACCGTACTACACAGTCCAGATATGTGAATGGATCCATTCCACATATCTGGATATGTCTGATATAAACTACATGCCATTGGCTCATGCTGTGGACCAATGGGCATACTGCTCTACCATACAATGTCAGTCGGTGGGTGGGGGAGGCAGTGGGTGGGGAGCTGCCGCCCGCCACTGACCGGGGGGAGCGGGGCGGTGGGGCTCAGTGGGTGGGTGGGGAGTGGGTACCGCTAGACCACCAGGGTTGGTGTGGTGCGGCATTACTTTGTACTGCTGCCCGCAATCGGGCTGCGAGCAGTCCACTGGACCACCAGGGATATTGGACATTTTTATTTTCTACATATGCCCGTGATCGGGCTGCAAGTGGTCCACTGGACCACCAGGAATATTGGACTGCTTTTATTTTAACTTGTGCCCGCGATCGGGCTGCGAGCGGTCCACTGGACCACCAGGGATATTGGAAGTTTTTTTTTTCTACATATGCCCGTGATCAGGCATGGGGGCGCCACCAGAAAGTGCAACTGGAGCTCGGGTGGCCACCCATAGGTGGCAGCTGCCGTGTTGCGCCCTGCAATACGGCAGCTCACCTGTGGGCGGCCAACTGTTGCTCCTTTTTTGGCTCACCTGTGTGCAGCGCAAGTAGGGGTTGCACATACATGGGCTCAGCACATCCCAGGCTGAATATCGGGATGTGCGGAGTATGCAGGGGCACTCCCCCCTACCTGCACTGCATACATTACTGATGCGCTCCAGCGCATGGGGATTTGTGCCAGACTCAGTCCCCATTTGAATATCATGCTGGGGCACATCAGTGGGTTGCGCATGGCGCAACCCTTCTGAATATCCGGGCCATGGCATATACTGTCTGATAGAGATGTTGCAAAATTAGATTTCGCCAGTGAAATTGCTGCAAAACTGGCAATTTCGCTGCATGAAACATTTTGCAAAATTCTGCTATTCCACAATATTTTTTGCTCGGTGCGTAGTTGTGAAATTTCACCTACATAACATGGAATTTCTCAAAAAAAATGCACAATGTCACCCAAAATGGCAACATTTCAGACGAATTTCACTGTTCAACATTTTGCATTTGAAAGGCAAAATTTCACGTTTTGCTGGTGGAATTTCTCATTTCGCACCTGTAAAATGTTTTGTGAAATGAGCGAATTTTACAAAATATTTTGCATAATGAATTTCATAATTTCACACATATCTACTGCATGGACAATGAAATTAGTGATAACCTTCCAGTCCGCATTTGTTGTCTGTCCCTTTAAATATGTGGTTGATTAACAGTGAGGTCAGCAGTATGAGCATACAGAATATCCAAAATGAAGTTCAAATAACTGAAAAAAATCTTGTACATAATACCTTTAAACAAGAAAAGCATTTCATAAAGTGCTGTCTTTAAAGTACTGAGTGCAAAGTGTTATAAATGTATTTGTTCAAACCACTAGACAGTGCAAAACTGCACTTCAAAATGAGTTATTCTGTAACGTTCATAGATATGTATCTGAATGTAGCCACATAAAGCACAGAATGTGTTGAGAAAACAAGACAGTGCATTAATAAATAACCATGCCGGAATTAACCGAAAAGAGCAAGTTGATGAAATCCAGCTGGAGGGGAGGATAGGAGAATGGAGACACACTAAGAACATGTATAGTTCAAAGCTGCTGAGATAATGCAGGAGACATCACCACAAAACACAGCTCAGATTGCTGCTGATGCTAATAATTTTTAAAGCCTGCAAAAAGAGTCATGCCGTACACAAATTATGCTGAAATGGCTCACAAGGACAAGGGGATATATTTCTTTATGTCTGGATATACCAGACAAAAAAGGCACTCCCACAGGACAGTACACAGCTCAGGGCAAACTCTGTACCACATTCAAAGCTATAACATGAGAGGTAGTCAGTAAATCATCTGGAAGACAAGACTCTATTACACACTGATGACCTACTGGTGCTGATGGACCAGGCAGTGAAATCCCTACTCCCACTATTATCTATCCTAGATAAATTCTCCTCTCTTTCAGGCCTAAACATCAACCAAATCAAGTCAGAAATCCTACCGCTTAATAAAGCTGCCACTCCCCAACAGTTTTCATCCTTCTCCCTTCACTGGGCCTCTACATCCATAACCTACTTAGGCATAAGAATAACCCCCAAGTTACATACCTTTTGTGACTTAAATTTCAACTCACTCATACTCAAAATTCTCCTGAATTGGACCGCTGGAAAGCACTTCACCTGTCCTTGATGGGTAAAGTAGAAGCTATAAAAATGATAACAGCCCAAAGGTCTTTCATCTATCGTCCCACCTACCCTGTCATATACCTAACAGATGGTTTGATAAGCTGGAATCGTTAATGGGTAAATTCATGTTGGAGGGCCGAAAACCCAGCTACAGTAGGAATAAGCTTAGGGTCAGTTGGAAAGTGTGTGGGGGGGTGGAATCTACCATGGTCCAAAGGGTACTATGGGACGTTTAGGAATGCCCAAACCCTGCAATGGTTACCAAATGAAGGTAAACCCCCTTCACTATGTACACAAATAGAAACAGTCAAATGTGGCCTAGCCAACCCTGCTTCTTATCTTTTAAATAAAAAACACTCCCACCCACACTTGCCGCCACCGGTCAAAGTATCACTAAAGATCTGGGCAGACACCTTTAAAACTTTAAAGAATAATATGTTGCATATTCCAGCCTTCCCCCTGTGTCTTAACAAAAGTATATGTGTAGAAAGGAAACCATTACACTGGCAGGAATGGGAACAAAAGGGAATACACACAGTCAAGGATGTACTGATACCAGGGACCATGACTATGGACTCATTCTAGGCCCTACAATCCCGGTATAACATACCAAATGCTGAGTTCTGGAAATGTCTACAACTTCGGAGTTTCTTGACTCATATCCTCAAAGCTATGAACAAGCAAGAGGCTCAGGCCATGATCTCACCCATGGGGAACTGGATTAAGGCCAAATGAGGAAGAGCGGCATGATACATATGGAACAATTAGGGATGCTATCCCTGATGAAACAAACTCTGCCAGAGATTACTGGGCAGCAGCTTTAAATGCCCCAGTTACAGATGAGTAGTGGTCTCAATTCTGGCGACATGCCCATGAATATGTTAAGGATCCCAAAAGCCGCCTTATACAAAAAAAAATCATCCACTGCTGGTATTGCACCCCTGAAGTGTTATACAAAGCCAGACTGGTGCCTTCACATCAGTGCCGGTGCTGTCACATGCCGCATGGTGACCTTTATCATATCCTTTGGAGTAACCCACTTATACAAGATTACTGGAGGTAGGTGACAAAGCTCCTCCAACAAATTCTACAAAGCACTGCAGTCTCACCCCCTGGGTTGCTTCTGATTGGTATAG
Organism: Neoceratodus forsteri; assembly: GCA_016271365.2. Taxonomy (NCBI): domain Eukaryota; kingdom Metazoa; phylum Chordata; order Ceratodontiformes; family Ceratodontidae; genus Neoceratodus; species Neoceratodus forsteri. Next base: position 1,167,519,834 of record CM028129.1, on the reverse strand, counting down.
ATGAAGGCCACTATAAACACCCTAAAAGAAAGAGTTCTCTGCTGATACAGGCCAGTATCATAGCCAAACGGTTACTATTACAAAGGTGGCGTACCTCAGAGATACCAACTACAATAGAATTCATGGCTGGTCTATCTCAACTAGTCACGTTTGACAGACTTTCCCACCTTATCAACAATACTTTGAATATTCACTTCCTCACCTGGAACCCCATGTACAGATATTTACAGCAATTTAGCAATAACCCATTCAGAGGGTCAAGTCCTCCACCAAGACAAGGCATAGGTTAAGCTTCATATTAGTGGACCTCACAGTGTCCCAAAGGCAGCTATCAATGTGGAGAGGTTAAAGGTGCATACAACCCTGCAACAGCTCAAAAAATCTCTATCAGGTAATTAGAGCCAAATGTTTAGGTTTAGGTTTTGTGGTTCACCCAACTAATTGAAGGATCCTGGCTTGCAGGACCTGTAAAATAACCGACTGTGATCTGCTATTCATGCAAAGTTTCATGGTATATAGCCGTGAAATAACCATTCATCACTAAGCAGTAGCAAGCAAAGACAGAGTTTATGATGGCTATTTAGGTATTAACAGAAATACAGAAACGTTCTATAGCCTGTCATTTCTCAATACCAGTAGGCTGATGCATTGCTTGTACTAACCATTACCAATGACACAGTATGTAATACAAAATTGTCAAGCTTATAGGACTGCTGCAGCCAGACTTCTAGTTAGGGCACTTTAACTGTACACCTTGATGTATTCCAAGTACTTATAGTACATAAAAGTCATATCTTATGTAAAATGTAATGGGTGGATTTTTGATTTTCATGTATGTATCTTGTGTTTTGAAAATACAATAAAATTTTGAACTTTAAAAAAAATGTGGGAGGTAGACACATTGAAAGTTTCTGTAAATCAATTTAAAAAGTGTACAGCCAAATGCAGAGGTGAAGAGAAACAGTCATGTACAGGCTTACCGCAGGAAAACACCTTTTTTAATGTGGAACTAGACACTCACATAAATTCACAAATGGTGAATTAAGGCCAATCAAATAAAAAAACTAATGTTGTAAGGGTAGCTGGATCCCAAAGCATGAATTCAGACTACTCTATAGTTCATATGCTGGACATTTAATAAACTATACTGGCAACATTTGTAGACTGGTATATTGGGGCATGCGTCCTCTTAAGGCAGGCTCCTCTGGCATAGATACTGAAATGCAGCCTGTGGTAAAATCTAAAAGATAGCAAACAGGCTGGAGATGTGTCACAACAGCATGGATATAGCACCAAAGAACATAAAGAGTGAGCAGAAACACTTCTGACGTGCTGCCACCAACCGAATGTGCTATGAAATAACATAGTACAAGGCAGAGACCTTCCTTAGACAATACATGAAAGACAGTGCATCCATATACAGGGAAGGAGACAAATGTGTGTTGAATAGAATACAGGCGCTGGAAAAAAACAAAGAGTGAGGACAGAGAACCCCATATTCAGACAAGATACGTGGGCCATTGGGGGCGTGGCCATATTCAAAGGCTACCGATGCATGACACAATACCAACTGTGCTGCCGCACTCAATATTGTGATGGGCCTATGCAAATGAGTGGTCCCTCATGCATATACCATGCATCACAATATTCAGACTCCCCCTGGTGTAGACATGGCCAGCTGTGCCGACGCAAAGATACGTTTTTCAAACCCTGCTTTACCTATGCACGGGGTAGGATGGTGCCCCACACACAGTCTAGGGTCAGGCACACAGTCCCCCCCCAGCCCCAACCCTCACAAAATAGAATATCCCCAATCTCCCTGGTAGTCTAGTGTGACCCCCACCTCCCCAGCCCTGATCACAGCTTTCATACTAAATAAACACGATCCCCTTTCCCTGGTAGTCAGGTGGCCACCCCAACCCTGATCACAATATTCATAGAAAAAAAAATTCCATTTCCCTGGTAGTCAAGTGGCCTCCCCAACCCCGATCACAGTATTCATAACATAAAAAAAGAGCCCACTTCCCTGGTAGTCAAGTGGCCCCCCACCCCATTAACCAGTGATCCACCACTGTACTCCCCCACAACCTGACCGAAGCCAGCGACTGGTACAGCCTACCTCACACTGCACTGGCCAACCACCGACTGAACTGTACAGGAGTGTGGTACAGTATATAGTACAAGCCCATTGCAAAGGCATATGATAAATTTCCAGTTCTTACAGCTGTGAGATGTTCAGCAATCATGGCTTTTAATATCCTTTTAGTCTGTCATACAGAGGAGACTCTACACTTGGCACCAGATCAAGTAGACAACTCCCAAAAGATGCTTGGACATGTGAAGTTTATACTGCCTGGAGGGGGACATGTTCAGAGTCACCAGCTGCCCCTTCAAACCACATGCCAAAGTTTCTGAAACCTGACAAATGATTCTTGCCACATACCTTTAACCACTGAAGCGATGATGCTGTCAGCATTTATCAGTAAATTTGGCCTGTATGAATTGCTGTTAATGCAATCCGGAATAAAAAAATGCACTATCTTTCAAATGAACATAACACAAAATCCACACTCCAGGTACTAACACAAAATACCAAAGAGTGGCTGCAGAGTGATTTATTAGAAACTTACTAGCTCATACAAAGTGAGATTTGTGGCAAGGAAAACCCCAGCACTTTGCATCCAAGGCATTATGCTTCTTCAGGGGGCTACACATTTTCTAATAAATCACTTTGCAGCCACTCTTGGACTGTTTGTTTTAGCACCTGGAGTGTGGATTCTGTTGTTTTCCTGTCTAACCCACTGGTTTCATCCTGTATTCACCAACCCAGTTTGAATGTGTGCAGTCCCTGTGTTTTTCAGCTCTCTTTCAAAGGCTTGTCGACTGAGTGTTGTTGAGAATGGGTGACTTTGCATGGCATTCATGGAGGATGTCGCTATACATAGTGAGACCTGGGAGGGGCACCTGACACATGCAAAGGAGATACTCAGTAGATTGCAGGCTACAGAACTTACAGTCAAAGTCAAGAAGTGTCAGGTGGGCATGGCTAAGGTACAATACCTTGGGCCCAAAGTGGGGGGCATATCAGGCCTCAACTTCCAAAGCTAGAGGCTATTCAAGTATGGCCCCAGCCCCAAACCAAGAAACAGGTACAAGCATTTTGGGGAACTGCCTGGCTACTACAGGAAATTTGTAACTAAGTTTAGTACCGATGCATCTCCCCTCACCGATCTAACCAGAAAATGAATGTCAGAGAGGTTGCAGTGGGTAGAATTTGGTGAGGAGGCCTTCTGTCAGCTGAAGAGTCCTCATGCCAAGCTGCAGTATTAGGCAGTCCTGACTACAGCCTAAAGTTCATAGTGCATATGGATGCATCAAATGTTGAGGTGAGGCAGTACTGAGCCAGCTCAGTTCAAAAGGGGAAGAGCACCCAACAGATTACTCAAACTGTAAACTCCTGCAAATGTAAGTGGCAAATGTTACTATCAAGAAGGAATATTTAGAGTAGCGTAGGTATTGTAGAACTTGCAGCCATACTCATATAGCAGAAAGTTTACAGGGGTCACAGATAGTAGCCCACTAACATGGCTACAGGTTGCAGTATAAGTGGTGAGAACACCAGTTGTTGCACTAGAATTTAGCAGTGCTGGAGTACAATATGCACATCCAGCACAGGAAGGGAACACAGAATTCCAGTGCTGATGGATTTTCCTGCCAGATAGTATACCATGGTAAATGTAGTCACAGTATTGTGTTGCCATATTTAGATGTGAAAGGAAAGTGTGACAAACAGGCAAATTTTGGGGGGAGAATTTTTTGTTTTGACAAACATTTTGTTCATTTTGAGAAACCTAGGCTTTCTCGGCTGAAACATAGAATTTGTTAGTAGATAAGGACTGCTTGGCACACCTTGTCTGCCAATTCCCCCGTGCCTAAACTATCACTGCAGATTTTACTTGGTCTCTGGCTCATTCACCAACCTCCTCATTCCCTTTCTCTAAGATTCTCTTATGCCTATCCCATGCCACATGATATTTTAAGCATCTTAAAAGACCTGCTCTGCCAAAACCTGGAATTGAACCAGGGACCTTTAGATCTTCAATCCGATCATCTCTCAACTGAGCTATTTTGGCTCCCTGTGAAAGTCTGGGCAAGGGGCCATTAATTTTGATCATGTGACTTGAATGGCCTTCCTCTTAACTTAGAGTATTGCTCCTAAATGACAATAAGCATGATGATGTTTTTTAAATCCCTTAAGAGCACTGCTGTGCCAAAATCTGAGATTGAACCAGAGACCTTTATATCCAGTCTATAGCTCTCCCAGTTGAGGTACTACAGCTCCCTGTAGCCATGAGCAGGCACTTCACAAATATACTGTAGAGAAGCCAATGTTAAACTGACAGCATATCGACACACTGTTTAAGAAGCAATGCAATTAATTTCTGGGCATACATAATGATACCAGATTGTAAACATTTACTCAGTGGTGCCTTGATTGAAAACAAATGGTACTACTAGCTGTGTTTGAGTACTAAATGTAAATGCTATAGTATTTGTGAGAACCACTCAATCTATATGATTGAGAAGAAAAAGATGTGTAATCAGATAGAGCCAGAACTGGGTTTAAAAGTAACACTGCACTGCAAAAAATTATATCTTGACAAGCCTAAATATCTTATTTCACTAACTAAAAATCTTGAATTTTTATCCTCAGGATTATCTCTAGAGTTTCTTATTCATTAAGAAAAAATGACTTACTGTATATCGACAAATTATCTTCCTTTATCTTTTCAAGAAAAACAAGCTTATTGTGTGGTATATTTTTCTTATTTTAATAATTTTTAATCTCAATGATTAAAAATCTTAAGTTTTAGCTTTATGGCATCATCCTGTTTTTAGACTACAATACTAGTTTTTGGAGTTCTATTTTTTCTTTCAATCTACTTTTAGGATTTATTGTTTGGCAGGTTTTTTAACTTAAGACTGCAATCCATTGTCATTATAAACCCTACAAACCCCCCAAGATATGAAGGTGTTTAACTTCTCCTTTGTAGGCTTTTAACCCTCCAATTTTTACCACCCTCTCTTGCAGGCTATTATCCATCCTCCACCCCCTTTGAAGGCTTTAAGCCCACCTCACCACAAGCTTTTAGGCCACCCGCGTTGCAGGCATTTAGACCCCTTACTGCTTATTAGCCCCACATGTACAATTTACAACCTCCTCCCCCTCTGCAGACTTCTGCCCAATACCCCTTTCCATGTTATTAGCCTGTTTCCCCTTACAGATTATTAGACCCATCTGCCCCTTGCAGGTTTATTGTCCCCCTCCAGATGCAAGTTATTAGCCCCTTTACTATTGCAGTTTATGAGCCCTTCCCCTTAGGTTATTGGCATCCATCCATAGAAACATAGAAACATAGACTTTGACAGCAGATAAGGACCACTTTGCCCACCTAGTCTGCCCATTTCCATATCTATTGAATCAACTGCAGATCCTAGTTAACCATCAGCTTACTTCCTCCTACCCCCCCACCAGAATTGCATTATGTCTGTCCCATGCATTCTTGAATTCTGCCACTGTTTTTGACCCCACAACATCCTCAGGAAGGCTGTTCCATGAGTCCACTTCCCTCTCCATTAAAGAATACTTCCTCACATTGCCCCTGAACTGTCCCCCCCTCTATCTTCAAATTGTGTCCCTTTGTTCTTGCAAATCTCACTTTCTGAAATGTGCTACCCTCCTGGACTTTGTTGATTCCTTTGAGGTACTTGAAAGTCTCTATCATGTACCCCCCCCTTTCCTTGAGAGTATACATATTAAGCTCCTTTAGTCTCTCTTCGTATGGCTTATGGTGCAGACCCTGCACTATTTTAGTTACCTTCCTCTGGACTGCCTCCATACTGTCTTTGTCCTTGTGGAGATAGGGTCTCCAGAACTGCACACAGTACTCTAGCTGGGATCTCACCACTGTCTGTGCAGAAGGATAACAGCCTCCTGTTTTCTACTGGTGATGCCTCTCCCTGTGCATCCCAGTATTCCCCCAGCCCTCCTTACTGCATTCTCACATTGATTGACTACCTTTGGATCATCCGATATGATTACCCCCAGGTCCCTTTCCATTTTGTTGTTGTTAGTAACCCTCCATTGTGTGCTCTTGCCCCGGGTTTTTGTTCCTAAAGTGCATTACTTTGTGCTTCTTTCTGTTGAATCTAAGCTGCCACACTTTTGGCCATTCCACCAACCTTGCCAAGTCCCTTCTCATCTTTTCCACCCCTGTATCAACCCTGTTACAGATCTTTGTGTCATCTCCAAAAAGGTATACTTTTCCTTTCAGTCCCTCTGCAATGTCACTTATAAAGACATTAAAGATGACCAGTACCAGTACTGAACCTTGCAGTACCCCACTGTACCCCACTAGTCAACACCTTTTCTTCAGAGTGGACTCCATTTACCCTCTGTGTCCTGTTGCCCAGCCACTTTTTTACCTAGGCTGCCATACTGGGACCCACTCCCAGGCTGGCTAATTTGTTTATTAATCTTTTGTGTGGGCCTATGACAAATGCCTTGCTAAAGTCTAGGTAGGCCAAGTCCACAGCCCGTCCCTGGTCTACTACTTTGGTCACCCAGTCAAAGAAATTTATAAGATTAGTCTGACATGACCGTCCCACTGTGAATCCATGCTGCCTTGAGTCCCGTGTACTGCTGGCCTCTAGGTACTCAACAGTTCTTTCTTTCAGAAGTGATTCCATCATTTTCCCTGCCACTGAGGTCAAACTAACAGGTCTGTAGTTTCCTGTCTCTGCCTTGCTCCCACTTTTGTGAAGGGGACTCACATCTGCCTTCCTCCTGCCCTCCAGTACCACAACATCCTTTCATGATTTGTTGAAAAGGACAGTCAGTGCGGCCCGGTGGTGGGTGCTGAGGGATGGGGTGCTGGACGCCACACCTCACACCATGCTGGTGACCCGGGTTCTGGAACGGACTTGGGGCACTGGGGGCTGGCAGGGGAGAGGAAGGATTGAGCATCCCATGACTGCTCTCCTTCCTCTGGGGTGGGTAAGGGGTATGTGGCTTGCTGCAGTGGCACCTAGCGGAGGCTAGGCACCCTGTCAATGGCATGCATTCTAAGGGGGGAGGAAGTGCAGCGGACATCTGCACATAGGTGCATCAGATGTCATTGCATATCCAGCTCCCCGGGCAGTAATGGCGGAAAAATTGTTGGGTGATCATGGCAGCTCGTGGCCAAGCCCCGAGCACCCGAACACGAGAGGCATGGCCTCCTGGTTCCCAATCACAGGATCTAGGGGGGGTATCCCATTAATTTCATCGGGCCTGTGTGAGTCAGGCGAATGCAGCATATGCCAGACCTGGTCCGGGGGCTAGGGTGCCGGCGGCCGTCTGTTGTTGTGGCCCGCTTTGCAACGGAGGAGCAAAAAGTGTTACATGATAAAAAAAAAAAAGGTGCAGTCAGTGGTGTCACTAGTTCACCCCTTAGTTACTTTTAGAATTCTGTGGTGAATCTCATCAGGCCCCATTGCTTTGTCCACCTTCAGTTTTAGGAGTTCTTTCAGGACCCTTTCTTCCGTAAACAGACTGGTATCGACCCCCCTATTCAGAGTGCTTCTATTGATTGGTTTAGGTACCTCTCCCCCTCTTGTTTTGTGAATACTGAGCAGATGTTTTCATTCAGTATCCCTGATTTATCACTGTCACCATCTGCTCACCCCTCTGCTTTATGAAGCCTCACTATTCCTCCCTTGGTCTTGCTTTGCTCCCTAATGTACCTATAAAAGGTTTTATCACCATTTTTTTTTTAAACCCATCTTTATTAGATTTTACTTTCAGAGAAGAAAAAGGACAAGACAAAAGGAGAAAGTACAGACAGACAAGCCACAACCCCGGCCAACGGGGGTACCCACTCAAAACTGGGCAGGTGACTATATACAGTATCTATATACAATCACAGCTGCAGAGAACACCCTCCCCCATATCCAAACATTCATACAGTCATAACAATATCCAAGATAAATATCGGCTCATGCTAAGGGAAAACAAAACAAAGACCACTAAACATAAAAACTGAGCCTAAGCCAAAGGGCCTATTGTTCCAAGAGCCCTATAATCTAATGGGGTCAGACCTGCAGCTGTGTCCTGAGGAAGAGAGAGAGCCCTAAAAAACTCTGTTGGCAGTCTTGTACCTGTCCACACTAAGGTATCCCTATTGGGTAAGCACCCTGACGCACCAAATCCTCCAAACATAAGATTAAAGGAAGAAAGATCCTGCTTTAGTCCCAATATAAATATCAAAAATTATTGTTTTGTTGACTCTCACTACAATGATCTAGACTTAGACAGACAGACCGACTGAATGGGTAGGTTAAGTTGAAGCGAATATATTGCCTCTAAACTTCCCCATTTCTTAATATATGTTCCTTTTCTACCGTCCTGATACATTTGTCACTTTAGCTGCCTAAAGACCTCATAAGATCGGCTATCCACTGATCATATGTATAAATACAATCGCTTCTTCCAATGCTTCAAAACAAAGCTTTAATCAAAGCAGACATCAGTGCTATATGACATCTAGCCTGCACTCATGAGATTTGAGCCCATGTCTCCTAAAATATAAATCTCAGGAGAATAAACTCGCATAATTTAAAAGGGGGTCCATATTCTGCTTAACCTGAACTCAAAGCGGAGATATTTTGGGGCAATCCCAGAATATATGCAAGGTATCTCCCGGACTCAATCCACACCTAAAACATTGGTCTGTCTGTCTAAGCCTCCTAGCACAGAGTTTAGAGGGGGTATAGTACAAATTAGAAGATATAAAAAGTTGCATGGTTCTATATTTGGGAATAGGTATGTAAGCTACGCTCTTCCAGATCACGTTTTATCACCATTCTTAACTGAGTTGGTTATCTTCCAGATTATTAGCCCCCAACCCCCTTGTAGGTTATTAGCCCCCACTTCTCACTGCAAGTTATGAGGCCCCATCCATTTTGCAGGTTATGGGCCCTCATGCAGGTTATTACCACCCATAATCCAGTGAAGGAGTCTAGATCCCTACCCCCTCCTTTTTGCTTGTTTTAGATTCACCCTCCCTCAGCAGACATTTGGTTCCCTGAACAGCAGTGCTAGACTCCAGCAAAAAATGCCTTGTGAGTCAATGCTTTTTATACTAAAGAAAAACATATCCTTGCTGAGCCAAAGACCTGCTGTTAAGCAGTATTGGGAGGTGGGGGTAGATATAATAAAAATGATACTTTGTAACAATTGAGATGATATCCCCTCATGGCATACCAAGTAATGATTCAGTGCACCATGTAATGTATAAGGAAATAGAGTTTTTTATAATGAGGATAACAATATTTTACCTACATTTTTGCTAGTTGCATGCAATTATTTATTTTTAATTTACAATGCTTTGCCCCTTTCATATCAGACAGCCCTTCACTGGCCATGGTCCTGCATCCAGCCCCATCACCCAACTTCCCCAGGACTCACCACCACCACGTGTTCTTCCCTGGCTTGTCCACTGGTTGGGGCCATCAGATTATAGCTCAGTTTGGTGGTGGAAGCTGTAGTCAGTAGTGTGGGATCTGCAGCGTGGAGCCAGCATCATGCTGCTTCGCCTGGGCATTTTCATTTGAGCTCACACCTGTATGGATGCAACCCGGTCTCTTAAGGACTCATGCATACATGCTGATGTGTGGTGATGCACTCATCTCAGTGGTCAGTGAACTCCCTCTTATACTTTTGCAGCTCCAGATTATGCTGCCATCTGTGGCCATCCAGATGAGGGTAGCACAGCAGAGATGGATATGAAGTGATGGACACGTCTTAGTAGTCAGTGATCTCCCACTCATATTCCTGCAGTTCCAGCTTGTACCGCCACCTGTGGTCATCCAGATGAACGTAGCAAAGCAGAGAGTAATGTGTGGTGATGGGCACATCTCAGTGGTCAGCAAACTCCCTTTGATACTCTTGCAGCTTCAATTTGAATGCCCACTTCTGGTCACCCAGGGGATTGTAGCACGGCAGAGACTGATGTGTGGAGATGGACATGTATCAGTGGTCAGCAAACTCCCTCTCATATTCCTGCAGCTCCAGCTTGCACCACCACCTGTGGTCACCCAGATGAGGGTACCGCAGCAGAGATGGATGCGTTGTGATGGACACGTCTCAGTGGTCAATGAACTCCCTCTGATACTCCTGCAGTTTCAGTATGAATGGCCACTTCTGGTCAGCCAGGGGAATAGAAGCACAACAGAGACTGATGTGTAGTGATGCACTTGCCCTGGTGGTCAGTGTCCTTCCTCTCATACTCCCACATCTCCAGCTTGCACCACCACCTGTGGTCACTCAGATGAGGGTAGCACAGCAGAGACTGATGTGAGGTGATGGACATGACTCAGTGGTCAGTGAACTCCCTCTTATACACCTGTAGCTCCAGCTTGAGCTGCCACCTGTGGTCACCCAGATGAGAGTAGCACAGCAGAGACTGATGCATGGAAGATGGACACATCTCAGTGGTCAGCAACCTCACTCACATATTCCTGTAGCTCCAGCTTGCACTATCACCTGTGGTCACCCAGATGAGGTAGCACAGCAGAGACTGATGCATGGTGATGGACATGTCTTCATGGTCAGCAAACTCCCTCTCATACTCCTGCAGTTCCAGCTTGGGTCACCATCTGTGGCCGCCCAGATGAGGGTAGCACAGCACAGACTGATGCATGGCGATAGATATGTCTTAGTGGTCAGCAAGCTCCCTCTGATACTCCTGCAGCTCCAGCTTGCACCACCACCACCTGTGATCACCCAGATAGGGGTAACAGAGCACAAACTGATGTGAAGTGATGGGCAAGTCTCAGTGGTCAGCAAACTCCCACTCATGCTCCAGCAGCTCCATCTTGCACCACCAGCTATGGTCACCCAGATGAGGGTAGCACAGCAGAGACTGATGCATGGTAATGGACATGTCTCAGTGGACAGCAAACTCCCTCTCATACAGCTGCAGCTTAAGCCACCACCTGTGGTCACCCAGAGGAGAGTAGCACAGCAGAGACTGATGCATGGTAATGGACATGTCTCAGTGGTCAGCAAACTCCCTTTCATACTCCTGCAGCTCCAGCTTGTTCCACCATCTGTGGTTACCCAGATCAGGGTAGCACAGCAGAGAATGATGCATGTTAATGGGCACGTCTTAGTGGTCACTGATCTCTCTTTCATGTCCCTGCAGCTCTAGCTTGTACCATCACGTGTGGTCACCCAGATGAGGGTAGCACAGCAGAGACTGATGTGAGGTGATGGACACATCTCAGTGGTCTTCAAACTCCCTCTCATACTCCTGTAGTTCCATCTTGCACCACCAGCTGTGATCACCCAGATGAGGGTGGCACAGCAGAGACTGATGCATGGTGATGGACATGTCTCAGTGGTCAGTGAACTCCCCTTCACACACCTGCAGCTCCAGCGTGAGACACCATCTGTGGTCACCCAGATGACAGTAGCACAGCAGAGACTGATGCTTGGTAATGGACATGTCTCAGTAGTCAGCAAACTCCCTCTCATACTCCTGCAACTCCAGCTTGTTCCACCATCTGTGGTCACAAATATGAGGGTAGCACAGCAGAGACTGATGCATGTTGATGGACATGTCTTAATGGTCATCAATCTCCCTCTCATGTTCCTGCAGTTCCAGCTTGCACCACCACCTGTGGTCAGCACTGGTTACCCAGATGAGGGTAGCACAGCAGAGACTGATGTGTGGTAATGGACACATCTCAGTGATCAGCTAACTCCCTCTAATACTCCTGCAGCTCCAGTTTTCAGCACCACTTGTAGTCACCCAGATGAGGGTAGCAAAGCAGAGACTGTTGCATGGTGATGGACATGTCTCAGTGCTCAGCGATCTCTCTCTCTCATACTCCTGCAGCTTCAGTTTGCACCACCACATCTGGTCACCCGGGGGTAGTAGTACAGAGGAGACTGATGTGTGGTGATGCATGCGTCCTGTTGGTCAGTGCCTCTCTCTCATACTTCCACAGCTCCAGCTTGCACCACCACTTGTTGTCACCCAGGGGGGAAGAAGCACAGTGGAGACTGATGTGTGGTGATGCACGCCTCCTGGTGGTGAGTGCCTCCCTCTCATACTCCTGCAGCTGCAGCTTGCACCACCACCTGTGGTCAACAAGATGAGGGCAGTAACACATTGGAGATTGGAAGTCCTGCCCTCTAAAAGAGGGGATCATTCTATCGGATGTTTGGTCCAACTCCTGTGGCTTGCCCGCTGATGACTCAGACTCATTCTCAGACTGGGGTCATCAGTGTCATGAGCAGTTGTGCTAGCGCTGTGCCAGCGGGCCGACCACTGCTGTATACATTTATGGTGTGTATATGTTTTTACATAGTGGCATGAAACAAGCTATCCTGCCCCCCCTCCAATTTTATTATAAGAAATACAAATAGGTTTGAAGACTTACTGCATGTAATTTATAGATACAAGATGAACAATTAATAAAACACAGCACACAATTCTTTTTGTACAAACTTTTTATTGAAATACCTTGGTGACAAACTCTGATAATCTTTTTGTCTTCATTGGTAAGAAGACAAAACACTGCAGACTGACAGTCCTCACCAAAGTCAAACACTAAATTTAGTATTAAAGCAGTCATTAATTTGTCTAAGAAGACTGATTTTAGTCATTTTTAATCATCTTTATCATTAAAAAATACAACCGCTAAGCATACTAAACTTTAAGAATATTCAGCAGACTACTTGTTTAAGAGTAAATTATTACTAAATAAGGATTAGAAATAGAACTGCAATGCTCTTCAACATACAATTTTTACTACTGAATCGTAAATGAAGATTACAGTCAGCTGAGTAATTCAAGGATTTGAATTAGCCAAACAAGGCTGAGTATATTCCCATGCATTTCATTTCTATTGAGCAAGGTAGGCAGATAAAACAACAAGCAACATTAATGAATTTTAGAGAAGGTAAGCAATCGTAAAATGTGGGGTTTTACCTAGAAATAATATGAGCAAAAAAAAAAAAAACAGTGTCCCTTTAAAAAGTCTACTGAACTACATTTTCCAGAAGTCTACACAGTACGTGAAACTACATTTTCCAACTCACTTCCTGTTTGCTGCCCAGACTGAAGGAAAAAAAACTGCACGAGCACTAACAGTCTCCATTTTGCAGGGAGAACAACCTGCTGTTGCTAGCAGTAAAGGTTATCATGTATGAGGTAAATGCTTATGTTTAAATAGAAAAGTGCATCATTTTAACTCCCTGAAATGTTAAATACAGTAAGGGAATTATTACTCAGGGTTTGTTTAATTGAAATGTACAGGTTTCACTATCAATATTTTGTTTTGGTTGTGTCTAGTTCCCATAATTCGAAAGGACCTTTGGTTGTCTGGTCCTTTCTAGTTTTGGGAACTAGCTTGCTCAAAACAAACATGCTAGTTCCCATTAAAACAAAGGACTATGTGGCCCCCTAGTGGTCAGGTCCTTTCCTGCCACTGATTTTAGCCAACTTGCAGTGAAATTACTCGTTCCCATAACAGCAAAGGATGTCATTCTGCTTGGTCCTTTCTGGTTATTGGAGCTAGCTGACTTTTTTAGAAAACAGTTAGTTCCTATAAGAAATAAGGACCTTATCTTGTTCTGCAATATATTGGCCCTTTTCTGTCATTGGAACTATTGCATACAGTGTGAAAGTGCTAGTTCCCATAATGCTAAAGGACCATATTCTGTTCTGCACCATATTCAATTTTTTTCTGTTGGTCCTTTTTGGTTATGGGGGCTATCTGATACAGTGTGAAAGTACTAGTTCCCGTAACGCTAAAGGACCTTATTCTGTTCTGCATCGTATTCCATTTTTTCTGTTGGTCCTTTTTGGCTATGGGAGCTATCTGATACAGTGTGAAACTGCTAGTTCCCGTAACGGTAAAGGACCTTATTCTATTCTGCACCATATTCCATTTTTTCTGTTGATCCTTTTTGGTTATGGGAACTATCTGATACAGTATGAAAGTGCTAGTTTCCATAACAGTAAAGGACCTTATTCTGTTCTGTATTCCATTTTTCCTGTTGGTCCTTTTCAGTTATGGGAACTCTCTGATACAGTGTGAAAGTGCTAGTTCCCATAATGCTAAAGAACCGTATTCTGTTCTGCACCGTATTCCAGTTTTTCTGCTGGTCCTTTTCAGCTATAGGAACTATCTGATACAGTGTGAAAGTGCTAGTTCCAATGACCAAAAAGGACCAACAGAAAAAGTGGAATACAGTGCAGAACAGAATGAGGTCCTTTACTGTTATGGGAACTATCAGGTACAGTGTGAAGCTACTAGTTCCCATAACAGTAAAGAACCTCATTCTGTTCTGCACTGTATTCTTTTTCTGTTGGTCCTTTTTAGTCATGGGTAAAACTGCTAGTTCCCATAATGGTAAAGGACCTTATTCTGTTCTGCGCTGTATTCCTCTTTTTCTGTTGGGTCTTTTCGGTTAGTGGAACTATCAAATGCAGTATGAAAGTGCTAGTTCCCATAATAGTTATTTATTTATTGAGTACAATTGGAATTACAATCCTTTGAGTCACAGACTCTTTTGCAAAGGCTCCACGTCTGTTACAGGGGGTGGAGGGTAAACAAATACAGTAAAAGACAAACATAAACAGGCAGTATTTACAGTTTCAGCACTGACAGAGCAACTCTTTTGCAAAGGCTCCACATTGGTTATGGGGGTGAAGGGTAAACAAATACAGTAAAAGACGAACATAGGCAGTATTTACAGTTTCAGTACTGACAGAGCATTTCAGGCTAGAACTTATTTAGCAGGCGAGGTAATTAGGTAGCATTCTTGGAGTCCCTAGACAGAGATTTGTAGGATGCTGTTTCGTAGGGTCTAGGGAGTCCCTGTGTCAGGAAAAGTGGAGGATTTGGGAGCAAAGAGGGTGGGCAGCGTTAGCCACAATCACATTTAGCACTCTCCATTAGTTGAGTTTTAAGGCCTGATTTGAATAGTGAGATACTATGGGACTGGGAGAGTGGGGGTGGTAATGTGTTGAGCCAGAGAGGGGCACGGTGGCGGAAGGATCTTTGCCCTAGGGATGTTCTACAAAGGGGGACCAGAAAGGATGGGTTTGCTGTGAGTCTTGTATTATGCCTGATGGGGGCCGCACTGATAATGGGGAGTAGGCCAATGGGGGCTAGCTGAAGGTGTATTTTTTTTGTGAGAATGCAGGTGTGGTATTTTAGTCTTTGTTGGAAGTTTAGCCAACCAGTCAGGATATAAAGATTGCAGGTGTGTGTTAGTCTGTCACTGCCTGTAACTAGGTGGCAGGCTTTATTCAGGGCAGTGTTTATACTGCTTAGCGTGGTGGGTTCAGCTGAGCCGTATATAACTATCTCATAGTCAACTAGGGAGAGGATGGAGGAGGTGACTGCAAGTTGCATGGCCTGTGTGCAGGTAGGCAGTTCTTGAGTCTGTAAAGGATGCCCACTCTAGTGTTGACAGCGGAAGAGAGAAGTTGGACATGACTATGGTAGGAGAGGGAGGTATCCAATGTGATAGCCAGATATTTAAAGTTTGTAACATGTTCCAGTTTGTGCCTAGTGTGTTCTTAATTAGGAGTGGCATCTGACTATGTGGGCTTTGGCGATGCGTAAAGATCATGGACTTAGTTTTGTTATAGTTGATGATCAGGCGGTGATCCGTGAACCAGTTCTCTAGCTCACAGAAAAAAACTCTTAAGGGCCAGTTGGAGGGTGCTTGGTTGAGGGTGTTTCCAGTACAGAACCGCATCATCAGCGTATAGTAGTAGATGACCGCTTCACGCTTTAGGGAGAGAGTTTAAGAAGAGGGTGAAGAGCAATGGGCCAAGTATAGACCACTGCGGGACCCCTGAACAAACTGTTTTGGAGGTGGAGATGGTGGTTTTATCCTGACATGCTGTGAGCAGCCTGAGAGGTAATCCTTGAATCAGGCAGTAGCCTCAGGGACCACATTTAGTTGTGAAAGGACACAAAGTAGTAGTTCGTGACTCACCGTGTCAAATGCCTTGGTCAGATCCACATAGATTGCTCCTGCGATTGAGCCTTGGTCAAGGGCCTCGTGGATGAACGTGGTGAGCTCAGTAAGTGCAGTGACGGTACTATGGCCAGTCCGGAAACCATGCTGTTCCTGGCTGAGAAGGTTGTGTTTAGTTAGATATTCTGTTAGCTGGTCCGATACTATTTTTTCCAGTGCTTTGGAGAGAGGTGGAAGTATTGAGATAGGTCTATAGTTGCTGGTGTTAGTGGGGTCACCATTCTTCAGAATGGGAGTGATTATGGCTTTCTTCCAGGTTGAGGGGAACTGGCCGAGGCACAGCAAAAGGTTGAGAATTTTTGTAAGGTGAGGTAGTGTGACATCGAGGGTAAGCCTAATGAGTTTAAGATCTAGGGAGTCATTGCTGTAATGGGTATTGGCGATAGCTTTGGTAATATAGCATTTTGCCTCGCTGCAGGGGATGACTCGAAGCCAGAAAGGAGGCGAGTTGACATTACATGGGGTTTTGGGGGTGAGGGGGGTTGTGGTAGGGTGGAAGAAATTAGGAAGGAGGATATGGGAGAGGTCCGAGAAGGCGGAGTTAAGAGCTTCTGCGATAATGGCGGAATCTTGTGTGACATCCCCATTTAGATTGAGTTGGGTAGGGGTGGGGGAGCAGGATTTACCACTGAGTTCTTTTATGTTGTTCCAGAATTTTTTACCGTCTCCCCAGGAGGAAGTAAGGGTTTGCTGGTAATAATTAGTTTTCGCCTGCCGCATGGCCCATGTACATTTATTACGTGCCTCCCTGTAAAGCTGTCTATCCTCGGTGCATTGGGAGTCAAGGGCCTTGTGCCAGAGGTTGTCCCTTTGTTGCATCAGGTTTAGGAGTGAGGGTGTGATCCAGGGGGTGGTTCTAGTTTTCACAACTTGCTTTGTGAGGGGAGCGAATATATCACAGGCTTTGTTGAAGGTGGTTATAAAGTGGGCGAGAGCAAGGTCTACTAGGTGTGTATGGGGAGCCAGTAGCTATTAGATAGATAGTCTTTGAGGTTCTCTAGGCCTCTTTTCTTAAGCCTTCGCTGCCAGGAGATTTATGGCGGGGCAGGGGCAGTTTACCTGACCACCAGCAAGTAACCAGGGAGTGGTCACTGATAGAGTCAGGGAGCACAGTTGCATAGGAGAGGTTACGTGGCCTGTTGGTGAAAATGAGGTCTAAAAGGGTGGAGGTCCCAGATCTAAAGTCCCTTCTGGTCACGGAGGTGACTAGTTGGGTAAGATCAAATGCCAGGGCAGTGTCTTTGTAGCTGGATGCGGCTGGGGATAGCCAGTTGATGCTGAAGTTACCCATTAATATGATTTCACTAGTATTAGGTAGGTGGGAGATAGTGTGAAGGATAAACTCAAATGCGAGTTTTTGGTTTCTCAGGGGGATATAGGCCGAGATGATGTGGAGAGTTTTGGAACCCAGACTGAGTTTGACAGTTAGAGTCTGGGCTCCATATTGTGGGGCGGGGGTATGTACTTCTGTGGCATTGAGTGAGGACGTAATATAAATTGTGCAGCCACTGCCTCTCTTGCTGGTCCTATCTGCCCTAAAGATGGTATAATTACTTAGGGAGACAGCATCATTGGGAATATTTTCAGAGAGCCAGGTCTCAGAGAGGGCTAGTATGTCTGGAGCATGTTGGGCAATCCAGCCTTGTAGAGGGGTGTGTTTTTTGGGTAGGCTGCAAATATTAAGGGTGGCTAGCAGCAGTCTCCCCTGTGGTTTTTTTGGAGAGGTCTTTGTGCTGGGAGGTCCTGGGTTGGGGTGGATATTGACAGATAGTAGGAGAAGTAGGAGGGTGTGCCGCAGGAGGGCCAGCCTACCGAGTTTGGGTGACAGACGCTGGGATTGGTAGGGTGACAGGCTTTTTTTGTTGGAGGAGGGGTCTGGAAGACTAGAAATGACACTGAGTAGAAGGGAAAGGGAAGTGAGTGGGATGAATGTGGGGTTAACGTGGGTGGTGGGGGGTTGAGGTCTGAAGTGAGGGACAGCTGAGGTACAATGCATACCCTGTGTTAGTGTGGGTGTTAACGTGGGTGTGTGTGGGTATAAGTCATTGGGATCAATTTGGCGTGACTGGGAAAAGTTGGAGGGACTGGGCCTGTAGTTATCAGTGATAGCTGGAGGATTAGTGTAATAGATATAGTGGTGTGGTATAGGAGCCACTGGGGGTTGTAGAGCAAGTTGTATGATCCTGGTAGTCAGTAGGGTTGCTATAAGTAGGGAATACATTGTGTGTAAATTAAGTGAGAGGAAAGTTACAGCGGCCACTAGAGTTAGATTCGTATAACCTGCAGCTGGAAAAGTGGGCTGATAGGTTATTTTGCCAGGTCACCTGACTAACCCTGGCTATAAATTCGAGAGCCGACCAAGGGTGGTGGTGGGGGCAGTGGGGAGCCGAACGTGTAGCGTTCGGCGGGGCTCAGCCTGGGCAGCAACTCGAGGTGCTTATTTGGCTGTGATTCATGCGGCAAGGCGGGGAGCTTGTGGCCATTTGAGAAAAGGTGCCAGAAGGCCAACGGTCATGGCAGCAGCCTGGATCAAGGTAGAGAATTACCTGGTGTATCTCGGGTTTGGGGCTTCTGCGGGCAGGGAGGGCTTCAGGGCAGGCCCCCGCGACCTCCAGTCTCCTCGGGGGAGGGGGTGGTCTCTGCAGGAGAATGAAGGGGGGGGATTAAATATGCAATACAGGGAAACGATTAACTTGTTTGTGGTGGGCTGGTACTGGGTGTGGGGAGAAGAACAAATGAGCACAGGGCTATCAGGTAACAAATGCGATTCAAAAATAGAAAGGCTATTGGTTGTTACTTGCAGGGCTATCTGAACTTCTGCATGCTGGAAATGCACTTTAAAATTAACAAATAGTCCCCAAATGAGTTTTTCACGGGGGGGGGGTGGATTTTAGTTACACGCTGGAAATGCACTTTAAAAAATTAACAAACAGTCCCCAATGAGTTTTGCACAGAGGGGATATCAGTAAGCACAAATCCTGGGGTTGCTGAGAGTCTAAGCTTTTAAATACAAATTACAGGCAAATACAGACAGTTTTTGCTGGCTAGTTTGACAACTGTTCAAATTCTGGCACCAAAGTAAGAGTTCTGCTCCGTTTGAGCCTGGGCAGCAACTCGAGGTGCTTATTTGGCCATGATTCGTGCGGCAAGGCTTGTTTCTGTTCTGCACTTCTTGCACTGCCTTTGATCCCTGTTTATTGGCATCCCATCATTGTTATCCTCCCCCGACAAACCCAAATCACAATATAATAATTTCTTTATTATACTGAATAAATGTAGCCCATTCCCCTGTTTGTGTTTGCACATGATGGAAAACAGGAAAACACATAAAAATGTAATGTAACTGATTTCCTTGGCTTTGGAATGACCTCATGGTATACAGGTCACTGCCATCAAGATTCTGTACTGCACTTAAATGTGGAGACTAAGCTCCAAATCTGACCTGGTTCAGACCAGGAACACACTGGGGGTCAAGGAGCAAGACACCAGTGCCAAACTTGACAAGGCTCTGGCAGCAAAACCTGTACACACAATCCTTGGCCATAAAGTCTCCATAAAGGGAAACTCAAAAAACAAAAATCCTTACAGTATAATCAGCCTTTGCAGCTGCTCACCTTACTTCCCAACCTCTGCACCCGCTCGCTCTTTGCAATGGGTGCCATCTGCCAGCATATAAAATGCAGGTCACATGACATGCTGACATCACTAGGTCCTTTATACCTATGGGAACTAGCCATGAGCTGTGGCTAGTTTCAATAAGCATAAGGGACCTAGCGACATCTGCATGTCACATGACCCTGACGTTACATGCCGGCATACATCACCCATTCCAAACTGCACTTGGCAGCAAAGGTGAGCTGCTGTGAAATCTGGAAATGGGAAGTAAGGTGAGCAACTGCAAAGGATGGGAAATAAGGTGAGCGTCTGCAAAGGCACTTTATACTGTAAAGATTTGTGCTAATGTTTTGCTTTGTTTCCCTTTATGGCTGAGGACTGTGTGTGCAGGTTTTTATTATTTTTACTTCTACATGTTTTTCTAGTTAAAGATTAAAAGAAAAATAATTTGGGTAATACTTCCTTAATTACTTCCATCCACAACGTGGTTATACATCACATGAAGATTTATTAAATTGCTTATCCCAGTGAATTATGATCCTGTACTTAACTGTGTACCATCTATAGTTTCTATTCATTCTCAGATACTTGTGGATGAAAGACTCTACAAAATTAAATGGTATTCTATTATTTCATGTTTTCCTTCAAAATAACATATTGTGAGTTGTTTGTTTTTTGTTAAGCAGGTAAGCACACTAGACAAGTTAATACATATTTTCAGGTATGGCCTGGGATTTATATGCAGTTATCCACTTATCTGTAGACTAGGTAGAAAAGCTGTTAGGCAAGTACTTACTACAGTTTCACTGACCCAACAGATAAGATTGCTGCTGACTCACCGCACAAGCGGATATTCTCAGTTGGGTCTGGTGTCAGTTCAACTGAACAGACTTGGAAAAAATCAAGCAGGACTTAATAAATATCACAAAGGAATTAACCATCAAGCACTCTTGGACACTGCTCCCCCAACCAATGTCCACAATTACAGCAAACTGAAAGGGTTGTGGACAGTTACATGTGGCTACTTTTGAATCCTTATATCTGAGCCCTAAGGAGGAACATGACATTCCCTTTAATTCACCAATCATCACTGCGTAGAGCAGGTCTATTCCTTGTAAATAAATAGGTAACCATTTTTGGTTTATCCCTGCATACAAGTGAAAGTGGAGGCTATTTTCTTTGTGCACAAGACACATATGATTCGTCTGTAGAATGCGCCATTATCATAGCTACGTGGGCTTTTCTTACTCTGTCAATACATCTGTTTCTCACATGAAGCCTCTCTACTAGAGCTCATACTAGTAAAGGCAGGACTGGGTCAGCTTGCTGCAAGAGGCAAGGGGCTAGATTCACACACACACACACAAATACAAAGCTCAGCGCAAAAGTTTGTGTTGCATTTTGCAATTATGCAGGTGTGTAAGCTTGTTATTCACAGTCAGATAGTGTACCACACTATTCAACTACAAATAGGGGTAGGACGATGCAGTGGTAACCCCTGTATCGCTACCTCTAACCCCAGTAGCACTGCCCCCACAGGCATCCCGACTGATAGCCGGCCTGATATATAATAAAGATTATAGCTGGTGGTCTAGTGCCCCCCCCACCTAATTGCCAGCCCAATAGATAATGAAAAATATCCCTGGTAATCTAGTGGAGCCCTCTCCCTTTCCCAGATCTCTCCTTATACTACAAGAAAATGTTTTCCCTGGTGGTCTAGTGGACCCAATCCCCCCACCCTGGCAGGCAGTGACCAGCAACCTTGCTCTCCCATCCATCCCTGAATCCATGATGGGGGGTGGGGTGGTGGGTCACTACCTGCCAGGGTGGCGTGGGGTCCACTAGACCACCAGGGATATCCTTCATTTCTATCAAAGTTGGCGATCATTGGGGGGGGGGCACTGGGCCACCAGGAATAACACTTGATCTTCAAGAGGATCTATTGCAGCAGGCTAACACTGGTAGGACTTAGCTGTCAGGTGCCATGGCCACACAGAAACTTTCTAGCTAGCAGTCTACCATGGAGGACTGCCTACCATCGACATCAACCTCTGACATGGGCCTATCCTATAAAGGCGGGCAGTCCCTCACAACTTATGCATTTCACCCACTGGAGACCCCAAGCAGGCAGTGAATAGAAAATCGAGGGGTCTTGTGAAAGCCAAAGAAGGTAAAATAGAAATAGTGTGAATGGAAAAGAAGAACAGCAAAGATAGATGGGGGAAGGATCTATTGTTATGGTAAGTTCTTTTGCAACTGCACTGTCTTACTTCGAGGAAGGCTCTTGCAGCAGGCCAGCACCAGTAGGATCGAGTCCCAAGCAATACCTGGAAAACAGCACCGTGAGGAGGAAAAATATCAGCAACCAATGGTTTAGGAGAGAAGCATAAGGCCGAAATTGGCCTGTGCCGAGAGGCAATGTCCAAACTGTAATGCTTGGTGAAGGTATGGACAGAACACTAGGTGTCAGCTGCACAGATGTCTGCAGTGGATACAGTTCTGAAACAAGCCATGGAAGTGGCCATACCCCTGGTGGAATTGCCTTACCCCTTCTTTAAGGTCCTTGTGGTACTTATGCTAGGATTAAACAATGCAATTGGCTAACCACTTAGACAAGCGCCGTCTGGAAACAAGAGCACCCTCACTGTTGGGAGCGAATGAAACAAACAACTGATCAGACTTCCTTGAAGCCTTGATCCGGTGTGCACAATATTCTATGTACAGCCAAAGTATGGAGCAAAACCTCCCCCCTAATTAGAGTACTCAGGATAATAAACTGGAAGGTGGATTGATTGGGTCAACATAAACTTTGACACCACCTTGGGAAGAAATTTAGGATTAGTATGATGACCCCCTGATGATGTGCTGAGTGCACGAAACCGGTTGGGAACTATCTAGTTGTGCTACCTGATTTTTGTGAGGCTTGACATTTTGAATTGAATGTTATTAAACATATGCTTACATCGACGCCAACCACAGAGTGCTGAGTTTTGCTTTTTGTTGGATTTTCACGTTGTTACTCGAGCACCTGTGCACACGGAGGAGCTGTTTTTGCTGTGTGTATGTACAGAATTGCAGCCCCCAAAAAATCTTGATGTCTTTATAAAAGTTAAAAGTAGCTCTGTCCCCATTGAATGGCACAGCTGAACTAGGGAGTTGCTGCTGCATGGAATCCTCATGTGCCCTACATTCTAAAGCTTGGACTGTGCCATTCACCTGGTAGGGTACACAATACCCAGTTGTTATGATTACCTATTGACAACACGAAGCACTACAGAAAACCCTGGCTGGGGCCCGGTGACTTAGATCAGGTGGGCCTGTTCCATCAGGTGGTCCACCCTGTCCATCGGTAGAAAGACCATGCCCTAATCGGTATCCAGAACCACCCCATGTACTACAGGCACTGGCATGGAGAGATGCAGGATTTCAACTGGCTGATGGTGATCCTCAAGGCCTGAAACAACCAAAAGGTGCATTACAAAATTTGGAGCAGACAATTCCTAGAGGGGGCTGCTAGAAGCCAATCGTTCAGATAGGGGAATACGTAGAAGCCCTGCCTCCTCAGGGAAGCCACCACCACTGCCAGGCACTTGGTAAAGACCCTGGGGGCTGAAGAAAGGCCAGAAAGGAGGGCCTGGAACTGAAAAATAAGGACCCTGAAAATGGAAGCAGAGGAAGCGACAATGGGGAGGAGAGAGACTTGGATATGGAAGTATGCATCTTGCATGTCCAGAGAGCAGAGTAAATACCTCTGGTGCAAAAGGGGCAATAAACCTTGAAGGGTGACCATCCAGAAACATTTATACTCTTTATACAGGTTCAGATGGCTCAGATACAGGAGTGTCCATAGTTCTCCAGTCTTTTTGGGGACCAGGAAGAAGTCGGAGTAAAGCCCCATCCTCACTAACCTGACGGGATGGGCTCTATGGCTCTTTTTTGCAGAAGAGCCTGAATTTCCTCCCAGACAAGAGGCAGGTGGGTTGGAAGATAGGCGGCAACTACTGTAAGATTTTATAGAGGCCACTCTAGAAATTTCAGAGTGTGGCCATGTTCGATGATCTGAAGCAACCACTTCTCCATGGTTATGTGTCTTCACCCACTGAGGTGGAGGGAGAACCGTCCCCTGACAGCCACCCCCAGAATCTCAGCTGGGGGGTCAGGTAAGGAGTCAGGAGGTGGGGGCGGAAGTCCGGAAGGCTGCCTCAGGTGCTCGAGGGACCCTGGAGGCAGAGGGGACCTATGCCACCTTGCGCTTGTCCGGACCTCTGGCAGGCTGGCAAGAGTGTTTTTGAGTGGGTCAGTGAAAGAAAGGGCGCTGACCAGCCCAAGATTGAGTGTGGTACACTGAGTGAACCATCTGGAGAGCATGCCCCAACTTCTGACGGGTGGAGATCATGTTCTGGACATCTCCACCAAAGAGGACAGAGCCCCAAAAATGGGCATCCAAGATGCTGGACTGCACATACGCAGCAAAACCAGAACCTCAGAGCCAGAAATGGTGCTACTGGCAGACACCAGCTGCTGCTTCCCTGCCCAAGGAGTAAACGGCATCACAGACAGCCTTGAGAACATGACTGCCAATATTAGAGCCTGACCCAAGAAGCTGGGCGAGCTTTGTCTTAGAGGAGTCTTCCCACAATGCCTGCATGAGGTCCCTGGCTCAGTCCCAGAGGACATTCTGTTTTTGAACTATGTGGGCCAGAGGTGATTAATGGCCTGGATAGCCATGGTGGTGGGCGCAAAAATGCATTTACCCAAGTGGTCCAGCTGCCTGGACTCCGTATCAGGGGGAAGGGCACTAAAGTGCTTGGGTCTTTTAGTACGGTTATGTGCTGCATTAATGACTACCAAGTCGGGCTTAGAAAGGGCTTGCATGCAGAGGCATGGTAGAGCCTGTATGCCATCTTAGGCAAAGAAGAAACAGAGGATGGATGATTCCAAGCTGCTCTGGTGATATCGTTGTAAGAGTCAACCAGGGGTGGCACCACGACAGGAAGTGCTTCCTGCTGCCTCAAGTAAGCAGCCAGGTGGAGCCTCTTGGGATCCTGGTCCTCCGTCTTCCAGCCTATGATGGACTGGATGTAGCACATGATGTCCCTGAATGATGGATCTTCAGGGAGGGACGACTTAGAAACTACTTTGGACAGTTCCTCAGCCTCTGTAGAGTCCCCTGGTAAAGAGAAAGACTCCACACTATCAGAGTCATCTTTATACATCTCTTCCTGATCATGCTCAGGCATCGAGCACTCCTCTGAGAGCCGGTACCTACATCGGGTTGAGAGCCTGAGGACACCAATGTCTGGGGCTGCCAGAACCAGATCGGCCCTGGAGTGGAGGGTCTCCCTCAAGATACTGGGGGGATCCCGGAGGTGGGCTGAGGAGCAGGGGTCTGCTTCTGAACAAAGGCCCACCACCTGGAAAACAGAGCATTGTAATCCATCCGGGAAGGAACATTATAAACCAGTGGGTAGGCATAAGCTGGCATCAGGTACGGTGGTGGGTACCCAGGTGAGGGACTAGCTGGTGCTGGCTAAGAGACTCACACCGGCCATGGGGACATCACAGAAGTAGGCCATGGAGGCATCAGACCCAAAGGCTGAGTCAGCTGTAGGGTCATCGGCGGTCCAGTAAGCATCAGCCAAAAGCACCCAGGAAAAGGGAAGGCTGGTGAAGCCGGCACCTGGGGGGATGGAGACTGCCCAAGCAAAGGCAGAGGCAATGCCAGAGTAGAAGAGGTGGCAGTAGTCTGCTGCGGGCACTGACTGGAATGACTGACGTATGGTCCCATAGAGAAGACCAACATAGGCTGCACCCTTGTCGGGGGGGGGTGTCAAGGAACCAATGCCAGAGGCACCAACACTGGCCAAGCCTCCTGGCTGAGAGCCTGTGGAAGAAAAGGGCCTGATCTTCAAAGGCTTTTGATGAAGTCCCCTGACCCAAAGAGCTGCTGTTGGTAGTAGTTATGAGGGAGGGCAGCTGTGCCACCAGTAGCCCAGAGGAGGAAAGGGCTGACAGGGCAGGCAGCTCCTTTTCCATAGCGACCAGCTTCTGCTTGATAAGATGACTTATGAACAGCTGTGCTGCTGACCGTCTGGGGCAGCAGCACCGATGGGTGGGTGTGGGGGAGGGGGTGTCTATGTCGCTTGGGGACCAATGACCACTAATGATGAGGTGGGGCCTTCAGGACTGGGCTGGGGGGTTGGGGTGTGTGCAATACTGGGCATTGCCCAGGCACAGCTGCACTACTGTCGAGGGGAGCTTCTTCGCAGACTGTGATGGGGAGGTGCAGGGTATTGCACTGCACCAGGCTTGACATGCATCAGGGTGGAGGGGGATAATGGCAATGCAGTACTGGGATTGGGGCTGAACAGTGTTGTGGTGGGGTTGGGGTGATTGGCAGGATCGGTGATGGGGTGGTACTGTGTTGGGGCAGGGGTGCCGTGGCCATATGGGTACAAGCCAGCCCGTATGTTGGGGGATCAATGGCTGGGGGCGGCGGTGCCTGTGATGCTCAGCAGGACTGTATGTGGTCACGTGCAGGTCCAGGTGCCTACAGGGGCTATTCATGCAAGTGAACCTCTGTGGGACCCAGCCGGGCATCTATTGGATGCCCGGCTGGGTCCACGACTCCACCCTAGCCACCCTGCGTGCTGGGGAAGCAGCCTGCAGACAGGTGGCAACCATTGATGAACACTGGCCGGTGCTCACCAGTCTGCATGTGTGGAGTTATGCAGGCAGGATACACGCCTTCAGCGCGTAATTCCCACCCAGTCATGCATAGGCCTCATGGTGAATCAGCAGCAGCAATCTAATCTGTTGGGTCCGTGAAACTGTAGTAAGTACTTGCCTAACAACATTTCCACCTAGCCTACTGACAAGCAGAGAATTGCTAAATCCAAACTGAGTATTAATCCCAGGCCATGCCAGAAAATAGGTATTAACTTGCCTAGTGCGCTTACCTGCTTAACAAAAAGCAAACTACACACAGTATGTTATTTTGCAGGAAAACATGAAATATTCAAATACCATTTAAAAATGTGTATAGAGTCTTTCATCCAGAAGTATCTAAAGAATGTTAAAGTAGAAATTACAGCTGGTACACAGTTAAGTACACAGGATCACAGTTCACTGGGATAAACAATTTAAACAAATGAAGTCTTTATGTGATGTATAACCATATTCTGGATGGAAGTATTACCCAAATGATTTTACTAGGAAAACATGTAGGATTAAAATACAAAAAACTGTGCACACAATCCTTAGCCGTAAAGGGAAACAAAAGAAAAAAAAAAACTAAAGTCCTTACAGTATAATTTGCCATTGCTTGCCTTACTATTACTAGCCTTTTTCACCCGCTCGCCTTTGCCGCCAAGCACCGTTTGGAATAGGTGACGTCTGCTGGCACACAACCTCTGGATCATGTGACACATGGATGCCGCTAGGTCCCTGATGCATATGGGAACTAGCCATGACCACTTTGTTATGAAGAAAGTGTCTCTGCTCTGAACTCATGTGGCTACAAACCTTAGAAAAGCCTTTAAAATACACAGTTGATTTTCACTCAAATCACTCCTTAAAGCGTCTAGTGTGCATTGTGCATGTAGATTACCTAATACTGTGGATTTTTTTAGTGATTTAGCTACTTTAAGATTGTAATTTATTTGGGGGAGGAGAGTTAATTATTAGCAGCAGGAAGATTGTATGAATGAACAAAGTGAGAATGTATTTGCTGGCTGTATATCCATTCAGTAGCTTTGCCGTATGGTAGCAGTTAACCATTGTTTTGTTTTTTTCATCACAGTAACAGCACCAGTTTGATTAGAATGCAGTGTTTGCTTTTCAAATCAAATGGATTTATTCAACTTTGTTAGCATACTTATTGAGAAATGTTTTAGTGGCTGTTTAAAAAATACTGTGTTTTTAATGTGTTTAACAATTAATTTGTTCAGTTTTGTTCACGTTTTCATAAGAAATAAGCTGTGAATAAGCTTGGCACATCCAGCAGGCTGGGGTTTGATTCCCACAACCTCCACTTGCATACTTTATGACTCTGAGCAAGTCTCCAGTGCTCCTGGGTTGCTGCCGAAAACAGGCACCTGTGGCTAGTGGGCCTTATCTGGTTACCAAAAGAATACAATACAAGAATACAACAAACCAGTGGTCCAGATAATATTTTGTACTGGGATGTATTTACTCCCAACTACTTCCACCTGGTAGTATTGCCATCTAAATGGTAGTAATACCATCCATTAACCTGTCTAACCCCCCAACCTCTAAACCAAGTCTCAAACTCACTGGGTGCTTGCAGTTATGGACTCTTTCTTCTCACACACTGTGGTGTCTTAACATACTTTCCTGCTTACTGCCGTATGCTTCACCCCTATTTTTAATATTTTTTCCATGTTGCAACTACCCTTCTGGCCAGCCACCAACATACTGTAAATGTGCAGGGTGGGAAACAAATTCCTAAAATCAGAAAGTGTGAGTAAACTGTGTAAAAAATGGTAATAAAATCCTCCTTTACCTCCCCCTTATCTGTTCCACTGCAATAAACCTTTATTTCAGTAGCACTTTAGACATACTGATGTGGGTGATGATGGAGGACTTGGGACCCATGCGAACAGCTTAGTTTGTAACTGAGTTAGTGTGATTTATACTTTACTACTACTACTACACTACCTGCCGCTCTGCCAGTTTCAACTTTGGTGATCTATGGACCTGCTTACATTGTATACGGACCAGCTTATGCTGCCTGGGATTAGTTGGTATGGCAGTGTTCTTTTTTTAAATCTGTTTGAGTTGGAGGGCTCTGCCCCTGCACCCTTCCATGTTTTTTCAGTTTAACCTGGGGAGGGGGGTCGCTACTACAATTGTTGGAAAAACCTGCAGTGCCATACCAACCAACTCCTTGTATTAGTAGCACAACTAGCATAAATGGGTAAGTAGAGCTAATGCTGGAATCAGTGGAGTGATCAGAGTGGGCTTGAATGCATGAAAAAGCATAAGAGCACAGTATTGTTATCAACATAACTTAAGTGAGTCCCCTGCTTATGGGGAAGGGGGTCAGATCTGATGGACTTAGAGTCCATTTTGGTCAGATTTTAAATTACTATGTTAATCAATGTATAACTGTAACCCCCTTGTTACCCAGGGTTACTAGGATCCCAGTAAGACCTAGTGGTAGGCAGGGAAGGCAGCTTGTGAAACTCCAGTTAAATGGATTTCACACTGTCTCACTCTGTTCTCAGTCTCAGCTGAGACTGAGGGATGACATCACCATAGAACTGTTGCAGCTGCATGAGCCACAATGGAATCTACAGAAGGGAGTTAGAGTAGAATGTTGGGAGGTTTGAACAGTCAGTCTGAAGCAGTCTGCAGTTGGAGATTGTTGTGAGAGGAGCACAGCAGTTCTGTGCTCAGGCTCTTGGAGCCTCAGCCCTGAAATAGGGCTACATTTAGGGAAAGGTGTGTGTTTCCGCCTAAAGAGAGACACAGTAAGCTGTTTTTTAGTGGTGGAGACCACTGATTCGGGTCTCTGTGCCCCACCCCTGAGGGGATGGGGCTGGCAGGTTTGCCTGCTATTCCAGGGGCAACCCCCTGGCTACTGCTAGTGAAGAAGCTGCCTTATTTTGTCCAAGAGTGTGGGAAACAAGAAGATTTCGTGATTCGCCTGTGGGGCACCTGCAACTGAAGGGTGAGTTCTGCTCTTTCTAAAGGGCCCATGTTTCATCCTGAACTGTGTAAAAGTGGGGATTGGACTACTTAAGTAGTGGGAGGCCTACAGTAATAGGCGTAGCCAAAAGTAAAAGTGTGTTCAAGTCCAGCACATAGGGGAAGTCAAGATATGTAGAGGAGATATGATATACATCTACCCAGTAATCTACATTGCCAAGCTTTCAGAAAAGAGTTGTTCAGTTTCCAGAGAAATGGCCGGGTATGGATTGTGGGAGCTGGAGGTGGGAGACCCCCCATCTTTAGTAACCAGGTCCACCTCTACGGATTTGCTCTGTGGATTTCTACTTTGCCTCATGCACTTGGCCAGTGATGAGGGAAGTACCCAGATGTGGGATGGAAAGAAAATTCCCTCTAGAAGTTGAAGGCTCTAAGGTGGTTTGGGGAGCCACCAATAGGAAAACTGGTTCATTCCCATAATGGACCGCGGATCAAGAGGCCGGCGGGGGAGCTGGGTCATGGGGAAAACCCAAGTAGTGTACAAGTCGGGCTGTGTACCCAAAGCTGCGTGCAAGTCTGGGCTGTGTGCCTGGTGGGTTCAGAGCCTGAGGGCTGAAATGTGAAGAAGTGTTCTGTTATCTCTAATCTGCATTACCAGGAATGTAGCCCTGTGGGGTCCATCTATGCTTTGTTTGTTCAGTTTGGATGTGAATAAAAGCCACACTGTAGAATCCCATTCCTGGTTTGGACATTACAGTTATTGCTTCCTGTGTTTGGATTTTACTTGGGTGCCCTGTGCAGAGTAGCAAACTCAGGCCCCCTGTGCCGAGTAACCTAGTCCTCCCCGAACCCAGTCCCCACCAGGTACTGCTGTCAGCTTCAACAGCATGCCACCTGTCATTTTGCAAAAAGGCAGGGGTCCAGGGGTTACAAAAATGGAGGCACCGCTTTGGATTTTCAAATTTGGGAGGAAGGTCCTTGGGCAAGGGGCTAGTGTTTTGGCTATCTGGCAGTGGGTAACCCAAAAAGCTGAAGCAAGTTAACTAGTGTGTCGCTGTGTGCTGTGGATCTTATGCTGCTGTTTAAAATGCCAACTGTTTACC
Source organism: Neoceratodus forsteri (assembly GCA_016271365.2). NCBI lineage: Eukaryota > Metazoa > Chordata > Ceratodontiformes > Ceratodontidae > Neoceratodus > Neoceratodus forsteri. Next base: position 1,167,489,336 of record CM028129.1, on the reverse strand, counting down.
AAAGAGCAGTAAAGCTAAAAGAGTGTGCCCTTGTCCTGCATCAGTTATTTACAGCGTTTTTGCCTGCTTTTTAAAAGAACTGTGTGTGATAAAGAAAAGTGTGGAAGACTAGGGGTAGCAACAGGAAAATTGTGCCCTGGATGTTGGAAATGCTTTTAAAAGAACTGTGTGATAAAGAAAAGTGTGGAAGACTAGGGATAGCAACAGGAAAATTGTGCCCTGGACGTTGGAAATGCTTTTGAATGAACTGAGAAACTTGCTGTGTGAATGGCCATGTTAAATGGCTGAAATGGGCTCCTGCCGTGGAGTCAGTTGAAGAAAAAATAAGTGGTTTCTGCAGTTTAAATTTGCCTGCTCGACGATCGCCGTGAAGAGAAGAGCACTAGCAAGGAAGAGGAGGCTCATTTGCATGGCGTCGTGTGATTGGTGAGGCTGCAATCAGTCCCGCCTATCAGCCAGCTCTACAGTGACTACCCAGCATTCCAGAGGGAGTGTGAGTGGAGTGCGTGTACTGGCTAGTGGAGGAGCGTTGCGGTGATTAAAAAGCACTGTAAAACTGTTCAAAATAGACTTGTTTGTTCAAAATCAGGCTCAACCCGCATCTCAATCATCTGAATTGCAAGTGTGGTGATCGGGGAGACGATCGGCAGGACTGCCCACCCGTTTTCTTTCTGAGGCCTCCAAGACTTGCGGCAGGCCGTTTTTCCATCGCAGCTAACAGCTACTGATAACAGTAAGTACCAACAGTAAAAGTGCTCAAACAGTGATTTTCTGCCAAAAGTCAACTAAATATGTGTGCAACAGTGTAGTCACTTTGCAAGTAATGACTGTGTCAAATTTTACCAGCAAGTGCGAGTCTGCTAAGCCATTGACTATGAGCATAGTTATAAGTTCAGCATCAGTTTAAAGTTTTAAAGCCAGAGAGAGACTGTGAGTTGTAGCCAAATGTGCAGCACTAGTTTACAGGCAATCCTGTGCTTAAAATCCTGAGGCTTTAAGGGACTGTGAGTTAAAGAAATGTTTCCAGCAAGTGAAAAGTCTGTGGAAAATCATGTAAATGTGTTAGAAAAAGAACAGTGCAAGTCTGTGCAGTTTGAGCAAAAGTTATCAGTAGTGTGTGTAAATTGGATGCGCAGTGGCTTGACCCAATTTCTGTATGTTGATGCACAGGAGTGCTGCTGCCATTACAGGGTGGGGTAGTAAAATAAACACAGCAGCAGAGGAGCCATTTTAAAAGTAAAGAAAGTGTTCAGTAAAGTGGGACTTTTAGTAACAGTGAGCATTTGTTTATTTCCCTGCAGTTATGGCCTCAGGACCAGCTCGCTACCCGGATCATGCCCGGGCTGCAGTAACAGCAGCAGTAAATAGATTAAGGGACATTGAAAGGTGTTATTATGGAGGACAACTGCCTTCTCATGTGGCGATTCCTGGATATCCAGTGCATGTGTGTCAAATATGCTTAAATGCTGGAAGGGACGTCTTCATGATACCTCACTGTTCTGGGTGCCTAGAGAAATATGGCTTGTATAAAGCGCCCCAGATTTGATTAGCTCCACATGGACAAAGGTTCAGGAATCTGTAGTTGGCAACACACAGCACCAGGCAGACCCTGTTGAAGAAGGCCCCTCGGGGGAGTGTGGCACAAAGCTAGAGGGTACAGATTTAGAGACAGAACCAGATGCTGATGTTTCAGATGCTGGATCTCAAAAGGAAAGTTCAGATAAAGCATCAGTAGACCGCTGGAGGGGGGGGCCTAGCCCAAGTCTCATAGGAGAAGATGAGATGCGGGAGGCCTTTGAATGGGAGGTGTCAACCTCCGCGCCTAGTAATGAGTGGATAGTCTCAGGAGTGAGGATGACTGCTCACTCCTGGGCTCAGATCCTTAGTGAGGAAGAAGATGAGGGGGAACCTATGTGGCCTTGTGAAAAAGGAACGGGTACACAGCCTCAAGCTCTTGCCTTGGAGGAATGCATGGAAGATAGTGGTGATGCCACTGCCCTGGCTATGCAAGAAGAAGAAGTCAGGGATCTGCTTTTAATCTCATTGAGGATGCATAGCTGGAAGAACCAGGACTGGCTGCCCCTAAGCCAGGCCAGTGGTCTCAGGTTGACCAAAGCTAGTAAAGAGGAGAGACTGGTTCGTAGGAAGGCGAATGAGATCTATGGGAAGACCTTTCCTACCTTTCCTCGGAGAGTCTGGGAGGAGATTGAGAACAGCAGGAAATCCTGGATCTGGGCCGAAGCAATGAAATGTGTGCATCCTGGTGCAAACAAGCACGTCAAGAACAGACTGTTTCATGAGAAATATACCCAGTGGAAGAGAGGCAGGACACTGTTTATGGACAGAGTGCGAATAGTGGACAGAGAGGGACGTGAAACCTTCAACTGTGTGAATTATGTGCGCCCAGACGGGGTAATAATTCAAGCTCCTGACCCCGCTGTACTATTGGCCTCAATGTAAGGACATCCCAGCAAATGTACCCGTGCCTACTAAATGGAAAGCCGAGCAGTGGTAGTCAATACTGCCACACCAGCCTGTGAAGTGCCTTTATTGATCCGCCAGTATGGACATCCAGGACTCAGGTGCCCCATTCATCAGTTCTACAGTGTACTGGCCTTTCCAGAATCCATTGACTGGCCCACCAGATGACTTCAGATCCAGAGAGGACACCAGCCCAGCTGTATCCTGATCCATCTCCTGGTAATCGGGTGACGTCAGATACGCTGTTTTCCTTTTTGTTCCTGTTCTAAGGTTCCATCTCCAGAGATGACATCAACCCAGCAGTTCCCAGATGTGCCCTCCTGTAGTTCCTGGAAGATGTCCACCCAGCTGTATTGGAAGAAATGCTGCAAGGGAGAGTCTTCGGCTGAGGAGCAGGTCGGTGCAGATTTTTCATTCTACAAGGGACTGATAAGTCCGAACTTTTCTATCTTTATGGCATTGCAGTACACACCCTACACTAGCAGACTCCAGAATGTGTGAACTGTCCTCAAAGACTCTCCCTTTCGGGACTTTGGCCTGCTAGAACTGTGCTTCACCGGGCTCCGGCCCAGGAGAGACTCTTTAATGGACTAGCCTTCGGGCACTGTGGTCACTAGTTGGGACTTTTAGGGCACGCCATCCCCCCAAATGTGTATTGTAAATAATGTCATTGTTTTTCTACTGTTTTCTAGTGTATGTACTGTTTTTCCACCTTTTCTAAAAAAAAAATATTATTTTTGGGATTCTCCAGTGTTTTGATGGTAGGGGTTTAGGTAGACTGTGTATGCAGATTAGGAGTGTGTGTTGTCTTTCTTTTTCTTGCAGGTGGTCCTGAAGAAGATAGGAGAGAAGAGAAGACAAGAAGAGGAGGAGGGGCTCATCGGAGTTCCTCACTAGTACTTTAGCGTGTAGTAATTTAAAGTACTGTGGTTGTTATTGTTGTTGTTACTGTATTAACTCTTTCCTTCCACAGGTGTGGTTGTGGGGATGGGGAGGCAGTAAAGTGATGTAATGGTGTGGTATTAGTTTCTTGGTGTGTGGTTGCAGGTTGCCCAAGGTCGGGGAGGTCCCCGCATTGTTTTTCTGGGGTGTTAAATTAGAGGCAGATAGATTTTCCCTAGAGGGCTGGGGGGGGGATAGACAGGCTATGGTCCTGAATGGCCATAGGGACTGCAGTGCTGAGCTATTAGGGCTATGCTCTGGACAGTTCTACCAGAGCCACTAGGTGGCCATAGTAAGTGGGTATAGTAGAGGCTGATATGTCAGTTAAAGGCCTCTAGGACCTTAGTGTTGTCTGCCTGTGCTCTCACATGGTAGGAGGGGGCCTGATCACCCACCTCTGCAGGTAGCACATAGGGTGGGATGGCATAAGATGGGTAAACAATGACTGTAGACAGTCATTTTCCTGGTCAAGGGAGAGTGTAACCCCCTTGTTACCCAGGGCTACTAGGATCCCAGTAAGACCTAGTGGTAGGCAGGGAAGGCAGCTTGTGAAACTCCAGTTAAATGGATTTCACACTGTCTCACTCTGTTCTCAGTCTCAGCTGAGACTGAGGGATGACATCACCATAGAACTGTCGCAGCTGCATGAGCCACAATGGAATCTACAGAAGGGAGTTAGAGTAGAATGTTGGGAGGTTTGAACAGTCAGTCTGAAGCAGTCTGCAGTTGGAGACTGTTGTGAGAGGAGCACAGCAGTTCTGTGCTCAGGCTCTTGGAGCCTCAGCCCTGAAATAGGGCTACATTTAGGGAAAGGTGTGTGTTTCCACCTAAAGAGAGACACAGTAAGCTGTTTTTTAGTGGTGGAGACCGCTGATTCGGGTCTCTGTGCCCCATCCCTGAGGGGATGGGGCTGGCAGGTTTGCCTGCTATTCCAGGGGCAACCCCCTGGCTACTGCTAGTGAAGAAGCTGCCTTATTTTGTCCAAGAGTGTGGGAAACAAGAAGATTTCGATGATTCGCCTGTGGGGCACCTGCAACCGAAGGGTGAGTTCTGCTCTTTCTAAGGGGCCCACGTTTCATCCTGAACTGTGTAAAAGTGGGGATTGGACTACTGAAGTAGTGGGAGGCCTACAGTAATAGGCTTAGCTAAAAGTAAAAGTATTTTCAAGTCCAGCACATAGGGGAAGTCAAGACATGTATAGGAGATGTGATATACATCTACCCAGTAATCTACATTGCCAAGCTTTCAGAAAAGAGTTGTTTAGTTTCCAAAGAAATGGCCAGGTATGGATTGTGGGAGCTGGAGGTGGGAGACCCCCCATCTTTAGTAACCAGGTCCACCTCTATGGATTTGCTCTGTGGATTTCTACTTTGCCTCATGCACTTGGCCAGTGTCGAGAGAAGTACCCAGACGTGGGATGGAAAGAAAATTTCCTCTAGAAGTCAAAGGCTCTAAGGTAGTTTGGGGAGCCACCAATAGGAAAACTGGTTCATTCCCATAATGGACGCGGATCAAATGGCAGTCAGGAGCCGGGCCATGGGGAAAACCCAAGTAGTGTACAAGTCGGGCTGTGTACCCAAAGCTGTGTGCAAGTCCGGGCTGTGTGCCTGGTGGGTTCAGAGCCTGAGGGCTGAAATGTGAAGAAGTGTTCTGTTATCGCTAATCTGCATTACCAGGAATGTAGCCCCATAGGGGTCCGTTTATGCTTTGTTTGTTCAGTTTGGATGTGAATAAAAGCCACACTGTAGAATCCCATTCCTGGTTTTGGACATTACAGTTATTGCTTCTTGTGTTCGGATTTACTTGGGTGCCCCTGTGCAGAGTAGCCAAACCTAGGCTCCCTGTGCTGAGTAACCTAGTCCTCCCCGAACCCAGTCCCCACCAGGTACTGCTGTCAGCTTCAACAGCATGCCACCTGGCGTTTTGCAAAAAGGCAGCGGTCCGGGGGTTACATAACGTTTTTGTGTTCACAAAGAAAATCCTTTTTCTGGAGCTCTGATTTACTTTGCTTCAGGATGGGAACAGTTGGTACCAGATGAGTTTTATCTTCTTTTGTTTGAGGGAGTTGATTCTTGGGGGACGGGATTGATGCTTGGGGATGCTGATGCTTGGGAGGAGTGAGGGCTGACACTTGGGGGGTTGATGTTAGTGGGCTGATGGTGAAGTGAGTGATACTGGGTAAGGAGATTAATGCTTGGGGTATTGATGCATGGATGGGGAAGGGGGCTGATGCTTTGGAGATGGGATTGATGCTAGGAGGAGTGGGGTTGAAGTTTGTGTTGGGCTGATGCTGTAGTGGAGGGTTAATGCTGGGGGGTTATCCTGGGGTGGAGACTTGGCAGATGCAAGAGAGAAGGGGAGGTGATTGGTTGGGGGGAAGAAGCTGAGTTACCGACAGTGAGGTAGAATAGGTAATGTTTGCTGCAGAGAGCTGATATGCCCATGGGGGAGCAGGAGATGATGATAGCTGTGACTGGGTTTGCAGTGTCTGGTAGGGAGTATTTCATATACTTTCTGTGTTTATTTCCCACAGTCTCTTTTAATACTAGGGCCGGGTGCATAAGAACAAAATAACTCCCCTAGATAGGCCATCCTGTCAGGGGGGTGGTGGGGCTGCTGCTCATGATGCTGACAACCTGGGTTTGGTAAAGTGCCCGGGGTGCAGGAGGGCTGGCAGGTAGAGAGGGTGGCTGCAGCCAGCCTGTCACTGAAGCGGTAGGGCTGCTGCATCTTGATGCTGATAACCTAGGCTTGGTAATGTGCCCTGGGTGCAGGAGGGCTGGTCGGATGAGAGGGCAGCTGCCTGTACTCATATATGAGCACCTCCTCCATGAGAGGCATCATGGTGGCCTTCATGTTAAGGTGGGAGAGTGTGCCAGCTTGCACATGCATATGTTTGTTGCAAGCATGCACGTGCATGTTGATGCTGCCGACTTCGAGGGGACAGAGTAAAAATGATCACAGATTCAGTCTCTCCATGGGGCAACTTGTAAGACAGTTCAGGTTCTCAAGATGTGGGGTGACTGGGCTTGGGATACAAGATGAAAAGGGCACATGCCAAAATTGAGGAATAAGTAGTTAATTTAAAAAATGCCCTAAACGTTATCTTCTCTGGCTTCTTGTCCACATGTTACATCATCACAATCCCCCTATTTATGACATTGTTACTTCAACAACATATTATTATGTCATATAAACAGAATTGTCATGGGCGTAGACAAGCAGCCAGAGCAAAATATAATTAAATAATGGCAGGAACTGCAGAAAAATATTTAAACTATAACAAGATTAAATGTGTCTAAATATTTAATTTTTTTTTCAAACTTGTGCCAGTGGAGTTGGAGACTCCTTAACCGCCTAGTTACTAAGATGAGCCACAGAGACAGTTGTCTGTCTTTTTTATAAAGAGCTAACATCCAAGCTCTGTTTTCCTAGTCCAATAGTGTGCTATGTTTTTCATATGTGCATTTTGTAGTTCACAGGGTGCTGTGTTGATGGACAAAAAGATTTAGGTTTGTCCCAGGATCCCATTAAAGTTCAGTGGGACATACGGATGACTTTACATCATCATTTGCTGCAGAGTGTGCCTGTGAGAGCTGCAGACTGTACATATCACCAACACTGGAGTGCTACTTTGGGAATATGTGACCTGATATTTAAAAAGTGCAAAGCGGAGCAAAAAACTTTGCGCTGTGGCTTGCAATTGCTTGAGAGCTCAAGGTTGCTATATTCAGTTGAACAGCACACTTGTGCTATTCAACTGAATATAAGACCATGTGGGCACAGCACTAAGTCATGTAGTACTGCTTCGACATGGATCCTGAAGTATGCCACCAGAATGGCTAGTGCCAGAGTGCTACCTGCAGTACTCAAAGGGACCCATGTAAATGAGCCAGTTGGGCATGTCTGGTACTAAGGAGCACTTTGCATGCCTATTATGAGTTCATTTGCATGGGTAGGGAGGCAGGTTAGCATAGTGCCATCCCCATCCCCAGGTGCCTGGTTCCAGATGTGTAGATATCCTTGTGCTAGTGCCCTCCTCCCTTGTCACTGACCTGTACTGCAGTTAGAAAACATCCCTGGAAGCCTTGAACCACTAACACCAAGGAATATTATTTGTTCTTTGGGGCTGGCAATCGGAGGGAGGTGGTACCACTAGCACTAGGGAATATTATTTGTTCTTCAGGGCTGGGTATTGGGGGGGTCCACAACCACCAGGGAATATTTGTTCTGCAGGGCTAGTGATTGGAGGGGTGTTACACTACCACCAGGGAATATGAACTACGAACATACAAAAATTGCCAGCAGTAAAAGACCATCATGGTCTATCAAGGCTGCTCGAGACTGTAGCTGGCACCCTATTCAGCAGTTGCCCCACCCCTTCCCCTTCCTTCCCTTTATCTTCCCCTTGGCCCTGTTTCACCCCTTCCCTCCTTTTACCCTCCCTTTGCCCTGTCCCACCTTCTTGAAGCATTCCACTGTGTTACATGCCACCACCTCAACTGGTAGTGCGTTCCACTTTGCCAACACGCTCTCTGTAAAGAAATGCCTCCTCCCTTCCCTCCTGAATCTACCCCCCTCCAATCTCATGTCATGGCCCCTAGTGTCTCTCCCCACCCTCCTCCTGAGCTAGAGAATGTTATTTGTTCTTTGGGGCTGGCGCTCGGAATGGAGGGACCACTACCATCAGGGATGATCGGAAGGTTGGGGGAACTAATACCACCAAGGTAATTATTTTTTTCTTCTGGGTTGGTGCTAGGAGGAAGGGGGGAATCAGTGCACTAGTAAACATTACTTGTTCTTCAGGGCTGGCAATCAGAGGGGGGGGGGGACTGCTAGCACTAGGGAATATTTGTTTAAGTTGGTGCAGCACAAGGGAATATTTTTTACATCTGGGCTGGGGATTGAAGGGGGACCTAGATTAACACCAGGGGATATTTTTTTTCACTTAGAGACTGGCAAAGGAGCAGTGCCATGGATGACTAGGGCTGTACTCTCCCCCAGCCTGGATTAAGTTGGGGTTTTGTTAGGTGGTATTTGCACTGCACAAATGGACAGTGCTAAAACCTTTTGTGCTGCATAAAGCTGCTGAATATGGGGTACAATGGCTAGTCATGGCCCCTTTTCCTGCCCACATTAAGTTTTGCACAGGTGCTATCCCTCTTTGCCCACAAAACAGACCCTTTTGAATGTGGGGATCCCATGCAGATCCCAGTTTGCACAGGAAAAGACCTGTTAGCACTTGCACAAACTTTTGAATATCAGGCCCATGGAGTCTGGTTTGGGGATCAGTTTATGAAAAATGGAAAACTCCTAATCACTCATCTTAGTGACTTGGCAGTTTGAAGACAGTACTTGACAAAATCAGGTCCCAGTTTTGAATTGGGACCCTTCCTTTAAAGAGTACCTTTCTCGGTGCTCAAAACAAAAAAACAAAAAAAAGGAAACTCCTTTACCTGAATGGAACTCATGGTTGTAATTTTTATATTGGCTCACGCATGCGCAGCCAACATATTGTGGTAGTAGCAGATTTGGAGGAGCAGTCACTGTTGGGCAATGCAGGGCACGCATCAGTAGGTGCATACCTCATTCCCCAATAAGCCTGCATGCCAGCACCACACCATGAATACATAATGTGGCAAGCTCATCTAATGAAAGGTCCGCTGCAATGCGAACGAAGCTTGTCATACGCAGCGGCACCTCCTGACGTGCTTGCCTTGGTGAAAAAGTAAATTAAACATGGCAGCACACTGCCTGCCATAATGCCTACTTTGGGGGTGCCCAATCCCCCTGTCGGCATGCCCCGACCCAATCTATGTGCCGACGGGGGAGCCCACTCCCCATCGGCATCATGCACCCCCCTATTTGTTATGTGCTGAAGGGGTGCCCAATCCCCCTCAGCTTTTGCCCCACCCTGCATTTGTTGTGTGCTGAAGTGGGTGCCCAATCCCCCATCGGCTACAGCATCCCTCCCAAAACACTTACATGGCATGCTGGGAGCCCACCCCAGTGTGCCAAATCCCTGAAAAGAAAAACCATTCCACAATGTTTTTTTTTTTTTACCTATTGAAAGAAGAAGAAAGCGGTCCTCGCGGTCTCCCTGCCCTTCCACAACCCGCACCACCTCTCTTTCCCCACCTCCCACACCCCTCACCCCATCCTTACCTCCAGAGTCTGGCGCGATGATCTTCGGTGGACCGGGAACACGTCTGCACTCTTCAAAGCAGACCGCGAACTGAAGAAATGCCGGTAAGCTGTATAATGGTATAAATAGGGTTTTTTCAACTTTGGTGCATATCTCGGCCATTGTTTGGAATTTTTGCACCACATTTTCAACACAGGGTTATTGGGACCCCTCCTCATGAATTCAGTCACTGTCATGGCGTTATTCAGTCCCAAGAGGTGATTTCGCAGAAACTGCACGGAATCACCTTTTGGGATAAATTAACGAAATGACAGTGCCACTGTTCATGAGGGGGTCTCTCAAAAGCCTATGTTGCAAATTTGGTGAAGAAAATCCAAAAAATGGCTGTTTTACGAGCATGCATTGAGCTGTTTCCACGCACACTCGTAACTTCATGAATTTGTAATATTTTCACTCCAGATTTTCAAAATTGGCATTATTCCATACCTCCTTATGAACAGTACAGCTGTCATTTTACATATCCTGGCAGAAATGTGTTTTCGCATGTCTGGCGTAGAATAGCGTGGTTGCTGTGCGAAATCAGTTTTGGGGACTGTTTGAGAAAATGACAGTGTCACTGTTCGTGAGCAGAGGTCCTAAAATGCCTATGTTGAAAATTTGGTGCCGAACATCCATAAAATGACTGTGTTACAAGCGTGCATTGCACAGTTTCCACGTATCCTCGTAACTTTGCAATTTTGCAATATTTTCACGCCAGATTTTCAACACTGGTATTTTTTCACACCTCCTTATCAACAGTACAGCTGTCATTTTTCACAGCCTGCCCAAAATGTGTTTCCGCACCTGTGACGCACAATGGCGTAGTTGCTGTGGGAAATCAACTTTTGGGACTGATTAACAAAATCACAGTGCCACTGTTCATGAGGGGAGGTCCCAAAATGCCTATGTTGAAAATGTGGCTAAAAAACTCCCAAAAATAATTGGGTTACAGACGTGTGTTGCGCAGTTTCTATGCATGCTTATGACTTCACTACTTTTTCATATTTTCACTCCAGATTTTCAGTGTTGCCATTTTTTTACGCCTCATCATGAACAATACAGATGTCATTTTCCACATCCTGCCCAAAATGTGTTTTCGTCCCAGTGTCGCCAAATGGCATAGCCACTGTGCAAAACCGCCTTTCAGCTAACAAACTGATAGTGCCGCTTTTCATGAGGTGGGCTCACAAACAGCCCATGTTGAAAATTTGAAGTGAAAATACCAACACACGCCTACGGTGTTAGGGTTTCCAACTGTAACACCCCACTTTGTAGACACTGACAGGCATCAGGGGTGTGACTTGGGATCATCGGCTGTAATGCTTACACCATTCCACCCCAACCCCCACCCTGCAGCCAGTGACAGGCATCGTAGTGTGCCTTGCACTGTTCAGCCACAAAGTTCATCCCATTCTCCTATACTGCACCCACCTCAGCGTAATTCCTTATGGAATGGGGTAAGTATAATACCCAAAGACCCAAAAGCACACCACGACACTTGTCAGTGTCTACAGGGTAAGGTGAGGTACAATGGCATGAGCGTTATAGCTGATGACCCAAAGGCACACCCCAGTGCCTGTAGGTCTCTACAGGGTGGGGGTGGGGTTGGCATCACTTCAATACTTCACTGCCATTCCTATTATTTTTTTTTTGAAATTCAAGATATTTTATTTATTTTGTACAGTTAACCTTAGAAGGTCGTATTACTACACAACATGGTTACAAAAAACAAAACAAAACAATACAAACATCCCAAATAAACCCCTCCCTCCCCCAAACACGCCCCACCCATGGTATCAGGAATGCAATGGTGAAGTCAGCTATAAGAGATGCACTCTTAGGCATCCATGATGCCTATTAAAAGGAGTATAAAGTTTGCAGTTTACTCCAAATCCTCTCAAACTTGGACATCTTGTGTACACTAGCAACTACCTTCTCTACCAAGAGATTGAACAAGAGTTCCTGCAACCACTCAGTATAAGATATGATATCCATGTCTAGCCAGTGTCTGAGTACTAACTTTTCAACCAACATTGCTATCATTGCTAGGTGATATTTTCTTTCAGTAACACCTATATGGGAGTAGTCACCCACCAGGCATGCCCCCGGTTCTATATACTCAGCAATACCCAACAGCGGGTCTGCTCTCTGCTTTATAAGGGCCCATAAGGGTGCCACTTTGTAGCATTCCCAGAAAATGTGGTATAAGGAGCCTACATCTTGCATACACTGTCTGCAATTCGGGGAGAGAGACTTCTTCATTCTAGCTAACTTAACCAGAGTACAATACATATTGTTAAGAACCTGAAATTGCATCAGATGTAACCTGTCCTGTGAAATGAACCAGTGGGTGTCTTTCCAGACCTTCTCCCAATTGAATGTTACTTCCGGGAACTAGGAATTCCAGTAATGAGAGGAACCATCTTGATGTGCGAAAGCTTTTTCTATTAATATCTTATATATGCCAGAAACCACATGTTGCTGAGTGACTATTGCACTGAGTGGTTGCAGGAAACTACCTCCATCCTCAGTTGATTGTTTTATTTGAGAGGCAGCCAGCATATGCCTGAGTTGAAGCACCTTGAAACTTGAGTAGGGCCTAAATGGTATCTGTTAAGGATGTCCTTGTTGACCTAACTTGGCCATCATGCTATAAGTCAACAACCTTGGCATGTGCCAACTGGGGAAGAAAGGAAGCTTTCACTAGTCTTCCATCTATCTTAAAATGTGGGTTACCCACCAACAGTTGGATCAGGTCTTGTATATGTTTATAAGCAAGGAATGCACATAATTGAGCGTGGACTTTGACTGAAATACTGACTGGAGTATCAGCCAATGCATGGGGAAGCGATTTGAGTGGGACATGATAGAGGGTGGGGGAAGAGATGCCTACTGAGGAAATAAGCTTGTTCTCCAGCTCTAACCATAAAGGTATATATTGGTCTGGTTTTGGATCCTCGAGCCTTTCTGGCCATCTCAGATATTTCGCAGAGTGACTTGCCCAATAATAAAATTTGAGATGGGGGAGTCTCAGTCCTCCTTTTACTTTAGGAACTGTAAGCTTCCCATAAGCCCTACAAGCTTGTTTACCCTCCCATAGAAACCCGGTGATCAGTGAGTGAAGCCTAGAAAACCAGGCATGAGGTAACCAGATATTCAACATATTAAGGGGATAGAAGATCCGGGGTAGAATATTCATTTTGATTAGACTCACTCTCCCCCATAGGGATATTGGCAACATCCTCCATCTGTTTAAATCTTGTTGAATTACTTGAACCAGGGTAACCAAGTTATAGTATCTCAAGGATTTAGGGTCCCTGGTCAAATATATACCCAGATATTTAAGTTTTTTATGTTCCCACTGTAACCCTAATCTTTCTATTTCCCTACAGTGAGTGTGAAAGTTAAGAGGGAAGACTACGTTTTTTACCAAATTCATTTTATAATTGGCCAGAATTCCAAACTCTTGGATTAAGTCCAGGACCCTGATAATTGAAGCCCTCAGATTGGATAAGTGGAGGAGAATATCATCAGCATATGCTGAGAGTTTGAGCTCCTGCCTTCCTACCATCACACCCTTAATCACCGGGTCCATTTTAATCCGCACCAGGAGAGGTTCTAGATACAAATTAAACAATAGTGGGGACAGGGGGCAACTTTGCCTAGTACCAGAATAGAGGGAGAAATAAGAGGAAAAAGTTCTATTGCAATATATACAGGCAGTAGGATTAGTGTACAGGGCCTTTATCCATTGCACAAAGAGGGAAGGAAAACCGAACCTACATAGTGTTTTAAAAAGGAAACACCAATCCACTCTGTCAAATGCTTTTTCAGCGTCCAAGGACATCAATATGGCAGGAGCAGCATTAACTTGGGATATAGTGAAGATATGATCTAATTTCCTCACATGATCCGAAGCTGATCTGCCCACCATGAAACCTATTTGTTCTACACAGATCAGAAAGGGCATAACCAAGCCTAATCTGTTTGCTAGAATTTGGTGAGGATTTTAATGTCATAATCCAGGAGTGAGTTAGGTTGGTAATTCGATACCTGTTCCGGGTCCCTCTCCTCCTTGTGCAATACTACTATTAGGGCCTCAAAGAGATGTGGGTCCTGGCACTCTTCCGCCAGGATAGTCTGGAACAGACAAAGCAGCCATGGGATCAGATCCTCCTCCATTGCCTTATAGAAATTAGTGGAGAAGCCATCCGGGCCCAGGGCTTTATCAAGTGACAAACTATGAATGGCCATTCTAACTTCATCCTCTGAAAGTGGAGAAATCAGAAGAGATTGTTGCTCCATGGACAGGATGGGCAAATTCAGAGTATACAGGTACTCGTCTTCCTGGGTCACTGAGGGGGGGGGGTCGGGCCTGGCTCCATATTGATCTCTATAAAAGGTACGGAATTTGGCTACAGTTTCACTTGGAGTTGTTAGAAGGAGACCATCTGCCCTGGAACAGACTGCGTTAATCAACCTCAAGGTTTCCTGCTGCCTGACCCTCATGGCTAACAAACAACTGGCTTTTTACCATTGATCAATAAAAGTAGAGTTTATTTTGAGGTTTGCATATTGTGCCTTAACCCCCAGCAACTCATTGTACTGTGCCCTAACACGGACCAATTCCTGATGGAGCATTTCCATGGATGATGGGGAGATATTCTTCTCCAGTTGCCTAATTTTATCCAGTAAGTCTTTAGCCTGACCTTCACTCTTGCGTTTCTGTATGGCGGTAATCCTGAAAAGTTCCCCTCTAATACAACACTTTAGGGCCCCCCATTCCAAGTCAGGGTGACACGTAGAGTTTAAAATTAATTTGCGTATATTGTGCAATACAGGCCTTTAACTTATCTAACACCCATTTATCTTTCAATACTCTGTTATTGATTTTCCAAGCTGTTTCCACATGGTGGTGTGGGGTCAAGGAGATGGTACAAGACACTGAGGAGTGGTCCGAGATAACATCTGGAGAAATCTGGCACGCCATAAGTCCTGGGAGAAGTTGTTTGCTCATTAACAAATAGTCTTTGTGGAAGGAGGTCCCATGTACTGAAGACTGGAAAGTATATTCCCGCAGGTTGGGATATAAAACCCTCCATGGGTCACACAGTCCTAGGTTGTCTATCAGGTCCCTGATAGCCCTTTGAGCCAGTGATAGACCGGCCTTCTGTTTACCCGTTCTGTCTGCATCCGGGGAGAAAGGGAGTTTCCAGTCCCCACCTAACAAAAATGGAACAGAGAGGAAAGGCAACAGAAGATTAAGGATTTCCATGAAGAAGGAGGGGTGTCTGTATTCAGACCATAAATGGATCCAAGAAGTATATCAGACCTCTCCAGTGTCCCCACCACAAAGACATATCTGCCCAGGGGGTCCGCAATGCACTGGTTACACTTAACACCCAGATTCCTGGATGCCAATATCACTGCCCCTTTACTCTGTAAACTGGATCCAGCAGCAAAAACTTGCCCCACATGTAACCTTCTCAGCAATTTGGCTTCCAATTCAAGAAGATGGGTTTCCTGCAAGAAAGAGATTTGTCCCCTAACTATTTGCAAATGTTTCAATAGTTTGTATCATTTCTGCTTATTTCGTGCCCCTTTAATATTCTAAGATACAATATTCACATTGCTAGCCATATCTTCCCAGACCTTCTGTAAGTAATGTAATACATTTTAGATTTCCATACTAAGCCATTTATACTGATACCATGGGTCCCCCCTCCTCCCCCTCACCACCCCAATATACAAAGCAAACCATGTCTGACCCCCCCCCTTTTGGTCCCCTCACATCCAAATTGAAACACGTATGTGAAATATGTGAAAATATTCCTCTTAAACCAGGTATACATAAATCAGAAACTGCTGGTAGCAATGATGAGAGGTCTACCCATCCCCCCAATATGCTGCCAGCCAGACCATATAAACTCTTATCCCACCTTAAACATTATGAATCATTACAGAAAATTGTCTAACAACAATGCAAACTACCTAGAACAAAGAAACTGGTATGAAACAGGTCTCTCGTTGAGAGAGAGATAGCCCAGTCAAACATCCCCCCTTCTACCCAAGAACCAAAAAGCTATGTAGGCAGATAAATTGAAATTAGCTAAGTTCTCCACATAATGTTGCCTTATAGCAATTTATGGGGCTGGTGACTGCAACTGAGTCCCAGATGGCGGAATAGAGAGCACCACAAAATAAAATAAAAATGTTGAAAAGGAGCCCCTCCGCCATCTATAACCAGCAACCTAAAAGTTATGAGATGACCCAGTGCTTTCGTGTAACTGTGGCTTGAAAGTACTCTACTTTGAGAAAACCACAGCAGGACTGAGTGGTGTTGGCTGCAACTCCATGATCACTCGCACACTCGAGCTGAAGCCCCACTGCCAAGTAATCAGCTGCACCCACTCGGTTATGCGCATCTCCGAGGAGCATCAGCTCATCTTGCTCCACTATGTCACTATACAGAAAAGGATACAAACAGTACTGCTGGGCTTCCATAATCCAGAAGTCACCACAATAAGGTAGGGGAGACAGTGTTGGAGCCAGATCCAATGGCTGTGATTTTCACAATCGGTTATTCCTGCACATCAACGCTCCTCCAAGTAAACCGTGGGCTGTAAGACCTGGTAAAACACAGTCAGATCACTCATGAGGACATGCACCAGCCCGGTTCAAATAGCCATAATTCCACAAGTCTCACCCTACCTTAGTGCCCACAAAGGAAGGTAATTCGTCAATGTAGAAGATATCCAAACAGTGAGCCCCTTGTCACTTTTTAAACAGATCTGGTAACAGCTCCTGCAGCTCCTTCACAGCCTGCTCATTAGTATCAAATGAGTGCCACTTCTCCTACACCCGAACTTGTAGTTGCACAGGGTACAACATCTGAAACTGGACTCCAGCAGGAATAAGCCGAGAGATCGTAGGATGAAACTTGCCCCTCTTTTGCCTGACTGACGCTGGTAGGTCTTGTGAAATTCTTATCTTGTGCCCTTCCCACATCAAAGCCTGTATGCCCCTTAGCTTCAACAGAATAAGTTGCTTGTCTAGATAGTTCAGTAGCTTCAGCAAGAAGGGATGAGGGGGTGAACCGGGAGCTGGCTTGGGGTGTAAAGCTCGATGGGCCCGCTCCACAATATATGCAGGCCCATTAGGCGAGGGACCGGCTACTTTGTCCAGTAGCTTCTGGGTGAAGATGAAGAGGGAGGACCCCTCTTCTTCCTCCTCCGGGAGACCAATAATCACAAGATTATTGTGGCAGCTGCGGCCCTCGAGGTCTTCCAATTTAAGCTTCATCTTGCCCAGTTGCTTTCAGAGAGCTACGATCTCTGGGTTCATAGCCACCCTTCACTTCTCCAATGAAACCGCCCGTGCATCCATGTCTCTAGCCTGTCTCAACACTTCCTTCAGGTCCTGCTTTAGGGTGGCTATGTCCGTTGTCAACGTTAGTAAAGCCTCCCGAAGTGGTTTCATCTCTTACAGAAAGTGCTCTTCTGTGAGTGGGACAGTGGCAGATTTAGACGCAGGAGAGACCACTGATTTTGCAGGCTGCTGTTTGGATTTTTTAGCGGCCTTGTTAGGAGAAGCTGTAGGGGTATGGTGCAGGAGCTCTTGCCTCATCTCTGCCTCCATTCCCAAGGTGCTGTTTACTTCTCTCTATGAAATGCTGTCTGGTTATCTAGCAGGTCAGCTTTAGGAGAAGAAAAAAAGACTTTCTAGGCAATTTTAACTAAGTTTAAAGCCGAAAAACTGTACGATGTAGCAGGAGAGCGATGAGAGCGCTGCTTCCTCTTAGCCAGACATCACGTGACTCCCTGCCATTTCTATTATGCATCTCTAACTCCAGCACTACCAATGCCAATGCCAGCGAGACAACATTTGGCATTGACAAATGCTTGTTTATGGAAGGGATGGAAAAGGATTTTAATTTGCCCCCAAGGGATTAGCTGCTCATTTCTTTTCATTCCCTTATTACCTACTCTGCGCCCGTTCTAAGATGTTTTGTGATATCTGTATAGGGAGAACACCATTCAGTTCTATGGAATGTCTTTTTTCAGTGCTAGTTTCTCTTCTTGAAATCAAGGTTTTGTACAAATCAAAGCCAGGTTTCAACTAGTAAGAGACACAGAACAGTCGAGCACAGGCAGAGCTGTATACAAGGAAGTGGAAGGGATTGAGCAGTCATCCCCATAATGGAGCAGCTTCTATTCAGAAAAAGGAGCCCCCAGTTTGTTTGTTTTTTTGAGCAACTTAAAAAGCACAGAAAAGGTATTCACTTCATTAACCTCCCACTGCACTCTTTCACCCAGCTGTGGAAATGTGTGTAAGCAGAACAGTACTGAAACAAGATGTTGCAACTCACAGCTGAGTTATCCTGGGTGAATAAGTTTAGGACATATTTGTGACATTTTCTTTCCTTCCTAAGCCACCTAATCATTTGTTCTCCAACCAGTCCCACTCATGCTGTGAAGTCAGCCTTAGCCTTGGCTTTGAATGCACTGTGATATGGGGGAATCCACTGATTTCTGCACACTATCTCTCTTCAGAGTTTGAACACAACTGTGTTGTCCAGATCATAGAAATCTTGGGCACTAGAACTGAACAACTTGATCTTTGTGATGGCTGAGAACATGCCTATGTTGCAAGCCTGCTGTTTGCAGACAGATGTACTTCCATTTCATCACACCAGTGTGTATGTGAATGTACATTTATGCATTCGTCCATCTGGGGGGAAATGCACAAGGAACAGAAATGGCGATAGTAGACTCAGTTAAAGGATGCATGGTTATGCTTTTTTTGGGGGGGAGAGGGTGGCGTGGGGGTTCTTTTTAAAGTCCATTCAGTAATTTTTTGTGAATTGGACCTTGGCTGTTGATCTATAGCAACACTGCAGAACTGAAATCCTCAAGAAGTGCTAGCATGACTAGCACTGTTATACAGCCACACACTGCCGGGGTGACTGCGTGCCTGTATAGTGCCATCATCATGACAGGCATGATGCAGACAGAGCTCATTTATGTTCTAGTGCCTAAGATTTCTGTGGTCAAAATGGCCTAGCCCTCACATTTTTTTTATCAGTTTGCATTGGGTGAGTGAGGTGAGGTGGGGGTATGGAGCAGGTTATATTTTGTTTGTATCAAACCTCTGTATACAGTATGTTCCTAACATGGAGCCTTTGCAAACGAGTCCCTGACTTAAAGGTTGCAATTCCAATCTTTTCAATAAATAAAAAAATAATAAAAAAACCTTAAGAAAAGATTGATCACACGGTTTTAAACTTGCTGTTGAATGATGGGCAAGGAAAAATTTTATCTACAAAAATTGTGCAGCAACTGCAGCATTACAAAAAATGTAAATTTCAGAGTAGAGAAAATCTGCATAGCGTTTGAATGCAACCTTGTGTAAAGCAGCTGTGCAAACTTTGTTGGATGAACTCAGATGTGTTGCAAGTGACTTCTGCATAAACAATTTTGTGTAGCAACTGATGAAAACAATGTAGTTTTTCATGCTATAACAGGTAAACTATTAACTGATGGAGGGGTTCATTGCATGGGAAATGTTTTCATCCAGTTATCATTCTGACAGCAACCTGGTGGATTTCCTCCCTAATCTGTGTCCTACCATCCTTCCACTCACTAGGTGAGTCAATGAAGGTATGCTGTGACACCTGCAGCTGTTGCAGAATGCAGCTACTTGGTTGCTGATGGGCCTTTCATGGTCATATCATGTCTCTTTGTTGCTGCTTGAGTTGCACAGGCTGCCAGTCAAGTGGCATATCTCCTTCAGTGTTGGACTTCTAACTTATAATGCCCTACACGGGCTGGGCCCAGGAAACCTGGAGGAACTCTCACATCCACACATACCTATGCATTCTTGCCACTCTGCTGAACAAAGCCTCCTGGTAATTCTAGGGCAAGGTTGAAGATCTTAATGGACATGACCTTTGAAGTGGCAGGTCTGGTCCCCTGGAATTCCTTGCTCAGAAGAGGGATGCACCCTTGGTGGAGGCTTTAAGCGAGGACTAAAAACATTTTTATTTGCTGAGATGTTTGGGTTTTAATTATCCAATAATAGTGTCATCATTGGTAGTATAATATTTTGTTTATGAATTTATTTTGGGGACTATTCTAAATAATTTTAGGTCAGGTTGTGCAAAGTTTGTTGGCGCCATGAGCCTCTGGGGAAGGGCACCACATATATAAAGACTGCTGCTAGTAGTAGCCTTGGATTATTGTGCAGCTGTGCTCTGTGGGGTGTAAGCTCCCTGGCCCACCATAGGGGCTGTTATGATGCCAGAAGAATTACCCTCCCCTGCTTGGGCTGGGAAGTGTAGACACTGGCAACATTGTCCTTATCCCAGCTGCCCATACCTGATTCTGCTAATGAACTTAGATCGGCAGCCCAGCAACATAATATGTGACTCCTTTTATACAGCATATTAACTATTTCATGTTATTGACGCTCTTTATAGGTACCATTAACTCTTCTTCAAAATATTAGATAAGTATGAGATTTAGGTGACTTTTTTTAAATTTGCTTTTTACATACATTCCCCTGAACTATGGATTCGTTGTGACCCCATTTCACTCATTTTACTTTCAGGCATCTTTCTGACAAGGATCTTCAGGCGAGCCCTGCTCTAGGATGGGAGAGTGTGCTTTTAGGTTTTATTATTTAACAATCAAAAATTGCAAAATGATGCAACAACATCTTTTAGCAGCTCTCATGCAGAAAGCCCATTTTGTGACTTTGAGCTATTTATTTGTTACATTTTATTACAATGCACTAGAGCTGTCATTTTAACAAACTGTTTAGAATGCTGTGCTTCCCCCTTCACTACATATATCACTGATCTCAGTGATGCAGATAGTAAAAGAAACAGGCATTTGTCAATGCCGAAGGTTTGCTTGCTGGCATTAGCAGTGGAAGTGCAGGAGTTAGACATATGCAGTATAGGAATGGCACTGAAGTATTGAACTGATGCCAACTCCACCCTCACCCTGCAGAGATGGACAGGCATTGAGGTGTGCCTTTGGGTTGTCACCCATGACGGTCATGACATTTCACCTCACCCTACCCCTCAGACACTGACAAGTGTCTAGGTGTGCCTTGGGATGTCTGGGCTTTAAATCACCTCATTCCATAAGGAAATATGCAGAAATGGGCACAGTATAGGAGAATGGGGTGAACTCTGGGGGCAAAGGGTCCAAGGCACACCTCAATGCCTGTCACTGGCTGCAGGGTGGGGGTGGGGGTGGAATGGCATGAGCATTACTGTCAACAATCACAAGTCACACCCCTGATGCCTGTCAGTCCCTACAGGGTAGGGCATTATGGTCAAAAACCCTAACACCCTGGGCGTTTCTTGGTATTTTTATTCCAAGTTTTCCACATGTTTTTTTTGTGACCCCACCGCATGAAAAGTGACACTATCAGTTCATTAGGTGAAAGGTGATTTTGCACAGTGAATGCGCCATTTGGCACCACAGGTGCGAAAACACATTTCAAACAGGATGTGAAAAGTGACTGGTGTACTGTTCATGAGGAGGTGCAAAAAAATGGCGTTGTTGAAAATCTGGAGTGAAAATATAAGAAACTGGTGAAGTCACGAGCGTGTGTAGGAACTGCTCAATGTACACCCATAATGTAATTAGTTTGGAGATTTTTTATAGCAGATTTTCAATATAGGCATTTTGGGACGTCTGCTCATGAACAGTGTCACTGTGATTTTCTTAATCTGTACCGAACACTAATTTCCCACAGTGACTGCGCTATTCTGCGCCGGAAGTGCGAAAGCACATTCAGACCAGGGTGTGAAAAATGACAACTGTACTGTTCACAAGGAGGTGTGGAAAAATGTCAATGTTGAAAATCTGGACTGAAAATATTATAAATTCGTGAATGTACGAGAGTGCGAGGAAATTGCGCAATGCATGCTCGTAGCACAGTCATTTTATGGACTTTTGTCACCAAATTTTCAACATAGCCATTTTAACACCTCTCTCATGAACAGTGTCACTGTGATTTTTTTTAATATGTCTTGAACATTGATTTTGCACACCAACTGCACCAATGTGCGCTACATGTGCGAAAACACATTTTGGGCGAGATGTGAGAAATGACAGCTGTATTGTTCATAAGGGGGTGAGGTAAAATGGCAATGTAGAAAATCTGGAGTGAAAATATTAAAAATTCTCAAAGTTACAAGCGTGTGTAGGAACTGCGCAACGCACGCTAGTAAAACAGTCATTTTTGGGAATGTTTTCACCAAATTTTCAACATAGGGTTTTTGAGGAGCTACCTCATGAACTGTGACACTGTTGTTTCATTAATCTGTCTCTAAAGGTGGTTCTGCACAGTGACTGCGAAATCACCTTTCAGGACCGAATAACAAAATGACAGTGACTGAGTTCATGAGGTGGGGTCCCAAGGAACCCCATGTTGAAAATTTGGTGAAAAAATTCCCAGAAATGGCCAAGATATGCAACAAAGTTGAAAAAAAAACATTTATGCCATTATACAGCTTACCGGCATTTCTTCAGTTCTCGGTCGGCTTTGAAGAGTGCAGACGTTTTCCCGGTCCACCGAAGATCGTCGCGCCAGCCTCTGGAGGTAAGTATGGGGTGAGGCGGGGTGTGGGGAGGTGGTGTGTGCAGAGGGTAGGTGTGGGTTGGGGGAGGGAGGCAAGATAGTCAGCGAAGGACTGTTTTTTCTTACAGGTGTTTTTTTTTCACAAAGACAACGCAGGACTTTTGCCATGCTGGGGTGGGCTACCAGCATGGCAGCTGGAAATTTGTTTGGGAGTGCAGTGGAGCCAACAGGGAATTGTGCACCTTCATTGGCTATACAGAATTTTGCCACGCTGGGGTGGGCTCCCAGTGTGGCACCTGAAAATCTGTTTGGGGGTCAGTGGAGCCAGCGGGGGTGGGCACCCCATCGACCATCTAGACTTTGCCACACTGGGGTGGGCTCCCAGCATGGCACCTGGAAGTCTGTTTTGAGGGGTTATAGTGGAGCCGACAGGGGATTGGACACCCCTGTTGGTCATGCAGTGTGCGGGTGTGGGGGGGGGCGCATGAGCACACTGGGGTGTGCTCCCAGAATGCTACTTGGGTGTTTGTTGGGGAGGGTGACCAAGAAAAAAAACACAGCTGTCTATGAAAGCTGTTCAGATGCAGTGCTGACATGTAGGCACATTGCATACTGCTGACGGCAGTATATAAATTGCCTGCCGAAGGCAGTATGCAAATTGCCTACACGTTACCACCGCTGATTGTAGCGGTCTTTTGCTTTCAACTGTACGCCACTGCATCTGAACTGCTGTCATAGACAGTTCAGAAATTTATTGGTGTGGTGAGGCCGTGCCTGCAAAAAGGAGCAGGGCACTGGAAGCAGGGGTGGCACACCTATGAAAATTTGTATGGTGGACTATGTTTCTTGCACATGTGTGCAAGCAAACATAAAAAAAAGAAGTGCTTTTTAACCCCAGTCTGGCAACTAAAAATCAATTAGGCAAAATGACAGCCCTAAGCTGGTCCATTGGTGCAGGGTTAGCACTGCTGCTCATGATGCCAGTGAGCTCAGGCTGTTGGGGGTCAACATGAGAAGAAGTGAGCATACCATGGGCAGCTCTTTTGTGGAAGGGGTTATGTGCTCTGCTGCAGACCTGCTACCTAATGGAATCTGGCTGCAAGCACAGTCAGGACCACCAGACAGGAGGGATGCTTTCAGACTCGAGTATGAACGTGCCTGTCATTGCACACCTACGGGCCTGTGCAGACATTTGGATGGAATACCCCCAACAGTAGCTGGATGGAATACCCCCAACAGTAGCTGGATGACAGCCCAGACCACTACAGACCCTGCACTGCCAACTGAGTTTCTTCTTCTACTGGGTTCTGTGCCCAGAGCACTTGCCCAACCTTCCTGGCCCCATGGGGGGGGCGATACAAACAGTGGAAGATAAGCGAAGTGGGTAAGTCCTAGGGAAGGTAGGTGGTGGGGCTCAAAGGGGCTGGTCCTGATGG
The DNA here is from genome assembly GCA_016271365.2 of Neoceratodus forsteri. Taxonomy (NCBI): domain Eukaryota; kingdom Metazoa; phylum Chordata; order Ceratodontiformes; family Ceratodontidae; genus Neoceratodus; species Neoceratodus forsteri. The sequence continues at coordinate 1,167,465,696 of CM028129.1, read as the reverse complement.
GGGGAGGACAATACATAGAATGAAAAACAGAATTTAAAAAAAGGACAGCCCCAGTGGACTGTGAAAAATAATCAGTTCATCCACATAGCAGATGAACCAATTTTTTTTTTTTCAGTTTTGTGTCTTGCTTTGCTGTCAGGAGCTTTTACATGTACCAGCTTGTTGTAGTTATCACCATCCTGGTTGCGTGCTTGCCAAGTTGGTATTCATAGCCCAAGATGACGTTGTCAAGACTTAGATGCATTAGCATCAGCCCTCTCCTCATCAGTTTCATTACCTGAAGTCAACAGCCAAGGTAAAATCCACATACGAACATACGAACGTACAAAATTTGCCAGCAGATAAAGGCCTAGAGGTATATCAAGTCTGCTCGAATGTGCAGCTAGCACCCCTTATTCTGCAGCTGCCCCTCCCTTCCACCCTTCCCCTTCATTAACCCTCCCCCTTGTCCTGTCCCATCCTCATTTGAAGCAGTCCAATGTTCTACTGCATACCACTTCTGCAGGTAACGCATTCCACCCAGGCACCACCCTCTCTGTAAAAAAGTGTCTCCTCATCTCCCTCCTGAACCTTCCTCACTCCAGTCTCATATCATGGCCCCTGGTGGCCCTCCCCTCCCTTACTTTGAACAGCCCCTCTGTACCTGTCTTGTTTATTCCTTTCATGTATTTAAAGGTTTCAATCATGTCCCCCCTGTCTCTTCTCTCCTCCAGTGAGTACATGTTCAACTCCTTCAACCTCCTCTCGTATGATAAGTCCCCCAGACCCTTGATCATCTTTGTCGCCCTGCGCTGCACTCCCTCCAGTAACTTAATGTCCCTCTTCAGATACGGACGCCAGTACTGCACGCAGTACTCCAGGTGTGGTCTAACTAATGACCTATACAGTGGCAGAATCACCTCCTCCCTCCTCCCTCCTTGAGGATATACCCCTTGCAATACAACCCAGCATTTTGTTGGCCTTTGCAGCTGCCTTCCTACACTGTGCCGAGTTGTTCATTGACCCTGTGATGAGCACACCCAGATCCTTCTCCTCCTCTGTCTGGGCTAGCTGCACTCCCCCTAACTGGTAAGTCCTCCTTGGGTTCTTCATCCCAAAATGCATCACCTAGCACTTTTTGGCATTAAAGCCCAGTTGCCAGGTGTCTGACCAGGTTTCAAGCTTTGCCAGATCATCCTGCAACCCCTGCCATCCCCCTAGGTCATCCACCACCGCGCCAACCTTGGTATCATCAGCAAACAGACTGATCTTGCTCTTGATGTCCCATGATATGTCTGCAATGAATATCCCAAACAACACTGGTCCCAACACCGAGCCCTGTGGGACACCGCTCGTCACTGCCCTTGGGTGTGAGAGCTCCCCACCCACCACCACCCTCTGTTGCCTTCCCTGCAGCCAGTTTCCTACCCATCTCACCAGCATTGCACCTGCCCCTGTGCCTACTAACTTCCTTCCCAGCCTTCCATGTGGCACTGAGTCGAATGCCTTACTGAAGTCCAGATACAGGACATCCACTGCATGTCCCCTGTCCAGTTGCCTAGTTACCCAGTCATAGAACTCAACCAGGTTGGTTTGGCAGGATCGGCCAAGTATGAAGCCATGCTGTCTGCTGTCCTGTAGTCCTTTGGCCTCTAGGAGGGCCACCAGCCTCTCCTTCAGGATAGTCTCCATTAGCTTACCCATGATGGATGTGAGGCTCACTGATCTGTAGTTCCGGTTCATCCTTGGGGCCACTCTTGTGGAGGGCACCACATGAGCCATCCTCCAGTCCTGAGGTACACACCCCGAGATGTAGTGAGGCATTAAATAGGTCTGTCAAAGGTCCAAAGGACCTCTGCCATTCCTTCAGTACCCTGGGGTGGATGCCATCTGGGCCTGGTGCCTTGTCCACCCTCAGTGCCTTCAAACCCTCTCAACTCTGCCTCCATGATTTCCCATCTGTCACCACTTCCCCCTGCGCTGCCATTTCTCCCATCTTGGGTGTCACCCCCTCTTCTCTTTAGTAAATACTGAGCAGAAGTACTCATTTAGTGCTTCCCCTTATACTCCTCATTCCCACCCAACCCCTCCTTCCTAATCCTTACTATGTGGTCCTTACAGCTCCTTTCTCCCTGATGTACTTAAAGAGTCCTTCTCCCCTTCTTAATGCCTTGTGCCAGCCTGAGTTCCATAGATGCTTTGGCTCCCCTTACTGCCCTTGTCACCTCCTTCAATTCTGTCAAGTACTCTCTGTCCTCCCCTCCCTGTTTTCTTGTACTTCCTAAAGGCTAGCTCTTTTCCTTCTTACCTTTTCCATGACCTCCTTGCTCAACCAGCTTGGTTTCTTAGCCCTAGCCTTCTTGCTCTAGGCTTTGTAGCAGATTTTGGTTGCCTCCACTATCCCCAGCTTTATGAGCTCCCATCTCTGGTTAGTATCCATACTAGATTGAATTCTGGCCATGTACCCTTTTACCACTTCCCCCATCCTCCCAAAGTCGGCCCTCCTGAAGTCCAGCACTCTTGTGCCAGATTCCACTCCTTCCTTGCCCATATCCAATGTGAGCCATACTGAGTGGTGGTCACTCCCTGACAGTCACATACAGGAAAGAATCAGTTTTGTCCCACTCCCTATTGCCAACTGTTGTGGAAGGCCCTATTTTTGTACATTAATGTCCTTACAGGAGCTAGGGACAATAGAAGGGAATGCCATGGGGCTGGTTCACTCACTCTACAGTAGAGTGTTGCCTAACAGTGCAGGTGACTCTGCTTAGAGAAAGATCCAGAGTCTTTGCTTGTTTCGTGGATTAAGATAGTTGTGCTCATATTTGATCATCCTGACATTGAAAATGGAGAACTGCTATACTCTCGCCACCCTGTGTTGGACTAAGGAACATTTTAGAAGTGTGTGTCTTTGCCTCTACAGGGATGCAGCAGACTCTGGCCTGTGTTTCTGATAAGAGTAGTGGGTCAGCTGATGGCAGTGTGCTTGTCAGGATTACAAGTGCTCATCAAGTAGATGACTCCTGAGCAGCTAATTAGAGAAAAAGAGTTTAGAAAAGATGATTGGCACTGCCTTCTACATAGGCACCTTCACTACAGCTGGATGCAGTGATGGCTCACCACCACTGTGGTCAGCCTGGCTACCTGCAGTGAAGATATATTTGATTGTGGGTGGGCAGTGTAATCCCAGAGGAGGGTATCACTGTCTGAGGACAACGAAATGGTTATCAAAAAATAATATCATCAACTGAGAGGGTCTGGTGTGTGCCATCATCTTCATTTTTCCTCCTTATTTGCTGGTTTCTTGGAGTGGTTAACTTTATTACTGCCCTATGCATTAATCTTGTTAGTATGTGAAGGCCAGTGTGGGTTAAACATTCATTTGTTTTTGTTTTGCAGTGTGGACTCTGCCTGGATGCTGCTGGTGCAGTTTGTTGGTTTCTAGTGCACATATGTGTTCACAGTGTGTCTGCATCTTTTTCTTATTAATGTTTATCTTCAGAATTGCAGGTGGCTTGCTAATGCATACACACTTGATGAATAGAGAAATTCCTTAAAGTTTTCTTTTCCTTTTTTTCTTTTTGGCCCGGAAAGACACACTAAGCCAAGGTTTGTTTTCAGATGCATTCTTGGAGTGCAGGGAAGTGACTTGCTCATGGTCACATAGTATGCAAGCAGTGACTGTGGAATTCAAACCCAGTTCCTCAGATTTGCAGCTCAACGCTCTTAACCACTGTGCTACACTGCCTCAAAATGTGTAATTTCTATTCCTTTAGCTCAGTGGTAGAGTTCTGGTCTAGGAGCATCAGGGATGGAAGTACAAATCTTGAGCCACTGAATTGGGAGCATGAGATAGCAATTCTATGAAATATCTCAAACATTTTAGTGTAGGTCAGCCCATGAGCACAGTGGTAGTATTACGGCACTGTTGTCTCTAGTTCAGAAGCAAACTTGGGATGTCGGGGGGGGGGATCAAACATCCAGAGGACAACTCTTCTCCCAAATGGCACCACAATCCGCATGGGGGTTGTATGCAGATCCCCATCTCAGGGGGAAGAAATGGACAAGAGAATGACAGAAGGCATCTTAAGAATGGCAGGGATTGCAGAGGCCAGTTGAGGATGAGGGGGGCTGGGGTGAAACAGAGGCAAGGCCATAGGAGCTGGGCACCAGGTAAGTCCAGGGCAGGGAGTTCTGGAATAGTCAAGGTGACTAGCCAAGAGAACAGACAGCCAGGATGGGCCAGAGCAGCCAAGACCTGGGGTTGTCCTGGGGCAGCGCTACTGGGAGCTAGGGAGCAAAGTAGAGCAAGGAACTCTGGAGTAGGGATAGGTAGGGGCCAGTGGGTGGGCTATGGCAGAGGGAGGGAGGGTAGTGGCTCAGGCATGGCAGAGGAGCTGGGGTGGTCCACAGGCAGGAACAAAGGAATCGGGGTGGTCTTGGGGGACAGCATGGACCAGAATAGGCTGGTGCTGGTACTGAACAGGGACAGGGCCATGCAAGCCTGGAGGGGACAGGTAAGCCTGGGACAAAGGGAGATGGTGTGGTCCAGATGAAGGTCCATGGGAACTAAAAGAGCCAAGATTGGCTAGGGTAGCCTGGAGCTAAGACAGGGGGAAGCTTGGGTTGTCCTTGAACAGGGCTGTGGGACTTGGGGGTGAGACAGGTTGGCCTGGGTAGCCCATAACAGTGGGAGCTGATACCTTTGGTGGGGATTGGTGGTGGGATCCACTATCCACCCACATGGTGGTTGTACATATTTACAGATTCTTTTTGCTGTGATTGGGGGGGCTCATACAGTACCACCTAGTCTACTTCTGCAATACTTTCTATGTTCTTTAGAAGTTAAGGCACACCTTGGTCATTTTTCTTTGTTGCAAAGTCTGCTTTGAGCAAACAAATTTCAAATATATCCAGTAATAACTTGCTTACTGATCAGTAACTGTAGTGGGCGGAGAGCTTCATAATTGCTGTATTTTGGGGAGAGGTCATGTCACGCGCATGGAGTGAGGCAGCAGCTTTTTGGGTCTCCCGTTCCTGCTTGATTTAATTCGCAGTTTCACACAGCTAAACAGGGCTAACAGACACTGGGACATTATTTTAAACCCCTAGAGACAGTTTTGGTGGCAAAAGTTGATTACGCTCGTTTCGGCGAAATGCAAGCAGTGGAAGCTTGAACTGGAAACAATAGCCCTTGTGAGCTAATCTGTCACATCACTGCAGGAGGAAGAAATAACGCCTGCAAAAATTTATGGAGATTTGGCAACAATAAAGGATGCACTATTTAAACTGATAGAGGAGGTGGCAGAGATAAGCCAGCCCTGACTCAGTTAAGCCTGAAGAGTGACAGATGCAGAGCGAGGATCTCTTCTATTGAGAGAGCCATGGATAAAGGGGCCTACTATGGTGGAGTGTAAAGAAGCATTACCAAATTAGAGGATCGCCTAGACGACCTAGGGCCGCAACAGATGTAACAATTTGGTCCTGCTGGGTCTCCCAGAAGGGAGGAAAGGCCGAACACCATCCAGTTTCTCAGAGGCTCCTTAAAATCATGCAGCCCCTCACCTAATGGGCGGAGTATATCATAGAGAGGGTCACTGGGCCCTCAGAGCCAAACCCCATCCTCAGAACCTCCGAGGCCAATTATTTTCAAATTACTCAATTACCTGGACAGGGAGCATATTTTAAAAGAAGTTAAGAAGCTGGCAGCTTTTCAATGGGAGGGCAAAAAACTGCGTCTTGTGCCTGATTTGACCTGGAAAATGAGGCAAGCTCGAGCAAGTTTTAGGCCGATTACCTCGAAGCTCTGGGCTGCAGGGATTCGACACCGCTTATTATACCCTGTGAGGCTGGAAGTTACACTCAAGGAAGGCCCGAAGAGATTTAATTCGGCCGAAGAGGCACTAGCATCTTTGAGATCTCTGCTACCTGACCTGTTTCCCAAAGGGTGAAATCCAAGTTCAGCCACTTAGATAACTTGCAGGACTACTCAGATAACTTGCAGGACTGTGGTTGTGTTTTTTTTTACTTACTGTTAATAATTTTTATTTGACCTTTAATGGGGGTATCTAACAAATGACCACTTTCCAGTGTATCTTAGTATAGCTTGTGGCAAGTCGGAAAGACATAATGTATTTTTGTTGTGCGCTTACATTTAACCCCTGTACAGATTGGAAGGGGGAGTTTTGGTAACTAAGTTGTTGCTATATGTTGCTGATAGACGTAGCAAAGCATTTTGGACTACAGCTAAAGGATGGGGTGGGGGATTGTGCTTTTTAGTCATTGGCTTATGACACATATATTAATGAGGATACGGGTTAAAGTGACTGTATTTGTATTAGTAAGAAGGTCCCAGATTTTCTTTACGAATCTCATGTGGTTGGTGACCTTAGAGTATAAACAGTTTCCTTAACCGTAGGAATCATAGGTAATCGAGTTTTCATGAGTTAAACATGTTAAATCAAGATATGACAGCCAAGGGGTATAATGTAAGGTAAGATTTTATGGTAGGATTTGTGGCCCTACCTTAGATTATATAGTGACTCCTTGCTGGGAGCAGTTCGGTCTGATCTTAATTTTCTTAGATACTGCGGAGCCCTCTATTTGGGTTTGATGCAGGGCATTATGTGAGATAATTGTAGTCTAGCCTGTCCATGTCCACGAGACTGGAGGTATTCATTGGGCAGCAAATACTTTATTATTTGAATGGTTACACTTATACCCTTGACTCCTATTTGCTCGAGTTTCATTATCCTATTCAATCAAGATCAGGAGATTGGTATAAATTTTCTTTTATTAGCCCAGGTTTTGGGACTGGGTTTGGCAAGATCATTTATTAAATTTTTAAGAATAGTCTTTAAGCGAGGGAGGTGTACCCATCTCTATGTTGCTACGTTCCAGTGGAGCGAGTAGCTGGCTTCGGGCTGAAGGGAAGGTTATAAGTTATTTATGGATGTATTTTTATTTTTTTGGGGGGAGGGAGGGGAAATTCGGGGTGAAATAATTTTCTTTGTTGGGGGGTCAGTATGGGGGGGGCAGCTATCCCAATGTTTTCCTAGACTGGGCAACAAAATGGATAGTAGGTTGAATATAGTTTCTTGGAACATTAAAGGAGGAAAGGACAATTGTAAAAAATTCGTTATCTTGAATCACTTGGCCTGCTTGAAACCAGCGATAGTATTTCTGCAGGAAACCCATGTCCTCTCTGATCGCCTTGCCCACTTTAAGAAAAAGTGGGTGAACCAGGTTTTTGTTGCGGGATTCTCTTCAAATAGTCGGGGAGTTGCTATCCTAATTGCTCATGGGATCCCGTTTACACATTCGGAAATAATTTCTGATCCATGAGGGTCGATATATATTCGTTTTAGGCAATATAGGTGGGATCAATCTAGTGTTGGGCTCAGTATATGGACCTAACCTGGACTCACCTGACTTCTTTATTCAGTTGGGTTTGGTTTTGGCTTCCTTTGGAAATGTCCCAATAATTCTGGGTGGGGACTGGAACCTAGTCCAGTCTAACCGGCTAGACCGATCGCATTTTAAAGGCTCTCTTCCTTCCCCAGCACAGAAAGCTCTAAGAGAGTTTATGCTATCAGCAGGTTTAACAGACCCTTGGCGCACTGTGAATCCCAATGTTCGGGAATATACATTTTCCTCTGTAGTGCATAAGTCACACTCGAGGATAGATTTTTTTATGGTTAGCCAACATAGCTTACCCTGGGTGGTGGAGGCCGCAACTTTGCCCCGTGTAATCTCTGACCATTCCCCTATAAACATTGTATGTTCCTTACCTCTTCAACCTAGCAGGTCATATTCATGGTCACTAAACAATAATATTCTAAAGGACGCCAAGACATTAACCAGATTTAGATCCTTTTTGGAAAACTCCATTATTAGTAACTGGGGTTCTATCAATGCTATCGATCAAACTTGGGTGGCTCTTAAGTCTATGTGGCGAGGGGAGCTAATACGTATGGCTACGGTATGCAAAGCAAAACAAGAAAACTCCTAGATGAGTGTTTAAGAGATTAAGGAACTAGAAAATATAAATGATAATCGGAGAACGGAAGAGCAAGAATGTAAGTTCATTTCCTTAAGAACATGGTATGCAGACAAACAGAGGGAGAAAGTTATTGGTTCAGCTTCCAGAGTTAAGGCCTTGTACCTAGGGCAGGGTAGTAGGGCAGGGAAATTGCTGGCCTGGCAGTTGAAGCAAAAATCTTCGGCAAAGTGGGTGACTGCCCTAAACCATCCAGAATCGGGGCAGTTGGTTACAGATTCGGCTGAGATATTAGAAATTTTTGAGGATTTTTATCGAAAGCTTTATACAAGCCAGCAACCTCCTCTGCAGGCGCTAGATAGAATTCAGGAATTTTTTGATGCTATCCCTCTACCTAGATTGTCAGAGGACGTTGGTCCACAATTAGCAGCTCCTATCTCTGAGGAGGAAATAGAGAAAGCTATTGACTCCTTTTGCCCAGATAAAGCGCCTGGTCCAGACGGGTTTACAGCTTTTTTCTTTCAGCGATTTAAAAATAATCTTGTGCCCTTACTGCAAGAACTGTTCTCTTTTTGGTGTGATCAAGGGATCAAGGACCAGACGCTGTTTGAGGCCAAGATTATTTTGTTACCAAAGCCAGATAAACCCCCTGACTTAGTGAGTAACTTTAGGCCGATTTCTTTACTAAACTTAGATGTAAAGATTTTGTTAAAATTTTGGCCAGCAGATTAAAACAAGTGTGGCGTGTTTTATTGAGCCCAGAACAGGCTGGCTTTGTTGAGGCCGCTCCTCGGCTGACCATTTCCTCAAACTGTTCTATTTAATTTCTGTATCTACGGATCCTGCCAAGGAAGTGTCTTTAGTTTCGTTAGACGCAGAAAAAGCTTTCGACAGGGTGGAGTGGACTTTTATGTTTACCACCCTGTCGAAATTAGGTCTTCCGGCTAGATTTATTCATATGGTTCGAATTCTGTACTCCTGCCCTCAGCTAAGATTCAATGCAATATTTAATCTCAGAGGTTTTTCCACTATCAAGGGGTACCGACAGAGGCTGCCCTTTATCACCTTATCTTTTCAATCTGTACATTGAACCACTAATCAGATCTATAAAGATAAACGGGAAGTGCAAGGGCTTAAGATAGGAACTCTGAATTTAAACTTTCAGCATTTGCTGATGATTTATTGCTACATATTTCTAATACTACTTCCTCCTCCCTTCCTAAGGTTCTTGATTTAATTGACAAGTTTAGTATGCTTTCAGGGTATAGTTTAAATAAGGCCAAAACGTCTGTATATTCTTGACCCCATTTCTCCAAAAGAGTTGGTGCCTTTCTTTGGGACTCCGTTGGCAAACCAAATCATTAACTTATTTGGGAATTCAAATATCCAAGAACTTAGAGACTCTGGCCGATTTAAATCTTAAGCCGTTAATCAAGACTATTAAAGAAGACTTGGTCAGATGGTCAAAACTTCCATTGACCTTTTCGGGTAGAGTCAACACGCTTAAAATGGTGGTTATACCCAAACTCTTTTACCCACTATCAAATCTAAACGTTTACCTGCCAAAAGTCTTATTTTAAGCCACTATACAAATACTGCTCGGAGTTTTTGTGGAATGGTAGACCTCCTAGAAGAAACTACCTTAAACTTACCCGGCGTCAACTAGGAGGCCTCAGTTACCGTTTCTATGTATACTATCTAGCAATTCATATGGCAAGGTTAGTCGCATGGGTTTGTGAGGAGGAATCTCCTATCCCGGACTTCATTTGGACCGACTATTTGTTAAAAGTTTTAAGTTTGACTTGGAGTCTTTGTTATATATCCCATGGCCAAGGTTCCAAAAAGTGGGAGGTACTCCGTTAGGATGGGATATCAAAGCTTTGCATCAATTTTATGCAAAGTTCAAAATTTCGCAACCATATGATTTATCCCAACCTCTATTAAGAAATCCGAACCTGGTAATTGGAAGTCAACCAATATCTAGATTCGTAGTTAAAATGGCTATGAAACTGCGAGTCAAAGACTTCTATCAGAATAATGTGTTACTTCCATTTCAGGTACTGGTGGAGAAGTTAGGAGTGGAAACCCAATCCTTCCTAAAACTAACTCAAATAATAAGCTGTGTTAGATCTTATTTTCGTAAAGGACTGGGGCAGGACATCTTGGGACCAATGTTCGCTGAGTTGAAAGAGTTCATACAAGCGGCAAAGTGATTTCTAAGATTTATAAATACATAATAGTTAAAGGGAATTCGAATGTGTCTCTGATACCGGTATATTGGGAATTAAATTTATCTCTGGGTAAATCAGCAGAAACATGGGAGAAGGTTTGGGTCGATGTCTACAAATATATAAAACAAGACAGATTGAGAGACGTTCAATTTAAGTTACTTCATAACTTATATTTTTCACTGGCTAAGCTTTCTAGACTGAGTAGCCATTTTTCGGCACAATGTACTGAGTGTAATGACTCTTTTGCTACCAGTTGCCATAAGTTTTGGACCAAGGTGGTTGGACTGTGGCATTTGGTGAAGCAAGGGATTAGTCAATTTTACGACCTTGCCAGGTTCTTTAACTTGGAGGTTTGCATATTTGGGATGTTTGGTAACGTACCAGGCAAGTTATCTAAATATCGAATGGCTATGGTAGCATCGGTTACTAAGTTAATAATTTTACGTCACTGGAAAGACGATTGGACTCCATCGTTTGGGGAATGGTGGGATGAATTCATGAATGCATTAAATGCAGAAATATCGTTTTTTTCTTTTCACAATGCTTCACCAATATTCCAGCAATGTTGGGGCAAGCTGTACCAATGTCTTAAGGACAGGTACGGGTACTAGAGATAGATGTCTCTCTTGTCTCTTCTTTTACTGGATTGGTATCGGCCCTGGTTCTGTAAACTAGTCTCAACAAGGTCCTTTCCTCCTCTGCACTTTCTTTGTCTTCCTATTTAAAGTACATACCAGTCTGGTTGCGTTTCCTCTTGCTTTCTTTGATGATATTTTATGACTATATATTAATTATGGTGAGTCAATCAATGGGATAGCTGCCAGGGGTGGGCAGGGGGTGGGGATGGAAGGTTTTCTTTTTTTCCTTTTTATTCTTTGGGGGGATTCGGGGTTCTCTTTCCCCCTTTTTATGTTTCCCTTTTATATGTTATCATATGACTTCTTTGTATTATTTAGTTGTTTAGTATGTAATTTATGTTGGAAACGGCTCAATAAAGCTCAGTTATTTGCAAAAAAAATAATTGCTGTATTTAAGGTGTAAGCACAGACATGTAACATAAAATGTTACATGCACTCCAATATTGTGAGACCTATCAGCTGATTTAGGAAAAAGTGTAAATTTATAGCAGTTTTTTTTCTAATGAACATAAAAAAGAAGATGTAGTCTACAACTTATTTTAAAGTTCAAGTGTATTCATCACTCATTTGGTCATAAAGTAACATTGGGAAACTAGGTCATTTTCTGTAACAGAGGGCTAAAATGTACTTAAAAAGCACTCTGAATGTGAAGCCAGGATACTGGGCATGCACTGATGCATATTCATAACCCTTGGGCTTTGAATATGCATGTGCGCTTATATTAACTCTAGTGGCTCCACTTTCAGAGCTCTTTACGTACATAGCCCTCATTACTGAAAATAAACTAGTTTTAAAATAGGACCTGATGGCCTCAAATGACTAGTACAACAACCCACAAGAGACAGGGCTATCCTGGATGTAGTACTGACTAATGGGGAAAGAATCACAGACCTCCAAGTAGAAGGTCACCTGGGAGCCAGTGACCATCACATGGTAGGGTACAATTTGGCCACTAGAACTAAATCATCCCATTCCAAGGCAAAAATATGGGACTTCTGAGGAGCTGACTTTGTCAAGATGGCTAACAGAGTTAAGCTAGCCCTGGCAAGAAGAAATACAGGTGAGGGGGTACAGGCAAAGTGGACAAGTATTAAGGATACAATACTTGAAGCAACATCCCATTGTGTTAGGGAGAAAAGCAAGAGCAAAAGAAGGAGGAAACCACTTTGATTCTCAAAAACAGTAGCAGAAAAGATCACAGCCGAAAGGTTAGCCTTCAGGAAATATAAGGGAACACAGCGGGATGAAGATAGGGAGGCATACCAAACTTCCCTAGGGAAGTAGGGAAGGCAGTAAGGCAGGCAAAGGCCCAAACTGAGGAAACACTAACACGAACAGTAAAAGAAGGGGACAAGACTTTCTATAGATACATTAGTGAAAGGAGAAAGTCCAGAGGGGGTATTGCTAAGATCAAAGGGGATAAAGGGAAGTGTGTGGAGGAGGACCAAGGAAAAGCATCTATCATAAATAGATACTTCTGCTTAGTATTTACTGAGGAGACGGTAGGGCAGGGCCCACAGCTCAGCACCATGGGGGGTGGGAGGTGTGCACAAGTCCCTTCACAAAAGAAAGGGTCCTACAAGAACTTGTTAAGCTCAGGTTGGACACGGCAATAGGACCTGATAGCATACATCCCAGGGTACTAAAGGAGCTAAGGGTGGAACTAGCAAAGCCATTATCAGAACTGTTTAGTAAGTCTCTGAGCACAGGAGAGGTCTCAGAAGACTGGAGAAGGGCTCATGTGATCCCGCTCCACAAGAGTGGCAGCAGGGAGGAGGCACGGAACTATAGACCAGTCAGTCTTACCTCAGTAGTAGGCAAGATTATGGAGGCAATCCTTAAGGAAAGGATAATGCAGCACCTGGAATCCATAGGAGCACAGGATCCAGAACAGCATGGGTTTACAAAAGGAAGGTCCTGACAAACTAATCTCATAGATTTCTTTGACTGGGTAACCAGAGTGGTGAACCAAGGGGGTGCAGTTGATGTTGCCTACCTTGACTTCAGCAAAGCTTTCGATACTGTTCCACATAGAAGATTGATTAATAAGCTGGGTAGGCTTGGGGTGGGTCAGAGGTTGGTCAACTGGGTGACAAACTGGTTGACAGGCAGAAAACAGAGAGTGGTGGTAAACGGTATACAGTCAGAAGAGATGCAAGTCACAAGTGGGGTAGCTCATGGATCAGTCCTGAGGCCAGTCCTCTTCAATATTTTCATCAGTGGCATTGCAGATGGACTAGAGGGTAAGGTTTGTCTGTTTGCAGAATACACCAAGATCTGCAACAGAGTAGATGATCCAGATGGGGTGGGCAGAATGATAAGAGATCTGGATAAACTGGCAAAATGGTCAAAAGAGTGATAACTAGGGTTTAACGTAAAGAAGTGCAAGATCATGCACATTGGGAAGAGAAACCCTGAAGCTACCTATTGGTTGGGAGGGGAGTTGCTGGCAATCACAAGAGAAGAAAGAGACTTGGGCATCATCATCACAGATAACCTGAAATCATCCAAGCAGACCACTAAAGCAGTAGGTAAGGCTAGAGGGATGTTGGGGGTGTATTAGTATGGGTATCACAAGTCGTAAGAGGGAGGTAATAATCTCTCCTTACAAGACACTGGTTAGACCCCATCTGGAGTACTCCGTGCAGTACTGGAGGCCACACCTGCACAAGGACATTAACAAAATGGAGGCAGTCCAGAGAAGGGCAACCAAAATGGTGCAGGGACTGCATCAGAAAACATATGAGGACAGATTAACGGAGCTCAGTATGTATTCCCTAGAGCAAAGACGGGAAAGAGGTGATATGATTGAAACATTCAAACATCTTAAGGGCATTAACAAGGTGAAAGAGTCTAACATGTTTCAATACAAGAAAACTAGCAGGACAAGAGGACACATCATGAGATTAGAGGTAGGCCGATTAAGGGGTAATGTGAGGAAGTTCTTTTTCACAGAAAGGGTGGTGAATGTATGAAACAGCCAACCTCATGAAGTGGTGGATATAAATACAGGGCAGGACTTCAAACAGGTATGGGATAGACATAAGGGAGCAACAAAGATGAATATGAATAGATAGGTCATTGACAGAGTAAATGCCTATGGCACTTTCATAAGGTAGAAAAAATGGGCAGACTGGATGGGTCTTGTGGTCCTTATCTGCCATCAACTTCTATGTTTCTATGTCAGAGTTCAGCATTCTGTCTAGTAACTTAACATGTAGTTATTTAATCTCAGGTTGAAGATGACATGCACCAGCCTCTGGAGGGGTATTGTCAGTGCACCCTGGGAAAGCACTAAGGTCTGATCCCGGGTGATTACACTGTCACTGGATGTAGCACAGAACAATACGCTGAAACAGCAAACCCAGAAAAACAGGGAATGCTGTTTCAGCAAATGCTCACTTTGGATGCAGTGCAGGGAGCCTGTACACGACAAAAGAGGTAATGCTTTAGTTGCTCTCCACTGATAAATGTGGTGCAGAGCTTGTCGAATAAAAGGGGTTTAAGAGACGTCCTCTCCCTTGCATAGTTTGCTGGCAAACATATTTTGCTTAACAATATTACAACAATATAACAACAATGAGGCAATATAGTGCAGTGGTTTAAGGCTCTGAGCTGCAAACCTGGAAACCAGTGCTTGAATCCCACAGCCCCCACTTGCATACTGTGTGACCCTGAGCAAGTCACTTAACTTCCTTGTGCACCCAGGTCACACCTGTAAATTAGCCTTCAGCTTAGTGTGTCTCTCCTGGTTAAAAAAAAATAAAATATAAAACTGCAACAGTCCCACCTTGCTGGCAGGAGGATGTTCACCTGTGGGTGTTTTTGAAACATAGAAAAATAGAAATTGTTGGCAGATATGGACCGCCAGGCCCATCCAGTCTGCCCAAAAGCCCTACACTTAGTTTGTGGCCTCTGACCTGACCTGGTCAATGACGTTTCACTCTTTCCTTCCCACCTCTAAGGTTCCCTTACACCTGTCCCATGCATGTTTAAACCTCTCCACTGTGCTCACCTCACCACCTCCTGTGGCAGTTTATTCCATATGTCCACCACCCTGTTTGTGAAGAAAAACATTTTCCCTCATCCTGCCACCTTCCAGTTTCATATCATGCCCCCTTGTTCTTCTACATGCTTGGAGGTGCTGCCTGCCTATAGCATGGGTGAGGCTAGGGTGTTCCACACCATGAGTTTCAATGAATGGTTGAAAAACTCGTGCAGAGCTCAGGGTCTTGGCTTGATTGGGGACTGGGGGTCCACCTGGAGGGATATAGGCCTACACTGGTGCGATGATCTGCATCTGTCTGGGAGGGGCCCAGGATCCTAGGTGATAGATTTAAATGCTTCGTTGGCAAGCATTTAAAAAAGCCAAGGGGGAAGGCACTGAAAAAGAGCAGGGATATCCCAGCCCCCCCCAACAAAACAGGGTAGTTAGCGAGGCAAACACCAAGATAGAGAAGTCCGTACGGAGAAGGACAGGGGTAAATGGAGAAAAAGGCAGAGGCAGTAAGGACAGGGATGGGACTAAAAGGGGTAAAAGTCATAAAAAAATGGAGGACAATGAGTACTAATGCCCATAGTCTGGGTATTAAGCTCCCTGAACTAGTGGCCTTGATG
Source organism: Neoceratodus forsteri (assembly GCA_016271365.2). Taxonomy (NCBI): domain Eukaryota; kingdom Metazoa; phylum Chordata; order Ceratodontiformes; family Ceratodontidae; genus Neoceratodus; species Neoceratodus forsteri. The sequence goes on along the minus strand of CM028129.1, from coordinate 1,167,450,232 downwards.
AAAGAGGAACGCCTGGATATCATGGCAGTCACAGAAACATGGTACATGGAGAACCATGACTGGGATGTCACCATACCATGGTACACAATCCACAGGAGGAACAGGGAGGGTAAAAGAGGAGGAAGAGTAGCTTTCTATGTAAGGGAAGAGATCAAAGCAATGGAACCAAAGGGTAAACAGGGAGGAGAGGAGGCACTGTGGGTCACCAAATGGCACCACAATCCACATGGGGGATTTATAGAGATCCCCATCTCAGGTGGAGGAAATGGACAAGAGAATGGTAGAAGGCATCTTAAGAATGGCAGGAAAAGGGAAGATATTGTTGATGGGGGTACTGAATATGCCTGATGTTAACTGGAGCACCTTTGCTGCAGCCACATCCAACAGCAGGGTCATTCTCAATGCCCTACAGGAGGAATGCTTCAGACAGCTAGTATTGGAACCCACCAACTCAGGAGTTGGAACCCACCAACTCGGGAGGGAGCAATCTTAGACCTGGTACTCTCAAACGGGAAGGAGAGAGGATCTCACATTTAGAAAAGTGTAGCCATCTGGGAACAAGTGACCACCAGTGTGGTTCATGATAAATACAGCCGTAGAGTTAAGCAATACAAAAGTGAGGGTATTGGACTTTAGGAGGGCTGACTTTGGCAAAATGAGAGCGTGAATCAGAAAAGCACTAGCAAATGGGCAAGGAGGAGGGGTGGAGGAACAATGAGGAAAAATCAAAACTGCTATCACAGAGGCAGCCTTTGTGTGAAGCAAATAAATCAAAACGAATTAAAAAAACAACACTCTGGTTCTCAAAAGAGGTGGCGGGGAAGGTAAGGGAGAAAAAGATAGCTTTCAGGAAGTATATGGAAACATAGAAGGAGCAGGACAGAGAGCTGCACCAGTTAAAGCAGAAAGAAACTGGGAAGGAAGTCAGAATAGGAAAGGCCCAAACTGAGGAAAAGATAGCTAACTCGGTTAAGAAGGGGGATAAAACCTTTTGTAGGTACATTAAGGAGTGGAGAAAGACCAATGGAGAGACAGTGAGGCATAATAAAGTGGAGGGTGGATGGGCAGAGGGTGACCGTGAAAAAGCAAGGATACTGAACAAACACTTCTGCGCAGTATTCATAAATGAAGATGAGGGGGCAGTACCTAAACCAATCAATAGAAGCACTCTGGATCGAGTGGTCAATACCAGTCCATTCACAGAAAAATGGGTCCTGAATGAACTCCTAAAACTGAAGGTGGACTAAGCAATGGGGCCTGACTGGATACACCCCAGAATTCCAAAAGAACTAAGTGAAGAATTAGTGACACCACTGATTACCTTTTTTAATAAATCATGGGAGGATGGTGTGGTACCTGAGGACTGGAGGAGGGCAGATGTGATTCCCCTTCACAAAAGTAGGAGCAAGGCAGAGGCAGGAAACTACAGACCTGTTAGTTTGACCTCAATGTTAGGGAAAACAATGGAATCATGTCTGAAAGAAAGAACTGTTGCATACCTAGAGGCCAGCAGTGCACAGGACCTAAGCCAGCACGGATTCACTGTGGGAAGGCCATGTCAGACGAATCTAACAGATTTCTTTCACTGGGTAACCAAAATAGTAGACCAGGGAGGGCCTGTGGACATGGCCTACCTAGACTTTGGCAAGGCATTTGACACAGTCCCACAAAAAAGATTAATAAACAAGTTGGCCAGCCTGGAAGTGAGCCCCAGGGTGGTAGCATAGGTAACAAATTGGCTGGACAACAGGACACAGAGGGTAATGGTAAATGGAGTCCACTCTGAAGTAGGGGGGTTACTAGCAGGGTACCGCAGGGTTCAGTAATGGGACCAGTCCTTTTTAATGTCTTAATAAGTAACATTGCAGAGGGACTGGAAGGAAAAGAATGCCTCTTTGCAGATGACACAAAGATCTGCAACAGTGTTGATATGCAACAAGGGGTGGAAAGGATGAGAAGGGACTTGGCAAGGTTGGAGGAAAGGTCAAAAATATGGCAGCTTAGATGCACTGCAATGAAGTGAACCCAAGGGAAGAGTACATATTGGGGGGAGGTACTAACAACAGCAAAAATTGAAAGGGACCTGGCTAGTCGTATCAGAGACCTAAAGGTAGGCAAGCAATGTGAGCAGGCAGTACGGAGGGCTGGGGGATACTGGGATGCATAGTGAGAGCCATCACCAGTAGAAAACAGGAAGTTGGTAACCCTCTGTACAGACAATTGGTAAGACCCTATCTGGAATACTTCATGCAGCTCTGGAGACCCATCTCTGCAAGGACATAGACAGGATAGAGGCAATCTAGAGGAGGGCAACTAGAATGGTGCAGGGTTTGCACCAAAAGCCACACTAAGAGAGACTAAAGAAGCTTAATATTTATACCCTTGAAGAAAGGAGGGAAAGGGGGACATGATAGAAATTTTCAAGTTCCTCAAGGGAATCAACAAAGTTCAAAAGGGTAGCATATTTCAGAAAAAGAGATGTGCAATAACAAGGGGGCACAATTGGAAGATAGAGGGGGAACAGCTCAGGGCAACTTGAGGAAATATTTTTTCATGGAGTGAGTGGTGGACGCATGGAACGGCCTTCCTGAGGTGGTCATGAGGGTAAAAAGCAGTGGGGGAATTCAAGAATGCATGGGACAGACATAATGTAATTCTGGTGGGGGATAAGAGGAAGGCTGTTGGTTATCTAGGATCTGCAGCTTCTCAAATAGGTATGGAATTTGACAGGCTGGGTGGGCCAAGTGGTCCTTATCTGCCATCAAAGTCTATGTTTCTATGCAACTGTAGGGGAAGGTATCCCTTTTTGTAGGTGATACTAAAGTATGCAATAGGGTGGGCACTCAGGATTGGGTGGAAAAAATGCACAGGAATGTAGGGAAACATGAGGAGCAGTGAAAGACATGGCAGTTGAGGTTCAATGCCAGAAAGTGCAAAATCAAGCATCTAGGGCATAGGAACTTCAGTACTGAATACAGGATGGGGGCATACCAGGTCATAATGTTGCCTGCTTAATAGCATGTGGCATTATGGCGAAACCCGGACCTGTGCGCTCCCCGAGTTGGACCCCACCGGAGTTAAGATTCTTTAGTGGGAAGTCGAGGCACAAGCCCCATAACTGAGAGATAGTGGGGGGCAGGGCCAACCCATAGAACAAAGACATGATGCCTTATGGCATTAATCGCACAGCGATAGTACCATGCGCAGTATGTCTTGCGACATAATGACCCGTGCCGGATGGGGGAGAGGTATTGGCAGTCACTAGACAGGAAAGGGACCTTGGGGTTATTATATCAGAGGACCTCAAGGTGGCAGTGCAGTGTGACAAGGCCATAGGCAGGGCTAATGGGATACAGCTGTGCATAGGGAGGCACATCACCAGCAGGAGGAAGGAGGTGATGCTGCTTCTGTATTGCTGTCTGGTATGCTCCCACCTGGAGTACTGGGCCCAGTTCTGGAGACTGTACCTCAGAGAGGACATAGACAGGGTGGAGGTGATCTGGAGGAGGGCAACAAAAATGGTGCAGGGGTTGTAGAAGTAGCCCTTCGAGAAGCGACTGAGGGATCTCGACATGTACAACTATAAGGAAAGAAGAACAAAAGGTAACATGATCGAGACTTACAAGTCCCTCACAGGGGTGAACATGGTGCCAAGAGCAGACACTTCTAAATTAGAGCAAGCTACAGCACTGGGGGCATGTGCTGAAACTGGAGCAAGGGGGGGGGGGGAGGTAAGGTAGGTAAGGTAAACTTCATTTATATTGCACCCAATCCCAGGGGACTCTGGGCACCTTGCAGAAAATATAAGTCTGCATAAACAACAACAACCTACAAAATCGTGCAGAGCTATTAAACAGCTACAGATTAAAATGATACAATAAATAAACATTAATAAATAGCATCAGCTGCAGTTAGTCTGCAATGCCTCTCTGAAAAGATGGGTTTTCAGACCCCTCTTGAATGCCTCCAGAGACGGAGGCTCCCTCAAAGATCTCAGAAGCGAGTTCCAGAACACCAGGCTGGCCACCTCAAATGCACAATAGAATAAAACATAGAAGCTGTCAGCAGAAAAGGACCACCAGGACCATTCAGTCTGCCCATTTTCCCTACCTGTAATGGCGGTTGGTGCCAATAGTTGGTCACCTGCATAAGGCTTTCCTTCTCATCTTTATCACCCCCTTTTTCTTATCCCGTGCATGTTTTGAATCCCAGCAGAGTATTTACCCCTACTACCCCTTGGTCAGGCCATTCCATGCATCCACCACCCTTTCAATATAAAAGAACTTCCTTCCATTTCTCCTTATGAGGCCCCCTTTAATCTCCTGTCGTGACCCCTTGTTCTATTACTCTTGTTATACTGGAAGATGTTTTCCTCTTTCACCTTATTTACGCCTTTGAGGTACTTGAATGTTTTAATCATGTCCCCTAGCCTCCTCCTCCTCTTTTCCAGTGTGTACATATTTAAGTCCTTTAACCTATCCTAGTATGTCTTGTGCTGTAATCCCTGCACCATCTTAGTCACCATGCTCTGTATCTTGTCTATGTCTTTTTGAAGGTGCGGCCTCCAGAACTGCATTCAGTACTCCAGATGAGGTCTGACCAGTGTTTTGTACAGCAGAACCAGTGCCTCCCTTCTACGGCTTGTGATTCCCCTTCCTATGCAATTCAATATCCCACTGGCCCTCCCCACCATCTTTGCTGCCTGCCTGGTGGCCTTCGGATCATCTCCCAGATCTTTCTTCCTTGGTGTGTGACAGTAGCGCCCCTTCATGCTGTAGCTCTCTACTGGGTTTCTGTTCCCCACATGCATGATTTTTTTTTTGCATTAAACTTCAGTTGTCACACCTCAGACCATCTTTCAAACTTCTCTAGGTTATTTCTCATTCTTTCCACTCCTTCCAGTGTATCAATTCTGTTGCAGATCTTGGTGTCATATTTAAACAGGCATACCTTCCCCTCATGCCCTTCTGTAATGTTGCTGATGAAGACATTGAAGAGGACTGACCCCAGAACTGAACCCTGTGGTACTCTGCTGGTTACATCCATTTTCTCATACTAGGTTCCATTAACTACTACCCTCTGCCTTCTGTCCCTCAGCCAGTTACTAACCCAGTTTACCACCTTTTGGCCCACCCCACACTACCCAGCTTGATGACCAACCCTCTATGTGAAATGGTATCGAAGGCTTTGCTGAAATCTAGGTAAGTGACAGCCACCTCAACTCCTTGATCCACTACCTTTGTTAACCAGTCAAAGAAATCAATTAGATTTGTTTGACAAGACCTTCCTGCTGTGAATCCATGTTGCCTTGAATCCTGCACCCCTATGGATTCCAGGTGTTCCTCAACTTGTTACTTTTTTTTTTTTTTGAAGATAGTAGATTTAATAAAATCACCACAGCTAAAAGTTTTAGCATTGTTTGTTTTCTATGGAGGTTAAGTGAGAGCTATTCTTGACTGTATATTTGACATTCTTTTTTTTTTTTTTTAATTAGCAAAGCTTTATTATTTTCCAGCACCAAGTTAAATACAAAGGACAATCCACCATCGGAAACATTAGGTGCAATTACAAAGAAACAATATAATCCCTCCTCCCTCCTCCCTCCCAAGAACTACACACTATTATTAACCACATAACAGCAATATTAGAGGAGACTCTTATCTATTATGCCTCCAAGTTGTCAAAATAGCCTCCAAACTGCCCCATAACGAAGTAAAGGCTTTGACTCTATCTTGCATAGTTGCAATATGCCTTTCTAGTTGTAGTGCCATCATAATTTCCCTATACCATTCCAGCACCGACGGAGATTTCGCATCTGTCCAATGTCTCGTTATTATTATTTTAGCAGAGGCAGCCACTAGTGCCATATGTGCTCTCCTACACCTAGGTGTACCAGCTGGAAAGTAATTAGCCATACAAATTTCAGGCGTGAAGAGCTCTCTCAAGCCAAGGATAGGGTCCAAAGTATTATTAATAGCAATCCAGAATGTCTTTATATAGGGACATAGTCACATCATGTGGTATAAAGAACCTGTATCTTTCTTACATCTATTACACAATGATGTAACTAATGTCCCATACCTGAAAAGTTTATCGGGCGTCAGGTATAAGTCGTGCATAATATTATAACATACTAACCTTAGTCTATCTTGTTTAACAAATTTATACATTGATGTCCATAGTGTCTTCCATAAAAGCAACGTCATCTGGAATACCTAATTCTCTTATCCAATGGAACAAGATCAGGCGGCAACCTGTGGTCCCACTCCTGTAAGGTTTTATACAATTTAGAAACAGCATGCGATTGAGAAGCTATCTGTAAGAGTGCAGTTATCTCTCTCACCTGGATCTTTTCGAGGGACCCATAAAGAGAATGAGGTAATAGCCTACTTACTTGAGACACTTAAAGACATCATTATTTAATGCACCAATCGACCATTGTAGTTGAGCAAAAGTTACTTTCCCATTCTTCCACATTACCGAGACCTTACATTGGTTCAACCGAGGCCAGAGAGACGGAGATATCGGTGAACCCTCAATCTTGAAGTGCGGATTACTGATAACTGGCTGGTCAGAGGATTGGTACCACTTTACTGCGAGATATCTTTGGACCTGGTGAGAAACTTTCATTGACCATCCCAAGGGGTTATTACTAAGGGGCTTGGGAATATGCGCGGGGGAGTCATATAGAAGGGCCCATAGTGAGCACTTAACTTGAGACGCGAGGTATCTTTCAATAGATAGCCACAGAGGGGAATATACCTTAATCTCAATATCATTATGCCAGAAGGCTAACTTATTTATATGTTGGGCAACATAATATAAAAAGAAGGAGGGGGCCGCAAGGCCTCCCGTCAATTTCGGGGCTGTTAACTTTAAGTAAGACCTACGAATACCTTTTTTGTTCCACAAAAAGGAGTTAAGCTTACTTTGTAGCCTAGAAAACCATTTTTTTGGCAGGTACATGCCTAACATTCCTAAAGGATATAATATCCTTGGTAATAGATTCATTTTAATGATATTTAATCTACCCCAAAGAGACATAGGCAACAATCGCCATCTCTCTAAGTCCCTAGATATTGTTGTGATTAGATTGTCAATATCACAATTTGTTTCTTAAGGAGTGCCTTCATGATCTTACCCATTACTGACATGAGACTCGCTGGCTTGTAGTTCCCTGCCTCCTCTTTGCTGCCGCTCTTGTGAAGAGGGACCACACGTGTCAGTCTCCAGTCCTTGTGGACTACGCCAGTATTTAGGGACTCCATGAACAGGACTGCCAGTGGGGCTTCCAGCTCCATTCTTGGCTCTTTTAGGATCCTGGGATGTATGCTATCTGGACCCATAGCCTTGACCACTTTAAACTTTGTGAGCTCTTTAGTGCCCTCCTTTTGTAAAACTGTTTTCTGTTCTCCCTTCCCCCCGTTCCTATTTTGTCTAACTGTGATCCCTGTCCCTTCCCTCCCCTTCCACTGTGAAAATTGAACAGAAATACTTATTTGAATTGATGACTTGTCTTGATCTCCCTCTATGGTCTCTCACTTATCCACTCAGAGTTTAGCAATGCCACCCCACCCCCCCGCTTTTACTTCCTTCCCTAATGAACCTGTAGAATGTCTTATCCCTTTCCCAATTGACTGATAATCTTTCCTCAGTTTGCACCTTTGTACTTCTTATAGCTTTTCCTGCCTCTTAGATAATTCTGGTTCTCCTCCCTTTTTTCCTCCATTTGCATCTTCTTATATTTTCTGAAGGCCACCCCTTTTGGATCCTAGTCTGCTACAGCCCTGGAGGACCAAAGTGGTATCCTCCTTCTCTTCCCTTCCCTTTATTTCTCACCTTGACACATTGTTCTGTGACCCCAATAATGGCATCTTTAATATATGCCCATTGTTCCTCAACTCTACCTCCTCTATTTTTCTGTTTCAGGGTTTCTCTGACACCTTTTCCCATCTTACAGAAGTCAGCCCTTATGAAATCTAATATATTTGCTTTGTATAGTTTGCCTGTAACCCTATGCTGAGTTTGAATTGTACCATGGGCTGGTCGCTGGACCCCGGGTGCCCCTCCACTTGGAGATCTGCTATCCAAGTGGAGGGACTTTACTTTGAATGCCTTGTCCCCAGACATACTGAATATGGAAATAGATTTCAAATCCTATTTATAACAACAAAACCCACTCCCCCAACCCCCATACCCCTTCCCCCAATTCACCATAATTCTCAAAATCAAAATGTGTAATTTATTGTTTAAATATGAAGTTCCAATTGGTCAAAGATGATCTGTTTGATAACTGTGTCTGTGTAAAGCATACAAATGATTTTTCTAATTATTTTATCATTCCCTTTAGTCCCACCAGCAAACCATGAACTCCCTCCCCCAGCCAGGCAGACCAGCTCTGCCACCAGCCCGAGACCATGCCCACCACAAAACAAATCATAAGGAAATAAAACTTTCTTCATCTTACCCCATAAAACAACCCCCACCACATCACCCAAGATCAAAAAATGTATGAGCAAAAAAAAAAATTCATGATTGAAAATGCATGATCAAACCACCAAATTGCTTGTAGCAATGCAGATTGCTGGCATTCATGTTAACACCTTGCCCGAAACCCCCCTCAAGTCAAATGCAGCATTCAACAGATCCAGTTCTTCATGAATCCAGCCACCAACCTTGATTACTTCTTTCTCTCCCTCTCCCCACCCCAGTCAACAGGAAACACAGCGGCGCAGGTTCCTCCCCATACACACACAAATACACCAGCAGTCGCAACAGCCTCCGGATCCTCTACATTTCTCATGCTGAACCACACAAACAAATAATAACAAATTACTGCAACAATAGAATAAGTTTTTTTGAAGGGATGAGAGAAGAGTTTATCAAAATGTCAGAGTTTCTTACCATCACAGTTGAACAAAGAATTTGTATGTAATTTACATTGGGCTGGATATTCAAAAGGGTTGCGCCATGCGCAATAGGGTTGCACCTGTGCAAGTCTGAAATTGCGCCATTCTGCGATATTCAGCAGGAGGCAGTTGTGCCCCCCAAGTCATGCTGAGCAACAGCACAATGCTAATGAAGGCATGCTCAACCGGAGGGGGAGGAACCATGCATAAACTGCACAGCTCGATATTCAGCCGGGCTGTGCAGAGTTGTGCAGGTGTAACCCCTAACCTGCGCCTGCACAACTTTGAGCCCAAAAAAAAAAGGAGTAAGTCGAGGGCCACCCACAGGTGAACTGCCGTATTGCAGGGCACAACACTGCAGCTGCCACCTGTGGGTGGCCCTCCACTTTTTCCCTGTGCTCCCCCTGCAGCCCGATCACAGGCATAATGTGAAATATCACCCCCCAACTGGCCTGATCGTGGGCATAATATCAATGACCCCCCCCCACTGGCCCGATCGCGGGCATAACATCAATGAACCCCGACTGACCCGATCGCGGGCATAATATCAATGACCCCCCACTGGCCCGATCACAGCTAGAATGGAGTTCACCCCTCAAAAGCAATATCCATGGTGGTCCAGTGGACATGAAGCTAATCGTGGGCATTAGAGTCAAACCCGCCCCAAAGGTCCAATTTCCCTGGTGATCTAGTGGCCCCAATTCATTCACATATCTGGACTGCCTTATGCGGTATGGGCTGCCGCCCATTGGCTTTGCTCTGAATCAATGGCGTGCAGCCTACTGAGCAGTCAGTTGGCGGGAAGGCGTCAGGCGGGTGGGGTGCTGCCTCTCCGGCTGACTGGGGAGGCGAGGTGGTGGGGCTCCTTGGGTGGGTGGGGTGGGAGGCCACTAGATCACCAGGGAAATTGGACCTTTGGGGGTTTGACTCTAATGCCGGGATCGGGCTTCAAGTCCACTGGACCACCAGGATATTGCTCTTTGGGGGTGAACTCCGTTCTGGCTGCAATCGGGCCAGTGGGGGTCATTGATGTTATGCCCACGATCTGGCCAGTCGGGGGGTTCATTGATATTATTCCACAATTGGGCCAGTCGGGGGTTTCATTGATGTTATGCCCGCGATCGGGCCAGTCGGAAGGGGGGGTTTCATTGATGTTATGCCCACGATCGGGCCATTCGGGGGGGGTTCATTGATATTATGCCCGCGATTGGGCCAGTCGGGGGGGTTTCATTGATGTTATGCCCGTGATCGGACCAGTCGGGAGAGGGGGATTTACTCCATGCCCGCGATCGGGCTGCAGGGGGCGTCGGTTGGCCAGGCTCATGTCGTCGGGGATCGGCGCACCTGCATGCTAATGGCATGCAAATGGGGCCGTAATTAGATGCAAATGGTCCCCCGTGCGCCTTGCATGAATTATGGCCCCATTTGCATGCCACCTTTTGAATATTGGAAATTTGCACATGGCGCAATGGAACTTGCACCACCGCATCTGAATGCTCCACTCTGACCACTTGCGGTGGCACAAGTTCCACTGCGCCATGCACAGTGGCTGTGGTCGGGGGGGCGATATTCAAAGTAGTTGCTCAATAGCTCAACTCCTTTGAATATCGCCCCGGCCACACCCCAGCGCAACTTTTTTGAGCAGCGCAAGGACTTGCGCCACAGAATGGCGCAGTTTGAATATCCAGACCATTGTCTATAACTTTGAAACCATAAGATCACGTGAGGTTTTCAGCCTGACCCTCAGAACAACTAGGAGGCCCCCGGTGGAGGAGCAGAGAGAGCAGACTGGTATTGCGGGTTGTGAGGAGGTCAGTCAGGTAGCCAGGGCCGAGCTAAAGCTCAGGAGGGATGTGGGGAAATATTTCTTCACTGAAAGAGTGGTAGATGCATGGAACCAACAGCCAGCTGAAGTGGTGGAGGCTAGAACGGTGAAAGGCTTCAAGCATTCATGGAATAAATATAGGGATACATTTGAAGAGAGGCAGGGAGGGGTTGTCCGAGACAAGATAGGGTCTGCAGTAATAAAATAAGCATGAAACACTTGGGAAGACTGAGTGGGCCAAGCAGTTCTTTGCTGTTGACAAAATCTATGTAATATGTTTCTAGGAAAACATTTTAGTGAATGGATTCGGACAATGAGGAAAATAAATTGATTAGTTCTCCTCGATAAGGTTTCATAACATTACATTTAGAGTATATTTTTAGTCTCCTGGTTTTGGTTTTTGTTCCAGTTCCATAAGTATATGCTTTGAATTTTATATATGTCAGTTGTATTTGTATTTATTTATTTAAGAAGAAAAGCAACATTTTAGTTATATTAACATTGTGTTGTTCTGGGCAGGTCCGGTGGTGCTGAGGGTTGAGACACTGGATACCACATCTCGCACAATGCCGACTACCTGGGTTCGGGAGAGGACACAGGTCACCGAGGGTCAGCAGGGGGAAGAGAAGATCAAGTGTCCAGAGAACTGCTCTCCTGGAGTGGGCTCCTAAGGAATTCCTGCATGGTGGCATCTCCCTGTGGAGACTAGGAACACTGCACATCTGTGGGGCTGTCGATGGGGCAAGGCGGCGGATGTCTGCAAGAAGGGGCAGGTGTGCACCCTCCATGCACTGATATCACTGCATGTCTGCACCTCGGGGGGGAACCTAGCCAAGGAGGAAAAACCATGGCTGCCAGGGGGGTGATGTTAGACCTGAGTGACTGGCCCACATGCCCATTGCTGGCCCTGACCCGACTTGACTCTCTGTAATCCCTTCCCCTGTAAGTACTTGTGGTTGGGAGGAGATCCAGCACCCAATTCTTGGTCTAGAAGGGGCTCAGGCTGGGTGGTAAAAGGCAAATCAAATGGGTCTCACCTAAGAGAGTCCCTGGCAACCAGCGGCTGGAGTGAAACAGAATTGACTAAAAAAAAAATCTTGCGTTGTCCTCAGTATGGCACCATGGGCAGGGGGATGAAAAAGAACAGAATGGGAGGGGGGGGATAGCATTTGGGGTACTGAAATCAAAACTGAATTTGCTGACCACACCACTGACCTGCAGAAATAGACTTGGATACAGACCTACATCAGGGCCCAGCTGCTGTAGGTGAATGGTGCCATATGGGTCTCGTGTGAGAGTCAAGAAGGTACTGATAATGGTTCAGATGTAGCATGTGTGGAATTGGGAGTGCTGACACTGATGATAGGGAAGTAACATTTTTTATTTTTGCACCCCACTCACACACCTGCCAATCACTCCTTCAAGCCCCTCAAGGACTTTACTCATCCTGGGCTGCTCCCTACCACCCACCACCCCACATCACAGCCACCCATGGTACCCCGATGTATCCCTTCATCGGTCGGGTACCCTTCCTGCAAAGGGAATTAGCCTTACCGGCCTGCCAGTGGTCCTGGGTGCTGCTGGGGTGGCCATTCTTGGTCTGGGAGCTCTGGAGGTGAGGATCCATGTGGCTGCCATCTTGACCAGCCAGTGCGCCAATTTCCTCCCATGTTTTTTCCCTTGGGAGTGTGACATGCATGACATCAAGGTAGATGCCAACATCTGTCATGCCCACTAGGCAGTGGGACCCCGACGCCCTGTTGTTCTTTCGGCCACCGCCAGGTGCCAGGTCTTAACCCCGCCCTCCCCCCGAAAGAAGGCGAGCAGTCCTTGTACGCTCAAGCTTCCTCTTCCCCAGCTGGCCCCCCCGCCTGAGTCCATTCCCAAACCTGGGTGGCTGATATCCCAGTGGTATCTTTCTGCTGTGCCAGCGGGCCAGCTGGGAAGTAACATTTTAAGGGGGATGCCTGTCTGCATGTCTTTGCTCAGGGAGCATGGTGGACCTACTCCACATGAATACAGTGGGATTGATAGATCCTGATTACCTGATTGTCTGCAGTACTTTTGAGGTTTAGAGATTTATTATAGCGGTTGATCCTGTAAGCTTCCTCACCTGCCACCTCAATAACAAAACATCCCAGATACCGCACAACTAATGGTTCACCCCTTTTAACAGAGTGAAGGCTACAGGTAAGGGTGTTATTGACTAGGGTAGTGCACACCATGTCTCCATGGATCCAGCTCTTGAAGTTGGCCTAAACTCAAAAGGTGTGCTCAAACTCTAAACAATGCCATTCTTGCATCTCCTGAGGCACAGTATGACATCTGCAGCAGCAGTCTGCTTTTGCCAGTCTGACTAGTAAGATGTTATAGTGGAACCAATAGTTGCTCACACAGCAGTTCAGTGTAGAGTGCTTCTGATTAGTCTTGCCTTTTGCACCTTGGAATTAAGCAGGTCTGTGTATGACTAATGTTTACTCTCTAATTTCTTTTTTTTTATCTTTCAGATTGAAGAGGGGCCCTCGGAAAGAAGAGAAACACTTGGGATAAAAAAAATTAGATAATGAATCTTTTTAATTAATTTTAATTAATTTGTTGTACAAGTATGTCTTCCTCATTTTAGATGCCTTACTCTTATTTTGGACACGTGATTCTTTAAAAGTTTTCCTCTAATTTTTTCAGGTACAGTGATTAGGATGTTGAGGACACCCATGAGAGAGGATCAGAAAATACAGTACTCAAGTTAAGTGATACGGTTTCTTTTTCTTACTGTTTTCTGTTTCACTCCCTTTAATTCTTTTTTATTTCTACCCCTATTTCATTAACTTATGACTCCATCTCTGTAACCATAGTGCTGCACCAGAAATACCAGCAGTAGTGGGCAGTACCCTAAGGCTGCTCCTGTAATGTGGTCACTGTGCTACTACTGACCTGAGGTCATTGTACTACCATGCAATATCCTTTACTGCATTTTACCATTGTGTCAGAGAAAGTTATAGCCCCTGCTCTCTCCTTTACTATCTGTCCTAGCATGTGGAAGCTTGCCTCATCATTTGTGCCTCGTGCACAATCGGATCCAGCCCCACCTCCCCCAATGAATTCCATCAACTTGGACATGAGCCTGTACTGTCACCCCTGGGAATCAACACACCACCTCTTGTCCATCAGGTGTTAGACCCACTTCCTTCCCTGTGCCTCTCACTATGGACTCCCCTATTACAAGTACCTGCCTGTTACTCCCTTTAGGGCCCATCTTTGTGCTTGGCCTGCCCTCCTCTGGCAGTGCCTACCTGCTGGGCATGCTGGACCCATCGTCCCCATAGACATTCACCTGGGTCTCCTCTGTACATAACGGTGCATACGTGTTGCCAGTCCACAGTCCAGATTCCGTATTATTTACCCATCCCTCTTTCCCTTCCTCCCCCCCCCACCACCACCACTGACTAACCACCAACTATCTCCTGAATGGGCTTATGTGGTGCCTGTGGCAGCAGCATCCTACAAAACCTAATGTCTTCAACCATCAAATGGCATATTTCAGCCCTAGCTGCCTCCTGCTCTGCCCTCATGGCCTGGAACTACACGCAGTTCAGGGACTGGTCAAACTCCCAAAGCACCCTCTGGGTCACCACAATCCTGCACCACCCATATTCCTCCCACCCCATATTCCTCCCACATTGCACCAGTGCACCCTACTGCATTCCTGTATGTTGTTGTAGTTACTAATAACACAGAAATTATTGTACTGTACCCCACCTCTGCTGGTACAGTTACCTTCTCTGACTTTGTGGTGGTACACTAGATAGGACTTTACTAGGACTTCACAATTTCAGCTATAGTTTACCTGCACAGATTTATGCACTTTTACACTTCCTATTCCTAAGCACTTTTGCACCTATCACAGTTCAGTTGTATTTTCCTTATTCAGTGCTGCCCTTTTCTCTTCCTGCTTCTTGCCCCACAGTGTGTTCTACTTGACTGCTGGGTTCCACCCCCCCAGGTACCTTGGCCACCTCCTGTAGTCTCCCCCTCTGTCCTCCATTGGTCAGAGTTCCCTGATCACTTGCGGTGTTCCCGTAGGTGGCCCTGCAGATGACACAGTCCTGCTGTGACACTCGTGAAATGGGACACTTGTAGTTGATGGTACTTAATATCATGCTGACTTCCTGCTGCTCCCCTACTGGTACCCCATCATCAGGTTTCAATCTCCACTTCCTCTAACCATGCTACCATCAGTAAGACTGTGCTGCTCTAGGAAGCAAACTACACAGCAGTTGGATAAAAAAGGCAGTTTAAATTCCTCCTTTTTACCTCACCTCCTTACATTTCAGTTACTCCTATTGCTGTCTACTCTGAGCTTTATTATAGGTTCTTTCCCTTATAAAACTCAGTGTTTGTGAGGATCTAATTGAGCCCAATAACTTTTTTTGCAGGTAGGTTTTTCTTAATTTTAACTTGGTAGTAATCGCTCAAAAGTTCTATTTCCTGCATTACTCCATGCTTTCCTCTGCAGTGTTTGTAAGCAATGGTGAAGCAGTCTTGTGCCTAGTGCATATTTGGGATTGGGGGGGGTGCTGTGTATACTTCATTAGAAACATAGAAACATAGAAGTTGACGACAGATAAGGACCGCAAGGCCCATCCAGTCTGCCCATCCAGTCTTCATTGCTGGCCAGATTTCATAGGAGAAACCAGTTGTTTTTGGGGGAGGACACATTGCTTAAAACCAAATGTAAGCCAATCCATTGGCACAGAAATAATGTTACCATTCATGACACCAGTGATTCGGGTTCAGGAATGAGCCTGGGGCCTTGGGGTTTAGTCAGGAGGAAGAGGGCTGAGGGTTTCAACTGTCACTGTCCTTTGGGAAGGGAGGGCTGAACTCTCTGCTACCACACATCCACCTTAATGACCACAGGTGGTGGTGTAGATAGAGGGTGGCATGGGGGATACCCACAAGGGAGACCCAAAGGAGGGTGGCATGGGACCTCACAGGGGAAGGAAACAGCTCCTGGTGGGGGACTCAATTATTAGTGGGGTAGAACTGCGGAGGGACTGGAGAGGGGGGTAAGGTGCCTGCCCGGCGCCATGGCTTGGAGGGACAGGAAGTGATTCCTCAGGATTGTGGGAGCAGCGGCATGGGAGAGGGGGCAGGACATCATGGTCCACCTAAGGACAAATAATCTAGCTGGGAATGGGATCAGAGCAGTGCAGAAGGAGTTTGTGGAGTTGGGGAGGGGTCTTAGACAAGTAGCACACGCTCAAACCTGCTCAGAGGTGCTGCCTGTCTATGGCATGGGTGAGACTAGGGTATTCTGCATCATGGAATTCAATGAATGGTTGAAAAACTGGTGTGGAACACAGGGTTTTGACTTCATTGGGGACTGGGGTCCACCTTGAGGGATATAGACCTATACTGGCACAATGGTCTGCATCTGTCCAGGAGAAGAACTCGGGTCTTATGTGATAGGTTTAAATGCTTCATGGCAAGCTTTTCAACTAGCTAAGGGGGGGAGGCACTGAAAAGGAGCAGGGAATTCTCAGTCCCCCCCCCCATGAAACAGGGTAGTTAGCAATGTAAACACCAAGGTAGAGAAGCTGATAGGCAGCAGGACTCGGGTAAATGGAGAAAAAGGCAGTAAGGGCAGGTATGGGGCTAAAAGGGGTGAGGCCATCACAAAATAGAGGGCGATGTGTACCAATTCCCACAGTCTGGGATACAAGCTTCCTGAACTGGTGGCCTTGATGGAAGAGGGACACCTGGATATTGTGGCAGTGACATGAACATGATACACAGAGACCCATGACTGGGATGTTAACATACCAGAGTACACAATCTACAGGAGGGACTGGGAGGGTAAACGAGGAGGAGTAGCTCTCTACATAAGGGAAGGGATCAAAGCAGTGAAACTAAGGGGTAAACAGGGAAGAGAGGAGGCACTGTGGGTCATCTTGGAGACAGAAAATGGCACTACAATCCACATGGGGGGTTGTTTACAGACCCCCATCTCAGGGGGAGGAAATGGAGAAGAAAATGACAGAAGACATCCTTAGAATGGTAGAAAAAGGGGTGATATTGTTGATGGAGGGGGGACTGAATATGCCAGATGTTAACTATAGCACATTTGCTGCAGCCACACTCAAGAGCAGGGTCCTTCTCGATGCTCTACTGGGGGCATGCTTCAGACAGCTAGTATTGGAACCCCCTCAGGAGAGAGCAGTCTTAGACCTGGTGCTCTCAAATGGGGACAATGAGAGGATCTTGGATTTAGAAGTGGGTAGACCATCTGGGAACAAGCAACCAGCAAACAGCGTGGTTCACGATAAACATATCCATAGAGTCAAGCAATACAAAAGCGAGGGTACTGGACTTCAGGAGGGCTGACTTTGGCAAAATTAGAGAGCGCCAAAGGAATGCACTAATAAATGGGCAGGAAGGAGAGGTGAAAGAACAATGGGGAAAATCAAAACTGCCACCAGAGAGGCAACAAGCCTTTGTGTGAAGCAAATAAATCAAAATGAAGGAAAAAGACACTATGGTTCTCAAAAGAGTTGGCGGGGAAGGTTAGGGAGAAAAAGACAGCATTCAGGAAATATAAGAAATCACAGATGGAGCAGGACAGGGAACTGTATCAGTTAAAGCTGAAGGGAGCAGGGAAGGCACTCAGACTAGCAAAGGTCTAAACAGAGGAAAACATAGTTAACTCGGTTAAGAAGGGGGATAAAACCTTTTATAGGTACATTAGGGAGTGAAGAAAGACCAAGGGAGGGATAGTGAGGCATAATAAAGGGAAGGGGAGGTGGGCAGATAGTGGCAGTGAAAAGGCAGAGATACTGAATTAATACTTTTGCTCAGTATTCACAAAAAAAGAGGAGGGGGATGTACCTAAACCAAACAAAAGAAGCGCTCTGGAGAGGGGGGTCGATACCAGTCCACTCACAGAAGAAAGGGTCCTGAAAGAACTCCCTAAAACTGAAGGTGGACAAAGCAATGGGGCCTGATGGGAGTTATCCTAGAATTCTAAAAGAACTAAGGAGAGAACTAGTGACACCACTGACTACCCTCTTTAACAAATCATGGGAAGAATGGGCGGTACCTGAGGACTGATGAGCAAGTATAATTCCCCTTCACAAAAGTAGGAGCAAGGCAGAGGCAGGAAACTACAAACTTGTTAGTTTGACCTCAGTGGTAGGGCAAATGATTGAATCACTTTTGAAAGAAAGAATTGATGAGTACTTAGAGGTCATCGGGGCACAGGACCCAAGGCAGCATGGATTCACAGTAGGAAGGTTATGTCGGATGAATCTAATAGATTGCTGTGACTGAGTGACCAAAGTAGTAAACCAGGGAGGGGCTATGGATGTGGCCTACCTAGAATTTAGGAAGGCATTTGACACTGTCCCACACAAAAGATTAATAAGCAAGTTAGCCAGCCTGGGAGTGGGTCCCAGGGTGATAGCCTGGGTAAAAAACTGGCTAGACAACAGGATGAAGATTGTAAAGTGGGGTACTGAAGGCTTCAGTTCTGGGACAGGTCCTCTTTAATATCTTTGTAGGTGATATTGAAGAGGTGATGGAAGGAAAAGTATGCCTCTTTGCAGACAACACAAAGATCTGCAAAAGGGTTGATACACATATACTGTAATTCAATATCAATTTGTGGGTGCTGGGAGGGGGAATTGGGTTTCTGAGATGGTGTGGGGACGGGTGTTGTATATTTTAAAGGATTTAAGCTGTAGGGGAGTGTGGGGGGCTGTTTCTTTTTTCTTTTGTATTTAAATACTTACATGAATAAAAATACTAATACAGGATGAGGTATTCACTCATCCCTAGTAAGGGTAGTTTCATACTACATGATAGGCTCTCTACTTGTTTGCAGTAAAAACTTACAACTGTTGTGGGTATATATCATTCATTCAAATGGTTTAGGTATTGTGAGTCAAATGCTGCATAGCTGTACAGATTCTGGGCACCAGGGCTAAGACATTTGGAGACAGTATTACACCACAATGCTGAGCTGAGAAGTGCATGGAGAGTCTGCCCTACTAGTACTATGGGACTGGTGGCTGATGGAGATGGGGATCTGGTCAGCTGCAGATTACTGGTCTGAGATTTGGAGTTACTGTGACTACTGTCTGGGATTGGAGATAAGGGAACTGATATTGTGTTGGTGGAGTCTGGTGTGCAGGGGTGAAGGGCTGAAGGATTACTGATGTCAGTGTCTATGGGAAGTGGGGGGGGCTATAGCTGGCAAATGGATGCTGTTTATTCTGACTGATGGAGACATAGCAGAACAGATGAGAGGAATGCCTAGTTATTTTAAGCCACAATATTAGTTCTATTTATTCTTATTATGTAAGCAATAAGACAAGATGGAGTGTGCATTACAGTGTGATAACCGCACTCCTTGGGGTGTAGTTACGCACAAGGCCAAATGCCAAGTGCCGGTTGTCCTTAGGATTGCGGTTATCACACCATAATGCACAACCCCGGAGTGTTTTATAAGTAAAAATGTAAGTGAATCTGTGCTTTTAACAGAAAATATTCTTTCCACCTATTGGTGCTAGATTAAAGTAGAGTTATACAGTGTGTGCCTCCCTGCCCACTTAAGCTTCATATTCCGCTGCCAGCCACGACAATTCACAAATGCTCTTTTCATCATTCTAAGTATGACACATAGCCCCCTTACTTTATTTCTTTCTTCTCATTCTGTAGACAAAACTAAAAGGAAGCCATAACACAGGCTTCTCAGTTCCATGGTGCTGCAAGCATGAGTGTGGTTCAGAACTGCCACACTCACTGACAGCATCATGAACTGCTCACTCTGTCCTAAAAGATAAACAGCAGGGTGAGTAATTTACCACCTTTTCTCTTTGTTTATATAGTATTATTGCTTACTTTCTTCATTTTTTTTTTCTCTGTTTCCCCACATACAAGAAATGGAATGTTTTATCATGGAATGTTTACCATGGAATGAAGGGATTCAAAATTCTGCTTAGTTCTACTAGCAGAATGTACTTCTACTAACATACTGTACACACAGACAACAAAGGCCTGTTTTAGAGCCAGAGACTCAGTTATCTCACTGTCAGGGAAAGCAGAAGAGAATTCTTTGATGAGCTGGTAAAGATAGAAGGGGGATTTTTCACTGTTAGCCAAGAAACAGTTGTAATGAAAACTATAAACAATACTTAATGTTTCTAATTTGTTTAAGTGTATAAGGAGAGTGTAATGATCTGGTAAACAACATTTAATGAATTTGTTTTATTTTATATTTAAGGTAGTTTTATTTTTAGGGCCCAGTTGATGGTTTTCACAGTGTAAAGGTAGCAACCATATTTGTGGTGGAAGATCAGTTCTGGTTGTAGGGAGCTTGATGGAAGATAGTTCTGGTTGTATGAGGACTGATTTGCTCATTGTGTGGTGTAGTTTAGAACCAGGATAACTGTGCGTATATAGAGACTTAATGTACGGTCGGCTGATCTCTTGGCCAATGAGATTTCTAGATTTTTTCTTGCCATTTTATAACTGATTTTAAAAGTTGCCATTCTATGTTTCCATTTAACATGTGCAGCAGCAGACAGTGAATTTTGTACTGCATATGTGCAGTAGCTCACGTTCCCTTTCCACTTTGATAAACTACTCTACGAAAACGCCCCTTATCTGGAGTCCTTTGGGGTGGGGGGTGAGGAAGCCTTTGTGGCTGGTGGTGGTGTTGGGGGGGGGAGGCAACACCTCAGATCTCTGGTATGCCGTTCCAGCGCTCTAACCATTAAGCTACAGGCTCACTGATCAAAGCGTCTAAGGAATTTCCTTACAGCCACACACACACATTCCTTTCTCTAGTGTTGTGCAATTATGCAACTAGGAACCAATGTTAGAAATACCACTTTCTCTCAGTGCAGTTTAACCCCTGCAAGGTATACATATTTTTAAATCAAGGATGGAAATGAGAAAGGAAAAGTGTGGCCTACTGGGATTCAAACCTCAGATCTCTGGTATGCCGTTCCAGCGCTCTAACCATTAAGCTACAGGCTCACTGATCAAAGCGTCTAAGGAATTTCCTTACAGCCACACACACACATTCCTTTCTCTAGTGTTGCGCAATTATGCAACTAGGAACCAATCGGCATACCAGAGATCTGAGGTTCGAATCCCAGTAGGCCACACTTTTCCTTTCTCATTTCCATCCTTGATTTAAAAATATGTATACCTTGCAGGGGTTAAACTGCACTGAGAGAAAGTGGTATTTCTAACATTGGTTCCTAGTTGCATAATTGCGCAACACTAGAGAAAGGAAATGTGTGTGGCTGTAAGGAAATCCTTTAGACGCTTTGATCAGTGAGCCTGTAGCTTAATGGTTAGAGCGCTGGAACGGCATACCAGAGATTTGAGGTTCGAATCCTAGTAGGCCACACTTTTCCTTTCTCATTTCCATCCTTGATTAAAAAATATGTATACCTTGCAGGGGTTAAACTGCACTGAGAGAAAGTGGTATTTCTAACATTGGTTCCTAGTTGCATAATTAGCAACACTAGAAAAGGAATGTGTGTGTGGCTGTAAGGAAATTCCTTAGGCAGCTTTGATCAGTGAGCCTGTAGCTTAATGGTTAGAGCGCTGGAACAGCATACCAGAGATCTGAGGTTCGAATCCCAGTAGGCCACACTTTTCCTTTCTCATTTCCATCCTTGATTTAAAAATATGTATACCTTGCAGGGGTTAAACTGCACTGAGAGAAAGTAGTATTTCTAACATTGGTTCCTAGTTGCATAATTACGCAACACCAGAGAAAGGAATGTGTGTGTGGCTGTAAGGAAATTCCTTAGACGCTTTGATCAGTGAGCCTGTAGCTTAATGGTTAGAGCGCTGGAACGGCATACTAGAGATCTGAGGTTTGAATCCCAATAGGCCACACTTTTCCTTTCTCATTTCCATCCTTGATTTAAAAATATGTATACCTTGCAGGGGTTAAACTGCACTGAGAGAAAGTGGTATTTCTAACAATGAATAAGTCATAATGCAACCCTCTCATCCAGATGTTAGTGGGTGGAAACAGGGTTTTCACTTTAGCATTTTGGCTAATGGCAGCCATAGGGATCTGACCATGGCATAGCACCAGTCACCTGGCACTATGCCATATCCAAGCCTTGGTAGAATGGTTCTAGAACATAGTTTTCCTCACCCTGTGACCCTCACCTTTAGGCCCATTTCTGGGCTGTCAAGCAACAGATTTTCTTATTACTCTCGTACACTCTCTTGGTGTTTCAGTGCACTCCCTCTCTTCATAAAATCTTGAGCCCCTGTTGTCCAGTGGATTGCCCTCCTAGCTTTTCTCCACATTTTGGTTGCAATTCCTAATTTCTCTCCAATCTCCATCTGCTGCTGGCTCCTCTCCAAATGTAGAGTTCTGACACTGTCCTGCTATCAGATCTCCCCACCCATCTCTTTTTGCTTGCTCTGGCCTCCCTCCTTTTGCAGACTGCAACCCTTTTACTTTACAAGATTACTCTCTCCTTCACAGACTTTGTCCCGTAATATTTTTGCAGATCCCTAGCAGTCAGTGACCCCTGGCCAACCCTCACCAGAGGCTGGAGAGCAGCATACTCAAATTGACACAGTATTCCATGGTGCACTTATCACCCCTCACAGAGTCTATGATGCTCCAACAGAAGAAATAGCAGTACAGCAGGTAGGCCCACAATAAAACACCAACCTCATTTGCTGTTCTGGTCCCATGTCAGCCTTGCCTCTCACCCATTTCATCAGTGATCCTCCCAACTGTACAGGTCTACAGGAGATGGCAGTATTTGCAGATAGTACATGGCTGGTATTGAAAAATAGAACTTCTCCATTCATGAGGCAGCACACATAATTACTACTTTGGTGTTACTTAAACATGATTAACAATTCAAATGAAGAGTGGTGAGGCCCTACTCCCTTTAGCAGACTGTTATTGAAGGCCCCAGTCCAGCTTTACTAGCTCCCCAGTCTGCATATTGTAAGTTCTCAGCTATTCCTTTGTAGACTCGCGCTCCATTCCGTACCTCACATCTCTTTGGTTTGCACACTCTGATTCCGCTTACTTTGCATGCTCACCATTTTAATAATTAAGTACCCCCTTTATGCTCTCCCTATAATCATTAACCATTATGCAGACACACTGAAAAAGTACAGGTCCCAGGAGGATATCTGCCTCCCCCTCATAATGCACTGCACAAACTGTAGCTGCTTCCTTTCCGCTTTTGTTCACTATGGAGCATAGCTTCTAGGTTGGACATAAAAGAATTACCATGCTTGACACAAATGCTGCAGTTTCCCTGAACATCCTTGTTCCAGCCACAACACCATGCTTTTTGGTTCTGTGTTGGTCCCACAAGCAACCAGGCTTAATGTCTTAGGCTTCTTCTTTATTCAAGCATTTCCTTATCTTTTTGTAGACATGCTGCAAAAATACAGCTCTTAGGAGGTACTCCATCACAGTACAGTGCTCTGAATGAACTGATGCTGTTCACCTTCTCACTATCCCATGAAGGCTAATTCCTAAGCATAGCTTCAGGCAGAACATAAAATTACTTACCTGCCCAGTGGCTCCGTGATAGCTCTACCACCCAACATATTGCCAATCCGAGGTTCAGGAGTGGACACAGATCGCTAGGGGTCAATCAGTGGAGGGGGAGTGGATTGTGCCACAGGGACTCCTCTTCTCTCCCAGGGAGGAAGGGTAGCCATTGCTGTCTCTGACTGCCACCAGGTGGATGTCTGATGACAGTGCAGGTTGCGGGCAAGTTAAAGAGAGGGCTTGTGGTTACGTGGTGCATGCATGTCTCCACATGCACATGCCTACATGCTATCATGGTGAGGGAAAGGGAGAAAACAGAACATGGAGCCAGGTGAGATTAATGAAGCTCCATCTTCTCCCTTCTCGGCCTACACTTTAAAATCAAGGAAAGCCCATCCTGGGCTGAACCACCTCACAACGAGTGGAAATTGTCCTGTTTCTCCCCCCTCCAAAAAAATGACATCTGACAGAGACCAACTTAGTGAGTCTATTAAAATATTAAAGGCCCTGCTGGGTTGATACAGGCAACCCACAGTGATATTAGCCACTCCTGGGCTGAGATCTGCTCTGAGAAGGAATGTTTGATTAGTAGGTAAGGGGAAGGGTGTTGGGAGGTGATAACTGGGCCAAACTGCAGATAAACGGCATACAGGTGACAACATAAAGCCCAGACTCCTGTTACTGATTGAAGAGCCTATTGGGTGTCTTGCCTCCCACCCCTTCCTTGTCCCCACTCTTGAAGTGGCACCATGTGGCTCCTGCGACTATTTGTTTGTTGGTATCATGGCCCATCCAGAATGCCAGTATTCAGTACAGCTTTGTTATGACTCCTTCAACATTACAGAGTCTGCATCTGGTTTCTGTATAGCACTTGGACATGTAAATAGCAAGCTGAAGTAATTAATAGCTCTGTCTGTAAACAATACCTATACACTCTCCCGCGGCTGCTCTCCGGCCCTGACATCAGACTCAGGACAGCTGTGGGAGGTTGTGGGCATGCCACTAGGGGTTATTCTTTCAAAGTGCCAATGGGAGAGAAGGGGGAAGAAAGGGAAGGGGGAGGAGAAAGACCAAGGGGAAACGGGGGGGGTAAAGTGCTAGCTGGGGTGCTGAGGCAGTACTGAGAGGGTAGCAAGGGTTGCTGGCTAGATGAGGCAGTCACAAGTACTGGAGGCAGACAGAGAGAGGTGGAGCCTAGATTTGAAAGGGCCAAGCTTGGGAATGGAGGATATTTCACTGTTGAGATTATTTAACCAGCTTTGTGCCCTGTAGGCAAATGAGCATTGACCCATTGATGTTCAGCAGCGAGGAATCAGCTGGAGTTGAGAATCAGATCTCCTGGTATGGTGGGGATTTCTACTTGGGCTGAGGAGGGCTTGGACACCAGGGGGAGCAAGTCCCAAGGTTATTTTCTTTGCCATAATGCAGGTTTGGTATTTTAGATGGGTTGATAATTGCAGCCAGCCAGTTTGGGAGTAGAGGTCACAGGTATGGGTAAGATGATGGGCACCAGTTATAAGATGACAGGCTTTGTTTAAGGTGGTTGAAATGCATCTGAGAGCTGTTTAAGTGGCAGAGCCATATATTATGAGGCCATAGTTTATAACGGAGACTACCGAGCTTTGGACAGTGACCCTTAGGGCTTCAGGGGTAAGGTGCGCCCTATGCCTGTAGAGGAGACCAAGTCGCATGTTAGCCTCCTTGGCTACACTGTCAATGTGGGCTCCATAGGACAGGTTATTGTCAAGAGAGATCCTGAGATATTTAAATGAGTGTACCTCTTCAATGGCTACTCCAAGGTGGTTTGTAATGGTCAGTGGATGCTGCCTGCTCTTGTTGTGTGAGTTACTGAAGAGCATAGATTTAGTTTTTTTATAGTTAAGGATTAGTCTGTGCCTGCTGAACCAGTTCTCTATGGAGTTGAAACTGAGCTGGAGTTTGCTCTGTAGGGATAGTGGGTCCTTATGGGTGGTGTGGATAACGACATCATCAGCATAGAGGATGAGTTGTTCCGGGCATGATTGGTGGAGGTTAATTAGAAATAGACTGAAAAGAAGGGGCTTCAGTATGGAACCCTGGGGAACTCCAGAGTGGACTGGTCATACATCGGAGAGGACACCTGCAATTTTCACTCTTTGTGATCTGTTCTCCAGGTAACTTTTAAACCAGGCAGAGGAGTCTGGGGAGAGCCATGCATTTAAGAGCTGTTCCAGAAGCAGACGGTGGTGAATGATATCAAAGGCCTTAGTTACTGTTGGTCTATAAAGACCGATCCGGCTAGGTACCCATTATCCAGAGAGCTGTGGATGGCTCCAGTGAATTCCAAGAGGGTTGATGTAGTGCTGTGTCCTTTCCTGAAACCACGTTGCTGTGAGCATAGGATATTGTGTTTGCCCAGGTAATCTGTGGGCTGGTCAGCAACTATGCATTGATGTCATTGGATAGTGGAGGCAGTATGGAGATTCTTCAGTAGTTTCCAGGGTTGGTCCGATCTCCCGTTTTATGGACTGGAGTAATGGTGGTGGATTTCCATTTGTCTGGGAACTGGCTGAGGCTGAGGGTGAGGCTGAAGATCTTAGCGGGCTAATCACCTCATCAAGAGTGAGGGACAGCAGTTTTAGGTAGAATGTCCCCACTCTGTCTTGTTTTAGCGATTGCATTTGCAATGTATTTCCGAGCTTCATGCATCTTGACAGCTTTGAAGTAGAAAGGAGGATGTGTAGGGGAGAGTATAGTGGTAGTAGATTGAGCAGGGGAGTGAGCGTCATCAAAGAAGTTGGGGGGGGAGAACATTACTCAGGTCCGTGAATGCCATGTTGAAAGTATTGGCAATAGTAGCAGGGATGAGGGAAATAGTCCCATCCATGACTAGCATAGTTGGAGAGGTTTTTGGTTATTTTCGGGTTACTTCTTTAATATTATTGCAGAATGCTTTCCCATTTCCCCATGTGTTGGTGAGGGCTTCCTTGTAGTAGGTGCTTTTGTGAAACCGGATTGATCATGTACAGACATTTTGGGCACATTTGTAGTTCTGAATGTTGGTTTGCATGCCAGAATCCTGATCCAGAAGCCAGAGGTGGTCCCTTGCTTTTAGTTGTGCAATTAGGTCAGCGGTGAGCCAAGGATTGAAGGGCTTTGACTTTACACTTTTTTAAAGTGGCGTATGAGTCGCAGGCTGCATTGAAGGTGGAGACAAAGAACTCCAGGTCTAAGTTAACATCTGAAGCATTGAAAATCGGAGACCAATCTTGTTGCCTGAGGAGGGATTTGAGGAGTTTCAGCTTCCCTCGGGGAAGGATTCTGCTGGTGATGACTGATGGTGGGGGTTTGAAGAATTTATTAGATCATTCACAGGTGACAGGGGAATGGTCACTAAGAGAATCAGGGAGGACGGAGATATTGGTGATCTAGGTGGGGTGGCTGGTTTGGACCCAGTCCAGGAGGGAGCTAGTTCCTGTTCTGTAGTTGCATTGGGTTGAGGAGGTGACCAGTTGTGTGAGGTTTACAGAGGTGATTGCATCCTTGAGGATCCCAGTATCAGGGGTGAGCCAGTAATTGTTAAAGTCACCAAGCATGATTAGCTCAGAACCAGGGGGTTGTGTATGTGTGAAGTCCAGGATGGCATTGAGGCCTTTTACTTAGTCTTTTGGTGGGATGTACACTGCAGCAACTGTGAGGACTTTTCCATGGGCTCCTAGGATGATACGAATGGGAAGGATCTGAGCAGATGTGTCCGAGAGAGGGGTGTTTAGGGGATGGCCCGTGAGAGTCTCTCTGAGGTAGATGGCACATCCCCCTCCTCTTTTTGCCTTTCAATCTAGCCTGAAAACATTGTAGCCAGGCAGGGCGATCACCAAGTCAGGGACATTCGGTGATAGCCAGTTTTCAACTACAACAATGACATCCAGTTTGTACTGGCAAGAGAAGATTTGCAGGGCATCAAGGCTTCAGGAGAAGGCTGCAGATATTGAGAGAAACTAGGGAGAGTGCCCCAGAGTTTTTAACTTGGTTGTTCGATCCATGAGTTATTGGGCCAGGGTTAGGGTGGATGTTGCCAGACAGGAGTAGCAGTAGCTTCAAGGTACACAAGCGCAAGTCCCTGATGGTGAGTTTACAGGAGTGTTTCGTACCGGTGGATGGAGAGAGCTGATGGTGCTGATCCCAGAGAGATGTCACATGTACCAAGAGAGGGATGGGAGATGACATAGTCCGTGGCCCTCAGTTATGGGTATTTGAGATTTGCCATTCAAAATTTGTGGGGGTGAAAGGGGGGAGTGCAGCATAGAGTGTAGAGTGCATGGGTGGTAGTGGACAAAGTCAAATTGGAAACTTAGTAGAGGGAAGGGGTAACAGGCTCCAGGGAGATAGCAAAGGGGAAGAGATGCCAGGAGGATAAGTAGAATTATAGTGGGTTGAGGCATAGCTTCCAGCAGCCGAGGCTGGCAGAGCAGGGTGTAAAGCAGAAGGGAGGCACAGGAGACAAGATGATCAACAGAGAAAGGTGCTAGAAGGATGGGGAGAGGAGGAGTTAGAGAGTTGTGTAGTGCTGCAGTGAGAGGGGGAGAGAGAGAGAGAGAAAGGGAGGGCAGGGCTGAAAGAGAGCAAGGGCCAGGTAGTGGGAGGTACTTGTGAGAGGCCCAATCGGTGTTGAAGCAGGGAGGTAACACAGCCAGGAGAAGGGGTTTATGACTATTTAATATAGGTTGGTGGGGGGCTGGGCGCAAAAGTACAGCTTTTCCAATGCAGTTCTATGAATGCAGAGGCCCTGGAAAGCACAGAACAGAGAGAGAGAGGCTGGACCAATCAGTGGCAGAAGCATAAGGCACCAGTCCAATCAGTGGTGGAAGCAGGGAGCGCTGGCCAATCGGAACTTCTGTCAGTTCACTTGTCAGGTTTGTGGTCTTACCAGGCTAGCGGAGCTCCTGGGTGGCTGCAGAGATGATGTGGGCGGGCGGCTGGCTTCGAGCTGCAGCCACTCTGGCGTGCAGTCAAGCCTGGATTTGGGGCTGGTGATCTGAGGGAGGGAGGGAGGAGAGAGAGAAAGTTGTAACTAAATTGGCAGTGAGACAAGGATCATGATGCAGGTGTAGAGTCGGGGGTGGGGGGAGACTGCAGGGGGTCGGAGACAGGGACAGATTAACACAATACAAGAAAAAGCTGAGAGAATGCGGGGTGAGTGGCCAGAATAATCAGCCCTGGTGCCACAGGAGAGCAGGTGTTAGACAGGGGTAGCTAGGAGGGAGTGCAGAGAAAGAAAGACTTATATTTACTTTTAAAAGGAGGCTAGCGATAGGTAAAATAGCAGGTGGACTGGGGTGAGAGAACTGAGATACAGTGTAGGTAAAATTTAGGCATTACAATCAGCAACATGGAACAAGGGAGAGCATTCAGGTGAGCCCCACTGAATGTCAATGGGAGTTTGACTTGATTTCAACTTAATACATAATGTTGGCCAGTTGGAGATTAATGAAGGCCAATGCTCGACTAAGAATGCCCTTGTTAGTTGATCAGTGGTCTTCATTAATCTCCAACTGGCCAACATTATGTATTAAATTGAAATCAAGTCCAACTCCCATTGAGTTCAATAGGGCTCACCCCTGTGCTCTCCCTTGCTCCACATCATTAAATGCTTGAGCGTGGGGGTGTCTAGATGAATCAAGAACTGAAAGGGATAGACTGGCCACCATGTTGGAGCCAATCTAGGATCCCTTCCAGCTAAATACAGGCTGAGAATAAAACTGCAATAATATCAACTGACTTTTGAAATCCTAAGCTACAAAATATCGTAAATAATACCTGATCTGCAAAAATCTCTTTAAAGGAATAGGAAGTGTAAAATTAAAGTAACATTTTTGTAGTATATGCCAGTTTAGCTGAAAGCAGTACATTGCATCACAGTACCATTTCAATGATGTTTCCATTTTCAGAAATGGCAAATTCCATTTTGAAAAATCTTAAAATCCATTTTTTTCTGTTTAACCAAAACTGAGGGCTAATCAACATGCTGTATATATAAAAGTTTATCTCAGCATGAAGTGGTTTGCTCAAAAAGCTAGTGCAAAGTGAGATTTTTGTATGATTAAGTGGTACGCAAAAATGGCAAATTCAGTTTTTTGCCCATGTTTGAGGTTGAAAGAAAGAAAATCATTGTCCTCACTTTTCTGTTTTTTTTTCTCAAAAAATGCAAATTACATTTTACACTGAAAGGGCAAATATGTCTGTGTGTTGCTTCAAGACATACAGTACTTCCACATCTATGGCAGATGGTAAGCATAGTTTGTCTCTGATGTGTCAGCACGTAATGCTCTGTGAAAAAAAACTCCACAACCCACACAGTGGTCAAATTTGAAAATCTTAGTGGAGGAAGGAGCATCTGTTCACCTCTGTTTGTGGATGGGAAGTTATCATACCTGTCATCTCTGGGTGAACTACAGTATATCAGAAGGACTGGGTGCAGGAACTTGTGACTTTATATGTTTTTGGCAAGTTTATTCTTTCTCCACAATCAGGATGTG
This sequence comes from Neoceratodus forsteri, assembly GCA_016271365.2. NCBI lineage: Eukaryota > Metazoa > Chordata > Ceratodontiformes > Ceratodontidae > Neoceratodus > Neoceratodus forsteri. The sequence goes on along the minus strand of CM028129.1, from coordinate 1,167,420,424 downwards.
TTTTCTGAGCACCACGCCAATTGGATAATTTCACAGAGCTGTATGTGTAATGCAATGATGCATCTCTTATGCATAAGTTAAATATCGATATAGACAATGTGGTTAACAAATAGTGAAAATTTAAAGGAACACATTCATGTACAGTGACAGACATAGTTTAAAAGCCCATAAAAAGTTATTTTAATTGAGGTATTGGGCATATAGTGCCTGTAGCTGGAAGCGGTCCAGAGATATAGTGACTGAGTCTGTGCAATAGAACTACTACATTAGAGCCATTTTTAGAACCTTATGATATCAGTGATGATCAAGCAGTGCTTAATTCAATGCAGTTAGGCACGGCATGATCGTCACTGATATCATAAGGTTCTAAGAATGGCTCTAATGTAGTATTTATACTGCATAGACTCAGTCATCTATATCTCTGGACTGATTCCAGCTATAGGCATGCCCAATAACTCAATTAAAAGATCTTGTCTTGGGCTTTCAAACTATGACACTGTACATGAATGTGTCCCTTTAAGGCTCCTTAAATATCTTTACTGTAGGCGAGATGTCTTGCATCATTGCATTGCACGTATAGCAGTTTTGTGTGCTGTAGTGCCTCAATGCCTCATGAATTGCACCATGCATTCATGTTTTGCTACTGTGCCTGCATTGCTAGCTGTTTGTGTTTCTCAGTGGCAGTGGTGTTCTGTCCATGTAGTTAGCACGTGCTACTTCTACAGTGCTGGGCAGAAGTACTGTTGTGTTCTCTCTAACTTCTGTTTCCTTTTGGGGCAGTTTCCTAAATTGGGATATGAAATATCACACACTACCTGAAACAGCATGCATTTATCATATGGTACTGTATTTCCTTCTTGAATATAGCCAGAGAGGTGTTAAATTCCAGTTTATGTCTTCTGTTCTCACCTACTGATATGGTTTTAATACACTGAAAATATTTGCTAAATTTAAATTATGAATGTCAGTAACAACTGACCTGCAAACATGTTGACTGTCAATGTACTGTATAACAATGGAAACTTCACCAAAATTGTAACCTGTTCAATAAAACTTTAAATGATATATTGTTATTTGCTTGTTTATTTTGGAATGGATTTGGCAATGTGATTTTCAAAATTCACAGCAGTGCAGAATTTTTAACGGCCAAAGAAGGGACACTGGGGTGAACATTGGCATGGAGGAAGTAGAAGGCTAAGGGACTTATTGAAGGTCATAAAGGGCGGGATGGAAAGACAAGTGTTCTGGGTAGATGCAGTGTTTACAGGTTGGCATGCAAACCTCTAGGATCTTACCTGGCTGTCAGATTCAACAAGGAGTATTTTGGATCTGCTTGTAGGCATTAAACCAAAGGGCATCCTGGTTCACTGTCCAGTACTCTAAACATCATCGAGAAGGTGAGCTAGTACTACAGGGGATTATATTGTCATACTAAAGAAGAAGGTGAGGTAAGGAAGCAAAACGGCTAGAATCTGAACGCACATATGACAATATTAGTTCAGACAAAAATAAAAATGTTATCTGGTAGAAAGATTATATTTTTTTTAAATTCAAACTTTTTTCAATATACTCACAAGGGGTATATTTGTATTTTGTCAAAAAATTGAATAACTTCAAAAAAAGTATTCTAATCTCTTACCTTAAGGCAAACATGTATGGAGAAATACAATTCTTGTAATGAATATTTACTTTAGTTATAGAACGTTATTATTGAAACACTTTTTCAGACTTAGTAACTTGGGAAAAATAATGATTTAAAGGCAGGTTGCCATAAAACCTTAATTTCCTACATTGAAAATATTGCTTCAAGACATTTGCATGATTTGTCATACTTAAATTAAACAAAGAAAAGTTTTAATTTTGAGGAAGAAGTCCGAATTTAAGGTTTTCTGAACTTCAATATGTTTAGAAATTCTTGTTTCAAGACATTTGTAAGATTTGTCATACTTAAATTAAACAAAGAAATGTCTGGATGTTTGGGAAAGCAGTCTGAATTTAAGATTTTCTGAACTTCAATATGTCTAAGAACCCTTGTTTCAAGACTTGTGCAAGATTTGTCATACTTAAATTAAGCAAAGAAATGTCTTGATTTGGGGGAAGAAGTCTGAATTTAAGATTTTCTGGACTTATTTCATTGTCTAAGAACTCATTTCAAGACATTTGCAAGATTGTCATACTTAAATTAAACAAAGAAATGTCTTGATTTAGGGAAAGCGGTCTGAATTTAAGATTTTCTGAACTTCAATATGTCTAAGAACTCTTGTTTCAAGACATTTACAAGATTTTTCATATTTAAAGTAAATGTGTAAGCTTCCCCAAATGCCTTTTACACATAGGGCCGGATATTCAGAAATGCGCCAAAGGCCGGTGCAACCCTGGCACAAGGCAACTCAACTGTGCAATGGCGCAGTGACTGTGATATTCAACGGTTGTGCACTGCGACATGCTCAAGTGCAACACGGCTGAATATTGTAGGGTTGCACCATGGCACAGCCAGAGATGCACCAGGGAGCAACCTGACATGCACCATAGTGCAACCAGGGATGAGCAAGGGGCTGAGGAAGATGCACCAAGGCACAGAAGGACCAGCCACAGGCACAGCAGGGAGCAAGGCACCTGGGAAGGGGGTCAGTGTGGGGAGGTGGTGGATTCATGCCGGGAACACTGGAAGGGATGTACAGCTGGCCAACAGGAGACCACCACCCATGGAGCACAGACACAAAGCCAGCCACCAGCCCTTCCAGCACTGGAACAGTGGACACATGGAACAGGCAGCACCAACATCCAAGGGTGAGCTGTCACTGGCCACTCCCCGCTGGATGGCATGCCCATGCCCACCTGGACCACAGAAAGCCACAGCCTGGCACACGGCACCCAACACACATGCCACACAGCCTGTAAAGCCAGCCCATGGCTACCCCAAGGCACAACCATGACCGAGGGGCAGGCACCATCATGCATGGCCCACAAAATGACACAGGCACACCACACAGCCACCCACCACATGACTGCAGCATGGCTCCACTCACCAGCTGCAAAGCAGACACGGACACAGATGGGTAGGCAAGGAAAATATGTATTAAACAACTATACACAGTACAAAACAAGGGGTAGGGTAGGTGACTGAGGGATGGGGACAGGGGACAGTGTCTGTACAGTGGGACAGAGAAGGTAGGGGAAAGGAGGTCAGAAGCAAGAAGGGGTTCCAGTGTCCACTATGGGCGGCCATGGCCTGCCGCCACCTGGCACCTCCCCTTGCACTGGTCCCTCAGCAGGATCCTCCTTGTCTGGTCAGCGATCTCCATGGTGGTGGTGGAGGTTATTAAGATAATTTGTCACAGGAGGCGACAGTAGAGAGGCAGCCATGATCCCTTCCGGGCACCTATGGCAAAGGAAGGGACAGGTGATCAGTGCACGTCCATAGCACCCAAGCCCTCCCACTGCGTGCAGTGGACAGTGGGAACACTCACCCCTGGAGTGACACCCCACCCCCCACAGTGGGTGGGCCAATGCTCGCCACCAATCCGGCACCCCATGACAGTGCACAGCACTGGACACCACTGCCCAAGGGTCACCCAACTGCACAGTGGCAGGCAGGTGGCACAGTGCTGCAGCAGAACCACAGCTACACTGGTGGCAGCTGGACATACACCCAGACCACCAACAGCTGCCACACATGTGCAATGGGCGCCCCACAGTGCCATGCACCCCGCACCATGTACTGCACATAGCTGACATGGCACAAGGCACAGGAGGCCATGGCCTTACCCCCACCCCCACTGACCACCCTGTACAGTGTTGAATGAACAGTGTCTACCTGCCCACCACAGCACTGCGCGCGCCAGTGCTGCAGATGCTCCTCCACCACCACTGGGTCCAGCACCCCCTGCCGAAGGGTCCACAGCAGCAGCCTGCTGTGGCCCGCTAGGCACCTCTGTTTCCCTAGCATGACATCTATCATTTGGACCTAGAACAGGAACACAGACAGGCACACATCAGAACACAGCCACAGCATGAGCCCACCGCCTCCACCCCGAAGCACAGTGTGTGCCCCAGCTGGGCATGAGCTGCAGGGCAGTGGTGCAGCGCACCCGGTGACAGGCAATGCCACACCACAGGGCACATGATGACAGTGCCCCCCCAGCATGGCATGCATCCCTGCCAACACCATGGCATGATGGTTGTGCCCAGATGCAGCACGTGCCCACTCACCTGGCCGTGGCATGGCCCCCTGCGGACACGAGCCTGCAGCACCCTCAGCCACTCTGAGGTCCTCCTCATCAAGTCACCATACCTGTGGTGGCACTGTTCCCCAGTGCACTGCACCCCTGTGGCCTGGACCAGCACAGCAGCTATGGCCTGCCACACCTCTGTCCTGGTCTGCTGCAGGGGTTGCTGCCCAAACAGGCCAGCGGCATGTAGCTCCACCTGAGCCACCAGGTTGACCAGCTCAACCTGGCTCCAGTTTCTAGCACATCTGACACCACAGTGCACCATGCTGTTAATGGTACTGCAGAAACAAAATGGCACCCAGTAGCGTGTGTGCAGAACGTGCATGGGATGCGCACCTCATGGACAATTGAGTGGCATCCGGCAATTGTGCATCCATGGAGATGAGCAGCATGGGTGTGGCTATACTGGCACATGTATCAGGAGTCCCAAGGGGCATAGGGTAGTGTGAGGGTCAAGGGTCAGCACACACAAAGTGCGCATGGGTGCCATAGGGCCTGTGTCACATTATGCGCAATAGGGCCCATATCGCATCATGCCCCAAGGGCCCTATAGCATTCAAGCACCATAGGCCTTATGGTGCCCGAGCACCATGAGCCCTATAGTGCCTGAGCACCATAGGCCGTGTAGCACTCTTGCCCATAGGCCTCTATAGCGCCCGAGTGCCATAGGCCCAATGTTGTCTGGGCACCATAGAGTCTATGGCACTGGCACTGTAGAGTCTATGGCACAGTAGGTGTGCAACAGGCAGTAGCACATGCCATGGTGCATGCGTGTTGTCGAGGGCACACTGCACATGTCATGGAATTGTGCCACAACATGGGCCGGAGCAAGTCCATTGAACAAGGCACAAGAGCGCGATATACAGCCGTCACATGCAAATGAGCTCATCAGCCTATCCGCAGCACAATGGGGATATTTGCATGTCATTACCATTGTGCAACAGCTTATTTGCATGCGATGCGCTATAAAGGCACCACACAATGGCACAGGCCATGGACCGGTATTGCAACCTGCTGAGATAAGTTGTGCCTGCCGTAGGGATGGCCAGCACAGCAGAAGGGATGGATGGGGTGGGCCGCTACAGCCAGTAACCACATGTCCATGTCCACAGGTAGCAACATGTCTGAGCATGAGGATGGTGAGGAGCGTGGGACTGCCCACAAGCACAGGCCCAACTTTACAAAGGCGGAGGCCGATGCCCTGTTCGAGGCATACCTCGACAGGGAGCCATTGCTAAGTGGCACCACTGGCACACCCCAAGCCAGGGCCGTGGCCTGGATGGAGGTGGTGGCGGCTGTGAACCAGCAGGGCAGCCACCAGCAGTCTGCACAGGAGTGCAAGAAGAAGGTGGGCACTGACACACGCCAGATTAAGGAGAAGGTTGTGTCCATACGGGCCACCAGGACAGCCACTGGTGGGGGCCAAGCTGAGTGCCACAGCTCACGGCACAAGAGGAACTGGTGGCGGCCACCATGCAGCACAGCGCAGTTGAGGGTGAGCTGGGCGATGGCTTCCAGACTGGAGGGGGACCATCACTGCATGATAGGTATGGCGGGGCGGGGGGCGCGGCTGGTATGGCAGCACTAGCACATCTGTGTTCCCTTACAGCACCAGCTCACCAGCATGCAGTGGCAGGGGCACCTGTGGCTGCCGTGGGGGCTAGCCCAGCCCCGGAGGACAAGCCACCCACCTCCATGGGCATCTGGGGGCCCGATCGGCTGCAGCACAGCACCGCCGTCCAGCCGGATGTCCTGGGCATGGGGGTGGATGAGACCCTGGCTGTGTTCCAGTGGGATGCCAGCCATGGTGTGCTCTGTGGGGAGACACAGATTGGGCCGGGGTCTGACACCAATGATGACATGACCATAATCCTGGACAGCAGGGGACTTGTCATGGGGGAGACACCAATACCATCCACCATCACTTGCAGTGCGGCCAGTTGCCTGTTGGCAGTGGAACAGCTGCCCGCCACTGCTCCTGGTTCCGCTGTGTGCACAGGCACTGCACTACTGGGTGGTAGTGGTGGTGTAACCGCCCAGGCGCTGGCCAGTGCACAGGGGCTTGAGGGATGGCAGCAGCAGATGGCCGGGGATGTTGGGCAGCTGGGTGCAGTGTCCGCCATCGGTGCACCTGACAGTGACCAACCCTATGGGGACCATGCTGAGCAGCACCCACCTGAGTGGGGGGCTGTGCAGCATGGTTGTACACCACCAGTGGGATGGTGACACCCCCATACACCCCTGTGCGCTGACCCTTTGACTGAGCACACCCGATTGCTGTGGGTCTCCGTGGAGCAACAAGTGCTGCTTGTAGATGGGGTGCGTGCACTCCATGCAGAGATGCACCAGGCAGCCGAGCAGTGTGAGAAGGGCAATGCGCAGGTCCTGGAATCCATACAGCAGTTGTGGGAGGACACAATTACATCTCTGGACCGCATAGCCAATGTGATCATGGTTGGCCTTGTACCACTGGCTGGCCAGCTGCCACACACACCGTGGAGTGCAATGTCCACCCCATGGACCCAGTGTCAGGTGACACCCTCAGTGTCGACAATGGGCTCCTCTGTGGGCATCCCAGGCACACCTGGGGTGGGCCTCTTTGGGTGTCTGCAGACCCCTGCGAGGATCTGGTCATGTTCCCACAGTTCAACCCCTGGGGGGCAGTCACAGACCCCCCTTGTGGTTGTTGCACAGCCTGTGACTGCTGAGCGGCTGCAGTGCAGCCACCCCCATGTCCATGGTGGCCGTGTGTCTGCACAGCAGATCTGATGTGCACACCACCCTGTCTGCTGTCTGCTGCCACCACCCTGTGTCCAGTTTGGCATTTAGTGTGTGTGTATAACACAGTCGTGGCATCTGTGTGTAGCACATGTTACCCATGTGAGCACCTGCCCGACTGCTGGCCCATATGGCATGTGCGTGATGATGGCAGCACAGCACTGGTGCACCTGTGCACTGGCACACTGCATCTGATCCATGCCACCTGCTAGCACCTGGGCGCGTGCCTGCAGGGGCCGGTGTGTGCATGTGTGTGGGTGTGTGTGTGTTTGTTGCTGTACAGTGCTACTTGGTGTTGTGTGTGGCTGTGTGGCACGGCCCCCCACCCCTATCCCACGCCTGTGTGTATGCCCATGGCCATGCCCACACATGCCTGTGTGCCGTGCCACTGTGTCTGTTCTGTGCATGGGGGTTTGTCCACCTACCTACGTGCACCGTAGTGGTCCTGTGCAATCATGTCCTGATGCAGGGGTGCCATTCTTGGGAGCTGAGGATCCCTCCACCCAGGGGGGCTGCCCACCACCCCCTGGCCCATTGCCCACGTCATCCCCATGGCTGTCCACCTCTTTGGCATCGACAGCTATCCCATGGTCAATGGCCATGTTGTACAGCATGCAGCAGGCCAGGAATAGGCAGCAGGCCTTCTATGGGATATACTGTAGGCCACCACCAGACCTGTCTAGGCAATGGAAATGTGTCTTCAGCATCCCAAACACATGATCTATGATGTTCTGCATGCTGGCGTGTGGCTCATTGTACTGGTCCTCTGCTGGGGACAACGGGCACAGGTAGGGGGTGAGCAGCCAGGGCCTGAGTGGGTAGCCACTGTCACCTGTGTGGACAGAGATATGGTTAGCCTGGTGTCCTCTGTCACTGTGCCCCTTGCCCGTCCCTGGCACTCACACCAGTGCATCTGCCCTGCCTGCTCTCCTCCCATGCTCTGCTGTACCCAGCTGCCCATGGTCTTACCATACTTACCCACTAGGTGACCCATGGGGATGTCCCCACTCTCGAACCTCTGGCACAGTGCTGAGCTGAGCCAGATGAAGGAGTCATATGCGCCCCCAGGGTGTGTGGCACAGACATTGGTTATGCAACCCCTGGTGCACAACACCTGGCAGTTGATACTGGGGTAGCCCTTTCTCTTCACATATGCTACCCCCTCTGGGCCAGGTGGCATGCGGATGCCCACATAGGTGCAGTTGATGGCCCGTAGCATGCCAGGCATCTGTCCTACCCTGTGGATCTCCTGCATGGTTGCTGTATGCTCTGCCTGTGGACTGGGGAAGTGGATGTATTCCACAGCATGTGGCAGCAGGGTGTTGAGGAATTGTTTGAGGAGAGTCGTGACATGGCTGACTGGGTTATGCCTGTGGTGTCCCCTGTTGGTCTCTGGAAGGTGCCTGTGGTGAGCAGGCACATGATAGCTGTTATTTTCTTCTCCATTGTCAGGGTGTGGCTCCATCTAGTGGGTGCCTGCATCTCCTCATTGCCCATCTCACAGAGATGCCTCAGAATCACCCAGTTCAGGCAATACCAGTCCATGATCTCTATATCAGCATGGGTCTCGAAACTGATGCAGAGCTGGTACCACCTGTTCCGGGTGTACCGCCAATGGGCCCTTCCACGGCCACGTCACTCTGACTCCTGCCTCCTCACATCCCTCATGGAATACTGCACTGGCTATGGCCCCTGTTGTCCTGTCACCCCCTGGGTGTCTGGCTCCACTGGACCACTTGACACTGTGGGGCAGTGTCTGTCACTCAGCCAGGCTCCCTCCTGTGCCACCTGCCCCTGGCTGTCCATCACCTGCAAGCTCTGTCCCCCACCCCTGTGGGTGCCTGTGTCGCTCCCTTCAGGGTCTGGTGGCTCCTTCTCCCTCTCACTCTCACTCTCTCTCACTCACTTTGTCTGTCTCCCTGTCTGTAACACACTCTCTCTCTCTGTCTGTCTGTGTCTCTCTCTCATTCTGTCTCTCCCTCTGTCTGCCTGTTTGTCTCTCCCTGTATTGCTCACCTCTGGTGCAAGTGCTGTCCCCCTGCTTGCTCCCTGTTTTTATAGACTCAAGTCTGCTCGGTGCATCTGGCTGTTGCTCCTCACTTGCACCATGGTTCGGGGGTTGAATATTATGCTGTGCCACGTATTCATGGGTACACTCCCTGCCCTTGCCCATGCATTCATTACAGTTGTGCACTAGTGCACTGTTACTTGTGCTGTGCAATGGCTCCCGCTGAATATTGCTCTATGGCGCATTTCTGCAATTTCGCATGTGCAACCCAGTTGTGCCATGTGCAACTGCTTTGAGTATCCAGGCCATAATATGCCATTGCCAGCCATGCTTCAGATGTTGAGGCTGCAATTTGTTTTGTAAAAAATCTGTCATAGTCATTTTATAGAATGTTTTATTAGTATTTTGTCCTCCAGTTTCCCATGTGTGGCCACATCTCCAAAATGATGTCATACCAGGGAGCTGTCATTGTTTCACATAGAGCCACAAGGAATTCTGGGTAATTTATAATGTTGCCTTAAATGTACCTTACTCAAACATACAGTCCCTTTTGTTGCTGGTGGTGAGCAGTAATATGTAAATAACTGTAGCAAGGCATTGTGGGTAATATAGATACCTGGTTTACAGTTTCCTTACTCTGAGATGCTGTCCTATATTTGTGTTGTGGTGTCAACAATATAAGCTTTTGTTTGTTTATTTTCACAGCAATGCATTGTACATACCGTATCTAGCTACAAGACTTCTATACTGAGAGATGTTGGCTCCTATTTCTTCAGTGATCACAGAAATATAATACCCTTCATACAAATTTACATAGTGAGGCATTGTAGGTACAGTAACTTTGTTTTCCTGGTATGATGTCACAGCACTGAGTACAAGGGGTGGGTTATGCAAATGAAGTACAGCAACAAAATAAAAGGATTTTTTTCATTGGAAACAGCAATATTTGGCAGTTTGAATGATAGGAGATTTATTCACAGCACCTACAGGTTAGTACTCCCATTTGCTATGGGAACCTTCAACATTTACTTTAAATCAAGCACAGAAATGTCTTGGTTTTGGGGAAGCAGTCTTAATTTAAGAGTTTCTGGACTTCAGTATGTCTAAGAACTCTTGTTCCAAGACATTTGTAAGATTTGTCATACTTAAATTAAGCAGATAAAAATAATTTTAGGACAAACTGTCTTAATTTAAGAGTTTTTTGACTTATTTCAGTATGCCTAAGAACTCAAGTTTTTGGTTCAGTCATATTTTAAAATTTATAATCTTAGTTTAAGAAATTTTAAAATGTTATGCAAGATCTAGAATCACGTCGTATTATCTTATTTTTTAAAAGTCTTACTAAGATAATTATCTTACCCCATTGGCAGATAATTTTGCTTATTTTAAGGATAAAATGTACACTTTAAGCTTTGTTGGCTAATTTTAAGATGGCCATTTTTTGCAATGTGGGTCCAATCAAAGCGAGAGAGAGGGGTTGCCTGTAGCTGTATGGGCTGGTTATGTTTGTGAGACAGTGGGGGAGAACTCTGTTGTCTTCAGAAATTCTAAAAAGCAAACAATGTGTCTGTGTGGCAGTGTCCTGAAAGACATCATTTGTTATTTTTCACCTGAGATAGTACCTAGTGTGAGGAAAACTAAGTTTTATATTTATGAATAATAATGTTTTTCTTTTGCATGTTTTTATTCTGTAAGCACTTTTGTTGTCACTAATGTCACTAATGTGTAGTAGCAGAAAACAGTACAGGGCCCATTAGTAGCTCCATTTTGTTGTTATTCTTACCAATGCTTAAATATACTGTGTTATAATTTGTTGTAATTTTTACCAGTTCTCAAATATACTGTGTAACTAAAGTAGACTTTTATTTATCCTAAGAGATTGAGTGGCAGTGCATCTTAAAGAAGGTCCTGTTGTTGATCTTTGAGGTAGCTGTTATTCTGAAGGGACACGTTATCCGATTCAAAGTAATTGTAGAGACAGAATCCATCCTTATACAGGAAGTGATTTGGGTAAAGTTAATAGAACAAACCCACGCTACAGATAGAGTTCAACCATTCTTCATTGGCTTGATGCAGGGGCACATGTCAGTAGTTTCAAAGGGTCCAGGTGTCCAGGGTGTGCCACCATCACAGACAGCTGAGCAAAGACAGTGGAAATGGTATGGTGTGAACCAGGGTGGTGGTCAGCAGCAGCCAGAGACAAGAGGAACACTGGCTGGTGTGGGCATATGGTTTGTCACAAGGATACATGCATATTTTGAGTAAACAAATAAAGCATTTTGATGCTTTCCTTTAAAAGGAGACAAATGGGATTTTCTTCTTTCATTGTCATGGTTTTTCTGAATTCACATTCTAACACTTAAAAAATTAATTTCCCTGCAGCTGCATCTTCCTACAATAAATACAATACCCATACTGCACTAAAAGTTGAATTACCATTTGTGGCTGTGTTTGGAAACGCCTCTACAACTTGAAAACTCAATAAAATCTTAAGTGATAAAAACATAATTACCATATTCTTTACAGTCATTCTGCAGTCACTATGCCTTTTGAATGCAGTTTATTGTGTTAATATGGCAAACAGATTTTTATTTCCAGAATAGTTACAGTTGAGATTTTGTTTTGGATAATGGCAAAAGTTTGTGTTATAAATGTCCTACTAACTTCTTCATACTTACCTGCTTAAGAAGCCAGAGGTGGACATGATGAAAATAGACTCCTGTCTGACTTAAAAAGGATCTGAGAGGTTCCTGACAATTGGCATTGTTAGGACTCAAATTTTATAACAATACACACACACATAAAAAAAATGAAAGTGAGGTAATTTCGTTCTTTACTACTAAAGAAATTTACAAGTGACCAAGGCTAATTGGTGTTGCTTTTCCTTTTTTCCCCAGTTCCCTCTCACCTTATGAGTTATGCAGTGGTGTGTGTTCATCATGGTGGCATTTAAAAATGTTTGACTACTATTGTGACTCATCATAGCTGGCATTCAATGGCAGCTGCATCTTTCTAGTGTCCTCATATGTCATGTGTTGCTGTATAGAAAATATGAGAAAAAAATGAGGAGAAAAGAGGTAGGAAAGATACATGTAAAAGTTCCACCATGCCCAGTTCACCAAGTGCAAATTCTGCAGCTACTGGTAGTGGAGAAGGAAATGGTCATGGATGGACTGACAGCCGGCGTTGTGGGTGTGTAAGGATTAGGGATGCGTGTGGGATGATTTTACAGCCAAAGAAACCATGGCTCATTTCCCAAAAGTCCATTGATTTGACTCTAATCATTATTCCCAGCTAGCCACTCAGTGCATCTGAGGATGAACCCAACTTGAGCAACCCAAAAGAACACCACTTTCCTCCTCTTCCTCCTTTATGTTCTTTCATTGCCATTTCTAGTTCCATTGCTGGAGAAATGACCCATCCTCAAATGAAACTGCAAGCACTCTCCTTAGTTGTTTCAGATGAACAACATGATACATGTCAGCAGTTGACACTGCAGTGGGTTTTGACACTTGCCGGTCAACCTTAAACTCCTAGATGATGCCCTCAGCTCCCAAATCATGCACTAGTAGCACCACACAGCCCATTGCTCTTACTTAGGCATCTAGGATGCATCAGAAAAGTGATCCTGAGTCTGGCTGTGGCACTGCATCAGCTCCATAGTACTGCAACACCTGCATTTGCTGTGCTGGCCCATCCCCAACCATGTCATTCCATAGTACCTGAAATAAAATTACTCTCTTTCAGTGCCCAGTTTCTCTTGAAGAACCCCATAGCCCCTCCAGACTATTGCCACTCAAAAAAAACCCCAAAAGATCCTCTTCAGTGTGAGAGTGTTTTACAGACAACACCACAAATCTGCAGAAAGCATGCTGCTATCAATGTCATATAAAAATCAGTCAGGGTCAGTCAGTGTTAAACTCTGGAGCAAGTGTTATAGCTAATTATTTAAAATGTGAACATGGCACCATCCTAAGAGTCACATCTATTCCAATCCCCACACAGGTAAGATAGACTAGCAGTAGAGACAGTCAAGGTCAAGTACTGGAAGTGGCTGGACACAGTGTTTAATTTAAGAAATATAGCCACCATGGTAGCAACCTGAGCCAACTGATACAGCTACCACTAGCCCCAGCAGAAGTTATATTGAGCACAGAGCTCACAGATACACAACAATAGAGGAAGTACCTTACTTATGTTGCAGTTACGGAAAGGAAGCACAGTGGAAAAGAAAAACATTTCTGTGTTTTATTCAATCACTACTGAACATCTTGGCCATCTTAGCCCTCTCAGTGTCTCTCAGTTGGGTGCAGTTGGTGTGAGCATCTGTAATAGTGTATGGCCAGTTGATCTCACTTTTATTCATTGTCTGGTCCAGAGACCTGCCTCCTGTGCCCCACCTTGTTTCCCTTCCTTCTAGCCTTGTGTGTCATACATCAGGTAGGCATCAAAAAATCTTTGAGTGTTCTACTGGGTCATCATAGTTTATCTTTGGTGCCCACTGACCGCTACGTAATAATGCTATCATATTTCATGTCAAGTATAATATATATTTTTTGTAATTATATTTTATTAAAATTTCTAAACATATTTACAATAAATAAATACAAACATCCAAAAATGAACACCAAACCCACGGATTACAAAAATAGAAATAAACAAACAATCAGAATATTGATAAACATATCGATCCTGCTCAGAAGTCAATGCCTTCTGAGTAATACTCTAAAGCTCATCAATAGGACCTAAAAGAACTTTAACTCTTTTACTAAAAAACAAGCAATAGAAATGCTCAATACCATAACATATAAAAGTGCTGAAAGTTGCACAAATTAAACTTGGGGGGCAACTCTGGGCCAGCAATACCACAAACCACCTGTCTATGGTACAAAACCAGAATTAACCTCTAGTTGAAAATTAATCCAGGGTGTCCTGTAATCAAAACATGTCAAGAATAATATCTGAACAAATATGCTAGGTTTCTCAGTGCCTCAGTGGGGTAATGTGAAGGTCTGTAGTCTGTGCTGTAAGTGGAGCCAAGACTCAGGAGTCAGGACTACTTGTGAGCATATTCTTGGAGAGGCATTCTTAAAAGGGTATCAGATGTCAGGAAAAGCTTGCCTGAAAAATGAGCAATAATGTAGGGGGTACCTCATTAACTACATGTAGAACCTTTGTATCTTTATAGGAAGATCATCTTGGCTTCTGGTGTCCAACAGACTTATCTGAGGTTTGTGATCTGTCTCTAGAATGAACTGTGCTCCCACAAGGCACTGACTAAAGTTTTGACATGACCCCACTAGGACGAATCCCTCTTTTTCAGTTTGTACATAGCGCTGTTCTGATGGCATCAGTAATCTGAATGCATACCTGACAGGTTTCCAGTGGTTTTCATGCTTTTGCATCGGGACCCCTCTTAGTCCAAAGAATGATGAATCTGCAACAATTTTTGTTTCTTTGTTGGGATTGAACAAGGCTAGTGCAGCTGGTGCCACAAGTTCTGCTTTGAGAGCTGTAAACCCTTGCTCTTGAGCTCAATCCCAAATCCACTGGTCTGTCTAGGACAAGTTTTCCTAGGGCTTCTGTTTCTTCTGCTAAGCTGGGTATTAACTTCCTCAGTTGACTGAACATTCCCAGGAAACCTCTAACATCGGACACATTTTTGGACTTGTCATCCTCTGTATGGCTACCAGTTTCTCTGGGTCAGACTGTACCTGTCTGACCTCCTAACTCCAGCTATTCTGGTATGTTCCCTCCACTCCTCCACCAAGGGCCTCCTGATTATTCTAAGGGCCAGGCTAAAAACCTCGGGGGATCATTCCATTGAGGTGGCTGGCCCAGCCCTCTGGAATTCACTGCCAAGATCTTTGAGGGAGGCCCCAATGGTAGAGGCATGCAAAGGGAACCTGAAGACCAATCTTTTTAAGAAAGTATTTTATGATAAGGAATAATTAATTTTATATATTTAGCATAGTAATTAAGAAACACTGTTTATACTGTCCAAACCTTCCTCTGATTGTAATGGTGCCCAGAGCTTCTGGGATTGGGTGCCAAAATAGAAATTCAATTTTACTTACTTAGATCTTTATCTGAGATGGTATGTCCCAGGAACTGAACTTTGGTTTTCCCAAACTCATGTTTCTTAGCATTCAATATAAGCCCTGCACTCTGGATGCACTTAAGACTGCCTAGACTCTCTGGTTGTGCTCATCTATTGTGCAGCTGAAGACAAGGATATCATCCATGTGGGACACAATTCCTTCCAAGCCTTACAAGATTTGGCATACAGTACAGTATGCTGCACGTGAAGTGTTCAGTGGCAGATGAGAACTAAAGGGCAATCTTCAAAAGCAATAGCATCCAAAGGGAGCAGTGAAGGTAGTCAGCTTCTCTGATTTCTTTGACAGACAAATTTGTCAAAATCCTGCACTGACATCAAGCTTGATGATCAGAATTGCTTCCCTAGCATCCCCAGCATCTGCTCCACTGAGGAAAGAATGAATTTCTCCCATCTGACAAACTCTTTCAGCTTCATCAGATCAACACAGATCCTTTCAGCTCCACCTGGGTTTGAGACCACTACCATTCCCACACACCAGTCTGTGGGTCCCTCAATCTGGTTGATCACGCCCAGATTTTTCATTCTGGAAAGTATATCTTTGACCTTGTACATCAGCAGAACTGGGATCCTTCTGGGTGCTGTCAGTGAAAATGATGTGGCTCCTGGTGTAAGTTAAATATGGTACTCTTCTTTGAGTTTTTCTAGGCCAATGAATAATGTGGAGAACTCTTCACTCCACCTGCTTTGTTCCACACTATCAAGTCTGGCAAGAAGATGACGTTTCTCAGTTGCTAGTCTGTTAACAATGGGGAGTACAGGTTCTTCACAATGTAAATGTTCTCTTGACTTACAGTTTTGCCTTTAGTTACAGTGGCAGTGAACACTCCACACACATTCAGTGTACAATATATCATACTGGCCCCATCAGCACTTTACTTGTAGCCCACAAAGATACAGTTGGCAGTGCTTGCCTCACAGTTCCTTGTAGAGGGTTTCAGGTATAACTGTGACATCTGCATCTGTGTCTATCTTGAACTCTTTTGGCATCTTGTTGATGAGAACTGGTATTTTCCAGCCAGTCCCTTGAGCCTGAACTATCCCCAAAAGGCATAGTATGTGTCATACTCTGGCACCTCTTGGACATCATGGAATGTTGCTTGTTATCAACATACACTCTTGTAATGGCCTGTCTTGTGGCACACATGGCAGGTGGCAGTGTTTGCTGGACACTGAGCTCTTGGGTGTGTCACCATGTTCTTGTTCCTCTCACATGGCTTCTGTGTGTTTTTTCCCTTGTGGCATGTCCCTCTGCACCAGTGATCCTGCAAAACTTTTGGAGTTGGATTGGATTTCTTCAGACTCCTCCCAGTGAAAAAAAATATCTGCCCTATATGGCATTGGATCCATGATGCTGGTTTGACAACAAAGTTGTCGACTGCCATTACAGCGATGGATTTATGTTGACCACAACTGCGGTCAACATAAAGTCATCCAAAGAAAGTTTCTTTTTTGGGGGGGACTTCACTGAGTCAGAGTTAATTCAGGGAGGGGGTGAAAGAGCCTGAGAAAGCAATGCTAGGGTCCCGTGGTGACATTACAGCAGAAACAGTGAATTGTCACTGCAATATCATTTGCTGTCAAAATTTTGAAGTGGCAATGACATATTCACGATGTCCACTTATAGGGTGCTTTGTTCTGTGCCTTAGCATTCTCCTGGCAGAGGCATGACTATTGTTTTTGTATGGCCTTGCTCTGTTGTGCCATTGTGATGGCCCTCTCTAAAATGAATTTGTTGTCAAGCTGCATGCATTCGGCCAATCTGCTGTCTCAGAATCCCATAACAATCCGGTTCTGGAGCAGCTTCACTCATAGGTCTCCATAGTTACAGTGCTCAGCTTGGGCATATAATGCTGTAATGAAGTCATTGGCATGTTCCCCTGCTACTTCCTGCATCATATATTAAATTTTACCCTTTCATAGATAACATTTCTGCGGCCTGTGAAATATGTGCTCAAGTTTTTACAGACCACATTATAGTTTTTCGTTTCTCCTTCTTTTAATGTCATCCCACGGAGCATGTCATCTGCCTTGTCCCCCAGGCAGTAGATCTGGGTGTTCACCTGATTCTCCACTGCTGACCCTGCTAGGTTACTTGCTAGATGAAACCTTTCAAAATAACTCTGCCGCTGGCCAGGTAAAGCTGAGGGTTGAGCTGCTGGACGCCACACCTCATGCTGCATTCGGGTTGTCAGGGATTGGATGGGGGGGAGGCTGAGGAGTGAGATCAAGCCGCCGCAAGGCAGCTTTCTCCTTCTGAGAGAGAGACTGGAGGCACCCCAGTCAGTGGCCGCCACCTGGTGGAGGACAGATTGTGATGCCAACCTGACAGGAGCTCTGGTGATTGCCACAGGGAGGAGTAGAAGTGGCTGAGCTGGTGTTATGGGGTGTGTGTGTGTGTACCTCTACACATGCATGACACTTGTGTGCTAGGGCCTCAGGGAACAGGGGAGAAAATGGGGCAAAAACAGAAGAAAATATAAATAAAAAAACAAAACAACTCTGCCATTTTGGAAAGTCATCTGTATTAGTAAAATCAGAAGGTTCAGGGGGCTACATCTGATAAGTCATTGTTGTTGCCATTGCTTAGTCACACAATTACACTGAATTGTCACTTTATGCTGTGTT
Source organism: Neoceratodus forsteri (assembly GCA_016271365.2). Lineage (NCBI taxonomy): Eukaryota > Metazoa > Chordata > Ceratodontiformes > Ceratodontidae > Neoceratodus > Neoceratodus forsteri. The sequence goes on along the minus strand of CM028129.1, from coordinate 1,167,402,660 downwards.
GTACACTTAGGCAAAGTTTGTGACTGTCTCTTTGAATTTGTCAGGTCTCTAAACACTTTTGTTTAGCAGTCCTGCTTCAGTACAGCCAAGTTTCAGTTTCTCTTTACTCTGTGAGAGAAGTTACTCATTTATTTTCTTTTATGCAGTCTGCCATTTCTTCACCTCCTACTCCTTACTCGTAGGGCAAATGGAGAACCCAAGGTGGATTTACTGCACTTTTCCCACATTAGCAGGGAAGAAAAGTAATGGAGCAGCTTTACCAGCTGACTAGGCTTCAGTTTTGCTGTTGCTACTGTTTTTTCTCTCTGTGTGTTGCTGTTTCTGATGAAGTGCTGCTTTTGGTCCTGGACGTAGGCTCGTGCTGTGACTCTCACTCAGCTTCTCTTTTAATGTCTCGTCTCTCACTGTGGACCATGATCTACCTGCACAAATGGACTCCAGCTTTTTTCTTAAAAAAAAATAAATAAATAATCATTGCAACTAGAGATGCAGTGAATTTAAATGTCACCTATGGAGTGCCATCGAAGCGGGCAAACCTGCATGGAGCACTTCGCGAAATATTCCTGCAGAAGCTGGAATTTCACCTAGGTGAAATTTCACCTTCCGGGGGCAAAATGTTGCCTTCCACATCGAAATTTCGCCTTCCTTCCACGGGCAAAATTTCACCTTAGAGTGGGTATAACTTTAATAAGTGAAAAATAAGTAGATCCCTGGTGGCTAATGGTCCCTCCCCCCATCTGTCCCATATGTAATTAATTGTAAATAATTAAATTATCCATGGTGGCTAGTGGCTCCTCCCCTCCACTCAGTAATAACCCGCTCTGCCGCCTGCAGCGGAAATGTACAGTCAGTAACCCCACCCATCCACATCCCTCCGTATCTCCTTCTTTAGTCATCAATATTATCCTGTTAAAGGAAAAAAAAAATCTCTGGTGGTCTAGTGGTGTTTTTGTAAATTTTAACCCCCCTTCTGAATCTGATCCCCTTCCCAGTTCCCATAAATCTGATTCCCTGGTGATCCAGTGCCCCCCTCACCTAGCCTCTCCAGCAGCCAGATGTCCCAGCCACAACCCCACTCCCACCCCATCCTAAATCCCGGCAGTGGTGCTGGCAGACTGGCACAGCCCTCCTCTCTCCTCACGGCCTGCCTGCCAACTGGGCTGTCAAATTGAAGCTCATTCATTGACAGCTCAGTCAGTGCGCCGCGTGGAGAGAGAGAGAGGCTGTGCCAGTCTGCTGGAGCCACTGCCGGGATAGGATGAGGCAGGCAGCGGAGTTGTGGTGGGGACATCTGGCTGCGAAGGCCGGGTGGGGGGGGCACTCCTGAGGGAATCGGATTGAAGGAACTGAGAGGATCAGATATGGAAGGGTTTACAATTTACAAAACACCACTAGACCATGAAAGTTTTGTTTTCTTTAACAGAACAATATTAAGGACTAAAGGAGGAGATATGGAGAGATGAGCGGGGGTTACTGTACATTTCCGCTGCAGGTGGCAGGGCAGGTTATTACCAGGTGAAGGGGAGGGACCACTAACCACCGTGGATAATATAATTGTTTACAATTACATGTGGGACAGGTATGAGAAGGGACCACTAGCCACCAGGGCTTTGTCTCTCTACATGTGGGACAGGTGGGGGGAGGGACCACTAGCCACCAGGGATCTACTAATTTTAACTTATACCTGCTAAGGTGAAATTTCTCCTGTGGATGGAGGCACAGTTTTGCCATTCCACCAGGTGAAATTTCGCCACTCCGCCAGGTGAAATTTTGCATTCTGCTATGCAAAATAGGTGGAATATCGTGGAGTTCTCCGTGAAATGAATTCCACCCACTTCGCCCACCACTAACTGCAACATGTTCCTGCAGGTACCTACTGACTCCCCAGCAATAGACTACTCAACAGAGGGCTCAGGATTATGGATGGGGCTGATTCTGGTCCCTTCTGCTACCTTGTTGTGTGTACTGTTAAGAACTATGCTGCACACAATTTGAAGGTAAGATGGGAACTACTTTATTAATATGACATTCCACTGGGAACTCCTCCAAGAAGTCACATAGTAAATTATATTGGCTGGCTTAGCCACGACGCCACGTACCACTGCAGTATTTGTCAGTTTGGCAGCCTAAAATATTATCCCTGCTTGCCTAAAGGGAGCACCATCCAAGGTCTTGATATATATTACAGAGGCAGTTTCTGCAAGGAGCCCATAAGGCAAACCAGGAGACATTCTTAAACAGTAATTAGTCAGGTAATTTCCTTAGTGGCAGCCTGCACATCGATAGGGGAACCATAGTCTAACAGGGGGAGCAGAGTGCAGTATGCAATGCCAATGCAGACTTCAGGGGTCATGACGAGTCCCCAACTGTGAGCAATCCCCATTTTTTGGTTACTGTTTTTGCATATGGCTGAGATGTGGTCAGAGAAGGTCAGGGATGAGTCACGTAGAACACCTAGATATTTAAAGTTAGAAATACAGGGGATGTCATCAGAGTCAAACAGTTTAAAGAAGGGGCCCATGCTTTAGACTACAAAGCTTGGGTTTAGAGTCAAAGAGCATGGCTTTAGCTTTTTTGCCATTTAGTAGCAGTCTACTGCTCTATAGCCACTTCTGGACACCACAAAAGCCACTTCTCAGTGTTTGTGAGATGTCTGACACAAGCTTGGAGCTATAGCAAGTGGCATGTATAAGGCAGTTGGCAATCTGCATGCCCCAGGAATAGTGAGCATATGCCTTGGGCAAGTCAGTATAGCTGAGAGGTTAGAGTAACAAGCTGTGAATGAGCCTGGTGCATCCAGCAGACCTGGATCTGATTCCCGCAACCTTCATTTGTATACTCTATAACCCCAGACAAGTCATTTAAAATCCACAGTGCTCCTAGGTCACTCCTGAAAACAGGCCTTATACCTAGAAGGCCTTATCCAGTGACCAAAGAACAAAAAATAAAATAAAATACTGTTGAGAACTAGGGAAAGTAAAATAGGGCCCAAAATGACCCCCCCTGGGGAACTCCATATTCAACTTGTATAGGACCCAAGAGAGTTAGCTCAGCAAACATGCTGGGATCCAGAAGGTTAGCTTCTAAACCATGAGGTAGAACTCCAGAAACCCCCAGAATTAACATCTTGTCTATAAGGATGCCATGGTCTCGTGTATTTGTGCAGTACAGGAATATGGTTCTAGAAAACAATGCATTAGCCATGGCCTTCAGGACATGGTCTTATCTGATTAATGCAGTGGTATTAACTGGTGAACTCCCATATCAGTCAAACTTTTTAATGCCAGTTGGAGTTCATTAGACACTCCAGACTCCTGGTGCAGTTTAGTTATAGTTCCTATCCATAGAAAGTGGGCTTTAATGATCCCCTCACATATCGTCCAAACAGTTTATTCGAAAATGTATATAAAATCTTCTTGGAATAATTCTAGAAAGATGTCAGACTTGGATGTGGGAGAACAATACACTAGCAGAGGTACAGTACAATCTGGTTTTAGGGAGGACTGTTCAGTATTGGATAATTGCTACAAAGTTGCAAGATTATCTTGCCAACAAATACAGCATCATAAAGAAACTGCAATTATTTATGGTCTCTGTTGACTTCTCGCAAGCATTTGATAAAGTCAGCAGGAAGCTCCTCTGGGGAAGTTGACTAATGTAATAGTTCCTTTGGATGTACTAAATATTATAATTAAACTCTATTCAAAAACTGGGCCTAAAGTTAGATATTCCCTAGAAGGAAACCATACTACAAAGGTAATCACTAATCTCAGGGTCAGCCAGGTGTGTATTTTGGCACAAACATTATTTAACCTCTTTATAAACTTGGTCCTACAAGAACTTAATAATAACTGATACCACAATGCAAAAGTTCAATATGTATATACTGGAACCCTTGCTTATGCAGACAACTGAAAATTATTTTATCTCTAACAAAACTTAGTCTGCAGAGAAAACTAGACCATTGCTATAATTTATGCAACCATAATGGTCTGAAAATTAAAAACAACACAAAGTATGTTTTTTTGGGAAAAATATAGAAAACTACATTATTTCCATAATGGTACTACAATACAACAAGTTTACTTTTATGATTTTCTGGGAATTTGTTTTATTTACTGTTTAATACATCTTGAAATAACCATCTTGAGAACTGCATTAATAGGGCAAAACAAGCCTCAGAGGCATTACAGGGATGTAGTAGGAAGGTAATGCTGTTAGCCAGTAATGTAAAATTAAAATCTAAATTGCTTTATGGGAAGGAAATTTGAGGTTAATAGGACCAAGCGGGATTAGAATCAGTTAGAAACACTGTTTATAAATGTATTCAGCAGGCATCAGTATCTACATCCTCCTTGGTGTTTGTGCCAAATTAAGCCATCTTAATCTGCACACACATATTTTAAAAATAATGTTGGTATTTTGGTTAAAGATCACAAGACTTGCAGAGGAAAGATATCCCAAACAGTGCCTTGTGGAGATGATGTTGTATCTTAGTTGAGGAAAATCTTTGACATAGCCCACAACTGTTAAAGATTCCTTGGACAGACTAGAAATTGGCTGTAAGTGGGAATTTCCCACAATAAAACTAATTGCTCTTATAAAATGTTCAATCTAAAATTGAAAGGCAAGCCATCCAAGCTAATATTTGTTGGTCACAAACCAAAGAGCAAGTGGGTGGATAGCAAGAAATAATCAACTTGATGGAACCCTACTTAAAAGTTCTGACTTCCCCATATGATACGAAACTAGCTACATACTTTCATTTATAACTGCTTGAGAGTAATGTTCTCAAGAAAAGATATGAGAAACTCTGAGAACTAGATCCTGCATGGAGCTGTGGGTATGGCCACAGAGAGAACGAACACCATATATTGTAAGTTTTCCCTAGATATCAAAATCGACATATTTTCTTCTGAGCAATTATGTCACATGCTTTCCTGTCTCCAGAGCTATTGTCTGGAAAACAAATAATTTTGACTCTGCCATGGATAAGGGAGTAGTCAATTGTTTTGTGGAATTAGTGAACAAAATAAAATGATAAAATATATTTAATATTTTGAAATCTGAAATAGTTGGTGATTACAGGGATGTGCTTTTTAGGGACATATCTCTGACCAATGTTTTCTCCGAAACTTTTAGTGATTATGGGACCCCTATGCAAAATTACCAGGTTGAAATGTAGGTAAAAAAAAACAAAAAAAACAAGGCCGCTCTATGGCTGGGTGTGCTAAGGAGAAAAAATGTATCCAGAATAGTGACTCAAGCAACACCCACCACTAAAACACAATAATCTGACTCAATTATATTGTCAAAAATTGAGGTTTAATTCATAAAGTATGCTAAGCCTCTTACCAAGAATGGTGGACACCAGTAGGACCCCACTCAGAACTCTGACTGGTTTCACTCACAGTGTCATCAGGGAGTGACCATCATCGTGAAATACATGTATCTTAAACATAGCATTTAAAGTGAAACATACATTATAGAAAAAAATATCTCATATAAAATAAGGATAAAATACTAGATGCTAAAGCAAAGAAAAAGTGGAGGAAATATATAACCTAAAATATGCATTCCGGTACCATACACATCAGCAACACTACTAATTTGCTGCATAATAAATTACATATCTATATATCTATATATATATATTAGAGGCAAAAAAACTCCGTTTAATGCATTAGTTAGGGTTGTTCCACAGTGACAAAAGTGAGGAAATTCGCTGTTAGGGTTGAAAACCCTAACTCCGAATTCATCCCCCCCCCCAGCACCACACACCCACAGATACATACACACACACATGCAAGTATGGGAGAGGACCAAGTCAACACAACCAATGACAGACATCCAGCAGCAGGTGACAGAAATAACAAACAATTGTCTAAATGTACTACGAGACATCCCCACCCACCTGACCAGGTACTTAATGCTCAGTGGAGATCAACAGCAAAACTGAGGCCATGTACACCAAACATACACATCGCACATCAGGGACCCTGGCTGCACGTTCCCTGAAGATTTCCGGCCAGTCGCGGAAACCGTGTGACCTGTACGCGCGACCGTAGAATTCCAGAAAAAAAGCGTAAATGGGCATGCAAATCATGCTTAATAACTCCGCAGCTGTGAATCCAACCGGTACAAAATTTGGCAGCTGCCAAGGCCTATGATTCTTGATTATGTATTCCAAATTTCAGGCAAATCTGTCAAACAGTTGCAAAGTTATTAAGGTGCAAAGTTTTGGGGTTTAGCATAGAAATGGCTCCTCAACCCTAACTATGGTAGCACTCCGTGCTACCATAGATATATATATATATATATATATATATATATATATATATATATATATATAGGATACATGATGAGCACGAGTGTGATATGGAAAATATTTTCACTCCTCTAGTGTGACCTCTGAACTCATGAGTGGCAAGCTACAAGTGAGGTTTCAGAGGCACTGTCAGAGACTGAACATGTTTCCCCTGTCACCGTGCCATCATGTATCCGATATATACAATGGGGGCCTCTTTGTTGCAAAATGTACCATTTGCGTGGGTTTTGTCGCGGCTTTGCGCTTTTGTGGGTGTGATAAATGTCAGGTCTTATATTTATCACACCCTGTTGAAAATAACATAATTTATCACACTCATTTACCACTCACCCCCATTGTGTATATATATATATATATATATATATATATATACACATACATATATATATATTTATAAAATGGGTCAGGAAATTGTTGTCCATTTATTGGCTGATCACCACCACATGACCGTGCGTATATCAGAGCGCGACCCCACACCTGCACTTTTACCCCCCTCCAAAACAATTTTGACATTTTATAAGATAGATAAACCACTCTGAGGTGTGCAGTGGCACTCTGATATCTTATACGCCTTGGGTGGTTGATGCAATCGACCTCTTGACCTTTAGCGTCTAGCACACCAACATACATATATCGAAATGCGACCCTTTTGCCTCAAGTGGTATATCTATTACATATATTCTGGTGAAACAATTTCAATATACTGTATGCAAGCAATAATATTACAGGGTGGGTGGTATTGGGTAATACTGGACTGCCCAGGGGCATAATGAGGCCCGACGCCACAGGCAGAGGGCCTTATAGCCCCTGGAAGGTCCAGTATTGCCCATACCGCCCACCCTAGAGGATATTATTGTGCTTAGAAAATGGGCTACCTGTGGCAGTTTGTGTAGGTTTCCACAAAAACTCGGTGCCGCATGGAAGGCTGGGAAGGAAGTTAGTAGGCACAGGGTCGGGTGCAAAGCTGGTGAGATGGCTAGGAAACTGGCTTCAGGGAAGGCAACAGAGGGTGGTGGTGGGTGGGAGCTCTCACACCCAAGGGCAATGACGAGCGGTGTTCCACAGGGCTCGGTGTTGGGACCAGTGTTGTTTGGTATATTCATTGCAGACATATCATGGGACATCAAGAGCAAGATCAGTCTGTTTGCTGATGATACCAAGGTAGGCGCGGTGGTGGATGACCTAGGGGGATGGCAGGTGTTGCAGAATGATCTGGCAATGCTTGAAACCTGGTCAGACACCTGGCAACTGGGGTTTAATGCCAAAAAGTGCAAGGTGCTGCATTTTGGGATGAAGAACCCAAGGAGGAGTTACCAGCTGGGGGGAGTGCAACTAGCCCAGACAGAGGAGGAGAAGGATCTGGGTGTGCTCATTACAGGGTCAATGAACAACTCAGCACAATGTAGGAAGGCAGCTGCAAAGCCAACAAAATGCTGGGTTGCATTGCAAGGGGTATATCCTCGAGGAGGGAGGAGGTGATTCTGCCACTGTATAGGTCATTAGTTAGACCGCACCTGGAGTACTGTGTGCAGTACTGGTGCCCGTATCTGAAAAGGGACATTAAGTTACTGGAGGGTGCAGCACAGGGCGACAAAGATGATCAGGGGCTGGGGACTTATCATACGAGAGGAGGTTGAAGGAGTTGAACATGTACTCGCTGGAGGAGGGCGGGACAGGGTGACATGATTGAAACTTTAAATACATGAAGAAATAAACAAGATGGGTACAGAGGGCTGTTCAAAGTAGGGAGGGAGGGCCACCAGGGCCATGATATGAGACTGGAGGAGGAAGGTCGGGAGGAGATGAGGAGACACTTTTTACAGAGAGGGTGGTGGCTGGGTGGAATCGTTACCTGCAGAAGTGGTATCCAGTAGAACAGTGGACTGCTTCAAAAGGGATGGGACAGGACAAGGAGGAGGGTTAATGATGGGGAAGGGTGGAAGGGAGGGGCAGCTGCAGAATAAGGGGTGCTAGCTGCACATTCGAGCAGACTTGATAGACCTCTAGGCCTTTATCTGCTGGCAAATTTCGTATGTTCGTAAAAATTAAACAATTTAAATAAAAAAAAAATGAGACTGAATTTTAAGTCTTTTGCTTGCAAAGTAGTCCCTTGCTTTCTGTGCTATTCCATCTGTTATTGCCACTTCCCCCTCACAACACCATTCTGTTGTACTATTGTCCCCCCCCATCACCTCCGTAGTAGTACATTGAATTTTTCAGGTTTCCTCCTCAGCAATCTGAAAACAACCAGACAGACAAACAAAGCAATATAGCCCCACTTGAAAAAGTGTTTTTTTTTTTTTATAATTGGAACTTACGCGGCTGTTACAGGCGTGACCTCACTTCACCCAGCACATTAAACCAGGAAGTGCAGAGCAACATATTTAATGCAGTAGGGCAGTGCTGTAAATGTTATTTTCCAAAATTTAGAGTCTAACACAGTATGGTCTGGGACTATGGTGCTATGTTTTACATTTGAGCCAATGACCAACGTGAAAGTTCATTCTCGCTGTGCCACTTGCATGCCTGAAATACGATCAGTATCGGGGATCTGGAGGAACGCTATGAAGTAAGGAAGGAAGGAAAGAAAATGTCTGCTGATTCTTTACAGGGGTACCAGGTTTCACTGCTGAATGGAAAATATGAGGTGCCCAGTATTTGTAAAATAACATGATAGTTGTGTGATTTCCCGTGTAATTCATGTATGGAGAGTCACACGGTGCGGTTTTTAAAATGGGGGCTGCTGACAGTCAGTTAAGTGAGGTTGATCACAGTTACAGCTTGCTTCTTGATTTTAAAATGTGTGGATCTTTTAATTTGCTGTACTTTTTTCATGTTGTGGTAAGTGAACCGAGCAGAGGGTGGTGTGTGGTTTGTTGTGTTAGCTGGTCATGAAGTACGGAGTGTAAGTTGGTCCGTGTTTCTCGGTAAGTGAGAGAAAAACAATGGCAGCATTTTTAAATTGAATGGGGTGCTTTTGCCTAATGGGCAAGCAGGGTGGGAACAAGGATTCTTGCATGGGTGAATGGAGCACTTGGACTGGCACTTTTTGTTTCCTGGGCATCTATTGAAAGTTAATGTACCCCCCCAGGAGGGGTACCAGCCAGACAGAGCCCTGGAAATAAAAAGCCCATTTTCTAAATACATATATTCATATTCACGTAAGCATGTAGCTCCTACCCCCTCCTTGGGCAACATGAAGACAGTCCTTACCCTTGGCTGTAGGGCAGTTACTTGACTCATTATCTAGGAGGCTCGAGGGAGGGCACATAACAACATTTCAATTTTTCTGACTCCCAGGGATGATACCTTGCCAATGGTGGGTTTTACACAGTCTGAGGGGGCCCTAGAAACTTACACTGGTCACACACAGATCAAATGTTCACCAAAGACATAGAGTTATGTGGTATGGCTTTATTTCTGACTTGATGGTCAGTCAGAAAAGTTGATGCTCACAGGGCCTTTTGCAAGTGCAGGGCAATGTACACAGAATCCACAAGGTGTAGGAAATGTCTACCAGTACAGTCAATTTGAACTTCCATCCCCTCTTCTGGGCAAATGGATTGGGCAGTGTATGTCCCAAACATTTTAGAGTACATAGTTCACCAGAGTAAACATTAATTCAAACATCCATCCCCTTGTCTGGGCAATAGATGGGTACCAGGATCCCAAAGCAAAAAGCAAGTTACCCTGTGGGCATAGTATCCCAACAATAGGTGGAAGGGCAGTGCCTGACTCCCTAAATAACTTCCACAGGGAGGGCAGTGCCTGACTCCCCAAATAACTTTCACAGGGAGGGCAGTGCCTGACTCCCTAAATAATTTGTGACAAGGTTTCCCCTCTGACATTGGACCCAGGCAGTCAGCTCGGCTCCAGCCAAAGGCCAGAGAACTCTGAATTCACCACAGGATCAAGAACATTTGAGGGCACTAAATCACTTTTAGCAGTCCCACGTTAGTTCTGACAAAAACACTTTGCATATCAATGCTGTGAGGTTCCGGTTCACTTGAGACTATCCTTTAACAGCATGGCCTCAAGTTTTCTACAGTTTCGTGGCCATGGCTGACCATGGAATTAACTGCAGAATTTGTAGCTGACTGATGAATTTTCTGCTGACTGTAGAACTTGCAGCTGCACCACAGAAATTACTGCCCAGATTGCTGAAACTCATGACTAAACAGAGACCCGCTCTGAGTGGGAATATTAATGAATCAGGAAAGCACATCCTGTGCCACCAGAGACCTGGCTGAGACTAGAGATGTACGAAGTTGGAAAAATTCACTCCACATAGTATTTCGTGAATTTGTTTCATTTCTCAAATTACCCCACAGGGCAAAGTCTGAAATTCTTGGATTAGGATCACTTTGCAGCAGCACAGTGCAACTTCGCCATTCGAAAGGCAAAGATGTGAAGTGCTTGTTGTAGCTGACGACTTCATCTACTTTACCTGCAAAATTTGCCACAACAGGTGAAGTTTGCAATGTCTTGTGGGACTGGAGGTCACATGTCGTTAAACAGAGGTCACATGTGGCTGAACAGCCAATAGAAAGTTGAAGGGGACATTTCTCTGTGCAGTGTTAAAAGAGTGATGAGAGGACACAGTAGCTAGTGATTTTAAAGAGATTTTGGAGATAAACCTGAATATTTCTTGTTTAAACATTTTCAAACCTGTTTTGAACTTGTTTTTGTGTGTGCTTTATTACTGTGTTACATTAATTTTTGGTTCTGTAGTCTAAGTGTGGTGATTGTGACTGTCTATGTGAGTGTTTGGGAGCGAGTGTGTGTTTTGATTTGAATACACACGGGCCCAGCCCCCACACCCACCCCTTGTGTTTTTCAATCCCCCTCCTCTTCATCTTTCTAATCCCCTGTGCTTTGAAAATAAAAGAAAAAAACACCTGTCCTACATGCCCTGTTGCTGTCCCCGGTCCTGCATTGTGAACACCAGTGGTATCCTTCCCAGCCTGTGATGTAGTGTTAGAAAACCAGCTATTCACCCAGCTAGCCTACCCAGCCTGTTGTTGTAACCCCATGTACTGTGAGAAATAGTGTTCAAAATACTAGTTTTCCAGACTGTAATTTCTTCTGTTTGTGAACACCACTGTCATCCTAGTCTATGGTATAGTACTGCTCTGTTGGCAAAGTACAAGCTTTAGAAATCCAGCTATTCACCCCGCTAGCTTACCTGACCTATTGTTGTACTCCCATGTGCTGTGAGAAATAGCTTCCAAATATATCAGTTTAGTGTGTTGCCAAATGTTAATAAAAGAAGAATACCAGTGAAGAGAAACAAGAAAGGAAGAGGAGTGAGTCGTGCAGGCAAGACTTTAGCATAATTTGTGACAAGTTGTGTAACTAAAACAGTGAATGAAGGACTGTCTTCTGACATGGTGTTGCCATCAACAAGTTCTAAGTGTTCTAGGATGGGTGCTGCTAGCAGTAGTACAGGAGTATTTACCAGTGGCTTGCTTGCATCTAATTTTTATTTTTGACAATCATTGTGGCAGCCATGGTAGTGGGTGATGTGGGAGGAGGCAATAGTGCAAGAAGCCTAAAAAGTACACCAGTAGCAGTGTGTCCTAAAGATAAGGTGAAGTATGTTCTTGTCTTCATTGCTGCTGTTGGTGGTGGCAGTGTTCTTCACAATACAATTGAAGCAGTGGTTGAGGGGAATATTGGAAAGCCTAAAAAAGTGGGTCACACCACTATGGTAACTGGTGTTGTGGAGACAGTCACAGAAACTGTTGAGATCGAGGTTCATGACTCACAGGTTCAGCATAAGGGGAAGCATGAGGAGGACATCAGTGGATGGCATGCCGATGAGGATGATGAGGAGGTGTCGGATCCCATTTGGGAATCAGAGAAGAAGCAGAAAGGTGGTGACAGTGCAGGGGTTGTGAGTGCAGCATTGATTTAACCCCGAAATCTCATATTGAAGATCCCCCCGTACTATTCTTGATGTCATGAGACTGAGTCAAACTACAAAAACTGTAGTATCCCCACATACTTCCACTCTGCTGTCCCAGTACAGGCATCACAATAAAAAAAGGCCTACAAAAGTGATATTGTGGGACTTCTGTGTGCTGGACCCAGTAAATGAAATGGTGGCAGTGTGTCAGCTTTGCCACGTGTGGGTTAGTAGTGGGAAGATGGGCAACCACCTAGGCACTGGTGGCCAGCACATGCACTTAAAGAACCAACACCCTCTCCTGTGGCTTAAACACCAGAAGGAAGCAGTTGCAGGTGGTCCTGGTTTCTCATCCTCATCATCTTTATGAAATGCCACTGAGAGGGAGTATGTAGTGGAGGAAGATGTGGAGGTGGTTGCTACAACTAGTGTGCATACAGTAGCAGCAGTTGCAGCTTCAGCAGTCCCCTCCAGAGTCAGTCTAAAGTAACACCATCGTCAACCCATAAAACAGCTAAAATGACCTGTACCCCTTTATCAGAGCCATGCATTGCTCTTGAGTCAAAGAAAACCCATAATAGGTCACTGTGACACAGCCATCTGTTTGCCAGCCCAACACCCTGAAAATTACAGCCAACACTGAAGAGCATATTTGAATGGCAGAGCAAATACCCTATGAATCATGCTTCTGCATGGGAGCTTAGTGCAACTGCTGCAGAAATGCTCACACTTGACCTGCTCCCATTCTTCTTTGTTGAGAATGAAGGATGTAGAATGGTTTGCTGCTCATGCATGTCCAAAGTGGAAAGTACCATCAAGGACATACTTCTCCTAACGTGCTGTTCCTGAACTGCATGTCACAGTAAAGGAGGTGGTGTTCCATGCACTTAAGCATTCACCATCACCATCCATCCTTCTTAGCATGGATATGTAGATCAATGGGAGAATAGCTGGCAGCTCCTATATGTGCATTACAGCACAGTGGGCACAGGTACTCGGGGTGGTCTTGGAATCTGAGCATGGTGGGAAACAGTGCAGCAAGGCAGACTGTGGTGGCAGCACCATAACCAGTATTAGGCAGCATGTGACGCTCACAATGAAAAGCATTCCTGGATCCCCCACAGGGGAGAAAATGTTCAAAGTATTATTGGGTGAGACTGATAAGTAGCTGCACCCACACTCAATGAAAGTTGGCTTCATTGTGAGTGACAATGGCTCCAATGTTGTAAAATGCATACGTGATGGTGGGTTTTCCTGGGTGCCATGCCTGGCACACTGCCTCAACCTCATGGTCCAGCAGTTTCTTAGCCATGCTGATGTGAAGGATATTTTGTTGGTGGCCTGCCATATCTGTGCCCACTTTGCCCTTTCTGGGAAGGGCTGTGACCAGCTATGCCTGCTTCAGATAAACAACAATCTGCCTCATCATCGCATGAAGTTGGATGTGGTGACCAGATGGAACTCCACACAGTACATGATGGCACAGCTCTATGAGCAATATAAAGCTGTGTTTGATTATCTGTTGCTACACACCAGTTGTGACAGTACTGGAGTGTCCATAGATCTCACCACAGAATGGTGACATTTAATAGTTGGACTGATATTCTGCATTCCTTTGAAGATGCAACACAAGCAGTGAGTGGGGACACTGCCTGTATCAGTCAGTCCATTCCCTTGCTGTGCATGCTGAGGTGAACACCTGTTAATGTGCAGCAATCTAGCAAGGCAGGCAGTGACAGTACCTGTCTGGCCTTGATGTTGCACACGCTCCATGTGTTGGACTCCAACCCTTATATTGTTGGAATTCTACAGTCTGATGACTTTGGCATTGGCACCATGTTTGACCCACGTTATAAGCATGGCTGAGTCTATACTTGATGATGGTCCTCGAAGGGTAGAAAACCTTATCAACCTTTTTGTCACAAGGGTCAAAGTGGAACAGATACTATACATAGGGCACCAATTGTTGTTGCTACCACCACTACAACACTGTCATCTTCACATGGCACAACTATGTTAACAGGCAGACAAAAACAAAAATGAGCAATCCAATTTGGGATGTTTTAAGTGAGGTTGGGGTTGCACCCATGGAAGACCAGGAGGAGCAGCACAATGAGACAGTCAGACTCAGAGCAGCACGACGCATGGTTGTTTCATGGCTGAACAAAAACACCTTGCAATTGGTGATAATCCATTGTTGTAATGGGTGAGCAAAGTAACAGAGTGGCCTGCACTGACACCTGTGTTGACAAAATACCTTAGCTGCACTTCCGCTAGTGTCTGTGTTGAGCATGTGTTCCGTGCTGCAGGTGCCATTGTATGTGACTAGAGCATGAACCTGTCACCAAAGAATATGGAAATTCTAACATTTATAAAAATGAATAAGGGACATATCCAATGCAAGACCATGACATCCATGTCCCTATCTTATCCTGACAGTGGATCTTCCAAGGAAGATGACAAGACAGGTGGTGCTGTTGGCAGAAAGATGAAGTCACACACTAGTGTCACTGATGTTGATGACTCAATACTGGAACATGAATTACCATCATGTGACAACTCCAGTCATGAGGACTGTGAGGGCTGCATCTTTGAAGTAGGTGATGCTTTTGGAATACAGTATTAAGTGTGCTGTCCCTCCTTTGCACACCCTTAGTGTATTCCTATACGACGTCTCCAGAATTTATGTTATTGTCAGGATTGTTACTGTTCCCTTCTCAGAACTGTCTTGCTGCTGTTTCCTATTGCTGATTTAAATGCATCCTCAACCTGTCAGCAAACAGCACTACAATGTAATGTATTTCAGTACTGGCAATCCCTGCTCCTGTCCATCAGTAGTGTCACGCCTCACCAGCACCGCCACAAACTACAAAAAAATGACTTTTTAACAGCCCAGCAAGCAATTCCTGCTATGGGTAACAAATCCAATAAAGACATGGCCCTGTCTCCTGCTGCTCCACCATTGCCTCCTCTCCAACCTTGTGTACAATTTTGTTCTCTATTGCACAGCATTATCCAGTCACTCCACTGGTGATGAGGCCATGTTCGTGAGGGAAATCAGATTGAATATTCAGATCCTATATCACTTGTTCTGTCTTTCTCAATATTAATACAGCCAATGCCCATCCCATTATGTTCTACATTTCAAACTGAACTCCCTGTGATGTTGAGCACCTACAAACACTTGTGTACTGGAAATGTGATTCAGTAGTGGGGATGCTACAGTCACAGGAGTTCCACTGCATGAAGGCAGATGCATGAGGAACTGAAACACCAATTCAATGATGCAAGTATAATCACTCTTCCCCCTACAAGTCCTGTCACCGAGGACTGTGAAGGCAACAATGAGTCACTTGGTTTGCAGTCATTATTCTCATTGCTTCTTCTTATTAAACATTAAAGCGTGCTTTTGCTTGTCTTTTGTTGTCCCTGTAGGTTAACGCCTGTTCAACACCATATGCCACCTGAATGGCATGCACACTGCCAGTTGTTTGTAGTTGGACGTAAGCATAATCCTTTATTTCTCTCTGATGGTTGATTGCTCTCATTATTGAACAAGTCTGTCTTGAGGTGTTTGCATGGATACATATAATTTGGCACTAAAAAGTTTATGTTCCTTTTTTTAACATAAACTTATGTACAGTATGCATATGATTCTGAACAATTATGTCAGTAATATCTGTTATGGTTTAATAGCTTTTGAGTGGAACTGTGCATTGTTTTTCCATCAGAAGGTTAGAGAGGGTTAGCGTAAATACTGTCTGTCTGACACTGAAAACAATAAAATGCTTCACAGAGTGCATTACATGGTTATGAATATTTTTATAACCCTGTTCTGACTGCTGAACTCTGCTTTGCTATTTAAAAAGTTGTGTTGCTTGTTATTATTATTGTAGTCACCGTTGTGTACAACTAATGATGACATTTCTCACTGAAGTGAAATATTAAACTGTTTTTCCTCTGATTTATGTTTTCCCATGTAGGTTACAGTGCCTGCTAAGATTCAGACACAGTGAACATCTGTGTGGGACCTGGATGGAATGCAAAGGACACAGGAACACTTCCAATGATGTAGGTATCATTACTGCAATTATTTAATTATGGATTTTTTTTTGGGGGGGTGAGGTAAATGGTAAGTATAAGATGTTTTTTGGGAGGTGGACTTTTTGGTATTTTTCAAGGAAAACAGTGTGCCACGGTGGCTAAAAGGTGGCAAAATAATTCTGTAGTTCTTTTATAAGGTAACATGCATAGAAATAGTGGTCATGGGGTGGACAAGGGCTTGACTGGGCACAGACCCTCATAGTGTTCGAGTGCGGCAAAATAATTCATGTTTTTTTAATCAAAGGCCACAAAGGTATAGTCATATGGATAGTGATGTAACAACTTTAGTGGCTGTCCTCCACTGACACAGTGACTGTTGCTGAGGCAAATTACTCTGTTTTTTTTTCTTTGATCCAGGAACACAATGAATGATTCTTCAAATAAAATCCACATGAATATTCTTTTCTGTTCTTTTCTTCAGGGGCCTCCAGTGCTGTCTATGTTTCTTAATATGCCTGTCTCTGGAATCATCATACAGAAGAGACATCCTCATCTTATCCATGCAGTATAAAGAACAGACAGCTTCAGGGAACTACCTGAAATGATATAATCAAGAACAGAAAACATTACGGGTAACATCCATTGAACTGTACATATTGAAAAGGAAAACCACCGAATCACCAAAACTGTACAATACTTACCTTCCAGTACTGGTATGCAGCAACCGAAATGGAGAGCATCAGTGACAACACACTTTAATCATATTCAGATTGATAGGATCTCCAGAAAAATCTGCAAGGACACAGAAACATGGAAGTTTAAAAATACAGTGTTGGACAGTTTTGATAAACATGTCACATAGGAAACAGAGCCACCACAAAAAAATACTTACCTTCACCCATGCCTCCCCCAACCCCCCAAACAACAAAAGAAAACATTCCTTTACCTGGTACCATTGGAAAAGGAAAGCTTCAATTCCCAGAAAGCAATCCAGACTCTCGCTGATGGGAAATCCCGTCAAGGAAAGAAACACAATCAATGTTTAAAAACCAAATGGTTAAACATCCCCTCTCAATACCACATTACCTCAACAAAATAAAAGAACTTACCACTTGTTGTGCAAGAGTACAGAATACAATGGGTGTCATCTATTTTTAGTTTGTTGACCAGGTAAGTGCACAAGACAAATTCTGCCTATTTTCAGGCACAATCTGGGGAAGGGGGACACAGATGAATGTCAATTGACCTTGAACCAGATTAAGCTGTTGGCAGTATTTTTAGTGAATGGGGTAAAATTTGGCCAGGGCACCATGGACATTCTCCTACTCTTTTTGAAAAATGCCATGGGATCTTTAACATCCATCTGAACTACCACCAGAACAGGCAAATAGGACCTCAGTTTAATGGCTCATCCAAAAGACAGCACCTCAGGAGCGTAGCACCCCCCTCATGCTGCACTACAGTGTCAGTATTGGGATTTAACCCAAGTGCCTGGTGTGGAGATAGAACCCACAGCCTTCCAATCTCCCAGCCTCAGAGGCGAGTGTGCTACCTGCTGAACCACTGACACTCGATCTGTCACTGTGGTCCATAACCAGCAGCAGCACGCAGAGAGCAGCAGCACTCCAACTAATCTTTCCAATTACATAAATGATAATAATAGCAGCAGCAGCAGTAAGAAGTTTACTGTAAATTATCAGTGTTAGAAGTCTTCATACAGTATGTTATTGACCAGACATTGTGAATTTTTCTTATGATCCACATTCTTTCTGCCTGTTCTTATTTAGCAATTGCAGAGCTTTCTAGCAGCAGCATCAGCAATGAACTGCAGAACAGCACGCATTTTTTGACTAGCACTACTGTTTCACATTTGTTGTTAGTGGCAGGAGACATATTGGGGTACAACAAGAGGCTTAGTCCCTTGACATAAATATTTTCTCATTTTATTCTGGGTGATTTCTCAGGACAGTGTGCATACAGTGCAGCAGACGAGAGGGATGTAGCAGTAGGACAGCAGTTTTTGACTTTCGCCACTATGTAACATGTTTTGCTGGCAGGAGACATATTGGGGTACAACAAAAGGCATATTGCCTTGACATCAATATTTTCTCATTTTATTATGGGTGGTTTCTCAGGGCAGTGTGCATACAGCATAGCAGACAAGAGAGGGACCTAGCAGTAGAACAGCAGTTTTACACTTTTGTCACTATGTAACATGTGTTTTGCTGGCAGGAGACCTATCAGGGTACAATAAGAGATATATTCCTTTGACATATATATTTTCTCACTTTATTTTGAGTGATTTCTCAGTGTAGTGTGCATATAGCACAGCAGACAAGAAAGGAACTAGCAATAGGACATCAGTTTTTGACCTTCGCCACTATGTGACATGTGTTTTTCTGGCAGGAGACATATTGAGGTACAACAAGGGGTATATTTTCTTGACATAAATATTTTCTAATTTTATTCTGGGTGGTTTCTCAGTTAAGTGTGCATACAGTGCAGCAGACAAGAGAGGGACGTTGCAACAGATCATCAGTTTTTGTCTTTTGCCACTACATAATATGTTTTGCTGGCAGGAGACATATTGGGGTACAACAAGAGGCATATTCTTTTGACATCAATATTTTCTCATTTTATTATGGGTGATTTTTCAGGGCAGTATGCGTACAGCACAGCAGACAAGAGAGGGACATAGCAGCAGGACAGCAGTTATTGACTTTCACCACTATGTGATGTGTTTTGCTGACAGGCGACTTACTGGGGTACAGCAAGAGGCATGGTCCCTTGACATAAATATTTGCTCATTTTATTCTGTGTGATTTTTCAAGAAAGTGTGCATACAGCGCAGCAGACAAGAGAGGGATGTAGCAGCAGGACAGCATTTTTTGGTTAAATATTTTCTCATATGTTTCTTAATGACTTCTCTGGGCAGTTGCACACCACTGCAAAAGAGTGACCAAGAAGTATTACAGTGGCGTGTGATGAATTTGGGGCAGTATTTAATTCATCTGTATGAATATCACAAAACGTTTCAAAACATGAAGACTAAAGGCAACTACACTGCCATTTTTTTGGCTTGTTATCTATCCAGTAATCGCACTCTTAGAATTTTCTGTTAGACACCTTCAACTATGTAATGGCAGGCAGCAAGATGTAGTGGCCTCAGGACTGCCCAGTTTTGTTAAGATAGACAAGACTTTTTGGTTGTGTTTTCATCTCACTTTTAATAATTGTTTGTGAATTTGTGCTTTATAGGAGGAGTTGGTAACAAATACATCACTGAAAACAGCAGACTACTCTACCATAAAACTAGGATAATTAATACAGAATGGAAAAAATCTTGGATATAAAGAAAGATAAGAACAGGACAGTTATTTCCTGGGGAAGGTTACAAAGGGAGTACAAAATAGAAAAAGAAATTAGACGAGGAAGACAAGAGGACAGAAAAAATATTTTTACTTTTTGATATCTTTTTTTCATTTTTGGGGGTTTTCAGGGGGCAATAACACTTTAGGGACATATACTTACAACATAAAGAACTGAAAAAATGGACTAGAAAAATATTAAGGGGTTCTACCACTGCTACGCCCACAAAACTTCACTACCAGCTTCTGGAGTTTCTCCTGGTTGGCAATTATGGTCTCCTTGTTCTCCTTGATGGTTTTCACATCCTGACATACTTCAGTGAGCACATGCCAGATGTCAGAAAATTCATCCCACAGGACGGTCAGGTCTGCCTGCATCACCACAGCATTGGGAGCTGATGGTGGCAGTGGGTGATGGGCTGCTGAAGCTTCAAGTGCCTCCACTTGCTGTTCCCTGCCCCTGCTGGAGTGTGTGCATGCACCACCTGCTTACCTTGACCCTTTCTCCTATCTGACCTCCCCAGCCTGCCATGAAATTCTTTGGTGTGGTGGACCCTGAGGTGGGTTCACTGCCCACCAGTACCTAAAAGGGTACCCTTTTTTCCCTCCGTACCTCTCTTCCACAGAGATTGCATATCACAATACTGCTGTCTTCAGTGTGATACACAAAGGACTCCCACACTGGGGAGGTCTGTGGATAAAACAAGGGTGACCCTGGAATTACGGTGGGCTCCTGCTGTTGCTTTACTGGCAATGCATGCTGCTGCAGCTGTTCCACCTACTGCTGCTGTTCTGCCAGCCCCTGCAGCAGCTGCTGCTGCATTTTGCCAGGTGCATCCCTCCCTGGCTGAAACGCATCATGATTAAGATGAATCCACACATGCAGACTCTGCACCTGGTGCCCACTAGGTCCTGCATTGGCCGCTTCTTGCTCCTCCAACATAGTAACTATAATAACTACCCCCCCCAAAAAAAAGGAGACATACAGGAGTGAAAAATCACAAAATCAAATACAAAAAAACCCAGAAACAAATGCAAAGCACAAACAATAAGCACTAACACAATGTGAACAGAAGACAGATAGGTATAAGTAATGCACAAAAAAGTGATTAACTATTTAAAGACTTTTTTCAAGCAGGTTGTGTGCCACAGAACTGATCTCAGTCTGTACCTCTCAATCACTGGGAGAAAATGAAAGTAATTCATTCACTTCCTTCCAGGATAAAAAGCAGATACCTCACTTTCTGCCTGTTTCAGTCTCATGTGAAGTGCAGAAATTCTGCCATGTGATTCTGCAGTTTTATTGGTAAAATTCTCCTTAACAAACACAAGGCAAAGTCACAAGTGAAGTCAGTGGCGAAGCTGCCAAGGTGAATCTCAGATGTGCCTCTGCAACTTTGTGAAATGATCCTCAGAGGTGAATTTGGTGACTTTGCCAAAACTTCTCCCACAGAGTAAAGCTTTGCAGCATCTCTAGCTGAGGCCCCTAGTTGAGACCCCTCGTCTCCCTCACCCCCACAATGTGACACATCTACAAAAGTTCAGGTACTTCGTGTTGCAGGATCCTTCTCCCACAGCTGCTCATAATTGTATTTAAGGGTTCTCTAATATTCAAAAAAATTTACATCTTGCACTCAGCTTCTATAGATGAGTTAAACTAGTGATCCGATTACTGATTTCATTGGGGCAGAAGACTGAGACAATATGATCAAGATGGCAAGAACAAAAGGTGCTTTTAAATATAGGAACATTAAAATAGATATCTACTCTAGTATATTGCCAAGAATCCAAACCAGACGTCATCTTTTCTTAGCTTTTCATTTTGAGGTAATATATGGACAATACAATATGAAAAAGCCCATGCTAAAGCTTTTTTTTTGTTTGTGTTTGTGTTTTTTTTTTTTTTTTGTAGTCCAACAATGATTTTATTGTTTGGCATAAGAATGGCATCATAATCCATTAAAAATAATGATGAAATTGTTATGCCAATACCCATTTAAAAGGCAATACAGATTTTGTAACTGTCTCTTATTATACAAATTTATCAATAAATAGTTGATTTTATATTTACCATTTCTTAAGCATATGTTTCCCGATTTTTAACACTAATCTGAAAAAGGATATCAGCACTATAGCAGATTCAGGTTCACATTGATTCATTAATATTATGAACCAGTCCTTAACTGATTGATTGTAGGCTATTAGAAATGCAATCACAAAGGAACATTTATTTTTGCTGTACAGAGGGCAATTAAACAGCCCGTGAAATATAGTTTCATCATGACTTATGTTACAGAAACACTCAATGTCTATCCTTTTTTCATTATTTTCTTTTGCATATCTCGGCTCACTTTATTTGGTCAATGGTATTAGTTTAAATCTTATTTGGGTTATGAACCACATGTCCTCTGGTTTCAATGGGAGAAGGAGGTAAAGCTATGGTGTAGGGTTCCTTTTATTCAATGCTATCCTTCAGCACACATTGGAGTTTCTCAAATTTTCCAGATCATAGGATTTAAACCAATTAAATATTTTATTTTTCAGTAGTACTTTACAAACATTACAAATTAGTAACCCATGCAAGTAATCTTTCCTTAAATGCATAAACTCATTTTTTACAATTTAAGCAAGTTTCTCTAATCAATAAGACTTCCCACCATTCATAAATATTTTAACCTTTTCCGTTAAATATCTTTTTGTCCAAATATTATCTGGTTCATGCATAACCATAAGGCAGAGAGACAGGATTTTGTTATCTAGAGCTCTTCCTCACTCTGCTCTTACAATATAACCATGAATGGAAGTACAACCTTGTAAGAGAGATTAATAGAATAATGAGAATGGGACCTCCATCTTTGGTAACTTATAGAAACATGGAAACATAGAATTTGACGGCAGATAAAGATCGCTTGGCCCACCTAGTCTGCCCATTACCCTACCTAACAGATAAGTTGCAGATCCAAGTTAATCAACAGCCTACTTCCTCCTACCCCTGCTAGAATTGCCTTATGTCTATCCCATGCATTCTTGAATTCCTCCACTGTTTTTGATTCTACGACCTCCTCAGGAAGCCTGTTCCATGCATCCACAACCCTCTCTGTGAAGAAATACTTCCTCACATTACGTCTGAGCTGTCCCTCTCTATCTTCAAATGGTGCCCCCTTGTTCTTGCACATCTCTTTTTCTGAAAGATGCTACCCTCCTGGACTTTATTGATTCCCTTGAGGTATTTGAAAGTTTCTATCATGTCCCCCCCTCTCCCTCCTTTCCTCGAGACTACTTGCATCTTAAGTTCCTTTAGTCTTTCTTCCATTATCTTCTGGTGCAGACCCTGCACCATTCTGGTTGCCCTCCTCTGGACAGCCTCCACCCTGTCTATGTCTTTGTGGAGATGGAGTCTCCAGAACTGTATACAGTACTCCAGATGTGGTCTTACCAACTGTCTGTACAGAGGGCCAACAGCTTCTTGTTTTCTACTGGTGATGCCTCTTCCTATGCATCCCAGTATCCCCCAGCCCTCCCTACTGCCTTCTCACATTGCTGGCCCACCTTTAGGTCATCTGATATGCAGTGTTGGGAAAGTTAATTTTTCTATTACTTTCCTATTATGTTTGGAAACTTGTTCCAGGAAACTCTGTGCAGTCACTAGCAAGGATGGAAACATATTAGAAAAAGTAATATACTTTACAATTATAGTTACTTATTTCTTTTTATACAAAAACAATACAAAAATAACAAATAACTGTAACAGATTAAATTTTTTGAAAGTAATATGTTAGTTACTAGTTACTTCCAAATAAATGTAATCAGTTACAGTTATGTATTTCTTTTGTATAAAAATACATAAGTAATTGTAACTGTAAGGTGTATTTCTTTATCTAGTACTTCTCCATCCTTGCTAGTGACTGCAGAGAGCTTTCTGGAGCATGTTTCCAAAAGTAATAGAAAGTAATAGAAAAAGTAACGTACCCAACACTGCTGATATGACTACCCCCAGGTCCATTTCCATTTTTGTTGTTGTCAGTATCTCACCCCACACTGTGTACTCTTCCCTTGGGTTTTTGTTTCCCAGGTGCATTACTTTGCACTTCTTTGGGTTGAATCTAAGCTGCCATACCTTTGACCATTCCTCCAACCTTGCCAAGTCCCTTTTCATCCCTTCCACCCCCTTTCATATCAACCCTGTTGCAGATCTTTGTGTCATCTGCAAAGAGACATACTTTCCCTTCCAGTCCCTCTGCAATGTCACTTATAAAGACATTAAAAAGGACCAGCCCCAGTACTGAACCCTGTGGTACCCCACTAGTAACCCTCCTTTCTTCACTGTGGACTCCATTTACTATTACTCACTGTGTAATAACTCTATACATCAGAGCTGCATAGTACACTATGATTTAATTTTGAGTCAGTGGTGTTAAGATCCAGAGCTACCATGTACCCTCTATAATTAGTGTTCCATTTATATATCATTGTTCTATTTTGATTTAGCCTTTTTATCTATTCTTTTGCATGTTTATCTCATTTACCATTAGAGAATACCACCCCAAAATAAACATCATCTTGAACTACCTCTAATGTGATATTAGTAAGGTAGAATGGCTTTTTATTGCACCCCCACCTCAAAGTTAATAATTTTAGTATTTGATAAGTTGATCTTTAACTTGTGTATCTTGCATTGTTCTGTAAATGTATTGATATTTCTCTGAAGGTGACAGTAACAGAAATACCATGTCCTCTGCATATACAACAAGGGGACACTCTGACCACCAGTATTTGGGGAATGACGAGATGGATTGAAAGAACTCTAGTAAAATCTGATTAAAATATAGAATCAATAATAGCAAGGCTTGACCCTTTATTCGTGTCAAACGTTTGTGCAAGATGACCTTTCATATCATATATTACATGTGTTTTATGTCCCGAATATAAATTTTGAATACAAAAAAACAGTATTATTATTATGTGCATATCAATTAATTTTTCCCAAAAGATGTTCCTGTCTGTTAAATCAAATTCCAATGAAAATTTGACAAATAGGACATATAACTTTATTCTCTATTCAAAACCTATTTTTCAGTAAGGTGGGCAAGGATAAAAATGTGATCAACTGTAGAAAAAGTATGATGCAAACATGCATGTACAGTAGACATGATAGTATATTCTTTTGCATTATCTAATAAAGTAATCATGAAAGTAACATTTTCATGTAAACCTTAGAGATACAATTAATTGTGAAAGTACAATTCTCATGAAAACCTTACAGATACAATTTAACAAACTTAAGGGCTGGTGGATCTTTAGGTGACTTAGGGGCTATCTAGTTAAATAATGTGAAAGATAACATTTTTTCCCATGCTGGCATAAATAGTTTTCCTTTTAAGTACTTGTTAAAAAAATGAATGAGAAGAATGACCCATTATTCCATACTGAACTTAAATATGTCTATCAAGAGCCCATCCATACAGGAGCTTAATTGGGTTTAGCTATTATTATAGCTGATTTTACTGTCTCAAGTGTAAGAACTAATGGATATGGCAAGACTGGATGGGCCAAGCAGTCCTTATCCATCATCAGATTATATGTTTATATGGTTCTTATGGCTCTTCCAACAGCTGTTGTGCATACTAATTGCTTCCTTTCAGTTCATTAATAAACCGATCATAGAATATCACCTGGAAGTAATTGATCCAACTGGCATGGGGTATACAAACTCTTAAAGTGCTGTCAAAATTATTGGTTCCACAAGCCAGTAAGTGCACACACTTCTGTTTTAGCTTTAGTATTGATTGTGTTCCCTGTCACTGCACAATTTATGTTGGAAATTAATTTTTCCATTAACAAGAACATTTTTATATTTTTCATTCTCCATTTAATCTTAACAAATTTTCTTTAGTACAATTTTTGTCACCTGCTTGGTTAGTTTAGCAGTGAATGACTTAAAGCAATCTGAATCAGAACTGTACTTGACTAATATGTAGTGATATGTTTCATTTCTCCATGATGGTTTTCCTTTTCTCGTTGATTTGCATACAGGGATGTATTTTCAGACTGGTATATGAATCTGCCCTAGTTTCTCATAGTTTACCTTTTTTCTCTGTCAGTGACACTTGTGTACTGAGAGATATTCAGGCTCTAATAAGACAGCTATTTAGTGCAAAGTAATAACTGATTCTCTGAGAGGTCACTTTTTAATTTGCTGGTGTTTTGGTCTTTATAAACTTTGCCTTTCTTTCTTCCTCCCTATAAAGGTCTAAACATAAATTAGCAAAACTGGAATTTATAATACTTATGACCTGAAACATTGACTGACTTAGTTTTGATTTTAATAACAATAATGGGTTTAATTTCTATGGCTCCATTTGTCTCTGTAATTGGCTTTCTCCTCAGGTGTATAAGCCTGTCTGTTTAATTCCCACTTATAATATTTGCATAATGAATTTACTCTATGTTACCACTTAGCTACTGCAGCTTTTGGAATTACTCTGCAAAAGGGAGAATGGTATTTCAGTCTGAATAGTTTTAAAGTCGTAATTCATTTTATTTTCTTTGTTTCACATTAATCTCTGTACAATCATGTATCTATAAAAATTAATAACTAGAAAGTTTTAATCAATATTTCATGAATCAGCAATGGACTGGAGTTCTCTGGTATAAGCTGAAAACTCTAGTACATGTGAAACTATAAAAACTGTTAGTAAAAGAAAAAAAATCAAACACGACAACCAATAGGAAATGGATTATTTGACTATTTATTAAAGAATGCCATATCAAAGCATTTTATTTATATTAATGAATGAAGCATTATGATTGATCTTTAACTTTGTTAACTGACAGTCTCCCTTTAAACCCTGCAAAGCAGGAAATCATCCATTGATGTCTTTTGTGTCATTTCGGATCATCCCACCCATGCACCTACCCTAATCTACCACTCAGCACCCATCCCACCCATGTATAAATTCTCCATGCCATACTTACTATGTGTATAAATGTAGCATTCTACAATTATACATAAAGTTGCTCTGATAAACCTATTTATTACACTGTGTTTATCATCACACTTATTGCATATATAACTGATATGCAGTGGGGACCTGTGTAATAAATGATTTATATAAACAAGTGCTGTTTGACTTCAGTTAACCTCATGAGTGGTGTAAACAGCATGAGCATAGATCAGTCCTTTATCACACAGTGTCCCCTCTGCATATTTTACTTATGCAATCAGATAGGACCTTGAATGACAGATTTTTTTTTAGCTTTTAAAAAAATATTATTTATAAAAGTTTGTGGGTTTATTTTTTTAACTAGCGGTTTTGCTCGTTCCCCTATCCTGATTGCCATAGCCATTGCTAAAGACGTAATGTCTGGATGACAATCTGACATTGCAATGTGGCAGTTCACTGCTGCTGTAGAACTGCCACAGAAATTTCACACCACTGCTGCAGAAGTTCTGTTGCAAATAGAAACCCTGCCACAGAATTTGGTCCCAAAGTGCCTAAGAAAAATCAGGGCCTAGCTCAACAGCAATTAAAGAAGGCACTGTCCTCAGACTTTCAGGCACCCAAAGCTGAGGGGTAAACCTGCTTTACAGTACTGAAGTGACAAATTCTAACACATTACATTACCATGGCTGGGGGGCTTGGATTGAGCCAAACCAGTTCTGGGCAGCACTTTTATTCAAAATCTTTACAGATAGGGGGGATGCCCCGGTTGCTACTCACTGTTACCAGTTCCAAATGCACTTTCTGAAGAAATTCACTCCCTCGGGCATCAGAGAAATTAACAGCCACCACAACACGGCATCTAGACCATTCCTCTTATGAAATAGGGTGAGAAACAAAAAGAGGGGGCTCCCCTCTGACAATCATCTTCCCACAGGCAGAGCACCGGCCAAACTCACTTGAACTCTCCACTGAACTGAATTGACTTGAACTGCAGCACTACAAGTTGTAGGTCATGCTGCTGCAAGAGTTCCTTCCACATTCCATTTAAGAACCCTCTGCCCAGCAAAGCTGACCAGTTGGCTTAAAGGAGCCCTACAGGGATTTTACCCTTATGCTGACCAACTCGTACCTAAACTACACTACAAAGGGGTTCTAGTAACCCAGGGGAACTGGGATGTTTCATTCATTGCCACCAGGAAATCCTCCTGTCTGCAGCAAGGGCTTTAGACTGCAACAGGCTCCTCCCCAGGTGCCCTACAAGAGGAGAGGGCCCACCCCTCTTTACCTATGGCCAGCAAAGGTAAGTCACCACAGAGGATGTGGCGCCATCCAGGAGAACCTTCAGCTGTAGCTGACAAACTAGCTAAAGGCCTTCTCCATGGTAGCCATCTGTGGCCACCAGAGGCTACTTCCTGATGGGACAGGGCTGATTCCTACCCCCATTGGTCAGGGCCAACAACCTGTATGCTATCAAGCACTCACCCAGCTCCACCACTGGGTACCTACTAAGGAATAACTAACTACCCACTATACTACACTACTGGGGCAGCCTAAACCATTAAAACATTGCAAAAACTGTAAACTGTTTAAGAACATTCACATGGCATTGCTATGCATTTCTTAAATCTAAAACTACACACTTTAACAATTTTATGAAGACACTGAAGCACCCACAAGAGCTTCTGGATGAAGATCTACTTTGTTCCTCATCTTCTTACAAATGCATCTGCAAAAGAGAAAAGCATGCAAAACACACAACAGAGGCAGATACTACATGACTCTAAACTTTTTTTCTATCAAAAACAGTATAAAAGTACAAAACAATACAAAAAGAAAAAAATGTGGGAGGCAGAACCCTCATTGTCCATCTAGAGCTGAAGAGTCTCTCACTGGGTACTCCCAGTGAAGAATGTCTCTGGAATCTGACATAACCAGTCCAAGGCAGTTCTTACATGCAGGTGCATGGCCCACTAGAGAATGTCCAGGAACAAGTCAACCAGGACTAGGATGGTACTGGCATTACCTCCTTAGATGACAGCCATTTAAAGAAAAATAACAATCATTTCTGTACCAGTTCAGATCTGTTGGCTGGTCCTGGGATTCACCTCTGGCACCAAACCAGACCTGGATATCTGGCTTTCTTGGCTGTAGGTGACATCTTCAGACTCCAACCTCCCCAGAATCTCTGGCTTGGGTTTCGGGATCTGCTTGAACAAAAAGAAGAAACTGCAGACATGAACATCCCTCTTTCTCCCAGGGGGGATGATGCACACAAATCTTCAGTGATTCTTTGACCAATTGAATACAGATGTGTGACCCTCTGACCATGACTTACAGTCTCTGATGGTGTTTATCACCAGACTAGCAACTTTTTGCAAAACTGGCACATCCAGGAACTTTTCTCAGAAATACCACTGGGGAGGGGGGCAGTACTCTGTAGTTCCATCCGGTCATGTCATCCTAGTGGAAAAGACAGTCTTGTTTCCATCCAGACCTATGGTGGTTACAGAATCTACTGTATGTGGAGGTTGCATCCCACTCTCCAGCTCTTGATTTGTTCATGAAACACCCTGTCTCTGTCAAAGGCTCTGGCCTTTGAATTCCAACACTAGTTCCAACCAGCAGTCTCTCTGGCCTCTTCCATTAGCCAGTCCTGTTAGTGATCTTCTATCTCCTCCCACATCCATCTAGGCAGATATGGATATTTTAGTCCAAAGATCTTTTCTGCATTCCTCCTTGTGACTCTCTCCTCTTTACTAGTTTTGGGAAGATGGCTATCTCCAGCCTGGCCTGGCAGTAGCCAGATCTGAAGTTCCCTGACCTCTTTATCCCACTGTGCCCCCTTTCCTTCTCGGCCTGCAAGTGCAAGGTAATTTCCTTGGAGGGCCCAGCAGCTTCAATGACCTCTGGTGGCAAGACTTCCCCATCGGACTCGTCCATCTCAGGCACTCATAGTGCAGTATCTAGTGGCTCAGAAATATCCATACGGTCTCCCCAGTAACAAGTCACTGGTTTGACTCCCAAGAATACCCATTCTTCACTACAATTGGAGGAACTGGGCTCCTAGTTAATGAGGTCTTCAAGTTCCTCATCCAACCCTGGATGACGAGCTTGATGTTAGACTTGAAGTCAGAGTTTGAACTTGGACTCAGACCCCCTTCTCTCAGAGACAATAACTCTGAGCAATCAACAGACTGGAGCCACCCAGTTTCTTCATCAGCAGAGGGGCCATAGTCCATATCAGAAACTCCACCCTACTCTGGCAGACTTTCAAAAAATTTCTTGTACAATTCTTCAAGTCCTTCCTCACAGAATTCTTCTTCCTGAGACTCTTAAGGAGTTCTACATTGACAGTCCAAGTAAGAGCCAAACAGAGAGGTTAGACAGGTTCCCCATTGGAACCACATGGCATGTCCATCCCAAACTTTGAACTGCAATTACTGCAGTAGGGTATCACAATCACATCTCTTCCCACTTTTAGGCACACTGCACACATGCTGACTGGCCATCCAGGGAGCTCTACTGTCAGTGGAGCTCCCACACAATCATTTCCTCCTCAAATTTTCTTAACTCACATTCTTTCTGAGCCACCCAGGATCGGACATGTATCGTATACCCACTGACCATCTTGAACACTGCAAATAAATATGCAACAAAGTTGAAGTTTAACTTGCTGCATTCTTTCTTCTTGCACAGTGTCCTGTACATTTGGCTCCATGCCATTTTATTTTTGTGGGACCTCTTTTGTTTTCATCCTCTGCCCATACATAGCACTGCAATGGCATGACATCATCCAAATTTGACTATCACTATTTACACTTCACTACACTCTCACAGTTGTATTTGCAGATGACTAGAAAAATGAAACATCTTGAGCTACCCAGAACATTTCTGTTGCAACAGCATTTGAATTGAAATAGTCACAGATGCTAATTTCTCCCAAAACTTTTTGCTGCACTGCTGCAGATTTGACACTTGTCGCTCATGCACCACTGGATGGTCCTGAAAAGTGTCCAACAGCACAAGCACTGGATACTTGACACTGGACTGAATGATCTTCTGATTTAGTGGGGAATTCACCTGTTGGGTTGACCAAGAAATCTTCTGCTACAGAGCCCAACAGTTGTCCACAAATTGCAAACATGCCCTGACACCTCAAATGCTCTCCACACTCTCCTCACGAGTACTGCACTTTCCAACAGATGACTCCTGCTTGGATGCAGGGTTTACTTGGCATTGCCCAATCACTCAACACCATGAAAATGGGCAGGGGCACACTCTCTCTCTCTCTATCTCTCTCCCCCCTCAAGCACATCTCAAGTTTGCTGAGACAGAATTTAAACAGCAAAACTAAACCTTTTTTTCTCAAGTCCACCAATGCAATTCAGAAACTTTCTTCCTTCATGAAACAGTTCTTCCATTGGGTACACTGCCACCAGACAAAAAACACAATCATACTTTTGCATGGCAACCTTTCTCCCCCCAAATCTGCTGATGAGCCCCCATTTATGTAACACCTACCCCCCATGGGCAACATGAATAAAGTCCTTACCCTTGGCTGCTAGGCAGTTACCTGACTCATTATCTAGGAGGTTGGGGGGAGGGCACATAACAACATTTGTATTTTTGTGAGTCCCAGGAAGATACCTTGGCAATAATGGGTTTTACACAGTCTGAGGGGTCCACAGAAAGTTAGACAGGTCACACACAGATCGAATGTCCACAAAAGGCATAAAGTTTTGCAGTATGGCTTTATTTCTGACACGATGGTCAGCCAGAAAAGTTGGTGCTCTTTTGCAGGTGCAGGGCAATGTGCACAGAATCCACAAGCTAGGACATTTCTACCATTACAGTCAATTTGAACATCCATCTCCTCTTCTCAGCAAATGGACTGGTCAGTGCATGTCCCAAACATTTTAGAGCACATAGTTCCTCAGAGTAAACATTAATTCAAACACCCAACCCCTCTTCTGGCAATGGACAGATACCAGGATCCCAAAGCAAAAGGAAAGTTACCCTGGGGGCATACTATCCTGACCATAGGAGGGATGGCAGCACCTGACTTCCCAAATAACTTTTACAGGGAGAGTAGCACCTGACTCCCTAAATAGCTTTCACAGAGAGGGCAGCACCTGACTCCCTAAATAATTTGTGACCAGGTTGCCTTGGTCCAGTGTCAGAGGGGAAGTCAACTCGATTCTAGCCAAAGGTCAGAGAACTCTGAATTCACCACAGGATCAAAACCATGTGAAGGCACTAAATCGCTTTTGGCAGTTCCACATTAGTTCTGACAAAAACACTTTGCATATCAATGCTGTGAGGGTCAGGCTTACTTGAAACTATCCCTCAACAACAATTGAAGAAGGAACTGTCCCTGACAAATTCCAGCACATAGCATTTCATGGACTGGAGGGCTTGGATTGAGCCAAACCAGTTCTAATCAGTACTTTTACTCAAAATCTTTACAGATGAGGCAACGACCCCAGTTTCTACTCACTGTTACAAGTCCAAAATGCACTTTGTGAAGTAATTCACCCCCACGGGGCATCACAGAAAATGGCAGCCACCACAACCTGGTGTCCAGGCCATTCTGCTAATGAACTAGGGTGATAAAGGAAAAGAGTGGGACTCCCCTCTGACAATCGGTCTGCCCACAGGTAGAGCACTGACCAAACTCACTTGAACTCTCCACTGAACTGATCTAAACTAAACTGACTTTAACTGCAGTAGTACAAGTCATGGGTCATGCTGCTGTGAGAGTTGCACATTCCATTTTAGAACCCTCTGCCCAGCAGAGTTGACCAGATGACTTAAAGAAGCCCTACAGGGATGTTACTCTTGTGCTGCCTAGCTCCTACCTAAACTACACTATCAAGGGGTTCTAGTAACCCAGGGGAACCCGGGTATTACAAATAGGTAAATATCTAGTTGTAGGAGTGTATTTTCTAAACCCAAACAAAAAGACGCATATATTCTGTATCTAATCTTTTATATCTATCTATCTATCTATCTATCTATCTATCTATCTATCTATCTATCTATCTATCTATACACACACACACACATATGCTTGCAAAACCATATCTATATAAAATAGATGGAATATACATTTCATTGCTTCAAAAATCCATTCTTGGTAAGAGGTCTTAGCACATTTTATGAAGTAAACCTCAGTTTTTTGACTATATAATTGTGTCTGAGTATTATGTTGTAGTGGCAGGTGGCGTTTGAGTCACTGTTCTGGAATGTAGGTAGCCAGACCAGAATCTTCTAGATAATGGAATTCTTTTTTCCCATTTACATTCTATCAATGGACAGAATTAGTTAAAACTTCTTCCACTTTGCTGTTACTTACCATCTGTAATATGAAATTATAAATACATTCACGGATCACAAAGCGTGAAATATACCACATGCATGATTAGATGTGTAAGCTTTGTCAGTCAAGGTGTGCACTTTTTAGATTAATGGTAGGAATATTTTACAATGTTTTTATAAACAGCTATATTTCTAATACTAGAAATAATTTAACTTAATTTTGTGTTCATTCTGTAGAGACAGAAGTGTTGAACAATTATCCTAATACCACCACTTTCACTGCAGTGGTAGTTCTGTGTCCTTTTCTAAAATCACGATGCTGCAAAATAAGGAGACAGATAATATCTGGTCACAAAGTGACAGAGTTGGAAAAATATATTTTTTGCAGCAGTTTGTTGGGAAGATGGGGTAGATATGAGGCAGAAATGTGCATTTGGGTGGTGTTGCCCCCATTAATATGAGAAAAACTCTAGCCAGTTTCCAAATAGTTGGTAGATCAGTGGTGGTTAGAAATAAATAGGATGTTACTGAAAGAAGGCAGGCTATGTTAACGATAATGAGCTTGAAAAATCTAGAGTCTAGGCCAATACTAGTGGCTCCACCTTTTGTTGGATAATTACATAGCAGCCTGTATGTTTTGCCAGGGCGTGGAGCTTTGAAGTGGAATTTAACATGGTCAACGCTGGGAATGGGACAGCCTAAATAAGGGGAAGGGGAGTGGGGTTATGTGGAGGCCCTTTGGGTGCATCCTTGAAACATAATTAGACAAGCCAGTGAAACATTTAAGTAAGTTTACAATAATGTTTGGGACTATCAGAACTGTGTTCTCATGATAGAAATACAAAAAAAGTATTGTAAATCCCAGTAATGCAAGGCATCCTATGAAGTATATGTTGGACTATATGACTTTTATGCAATGGTCTGGCACCTTCAAACCATACCTCTGTAATATACCAACAGTAAGCAACAGAACTGTCAAACACCAGAAGACAATATCAGCCATATTGTTCTCATATATTAAGTTAACAATGTGTATTAGTATCTGTTCATATAAGTCAGTAGCATGCAGTAGATAGTAAACTTCAGTACAGTATAATATTCAAAATGCCATAAGTTATTTAAGAACAAAACAAGATCTAGTCATTCAGTTACTATAAACTCTCATTTTCTTCTCATTCTGTACTGCAGATCAACCATCCCTCGGAAAGGGCATCAATGGCACAGGAGAAGAGGGTACAGAGGAAGGAGACCTGGAGGAGAGGACACCTCTGTGACCCAAAACAGCCACGCCACCACATGCTGGTGGCTCCACAGAGCATGAACCGCATGAGAAGCCCCAGCCTGGTCCCTCTGACCTGTGCAGAGCTGCATCTGGATGCAGGCCTCTCGCACCACAACATAAGTGAAACACCAATTTCCAACAATATGATTTTATAATATTTCACCATCCCTGCTCCTGTAATATTTAAACAATAAGGCACAACAGGCTGTGCATTGTGGTAGGATAATGGCACACTTAGGAAGGGTTAAAGCACAAGACTAGCCTAAGTTGTTCTACCACCCTAGGACTGCCATTATCCCACCATGGCACACAACCTTGAGTACCTTATTTTAATTATAAAATAGATGCAGATTTTTTTTTTTTTTTTTGGCAGGTGGGGGTGCATGGCAATCCAAACAGAAACTGTTTTTTTCTGGTGAGGTGGAAGAAATACATGGCAATCCAAACAGAAACAATTTTTTTAATCTTGTTAACAAGCAGTTTATGCATCTCAACAAAATAGTCCCAGCACATGTCACCACTGGCATGCAATCTCAGCTTCAAATATTATGCAGAGCAAAATATACGTATTTCCAGTTTGCTCTTAAACCCTCTAGTTTTCCCAACCCACCCTCATTTACCCATTTCCTCACCTTTCTCAGTTTTTCTTTATATTATTCCCTCCCTTTTCCCAATCTTTTTTATTTTCTGTCTTGCATACATTCAACATATGAAATGTATACTATCAATGGAATATAATAAAGCAGATTTCTGCTCAGTTCTACTGGTACAAGCTTCACCCCCACTATCAGACTACACATAGCCTCACATGGAACCAGGGCTTTTGTTTTATCTGTAACTGGCTAAACAACACAAAGTTCCCCAGTATGCAGGTGAGGATAGGAGGAGCAGTTGTCATAGTCAGCA
Source organism: Neoceratodus forsteri (assembly GCA_016271365.2). NCBI lineage: Eukaryota > Metazoa > Chordata > Ceratodontiformes > Ceratodontidae > Neoceratodus > Neoceratodus forsteri. The sequence goes on along the minus strand of CM028129.1, from coordinate 1,167,367,562 downwards.
AAGAAACACCATAAGTTAAAATTGTAACAATTGCAGTAGTTCATTTTGTATGTTACCTACAGTATGTGTGTGTAAAAACAGGATTATCATGGAAAATGCATTTAATTTTTATTGTTCTTAAAATGACGGCAGTGCTATTTTTAAAGCCTAGATGCAGGTTTTTAGTGAGTAAAGCAGACAGCCATACTTGTGATGCTACAACACTTGTGAACATGTCCACTGAGAATAGTAATTGTATAAATGCCACACAAACAAAAATAATGACCATACTGTTACCCACATACATTTAAATCTCTCTACACAGATCCACCTCAGCAGTGCCAGGAAATGATTGTTGCTCAAAAAGGTATGACATATGAATGCATATAAAACACTAGGCCACAATGTGGTTCCAACAAAATACACTCATGTATTACAACCTCATGTTGTTCTCTTCACTTTACCCTGTGACAGCCATAACCTTCCTGTTATCCAGGTGACTCAGACATCATGGGCTGGATTTTCAAAGCTACGGGAATGCCACAAGCCCCTGGTACGCTGAACGTATTACATATGGGACTTGCGGCATTCCCCTGTTGGTGATCAGGATTTTCCATCCCTTGCACTAATTGCCACACTTTAGACCACACTTTTGTGGTCTAGCATACACCACCCCAGGAGTCAAAATAATGGTGCTTGTGCCAAAGCATTGGCGCAAGCTGCCGAAATCATGGAAATGTCAGAATTGTACTTTAGAAATGGAAAATTGCAAAGAAGTTGCGGCAAAGGGGGTAGGCGCATCACAGAGTTCTAAGTCCTGTGGCGCAGGGCTGAACACAAGCCCTCTACCCCCCTTTTGAAAATCTGGCCCCATCTTTCCAACATCTTCTGCTAACCTACAGAACAATTTTGGGTCAGACACTACAAAATGCTCTCCTACAATCCAAGTACTGTACACATCAATGTACTGCAAACTAGACATATAATTAGAACAAACACTACTTGCATTTTGGAGAGTCCCTTGGCAGTATTTCATCCACAATTGTAGTGCAAGGTACTGTAGCTGAAGATCCAAAATGACAGTCCCTCATCCACTTCTATAACAATAACAACAACAACGTGACAACACCCACAAACCAAACTAAAACCAGTAATGTGCTGCAAGGCCATGGGAGGTGGGGAGCAATGGGGAGGATGGGGGGAATCTTCAATGGGAGACACCTTGAGCAACAGTCAATAAACAGTAAGGTGCTTTTATATGGAGCTTAATTTTAGTACTGGTTCTGTGACATGCTCTGCTCCACTCAGTGTCTTTCACTCCAAGTACCATTTTACACACTCTGCCTTATATGACTGTGTTGGCCCTGGTAATGTTGCACTATGTCATTCTAATACACAACACTGCATGTAAATGGGCCTGTAGTTTACTTGTATAAAAAGAAACTGACATGTCATTCTGTTTACCCTAGCCTGTGAGTCTCATCACCTTATTGTTCTCCAAGTGAGACAAACATCATCTTTCTGACACGTTCAGCTAACGTACACAACTGTTGTGAATCAAAACTGCAAAGTGGTCCCCAAAATGCAAATTTTGCACATCCATGGACTACAAATCAGACATATCATTTATAACAATCAACCACAACTTGGGAAGTACTTGTATTTTGCAAAACCAGTTTGCACTGTTTCACCCACAGTCGTACTGCAGTAGCACAACATCCAAAAAAGACATTCTGTCATCCACTTCAGAACAGCAACATGACAACACTCACAAACCAAACTAAAACCAGAAAGATGTTGGAAGGCAGTTGGGGGGATCTTCAGTGAGAGACACCTTGAGCAACAGTCAATGAACAGTAAGGTGTTTTCACACACAGCTTACTTTTAGCACTGGTTCCTTGATGCACTCTGCTCCACTCAGTGTCTCTCACTCCTTGTCCCATTTTACACACACTGCCTTATATTGCTGTGTTGGCTTGGTAACATTGTATTGTGTCTGTACTGGTCATTCCAAAACACAACACTGCATGTAAATGGGCCTGTAGTCTACTTGTATAAAAGGAAACCAACATGCCAGTCTGTTTACTGTAGCCTGGGAGTCTTGTCACCTGCTTGTTCTCCAACTGAGTCAAACATCATCTTTCTGATATGTTCAGCTAACGTATACAACAGTTGTGGATCACATACTGCAAAGTGGTCCCCAAAAAGCAAGTGTTGCCCATGCAGGTACTACAAACTACACATACCATTTATAACAACCACAACTTTGACAGCACTTACATTTTGCAAAACCAGTTTGCACTGTTTCACTTACAATCATACTGCAAGTTAGCACAACACCCAAGAAAGACATTCTGTCATCCACTTGCACAACAGCAACATAACAACACTCACAAACCAAACTAAAATCAGAAAGATGCTGGGAGCCAGTTGGGGGGGAGGGGGACAGAGATAGAGACATAGACCTTCAGCAACAGACAATGTATAGTACTCTACTTGTATAAAAGGAGGCTAGCTCACCAGAATTTTTTTTATTAACTTTCACAACCTGTGTAACAAACATACACTGCACAAAAGTTCCCCATGCCTTCTCATAACATGTTCTCTTCACAGGAGAATATGATATAAATGTCATCCTCCGGTGATATATTCAGCAAAAATGCTACTGTACAACATTCTACATTCCCATGCAAGCACATATTCCTCCTCAAAAGAAGAACAACTGTTTTGAATACTACTCATGTAAACAAACTACATAAATAATGCATACTGAACAAAATTGTACCATGACTTCATATAAACTCTTCTCTTTCACAGTACAAGAGCAGAGGAAATCAATCTCACCCTCTGCTAACATATTATTCCAAATTACAGGTACACAAGACTACACCTTACAACTGACAAACACCTTCATCCACACAAGCAGAAGAATCAACACATCACACCTCCACATACAACAGATAGGGATAAAAACACGCTCTGTACTCTTTTCCCATCTTTGGCAAGAGACCCAGAATCTTAATATTACTAATTCTCTCCACACACCAACAGAAACGTGAAAATCAGACCCTAATATTTTTTTTTTCAGCACACAGGACAGTCCCTTCAGCTCTCACAACCATGCCACGAAAAGCTAACAATATCTTTTTTTTTTTTGCAGGCTTTGAACCTCCCTGACAAAATAAATACTATAAAGTTTACTCTCTCCACAGTGTAACATCTACAGAAACAGCAACTCATATGAGCTTTTCCAGCACAACCATCACAGCAGACAATGGACTGGATTCTCAAAGAGAGCCAAAAATTCCATAATTGTGGAAAAAAGGCTTGCAGCACTGCAGAAATTTAGTTGTGGCATATTCTCAAAGACAATTTCCGCAGTTCTGGAAAGTTGCAAAACAGGTGAGTTGTGAAATTCCTCAAGTGCTGAAAGTCCACATAATTTTTAATGCAGCTGCAAGAATATTATTAAAGGCCCAGCAGACAGAACAACAGCAGGTGCGCCATATGAAGTGGAGCAGGAGACTTTCACAGTCTTGCAAAAGTTGCAGCAGAACCAGCACTCCCAGTGAGGCAAGCAGCCAGTCCCAAAACTGGGACCATGGTAGCAACACATGTACCAGCAGGACCTTGCACCCACTGGCAATATGTATCTGTTGGATGTGTCTCTCTCTCAGGTGTTTCTTCCTCCTGCATCTATAGCACAAACTTCCATCCCTGCCTCTACTGCTTGTGGGGCTCCTTTATGGGCTGCATTGGGTCCTGTATTTGTGGCTTGTTGCCTTTCAATGGAAATGTGTCCATGTGATTTGGGTGAAGATTAGAGAGTGAAAACAATTTGAGTGTGGACATTTAGTCGACTGCAAGTACAGCTCCCATACATATGGGCGAGTGCTGAAACGGCGACAATTTAACCACTGTTTTTCTGAGCCCCACACACCCCTATGCAGGGGACTTTGCTTCCCACACCCCCTTACTATAATAACCAACTCCAAGGTTGTAGCACCTCGGTGGAGGGTGGGGAAGCATTTGTTTTTGAGTCAGCACTTGCCCATATGTACGGGCACTGTACTTGCAGTCGTCGAAATGCCCCTGCTCAAATTGCCTTTGCTGTTTTTCCTTTGCGCAAATTACATGCTACCCTATTGGTGTTGTAACCACTGACACTACTATACATCCCAAAATTTTGTAGTTATCGGTGCCAGAACCCCCACTTTAATTGTATCCCAGTTGTTAGTACACTGCTTTTTGCTCAGGGTGAGTTATGCCTCACTCTCTGTGGTGCAGCATGTAGGCAACATTCTTTCCGCAACTGCAGAAAAACAATAGTTGAAAATAGCCTTTAAAGAGATATGCCATACTTTTCAATGGCTTTTTTTGCTTAGGAACTTCTGCAGCTGCACTTTTTTCTGCAGTCTGCAGTGTATTTTTCCTGCAGTTGTTGAAGTTTTGTGTATACCACTCAGCTCAATTACTCCTTGTTTTCTGCAGCTGCACAACGTCTGGGGAACGGCACATTTTTTTGCACCTTCCAAGTGTTTTGAGAATCCAGCCCAATGTTTCTTACTTTTTTTTCACTTTCTAGTGTAGCATCAGTAGCAGCAATTGAGGCACTGGCTGAGACCCTCCATCAGTACACAGGAACTGTGACAGAGGGCCTCACCAGTGTCCAGGAGTCTGTCACAGTGGTGTTAGAGTAGCAGAGAGAGATCCTGCAGGCCACTCACCAACATGGCAGGCTCAAATGTAGCATTTACGAGGGCCTCTGTGGTCTCCAATGCAACAACTCTGAACTCTCTCAGACTATCCAAGAACTCAGACAGAGATGCTGCTGAGGAGACCACTGATGGTCTCCTACACAAACTGATGGAGAGAGTGCGAGAGGCAATGGAAGCAATATGACAAAATATTAATATCCAGCTGAAGCAATGAGACCAGGCCCTCTCCAAGGAACAGGAGCAAGAAGAAGATCCTCCATCACACCCCCCCCCTCCACAAACGTCACCAGAAGAGTAGGGGCTGTGATCCACCTGCTGTGAGTCATGAACATGACACTGCCAGGGAGAACCTGCTTCCACTTGCAAGTGTCACCCAGGAAGTGACTCCATCAACCCCCCACATCATGGTATCCCAGGGCAGATACCTATTCAACCCCCCACCAGAAAAAAAAAGTTAATTATTGTTCACAAAACAAACTATATAAAAAAGGACTCAGTACTTAAATGAGAAACAATGTAAAACGTGAAAAAAATCAATACTATTTTATGAAAAAACATTTTCTATTAATAATCATATTTAATTTTTTATACATGTATAAAATGAATAGCATGTTAGGAAAAACATTTTCTATTAATAAACGTATCCTTTTTATGTTGCTTGCACGCATGCGCAAGAAACATAGTGCCATCAACCGAGTTTTCGGAGGTGTGGCACCCGTCTTCCAATTCAGTCAGTGTGTTTGCAGGCGTGGCCCCAGTTCCCCAATCACTGCTGCAGCTGTCTATGACAGCAGTTGAAAATGCAGTGGTCGTACAGCTGAAAGGGAGAGCTCCGCTTCAGTGAGCAGAGCTCTCCCCCCCACACACACAAGCACGCATACTGTGTGCTGATGCACTCCCCCCCCACACACACACACTGTATGGCCAACGGGGTGCCCATACCCCGGCCGGCTCCACGCCCCACAAAAGCTGTCCAGGTGCCACGCTGGAGCCTACCCAGTGTGGTAAAACTGTTATAGCCGGCGTGGTGCCCAATCCCGCCTCGCTCCACAGCTGCACACACCCCAAAGCTTTCCAGGTGCCATGCTGGGAGCCCACCCCAGCATGGCAAAGCTTGTTATGGCCAACGGGGGTGCCCAATCCCCCACCGGCTCCACAGCTGCACACCCCCTCCAAAAGCTTTCCAGGTGCCACGCTGGGAGCCCACCCCAGTGTGGCAAAGCTTGTTATGGCTGACGGGGGTGCCCAATCCTCCGTCGGCTCCAGCCCCCCCAATAGACTTTCCAGCTGCCATGCTGGGAGCCCACCCCAGCGTGGCAAACGTCCCACCTCATCTTAATAAAAACACACCTATAAACAAGAACGTTCCCTCGCCGTCTCCTGCCCCCACAACCCGCACCCACCCACTGCGCACCCTGCCTCCCCACACACCCCCACCCCATACTTACCTCCGGAGCGCGGCGTGACGATCTTCGGTGGACCGGGAACACGTCTGTACTCTTCAAAGCCGACCGCGAACTGAGGAAATGCTGGTAAGCTGTATAATGGAATAAATAGGGTTTTTTCAACTTTGTTGCATATCTCAGGCATTTTTGGGAATTTTGGGCTCAGATTTTCAACATGGGGTTTTTAGGACCCCTCCTCATGAATTCTTGCACTGTCATGGTGTTAATCAGGCCCGAAGGGTGATTTCACGGTCACTGCGTGAAATCACCTTTCAGTACCAATTAACGAAATGACACTGCCAGTGTTCATAAGGTGGGCTTTCAAAAAGTCTATGTTGAAAATGTGGTGAAAAAATTCCTAAAAATGACTGTTTTACGAACGTGCATTGTGCAGTTCCTATGCACGCTCATAAGTTCGCGAATTTTCAATATTTTCACTCCAGATTTTCAACATTACCATTTTACCACACCTCCTTTTGAGCAGTACAGCTGTCATTTTTCACATCTCACCCAAAATGTGTTTCCACCCATGTAGTGCACAATGGCGCAGTCGGTGTGCGAAATCAATGTATGGGACATATTAAGAAAATCACAGTGACACTGTTCATAAGCAGAGGTCTTAAAATGACTATGTTGAAAATTTGGTGAAAACATTCCTAAAAATGACTGTTTTACGAGCGTGCGTTGCGCAGTTCCTTCGTAAGTTCGCGAATTTTCAATATTTTCACTCTAGATTTTCAACATTGCCATTTTACCACACCTCCTTATGAGCAGTACAGCTGTCATTTTTCACATCTCATCCAAAATGTGTTTCTGTGCATGTAGCGCACAATGGCATAGTCAGTGTGCGCAATCAATGTTTGGGACAGATTAAGAAAATCACAGTGACACTATTCATGAGCAAAGGTCTTAAAATGGCTATGTTGCAAATTTGGTGAAAAAATTTCCTTCAGCTGTTCTACAATGTTACTAATAAAGACCCTGCAGCACCCCACTGGTCACCCCCTCTCCCTAGACCGCACCCCATTTACCACCACTCTCTGCCTCCTGTCTGTTAGCCAGTTTCTAACCCAGTTTGCCACCCTTTCCCCCATGCCCAGCCTACCCAGCTAGTTTATCAGCCTCCTATGTGGGATGGTGTCAAAGGCATTGCTGAAATCAAGGTAAGCGTTGTCCACTGCCCCACCCTGATTCACTTCCTTTGTCACCCAGTCAACGAAATGAACCAGATTTGTCTGACATGATGTCCCCACTGTGAATCCATGTTGTCTATGGTCCTGGGCTCCGATGGCTTCTAGATGCCCCACTATCCTTTCTTTAAGCAATGCCTCCATGATCTTCCTCACTACTGAGGTGAGGCTGAACAGCCTATTGTTCCCTGCCTCCTCCCTGCTGCTGCATTTGTGTAGAGGGACCACGTGTGCCCTCCTCCAGTTCACTCATGTTGAATGACTCAGTGAACATGGCTGCCAGAGGTACTGCATCTCCTTCGCAGTTCTCTTAATATCCTTGGGCATATGCCATCTGGTTCCATCGCTTTGTCCACCTTCAATTTAGTGAGCTCCTGCAGGAATCTTTTGCCTTTGAATGGACTATTGTCCACCTCTTCACCCCCTTGGCAACTGCTGTACTGCTGTGGCCCTTGCCCCTCCCACTCTTCTGTGAATACTGAGTGGAAAGACACAGTGGATGACTTGGGAGGAAGGCATGGAACTATCACTTCCAAATACCTAAACAGCACATACAAGCAAGCAACATTTGGCATTGACAAATGCTTGTTTATATACGTGTATATGTTGGCACTGGGTCAGAATAGCACCGACCACAATGCCATCAGGAACAATAGCGTGGCAATAATGTCGTCAGTTTCATTTTTTGCAGGGGGCTCTGCCTCCTGCCCCACCTGACACAAGGGGTTCTGTCTTCTGCACCCTGCCGGACTGAAGGATTCTCACTCTGGGGGGGAGGGAGCGGATCACAGGGAAAGTTAAAATATGTTGGACCATGGAATACTGTTTCCACAGCCTTGTGTCAAAGTAACAAAGTCACAAGTGCACAAAAATGTTGGAGACCGGGGGGGTTGATTCCAAGTCAGCGTATGCCGGCGTATGCAGAGATACGCCAAACCCCTTGGTGTATCTCGCGACTTAAGCCACGTGGTATTCCAGGCCCAGTTCCAAAAGGTGCCTTGCACCATGTCGGCTGTGGGCTATGCCAACCGTGGGTTACACCATCCACTATGCCGCAGCCCACAGCGACATGGCGCAAGTGCAGGTTATGGCAGCAACAGTGCCCTATTCCAAGAGGGCGGCTGCCATAACTCACTGCAGTGATTCCAGGAGCCGCACTGGTGGAACAATGTTAGAGCAGCTTGAAGCTGCTCTAAGGGGCATTCAATGGTACCATCCATTGGATGCCCTCTCTGCAGTGCCACGGCAATGGTGCCGATGTGCTCCCCATGCCCCCACAAGCACATCCATTCCCCTATCCTCCTGAAAGTCAGGCCGTTCTGCAGTTTTCCCCCCTGAACTCCAGTGCCACCTGTCCTGCCCCCATGCCCCCAGGTGCATGTCATGGTGTGCCGGGGTGGGAGGGGCTCTGGGGGAGCTGTCAGTTGTGGGCCTCGACTTGTGATATGTGGGGCTTTTATGCCATGCCCATGGTATTAGCCTCCTCATGTCACAACTCACATGATGTAAGTGGCGGGACCCTGCCACTCTTGGAATGTGGTGCAGGGTCCCTGGCGTAGCGGCAAATGTCGCAACTTGCATACGCTGGTGAGTTGCACCATTCATCCTGGAATCGGGCAACAAGATTAGAACCCTGGTTTCCACTGCCACTGGCTGAGCTGTTCTATGCCCTAGCCCTCCATGCCATGGGAGCAGTTTGGCCAGCCTTCTGGATCCTGGTACTTTTGTTTGTGGCGAGCACCATGGACAGCAATCTGGGAAGTGCATACTGAAAGCGTGTAGATCCCCTCTTGCTATCCATGCTAGCGCTACACAAACTAGTGCTCTCTAGACTGGTGCTATTTGTGTAGCGCTATTCTAACCAGGTACCGTATATGTTTCTTATTTTCATAATATTTTGTTTGTATTTAAATTCTGTTTAAGTTTCATTTTCTATTAATAATCATATTCTATTTTTTTATATTTGAGTATACATTTCCTATTTTCATAAGTTATACATTTAAAATATTTTATTTGTATTTAAATTCTATATAATAACTGCTGACCTACAATATCAACCTGATTATGGAGCTTCTCAAACGCTGTAATAACTCGATTTCGGGTTATTGCACTCCAAAAAGCTGTAATAACCTGAAATCCGGTTATTACGGCATTCTGGGAACCACTTTCACTTTCTCCCCGTAGTGAGATGAGTCATATTCGTAGGACCCCACCTTCTTGTCTGTTTGTGCATGGGCTAAGCATGGCGGCCGCAGTTTTCTATTCTGTGGTTTCCCCCAAAGTAATCTTTGCCACTCCTAAGTAAGTATTTTTATTTTTTAACTATCCGGTTGATCCCACCTGTTTTTCATCCATCCCAGTATCAATCTGGTTGATCCTGCCATTCGTGCTCTTCTGTAGGGCTTTCCTCCGACCAAGCGAAAGAAGAAATAAATCACGTGTGTGTGTGCGTGTGTATAAAAAAACCGCCAGAGAGAGAGTGTGTGTGTGTGTGTCTCTGAATCTGAATGTATGTGTGTATGCTGGCACTCAGTCCTTACACCAGTAATTATAAAAAAATAAAGCATAGGTTAAGTGTGTGTCAATGGAATTTTTTTTACACCCCCTTGGTGTGTGATGGACCCGATAAACCTCAGGATTGTAAAAAAATTCCATAACACAACACACTTACTTATCCATTATTGTCTATTGCACTCTTACATGAAAGTGACCTTTCATTTTTTTTTCTTACTTTACTGTTAAAGATGTCTCATAACTTTACCAAAGCATTATATAAAAAAAATACTCTTTCAATCAAAGTCTATGTGTTATTTCTTTCTTTCCAGTGGGGGACTGCTACTGACAAGCATCAGACAGCAGAAACTCTAAGGGGTAATCACATCTAATAACCTAAGCATAGAATTATAAAAGTGGTCTCAGAAATGCTATAATCTGATCGGCTGTTGGGATTCACATATCTGGAATGTGTAGTACGGTACGGGCCGCACGCCCATTGGCTCACGCTGTGGACCAATGGGCCTACAGCCCTACCTACAGTGTCAGTCAGCAGGCAGCAGGGTGGCAGGTGGGTGGGGTGCTGCTGCCCGCAGCTGACTGGGGAGAGCGATGGGGGCTCAGTTGGCGGGTGAGGGGGTACCTCACACCACCAGGGATAGTGGACGTAATTCTTTTTTTATTACAAAAGCCCACGATCGGGTTGACAGTGGTCCACTGGATCACCAGGGATATTGGAAATAATATTATTCATACTTAAGCCCGAAATCGGGCTGACAGTGGTCCAGTGGACAACAAGGGATATGGGATATCATATTATTTATACTTAATTCCGCGATCGGGCTGACAGCGGTCCACTGGACCACCAGGGATATTAGACATGATTATTTCAGCAGATGCGCGATCGGGGCATGGGCGCGCCACGCCGATTGCAGGCGAACTCGGTTGGCCACCCACACGTGGCAGCTGCCGTGTTGCACCATGCAATACGGCAGCTCACCTGTGGGTGGCCAGCAGTTGTTCCTTTTTTTATTGGATCAATTTTGTGCAGCGCAAGTAGGGGTTGTGCATGCATGGACTCAGCACATCTGGGGCTGAATATCGGGATGTGCAGAGTATGCATGAGCACTCCCCTCAACCTGCACCGCATACATTACTGATGCTCTCTGGCACATCGGGATTTGTGCCAGGCACAATTCCTGTTTGAATATCGTGCCAGGGTGCATTAGTGGGTTGTGCATGGCGCAACACTGTTGCACCATGAGCAACCCTTTTGAATATCTGGGCCCAAAGGTATAGTGTTATGTATAATGCAGGCATCATATGGTAGTCTGCATGTTTTATCTAAAGTGGTGTCAGCCAAAGTTGGACACAGATCACAAGAGAACTTGTTGGAAGAGAAAAGGAAAAAGTCTGTACTGTAGCTGGACAAAAGCTACTGGTTGTTTTATTGGCCCTGCCATTCCCGAATGCCAGTAGAGAAGATTTAGCAGTGATAATAAAAACCTTACCGGAAAGTCCTGCCAATCCCCTCACACTCTCCTCACCCACAATGGGCTCACCGTTCAAGACCCTGGTGAAATTTCAAACTTTCTTAACACTTCATTCACTGACCTGAGTTGAGTCCTACCCCCTAACATCTTCAATAAACCTTCCATTAATGACTTGAACCGCTACAGGACCCCACCTCTAAACCACCCCCAATTCTACTTCTAGATTGGTCTCCCCCTCCACCGCCAGGAAACACCTTATGAAGGTGTTCATCAAGTCTAGGCACAGTTCTTGCTCCCTTGACCTCAAGCTTCTTCGCCTCTCCATTGACGCTGTCCTGGACCCGCTCACCTGGATCCTGAATCTGTCCCTGAGCCTCAGTCAACTCCCATCAGTCTGGAAAGCTGCGATAGTGACCCCACTCCACAAGAGTGGAGATAGAGCAAACCACGCTAACTACTGCCCCATTTCCATCTTACCACCCCTCTTCAAAGCCCTTGAGTGAATAATGGCAGAGCAGCTGTCTGCAAATCTCTCTACTTACTACATCCAGTGCCCACAACAATATGGGTTTTAGAAGGATCACAGTACTGCCACTGCCCTATTCACCTACAAAGATCTTAATACATAAGGCCCTTGACCATGGTCACCTTGTAGGATCTATTTACAAAGATCTTACAAAGGCCTTTGATACAGTCAATAGCTCCCTCCTGTTCCTGACCTTGCCCATCCTAGAATTCTCCAAAAATGTCACCACATGGTTCAGAAGCTACCTTGGGGGCAGAACCCAGCATGTAAAAATTTCAGACTCTCTCTCTCTCTCTCTCTGCTAGCCACCTGGTACTATATGGTGCACCTCAGGGATCAATCCTTGGCCCCCTCCTATTTAGCATCTACCTCAACACCCTCCCCCTAGCCTGCCCCAGCAATCTATGCCTATATGTAGACTATGCTGTAAATTTATGCAAGTCAGACTGATTCTGGACCCCTCTCCTGTGAATTGCAGTGTAGTTTTACCTCAATTGAATCATGGTTTGAGAATCAGAGACTAATCTTAAACTATAAGAAGACCAAATCCATGATCTTCTCTGGTCTGCATAACAAGTTTGAAACAGCCCAACTACTCATCCGCAACTACACCGGCTTGAGCAGGTTTCTTGCTTTAAGTACCTGGGCACCCCCTTGATAGCACTCTGTCCTACCAAGAACACATTTCAAGCATCTCCAAAACTGCCAGTGTTAGACTTGGGCTACTTTACAGGCACTGACATTGCATGACTCAAGAGGCTCTATGCCTTGCCATAACCAGCACCATACTATCAATCATTGATTATGGCCTCGTATTTATGGCACTGCCTCTGCCCTCAGAAGGATTGTAGTCACCCTTAATAACACCTGCTGGTTTCTTACTGGTGCTAGCCGTGACACTCACACCTGCAACCTGTATGCTCTGTCCAACTGGCTTAATCTTCAAAACAGAGTCTACCATCACACCTGCCTCTTGGCAAAAAAGATCCTCTCAGGGCTTGCCCCCTCTTCTATCCAGCAGCTTCTCAAGAGGGCTCCAACTAACTTGAGATGTACCAGAAAGTCACCAAATCAAGCACTCCAGACTTCGTTATGCAGGACATCCCAAGGACAAAGAGCTTTCATGTATAGAGCCCCTTTCTGATTTAACAGCCTTCAGGGACATATTCAATCCTCTCCCAATACTGGCCCCTTCAAAGATGGTCTTCGACAACACCTAATAAACCTTAGTAGCTGCGATTGTCTCACTTAACCCTTATGATCCTCAGTACATTACCATACAGCCCCCTACTTGACAATGCCTCCCTTGGCTGCTACTCTCTGTTACCACCAGACTTCTGGCCACCCTCTTCCTTTCCTTACTAGTTCCTATAACTTCTAACAATGGCCCTCTCCTCTCCCTTCCCCTCCCCTTCTATTTTCCCCACAAAACTCATCCTCCTTTCCCACTCACTACTTTTCTATTTCTCTACCTCCCAGCCCTCTTACCCTCCTATTAACCTCTGACTTTCTACTTCTACTTAGCACTTAATTATATTTCATTAAGCCTAGTTCATTAGTTTTGTTGTTCAATTATCCGTATGAATAGCTCTTAGTCTATTTGTTATATTTTAGTATTGTAGTTTTGTTGTTCATTCTATCCTCTTGTTGTAACTCATACTTTGTGCCTAAGTTTGTTTCCTCTGTACAATGTCTTATTTGGACATGGAGTCTTTGTAAATGAGCCCATGGCTCAAAGGTCTTAATTCCGAGATTCAATAAATAAATGAATAAATATTGTTATGTTAGTAAGTGTCAGAGGGAAAGGCAATCAATCACTCAATCAATCATCTTTATTTTACCAGGCAAAACACCATTGAGGCAGACTCATTTGTAAGGTGGACCTGGGTAGGTCATAACAAAAACACATATGCTAAATGTTGCTATAATACAATGAGACAATAGTCCGTGTAGATCAAATACAAGCTAGGCATAAATAACAGTGCATTCAATGTGGCTAACAGTACAGTAGACCTCAAAAACTCAAACACAACATTGATAGGACAAGAACAAAAAATATTTATAGAATAATATAAATCAATATTTATAATATAAACAATACCTTCCCAGCTACAATAAGATTTATGGGATAGACAGGGAGCTGGGTGTCAGATAAGGGGAAGTCAAGGGGGGGGGTTAAGGGTAAGATAAGGTGAGGGCTAAGATGTCAGAGATTAGGGGAAGTCAAGGGGGAGATAGTAAAGGGAGGACAATAGGGTGTTTAAGAAGAGGAAGGTACTGGGTTGGCAATGGGGTGGACAAAGGAAGACTAGCAGGGCTTGACATGTTGAAGATGTACAAGGGGAGGACAATGTACAAGTAGTATACAGGGTTCAAGATACAGGGCTCGGCTAGTTAAAGCAGTCACAGAATTCACTGAGCTTGCAAATTAACAGAGCCTTAAAGAAGGCCCAATTTACTGGTATTGCAAGCTTTAGAACCTTTTGCATGTATTAAAATAAGGATTTACCAGCTCTGATGGAGTTGGGGCATCCTGAGGACATAGGGAATCCATTAGGAACCTAAATAAACTGGACAAGAAAAAGCTGAGAAGGCACAAAGAGTCGGGGGAGCAATATGGGAGAACTATAAAATTAGAAAGAAAGAAAGAAAGAAATAACAAAGTTGCTTATCTGATAGTAAGCAGCTGAAATCTGGCCAAACCTGTGGATAAGAAGGAAAAATGGGCTAATTTAGAAGAAAAAGCTAACAGTGAGATGAATGATGGAGCAGTAGAGCTGTACAAAGGGTTAGAATGACAGTAGCTGTAAAGAGAAGGGTATTGTAGAGGAAACTGCACAGTTTAAAGCAAAAGAGTGTACAAGTGGGAAAGTGGGAAAAGAAAGTAAGGTGCAGAGAACAAACATAAATAATGAGAGAGAGAGAAAATAAAGGTAATAGTGAAAGCAGGGCAGGGGTTATTTAGCACAGACCACTTAATCTCAGTTATTAACTTCTATGTATTTATATGTCCCAAGGAGCCACTTGTTGCTAGATAAGAGTGGTTTCATATGCATTCTGCTTGTGAGAGAACAGTGATGCGAAGCTGAGCTGTTCTGGCATGAGCAGGATGCGCGCGGAAACCACTCTTATCTAGCAACGAGTGTCGATGTGGAATATATAAAAATATTATTGTTCATTAAACAGCAGTGGCTTATGCAGGAGCAAAAATAAAAAAAAAAAAAAAAAAAAAATTTATGTTAAATACAGTTTTAACGATGTGCCACATTTAAGTGTACTCACTGTCATGAGTGCTATTCAACGTCAAAGTCTGTCCTCTGTGTTTCCTTTCAGGTGGGGTGGGTTGCAGGAGCTGGTGAGAGATCACTTATCTGATTTGTAACTGGTGCAGTGGCTAGAATGGGTGTTATGCTTTTTTTTTGCACCTTTATTAGCCCAGTCAGTTTGTTGCTGATATCAAATGAAATGTGGGGGTGAAAGGTCGTTGCATGGAATGTTTCCATGATGACTTAAGAAAAAACACACACAAATAAGTGGGCGATAGACTAGTTGTTAAATTTTCTTTTACAGGTAAAGCCCCAGATATTCTAAGGGGTTGCACCTGGGGCAACAGTTGTACCAATGCAACCCCAGAAATGCCCCCCATTGCAATATTCAAAACAGGGACTTGCACAGCACAAGTCCAGATGCATCGGGGTGCAAAGATAATGTATGCAGCGCATCTCCAGGTGGCATGCCCATGCATATGCAGCACATCCTGATATTCAGTCCGGGATGTGTGGCACATGTGCTGGCACAACCCTGAGATGCACCGCACACCGTTGCACAAAGTTGAGCCCAAAATGAAGGCTCAAAGTGTAGCCACCACGGGCAAGCTGCTGTAATGCAAGGCACATCACAGCAGCCGCCAGCTGTGGGTGACAACCCCCCCTCCCACAATGTGCAGGAAGCACCCAACAACCCACCCCTCCCATAGCCCGATCGCCATACAACTTATGAAATATTCCCTGGTAGTCTAGTGGTACTCCCCTCCATCCTTCCTCGTAGCCGCGATCGCAATAAATAACTGTTTAAAATATCTCTGGTAGTCTAGCGGAACCCCCCCCTTCCCTCCCATGTAGCGGCATAGCAGTAAATAACTGTTTAAAACAATCATGGTAGTCTAGTGGTACTTCCCACCCCTCCCACAGCTGTGATCGCCATAAATAACTGTTCAGAATATCCCTGGTAGTCTAGTGGCACCCTCGTCTCTCTCGTAGCCTCAGTCGCTGTAAATAAATGATCAGATTATCCCTGGTAGTCTAGTGGCACCCACCACCCCTCCCGTAGCTGCGATCACTGTAAAATAATAATTCACATAGTCCCTGGTAGTCTAGTGGTAACCCCAACCCCGCCCATATCCCAGATCACCCGTAAAAGTGCTGTACATATTTCCCTGGTGGTCCAGTGGCACCCCCCACCCACACAGGACCCCCTGCCCACCCAGCACCTCCCATCATCAGCGGGCAGCAGCAACCCACCTGCATACCTCTGTGGCTGCCTGCCGAATGACAGTTTACAGTAACAGCAGCAAGCCCATTGGTCCACACTGTGGACCAATAGGCTTACAGTGCATACTGTACAAGTCACTCACAAATAATGACATGCAAATTGCCCCATTTGCACCTTACATACATTGTGGCCCCATTTGCATACTGTAAGTAAGTAAAAAGTAAGTAAAAATTTATTTTTAAGCGCTTTTCAAAGCCAAAGCGCTGTACAAATAGGAAGGCAATTAAAATACAAACATATAACACTAACAACAATAATAACAATACAATCACAATAAAATCACAATAGAATCACTCTCCATACGCCTTTAGAAATAAATAAGTTTTTAATTCTGACTTAAAACTCTCGACGGTCAGGCAGCTCCATATCCGACGAAGTAGAGAATTCCACAGGGTAGGGGCAACGTAAGAAAATGCCTGTGCTCCAGATGTTTTTAAACAAACCCTGGGAATCTCTAGCAATCCCTCATCGGCAGAGCGGAGTGAGTGAGAGGGACAGTAGGGAATAAGGAGATCTTGAAGATACTGCGGTCCCTGTTCGTGTAGGGCTTTATAGGTCAGTAACCCGACCTTGAAGGTGATCTGCCACTGAACCGGCAGCCAGTGCAGTTTGCGCAGCACAGGCATAATATGACTTCTCATAGATGTCCCAGTCAAAAGCCTGGCTGCTGCATTCTGCACTAGCTGCAAGCGGCAGATATCAACCCCCGGTAGCCCTAGGTACAGGGCATTGCAGTAATCAAGGCGAGAAGTAACAAAGGTATGGACCAATGTCAGAAGGTCAGCCGGAGGAACTAGGTGTTTCACCCGAGCGATATTCCTAAGATGGTAAAAGGAGGATTTGACAGTGGATGACACCTGAGATTTCAGGGTCAAACCGTTGTCAATAATAACGCAGGTTACGCACCCGGTCTGAGGTTGGGAACTGGGCACCATCGATCCATACCAAGAAGCCCAGCTCTACAACCCGCGTCAATGCGACTGGGTCCACCACCAACACCTCAGTCTTATCCGGTTTAACCTTAGCCAGCTGGCACTCATCCAATCCTTGATCTCGGATAGACAGCTGTTAAGTATAGAGATTGCATCTTCCTGTCCGGGACTAAAAGACAAATACAGCTGGGTATCATCTGCATAGCAGTGAAAACCCAAGCTGCCAGTTGAATATCAGGAATTTGCACACAGAGTAACTCTGTTGCACTGGCACATTTCCCATTCCTATTATTCAGCCCTGTCTGGGGAGATGCGCCAGCGCATCATATTTGCACAGTGCACATTACCTGTTATATTCAGAGGAGATGTGCCATTGCTCATCTCCTTTGAATATACCCCAGAGTTGCACCAGCACAACACAGTTGTGCTGCACCACCACATGCTCCATTACTGGGCACAATTCTCAATATTGGGGCCATACTCTTTTATTCACACAGAGGAATAATTATAGGCTTAATTGTATCATATTGGTTTTTTTATTGCTCCGCATGCAGGTTGCAGCACTGTGCTATAGTATGTGGGATCAAAGGGCGCTGCCTTGGACATTTGCTCCTCGACGGGTCTGGGGTTAATCGGTGACGGTGAATCGAGAGCATCTAATGCAGTTAATCTAGATTTTTTGACTGTTTATTTTCTGCACTGCTAAGGATTTTACCTGGGGTAATCTGTCAGGTACTGATAATATTGTCATTTGAAATACTAACGAAACTGTGACTTAATTAAGTCAGTAAACTGGATGCAGCAGAATGAAATCTCATCAAAATGTATTAGATTGTGAAGTTTTAAAATGAAATCATTTTATTAATACATGAATGTCATATCAAGCATTTTTTTCTTTGTTTTTTTAACGGATTGATTTTATGTTTACATTATGCACAGCCACTTATTTTTCAGGCACAACTGATGCTTGAAACTTGTTTAAAACTGTCTGCAGAGCAGTCATTCCTTAATTCCTCAGATCAGAGGCAGATGATAGAGGAATGTAAAACTGTTTATCAACTAAATGTGATGTGCATTGTTTTTTACAAATACCAAAATCTACTGTTAGCAAAATAATACATATGTTGTAGATTTTGACTGTTGATAGTCTATAGGATCCTAACCACAGGGCCTGCAGTTTTACCATGACATACCTGTATGGCCTGAATACTCTTTTTCCTGCTGGAATATGGCTGTGTTAGTAGTGTACCCTAGTGCTTTGTTGTGCTCAGGCTGCTGGTTTGGTAATATTGCCTTTACCTTTCTAACAACTTCCTACTGGAACTTTATTACTTACTTACTTAATACTTGTTACCAGCAGTAACAGGCCTCATGGTATATCAAGTATGTCTGATTGTGCAGCTAGTACCTCAATTGCAGCTTCAACTCATCACATTGGACCCACCTCAACAAAGATGATTGCCAACTTATCTTGAGCCAGATTCAGCTGTTGGTGGTTTTCCCAGTAAGTGGAGGGAATTTTGCTAGGACACTGGGGAAATTCACCTACTCTTTTCTATAATTTTTTTTATTTATTTAGTTAATGCCATGGGATGTTTAACATGCAATTAAACTACCATCAGAACAGGCAGATGGGATCTCAGTTTAATGTTTAATTCGAAAGACGGAACCCCATAATTGCAGCACACTCAACATGTTACACTGACAGTGACAGTATTTGAATATTTACCTATGTGCGAGGTGTGGGAATTTAAACCACAGCCCTCTGACACACCTCTGCCAGGTGTGTGAAATGAGTCCACAGCTCTACAGTACTCTGATCTCCAGGCCTCATATGTGAGTGTGCTACCTACTGAGCCACTTACACTAACAATGATGTGGCAGGGGATGCATGGGAGGGCCGAAATATAGTCCCAGGTCTTTCAATTGCACCGTGTGCTGGTGCCATATACACTTTTATACAGGACAGGCTGTACTGCTGTACAGGATGGGCACTTGCACTCTCAGTGATTAGCCCTTTTTATTATTGTATTATATGCTGCAGTATACATTCCTGGCCTGTTTGTCTTGCTGTCTGTGTTAGTCAGTGTTCATCTGGTGTTTTTTGAAATTTTGTGGCTAATGTTGCCATGGTGTTTGTGTGTGTGTGTGTGTGTGTGTGTGTGTGTGTGTTGTTTTTGTGTGTGCTTGTGTGTGTCTATAGGTCTGTGGGTTAGAAGGGGCAACTATTGTAATACCTTAAAAACATTAAACTCTGATGAACCATTTATTTATTTATTTGAGTTTTGGTGACTGGGTGAGTCCACTGAGACAGTACAGTCCCTTTTTCAGGGGCAACCCGGGTATGGATTACATACAGAAGCAGAGCAAAATTAACAGAGTGGTAATAAATTGGACATTAATAAAATTGGACATTAATAGTACAAATTTGCAGAGAGGTTACATTTGACATTTAGAGGAAACAAAAAAGACAAAGCAACGATTAAAGGCTTAGACAAGGTTCATCAGGGTAAGAGATAAAACAGTGATTAGGCAGCTGGCACATGATAATAGTTACATCGCGACATTAAGTAGTAAAGTGCACATCAGGGATACATTAGGAAGGGAGGGGAGAAGGGGCACCTATTCAGGAGAAGCAGGAACAGGTTGAAGAGGGGAAAAATGAGGCAGATAGCTTGGATTGGAACAGAGTGAGAGAGGAGCAGGACAAAATTGTCGGGGGAAGAGAGTTCGAATCCCAGAGAGCAGCGCATGAGAAGGATCTCCTGGAGGTGGCCAAATGTAGATCCGGTAGGACAAGGAGGGGAAGTGAGGCTGAGCGAAGGGTGCAAGGAGCATGCCAGAGGCGCATGAGTTCGTTAAGGCAAGGAGATGTAAAGTCATGGATGGGCTTGAATATGAGGCTCAAGGAGGAGTACCTTAATTTATCTATGTAAGGGAACCAGCACAGCGAGGAGAGGACATCACAGTGGTGTGAGTTGGATTTGACCCCCAGGGCAAACCTTCCAATCCTATGGTAAACTTGAGAGAGGAGGGACATGGTGGCAAAGTTGGCAGAGAGGAGCAGGGGATCACAGTAGGTTAGGAGAGGTAAAAGGGAGGAAGAGGAGGAGGAGGAGGAGGCAATTTTCTGGCAGGTGGCAGATGTGAGAAGCAGGCGAATATGATAGAGAATGCCATCCCACAACTCTCACACTCAACATCAAATTAGTTTTTTACACTTGAGTATTGTCAATATTTATTTAAAGGGGAATCCTCACTTCCCCTGCCAGAAACACAAAGAAAGTAAATTTTTTCTGCGCACTTACTAGACTATTATGTATTTATTTTATCTGGTTGATCCTGTGAACCTCCACCTGCCATGCTTACTCACTATATGTACCACTGTCCCCCTCAGCCAGCCCTCTGATGATGTGATTGACGGACTGCACTGCGGGGAACATCTATGTGTCGGCAAGTCAGCTAGTAGTGTATCAGTGTTAATGACCACATGAGTGTGCTTATTCCAGCAGTGCCGATCATGCTGCCACTAGCGTGATCGGAACCAGTAGAATTAGTGTGATCATGCACTCATTCACACTGATACACTACTAGCTGAATTGCCGGCAGATAGAGGTTCCCCGCAGTGCAGTCCGTTAGTCAGGTCATCAGAGGGTTGGCCGTGCGGGACAGTGGGGCACATAGTGAGTAAGCATGGTGGGCAGAGGGTTGCAGGATCTACCAGAGAAATCAAAATACATTACAGACTAGTATGTGCATTGACAAATGTACTTTCATTGTGTTTCTCTTAATCAGGACCTAAACGTCCCACAACATTCTTGCAGGGGAGGTGAGGATTCTACTTCAGTATGTTTTTTTTTCTGTTTATACATCCTGCGTAACTGGAATTCTTTCTGGGTGCTCTCTTGCCATAGGTCTTTAATTTCTACCTGAACTGTCAGCAGTTTGCTACCACCTTACCCATGATCACTCTGTCATGTATTCCCCCCCCAGGGAAGGGCACAACCACCAGTGGTGGCCTTATTGATACTAGAGTGATCTACCTGAGTGATGGGTCAGCCCTGTGAGTCCCTTGGTGCACCTGGCCCGGTGTTAGGATGTGGAACTTCACATGGAGCCCCTTCATCTACACTGTGCCACAGAGGGGGGTTTTCTGTTGCTTTCCCCTATGGAGTGTGGATGTGCAATGCTGTTCATGGTGTTAAGCACTGATGACTGCCAATGCTATGCCTCCCCCCGCATCAGCTTTGTGCTGCATGTCCTGTGCTGCCACTGGCCACCACCAAGAGATGTCCTGGAGCTGCACAACCAAAAATCTCGCACCAGGAAGGGAGAAAAGTCCTATGGATGCTCGATCACTTCCATACCCTGACGATTACCTGGCATCTTGAGTTCATTCCCGAACCCGGGTTTCCGGCATAGCGTGAAGTGTGGAGTATAGCACCTCAACCCTTGGCACCACCAGAATGGCCTGTTTAATATGCTGTTTGCCAAAATCTTTAACCAGTTGAAAAAAATTACACAAGAAATCAGGTGTTGAGTAAATAGGATACAAATTTTTATTTAAATACCACATATTACAAATATCCTAAAGGAATACTTTTTACTGGTATATTATAACTATACAAATTAGGCTGTTTGTTTTATTCATATGTTTAACTATTACATCAAGAAATAAAACTATGTATGTTGCCCTTACACATTAGATAGGCGTGATACTTTATACTTTCTGGGCCAGATATTCAAATGGGTTGCGCCATGCGCAATAGGGTTCACCTGCGCAAGTCCGAACTTGCGCCATTCTGCGATATTCAGCAGGAGGCTGTTGCGCCACTGAAAATATGCTGAGCAACAGTGCAATGCAAATGAATGCATGCTGAATTGGAGGGGGAGGAACCATGCATAAACTGCACAGCCCGATATTCAGCTGGGCTGTGCAGAGTTGTGCAGGCGCAACCCCCAACCTGCGCCTGCACAACCTTGAGCCCAAAAAAAAAGGATCAGGTCGAGGGCCACCCACAGGTGAGCTGCCACATTGCAGGGTGCAACACAGCAGCTGCCACCTGTGGCTGGCCCTCAACCCACTCCCTGTGCCCTCCCTGCGGCCTGATGGTGGGCAAAAGAGTGTAAATTCCCCACCACCACCCCCCCCCACTGGCCCGATCGTGGGCATAGCTTTAATTCCCCCGCCGGGCCGATCACGGGCAGCAATGTGTCTCCCCCCCAACATATCCCTGGTGGTCCAGTGGACCGATAATCCCGATTGCGGGCTGGAGTAGTAAAACACACACCCCCCTCTCCCGAATATATCCCTGGTGGTCCAGTGGACCAATAATCCCGATCACGGGCTGGAGCAGTAAAACACCCCCCCTCCTGAATATATCCCTGGTGGTCCAGTGGACCGATAATCCCGATCGCAGGCTGGAGTAGTAAAACACACACCCCCCTCCCGAATATATCCCTGGTGGTCCAGTGGACCGATAAGCCCAATCGTGGGCTGGAGTAGTAAAACACCCCCCGAACATATCCCTGGTGATCTAGTGTCCCCTCCCCTCCCACCCACGAAGCCCCACCACCCGCTCCCCCCACAGCCGGCCGGTGGAGCATCCCACCTGCCTTCGCCGCCGCTGCCCGGGACTGACTGCCTGGTAGGTCTGCATGCCCATTGGCAGAGCAAGAGCCTAATGGGTGTGCAGCTCACATCAGGCTATAAGACAGTTCAGATTTGTGAATGAATGTATTCATTCACAAACTGGACTGTGTCTAGCCGGTATGGGCTGCACACCCATTGGCTCTTGCTCTGCACCACGGGCTGCAGCCCCACCAGGCAGTCAGTTGGCGGGCGGCAGGCCGGCAGGCGTGTGGGATTCTGCCACCCGCCGCCGCGGGGGAGCGGGGTGGTGGGGCTTCATGGGTGGGTGGGGTGAGGGGACACTAGGTCACCAGGGATATGTTTGGGGAGGTGTTTTACTACTCCAGCCCGCGATCGGGCTTATCGGTCCACTGGACCACCAGGGATATATTCAGGAGGGGGGGTGTGGTTTACTACTCCAGCCCGTGATGGGGCTTAGCGGTCCACTGGACCACCAGGGATATATTCGGGAGGAGGGGGGGGTGTGATTTACTACTCCAGCCCGCTGATCGGGCTTAGCGTCCACTGGACCACCAGGGATATATTCGGGAGGAGGGTGGGTGTGATTTACTACCCAGCTCATGATCGGGCTTAGCGTCCACTGACCACCAGGGATATGTTCGGGGGCACTTTGCTGCAGGCGATCGGGACGGTGGGGGTGGGGGATGTTTTACTCTTTGTTTGCGATTGGGCTGTAGGGTATCGGTCCCCGATGGCTGCTGCCTGGCAGTGCGCCAGGGCGCAAGTCCTCGATTGATTTACCTGCATGCTAATGGCATGCAAATTGGGCCATAATCAGATGCAAATGGCCCCCCGCCTTCGCATGAATTATGGCCCCATTTGCATGTCACCTTTTGAATATCAGAAATTTGCGCATGGTGCAATGGTACTTGCACCACCACAAGTTGACTGCACCACTCTTGACCACTATGTGGCGCAAGTCTCCACTGGGCGCCATGCACAGTGGTTGTGGTTAGGTGATATTCAAAGGAGTTGCTCAAGGGTGCAACTCCTTTAAATATCACTCTGGCCACACCCCTGTGCAATTATTTTGTGCAGCGCAAGGGCTTGCACCACAAAATAGCACAGTTTGAATATCCGGCCCTCTGTCTATTTCATTTAATTAATAAATAATTCTACTCCATAAATTAACCCAGTGAGAACTCTAGTACTGCACTGAGGAGGTTCTAATTTAGAAATAAGTGAGCAACTAGTGCCTCCTATGTGGGACATATAAATACATATTATGTGTTTCTAAGCAAAAAATCATTTTGATACATAGTTAAAAACACAACTATTGAAGTTAGTGCCCATTGCAAACATGGGTCCAAACATATCCTTTGTTTCATTGTCCATCGACGCAGTCATTATTTGTTTGTTGACTGGCAAGGGTGAATGCATATCTTTAGGTGGCTCACAATCTTGAAGGGTGCCAAACAGGAGTTGATTAAAATATCTCTTCTGGTCATCATCCGCGTTAGTTGCATAATGCTTTATACTTGTTTCTGACTTATGCCCTGAAATTGATATTATATGTCTGTCTTCTACTCCGGCATCACTCAGTAGCTGGCAGCACGAAGCTCTGACTCAGTGATTTGTGTACCCATGGGACAGGCCTGCTGCTGATGAAATCTTTTTCATTAAGGTGCTGATTGTTTTTGCGCCTATTGGGTTTTTACCATACCAGATTTCACTCTTTCTCAGCATTACAGGGCCTCTGAAATAGTCTTTCCTGCTCAGGGTGTAGCTTTGAGATGTATAGCTTGTAACTGGTTACTGGATAGTTTGGATTACCAGGCTATGCATACATTCGTATGTCTGAAATGTTTGGGATATCATCTAGACCTTCTTGGTGATTTTTGTTCTGTTCAGCAATCACCTTTGTAATATACTCCGCTCCTGAAGAATTGTGGCATATTGCAAAATCCATCACCAGTAGGTTTGCGGTATTTTCTTGTCCTCGTCTGCAAATAAATACCTGTAATTTGAACCATACTTTATATAGTAGGTTCAAGGGTGTCACACAACTCAATGTTTCAGTTGTGTACATTTTTTTTAAGTCCAACTTACTAATTGGTGTCTTATGTTCAACTGTGTTTAAACCTTGTGCAGCAGCATTTTTACATTGAAGATTAAGATTCTTGTTTGGTTGACGAAATTCTGGGTCTGTTGTTAGTGGTGGCCGAGGTGGGCTCAATCCACTCCTCAAAGTGATTCACAGAGCAAAGGCGGATATGCGGAGTGCTCCGCAATGCGAAGCGGAGTACGTCACGTTATAATGAGGACTGCGAAGTCCATTAGAAACAATGACTTCGCATTACTCCGCCTCCCCAGGCCACTACTCTGCCAATTTTAAGGTGAAGTGCATTGCAGGCAGTGCACTTCGCCTCACTTCACCTTGTTTTTGAGCTCCAAAGCGGGATTTTGCAGTGATTCATGGGATTTCAGGTCACATGGGCTCTATATTGATCTGCACAGCCTTAGTTCGGGGTAGTATGAGTAGGAAGTAATAGGAGACAGTGTGCTCTGATAGCTGTCTGTGATAGGAATCTTGTAAAAGCTGTTCAAAAAGCATTTTTGCTCTTTTTTGGGATCCAACTTTAGTTCATCGATTGTAGGAAACCCTCCTGTGCTCATATCATTGAGTGTTTTTTGTTTTTGTGTGGATTTTGAATGTTAATTTACAACATTGAGTGTGTGTGGTGAAAGACAGTGAAAGTGTACTTTTGGGGAGGGGCATATCTGTGGTGTAGGTAGATTTAAGTTGGAGAAATAGTGATTTCTTTGTTTTTTGGTTATATTTTTGTTATATAACTGACTGTGTTAATGTAGACACTGTAATACTGTCAATAATAGTAGAAATTTTCTTGCTGTTTGTTGTGTGGATGTGGTGCAGCAGTTCATAAGTTCAGGTTATTTAAATTACAAATTTACAATACATAACATGGCCTAGCACTGAACCTTTGCATTTGTGGCTCATTCCTCATTCAGAATTGTGCACAAACTGTTTTGTGTGTGAGTGGGTATGCAGTGTTGGGTGCATCAAATAATACACCTTTTATTGTGCCTCAGACTAGGGTAATTGCAAGCACAGCAGTGTGAACCTGCTATCCACTGCAGCTGCCTAATTTTGTACTGCTATCGTGGTATCTGTTCTTAGTTTTGCTACTTGTAGTGCCATAAAAATCAGCACTGTCTGTATTCAGTGCTCCCTCCTACCCCCACGTTCAAAAGGTATTTTTTACCAGATTGGATTGTTTTTGTAACCTCATCAGCACCACTGGTTACTGAAGTTGTTTTAATTCCATTACAGTCTCAGAGTAGTCTCTTATCTGTTGCTGAAGCCACAGTTGTTTATTTGGCTTCACATCCAGCATCCCTCCAATCAGAGAGTGAACACATCAAAATCTGAATTTGGTTATAATATTTGTGGTTGATCCCCCAAAATGCCTGCAAAGAGACGTGCAAGCAAAGCTGTTTTTGGCCATGGCAGTGTTGGCAGTAAGATGGTCTGTGGGCGTGGTAGTAGTATGCAGACACAGAAGTTCATTGCTGATGTGAGGAAAGATATTTCTCCTGCAATGTTTTTTACAGCCCAATCAGTAGCTTCACTCATAGTTGGAGGAGATGATGTTTTCCCAGCTGGTGGTGTTAGTGTTACTGGTGTTAGTGGTGGTGGAGGTAGTATTAGTATTGTTGTGTCAAGTTCTAATTCCGACCAGTGTACCGTATCCAAAAATATTGAGTGTGAAGCAGTTCAAGTGAGTGGCAGCATAGATGATGTCATACTTCCCAGTAACATCCCAGTAACTGAACCTGAGGATTCTGATGATAATGCCAATGATAGCATACAATGTGATATTCCATCCACCGTGGCACTTAACGTCACGCATTTTTCATGTGGTGATTCACAGTGTGGTGAAAAAATATCAGGTGATGGTGGTGTAGATGCTGATGATGAATGTGATGATGATGATGATGATGCTGCTGTTGCAACATGCAGTCCACATGTTAGCATCCAAGCAGAAGATGTGGGTGTGTGTGACATTGATGAATATGATGATGATGTAATTGACCCCAGCTGAGAACTGGAGAAAAATTAATTTAAAGTGGCTGTGTCTGAGTCTGTTTGCAGGAATCCCCCCCCATAAAAACTTGTGATCTACCGGTTTTAGTTGATGATGATGATGACCCAGTAATCAATATGATAGGTAGTCATGGTGGTCAGTTGCAGTCCAGGTGTGCAGTGCCCGAAACATCACATGCCCCCCCATTTCAATGCTTAAAATAACAGACTTAAATAAGCCACATCATGGACATGTTAAAAGCAGAACATCACAATCCCTTGTTTGGGATTTTTTTGTTCAAGATGCAAATGATGATTCAGTTGCAATCTGCCAGGTTTGCCAAGCGCGTGAGAGTCAAGGTAAAGAAAGGGGAGCCATCTGGGCACAGGAGGACAGCATACGCATCTTAAGAATAGGCACTTGGCACTGTGGACCCAGCAGAAGCTTGCAGCTAAAACCACAGTGGGGCGTTCAGCAGTGTCACCGGCAGTAACCATAGCCAGCATGTTATCCCCTTCCATGACTGTTAAGCCCAGTAGGAAATTAAACGTGTGCAGTAGTGCTATAATAAGAGCAGAGGATTACTACAGGCATGATGAGGTGGAGGACCATAATGACTTTGAAATGTTGTCCAGTGCTGGTGAGAGTAGCAGTTTTTATGGTGGTGGTGGTGGTAGTGGTGGTGAATGCAGTATGTCTAGTGCAAGTGGTACATCAACCCGGTTGGCAAATCTGGCAAAATAACAGCATTTCTGGGTTTATCATCATCACCTGTGCAACTGCCTTCATCAAATATCTACACTCCACACCCTGCCAATGCCATTCATCACAGAGCGCAACCATTTGTGATCAACACACCCCATGTAAAATGTTTAAGTCAGCCCACATTACAGAGTGTTTTTGCACATAAGCTGAAGTACCCCCCAAATCATACAGTGTCACGTGAACTCAGTGCTGCTGTAGCGGAAATGCTGGCAATTGATCTTTTGCCCTTCTCCTTTGTGGA
Organism: Neoceratodus forsteri; assembly: GCA_016271365.2. Taxonomy (NCBI): domain Eukaryota; kingdom Metazoa; phylum Chordata; order Ceratodontiformes; family Ceratodontidae; genus Neoceratodus; species Neoceratodus forsteri. Next base: position 1,167,339,530 of record CM028129.1, on the reverse strand, counting down.
GAATTCTGGGTTACGGCTGTTTGCTGCACGTGCTTGTCCAAAATGGAAAGTCCCATTCAGGACATACTTTTCTACCCGTGCTGTCCCCAAGTTGTTCCACACTGTGTCCGACTCAATAAGACATGCCCTTCAACATTCCTCCTCTCCATTCATCCATTTAAGTATGGATATGTGGACAAGTGGCAAAACAGTGGGGAGTTCATATTTGTGTATAAATGCACACTGGGCGCAGGTGCTGGGGGTTGTTTGTGATGTTAGTAGTGTGAATAATCAGTGCAGTAAGGTGGATTGTCATGGTAGTAATCTTCCAGGAATTCGACAGCATGCAACGATTACTATGTGCAGTGTGACCTGTTCACACACTGGTGAGTACATGTTGGACATGGTACTGACTGAAACTGATAGATGCTAAACCATCTGTCCGTGAGTTCTGGGTTCATAGCAAGTGACAATGGGTCAAATGTGGTGAAATGCATCACAAATGGTTTTTTTTTTCGTGTTCCATGCATGGCCCACTGTTTAAATCTTGTGGTTCAGGAGTTTCTGCAGCACCCTGATATAAAGGAAATGCTGACCATTGCACGATGTATCTGGTCTCACTTTTCAAGATCTGGAAAGGCCCATGACCAACTGTGGCAGTTGCAGATACAAAACAGCCTGCCTCAGCACCGCTTGAAGTTGAAAGTTGTCACCCAATAGAACTCCACTTTATACATGGCAGAGAGGTCGTATGAACAATACAAAGCCATCTCAGAATATCTTGTTATGCACACTAGCCATGACAGTTCCGGGGCCTCCATGTCTATGATGACTGAACAGTGGTGCCTCATGGACTCTGTAATAACAATTTCGAGGCCTTTTGAACATGCCACACAGGCAGTGAGTGGTGAGTCTGCCTCCATTAGCCAATCAATTCCACTGCTGCGGGTGCTGAGGCAGACATTGGTGAATGTACAGCATAGCCTTGATGTTGTCAGAGACGGTGGAAGCAGTATGTTACTGCAGCACATGCTGACAGTATTCAACCAGAATCATCACACTGTGAGCATTCAGCGTAGTGACAACTTTACCATAGCAACTATGCTGGACCCACAATACAAATGTGGAATTGCATCAATACCGGAGGGAGGGCCTGAACAGGTAAAAAATATCAGTGGTCAACTGGTGCGCTTGGTTCATGGGGCACAAAAGTCATGTGCCAAGGTCATCAAATCTCAGCAGCATAATCCGGCAGAAGGTGTACCTGGAGGACCATCAAGCATATCCTGCAAGGGGAAGGGGACTGCAGTTCCAGGTGGTCTGTCATCCAAAGTGGCTGGCATCAACCTGCTTTGGGAGGCTTTGTCCCAAGTGGGTATTTGTGAAATAAATGATTTGGGAGAACAGGATGATGCATCAACAATTGGACTTAGTGCGGCACAGAGAATGGTTGAGTCATATTTGTCTGAAAACAGGCATCTGACAATAACCTAAGATCCTCTTTTGTACTGGAGTGGAAAGGTCAGTGAATGGCCAGAGCTGACTGCAGTGGCACTGAAGTACCTCACATGCCCACCCTCCAGTGTAAGTGTTGAGAGGGTATTCAGCTCAGCAGGTGCAATAGTCAGGGATCGTCAGACAAACCTGTCTCCTGCAAATGTTAGTTTGCTTACATTCATTAAAATGAATGAGAGGCGCATACCAGCACAGACTGCAACTTCATTCTTTGTACCCTGGCCTAGTCATGGTGGTCTTGCTGATGTGGAAATGGAGTATCCTGGTGGCACTGGCAGTGGCTTCCTGAAATGGCCCACCACTGACATAGATGACGACACAATGGAGAAAGAATTTCCCAGTGGTCAGACTTCAGACATCGATGACTGTGAGGGCAGCTTTCTTTATAAGAATGATGATGTGGTGAATGTTGGCAGGTTTTAACTGAAGTTTTTAAAAGGTGGTGTGCCGCCCCATGGACCACCACCGGGACTGATGTTATCCACTGCCACCCTGAGTCTGTCTGCCCCCCCAGACCACCACCACCAGGACTGATGTTAGCCACTGCCACCATGAGTCTGTCTGGACCACCACATCCATCAGCCAGAGACACAAAGCTTCTTAATATTTAAACCATAAAGTGAGTATGTGTACTCATGTTTGTTATGCTGCTTCACTTCCTTTAGTTGTATGTTTTGTTTTCTGTAGATTTTCAGAGCCGCAATGGTAAAACACATACAGTACACTTCTTTTGTTTCTTTTACAGGGTAACAAAAAAAGGCTCCATCGCTAAAAGTCATTGGGAATGGTACTGTAGCTGTACCGTACAGAGAGGAAGTGATATAATATCCATGTGAAATCCATTCTGGTGAGTATGAAGATTTTATTTCATCCGTTTCATTGTTTTGCAAGACTGCAGCAAATATTGCACACAGGTTGTGTTAGTTGACAAGATGTGGGTTTGAAATGTAACTTGACTTAAGGGATTGAGATTTGAGAATCAGGGAAGGACACATTACAATTAAGTTGTAAGAAGTCATTCATTTCTTTTTTTTAGAAAACTTCCAGATACTTTGTTCTGACAAAGTGGCCTTATCCAAATAGGTTCTTCAACATCAGGCACCCCCCCCCCAGCTGGGGTGCACATGCAACACACAGAAGTCATTTCATTAGATGACCATGACCATTATTAACAACCAGACTTGAGAAGGATGCAGATGAAATCTGTGAAGAAGTAACAAAATAAGAAACCATTACAAACCTGCAAATATGCTTCCCCCCAAACAAAAACAATACTTACATTCATGTGCATGAGAGTTATCCATTGCAAATTTCTACCCAAAAAGTTCTCATCGAGCACTGGAATGTGCATACCAATAGTGTCTGTGACCTGTGCTACAGAACAATACCATGAGTACATGTCCATGTCAACCCCCCCTCACCTACAAAATACAGAAAAATATAATCTATATATATATATCAACTCACCAAGGCTACTATTAGTGTACAGACATAGGGCATCCTTCCATCCAGTTGAGATGATCACATTGCATTTGCTCGAATCACAGCACACATTGGACCAACAACAGTTCGCTCACGGTTATCATTTTATTCTGGGGCACTGCGCACATGACTGAGTGCTCCATTAATTCTGGGGGACTTTGTATGTGCTAAAACAGTCTCATTTCACTGTGTAACCACTTGTCAATTTTCTGGACACAAGGCAGATGCATTTTGGGCTGGCAGAAAAAATGTGCCACTTTTGTGTGTTCTGTAATTGTTGCTGTGAGATTATGATGTCATACTGACATTTTTACAATTAAAGCAGCATTGCAATAATGTCCTCACAGTTCTGAACTGTACTTTTATATGCTACTTTACATTGCCACAGCCACCACTAGTTACCTCCGAGTAGTGACTTGAATAATACAATTCTTTTCACAATTTATGTCTGCTTTACTTACTTGACTACTTTTTTGCATGAATGAAAAATAAATGAACATGCCTTCCAATATTATTCGGACCAGGTATGTATTTTTTTTGCAGCTGCTTTTCAATAACTATTGTTCTGTGGTGTCATAAAACACTGCCGGATGCATAACTGTTAATTAACAACAGAAGTGATATATAACAACTACTTGATGTGATGGAGAAAAGCAGAGGAAAACAATGACAAAGACCTGGTCAGTAGCACCAATTTAAAAGGAATGCTCCTTTCATTATTTCACACATGAGAAAAGGTAGCACAGCAGACTCAACTACTGTAAATTCTCGTATCATTCCAGTAAGTCAGGATATAAGTAAAGGAAGTTGTAACATAGCATTAAAAGATATAGCTCAGAGTTATCAACAGATTGTTGCCCTGCTGCTTTACAGAGATTCACCACATTACATAGTTATGGTGATGCACATAAACTAATATGTGGGGGCATTACTCACACTGGAATATTTCTTGCTCCACAGGGTGCAATATGTATCTGTGAAAAACACCCATAATTTCATTACAGTGAGTCACGTGATGGTGAAATTACCAATCAGAAAAGCCACCCACATTCTGCCATCCTTTCTCAGCAATGTTAGGATGTGATACCAGGGGGAGCACAGGTGCATGTTCCACTATAGTAAATATCTGGCAGCTATCCCAATGTTTCCTTATGTCATAAGGTTGACTTTGTGGTGAAATGTGGGATGTTTCCACTAACAAGGCTCTTCTTACTGGAAAAGTGCCCACATATTTCTCCACAAACTGACCATTATAACATAAAGAAACATTCAGAAACCTGCCGGGCAATTGGATATTCACTGTAAGGAGCACGCACATGTGCTCTCCCTGCCATCATGTCCTAATGTTGCTGAAAAGGGAGGCAGAATGTGAGCAGATTTTCAGAACAGGACTTCCTCCATCACGTGACGTACTGCAATGAAATTATGGGCGGTTTTCACAAAAATGTATTGCACTATGTGGTGCAAGAAAGATTCCCCTGGAAGGAAAAATGTGTATGATTAAACAGTAACAAAGAAAAAACACACAAAAACAGTACAACACAGTAGTGGGGTGAGGTCAGGGGTGGGAGTGGGGGAGACAGAAAACAATCCCCTCACTTACTATGGTCATGGGATGCCGTGGTGGTCCAGCAGCAGGTGCAGCATTGAAAGTGTTTGCTGCTGCTGTGCTTCTACTCTGGTCACCTGCTTCTCCAAAGCACTGAACCGCTCATTATTTTCTTCAAGTGCTGCCCACCCCAGGCCAATGTCAGACTGTGTTGGAGGGACTGTGGCAGGGTCCACTACAGTGGGGAATCCAGGTAGTGGGGCTGGTGGTGGACAGAGTGGTGCTGGTGGCTGTGGTGGTGGTGGTGGTGGAGCAGCTGCTGTAGTAGCCCTCCTCCTGCTGCAGTGAAGACTGCAAGGCACAACTCCCACCCCAGCAGCACCCTTGGCCACTGCCATGAAAGAGCCAGTAGGTGGATGCCTGGCCTGTGGCACCCTGCTACTCTGCCCTGTGGTGGTTCAGCATGTGGGTGCACTGGCCGCCGGTCCCCAAATGTGTCCCACGGGGGCCACGGTGCACCAGCACACCGCACACATGGCACTCCATCACTGTGCTGTCTCCCCCTACACAGTTAAAAAACTCCCACACTGGGGAGCTGAGGAAGGGGGACCAGACAAAGCCCTCGTACATCGGGCATGAGTCCCACCACCATCTACAATTTCCGGGGCCACCTCCTGTGGCTGTGGAGGTGGTGGAGGGGGTGCTGCTGAAGCCCCAACAGCTGCTGCTAGTGGTGGTGGTGGTGGTAGTGGCAGAGAAGGTGGACGCACAGCAGCCACCGGTGGCACTGATGGTGCTGCTGCTGCTACTCCTGTTGCTTCAATGGGGGAAGTAATACTGGCCAGGAGTCAAGAGCAGTCCAACATGACATGACCACCCCGCCCCCTATGGGTCCACACTCCTCCCCTCCTAAGGCGCCCACGGGCCAGTGACTCGCCTTCTCCTAGGTCCATCCTCCTGAAGTCCACGGGCCGACACACACACACAGACAGTGGACACACACACACAGTCAGTTACACACACAAAACAAAACAAAACTTATACAAAAAAATTCACTGACAAAAAAAAACACAAATACAATACAAAAACTAAATAAAGAAATAGCTTTTAAAAAAGCTGTTTGCTTTGTTCTGGCACTGAAATGCAATGAAAGGCAATCAAACAGTAACTCCTCTCCTCTCACAAATGCTTTCTCCCTCTACAAATGCAAAGGGGAAAGTGAAACTGCTTCTGTGACTCACTTCCTTCCTGCCTGGCTAAAGCATGTGACTTACAGTACTGCAAGCCATGTGATGTGCCTATTTTCTTCTCACTTCGCCTTACTTCGTGTTGAGGCATAATGGCAACGTGAAGTTGTAATAATAACGCAAAGTGTGCACTTTACTGTGCCCACGTCGCGTCCACTATGTGGGTGGATTAAAAATTTGCTGCATCTCTAACTGTTGTTATATTTATGTTTCTGTTCCATGACTGAATCTGGAGATGTTTCTTTATTCCACTTCAGATGTTTATCAAGTCACCTCTCCAATATAGGGAACCATCACCTTGATGAAGTGAGATATAGAACTCTGAAAGGAGATGTGCTATCTGTGGAGTTGGGAACATCTCAAATTCCTCTTATTTCTTTCTCTCTTTACAAAATTTTTTTAAGGTGCGCACGGCCCTGTTTTTCTGGTATTTTGCGTTTATTTTGGTTTTTGAATTTTCCAACTCTGCTATGGCTTCTTCAGTCAAAATAGGAAACCTTTGTATGTTGTTTTCTGTTGTGGTTTCCTGGACAGATGTACTCTGCTCAGTCTCCAAGATTTGTGACAAGTCATCACCAGTGAAGTCTCCATCAAATATACTGTCTGTGCTTATGTCAAAATTGATAGATTCCATTTTGCTAAGGAAAATAAAAAACAGCATAATAATAACTGTGTTAATAATATGCTTCTTTGACACTTATGATTAAGGACTTACACTGCTAATTAATATTTTTTTAAGATACTCTCATATAACTATCTGTTACTCTGGGGGCAACATTTGTAAAAAAAAAATTTTGTGAAACTTTTTCTATTTTTACAGAAACAAAAGTATGGCTCTCTGAAATTCTGCAATCTGATTGGGTGTTATTATTCTAACATACACAGAATTATTAATGTTAGACTGTCATGTACTACCTGGTTTACATGGATACTTTAGAACATACTTATAGTCCTTTCAGCGCTGTTTGATTAATAGAATGATGCATTCTGATTTTGGATCAGTATTTTCAAAATACTGGTGGAGGAACTACTGCATTTAAAATGTGTAACTGAGCTGACCCGGTGGCACTAAGGCCTGAGATACTGGACACTTTACCTCGTGCCACGCCAGCAAGCCATGTTCAGGAATGAACAAGGGCCACCAGAGATCAACAGGGGAAAAGAAGGATTGAGCAACTGATCGACTGCTCTCCTTCTACGGGGAAGGGGTGGCCACCAGTGGTCAGTGTGTGACTGGACCCTTGTGGATAATGAGGGACAGATCATCGACACTGTTGAAAATGGAAGGAGAGTGGGGCAGTTGCTAGGAAGGAGCGTGTGCGGATGTGTACATGCTCACTCCACAGGTGTCATTACATGCCTCATCTCCTGGGGAGAAAATCAGGAAAACAAGTTGCCACCTCGAATGATGGATGATGCCTTGCAGGCTCTGTTCCCAGTTAGCCATGATGCTGAGCACACTTGATCTGGTCTACGGTGGGGGTATGGGAGAAATTTTTTTTTTCATTTAAATAAGGAAAGCATAAGGTATTTTATCACCCTATTGGGAACAGCTTGTTAATTGTTGCTACCTTGTTATGTATTACACCTAAAGGGGGTATATTTACAGAATGCAAATTTAACCACACAGCATGCATTATTGCATTTAGAAAAACATAAAAAACAAACACCTACCTTGGCTCATGACTTTTCCCTTTATCTGTCCCAGACTGATTGGTTTGGATGTGCAATGCGCTAAGTGTGTGCATGCAGATGCACATGCATGCTGGGCTGCAATCACAGGCAGTACAGCTTCTAGAAAGATACATGAGCTTGTTGTACAACCCCCTCCAGTCAACATCAGGTTTCAATTAAAGAACAGGATCTTTGACCACCCACTGCCTCCCATGATAGGAGAGCTGTCATATGGGCAATCAATTATGTACTCCACTGCTGTTAACCATCTCCCCCACACAACATGAGTATGCTACCTAATGAGAGGTGTGGTGTGTTGTGTCTGGACCTTGAGTGCCACTGGGCCTGCTACTCTACCATTTCTCATACACCACACACAGGGGGGGGGTGATGCTTTGTCACAAATAGAGACATTTTTTATGCTTATTTATTTTTATGTCATGCTGACCCAGCTGTTGTTAGGTAAGAGTGGTTACATGGGCATTCTACTTGTGAATCAACAGTAAAACTAGGCTGAGCTGATTTGGAACGGGCTGGACACATGTTGAAAACAATCTTACTTACCAATGGCTGGCGTTGCATGACATATTAACATTTTCTATTTAACTTCATGTGGCTGATTTTCAGATTTTGTGTTTTTAAGAATTTCTAATACTTTTCATGTTGATTACTAATGCGTTTGCCTATTGTGTCCTTGCTAGCATGATCAGCACTGTGTATATTGCAAGAATAGGAGGCCCTGTACCTTTATTTAAAAAAAAAAAAATGTTAATTATACTCTTAACTGAACCCTGATATCTACGTTGGCAAACAGGTGGTGGATGGGTGAACTGGAAGTGGGACGCAGGACTCAGTGTTGGGTGTGGTGGTCAGAAGTTAAACACACCTTCGTCTATGTATGCTCAGGGCTTTTTACATTGTTCTGTCACTAACTAATTGTATCAGACGTGCAATGCCAGTGGTATGTATGCATTTGGGTCATCGATGCAGCAAATACACCAAATAGACAAACATTTAGTTAGTTATGTACAACGGTCATCACCTACAGTCAATTAAAGAATGGGATCTGTGATAACTCTCTACCTCTCATGACTGGAGAGTACTCCTCCAGATGATCAATCATGTGATGCACTGCTGCCCCCCCAACAAACTGAGCTAGCTAACGGAGCTAGGTCACTGGTGTGATGCGAGGTGTTGCATACAGTGTCTCAACACTCAGTCCCACTTTGCCTAATGCCATGCCAGTGTTATGTCACCCAACCACACGCTACTTTATTTTTTATTTGATATTTCCTCCTTTGCTAAGTGGGCATGCAGGTTGTATGGCAGCTGGCACCTGCATCCTCCCCGCTGATCCGGGTGTGGTCTGCAAATCGCTGTCCTCCACGGAGTCTGGACAACACCTGGGGGTGCACTCCTCTAGGTACAGGGGTGCAGCACACAGCCATCAGCCGACATGACTGCCATGCAGTTTAATGCCTGTTTTTCACCCCTGGAGCCAGACATGCAATGATGTCAGCGCAATACATGTTGATGTCCAACATACTACAAACCTTTACTGTTTGTTGCTCCTGTAGTGACCCCAAGTTACGTCAGTTGACACTGTTGAGCAATGTGAACCATTGCACCCACACAAGAGAGAGAAGAGTAGTCATGGGATGCTTTATACTCTCCCTTCCCTGCCGACCACCAATGGCATGGGTCCATTCCTGAACCTGAGTTGCTGGCGTAGCGCAAGATGTAACATTCAGCACCTCAACCCTCAGCACCACCAGGTCGGCCCCACACTCTACTTTTAACTACAGATGGGGGGAGGGGGGAATTTTAAGTACAGTACATTTCCAAATACTATTTTGTTGAATCAAAAATACTTTTTTGCTGCATAATACTGCTAATTCACTGCCATGATACTAACAGACCCAAGCCATTCCTCCCTCCCCTCTGTTAAAAAAAAGAAAAAGAAAATAAATAAATAAAAACAATACTTTTATGTTTACAGCTAATTACATGTTTTAGTAATACATGCACTGGGGCACATGTTGTTGAAGTTGTCACTTGTGTTTTTTTTTATCACATCTCTATTTTCTGCCTTACTGCGGCAACTACCAGTGGGGGCATCCAGCCGCCGTCCCTACCCACTGGGAGAGCACCAGGCTCACTCACATGATGGGGGTCCATTTCAGCTGTGGTCAGTCTGCTGGAGGGCCTCCCTCATACCCTGCCTAGCCAAACCAGCCCCCGGGCCGCCCAGTGTGATTCCATGAGAGTCCTCCCAGCGAGGCAGGTCATGGCTATCAAGCTGCATGGTCGCGCCCAGCCATTTCCACCTAATTTGGATCCCACTGGAGCATGGGCATGCAATGATGTCCGGGCACAATGTGCTGAAGTCCGCCGTGCTCGCCCCACTTATTCACCAGCATGTAGTGCCTCCGGGCATCCCCAAAGGCCGCTACAGTGCGGTGAAATTCCCCAGCCCTCCCCAGGATCAGGAGAGCAGTCTATAGACGCTCAATCCTGAGCCTCCCCTGCTGACCCACTGACACCCGAGCCCGTTCCTGAACCCGGGTTGCCAGCATGCCGCGAGGTGTGGCGTCCAGTGCCTCAACCCTCAGCACCACCAGGCTGGTGAACTTGTGGGTTTTTAAACTAGTAATGGAGGTATACAGATAAGTGCACTGTATTTATAGGCTTAACTACACTTGATTACAAACTCATATTCTTTTATTTTATTTTGATTTTTGTTTTGGTTTGTGATCTGAGTAGCATGTAATGTAATAGCATGAGTACTGTTGAGAGGTCTAAACCTCACTTTCAGATTCTTGACGATATTGAGAATGCAAGTAATCACAGACACGTTGTGTTAGAGTAATAAATAAGTTTATTACTACCAAGGGATAAACCACAGTTGCCCTAAGCAGTTCTTACCAATATGAACCAGGAGCCAGTGCTAAGCGTTCCCTATGCCTCGAGGTTTCTCTGTTGTCTCTTGGGGTCTCTCGGGTCTCCGAGGTGTAAAGCTTGTGCATTACATTATATACCTATGATAATTACTATGGGTACCAAAAGATAGAAACATTTCTAGTTACAGAGATGAGCCCTATTGGCTAAATTAGAGGTGGCTCCATGATCCAAGATAACATTATACAATTCTGTAAAGTCATCAGTTTGAGAACAAAAGAGTTCTTATACAAAGTCTTACATAACTCAGTGTAGTGGTACAAATCACCAAAAGATGGCAATGCTGTCTTACATATTATAATTACTTCAAGGACACAGGTGTGTCGGCATCTAACAAGTAAGAAATACACAGAAAATACATGGAAGAATATATGTGTATTAGCAAGCAAAGTGTATTACAACAATATGCATTCATATCTTGACATCTACTCTTATACGGTAGATGCCCTTAGCCCTAAATATTAGTATAACCTATACCTAAGTGTTAGCTGTCTACGGTGTACCTCTGAGGGTACCAATTAGGGTGCAGGGACCGCATGTAACATTCCCCCCCTTGTTGCCTCCAAGGGCAACACAGGCAATTGTCTAGGGAAAGGACAGGAGCAGTGGTTGTTTACAAACCCAACGCTCAAGCCTTGTAAAGGAACTCGAGCTGCTCACAGTGTTGGCGTAGTGTGCGCCATAGGCAACAAAGCATAATAATCAAAATGAAAATTTTAAATGCCTGTATAATAACAAAACCTTTAAAAGTAATCTCTAGCCAGGTGTTAGTCAATGCGTTATTCATATCTCCATCATTAATCAAGGTGAGAACAGCTTCATTGGCTTTGGTCATATTATTGCTGATGTGGATGAGGTGTGTGTCTTTCCTGTCTAACAATGATTTCAGTGTAAGTGTGAGAGGGTCTATGTGTACATTAAAGTATGGCAAGTATTCTGACAGTGTGAGTAGATAATCTGGGTTACCATCAATAATGTCTGCATCTAGAAGGGGGGATGAGGAATATAACAGTATGTCCAATAACAGTCTTCTGGTGGGGAACAAAACAGAAATTGGGGTAATCAATAGCACAGGTAACAGATCCATATGTGTAGGATTTATGATTCGTAACTACACAATACTCGCCATCGGAGTTATACTGTGAGCGCACAGTAGGCAGTCTCCACTTTTGCAACTGGACAGGGCAGGTGTAGGTCATCTTCAAAATCCGTATTGACAGGCGATGAACCTCCTCACGATAGGATTGGTAAAGCTTATCTGAAGCCAAAGTTGAGTCGAAGGAGTTGGTGCCATTTGCAGTGATGTCATCATCCATTGTGAACATCCAATCCATGCTGTCTGGGGAGTAGCCACAAACAGGTTGGATAACATCAAACACATCACATCGGCACAAGTAAATGTATTGCTTTTTCATAGAGAAGTCCGTGTGCGGAGCCACCCAGGCATCCAGGAAGGAATGGTAGACCAGTAGAGGTGGTAGATCCAGGCATTCTCTGTGGATATCTTCATCCAAATGCCCAATTGAATGAACCAGTGCAAGCTTGTCAAACAAAGCTATAGTGGGATCAAAGCGTGGTGAGACAGTGAAAGAAACAAACATGGTATCTGCTATGGAACATTTCTTAGCAGTAAAACAAGGACCAGTGTTAGGGTGTCTGGTCACGAACCCCAAATTCCTAGCTGTGGAGAGAGGAATAGTCAAAGTCTGTTGCATACACATGGAAACACAGCTAGTGGTTTTACATCTTGGACAATACCATTTGGAAATGCGTCTGTCATGTATAATGTCAGGAATTCTTCCAGATTCCAGGTCACGGAAGAGGTTATTGATGGTAGTGATAATGTAAGAGCCATAAGCAGAACAGAGTATCTATCTAGCAATGTATTGTTTATCTGCTTCCTTATTGTTCTGTTGTATGAGTGTGTTGATCTTATCTTTATAATCAATGAATGCCTTAGCAATGTCGTGCATGTTGTATACAGTGTATCTTTCTTCCTGACTAAGGCCATTCACACCATGCAATAATGGAGGTAAAATGTTATTGACCAAACCAGTGGAGAACTTGGCAGAATGACTTTTGATAGCAGCAATGTCTGCTTTATTCCAGATAGACATAGCCGTACCAAAAAGGCAGTGACAGTACCTGTTGCACCTGTGACATCAGAACTGTCAACTTCACGTTTGTTACGTTCATGAGTTAGATTATCAGGAGAGGGCTTCCTCCTGAAGTTGCCTCTATGTTTAGTAGAATGGACCCCAGCAATAGGGTCTTGCATACGAATCTGAAATGCAGCTAAACTATCAAGTAATAATGTACTATAAAATGCTGATGTATTAGTATTGTGACACATACTAAACTCTTTCATATTCCAGTAAGTAAGATTAAACAAAACAGGTATATGCAGAAACTGTAAGTTATTAATCAAAGAACCTGGGAGGGCAGTGGCTGTTAGACCACTACGGGGACCAGGGGTATGCTTTGGACATTCCAAAAACTGCTTGTCAGTGGGTGGTAACACAGAGAGGTACATGGCTGCAGAAGCCATGTGGTGTATAGCACAGAATTTATGAGCAGAATCTTTGGACAAAGAATTACAGTAAGAAGGATCTATTAAGGCAGTTATGTTGTACAAACCAGAATGTCTTAATGCAGTTTGTAACAAGGACAGTGAACCGTTTGGGGATAATTTAGCATTGGGCCAACCCTGGAAAGTTCCTTTGCAGAGTTTGGCCACAGGGAGAATTTGTCCTTGTGATGTGGTTTGCCACTCAATTTGAAGGGTAGATTTATCAGGAGCGATAACCGAGGCAGTTAGGTAAGCATTGGAACCTTCCTGGACAGTGATCATACTATCTGGTATATTGATGGAGACTCCCTCTGGAGGAGGTGCTGGAGGATCGAGGTGTCGTAAGAGGTCCGGTATCATGCCTTGGATGCAAGGGATAACTCCTGAGAGGAGGAAATAATGGAACAAGATAGCCATCTTGTCAGTGTATCTGAAAAGGAAGATCAAAGATTAGTATGTTAGTACAATTCCGCCCAATGGGGTGAGGAAAAGTAATTTAAGCTCCTTTATACAGTTTCAGCTGGTTTGCATGTAACCATTTGTCAGTCAGCTTGTTGTTGTGGAGGAGTCTAACTTGATAGACTGCCGGACCGAGCTTGTTGACAACAGGGTATGGGCCTTCTCACTTATTGGAGAAGGAGTGGGTGGGATGTGCAAATTGAAGTACCATTACCTGATCTCCAACTTGCCAATCCACTTCTTGTGCGTGTTTGTCAAACTGTAATTTGAATTGTTGCTGGGCCTTGCCCATGCAGTTGGCAGCATACAAGTGTGTGTGTATGACATCTTTTCTAAGCTTTTCCACATATTGGTCCACAGACACACAGTCTGCAATGGGGGTCTGCAGGTCAAACAACAGGTGTTCAGGTAATCTCATCTGTTTACCAGTCATCACCTCAAAGGGTGTGAGCTGGGTGGTGGCTGAGGGTGTGCCCCTAATTGCCATAAGGAGTAAAGGCAATAGGGAATCCCAGGTTTTGGGATTGTCCTAAATGAATTTGGAAAGCATTTGCTTAATCCGTCTGTTGGCTGTCTCTACTTGACCTGAGGAGTGAGGGTAATAAGGTATGTGGAACTTCTGCTGAACTCCAAGGAGTTCAAGGGATTCTTTCATCAACTCACCTGTAAAACTGGTTCCTTTGTCAGAATCTACCTTAAGAGGTAGACCCCACCTGGAGAAAATCTGTTCCACCAGGATTTTGGCAGTAGTTTTCGCCGTACATGTCTTAGTGGGGGAGGCTTCTACCCACTTAGAGAAGAGGTCAGTTACCACAAAAACATACTTGTTATTTCTGCCAGGTGTTGGTCAGAGGGCCAATGAAATCAATTTGAATGGCATGCCAAGGGGCCAGAATGTCTTTGTGGTAAAAGTTTGGCATTTCGTTTGGTAGGGATGGGATTGTTTTGTGCACAAACAAGACAATTGTCTATGTATTGTTTAACATCTTTGGTGATACCAGGCCACCAGGCGGTGGTCTTGAGTCGTTGGAGGGTATTGTCTGCTCCCTGGTGTCCACCAGTAGGAGTATCATGGACTTGGTGCAAAAATTCTGATCTTAAGTGTCTGGGGACTATCCACAATTTGGTGGTAGAGTCATCTGGTTGGAACCAAATGAGCTTGTCATCTGATGACAAGCACAACTTACCTTCATGCCTTCATTAGGGGTTATGTGTTGGAAGTTTCTCTTCAGTACCTTTGTCATGGAATCTGAACACCTCTTTGAGTTCAGTATCAAGCTGCTGAACTGTGGAGAGGTCCAAGGGGGAAAAAGGTTCAGATTTCTTCTTGAGTGCTGCAATATGTACAGCTGCATTAGCCTCTGGATGGTCCATCATCCAGACGTCTCCCCCTCAGGCTCCTTCCTTAGCAAGGGTGTCTGCTGTGTCATTGAAGGCATGATAGGGGTCATGGAGAGAGTGGGCTTTAACCTTGTGTACATAGAGTTTGTGTGCAAATTTCTGTGCCAGTGAATGTATGTATATTTCCCGTTCCTTGTACTTCACTGGACTGCCATCAGAGGAGATGAAGGAGTTCTTCTGCCAGAAGGGAAGGAATTCTGTAAGGCAACAACAAACCCAGTTAGAGACTGTGAAAATTATGGTATTCTCGGTTCCATGCTGGATGAACTCGAGGGCACAGGCCACCGCTGCCATCTCGCATATTGTGATGTGGCTACACTACAGTGCTTAGATATCTTGACAGTGTTCCCATAAGGGTAAATCACCAAAATACCCATCCCTGCAATTTGTTCTCCCTGATAGTAGGATGCTGAACCATCAGTAAAGATACAGCACAAAGAGGTGCTATCAAGTATTTGTGGCGTGGCAGGGAGGAAAGGACCTGGATCAGGAAGATCAGGTGACTGTAGTGTACAGTCATGGTGTTCTCCCTGGAAAAGGAGGCCATGAGCTAACATAGATGGAACTTTAGTCGGTTGTACCTGTATATCTCTGTCCTGGAGAAGAAGTGACCAGTGCATCAGTCTGGTGTTAGAGACTGATCCATCCTTCACTCTGTCTGGGAGCAGGAAGGTGGTTGGGTGTATGGTTAGTGTTAATAATCAGTGGCGAGTACCCAATGATATACAGGAAGTGATTGACAGCCCAGTAGGTGGCCAGAAGGTTTCTTTCACAAAGGCCATACTTCTGTTCCACTGGGGTCAAGACCTGTGAGGCACATGCAATGGGTCTCAAGGTGCCATGCACCTTCTGGGCCAGCACTGCTGACATAGCAATGTCAGAGGTGGCACATTCCAGATGAAATGGTAGTGCTGGATTGGGATTCACCAGTGCTGGGGCGGAGGCCAAGGCCTGCTTCAGTGACGTCACAGCCTGGGTGTGTGAATAGGGCCCCAAGTCCATGGTACATCCTTTTTGAGTAATTCATGCAGAGGAGCAGCTTTCTGAGCAAAATCACAAATGAAATCTCTTGAATAGTTTACCATACCTAGAAACCTTCGAAGAGTTGCCACACTGGTAGGTAATAGCAAGTCTTGCAATCCCTGTACCTTCTTCCAGGTAGGGCTTCGACCATGGTCAGTTATTTTCAGACCCAGAAAGAGTACTTCTTTCTGACATAACTGTGCTTTTGCTGGGTTACATTTCAGGCCTGCTTTCTGAATGAGAGTCAATAGTTCATCCAAGAGATCCAAATGTTGTTCTTGTGTGGCTGTTGCTAGCAACAGGTTGTCCACATATTGTAAGAGACATTTGGGGGTAGAGAAACTCTAGAGGGCATCCATCATGTGGAGATGGAATAGGGATGGACTGTTATGGAATCCTTGTGGCAAGCAAGTCCATGAGTACTGTCTTCCTTCAAAAGTGAAGGCAAACTTAAATTGACTCTTATGGGCCAATGACAATGACCAAAAACCATTGGAAATGTCCAGGGCACGGAACCATTTTAAGTCAGGGGTTAGAAGTCGTAGCACATCTGGTGCTGATGCCACAGTTGGGGAACAACTGGGGATGACCTGATTCAGTTTCCTGTAGTCAATAGTAAGTCTCCAGGTGCCTGTAGGTTTCTTCACGGGCCATACTGGGGAGTTGGCAGTGGAAACACAAGTTCTGATTACTCCTTGCTTGAGAAGTGACTTGATCGTTTCTCTGAGGGAAGGCAAGGCCTCAGTTGGGAAAGGATATTGCCTTTGCCTCTCATGTGCTGGGCCTGGCACTTCAATAACGGTGTGCATTCTGCCACAGTCATGCTTGTTGACTGCAAACGCTTCCAAACGTCGTTGCAGAATAGGTAGGAGCTTTGGAAAAAGTTCATGATTCTTGAACAAATCTATGATGTCATACTCTTTGTCATTGGCAGATATCATCGCCACAACGTGTGAATCAGGAATCAAAATGGTATGATATTGACCCTGAATCTGTATCAGTAGCATGTTAGTTAGGTCCACTACACAGCCGTGTGGTGCAAGGAAGTTGATCCCTATAATACTAGGATGATCATGCAGTTCCATTAGTTGGAAAGTGTGTGAGGCTTTAAAGTGGCCTAGCTCTACCGGTAAGGGTAGAGAACGGTATGCAGATAGCCTAGTACCGTCGACTGCTGACATGTTGGTCCTCCATCCGGTGGACCAAGTGGATGTGTCCGGGTGTTCGTCATGTAGCACAGATACAGCTGCACCTGTATCTAGCAAAACTACTAGTAGGCAGCCCCCGACCTCGGCCTTGGTGCAGAGCCTTCTGTTTGTATCCAAAACTAGCTTGTTTACAGTACGGACTGGGGCCTGTATTTGTCAATCCGTACTACCGGAAGCATGCAGAGGTTGGGTCTGGCTCATGTGAATCACTTCACCATGCTGTACTGATGCTATTTAGGGAGGAGCTTCTGGGTTCAGACCTCTATGGGCCTGAGGGCCTGTACCTCCGGTGTCCCCATAGCTGGTTGTGGCCTGGGCTGCCGGTTGTACCGCCGCATGGGCCTGTACGGGAACAGCATCCGCCACAGAGCGCACTTGTCCCAGGAGCTCTCGAAATTTCTGATTCTCTTCAGCTATCTCCCTATATGAAGGACCCGTTCTCTGTTGTGGTTTACCTCTACCCTTATGCTTCCTGTTCTTACGCCAATTCCGGTTCCCAACCCATTGCTGTTGTTGATGCAGTTGTTGTGGATGGGCCTGTTGGGGGTGTTGATTATCAGCTGGAGGGGCTGGCTGATGTTGGGCCTGTTGGTGTTGAGCCTGCCCTTCCACTGTGTAGTGTGTCGTGGCCTCTGAAACGGGTTCCACAGCAGCTATCTTTTTGGAACCGGAGCCCAAATCATGGATATACAGTTGATACACTCTCTCGGTTTTCCATAGGATATTGGCAAACCTATCCATGTTTGGGTAAGTGGTTGGCTCTACCTTTTCTCTTACTGCTGGAATCATGTTCCTAAGGAACAGGGTCTTATATTCAATAAGATCTACATCCGCAGCTTCTTGTGCAAGGTGCTTTCCTGCTCAGTAGGCCATCCAGAGTCTCTGGTGGTAAGTCGCTGGACTTTCTTTTGCATTCTGCTTCACAGGATATGCAAGCATCACTCCTACTACACCTGGGCTGTGAGCAGAAATGAGCTCGGCTGCAACCTCATCAAAGGTAGCGTTCCCATCCTGGCGGACAGCTTTGGGGAGTTTGGCCCATAAACCAGGATCGATGGTCTGGCGTAGTATTTGGACCTGATATTCTGCAGCGAGGCTTAGCATCTCACATTTAGAATGTACCTTTTCCAAGTGACAGCTGAGGTTGTCGGACGGATTCATCCAACTGATGCTGTCAGCAATCTGCTGAATAGAGTAGGCCATTTGTCGGGGATTAGTGGGTCGATCAGGCAAAGGTAGATTGTCTCGAGCACCATCCAAGGCTGCGCAAGCTGCAGCTTCAGCCGCAGTGCGGACAATACCTTCCGAGTGTCAGCCTCTTGGAAAAGCTGCCTAATCTGGGTTTTAATAGCCCTTTTACTCCTCTCAGGAAGAGGGATATTGCCTATCGCAGTTTCAATCATGGTTTCTATCTCTTGCCTGTCTTCCACATTAATAATGGCTACTGGAGGTGCCATCGGGACCAGGCTTGGGCCTGCTCCCCCCCATCATGGGGGCCACCATGTTGGCGTCTCCCATGATGAGCGTCACAACATCGCCGACATGTGACATGGGGAGTTGGGGGCGGGGACCAGCCATGCTGTGGATGGCTGGGTGTGGAGTCTGGGCCATAGTAGGGGCGTGACTGGGCGTTGTATTGTGAAACGTCATCATCAGATAACTCCCCCTCTGATGATGAATGAAAGGCAGGGGCTACGCCTCCCATTGCCTTAACATGTCCAGCCAGAACCTCTCGCTGATGGCGCAGTGTCACCATCTTAGTTCTACTTTCATTGTGACTCACACTTGCAACATCCATATCAACCTGATCTTGCTTTTTCTTTTGCAAAACTCTATACGCGGCGCTCAATTAGCGATTGTCCCTGTAAGCTACTTCTAAATCGTTACATACCTGGTTAATCTCGTCCTGCAGCTCACCCATTTTGTCACTCAACTGAGCATTCGCAGCACTCAGCAAATCATTCATTTGTACTGCCTGACTCTTATCCTGTCTCAAACTTTCACACTCCTGATTCAACATACATATTTCCTGTTCTCCAGCCTGGGCTGAATGATGCAATAGTGAATCCTTTTCATTCTGCAGAGTTTGGAGTTCAGACTCCAAGTTCTGCTGCAGTCTAATGCATTCTGTTTCCTGCAAACCCATCTGTTGCTTAAGAGATGAAATCTGCAGATCAAGGGTTCCGAAACCTCGCTTCGGAGGCTTCCAAAGCAGCGTAGAGAGCCACGACCATCAACCCTTTAGCATGACACTTATTGGTTGATTGTCTCATGTCTGCATACTGGGTTGAAATCCCCAGTATAGGGTTGTCGGATTGACTTGCGTCCCGTGCGAAGTCAGCCCATCCTCCATGGGAGGCAAGGAAGTTTGAGACATCGAGTCTCAGTTCTGCGCAGATACAGTATCTGATACTGTGGCCATTGTGTGGTAGGGAACGAAAACTCAAACTGTGAAAAAGACAGCATGCTGCGTATCAATCCACAGGACGAGTACTTTAAACACAGCCGGGCTACTGTATTAGCTGCAGACTTGCAATTCAAAACTGCTATGGAGTGGGTCGAGACGGCATCGACCACACCCGAAAAGTCAGACAGACTTTGCAAGTGACTACAAACTGAGTTCAAAACGGGAGAGGTGATACTGGAATGTACACCTACTGTCCCCGTGGGAAAGGGAAAAAGTTCAAGCAACAAGTGAAAACTTACAAACACCAGATATCACCTGCACACAGTCACCAATTTGTTGAGAGGTCTAAACCTCACTTTCAGATTCTTGACGATATTGGGAATGCAAGTAATCACAGACACGTTGCATTAGAGTAATAAACAAGTTTATTACTACCAAGGGATAAATCACAATTGCCCTAAGCAGTTCTTACCAATACGAACCGGGAGCCAGTGCTAAGCGTTCCCTATGCCTCGAGGTTTCTCTGTTGTCTCTTGGGGTCTCTCGGGTCTCCGAGGTATAAAGTTTGTGCATTACATTATATACCTATGATAATTACTATGGTTACCAAAAGGTAGAAACATTTCTAGTTACGGAGATGAGCCCTATTGGCTAAATTAGAGGTGGCTCCACAGTCCAAGATAACATTATACAATTCTGTAAAGTCAACAGTTTGAGAACAAAAGAGTTCTTATACAAAGTCTTACATAACTCAGTGTAGTGGTACAAATCACCAAAAGATGGCAATGCCGTCTTACATATTATAATTACTTCAAGGACACAGGTGTGTCAGCATCTAACAAGTAAGAAATACACAGAAAATACATGGCAGAATATATGTGTATTAGCAAGCAAAGTGTATTACAACAATATGCATTCATATCTTGACATCTACTCTTATACGGTAGATGCCCTTAGCCCTAAATATTAGTATAACCTATACCTAAGTGTTAGCTGTCTATGGTGTACCTCTGAGGGTACCAATTAGGGTGCAGGGACCTTGTGTAACAGTACTGTACACTTTCTTACACAACTTTTACATATTAGTTTTATTTTCTTAAGACTTGATTTTTTTATACAACAGTTCTTATATTGCAACTAATTATATGCAGATCCCAAGACTATTTATTTAGAGCAAGAAGTCACTGTGTGAACGTTCCCCTGTATATGCAAATTAGAGCTGTGGGATTCAAACTCAGTTCTCAGATTAAGATATTTATATGAAGTTATCTAGACTAAATGTTTTATGATATGATACAGTGACAGTCTGCCCTTTTACTTTCTTAGATCTATGCTAGCACTTTTTTAAGCTTTCTTAATAAAGCTTTCGTTTTATTTAGCTGTGCTTCACATTCAAGGAAGATTCGTATTACACAGGGTTACATTCAGGAAGCGGAAGGGGATTACTAGCAACGGATCACAGCTCATTCAGTGAGATTTTGTTACATGAGTACAACTTGTGTAACAAAATTTAATTTTTATTTTACTCGATCGATTTAGATATTTACAGTGATAGCAGTTATGTGCTTAGTGGCACTGTGACACTTTTTGAAATCACTGCGAGGTATATAATGATGCGTTATGGAACTGTTATGTGTGGCCCTAGGTGAAAACAGAGTGATGCTTGTCATAACATTTACTTTTACCTACCGTTTTTGTGTCTGGCTGTTTCTTTGGCAAAAAAACAGTTTAGTGATCTGTGTGGTGTGCAGGATAGCTGTTTACTGTGATGTACTGTTGTGCAGTTTGCATTTGAAAGTTCCAGTATGGGTTGCGGGTTTGTGGAATTTTCATGTTTTACAATTCTAACTCATTTTTTTTTCATAGCTCATGAAGCACTAATCTCTATATAAGATTGCTTCATGAGCTTTGTAAATTGGTAGTCTGATTGGATAATACATTTTGCATGGACTATAATATAACCAATATCTGGACCCTGGTGTGCTAGTGGCATGTGCTTAATGAAAGAGCTGTGACATTGTAATTGGCTAATGTGGAGCCTGATGTTTCACCCAAAAAATAATAAAACAGTCTAAAGGAACTCTTTAGCATTATTTTTATTTATTTATTATGATCTTGGATTACAAGTACCTTTGAGCAGAAAGCTCTTTTACAAGGGTTCCATGTCAAATAGTGAATAAAACACACAATGTGAGTTGACGACATTACGTGGGTAAGAGACATTTACATGTACATTGCACATCAGGTCTGGAGAGAATACAGAAGTCATAGCAAATACGTACAGTTTTGGAAGACAGCAGAACAAATGCAGGGATTCACTTAAGCAGGTTATACAAATCTCAAAAAAGTAGGTCATTAAGTCCAATAAAGTGATGGCGTGAAACAGCCAAAGGAGACCTTATTGATGGTAAGGTGAGTGTGAGTGTGAGAGGAGGTCAAAGGCAACGTGGCACAAGGGGGGGAAGTTGGTAGGGGGAGAAGGTGTAAAGGGTTAGGAGGGGAGGTTATTAGAGGGTTTAGGGTAAGTAGTTCAAGAGCAGGTAGGCTAGTTACTAGATGCAGTAGTGGGACAGATAGCTAAGTGCAACAAGTGGGACAGTAGGGGCAGTTCTATTTGAGACTACTAGGAGGAGCAGTCGCAACAACAGAGTGTTGAGAGGTGATGCCGTAGCTTATGTTTGAATGGTCCTAGCTTAGGTTCAGCCAGGGTGTCTCCACTGAGGGAGTTGAGCAAGTTGGAAGCTTGGTAAGCAAATGGCCCTTGGGCCCTGTGAGGTGCAGCAGAAGGGGACCTTGAACTGTTGACAGTTTGTTCCTCTGGTGTTATGGGAGTTGGACGTAGGGCAAAGGAGGTTCTGGATACTCAGAGAGGGGTTTTCCCAAGGCTAATTTTTCAGTAGGTAGGCAGGTTTGGAACTTCAACCTGCCTTCCAGATGAAGCCATCCGGTTTGAGCGTATAGGTTGCAGGTTTGTGTGAACTGGTGAGCTCCTGTAATTAGCCTGCAGGCTTTATTTAGGGCTATTTTAATCCTTTTAAGGATTGTATCTGATGTTGCACCATAGACAACCAGGCCATAACCTAGTATGGATATAACAGAGCTATTTACTGCCATTTGTAGAGCCTCAGTAGTCATACAGTGTTTATGTCTATGGAGTATACCTATTCTAGCATTGACAGCTTCAGCAAATTGGTCGACATGGTTAGAGAAGGATAGTGTGCTGTCTAAGGTGACCGCTAGGTATTTGAATGTGTAGACCAGGTCAATGGGATGCTAAGGCTATTTAGTATTGTGAGCTGGTGAGATCTATTCTTGTTGTGGGGGTTAGCAAATGTCATTACTTTACTTATAGTTAATGAGCAGCTTTTGCTTCATAAACCAGGTCTCAGCATTGGCAAAATTCAGTTGAAGCTATTTTTGCAGGTGTATTGGGTCCATGTTTTTGGCATAGATCACTGCATTGTCTGTATATAAGAGTATTAGATCCAGGCATACAAGGGGGAGGTGGTTAAGGAATAGCATGAACAGGAGGGGACCTAAGATTTATCCTTGGGGACACCAGAGTACACCTCCTGGCTTTCCGAGAGGACACCATTAATTTTTACTTGCTGAGCTCTGTTTGCCTGGTAGCTTCTAAACCAGCTCACAGTACTTTCAGAGAGCCCAGTGTTGGATAGTTGCTTGATCAGCAATGCATGATTAACTGTATGAAAGGCCTTGGTGAGGTCAATGAATGCAGCCCCCACCAGCTAGCTTCTGTCTAGAGCATTATGTATAAAGCCGGTGAATTCCATTAAGGCAGTGATGGTACTGTGTGATTTTCCAAATTTATGTTGTTGGCGGTATTGAATATGGTATTTGATGAGGAATTCTACTAACTGATCTGACACTATGTGCTCTAATGCTTTGGAAAGAGGGGGAGAATGGATATGGGGCAATAGCTGGCATGCATAATCCTGTCTCCACGTTTACAGACAGATGTAACTACTGCAGCTTTCCACCTCTGTGAGAATTTAGCAAAGCATAGTGACAGGTTCAGGATTTGTGTCAAGGTGGTGAGTATTTTATCAAGGGTGAGGGTAACCAGTTTAAGGTCTAGTGTGTCTCCACTGAACCTAGATTTCCCTAATATATGTTTCAGCTTTTTTTTGGTAATGACTTTAAAATAGAAGGGGGGGATGGTGTCCTGGTGGTTGGCTTTCTTTTACATCTTTGGTATTGATTTCTGCTGTCTCAAAGTAGTCTGAGGGTAGTATACCACTAAGGTCGGTAAATGCAGTGTTGAAAGTGTCAGCTATGACTTTTGGGTCTTGGATGATAACCCTATTTATGTCCAACATGGACGGTGATGTTTTGTTGCTGTTCCCTGTCAAATCCTTTTAGTTGCCCCAAAACTTTCTACTATCTCCCCAGAAGTTGGCAAGCTCATCTTTATTGTGGTGACTTTTGGCAGAGTGGATAGCATGGGTACAAGCATTTCTGGCCTTTTTATATTGTTGTATGTCAGACTGTTTGACAGAGGCTTGAGCCTGGTGCCACAGATTACAGTATCTTTGTTGGTCATAAGCTCAAGAAGGGGTGGAGTGATCTAGGAATTTCTTTTGCCCTTGACTTTGCCTTTCCTAAGAATGACATATGTATTACAGGCTGCATTGAACACAGCAATGAAGTAGTCGAGAGCTTGGTCGACATCTTCAGAGGCATCAATGGGGGAACAGTCTTGTTGGCTGAGGTGGGATTTTAATGGTGCAAGCTGCCTTTTGCTAATACTCGGCCAGTTATGGTTTTAGCAGGGGGTTTATCAGCTTTGTTGGATCAGTAGCAAAGCAAAGGAGAGTGGTCACTAGCTGCATCTGGGAGGACAGAGGTGTTTCAGGTATATTCAGGACAGTTGGTAAGCAGCCAGTCCAGTAGAGTACTTGATCCAGATTGATAGTTTATTCTAGTGGAGGAGTCCACCATCCAGATTGATAGTTTATTCTAGTGGAGGAGTCCACCATCTTTGCGACATTGATGGAGGAGATAGCATCTCTGTAGGGGACAGAATCAGGGGACAACGAGTTTACATTAAAGTCTCCCATCATTATTACTTCAGAGCTGTAGATTAGGTTGCTAAAGTAGTCAATGGTCCCTTTAAGGCAAGTAGCCTGCTCTTTAGGTGGGCTATAAATTGAGACCATGGTGAGTGTCTTGTTGTGGGCACCTAGTAATACTTTAACTGCCAGTCCTTGGACACTGATTCCAGTGTCTGAGTATGGAATGGTGTGACCCTAAGGGGTGTCTTTCAGGTACAGTAGATGGTGCAACTCCAGCCCATCTTGCTGAGCCTATTCTGCCTGAAAAGGGTGTATCCATCAAGGGTGACAGCTGTATCAGGGATCTTTGGCAATTATAACAATTAGCATCCAAGATGAAATTATTCAAACTTTCTGAATACATTATTCAAAAGCAAAAACAATATACCTCAGTAAATTATTTATTGTGCCCTGTCTGTTTTCCTAATTAAGGCTATTTATTTTTATGCTTGTCTGATTTGCGGCCACAGATTACATTGCTGACTGCTTCATCAAGATCACTGACAAACTGAAACAGAAATGTGATGTAGCTATTGCTTAATGAATTATTGGATGAATATATTAGTAATGCTTGACCAGGAGATGCACATTGAACATTGGCAGACCATATCCAGGTGTACCCTTGAAGGTTGTATGTGCTGGGGAGTTACATGGGACTGATTTTATTTTTTAATTTAAAATATGTGACCAGGAAAGGCACATTAAGTTGTGATAGCTCATTTCCAAGTGTGCTTATAGTGGGGTGAGACTTACATGGAACATGTTCTATTTATTAATTTTAATGTTTGACCAGGAAATGCACTCTGATAGAAACCTTTCTGCACTCTAAGACCCACCATGATGGGAACTTAATAAAGAAGCCTCTTGGGGCTCCATGACCCACAGTGGTGGGCATTTAAATCATGCAAACCTTTCAGGTCTGAGAGACCTGCTGCCACAGGTGCTTACTAAAAGGAGAACACCCCAGATTGGTGCACACTTTTTGTCAATCAAGAATAAAAAAAATAAATTTATGTGATTTTAACAGTTACCACATCCAAGCAGGGATGTTGTGAAATAAAATTTCACTAGTGAAATTGCTGCGAAATCGGTAATTTCGCTGTGCAAAATTTTTCACAAAATTGCAGTGAAATGGTGAAATTTCACTGCAGTTTTGTCCACTGCAAATGAACATCTCCCTGTGCTGTCTCATCATGCAGTGGTCCCCCCCCCCTTACCGGACAAATTAAAAAAAAAAAATTCTTCTTGGTGTCTAGTGGTTCCCCTGGCCCGATCACAGCCAAAATTGAATAGCCCCCACCCAGTTACCCTGTCTCGTGTCCCCTCCTAACTCTCGAGTCCTGACTGAGTCTGAATCTGACCGTCCTTGAGTAAAAAAAAAATATATATATATATATATATATATATATATAAAAAAATGTATATATATATATATATATACATAAAAATTAAACCCCCAACTCCCTGGTCTAGGACCCCCCACCTGTCAGATGGTGCCCAACCCTTCCCTCGGTATCCCGATCAGACATTTAGCACAGCCTCCACTCACCTCCATGGGCGGCAGCCCGACTGGAGCCCTTCAATGAATGAGCAGGTGCTTGTACAAGCATGCACTCGTTCATTGGATTCAGACAGCCAGCACTCTCACCACTACTAGAGTGTAGTGAGAGCACTGGCTGTCTGACAATGAATGAGCGCGTGCTTGTACAAACACGCACTCATTCATTGAAATGCTCAATAGGGCTGCCAGCCGTGGAGGTGAGTGGAGGACTGTGCCAGTGGCCCAATCGGGCTATGTGGAAAGCGGGATGGGTGCTATCAGATGCCAGAGCGGGGGGTAGGGGGTTCACTAGACACCAGGGAGTTGGGGATTTAATTATTTATATATTTATTCATTTATTTTTAACACACATTGTCAGATCGGACTCAGTCAGGATTGGACTGGAGGGTCATGACTCAGGGTAAGTGATTGGGCTTTATTCAATTTCAACTATGATCAGCCTGGGGGGGACCTCTAGACACCATGAAGAATATTTTTTTTTATAAACATTTGGGCCAGTGAGCATCCGGGGGGGGGGAGGGACCACTAGACACCGGGAAAGAAATCTGATCGTAGTGGCAAAATTATGGATTGTTACCCATGGATGAGAAATTTCACCTGTGACCAGTGAATTTTGTTGCTTCACAGGCGAAATTTCACTCACTCCAGGGACAAAATATTGCATTTCTCCCAGCGAAATTTTTCACAAAATGCATGAATTCCATGAAATTTTTCACTGGGCAAAATTTTTCAATTTCACACAACACTACATCCAAGTCACCAAACCACAGACATAGGTCAAATCCAGCAAACAGTGCAGAGCTGATGAACACCCCAGCACTTCACAGATCACTTCCATTTCATCAAGAGATACTTGGCCTATTACATCCAATCAATTGTCAAAGCTAACTCATTTGAATAGTATACATTTGCATGATTATACTTTCAATATTGCAATCATGTTTCAATAAATTTGATAGTAGGAGTTATCAGGAGATGCAGGGAAAGGTGTTAAGGATGCCCCCAGTGTTTTAGCAATCACAATATCAAATTTTCATACTTTTTTTGTCCAGTACATGATAGTCCTCTAAATATTTTAAATACACAACAAAAAACATGGGTCACCAGACTTGTTTTTAAGTTGCATGGTGAGACTTTATCTCTCTTAATGGAAAAAGTCTGAAAAGGGTCAGATTGTTTCATGTAGTTATAACATCAATGTTTTAAGTGTCAACATGAGTGTGAAAAACTGAAACAGGAATGATCATTTGTCATGATGTTTGTTTCATTTTTTTCACAAATGCAAAAGTAAAATCACCAATGTTTGACACCCTCCTGAACTAACATTTCCCAAAATGGTGGAAATATTTGTATGTTTATATGCATAAAACCATTTCAGTACCATGTCAGTTTAATAAAACTTTTTTGACAGATGCAGAATATGGTTGTGAATATAGCAAAAGAAAGAAATATGGGGGTTGTCACTCATCTTTTGGTTATATCTGTTTTCAAAGTTTCACAGGAAGTTGGCTTAGGACAAGCATTGTTGAAAAATTCCAATAAAACGTAAAAACTTGCTAGACAGCTACTCCAACAATTCAAAAGTACAAACAGAATGATGAGGACAATAATGTGAAAGAATCAGAGCAACTAAAGA
The DNA here is from genome assembly GCA_016271365.2 of Neoceratodus forsteri. Classification (NCBI taxonomy): domain Eukaryota; kingdom Metazoa; phylum Chordata; order Ceratodontiformes; family Ceratodontidae; genus Neoceratodus; species Neoceratodus forsteri. The sequence goes on along the minus strand of CM028129.1, from coordinate 1,167,311,787 downwards.
CAAACAGTCATGTACATAAAGCACCTTGGATGATGCCAACAGTTGCAATTGTGGGAATTAATTTCCTTGCTGCAGTTCTGTCTATATTCTTAGTTGGACATATGACATCATATGATAACTCATTATTCTAATAATGCTTCCATGTATTTAAAAATGTACTTGTGCTAGTAAACAGCCTTGAAAACTTCTTCAGGTGCATCAAACAATTGGAATTTGAAACACCAGGGAATGTTTTTAAATGCACATGCTCCTACTGTGTACATCTAATATAAATGTGCAGAGCAGTGGTAGTTTATAATAGATTCTAAACAGACTTGAAAACAGTAAAGTAACTATTAAAATCCCTTCATGTTGCTATTTTTACCCCTTCCATGCCTCTTTATTTTATTTATATTTAGTCTCACCTGATCACATATGTGGCAATCTGTAGTATACATGCTTGTAGGGTATATAATTTATTAGAAGCTCCTGTGGTACTTTGAGTGCTGGCAGGTGTTTAGTAACATAAGCCCTGCAGGGCTCAGAGGCCCACCATGGTGGGTTCATGTTGCTTACTGAAGGAAGCCCTTTAGGACTGACAGACTCACTGTGGTGGTAGTTTTGTAACAGAGGACCCTTGGGGATCTGAGACCTGCCATGGCAGGTGCTTAGTGAAAGCAGCCCTTCAGAGATGAAAGACCTGTGATGGTGGGTGTTTTGTGATATAGGTCCTTTGGTGCTCTGAGATCTGCTAGAGTGGATGCTTAGTGAAAGAATCCCTTTAGGGCTGATATACCTGGTTAGTGAAAGAAACTCTTTAGGTCCAAGAGACCTGCAGCAGCAGGAACTTACTGAAAAAGGTTTTTGGCTAGTTGTATATTTTTTAAAACAGCATCGAGCAGGGACTTTTTGGTGAGCTGAGAGGTAGTTTTAATTAACAAAAATGGGCATCAGGCAGGGAAGGTTTATTGTGCTGGGAGTGAGGAGGGTAGTTTATTAAAAAAGGGCATTGGGCATGAGGCGTATGGTAAGCTTGAAGCCAGGAGTGTAGTATCATGCAAAAAAAAATGGCACTGGGCAGGAACTGTTTATTAAGCTGAGAGCACCGAGTATAGTTTTAATTGTAAAACTAGGCATCAGGCAGAAAGGGTTTGCAGAGCTAGGAGAAGAGAGGGTAGGATTATTTGAGCAAAAATGGTCATTATGCAGGTAGAGTTTGCTGAGATGGGATCGAGGACAATAGTTTCATTATTAGAAAATGGATACTGGGCAAAGAGGGTATGGTAAACTGTGAGTAGGGAGGGTTGTTTCATTAAAAAAATAGGTATCAGGCAGGGAGTGTTTAATAAGCTGGGAGCAGGGAGAATAGTTTTATTTAAATAAAAATCAGGATCAGGCAGGGAGTGTTTGGTGAGCCAGGAGTAGGAAAGGTAGCATAATTTAAACAAAAACAGGCACCAGGGGTTTTATGTAATAATAGTGACTCTGGAACAGTGAGTCCAGAATCACAAAGGAATTTCGGTGAGGACAAAATTGGTGACCTTTTTTTGAGGGGGTACTTTGCCACCCAGTACCCCCTTACATAAATAACCAATTCTGCAGTCATAGCCCCTTGGGGAGGGGGTATAACTTATGTTGCCATTTTGTTCTTGCCCTAATTCCCTCACTGACTTATGGACTCTCCATTTTGGAGTCACTGAAATTACATGCCACCACACCAGATAGGAAATGTTTGCTGAGCTGGAAATTGGGAGGGCAGTTCTAGTTTGAAAAATCGTCATCAAGCAGAAAGGGTTTGCTAAGATGAGAGTGTAGTTTTAAAATAAGTAAACAGAAATCAGAATTGGGCAGAGAGTGCTTGCTGAGCTGGGAGTAGGGTGAGTAGTTTCAGTTTAAAAAATAGGCATTGGGCAGTGAGGGTTTACTGAGCTGGGAGGAGAAGGACCTTTTGTTTGCTACCACTGTTTCCCTCAGGAGCCTGAATCTTGGAGGCCCTACATTGTGCCACTTTTCTGCCAACAGACTGGCTCCTGTTGATATCATCCACTGCCATATACCAGTGTGCCCCTTTGGTGCCCAGTTCAGTTCTATACCTTCTCAGGCTCCCCACTCCTGTGGGGGACATAGGAGCAGAAGTCTGCTGCTGAAGCCAATCTCTAGGCACTAGAAGCTGGATAGTGAATACACTGTCAATGAGGGCCAGATGCTGTGGGGGACCACACAAGGGAGCTGTTACTTAACCTTGAAAAAGCACATGTTACTGACAAACATCAGTGTCATGTTGTAGGGTGAGTGCTACTACTTGCAAAATAGGTCTTTTAGGTAACAAATATACTGTAGCTTTTTAACCCACTGTCATAATAATAATAATTATTAGATTACTGCTGTTAGCCAATGTCTTTCTACTTTGTTACCTAATGTTGTCTTGGCCAAGCATTTTCTCCTGCTCCCCCACACCCATTTCCGCCTCCCCACTTCAAGCGCACATCACATCCATTCCATGGGGATGGAGCCCACTGGCATGTTGTCACACATTTCAGTAAGTACTCCATGCTACCCCCCAGGTACCACTCTCTGAGCAAAGTGTATTGCCTGTCTTCCTGCAGTGAAGCACATCTACATGGATGTTCTTTTGCTCTTCCTGCAGGCATCCTCTCCTGATGTCCTAGGTTATGGACAAGAGGCATGAATCTGGATAACCAGTGTGTCAGATTGATCCATTTCTACTCAGCAACACATAGTCAGCTGGAGGGTAATTTTAGTTTTAAAAATGGAGAATTGGAAAGGGAGGGTTTGCTGAGCAGGAAGTGGGGAGGGTAGTTTTGTTTAAAATAAATGGACATCAGAATCAGACAGGGAGGATTTGGTGTGCTCGTAGTGTGGACTGTTGTTCTTTTTAAACAAAAAATGGACATTGGGTACAGGGATTTGATGAGCTGGGAGCAGGAAGGGTAGCTTTATTTTAAAAAATAGGCTTTGAGCAGAGAGGGTTTGGTGATCTGAGAGTGGGGAGGGTAGTTTATTTAAACCAAGAACAGGCATTGAGGAGAAAGAGTTTGATGAGCTGGGAGTTGGCAAAGTCTCAGATCTTTACACTTGATCCAACAGAGTTAACTCATTTAGAAAACTGAATATTGTTATCATATCTCCCCAGAATCTTCTCTTTCCATGGGGGATAGTCTCAGTTTTGCCAGTTTGTCCTTATAGTCCATGTTTTATAAGCCATCAGTCATCTTGGTCACTGTCCTTTGTACATTCTACATCATGTAAATATCCTTCCTTAGATATGGGGACCAGAACTGCAAACAATACTTGAGATCACGCCTGAAAAATGTTCTGTATAAGGGCAATGTAACCTCTCTTGACTGTCTTACGATGTTTCCCTTAATGCATGTCATGATTTTGACTTCTGTGAGGGAATTTTATATATCCTAAAGCTATATTTGCTATTATATGCCTTGAAGCTATGTTTGCTTTGTAAGCCATGCTGTAACAAAGTCATAATGAATGTAGTAGAAATTTCTGAGTTCATGCTGTTTTTTACAGGGTTATAGAATGATACTGAGGTTACTTGAGGTACATTTGTAGGAGCAAAAAGCAAGATAAAACTGGGCAGAACTGGTTGTACCAGCCTGAATAACAGGCTCAGACAAAATATAAGATAACAACATGCTTGGGCAAAGTATAAGATAACAGCATGTTGAGGCATTGAAGGCAAGCTGTACGTTGTTGTATGTTGCTATGGTGTGAGTGAAACTCATTGTTTCACTCAGGTCAGATTGACCTACTAGCATATGTATCAAGAAATATTGGGTAAGAAATGAAATAAGCAGTGGAAAAGTACACCTCACATTGGTATCAACTTGTTATTCTGTTACATTGGTATCAACTTGTTATTCTGTTTCATGATTGGCTTATACTGAAATGTTGGTATTTTTTCAAGATAAGAAGTGCAGAATCTAGCTTATAAAAAGCTGCTGTAAATTGTAATCAGGAGCTTTCTCCTTTGCAGAACTCCCGCATGCATGTGAAAGATTTGATCAAATAAAGCGACGTTAAGACAAAACCCAGTGGTGGTTTTTGCCCGTGTGACAGGGAGGCGGTTGCTCAGGTAATACTTACAGTGAGAGAATTTAGATCACAGTTTTGGCGTGAGTCGGCAGGATGAGTTCTTCGATCCGTGTCACCGTGATCGGGTTGTTTCCTTGACAAAAGAAGGACATTTTTGTGGAACCCCATCAGGAGCGTGATGCCTAGGGGCGGTGACACTCATCATCACTGTAAGTACAAGAATACCTTGGAGCGGTGTGCACTATAAAGGACAGGCCTAGATAAAATGGGAAACAAGGGAACAAAAGATAACCTAGGTCCAGAGTTAGTATTATCTGGACCAGCAAAATGTATGGTTGATAAGTTTGGCCAGGATTCAGTCTCTGAGATAGGACAATGGCATAACTTGACCAGGGGAATATTTCCCCTTATAGGTACTTTTAGTATAGATGTACTAAAGGAAGCAAGGATAGCATTGGAAGAAAAAGAAAAGAGCAAACAAAAAGGGTGCAAGGTAGACTGGTCAAGGTTTAGAATATGGGAAAGAGGCAGAAAGGCGACATAAAAATCAAGTGAGAGGGTTAATGGTAAAACAAGAAGGGGAAGATACTGAACACCGTAGGAGGGTGTTTCATCATCACGATACCCCTCCACCATATCGGCCCCCTCCCCCAACTGTTCGGCCGGGACCACAGGAAGGGGTGGTGCCAGATGCGCCACCACAACAGGTTGCCCCAGCTGTGCCTGCTGCCCTACCTGCTCAACAAGCACTGATAGTCCAGCCGGGCCAAGTAGTACAACTGGCACAGGGCATTCAACAGGCTGCCCAATTGACTAGCGACATGCCTGTTCAACATCCTCCTGTGACTCTGGTGCAGGAGGCTGTGGTCACAGTCCCCAGAAAAAGCCCAAAATCCCCCACACCTGTTCAGTCAGATGAGGAGTCAGGGAGTGAAGAGGGGGAAGAGGACCTGGTTGACACAATGGGATCTATGTCACTGGATGGGAAGGTACATGGCAAGGGAGATGGGAAGCCTTGGGTATTTAGGCAAACCGATGCAAGGACTAAGGGCCCAAAACAGGCAGGGGGAAGAAAGAAACTAACACAGCAGTTGCCTTTGATACGTTATCCCAACCCACACCCCGAGGCAGGAAGACCGGCTGCCAACGACCAGCCTGCAGTCCCTAAATACATTGAAGTGGACTGCCCATGGAATCCTGAGGAGTTGAGAGAGGCCCATAGCATATTACTCGAAGCGTTTGGACTCAGTGGTATGTGGGATGGTGTCTTGCTTGCAGTTGGTGGCAGAGGCTACTGAAGCGGTGTTGGCATGCATGGATCTGGTAGGATTCTGTGCTTTGACAGTGCATGTGCCTCATTCTTTACATTCTATTCTGCTACAAGTTCGCTCAGCTCATTTAACGCCTGCACGATTGCTTCAGTATCAAAATGTGTTACTAACCATGTCTAACATAACTTTGAAAAGGTGCACCGCTTTAAACCCGACGACGTTGCTCCCCACCCCGGAGGAGGGGGAGGAGCATGACTGTGGGCAAGTAATTGACTTAGACTGTAAGCCTCGACCGGATATCACTGACGTACCCATACAAAACGCAGACTTAGAATTATTTGTTGATGGCTCGGCACAAAGAGACGAAAAAGGATCCCCCTTGGTAGGTTATGCAGTGTGTACTCAAAACTATGTCGTGGAAGGAGCAAAGTTACCCCCACAAACATCAGCCCAAGCTGCTGAACTCATAGCTCTGACGAGAGCTTGTATAATAGCTGAGGGTAAAACAGTTAACATATACACAGATAGTCGATATGCATTTGGGGTAGCTCATGATTTTGGCACCCTATGGAAACACAGAGGGTTTTTAACAGCAGCTGGAAAACCTATTGCGATTCGAATTTGGTAAAAATCTTTTGTTAGCAATCCAGAAGCCAGAAAAGTTAGCAATTGTAAAATGTCAGGCCATACTTCTAACCAAGATTTTGTTTCTGCAGGAAATGCGAGGGCTGACGCAGCTTTCTTGAAGGAAGCAGCTCTTTCTGGGAGTGTTCCGAAATTTCAAATGTCTTTGACTGTAACTAACCAGCTTGATTTATTCTCAGTAAGGATGTTGCAACTTTACAACAGTTGGCCAGTGCAAAAGAGAAACGTAACTGGCAAACAAACTGTAAATTTGATGCTAGCACTAAGGTGTGGACAAACCCCGATGGCAGGCTCTGCCTGCCCTCAGCAGTATTTCCCTTTTTGGAAAAATTGGCCCATGGGGCCGATCATGTTTCAAAAAGTGGAGTAGTCGATCTTGTAAATAAACATTGGTATGTTGTTGGCTTTACCATATATGCTGAGTATTTTTGTAAAAAATGTGTAATATGTATGCAAAATAATGTTGGCAGAGGACTCCAAGTAACCCCCTCTGCCCATCCTTTTCCTACAGGACCTTTTGAACATTTAATGATGGATTTTATTGAGCTAAACCCGTGTGAAGGGGTATAAATATTGTAGTGATTGTAGATATGTTTTCAAAGGTGGGTAGCGTTCCCAGTATGAAAAACCACGCAGCCTGTACAGTAGCAAAGGCCCTGATTAGAGAAATCATACCAAGGTGGGGATTCCCACCCGGCTCTCCAGCGATAATGGCTCGCATTTTGCAAATGAAGTCATCAGAACCTTGTGTGAGGCACTGCAAGTGGATTCTGAGCGTACTGTGCATACCACCACAATTGGGAGAGGCAGTAGAAAGGGCAAATCAGACATTAAAGCTGAAATTGACCAAAATTATGGCAGATACTGGCCTTAGTTGGGTAAAAGCACTACCAATAGCCCTAATGAGTATGAGGGGAAGAGCTGGCCCCATGGGTTTATCACCTCATGAAATTTTGATGGGAAGACCCCTCAGAATGACAAATGTCCCCTTCCCATAAAACCGAATAACAATGCACGGTTTAGATAATGAAATGATTGCCTACTGTTTATCTCTTAATGCTGTTTTGAAATCTCTCTATCCTAGGGTAAAAGCTGTACTTCCAGTTTCCTTGGAGGGACCCCTGCATAGGATACAGCCAGGAGACTTTGTGGTTATCAAGGACTTCCGAAGAAAGAAGTGGTGTGCCCTGAGGTGGCGAGGACCGTTTCAAGTGCTCCTGACTACCGCCACTGCCATAAAGATCGCGGAGAGAGAAACATGGATACACGCATCTCATTGTCACATGGTGACAGCCTCTACAGTCAATACCATTGCACAGTGAACTGAGCAACCATGAAAATTATTATCGTTCTATTTTCGTTCGGACTATCGCTGCTATTGGTACTTTTGCTATGGGGCTCTGGATACGAGGGGGGCAACTGCTCCTGCCGCAGCACAGAGCCATTGCAGATTACGAACACTTGGTGGACTTTAATGAACTTACATGCTAATAATGCTAATGTGTCCTGATTGCTATGTATGCACTAGCTCTCCTTTCTCTGCAGCTGTAAGGGCTCCACCTGAAACCCAAGCCTGTAAATAGCACTGGGGCCAGCGAGATTCTACGGTGCCATCAGGGAAGAAACATCACTAATGCCCCCAGATTATGCTACAAACAAAACAAAGAACCTAACTGTGTTTTGGGGGCACGATTTTACTGCATGGTACAGCCCACCGAATGATACAAATGTGTCAACCCCGTTGTATCTAGACGTTAGACAGCAGAATATATCAGCCAGGCTCTGCCTGTGTAATAAGCAATTAACCATGAGTTTAGCACCACTGGGATGGTCCACGTGCCAATATTGTAGGCACTACAACAGCACCACCAAGTCCGAGTCCACCATAACCAACTGCTCTCAAGCAGATGCCCACACAGTACATCCTGATTTCACTGCCGTGGGCAGTCTGTCAGGTCTATACTGGGTGTGCGGGGATAGGGCTTATCTTTTTCTACCTATGGGGTGGACGGGCTGCTGCTATCTAGCCACACTCCACCCTGCAGCCCATGTATATATGTACAATGCATCTGCTATACATCATCGTGTAAGCTATATAAATCAAGTTCAAAAAAGGGAGGTGCCAGATGCGAATAAACGTGTCCCAGTGGGAGAACAATTTTGGGCAGGAATCTTCCCATGGTGGGGTGTTGTTCAAAACATGCATTACATTGACCAGTTAAGCTATGAGTTGGAAACGTTAATTAATGATACCTTGAAATCAACTGCCTTGCTGACAGCTGAAATTAAAGCCCTTAGAATCGTAGCTTTGCAGAATAGAGCCGCACTTGATTATGTATTAGCTTTGCAAGGGGGGGTGTGCGCCATTATAGGGGAAGAATGCTGCACCTATATACCAGATAATTCCCAGGAACTGGAGCAAGTGATTGAGGGAATACGAACGCTACAGCAGTGTGTTCTTAGTGAGCATGCACCTATATCGCAGGGCTGGGACCCCTGGCCATGGTTCTCAAGCATATTTGGTGACTGGGGCACTACCCTCCTCCACTGGGTGGCAGTAATCATGGTGGTGATACTGGCATTATGGCTCCTGACTGTGTTGCTCAAATTTCTCTTGCGACGCCTGTGTAGCACCTTGTCACCACATGCCATCACCCAGCTGCACCCCTTGCTACACCCCCAGGACCAAGACCCTAGCGAATTAGTCGGGGTGTTCCCGTTCTGTGATGTACCAGACGTGACTAAAATATAATAGTTAACAAGTTGATACAAAGTATCAAAAGGGGGGAGAGTGTGAGGGAATTTTATATATCCTAAAGCTATATTTGCTATTATATGCCTTGAAGCTATGTTTGCTTTGTAAGCCATGCTGTAACAAAGTCATAATGAATGTAGTAGAAATTTCTGAGTTCATGCTGTTTTTTACAGGGTTATAGAATGATACTGAGGTTACGTGAGGTACATTTGTAGGAGCAGAAAGCAAGATAAAACTGGGCAGAACTGGTTGTACCAGCCTGAATAACAGGCTCGGACAAAATATAAGATAACAACATGCTTGGGCAAAGTATAAGATAACAGCATGTTGAGGCATTGAAGGCAAGCTGTACGTTGTTGTATGTTGCTATGGTGTGAGTGAAACTCATTGTTTCACTCAGGTCAGATTGACCCACTAGCATATGTATCAAGAAATATTGGGTAAGAAATGAAATAAGCAGTGGAAAAGTACACTCACATTGGTATCAACTTGTTATTCTGTTACATTGGTATCAACTTGTTATTCTGTTTCATGATTGGCTTATACTGAAATGTTGGTATTTTTTCAAGATAAGAGTGCAGAATCTAGCTTATAAAAAGCTGCTGTAAATTGTAATCAGGGAGCTTTCTCCTTTGCAGAACTCCCGCATGCATGTGAAAGATTTGATCAAATAAAGCAACGTTAAGACAAAACCCAGTGGTGTGGTTTTTGCCCCGTGACGATGGGAGCGGTTGCTCAGGTAATACTTACAGTGAGAGAATTTGCGATCACACTTCCTTACTAGCTGCTGCCTCACACTGCTATTCCCATTTACATTTGATGTATATCAGTACTCTCTGGGTCTTTTTCCTGCTCAGTTTTCATAACTCTAACACAGTTCAGGTAGTATTTTGCATTCATATTTTCCCCCTGAATACATCACCTTACATTTCTCAATGCTGAAGTTCATTCACCATTTTGCCACCCACTTTCCAAAACTGTCCAGATCATTCTGTATTTTTCTTATGCCTTGTTCTAATGAAACTACTCTTTTGATCTTGGTCTCATCAGTAAATCTGGAGATTCAGCTGGTGGTGCCAAGCACAGGTCACTTATAAATATTGTATATACTGAACATTGTACATCCCAGAATAAATAACTTTTTTGTTGTTGTTTCTAAATTTCTGCTTTTATTGATTAGATTGTACCAGCAAAGTACATTAGGACCACTTATTTTATAATGGAATAGCTAGCTACCCCCTCAAGATCTACTCTCCCCTGCACAATACGGCTTCAGACAAGGGCATAGTACCTCTACTGCCCTAGCCGTTGTCACCTCTGAGATCAGATTGTCTGTAGATTGAGGTAACTGACTGGTGCCATCTTCGTCGATCTCTCGAAAGCCTTCAACCGGGTTGACCACTCACTCCTGTGCTCCTCTCTCCTGTCCCGTGGATTCTCCTCCCCAGCCCTTGCCTGGATTGCTAACTACCTCAAGGGCAGACAGCAGTACACCAAGTTCTACAAGGCCGAGTCTGAGCCCTCTGCGGTTAACTGTGGGGTTCCACAGGGCTTTATCCTTGGGCCTCTCCTGTTCTCCATATTCATAAATGATCTGTCCTCGGCCCCGGCTCATGGGCAATCTACTCTGTATGTAGATGACCTTGTCATCCTGACCAGCTCCCAGGACATCTCTGTCATCTCCACTCAGCTAAACTCTAACTTTGACCAAATCCAAACCTGGCTAAAGGACCACAAGCTCACTATAAACCTGCAGAAGACTCAGACAACGCTCTTTGGCTCTACAGCCAAGATAAAAGCTGTCCCTGCCCCTCTAAAGATCTCATGTGCCGATGGGTCCCTTCTACAAACTGTTGATTATGTCAGGTACCTGAGGGTGACACTTGACCCACGACTTGATTTCACTTTGCATATACGCAATCTATGTAAGGCCTCAAACTGTAAGCTGGGTCTTGCTTACAGGGCTAAAAGCTGTCTCACCCTAGCTGCCCATCTTGCCCTAGCTAAGGGGGGTCCTCCTACCCACACTATGCTATGGACTTGTCACCTTTGCCAACTTCACAAAAAACAGTCTCTCAAAATGGGATGCAGCGTACAACAGCGTCTGTCGCTTTGCACTCTCAGCCTCCCACCTCACCCACCGCTGTGAGCTCTACTTCCGGCTTGAGTGGCTCCCACTGGAACAGCACCACACCTTTGTCTTGGGCAACTTCATCGACAATGTTGTCCAAATGGCCACCCCTTCTGCCCTCTCCATATCTCTCTTACCCACCACCTCTTCCTACCATCTAAGATCCAGTGACTGTCATGTCCTCCTGGCTCCAAAAACTAGCACACAAATGGAAGACCGTGCCATTGCTGTGTATGCACCCTGGCTATGGAATGCCCTTCCAGCAAGCACTCGCTCCTCCACCTCCCATCCCTCCTTTAAAGCCTCCCTGTGGGGTTTCCTCAAATTGGTCTCCACCTGCCTCTGCACTTAATGACTGGCCGAGTTGATACCCAATCTCCTCTGCTTAAGGTGGAGGGGCTCTGCCCCTTACTCACAAGTGAACTTATAGCTATTTAGCAGATATAATTGTGCTGGGTCCACTTTGGCCCTCCTGCCCATTAATGTGTATATGTTCACTGCCCCATCCCCATGTTTTGAGTTGGTCTCTCCAACCCCCAATTGTACTAACCATGTTTACCTGCTTCCCTTATCCTTCTGGGGCATTGTTTGCCCTGGCATGTTGACTACTGCCTCCCTTGCCTGGGCCATGCTGTTATGTAAAACCTGATGTTCTTGTATTGCCCTTGCTCTTCTTGATTCTCCTGATTATGCTCTGTACCTGTTTTTGCCTGATGTTCTTGAATGTACCTCTGTAATCTCCCAGATCGCACCTGAAAATAGGCACTTGGTTGTCTAGTGTGCTTACCTGGTAAACAAAAGCAAATAAATAAATACATTTGCAACTTTCCCTCCTTTAGTTCTAGTTACATGTAAAGCTCAGAGATACAGTCTGCAAGGGAAAGTGTTATAAAAATACGCTAGAAATGGACTGTTTCCCTTTGAAATGAAATGGTAAAAATGAGAATTAACTGAACTTGGATTTACCCTATTGAAATCAGTAAAAGAACACCAGCTACTGAACTTCATTGATTAGAAGCCTGGGCCATGTAACAATCTGATCCATGGCTACTCATCAAAGATCACTAGAAAATGGAAGTGGAGGGGGGGCATTTATTAAAACTGCTGTCTATATCTGACTGGTTGAAAATGTGCTGTAAGTAAAAGAGGACATTTTTCACATTCCAATCTTGGCTGCACAGTTGTTGATTACTTATCCCCACTCCTGTGGTCAATAACACCTCTCATTTTTCATGTTTTTCCTCCGACTATATCAATTAAAATTTAGTTCTGTGATCCCAGCTCTCTTAGTCCTGTTCCCCTGACCAAGCTGTGGCTCACTGCTGTGATTGCTCTTTGCCACTCTTGATGTTCCCTGTCTTCCATGATCTGCATCTACACTATGGGCTATTTGCCATAGGCATGCTATGGGCACACTGACAGCCTAAAAGGAAGCAGAGAAGACAAAATGGATGCCAATCATAACCTGAACCAGGACTAGGTGTTTGGTTCCATGTGTGTTTTAACCAGTTATTTGATGGCCCTCAATCAGAATCAGCAGGCAATAATTGTGGTCAGCGTCTATTAAGTGTAGATTTTTGGCCTGTGGCTACTATTTGAGGGTAGCTTCTAATGGACAAAATATGGTATTTTCCTACACCAACCTCCAAGGCTAGCAATTACAGTTTTACCTGCTTGTAAAGTCAGTGCACAAAGCAATAACTGTTTGCACAGATCAAACCAGCACTCACCAAAAATGAAACTGGCCAACCACCAAAGTTGTTCATGCTCCTAACAGAAGACTTGGTTTGCTGGCCAAGGCACCTAGCTTCACCTGAGCTCTTTCCTTCTAAGACTGCTTGAAAGGCAGAGTAGAGAAACTTACCAGAGCAAGGGAGAAGGATTAAGACTTAGTTTGGCTAAGCAGATTTACTGTGTGGTGGTGTTTTTATTTTTTACTCACAGGGATTGCTACTGTTTGTTGCTAACATTTCATTGCTTTATTTTTTCTCTGATTCAAATTGTTGTTGCTGGTATACCTTCTTCTGCATTATTACAAGGTGTGCCTACAGGTGTGTGCTAACAGATTACTGCTGTAATCTTCTGATTCAAATTGTCTTTTGCAAGGTATATCTTCTGTTACTGCTTCATTTTTCTCTGGAGCAAAGTGTTTCTTACAGGTATATCTTCTCTGAAATTACTGTATTATAGGTGGAGCTTACATTTTTGTGACTTTTTATCATTGGGCTAAGCAAAATTACTGTTTGACACTGTGTTTTATTTTATTCTTGTTTGTTGAAAAGGTTTGTTGTCTCAGAGGTGTTTCAGTCTCCTTCTCACTTGGAAGGAGCTAATTGCTTTCCTCCACAGCTCTTCCAAAGGATTAGGGTGTGTATGTGGGGTGGAGCTGGCAAACTGTCAGTAATTTCAACAGAAAGAAGGGTTAAAAGTCAGGTTAGTTGATATCTTGGAGGTAGAAGACTTGGTTTGCTGGCCAAGGCACCTAGCTTCACCTGAGCTCTTTCCTTCTAAGACTGCTTGAAAGGCAGAGTAGAGAAACTTACCAGAGCAAGGGAGAAGGATTAAGACTTAGTTTGGCTAAGCAGATTTACTGTGTGGTGGTGTTTTTATTTTTACTCACAGGGATTGCTACTGTTTGTTGCTAATATTTCATTGCTTTATTTTTTCTCTGATTCAAATTGTTGTTGCTGGTATACCTTCTTCTGCATTATTACAAGGTGTGCCTACAGGTGTGTGCTAACAGATTACTGCTGTAATCTTCTGATTCAAATTGTCTTTTGCAAGGTATATCTTCTGTTACTGCTTTATTTTCTCTGGAGCAAAGTGTTTCTTACAGGTATATCTTCTCTGAAATTACTATATTATAGGTGGAGCTTACATTTTGTGACTTTTATCATTGGGCTAAGCAAAATTACTGTTTGACACTGTGTTTTATTTTATTCTTGTTTGTTGAAAAGGTTTGTTGTCTCAGAGGTGTTTCAGTCTCCTTCTCACATTGAAGGAGCTAATTGCTTTCCTCCACAGCTCTTCCAAAGGATTAGTGTGTATGTGGGGGTGGAGCTGGCAAACTGTCAGTAATTTCCAACAGAAAGAAGGGTTAAAAAGTCAGGTTAGTTGATATCTTGGAGGTAGGAGACTTGGTTTGCTGGCCAAGGCACCTAGCTTCACCTGAGCTCTTTCCTTCTAAGACTGCTTGAAAGGCAGTAGAGAAACTTACCAGAGCAAGGAGAAGGATTAGAGACTTAGTTTGGCTAAGCAGATTTACTGTGTGGTGGTGTTTTATTTTTACTCACAGGGATTGCAACTGTTTGTTGCTAACATTTCATTGCTTTATTTTTCTCTGATTCAAATTATTGTTGCTGGTATACCTTCTTCTGCATTATTACATGGTGTGCCTACAGGTGTGTGCTAACAGATTACTGCTGTAATCTTCTGATTCAAATTGTCTTTTGCAAGGTATATCTTCTGTTACTGCTTTATTTTCTCTGGAGCAAAGTGTTTCTTACAGCGTATATCTTCTCTGAAATTATTACAGGTGGTGCTTTACAGGTTTACAGTTTTATCTAACATTAGGATAAGCTTTCAGGGTTACTGCATTTGTTGTTGACTGATTGTTTCTGCTCTTACCTCCTTGTTCTTTTGTCCGTGGTTCTTCTTTTTAGGCAGGGAAGGGCCAGCCACCCACCCCATCCCCAACCACCCAGGCTACACTCCTTTTATAGGGTACCACAGTTGTGACATTTCCTGTGTCAGAGCAGGAAGGGGCAGATCAGTGGGGCCTCCACAAAGTGATCTCATTTACAGGGCACTAGTAATTTAACTTGTTATAACAAGTTAAACAAAGCAGAATTAAACCATTACTTGCATTTCTTTTCCTTTTTTCTTCTAATTACTCTGACTAGGTTACAAACCCAGCAACTTATTTGGAATGGATTTCATTAACTGCAGGTACTGTGGAACAATTTTCAGAAGGACAGTCTTACAAGATTTAGGACACTGTCCTACATGCTGGGCCTTTGGAGATCTTAGGCTCAGCTCTGGGCAGCATGGGCAGAGATTGCACACCTCAAATTTCATATTGAAGAGGAAATACATTATAAGAACCACCGCCATTTCCCCAGCATCCAACAGAAAACCTCGACCGCAGAGGGTAGTTGGTCCAGGAGGTTGACAGGTGGTTAGGAGGAGCATATCAGGTGCCCCATCACTCTCTGCTCTCCAACACATTACCTCCAAAAACCATATAAACACTACAAACAGGTATCTGCCTCTATCTCTGAAATCAAATAAAGAGGCAGAAGACACTGCAGAGCAGGACACTGCTGCACAGGAGCTAGCACAACAAAACTCACTCAAATCAGGAACCAAAACTAAACAAGTACAAAGGAAATCCAAAAAACTTCTGATCATAGGAGACTCCATGATTCGGGGAGTTGATACCCATCTCCAGCCAGGGGTGATGGTCAGATGTCTCCCAGGTACATCAGAATGGAGAGACACTGACCGCATTGCTAAAATTGTTCACAAAGCAGGAGAAAACATTGATGTCCTAGTACACATAGGGACTAATGATCTCACCAGCCGGTCAGTTGTGGAGACCAAGGAACACCTGACTAGGCTGGGTGACAAACTATCATCTATTTCATCCGGCATCTCCTTCTCTGAGATCCTGCCAGTCTGGAAGAGGGGAGCAGATGGACGGAAGGTCAGAGAAGGGGAGATAGGGGAGCTAAACACGTGGCTCAAGGACTGGTGCCAGGAAAAAGGACACAGATTTGTAGGGAACTGGCAACAGTTCTGGGAGCGAAAGTTCTTTAAATTTGATGGACTGCATCTGACTAAAGAGGGAGTCAGTGCATTGGGGCAGAAGTTTGATGTCTTTGCAGAATATTTAAACTAGCAAATGGGGAGAGGGGTGCAGCACCCCATATGTCGAATGGGAAGAACACCCCCCCCTCAGCTAGTGGTCAAACAGGAATTCAGCATGTTTGCCATTCATTTGCATCACCAGGTAAGAAAAAAGGTTTGTCTCCCCATACGGCGCACAGGGGTAATGCCAAACTTCACCCAACAACTAACACACCAAAATCTGGCCAATGGAAAATCATGTACACAAATGCTCACAGCCTGGGAAATAAGATCCCAGACCTGCAGGCAATAATGTCAGAGGCTAAACTGGACATAGTAGCAATTAGTGAGACGTGGTTTACCAGTAACCACACTTGGAGACTTCAGTACCTGGCTATGTATTGTTCAGAAGAGACCGAGGTGCAAAAGGGGGAGGAGTGGCCTGTGCGTTAATGAAAATATCAAAGCTACAGAAATTCAGAATACACATAAGGAGCCAGAAGAACTGTGGGTCACCCTGGAAACAGAAATGGGACAGCCATAAGAACTGGGGTTGTCTACAGGCCCCAGACCAGAGGGAGGACATAGACACATTACTGTTAGAAGATATAAAAACATGACAGCTAAAGGGAGGTTCTGATAATGGGAGACTTCAACATGCCAGATACAGATTGGTCAATACCAGCAGGAACATCTGCCAGAACTAGACTCATAGTGGATTCCCTGCAGGGGAGGGCCTCAAACAACTGGTACAGCAACCCACAGAGACAGGGCTATCCTAGATCTAGTACTGACTAACAAAGAAGGGATCACAGATCTCCAGGTAGAAGGTCACCTGGGGGCCAGTGACCATCACATGGTATGGTTCAATTTGGCTACTACATCTAAATCATCCCATTCCAAGGCAAAAATATGGGACTTCAGAGGAGCTGACTTTGATAAGATGGCCAACAGAGTTAAGCTAGCCCTGGCAAAAAGAAACACAGGTGAAGGGGTACAGGCAAAGTGGGCAAGCATTAAGGATGCAATACTTGAAGCAACATCCCATTGTGTTAGACAGAAAAGGAAGTGCAAAAGAAGAAGGAAACCACTTTGGTTCTCAAATACAGTAGCAGAAAAGGTCAGAGCCAAAAGGCTGGCCTTCAGGAAATATAAGGGAACACAGCGGGATGAAGATAGGAGGCATACCAAACTGCCCTAAGGGAAGCAGGTAAGGCAGTAAGGCAGGCAAAGTCCCAAACTGAGGAAACACTAGCACGAACAGTAAAAGAAGGTGACAAGACTTTCTATAGATACATTAGTGAAAGGAGAAAGTCCAGAGGG
Source organism: Neoceratodus forsteri (assembly GCA_016271365.2). NCBI lineage: Eukaryota > Metazoa > Chordata > Ceratodontiformes > Ceratodontidae > Neoceratodus > Neoceratodus forsteri. Next base: position 1,167,294,764 of record CM028129.1, on the reverse strand, counting down.
GTATTGCTAAGCTTAATGGAGAAAAGGGAGCATGTGAGGAGGAGGACCCTGTAAAGGCATCTATCCTAAATAGATACTTTTGCTCAGTATTTACTGAAGAGAAGGTAGGGCAGGGTCCACAGCTCAGCATCATGGACACAGGGGAGGAGGTGAGCACTACTCCTTCCACAAAAGAAAGGGTCCTACAAGAGCTTGCTAAGCTCAGGGTGGATAAGGCAATGGGACCTGATGGCATACATCCCAGGGTACTTAAGGAGCCAAAGGAGGAACTAGCAGAGCCATTAGCAGAATTGTTTAGTGAGTCTCTGAGCACAGGAGAGGTCCCAGAAGACTGGAGAAGGGCTCATGTGATCCCACCCACAAGAGTGGTAGCAGGAGGAGGCGGGGAACTACAGACCGGTCAGTCTTACCTCAGTAGTGGGCAAGATTATGGAGGCACTCCTTAAGGAAAGGATAGTGCAACACCTGGAATCCATAGGGGCACAGGATCCAAGACAGCATGGGTTTACAAAAGGAAGGTCCTGTCAAACTAATCTCATAGATTTCTTTGACTGGGTAACCAGTGGTGGACCAAGGGGGAGCAGTTGATGTCGCCTACCTTGACTTCAGCAAAGCTTTTGACACTGTTCCACATAGAAGATTGATAAATAAGCTGGGTAGGCTCGGGGTGGGTCAGAAGTTGGTCAACTGGGTGGAAAACTGGTTGACAGGCAGAAAACAGAGAGTGGTAGTAAATGGTATACAGTCAGAAGAGATGCAAGTCATAAGTGGGGTACTTCAGGGATCAGTCCTGGGGCCAGTCCTCTTCAACATCTTCATTAGTGACCTTGCAGATGGACTAGAGGGTAAGGCTTGTCTGTTTGCAGATGACACCAAGATCTGCAACAGAGTAGATGATCCAGATGGGGTGGGCAGAATGAGAAGAGATCTGGATAAACTAGCAGAATGGTCAGAAGAGTGGCAACTGGGATTTAATGCAAAGAAGTGCAAAATCATGCACATAGGGAAGAGAAACCCTGAAGCCACCTATAGGCTGGGAGGGAGCTGCTAGCAGTCACAAAGGAAGAAAGAGACTTGGGCATCATCATCACTGATGACCTAAAATCATCCAAGCAGACCTCTAAAGCAGTAGGTAAGGCTAGGGGGGTGTTAGGGTGTATTAGTAGGGGTATCACAAGTTGTAAGAGGGAGTGTAATCCTCTGGCACAAGACACTGGTTGGGCCCCATCTGGAGTACTGCGTGCAGTATTGGAGGCCACACCTTCACAAGGACATTAACCAAATTGAGGCAGTCCAGAGAAGGGCAACCAAAATGGTGCAGGGACTGCATCAGAAGACATATGAGGACAGATTAACGGAGCTCAATATGTATACCCTTGAGCAAAGGAGGGAGAGAGGTGATATGATCGAGGCATTCAAACACCTTAAGGGCATAAACAAGATGAAAGAGTCTAACATGTTTAAATATAAGAAAAATAGCAGGACAAGAGGACACAGCATGAGATTAGAGGAGGCTGATTAAGGGGGAATGTGAGGAAATTCTTTTTCACAGAAAGGGTGGTGGATGCATGGAATGGCTTACCACAAGAAGTGGTGGCTATGAATACAGTGCAGGGCTTCAAACAGGTATGGGATAGGCATAAGGGAGCAATACAAATGACTATGAATAGATAGGCCACTGACAGAGCAAAGGGCGATAGCACATTTATAAGGTAGAAAAAGAAATGGGCAGACTGGATGGGCCTTGCGGTCCTTATCTGTCGTCAACTTCTATGTTTCTATGTTTCTATGTAAGTGGTTTATCCTGATGGAGACAGCCCATACCTCTCAACCTCTCAGCATTAAAAATCATGGCACTGGCCTTCAAAAATCATAGCAAAGGGCCAGAATGTGTAGCACATTCTTATTTTAAACAATATTACGTTTACAGATAGTGGGCCCCATACAGTTAGTGATAAGGAATGTTTCTGTCAACTTAGTTCAATGGTTTAATAGTTTGTGTGTCCAGAAATAGCTCTAACATTATTAAGAACATCAGTAGACCTATGCGGAGCAAGGACAAATCTGAGTGTGAAAATCATAGCGCTATGCAAAATTCATAGCAGTTGAGAGGTATGAGATAGCCTAATCACTGATGAAACATCAGCTTAAGACCGACCCTCTGTGCCAGTGCACATAGAGCCATTCATTTGGCTGCCTGAGGTAAAGGCACTTCTGCAAAACAAGTTTGGTCTTGCATAAATGCTGCTGAATGTCTGCTGAATACTTGCTACTCACAAATCTTTGCAGCTACTGAACAAACTGTACTATCTGCACATGTGCACTGTTGGCACTTTATATGTTGTGATGATATTTACTTTGCTATCTTATTGACTGAAGCTGAGTTGTTTTTCCAGATCACAACCCAGTACATCTGATGTTACAAGAAAGCTCTTCATCTGCATTCTGATGTTTTGTGATGCCTAGATAATTTAATTTCCTTGCTGCCATTGCATGAAATGTATCCTGTTGAGTAGAAAAGAAAAAAAAGAAGAAACCACTGCTGATTCAAACATGGATCCCTTTGCCAAGTAACAGGTTTCATTCTCCATGTGTGCTGACTCGGTTGACCATAGTGCAGATGAAGATTTGTTTTTGAGAATAGTTTCATTTATCCTACTAGTGAATAAGTCCACGGAGAGGAACACCCAAAAAAGGTTATACCTTTGAGCTGGGATCTACTGTTTATCATAGCATCGTACTGTATATGTTTGTATGCTCTCCCATTCCTTTATGTATGTCATGTAATTGACCTTACTGTGTTAAACTTGTAACTAATATGTATGCATAAGTCCTGCCTGTAACATCTCTGGACCTGTTCTCTCACCCTTTTTGTGCCTGTTGTACCTGATGTATGTACTTCTTTGCATCTGTTCCTCGTCAACATTGCCTAATGTACCAAATATAATTTGAGCACTTTATGCTTTGTAACCCCAGGTCGCATCTGGAAACGAGTGGATGTACGCTCAGTATGCTTATCTGGTAAATCTCGTTAATTAATAAATAAATATGTTTGTATGCTCTCCTGTTCCCCTTACCCCCAGGGCGCATTTGGAATCGAGCAGTAGTCTACACAGCATGCCTCCCTGGTTAAACATTTAAATAAATAAATAGCAAGCAGTTATGTATTTATTTCATTCATCACATACAGTAATTATGCACTCATAGAAGAGATTCAGATCTTAGCTGCAGTGTACACAACTTCAGAACCAGGAAACAGACAATAAACAAAACTGAATTCCTGGAAAAAAAACTTCAGGAAGACTGAAAGTAAAATTAACAGCTGAAGCTGAGCTACTTAAGAAAGAAACTGACTCTGAGAAAGAAATCCATGAGGTTAAAAATGAAGCTTTAACAATAAATGCATTGGCAACTGCAAACATTTGCACTATATCGTCACAAAATTAAAGAATCAAAATGCTGGAAAATGTGGTAGGCTACTAGAACTTTCAAACTGTTAGTTTGCTGACAATATTACACTCAACCTATGAAACATTAAAAGATCTCAAGAAAGCTATTTTTATTTAAGTAGTTGACTTGTCAGAGGCCAATCTATTGGACTAGAGCATTTTGGTTTACACTTAAAATCCAGCCTGAAAAAGAAGGAACAACTTCTGAGTCAACACATTAAAAAAAATTAAAGCACCATTCATAAAGGCAATAATAATAATAATATATCTGGCATTTGACACAAATCAGGAGGCAATAATAAGAACAGCAAGAATGAAAGGAGCACTGAAATTAAAATCCCTCTGTTTCCATATGTTTCTTGATGCATCCCCAATGACACAGGAACAGAGGAGGAAACTACTATTCTTTAGAGAGAAGCTTTTGAGCATGGGGCAACTTACTTTTCCCATACCCTGGCTAGTGGTGGGTGAAATGGGTTCAATCCGCTCTGCGAAGTGATTCATGGAGCATAGGCGGATTCACGGAGTGCTCCGCAACATGAAGTGGAGTAATTTGCATTATGATGGGTAATGCAAAGTCCATTGAAAACACTGACTTTGCATTACTCCGCCTTCCCAGACCACTACTCCACCAAAATCTTAAGTGAAGTGCATTGAGATTAATGCACTTCACCTCACTTCGCCTTGTTTTTGAGCTCCAAAGGTGAATTTTGCAATGATTCATGGGATTTCAGGTCACATGGGCTCTACTGTATATTGATCTGCACAGCCTCAGTTTGGGGTAGTGTGTGTAGGAAGCAATAGGAGACAGTGTGGTCTGAGAGCTGTCTGCGATTGAAACCTTCTAAAAGCTGTTAAAGCATTTTTGCTTTTTTGGGGGGCTTTACCTTTAGTTCATCGATTACAGGAAACCCTTCTGTGCTCATATCATTGAGCGTTTTTGTTTTTGTGAGGATTTTGAATGTTAATGTACTAAACTGAGTGTGTGTAGTGAAAGACGGTGAAAGTGTGCTTTGGGGGAGGGGCGTATCTGTGGTGTAGGTAGATTGAAGTTGGAGAAATAGTGATTTTTTTGTTTTTTGGTTATTTGTTTGTTATATTACTGACTGTGTTAATGTACACACAGTAACATTGTCAGTAATTGTTGACATTTTCTTGCTGATTGTGTGTTGTGTGGATCTGGTGCAGCAGTTCTTAATTTCAGGTTGTTTACATTGCAATACATGGCATATTACTAAACTTTTCAATTTGGTACTCAATACTCGTTCACCATTGTTGAGAAACTGTTCTGTGTGTGTGTGAGTAGTGCTGCGTGACATCAAATAATACACCTTTTATTGTGCCACAGATTAGTGTAATTGCAGGGCAGGCACAGCAGTGTGAACCTGCTAGCCATTGCAGCCGCCTGATTTTGTACTGTGATCGTGGTATCTGTTCTTTGTTTGCTGCTTGTAATGCCATAAAAATCTGCAGTCAGTGCCCCCCCCGGCAAAAGGAATTTTTTCACAGATCGGATTGTTTTTGTGACCTCATCAGCACCACTGGTTACTGAAGTTGTTTTCATTGTGTGACAGTCTCTATCTGTTGCTGAAGCTACAGTTGTTTTTTTGGCTTCACATCCAGCATCCCCCCAATCAGAGAGTGAACGTATCAAAATCTAAATTTGGTTATAATTTTGTTATTGATCCCCCAAAATGCTCGCAAAGAGATGTGCAAGCAAAGCTGGTTCTCACAATGGTAATGCTGGTAGTAAGATAGTATGTGGGCGTGGAAGTACGCAGACGCAGAAGTGCATTGCTGATGTGAGGAAAGGGATTTCTCCTGCAATGTTTTTTAAAGCCCAATCAGTAGCTTTACTCATATTTGAAGGAGATGATGTTTTCCCAGCCAGTGGTGTTAGTGTTAGTGGTGTTAGTGGTGGTGGTAGAATTAGTATTGGTGCCTCAAGTTCAAATTCTGACCAGTGTACCATATCAAAAAATATTGAGTGTGAAGTAGTGCAAGTGAGTGGCAGCGTAGATAATGTCATACTTCCCAGTAACATCCCAGTAACTGAACCTGAGGATTCTGATAATGGAGTTTGCCCTTTAAGGGGCAGACCATGTTGTCCCGGTGCACCCCTTCCCTTCTTCTTAGAATGGTTGTGCTCAGGTGGGGAGGGGGGAAGGGAAGGGATGGGCTAAGGGCTAGAACAATGGGCAGGCAACAGGAAGTGGAGGGGCCAAGGGAGGTACATAAGAGACAGCACAAGGGAGCCTCAGCCACTTTTGCTGGAGTTTTGATTTACAAGAAACTGCAGCACTTCAGATTGGTATATCGTTTGGAAGGTTGTTCAACGACATACAGTAAGAGATTAAAAGCTACAATATGTTAGGCTAGGAGATTTAAAAAATATATATATATATATATGATGCTACGACATTGTTTTTAATGAAATGTTGATGGTAATCATTTACTGGGAGCAGTGTGTGAAGCTTTGCTAAGAGGCTAGCTTTCTTTTAAATGCAAATTTTTTGTTGCAAGGGAATGTGAGTTTAGCTGGTTAGATCAAACTCTTGAAGTTCACTGTTTTGCAGGCGCTGTTTTAAATTGGGAGAAGACTAGATTTGGCGATTATTTATATTAGGGGACACATAGTGCCCTGGATCTGGAATTCTGCGGATTACGGTAGTCGTCCCTTGAAATGGCGGCAATTAGCCATGCTCCCTTTTTTAACGTCAGTTCTCCATGCCCATGTTACTGTACTGTCCCCCCCAACAAATAGGTAACGTCAAAGCATGAGACTCACTTATTCTTTCTCTTATGCCTTTTTTTTATTTGGTTTAACACTGAAAGCAAGAATATACAACTGGCTTAATAAAATAACAAACATGGATTGTATGCAATATTTACAACATCGCTAACAAGATTAAACTGTAAACTATAAAGTGGCACAGTTTATCGTAAGCGAGTGATTACAAGATTAGCAGCGCTAACAAGATTATTGCAAAAGCTACATATTTTGGTAGTTTGTTCTGTGGGGGCGCTCCACTCCTCACGCCCCCCGGGTCCAGGAGTATGTTGCTATGTTAACAGATTGCAAAAGCTACACATTTTGGTAGTTTGTTCTGTGGGGGCGCTCCACCCCCCACGCCCCCCGGTTCCAGGAATATGTCGCTATGTTTACATATTGTAAAAGCTACACATTTTGGTAGTTCTGTGGGGGCGTGACATATCAGTGACTGCAAAGTGCAAGCGGCCGTATTTCTCACTAGGAGCACTCACTTCCAAGGTGTGTCCCCTAAAGTAAATATATGCCCTAGATTTAAGTGAGTGATTTTTTTTTTTTTTGCTGCAAGTTTTTGTGCCCAGGAAAAGGTCATTCAAGGAGAAAACCAAGGTATTTTATGGTATAAAGTAGGTGGTTTAAGCAGCTGGCTTGATTAGGCCTCCACGGGCCTGTAGCAGTGCTGGTTTGGGAAGAATATGAGCTAGTAGATTGGAACAAAGGCCTGACTGCATGGTGCATGTGGTGAAAGCTTGGCCCACATATGGGAACTATGCAGAGGGGAAGTTTTGCAATTGCCTGTGTTTGTTTTTGAAATATTACAAGGCATGAGGCACTGGTAGGCCTGGAAGGGCCTTGTAGAAATATAAGAGAGAGATATAAGAAAGCGATTAAGAGCAGAGGCGGGGGGTATATATGTATGTGTGTATATATATATATATATATATATATATATATATATATATATAATGCTACTAAGTTGTTTTTGATGAAATGTTGATGGTAATCATTTACTGGGAGCAGTGTGTGAAGCTTTTCTAAGAGGCTAGTTTTCTTTCAAAAGCAAATTTGTTGTTTCAAGGGAATGTGAGTTTAGCTGGTCAGGTCAAACTCTTGAAGTTCACTGTTTTGCAGGCTCTGTTTTAAATTGGGAGAAGACTAGATTTAAGTGAGTGAGTTTTTGCGGCAAGTTTTTGTGCCCAGGAAAAGGTAATTCAAGTAGAAAACTGAGGTATTTTATGGTATAAAGTAGTTGGTTTAAGCAGCTGGCTTGATTAGGCCTCCATGGGCCTCTAGCAGTGCTGGTTTGGGAGGAATCTGAGCTAGTCGATTGGAACAAAGGCCTGACCGCATGGTGCATGTGGTGAAAGCTTGGCCCACATCTGGGAACTATGCGGAGGGGAAGTTTTGTGATTACCTGCATTTGTTTTGGAAATATTAGAAGGCATGAGGCACTGGTAGGCCTGGAAGAGCCTTGTAGATTGCGGGAGCAAGACAGTGCCTCAGGACCATGCGGCGTGACATCATACACCTCATGGGGGATGGGGAAGAGCTTCACTGGTTGTGGGGGTTTGCTTTACGGACCAGTTTACTGTGAATGTGGGGCTGTGCCCAAAGGAGGAGGCCTGGGGGGGTAAGATAGAGGCCTTGGAAGTAAAAAAAAAAGTGTGTTTTGAGTAGGTACCATGGGTGTGATGTCACACACCATGTGGGAGAAGGGGAGAAGATCCACAGGATTTTTTGGTGCGTTTTTATGGTTCTTGCTGGGGATTTGGGGGCTTTGGTCAAAGGAGGAGGCCTGGGATAAGGTGGAGGCCTCGGAAGCAGGAGGGAAGGATTGTGATTCAGCACCAAGTGGTGCGACATCACACACCACTTGGGGGGCTGGGGAGAAATCTGCTAGTGTTTTCTGGGCGCTTTCTTGGCGATGGTTGAGGGAATTGGGTGGCGATGCCCGAGGGTGGCCGTGCAGTCTGGCTGCCCTAGTGGCTAGAGCACAGCACTATAAAAAAAAAAAAAGCTTTTATAATAATAAGGTGGCATGACCATGCAGACTGGAGGGTGCAGCAGAACCTTTACAGACCATGTAGCCTAGTATTTCAATCACCCCATTACATGGTGATTTATTAGGGGCCAGCAAGCGGGACCAAGGGGGGGATGGCTTGGGAAGCGTGGGTTTAACCACAAGGGACAAGGCAAGGAGCAGCCAGTGGACCCGGCAACCTGTTGAGCAGAATGGACACCGTGACGGGGGAGGCCCGGTGGGTCACGTGGGCTCTGGAGCAGGTGAGACAGAAGGAAAGCATTACAGGACAGGATATAGACACAATTAACCTTGTTTTTCTCTAAGTTGTCTTCACAGAGCAAAAGACAAGGAGAACATGGCACCAAAGAAGGGTAGGCCATCTAAAGAAGATGCTTACAGAGCTATAATGGAATTGGCAGAGTAAGCCAATAGGATGTGGGAACTGGTCGAAGGGGAGGAACCAGGGAGATCCGGGGAGAAGAGAAAAGCGGGCCCAGGGAAAGGCGGCAGAGGGAAACTATCAGCTGAGAGGCCAAGCAGTCCTGCTAGGGTGCCACCGCTGGTAATGGGACCCGCCAAGGTGGCTGGCCCAGTACCTCTGCAGCCAACAGACTCGGTAATGTCAGTATCTCTCCCCATTCATGGTGGGATCCCCCCTGGCCGAACCCAGTCCAGAGCCTCAGAGCGGGGTTTTCCCTCCGCAACCCATGGTAGTCCTCCCTTCTCATCAACCACAGGGAGAGATGAGGGGACACCTGGAAGACGCCAGGCAGCAAGGCCCAGACAGGATTACAGGTAATGCACCCAGTGCTGTTGGGGACAGTATAAAAGAATACATAGGTCAAATTGTGTCAGCACTGGGAATGGGAGGCCTGGGCCAGATGGAATCAGCTCTGGCAGAAATCAAGGCGGGGAAGGAGGTAACAGGCAGGAATGAAGGGAGTACTGAGAAGGAAGGAAAAGGTACAAGGGAGATAGGTACACCTGGGATGAGGATAGACGAGCACGTGCCACTGGCCACAAAGGAAAAAATATAGAAAGGGGAGTACGTGGATATATTCACTGTGGTAAGCCAAGAGGCAGCGGATAATTATGAAGAAAAGGAAGGCATAGAAAAACTGAAATGGCAGTGGTGATAGTGCTTTAAGGGAAGAAAGAGGAAGACAAGTTCATAAAAAGGAAGACTTGGGATGGGTGGTTTGTGGGTTTCACCACTTTCTCAGCCATAGTGCTGGAAAAGAGACCGGAGCTAGGCATCCCACTTATCACTTATTCCTTGATAATATGGAGGGCTAAGGTGAAGGGTGGGGTGGGGTGGTTGTACTATGATGAGTTTCCGGCAGACTACCTTCGGGGACATGAGTTGGGACACCAAGCAACTAGATTTATGGACTGATTACATAACAGATCAGTCCACACCCGAAGGTGAATGGGGAAGAAAGGGGGCTAAGCCCAAGAGATGTTGCTGGGCTTACAACAGGGCTTCATGCTCGTGGCCTCAATGCCGTTTCCAGCACGTGTGTTCAAATGCGGAGGAGGACACCTGGCGAATAGATGTAGAATGGCTTTGGGCCCAAGGGGTGCAAGGGCATGGGGGGCAAGGTTCAGGACAGCAGTTTTTTCAAGAAGGCCAGGGGTTTCGAGGGCAGATATGGAACAGGGGTGGGAAGGTAGGGGGAACATGGGCAGAGGGAGACAGAATCACTGAGTAGAGAAACATGTCACATGACAAGGGGAGGGGCTGGGTAGGACTGACGGGGGACACGACAGGAATCAATTTAGGATGGCCAGAACTCCCATCAACTTAGAGGCATGGACGGATATCCGAACACAAGTGTGCAAGGGCTGATTATAGATGGTTTTAACACTGGGTTTCTCACTGCAATGTGGGGGGGCAGATATTCCAAGAAAGGACGGGTTATAGGACGGTCATCCATTATCTGGATGATTTCCTGTTCACTGGAAAGGGAGAAAGAGAGACAAAAGGATGCTAGGTGAGTTTCAGTATTTGTGCCGGGAGCTAGGGGTCCCACTGGCTCCAGAAAAAACAGAGGGGCCTAGCAGGGTTATGGAGTTTCTGGGGATTGAGACAGACACTCAAAATGAAGTTTTTAGGTTACCGGACGAAAAAGTAAGTAAATTGAGGGAACCAATCCAAGTGCACACCAGTAGGAGACGGGTACAACTAAAACTGGTGCAGCAGGTACTGAGGCACATGAATTCCACAAGCAGGGCCATTGGTCCGGGAAGGGCATTCACAAAGAGTTTAGTAAGAGCTACAGCAGGGGTCACCAGACCACATCACTGGGTGGACCTGATGCAAGGTGTCAGGGAGAATTTTAGAATCTGGAAAGAATTCCTTAGGGAATATAACTGGTGCTGTTTCTGGCAGGAGGAGTGGCTGTACCACACAGACCTTGACCTCCATACAGATGCCGCTGGGGGGCTAGGCATGGGGGGTTACCTGAGGGGTAGATGGTTTGCAGAACCCTGGCCTGCCAGCTGGATACGGGATGGAAAAGTGAGAGATATAACATTACTGGAGATCATGCCCATATGGACGTGTACCTTGGTCTGGAGGGAGGAGTTACAGAACCAGAAAGTGACATTTTGGGTAATAACAGGGGAGCCAGAGCAGACACAGTCAGGCAGGTATTGTGGCTTTTAGTTTTAAGGACTTTGCAGCTGAACATGTCATTCAGAGCAAAACACATAGAAGGGGTTCACAATACCCTGGCTGACAGCCTTTCCCGTCTGCAGCTGGACCATTCTCGGAAGCTGGCACCAGCAGCGGAAGAGCAAAACACACCCATACCTATGAACATCTGGGACGTTGGCAAGAAGGAGCAGAACTGTTGTTTCGCAGCTCATGGGCACCTCGGACTCAGAGGGCCTATGATGGGGCCTGGCGGGTGTTTCAAACATTCAGGGCAGAGCATCAGATAAGGGTAAGAAGGCCACTCACAGAGGAACAGTTGGGAATGTTCACCATGAAGCAGTGGCAAAAAGGTACAGCCCACACCACAATGGGAGTTTATTTGGCAGGGATTAGTGTTATCTGCAGTCTAAAAGGGTGGAAGGACCTGACGAAATCATTACTCATCAGAAGAATGATGCAAGGATGGGGCAGGCTGAAACAAGGGCTAGTAGATAACAGAAGGCCTATAGGGGAGCAGCGACTGGTGAAGCTGAAGGAGGTGCTCCTGGCGTTATGCAAATCAAAGGCCGAGGCCCAGCTATTACACACAATTTATGTGGTAATGTTTGCAGGGGTCATGAGAGTGAGTGAGGTGGTGGTAGGGCATGGGAGAGAAGACAAGGAAGGAGGGTTGGACTGGGAAGATATCAGCTGGGGGGTATCAGAGACACAGATCAAGATTAGGAGGTCAAAAATGGATCAAAGAGGACAAGGTTGCATGGTGACGTTGAAAGGGCACACAGAGATCACAATATGCCCAGTACAGGCTCTGTGGGCTTTCGCCGCAGAGCATGGGAACAAGACAGGGAAGTATTTGTTCATGGTGATGGAAAAAGGCTCACTGGCTACCAGGTCACAGCATGGCTCAAAAAGGGTATGCAATTCAGGGGGGAAGACCCGGCTAACTATTCATCCCATTCCCTGTGGATTGGGGCTGCCTCACAGTGGGCAGCAATGGGGGAGCCTGTCGAGGTCATTTTGGAAAAAGGGCACTGGCGTTCAGCCAGTTAGAGGTGATACATCAGAGCATAAAAAAAAAAAAAAACAACTAGGGGAAAGAGGCGGGGGGATATTTCAAAGAAAATAAGAGGATATGTAACTAATGAATTTGCTTTACACCCCATAGGTAGAGGGGGAATCATGGAAGTCTGGATCTATGGCCATTCCTATATTTATTGGGCTGGAAAGAGAACAGAGAAGAAAGCTGGGGGAAAGCAGCTATACCAGGATATAAGGCAGCATAGGTTGGTATGGCATGGCATGCATGGGATGAGAGGGGCACAGCTCCTTCCCACCTTGAAGGAACTCAAAAGGCAGTGGCCCAGTCCAGACCTAATCATTATACATTTACGGGGGAACAACCTGGCAGGCAGACCATGGGTACACACTTACTTACAGATAAAAAAAAAGGACCTATTGGCACTACGACAGTGGTGGCCTCTGGTGTGCCTTGCCTGGTCAGATAGAATACAGAGAAGAGTGTGGAGACAGGAGAACAATCACAGGGCAGTGGAGGGCAGTGGAGAGAGCCAGGAGAAAGATGAATAGAAGGGTGGGGACATTGATAAGGCAGATGGGTGGACAGGTGATACTGCGGGGAGTTGAAGAATGGGGGGAGGACTTCTACAGGTCAGATGGTGTGCACCTGTCAGACCTAGTCATAGACATTTTCAACACAGAGGCAATGGATTTCATAGAGGAATGGAGAAAGCGAGAGAGAATTTGTGTAAAAAAAAAGAAAGGAGCGCCCCTAAGGTAAGGGAGAGCGATACCCTAGGATGGGGAAGCAGCCATCCAACGCAAGTTGGAGACTGGCTAGTGGGGAAAAGGGGGGGAGGGGAAAAGGGGAAGAAAAAAGAAAGGAATAACACAAGAAGAGGAGGAGGAGGAGGATGAAGGAAAAAGCGGTATCGGTTCTCACCGTTACCTGAAGGAGAAGAAGAAGGCACCCAGGTTTTCACCTGGGGGAGGAATATTCGGAGATTGATATATGGATGGAAATAAAAAGAAATTTATGGAATATGATAATAAAAAATGAAAACTGAATATGGAATTATGAATATAAATAAATTAATTGCCAAATCTGAGCACAACAACAAACAATGGTCTCTGTCTTTTTTGTGAGGGAAAAGGGGAAAATCCGGGACAATGGAGTTTGCCCTTTAAGGGGCAGACCATGTTGTCCCGGTGCACCCCTTCCCTCCTTCTTAGAATGGTTGTGCTTAGGTGGGAAGGGGGGAAGGGAAGGGATGGGCTAAGGGCTAGAACAATGGGCAGGCAACAGGAAGTGGAGGGCCAAGGGAGGTACATAGAGACAGCACAAGGGAACCTCAGCCACTTTTGCTGGAGTTTTGATCCCTCCCACCCACCCTACTAGACAGAGCAAGAGGGAAGACAGTCAAGATGGGACTGTATGGTGAGTCTGTCATGATGGAGGACAGACGTGTCTGATCAGACAGTTTGGGACTGCCAAAGGTGGATGGCAGGTGATAAAAGAGGATGGACTGCCAAAGGTGGATGGCAGGTGGTAAAATGGTTATGGACTGCCAAAGGTGGATGGCAAGTGATAAAAGAGGATGGACTGCCAAAGGTGGATGGCAGGTGGTAAGATGGTTATGGACTGCCAAATGTGGATGGCAGGTGGAAAATGGGTAAGGACTGCCAAAGGTGAATGGCAGGTGAAGAGATGGGTATGGACTGCCAAAGGTGGATGGCAGGGGAAAAGTGGGGAAAAAGGGGAGGGAAAAAGGGGAAGAAAAAAGAAAGGAATAACACAAGAAGAGGAGGAGGATGAAGGAAAAAGTGGTATCGGTTCTCACCGTTACCTGAAGGAGAAGGAGAAGAAGAAGGCACCCAGGTTTTCACCTGGGGGAGGGATAATCGGAGATTGATATATGGATGGAAATAAAAGAAATTTATGGAATATGATAATAAAAAATGAAAATTGAATATGGAATTATGAATATAAATAAATTAATTGCCAAATCTGAGCACAACAACAAACAATGGTCTCTATCTTTTGTGAGGGAAAAGGGGGAAATCCGGGACAATCATGTCAATGATAGCATACAATGTGATATTCCATCCACCATGGCAGTTAATGTCACGCATTTTCCATGCAGTGATTCACAATGTGGTAAAAAAATATCAGGTGATGGTGGTGTAGATGATGATGAATGTGATGATGACGATGATGTTGTTGTTGCAACATGCAGTCCACATGCTAGCATCCAAGCAGAAGATGTGGATGTGTGTGACATTGATGAATATAATGATGATGTAAAGGAGAAAGTGAGACTGCTTCTCTGACTCATTTCCTTCCTGCCTGGCAAAAGCATGTGACTTACAGTACTGTAAGCCATGTGATGTGTGGGGGGCTGCTTATTTACTTGTCACTTCACCTTACTTCACGTTAAGGCATAATGACAACGCAAAGTAATAATGAGGACGCAAAGTGAGCACTTTGTGGTGTCCACTTCACGCCAGATCCACTAATGCAAAGTGGCCACTTCGCGTCCACTTCACCACCGGATTTAAAATTCACTGCATCTCTAACCCTGGCAAATGTTTGGTTGTACTTAAGTTTAATAAATTTGTGTTCAGTGAGCTGTAACAAGTTTTGCTATTTTTAAAAGTTAAAAAAGACATTGACAAAGAAAAACAAAGAAGAGAGAAGTGTGTAAATAAAATAATAATAATAAAAAAAAAATAAATGGAACTGGCTGATTTATCAAATCCAGAATAGCACTGCATCTACAAAACAAACTGGTTACTTTTAAAATATGAAACAGGATCTCAAATAAAGAAAACTGATAAATAATGACTTATAGAAACAAGGGTAACACTTTATTTTAGGAGTCCTTAACTACACTGTAATTACTGTATAACTGTGTTGTAACTTCACTGTAACTACTGTGTAGTTACATGTAACTACTATGTAGTTGTTAACTAGTTTCACATGTGGGTATGGTGTAGTTACGCAAGTTGCATACACATGCAACTACTACAGTCTCCCTTTCAAAACAAATCATTTCATTCTGTCAAGTGTATCTATACATGTAACAGCTGTTGCAAAGTGTAACAGAAAATCTATTGTGCAACTACAACTCTATCTCTTCTAGCATTGTGTTATTTGTTCATATAAGGACAACTACATATCTAATAGCTATTGCAAACTGTAACAGCAAATCTGTTGTGTAACTACTATGCTACTGCTTTTGGCATTATTAAATCGGTCCTTACAAGTGTAACTACATATAAATGCAGGTCATGTGCAATGTTTCAGCTTGTTTATGTCTATCTGACATTTATTTCAAAGGTACTCACACAGAAAAATGTTAATGGTAACTAAATATGTGAATACAATGCAACTTCAGTCTGCTACAGTTAAATGCACTGACTGGCAACTCATTAGATGATGTTACATGTCTGTCTCCCAGTTTTTCATGAACTTACAGGTTAGTAAACATGCAGTCTAATACTGTGAATTGATATATAACTGTACACAAAAATATTTCATTTGCATAATTACTAATATAACATATTGTGGCTAAGAAATAATAGTACTGTTTTCACAGTTAATGCCTAGGTAACATGTATTTGCAGTTACACATACTTACATTTACCATATGTCAGTACTGTAGCTGTAATGTAAGTTCAGATTCAAAAATCAGTCCCTCATGAACTTACTGCTTACAAAACATGCAATCTAATATTAGACCCTATTTACAGAGGTGGCAGGGAATGTGCCAAATGTGCATTCCCAGGCCTGGTGATTAATAGCAGCTATCCAATCAGATGGACTGACCAGGAGCAGACTGGGTCCTGCACTCTGTGTGGATAGGGGTATTGTGGGTTATGGGTGGCCTTCCCATTACTGCTGTTTTCCAGTAAGGGGAACTACTGGTCTGCCTATGTTTACTGCCTTTCCCCCAGCCCTCATGTTATAGTCAGAGGGCTGGGGTAGCTTTATGTTAAGGATGATGCTATGCAGCCACACTGTTCAGCCAGTAGGAAGAACATGTAATAGCTAAGGAAGACTCCCTGCCTGTGTATCTGGTGCCACCCTCCACTCCTCACAGCAGATCAGTGATGAAGCATGGTATGTAGTCATACCCCACCCCCAGCCATCCACCTGGGCAGTAGAAGGCCAGGACTGTGTGTGTAGAAGAGGTGTGGGTTAATGCCAAAGAAGCAGCACATTTCTTAGTAACTACAACACTGTTACAAGCCAATAAGTAATTATGTAAATGATTTGTATTGTATAAACAATGTAGTTTTATAGCAATTAACAATAGTAGATTGTGTGTTTGTTAAGCATTAAGTGCTTAAGGGAATGATTTTTGAAGACAAATATACATCAGCACTGCAGCACTGACATTCAATGTAAGTGCATAGTAGTTATACCCTTCTTCTTATGCTTTAAGTGTAATTTTCTGTGTACTTACTTTGCAAATATATGTTAGTTAGTCATTAACTGTGGAAACAATGATACAGAAGCAGCACATTCCTTAGTAACTACAACATTGTTAAAAGGCAATAAGTAATTATGTAAATTAATGATTTTTCATTGTATAGCAATTTACAACTACATAGTAGTGCAGCTACAGTGTAGTTATGCAGTAGTTACAGTGTAGTTAGTGACACTTAAAATTATCCTTCAGAAATCATTCTCTTATGATCTTACTGCTTAATAAACACACAATCAAATATTGTTAATTGCTATACAAGTACATTGTTTACTTATACAATACAAATCATTTACATACTTATTCTCTTGTAATAGTGCTGTAGTTACTAGGAAATGTGCTGCTTCTGTGGCATTGAACCACACCTCTTCTACTCCTGGACTCCTGGCCTGCTGCTATCCAGGTGGGTGGTTGTGGGTGGAGCATGACTACACACCATACTTTATCACTGATCTGCTGTGTGGAGTGGTGGTGGGTGGCACTGGATAAACAGGCAGGGAACCTTTGTTAGCTGTTATATGCCTGTCCAACTGGCTGAATGGTGTGGCTGCATATTATCATGCTTCACATCAAGCTATCACAGCCCTCAGACTATACCATGAGGGCTGGAGTCAAGGCAGTAAACAGAGGCAGACCATTCGGTCCCCTTACCAGAAAACTGCAGTAATGGGAAGACCACCCATAACCCACAATTCCCCTGTTACCTAGTCAGTAACTGTGAAAAAAGTTCCATTATTTCTTAGCCACAATATTGTTATAGTGCCAATTAGAGATTATGCAAATTAAATATTTTTATGTACAGTTACATATCAATTCACAATATTAGACTGCATTTTTACTAACCTGGTAACAAAAAGCAAGCAGAGCACTCACACCTCAAGTATAACAAAGGGCACCAGTTTTCCGATAGAAAATATTATATTTTATTACATAGGCAAATAAAAGAGCAACCTGATGCATTTCGGATGACTACTCATCCTTTATCCCTTTGATAAAGGATGAGTAGTCATCCAAAATTTGTGTGTCACATTTGGCCTAATTTTAAAACATACATCTTAAAACAGCAGTAATAGTTAAAAATGTATGTTTTACAATAGTTATGTCAAACAAGCCCCACAATGGACAAAACTTGAATTCTTTGCTTTTACTTTTGTTTGGTTTTCTTTATGTTCTTTATTTTTTCTGGCAATTTAGCACAGACCCTTGCCAGGATCACCATATTGAATTCTGAGGGAAATGATGTGCTGCCATTCTCTCATTGGCTATTTCATCAAGATAGAATGTATGCAGAGGACACCGTGTTGGCGTCAAGTGGTATTAATCTGAGCCAGGTAAAAGGTCACCTACAAAAAGATTTGTTACAGATGCAAAGGGTGGTTTGAGAATTCTAGACTAACATTAAACAGTAAAAGATCACAGTTATGTTTTTTGACCAAATTTCAAAAAAAGGAAAAGATGAGAAGCCAGAGTTGAAAATAAAAACCAACACAGGAGATGATTTACCTGAAATAACACAATATAAATATTTCAGATTTTGGATTAATGACAAATTGAGGTTTGATTTTCATATTATAGAATTGGTAAACAAAAATGAGTGTTAAGTTCGGAGTGCTGAGAGTACTGGTTTCTGTACAAATTTAGATATGAGAAAGAAAATGCTAAATCAACTACTGCTCCCAATATAAGACTATGGAATGCATATCTATGATGTAGCAAATCAAACTAATTTAAGAAAGGTAGAAAAGATTTATCATTGCCTTGCACGATCTGTACTGAAAGCAGACTTAAAAACCCACCCTTGCATTTTGTATGAAAAGCTAACATGGCTCTCTGTTGAAAATAGAGTTTTTGTGGCTTGGGCAAATATAATATATAAAGTTATAAGTTCAATAAAACTGATAAATCTGTCTGATAAATTGGAAAAAATTGGGTCTAAGAATGCCATGAGAAGCTCGGAAAGGGGTTACCTAAAGGTACCGAATATAAAAAATAGATTTGGAGAAAAAAAGTTTCCTATATGGCTGCTCAAGTATGGAACAAAGTTATTATGATTACTAGCCGAGTACCAAAAAAATCTAAACATTTTAAATACTCAAACTTTCAAGTACCTCAAGGGAATCAACAAAGTCCAAGAGGGTAGCATCTTTCAGAAAAAGAGATGTGCAAGAACAAGGGGGCACAATTTGAAGATAGAGGGGGGACGGCTCAGAGGTAATGTGAGGAAGTATTTTTTCACAGAGAGGGTTGTGGAAGCATGGAACAGCCTCCCTGAGGAGGTCGTGGAGTCAAGAGCAGTAGGGGAATTCAAGAAATGCATGGGACAGACATAAGGCAGTCCTAGTGGGAGGTAGGAGGAAGTAAGCTGTTGGTTAACTAGGATCTGCAGCTTATCTGTTAGGTAGGAAAATGGGCAGACTAGGTGGGCCAAGCGGTCCTTATCTGCCATCAAATTCTATGTTTCTATGTTTCTACTGCTTTAAAACAGGAATGAAAACAGGAATGAACTAGCCGATGCAACTGTAATGTCTAGTTTGTATCTGTTTTTATTATGTATGTTTTTTTGATACTGTTGCATGTATTTAAGTCAAATGCAACTTATTACATTCCTAACAGGGGCACCTTGAAAATGGGAATTTTTTCCCAGTGGTGTAAATGTTTCCACCACTTTCCTAAATAAATAAATGTTTTACCTACCTGCCTACCTACCTACCTTCCATCTGATATAACTAGAATGCACTACCCCCTTCCTTTGCCTGCTGAGTGTTTATAGGACAAGTAATGTAAACAAAGGGTGAAAAACAGGAAATGGCGTAGGGGCTGCCATATTTCCTGTGGATCCACACACAATTATAACTGTATTAAAAATCAAGGGAAACAATTATCAGAAAACATTAGTAAACAGCAAAATTTAAATCTGAAACTTTAAACTACCAGGTAGTGCAAAAATCTGGGAAATCTAGGAAATGATGAACCCTTTCTGGTTAACTAGTACTGCTTTTTTAAGTATGTAAATTCTTTCAAAAGTATGTATGTAGGAATTGTATATAATCCCCAAAATTTCTAGTTGGTGCAACTGTTTAATGAAGAAAATGTGATTTGGGGATTATTTATATTCTATTTTTTACTTTATGTTTGCATCCTGTATTAACTATGAAATACTAACCTTGTACTGTCAATAACTTGAAATAGCTAAAAAGATTAAGTTTTTAAAAAAAGAAGTATGACAAAGCAGAATACCAACTGGTGTTTACAGTTAAGTTACAAGTTGATATTGCAACATACAAGGAACAGAAGCTCAGGTTAATAGCTTTCCTAAATTGATTATAGCTGCTGTCTCCCAGATCAAGTATTTGAAGTGGCTGCATTTTGCCTTATGGAGAAAACTGTGAGGTTTCTGCGCTTCACATAGTTATCACTCCACCAGGTTTCTCCCCATGAAAAGGCTACTTCATAGGAAAAAGTCTGCGAAGTGTAAATTTTTCATAAAGAAATTCATATACTGTGGTTTGTGTATTTTCCACTTCAAACTGACCACAAGCATGAAATGTTCTTGTGATGTGAAAAGTGGCTACTTTGTGAAACTCCATGATGTGTAAAGTGAGTCACTTGGTGGGATTTTCACCTGCATTGCACAAATTCAGATCTCTTCCAAGGATGCAAGGATCAGTCCCAAGGTCTGGAACTTAATTTTTCAAGCCTGTAAATCTGTTTATAAAAGATTTCCTCCATAAACTTCATATAGGACATAACATTACATTACCCACTGGCAGCAAAATACAGCAGTAAAA
This sequence comes from Neoceratodus forsteri, assembly GCA_016271365.2. Taxonomy (NCBI): domain Eukaryota; kingdom Metazoa; phylum Chordata; order Ceratodontiformes; family Ceratodontidae; genus Neoceratodus; species Neoceratodus forsteri. The sequence continues at coordinate 1,167,274,568 of CM028129.1, read as the reverse complement.
TATCTTATAATAGTGAGACAGTTAACTACTTTATGTTGATGTCAGCAGACCTAGAATTAGCACTCAGAGGATAAGTGCTTATGGCAGTACTTGTCTTCTTTACAAGAGGGAAAGGGTAGTTTTATCATATGAAATTGTGCAGCTCAGAGAAAAAAAAAACAGAAAAATTAAAAACCTAAGCAACACAGCCAATTAAGTTCAACTGTCCAGGAAAATGGATACATGTGTTTTCCTCTGCTGCCCATAGGAGACTTCATACCTTAATCTCCTGAGAGAGAGACAAAGCAAAAACATTACTAGAAGCATATAATGATCAAGTGTGCATTTATGTAACTTGAACAAATATAAGTCTTTCTAAAACAAACAATGCAAAACAAAATTCCACAAGGTGGCAGCAGGATATTGGCACTTTTCCTAAGGAGGAATTGCTTTTATGAAATGTATCCTTGAAGTCTGTATTTGTAAAATAAAAAAGCACCCCCCCAAAAAAAATTTAAAACAATGAAAAATGCCTTTTAATGTTTTTGTAATACTACCAGTATTACATTAAAAGTTATGGATAGGGCTGTTCAAAATTAAACTTCTGCCAGCAGAAGTTTGGTGAAAGTCAACATTTTGGTTTTGTAAAATTTTGGAATGGACTTTCATGGAAATTCTGACATACAATAGCAGAATGAAGGCATGAATTATGAATTAATATATTAAACTATGGAAAGAAATTAAATAAGTAGTAAGTAAGTAGTAAAAAAAAGTAGTAGTAGTAAAACATTTTTATTCATACAAAAAATGAATAAGGATATCTCCACTGAGCCGAAGCTCCTTTACAGTGAGATCCAGGTGTCATTTCCAGTTACTCTTATAAGTTAACAATATATAATGAAGGAAAACACATATACACTATAATTATACATCAATAAATATAACACAGTTCCAAATCATAAAACAAACTAGGACAAGAAGAACATACGAAAAACAATGATTAATTCACAGTATACATTTAATACAAGTTACAATCTACCATCCTAAGATTCAAACTATTTCCCATCATAACTAATATTTCGATAAGCCATTGTTTAATTTGGTGCAACTGAAATTTCCTCAAGGGGTCTAAGCTTTCAGGCAATTTATTCCATATAGAAGGTCCGATATTAAAATGTTATCCCCAAGTCGTTTCTACGACTTGGGACTGCACAGTCCAAGTAATTAGCAGAGCGTAGACCCTCAATAGGTCTTTTTATTTTAATGGACTCAGCCATATATTTAGGGACTTTTCCTGAGATACATTTTAACATTAACATAATTGTACTAAGAGCCGGCCTTTCAGACAAAGTATGCCAGTCTAATTCATTATACATATCTACTCTATGTGCCCTCTTTGCAGCTCCCAGTATAAATCTAATTAATTTATTATACATAACATGAAGCTTATATAGTTGGTCTTTAGACGCACCCATATATATTAAATTACCATACTCTAATATGGGTAGTACAACAACAGTTACAACTAATTTTCTAATTTCCAAAGACTTACTATTTCTTACTCTATATAATGACCCCAAGCACTTACCAACTTTAGTCAAGGTACTATCTATATGACTGTCCCGTTTAAATTTTGTATCTAAATACACCCCCAGATATTTATGACTAACAACTTGTTGCAAGATTCTTCCTGAAAATGTTTTAATTTGTAACCCCTCATATTCAGTTTTAGACCCGTAACCCCTATGAAACACCATTACCTGAGATTTTTTTCATTCAAAACCAATTTAGATCTAAGCAAAAATTCCTGTAACTGATCAAAAGCCTGTTGTAATACTATTTGAATAGTTCTCACTAATGAATCAGCAAAATATACAACTGTATCAGCAGCATAAAGATGGTATTGTAGCTTTGGTTGTTCAAACCCCAAATCATTCATATATAAATTATATAGTATAGGACCCAAAATAGATCCTTGTGGGACTCCTGACACAATCAATTTCATATCAGATGACCACTCTCTAATAGTCACTTGCTGCAATCTTGAATCAAGATAATTTCGAAACCAATTTATAACCGACTCAGACATACCACAGGTTTTTAGTCTGGACAGGAGGATGCCATGGTCCAGAGTGTCAAAGACCTTAGAAAGGTCAACAAAAATTGCTCCCACTGGCATCCCCCAGTCCATGCTCTCCATTATATCTCCTGTGACCTTTATAAGGCCAATGTTTTTTCCATGTTCGGGTCTAAAGCCGGATTGATAACTGTTAAGGATTTCATTATCTTTCAGATATACCTGTAATTGTTTTCAACTATTTTCCAAAATTTTAGAAATTGTTGGTAAAAAGAGAAATTGGTCTATAATTTCCTAATAATAACCTAGATCCTGTCTTATAAATTGGCACAATCTTGGCAGTCTTCCAAGTTTGAGGTAACTTCGCAGAGAGAAGAGACAAATTTAATAAATTTGCTACGGGTAAATCAATAATAGGGGCTGCATATTTTAATAAGATATTAGGGATACCATCCATACCTTCTGCTTTATTAGTATTAATTTGAAATAATAAATCCCTAACATCTTCTCTAGTAATAGAAGTAAACTTAAACTCAGCTTGTATACTAGATTGTACATAAACTCTACCTGTATCATTTACCTGGGAATTTCTCTGTAGAACCTGATTTACATCTCCTCCACCCAATTGTAATTCATTAATACCCATATTTGTAAAAAAGATATTAAACTCATTAACCACCGTGTTTCCCAAATCCATCTTATTACCATTAATTAGGAAATGATTAGGATATCCCAAGCTAAGTCCCTTATGCATCTTATTTATTGTGTTCCAAAATACTTTGAATTTTCCATCATTTCTTTAGACAATTTTTGTTACAATAGGCCAATCTAGCCTTTCTAATTTCCTTTGTATATAAATTTCTTAATTGCCTATATTTATGCCAGTCCTGGTCTCTCTTTGCTAATTTAGCTTGTTTCCATGCCTTATCTTAGCTCTTTTAATTTTAAACAAACCTGAATCATACCATGGCGCTTTGTTTGATTTTATCAACCTAGTTTTTATAGGAGCATGTTTATTGCAAATTTGTATTCAATCCTTTTGAAACATATCCACGCATCCCCACAGTGGGAATTAGTTCTAGTTCTCCCAGTTATAATTTTCTAATTCCTGCATACAAATTGAACATAATCAAACTGTTTAAAGACTCTAATTTGTACAACATTCTTAGATGTCTTTCTAGATTTCTGATTTCTAATACAGAAAATTATCTGATGATCTGATATTGAGTCTGGTAACACCCACTCTTTATAAACTTTTCTGGATTTGTAGTAAAATAAGATCTAACATAGTTGAATTACTGGGATTTACTGCATTTAACCTAGTAACATCTTGTATCATTTGCACCAAATTCAATGTAGTAGCCATATCAATTAGACTATGATGGGCATCTATATTTCCCCAATCAACATTTAAATCCCCAATTATCAAAATTTCATGTGAATTTTGATAATTGTTCAGTACATCCTGTATGTCAGAGAAGACCATTAAGCTGCTTTTAGGTGGACGGTAAATGCCAATCAATAAGATGGGTTTAGAATAAGGTAGCTTTAATTCTAATGGTAACAATTCTCAATCAATCCAATTATACAAATCTTGCAATTCCCTAACATCAATCCAATTTTTAACATAAACTAATACTCCCCCTCCTCTTTTGGATCTGTCTGTACTATATATATAGAAATTTTCCAGGGCTATATCATTATCTTGAATTTTTGTATGCAGCCATGATTCAGTAATTATTAAAATATCAGGCTTATAATAAACCACCCACTCTCTTAGATACTCAATTTTCTTAAGCAAACTACAAATATTAATATGACAATTTTCAATCCTTTTCATTCAACATTTCAAATGTATAATCATGATTCAAATCAGCAACAGGCCCAGGATTTAATTGAACATCCCACTTAACATTAACCTATAATTACAAACCATTTACCCATTCTAGACATTTTAAAATATAAACATTTCCCTTCACTAAATAATTTCTAGATTTGGCACTTTCTAAAACAGCATTATGTCCCCAGCCACATAGAAGTTCACTACCCATGTACACCCATTTGATCAAAGTTGTCTCAATATGGATATTCAATAAGAGGCATGAATGTCCCCTTGCCACCAATTAGAACATTTCTCTCCCATCATAGTTCCCTATACTCTATTGTCAAGTATGGACATTCTATAAAGGATTTTCTATTCTGAGCAGAATTTTCACATACTAAAAACTGGCACCCTACCAGAACAATTCCTCACCATAACATCAACATTGTGAAAATTTAAACCACCCTGTTAATCAGACTTTAATTATAATAAAATAATGAGCAACTACCTCATTATATCAGGGATAATCCTATAAGGTAGAGGAAATCTCAGGTAATCCACTTAGTAAATACTATATAATTAATGGTCTCCATTTTTTCGCATACAAAAAGCCGTGTATTAAATACTGTAACACCTAAGTAGGTGTTACGGCATTCACGTGCTCCCTTTCCCTAGCAAAGTGCTCGAGACACACACTAAAGAAACAGAGCGCGCGCTTTCAACTGTCCCTTTAACTTCACACATTACTGACCAGAAAAATTAACTTACTTGCTGGTGTTACCTCCATCTTATATATTCTCCACCAGCTTCACATCACCTAGACCGAAAAAAAAAACATTTTATTCTACCAAACCTCACTTCTACAGTTCACCCTTTTCCCACGATCCCTAACTGCTCTCCCTTTCAACCCTAACCTTTCCTCTGCAGGTCAAAGGACGACGAAACTCTACTGGAAGGATCTCCATGGTTATAGACTTTCAAGTTTTTATTTTGTTTATTCCGATAACCAGTTTAAATAATTAAATGTTAATGTTGAAGCACGGTTCTATTTTTCTCACACAAACACAACGTTCATCTCCAAGGTAAGATTCCAGGTCTTTTTTCAAACCATAGAAAAAACGGAGCCCTTCAATTATATAAAACAAAATATGGGGTGCAGTGTGTTTAACTTGAATTTAACACACACCCTCATTGTTGGATGGCTTTCATAAACCCTTCGGGCTTCGCCCTCGGGGTTTATGTGCCATCCAACAATGAGGGTGTGTGTTAAATTCAAGTTAAACACACTGCACCCCATACTTTATCCTATATATAAAACTTGTGCATATAAGCAACTCACCCAGAATATATTAAATAAATTAAATAAAGAATAAAAAAATAAAACAAATAATAAAACTCAGTATAAAATTAACACTAAATGAAACAAATAACCTACCCAGACTCACACAAAAATATTCAACTTCCAGTTAGATTAACCCTAAGTTTCTAAGTAAATCTCAGCAAAAATACAACTCAAATTTGCTCCTATTGTTACTAATAAAATTTCTAATACCGAGTGGCGCACGCGCCACTCATGCTCGCACTGCCATGCTCGCGCTGCAGGCAGAGTGGTTCTTTTATATTGTACTGCCTCTCCTCTTTGATGAAGTGTGCTCTGTTACACCTGGCCCCTTTCACTAGAGCACAGGAATGCAGGGTCAAAGGGGAGCAAAGGCACAGAAGAAATGAGGTTATACAAAGTGCTCACAGTTTTAACAGATATCAATAAAATGAATCACTGTCTGAGGTCAGTCCTGCGGAATTTCTTTCTGCAGTTTAATACATTAATTCACAATTTTTACATTTATTCTGCAGGTCAGTGAGTCACTGAAGTGCAGAATGAATGTCTGAATTGTAGATTATTGTATTAAACTGCAGAAAGAAATTCCACTGAACTGAACTGCAGAATACTTACATGTATTGTGGATTACTGTATTAAACAGCGGAATGGAATTCCTCAGCATTGTCATTCCATAGTTCATGTTTATTATTTCACAATTCAGCCATAAAATTCTGCAAAACAGTGTGAAAATGTGCCAAACACATTTGGAAGATACTGATGTTGCCAAAGGTGGAAGTGTGGAAAATTTCATGAAATTTATGAAATTTTTTAAAAGTTTCAGGAAAGTAGAATTTGCCTCTTCCACTAAACTTTAGTTATGTAAGTACTTTACTCCCTCCTGTATCTATGAGTTCTGATAGTAAAAATGCTGTCCCTTTTAGAAGAAATCATGACAGTGCTTTAGATGTAATTTTTGGGCATGATTATCATAGCTATCAATGTCAATGCTGCAGAGCACAGGGGATTAGTAAGGGTTGAAATTCAAGTGTGTGCCTAACAGACCTTCAGTTGATGTCTCCATTTTGTGTGAGCAGGAGTAGAAGAAACTGTTTGCTGGAAGGTGGGTGAGTGTTTGAAATTGGCTGAGGTTTGTACCTTAACTGCAGGTATCACATTTCAACAGGGGATTAGTGGGGGTTGAAATTCAAGTGCCTGCCTAACAGATCTTCAGTTGATGTCCTCATTTTGTGTGAGCAGGACTAGGAGAATCTGTTTGCTGGTATATTGAACTAGAGCTGTGCTTTTGCCCTGTAGTTTATGGAAGTATGTATTTTTTTACCTGATTGTTTTTGTAGACACCATGTACCAAATGAGCTTCTCCCGCCCAGCTGCCCCCTTTCCCCAACCACCCCCTGGTGCACTGCCTTTATAGTGGATGGCCAAGCCACACCTACTTAAAGAGGCAGGAACAGTTGGCCAGCACAAGCAGTAGCCTAGCTGATATACAGTATAGGCATAATTATGAAGGGTGTAGCCAGTAACTAGGTCCAAAGGGCACATACAAGAGGAGGAGAGAGAAGCCGTAAGTCCCTACAAAAGGAGAGAGTAAGAGTTTTTGGGGCAGAGCTACAGGTTTGCAGCCCTTATAGAAATATGGATACAATGGTAAAGAGCTGGGGAATATTTGGAGACTGACACTGGAGGGATGTGGAGGCCAGGGAAAGGAGGCAGGAGGGGGAATGGAGGGAAGGAGTGAAGAGGTAGGGATGACTGGGGTTTGGGGCATAGAGAGGCTGGGAGGGTTCTAAGCTGCAATGGATGTGTGGCAGTGCTGTTTCTGGGAACCTGGTGGAAAGTAGGGATTGTCCAGTGTGCAGGATGTTCAGACAACTTATGCTGGAGATAGAGAGCTTGAGACAGGAACTGGAGGGAGGGGACAGGTATGAGGGGTTGAGGAAGAGATGGGGCAGAGGGACAGGGAGGGTTCCATCACAAGATAGACCAGCCTGCCATGGGCTGGAAGGGGGTGCATGGCCAGGGGGCCAAGTCCACAGGGTCCTGGGAGCACCAAAAGGGGGTGTTGGCAGGTGGTAGGGAACAAGGGTAGACAGAGAAGTAGGAAGGAGGTTCAGGGTAAGCAGAGGCAGGAAGGGATTTCAGGGGTGGGCAGAGGCAGGAGGTTGGAGACAACAAAAAGGAACACAGTACTGGTTGATGAAACAGAGCAGGAGGTTGGGGAAGCCACCATAGAACAAGAGTCAGGTGACCAGGAGGGAAGGGGGGAATATAGGACACAAGGAGACAGGAAAGATGGTGGTGTAAAAGTGGGGAGGGACAGGGAAGTAGGTTAAGTTGGCACGAACACACTAAACAAAGGGGGGAGGAAGGCCAAAACATGTTGGGGGAGAGGAAGCACAATACAGGGGGAAGTGGGAGGATGTAAAAGTAGTCAAGGCAGAGTGGTTGGGGAAGGGAGTAAGCACAGAAAGCATGAAGGAGGAGGAGGAGAGCAGGTGAAGGTGCAATTGGAGAAGAAAGGAGGGGGAAAGGGCAGGGTATGAAAGCAAAGGACACTGAGGAAAAGGGGATCCTAGGAGGGCAGACCATGGGGGAATTGCAAGTGATGGGGTAGTGGGTACTTACATTAGGCAATTCTATGCTCAGAGGGGTGAGATGGGGAGCTAAGGGAGCAAGGAAGAGCTGAACCTGGGTGGAGTGTATGTCAGGTATGACAGTGGGGAGAATAGGACAGTGCATTAAGAAATGCATGAAGAGGGTGGGAGGGAAGCCTCATATCACTGTGCACCTAGGAACAAATGACCTAGAAGGCAGTACAGTGGAAGAAGTGCAGGAGAGGGTCAGGGAAGTGGGGGGGTATCTGCAATCGGGTGGGAAGCTCAGTGACATTCTCCGAGGTACTCTTGGTACCTAGAGCAAGCACAGCAAGAAAGCTAAGAATACAGGAGTTTAATGGTTGGCTGAAGGGTTGGTGAGAAGAAATGGGATAAGTGGTAGTAGAGGGGGTGGGGCAAGACATGGAACAATATGGGGCTTTCTGCCAAGGATAGACTGCATCTCAACATCGAGGGTACAAGGACATTCACACAGGAGCTGGAGAAGTACATTAAAAACAACATAGATTTAAACTGAGGAGGTGGAGGGGCTGAGTCAGATAACAGGGAGGAGGCAGTTTCAAGGGGTGACCTGAAGGCCTGGCCCCCCCAGAGAGGGAGGAGGAGGAGAATGAGGGGACTTTACCAAGACAAAAGTGGAAAGGGGGAGAGATGGGATTAGGAGGGGCAGGACACAAGGTGAACTGTAGTATCCTTGAATGCAAGGAGCTTAGCAAACAATGTGGCAGAGTTCCAGAAAATTATGGTGGAGGGGGAGATAGATATTGCAGCCATCTCAGAAACCTGGACCACCCAATACCATGACTGGGATCTCACAATCCCACAATACAAGGTGTTCCGCAGGGACCAGGAGGGGTGGCTATTTATGTCAGAGAGGAGATACTGTGTACCAGGGAGGAAAGGGATGACAGGAGGCCAGAAGCCATATGGGTATTGCTCCAAAGCCCTGAAGGTAAGACGCTCAGAATGGGGTGGTGTACAGGCCACAATCACAGAGTGAGGAGGTGGATGGGAAACTGGGGGAGCAAATCAGGAAGGTCAGTGGCAAAGAAAATACAGTTATAGTGGGGGACTTCAACCTACCTGGGGTTGACTGGCAAACAGTAACTACAGAACATGGCAGGGAACAGGTGCTGCTGGAGGCTATCCAAAACAGTTACCTAGTGCAAGTGGTGATAGATTCTACTAGGGAGGGGAACATACTGGACTTGGTGCTAACAAATGCAGACCAAGTCCAGGATGTGGTAATACAGGCCCCTCTAGTAGGAAGTGACCACTGCTCAGTGTGGTTCCTCCTCAACACAGGGAGGGAGTCAGCTAAGTCCAGGACAAGAGTGTTGGATTTCAGGAAGGCAGATTTTGCCAGAATGGGCAGCATCCTAGAGGAGTATTTAGCTGAAATTAACCCAAGAATGGATGCTGAACAGAAGTGGGTAATCATTAGGAAGGGGATAAATTAGATCACAAACACATGTGCCAAATCTCAGAGTAAGCAGTCCAGGTCAAAAAACCTGCCTCAGTAAGGAGGCAGAGGGGAAAGTGAGGAAATAAAGATTGTCCTTCATTAAGTTCTAAAAAATGAAGGCATGAAGGGGATACAGAAGTGTTCTCAAAGGCATCTAGGGAGGTGACCAGATCAGTCAGGGCAGCCAAGGCAGCAAAAGAGCTGAAGTTGGCTAAGGGGATCGGGGGAAGGGGTTCTTTAAATATATATAAGGGGAGAAGAGGAGTTCTTGGGATCACATCGTTAGAATTAAGAGAGAGAAAGAGGATGGGAGGAACAAGAGGAAGATCAGGTAGAGGCACTCAATGAGTATTTCAGCTTGATGTTCAGTAAAGAAAGGGATGGCCCAATACCACAGGGGAAAGGGGGCAAGGGTGGAGGGGGGCAGATATAGCAGACAAGGTCATCCAAGAGGATAGAGTTCTGAAGGGCCTTAAAGCCTCGTGGGTGAACACAGCACCAGGACTGGATGGTGTACACTCAAGGGTCCTGAAGGAACTGGCAGAGTTGTTGGCAGACCCTCTGATGGACCTGTTCAACACCTCCTTGGAGACAGGGACTGGAGGATGGATCACATGGTGCCCTTTCACAAGAGGGGATCCAAGAACCAACTGGGTAACTACAGATCAGTGAGCTTGACTTCCATAGTGGGGAAGTTGATGGAGAACATTCTGAAGGAGAGGTTAATAACCTTTCTTGATAGCAATGGGCTGCAGGATGAGAGACAGCATGAGTTTGTCACTTGGAAGGTCTTGCCAAACTAACCTGATCAACTTCTTCAACTGGGCCACTAGGGCGGTTGATGAAGACCACGCTGTGGATGTCCTGTATCTGGACTTCAGCAAGGCATTTGACTCTGTACCACACAGGAGGTTAATAAGCAAGTTGAGGGACATGGGCCGGGGGAAAAACTGCTGGAGTGGGTTGAGAGCTGGCTGAAGGGCAGACAACAGAGGGTAGTTGTAAGGGGGAGACATCCAAGCCATGACCAATAATGAGTGGAGTACCGCAGGGTTCAGTGCTGGGCCCTGTTTTGCTCAATTTCTTCATTGCAGACACTGCAGAGGGGGTCAAGAGTAAGATCCGCTTGTTCGCGGATGACACTAAGATTTGTGCAAAAGTGGACAATGAGGAAGGGAGGCAGGCACTCAAAGAGGATCTAGCTAAACTTGAACACTGGTCTAGGGAGTGGCAGTTGGGATTTAATGCTAAAACATGCAAGGTCATGCACCTTGGAGCCAGAAATCCCACTAATAGCTACTGGCTGGGGGGTGTGCAGGTAATGGCTTCAGAAGAAGAAAGGGATCTGGGGCTAATAGTCACAGGGGACATGAAGGTATCAGCACAGTGTAGGAGGGTGGAAATAAGGGCAAATAGGATGCTGGGATGCATTGCCACAGGGATTACCTTTCAAAAGGGGGAGGTCATCCTGCCATTGTATAGACCACTGGTGAGGCCACACTTGGAGTACTATGTACAGTACTGGTGCCTATACCTTAAAAAGGATGTGAGATTACTGGAAGGGGTGCAGCGTAAGGCTGCAAAAATGATCATGGGGCTAGGGGAGTTGCCCTACGAGGAAAGGCTGAAGTTGCTCAACATGTACTCGCTGGAATACAGAAGGATAAGAGGGGACATGATATAGACCTTTAAGTACTTTTTTGTTTTTAGGGGGGTATTATTAGTTTGTTAGTTTTGTTTTAGGTTTTGTTTATTGTATTTTGTAGCTTAGTTTACAGCATGTGTTGGTCTTCATCCCCCACGGTGGTGCGCTACTCATCCTCCTCTCTTCGTACCATTCACCCTTTTTACTCTCCCCCTCTTCACTTTGAGATCTACCAGCATTGTAGAGTGCTGGGTATTGTGCGTAGGAGGGGGAGAAGGGTGTGGGGTTGCGAACAGGGGAGGATGTTCGAGCAGGGGTGACCATATTGGGGTGGTTAATACCAGAAGGCGCCCTGGGGCGAAATGGAATCCTGATCGTGGTTCTCCATGTCTGGTGCCCATACCCAAGAGCACCACTGATTATGGTGGGCAGATGGCCTGTGCAGCCCGTGAGGTTCGTACAACTCGGTCGGTGTTGTGCAATGCCAGGTCCATTAAAAATAAGACCGTAATTATTGATGATCTTGTTGGTACGGTGGACCTGGCTTGCATTATCGAGAACTGACTGGATGATAATTCTGGCCCCATTTTGGAGGCTATGACTCCAGCTGGGTACTCGGTGTTATACCGCCCAAGATTGGATCATGGGGGGAGGGATTGCGGTCTGTTTAAGGACTGAACTTGGCCTCACGGAGGTACTAGTAGGGAGGGTTGAGTCCTTTGAGTGTATAGTTGTAGCAGGTGTAGGCATTCAAATCACCCATATTTACCATCCACCCAGTGATGAGAAGCAATTCCTTCAGGAATTGGCTGAACTTCGTCGTGATGTGGCATTCAGTCGCTCGATTGATGGGTTCTGGGTGACTTCAGCGCTGGGGTCGACGAACTCACTCCACCTAATAACACTTCCAGCACGACAATGCTGGGCCTCATATTGCGGTGGTTTCTGCTAAATGTGACACCTTGGACCTAATCTTCCTTCTAGGGGTCGGGGCATCCAATGTGGGAGTGGAACCCATCGGGTGGTCAGATCATTACACCATGGGGTTTAGTTTTTGCTCCCCTTCTAGAAGGCCTTCCCCTATGGAGTTGGTTAGGTACCGCCCTTTGCGGGATATAGATCTCCAAGGTCTTGCAGCAGTGCTTGACCTCTCGTCCATCGCATTGGCAAGCAGTGATCCAGAGACTCTTGTGTCGGCCTATAATAGAGTTGTTGCGGGGGCTCTGGATTTCATTGCTCCAGTTCGTGTTCACCCCCTCTCCCTTTGCCCCAAGTCCCCTTGGTTTGATAGCACTTTGAGGGAGATGCGGAGACAGGGACGAAGGTTAGAGCATTGCTGGCGAAAGCCCACCCTCGATGCTGACCACCTTAGATTGATGGATCATTATTTGGTCTATCAATCTGCAATCACCCATAAGAAGGCAGAGTTCCTGTCCAGGGAGATTGCGGTTGCTCGGAATCGACCACCTCAGCTGTTTTGAACTGTGAACAGACTGTGCAACCCAGCCTGTCTGCAAGTTCGGAAAGTCATTTTGCAATTGGAGTGCGATGAGCTTGCTCGGTTCTTCGTAAATAAGGTGGCTGACATTAGGGCCGAACTGCTGCCATCACACTCTAGGGGGGTTGCCATGAACCAGTGTGAGATCACGGTGCCTCGTTTTTACTGGAGTTCCTTCAGTCAGCTGGAGTTCATTGATGTCATGAGGATCGTCCAGCATATGCACCCTACGTGCTGTAGTTTGGACCCTGGACCAACCTCCCTAATTTTGGGTTGTATTGACATCATTGGTCCAGTCCTTGTGCAGATAGTCAGGTGCTCCCTGGAATCTGGTGAGTTTCCCAGCTCCCTGAAAGAGGCAGTGGTGACACCCCCTCTTGAAGAAAGCTACCTTGGACCCTGACTGTCTCGGAAACTACAGATCTATCTCTAACCTTCCCTTTGTTGGGAAGGTGATTGAGAAAGTAGTGGCTGCAAAACTGGAGGACCATTTGACCATCCATGATGTCTATGAACCCCTCCAGTCCGGTTTATGTAAAAAACATAGTACCAAGACAGCACTGGTCCGGGTGCTCAATGATCTCTTGATGGCTAGAGATCGGAAGAGTCGTTCCATTTTGGTTGTCCTCAACCTTTCTTCAGCATTTGACACCGTAGATCACATGGTGTTGATAGAACGCCTGAGGTTGTTTTGTGGAATATCTGGAACCGTCTTAAGATGGTTCACATCATTCATCACTGGGAGATCACAAAGAGTTGTGTCCGGGTTTTTTTCCTCAGATTCAATGGCTTTGTCATGTGGGGTGCCTCAGGGTTCAGTACTGTCACCCATGTTATTTGCGGTGTATATGTTACCCATCGGAGACATTGTAAGGAGGTATGGGCTGAGGTTTCACTGTTATGCTGATGATACCCAGCTCTACCTTTTTTTTGCCCCCGACCAGGAGGGAGCTCTCTTAGTCTTTAATAGCTGTCTAAAAGAAATCCAGGAGTGGATGAATTCTAGCTGGCTGAGGTTGAACTCTGATAAGGCTGAGGTACTGGTTGTGGACCCAGGTCGACAGATGGGGGGTCGGGTGCTGGTACATCTTCCGGAATTTTTCTTGGAGGCGTTTCCTCTCCCGACCTCTGAACGGGTGTGGAACCTGGGAGTAGTTCTTGATGACGGGTTGACACTGCATTCGCAGGTGTCGGCAGTCATCAAGGATTCCTTTTACCATCTTAGGAACATTGCCAGGATTCGGCATCTTGTTAGTCCATGCCTTCGTGTCCTTGCACTTAGATTATTACAGCTGCCTTTATCTAGGGCTTTCTAGGGTTGAAATCCATCGCCTGCAGCTAGTGCAGAACGCTGCAGCCTGGCTTTTGATGGGTTCTAGTAGATCCTGTCACATTATTCCAGTGCTGCGTGAACTGCACTAGCTGCCAATTCGGTAGCGGATCACCTTTAAAGTTGGATTGATGACTTTCAAAGCTCTACACGATCTGGGCCCAGTCTATCTGAAAGAACTTCTGGTTCCTTATCACCCTAATCGATCACTCTGCTCAGCCAATGAGGGGTTGCTAGAGGTTCCAAGGGTGAATTTGAAATCTTCGGGCACTCGGGCTTTTGTGTATGTGGCCCCCACCCTTTGGAACTCTCTACCTCATCGGTTGCAGGAGTGCACTTCTGTGGAGGGCTTCAAGAGAGGTTTGAAGACTTTTTTATGGGAAACTGCAGTTTCAGAACATTGACTGAAATGACTGTTTTGCTCCAGCTGTATTTTTTTATGATTTTTATTGTTTTGATCTGTTATTTATGTATGGCGCCTTGGCAATTGAAAGGCACCCTAGAAATAAAAATTATTATTATTATTATTAAGATAAATAAGCTAAGGACAATGTTGTTGGAGATAGGAAAGAAGAAAAGGGTGCCCCTATTCAATACCCAGAAATTAATGGGTCACTTGAATTTTGCATTTAGAGCAATCGGGCCAGGACGCGCGTTTACATGACATCTGGCAAAGGCCATGGCAGAGGGTTCAAAGCCATATCACTGGGTCAGTATAGCGAGAGAGACCAAGGAAGACCTAAAAATTTGGGAGCAATTCATAGAAAATTACAATGAGATAGTCATTTGGCAGGAGGAATGGCTATATAACATGGACCTGGAACTTTACACGGATGCTTCAGGGGGGCATGGGTTGGGTGCCTACTTCAAGGGAAAATGGATAGCAGAACCCTGGCCACAAAGGTGGATCGAAGAGGGTTTGACAAAGGACATCACTTTCTTGGAGATTTTTCCAGTCTGGGCAGTGACAAAAATATGGGGACCATGGCTACAGAACCAGCAGGTCACATTCTGGTGTGACAACAGGGCAGTAGTTGATGTGTTAAACAACAGAGGGTCAAGGTCTGTCTTGGTACTCTGCATCTTGCAGCAGTTAGTACTACAAGGGTTGAGATTCAACGTGAGTTTCAGGGCTAGGTACATTGTAGGAATAAACAATTTCATCGCTGGCAGCCTCTCACAATTACAGATGGAAAGATTTCAGGCACTGGCTCCCAATGTAGATCCGATGGGAGAGAGGATCCCAGAGGAGCTATGGGAGATTGGCTGGAGGGAGCAGCATATCTCTTTTGAAGTGCATGGACAGACAACACCCTAAAAGCTTATGAAAGCTCAAGGAGGGTTTTTCAACTTTTCAGATCTCACAACAACATGGAGGTAAGTGGGGCGGTCACGGAAGAACAAATGGGGAGATTTGTAGTGGAAAACTGGGAGGAAGAAGCGGCTTGCGCCACTGTGAAAGTACATCTAGCAGCCATAGGATGAGTCTGCCAGATGAAAGGTTGGGGAGAGCTGTGCAATAGCATTTTAGTAAGAAGAATGATGATGGGGTGGCAAAGGATAAAAGGGAAAGAGAGGGATATGAGAGAACCAATCACGGAACACTTACTAGAAAAGATGCTAAGAAAATTGGTGAAAATTTGCTACACCCCATACGAAGCAATACTGTTCAAAGCACTGTTTATGGTGTTATACAAGGGAGCATTCAGAGTGTCCGAAATAGTCAGACCCACTATACCCTCACCAGGAAAAGGTCTGCAATGGGAGGAAATACAATCAAGAAGGGTAGGGCTCACCCTCATAATTTCAAGATCAAAAACAGATCAGATAGGCAAGGGCTACAGGGTAAATATCGAGCCCAAAGAGAACCCGTGCCTCATGCCAGCTTATGCTTGACTTCCACAGAGTTAGGCCTAAACAAGGGGGTTTATTTTTTGCACACGAGAACGGAAAGGAGGTAAAAGGGAGTCAAGTATCAGGGGTGTTGAAACAGAGTGTAAAAGAATTGGGGGAAAACCCAGACAGGTTCTCATCTCATTCTTTCTGGATCGGGGCAGTCTCAGAGGCGGCAGCCCAGGGAAAAGGGGGGGAAGACATAAAAGCCATAAAGCGATGGGCCTCAGACTGCTACAAGAACTACATTAGAAATGCAGTACACTAACTTTATCATATTTTGTTTCCCCTATAAGAAAGAATGGAAGGTATAAGGTACGGGAAAGGGGGAAAAATGGGGAGGGGAAGAAAAAAATTTACAAGTGGATGTTTTCCTGCCCTCACTGTTTCTTATTGTATGTTTATAAATACATGAAAAAGGAAGGACATATGGATGGTGGGACACTCACACATTTATTGGGCTGAAAGGGAGGTAGCACAGAAGAAAGGTGGAAAGCAACTGGGTTATGACCACAAAGGAATAAGGATCCTGTGGAAAGGAATATGGGGAATGCGATAGGGGCAGCTCCTTCCTTTACTGCTAGAGATGAGGAAGACCAACAAGGACCCAGACCTCCTGATAATACATCTGGTTGGGAATGACTTGGGACATGGCCCCTGGTTAGAAATCTTTTACAACATATAAAGGGATGACAAGGTCATGAGGACATGGTGGCCAGAGCTAACAATTATGTGGTCCAAAATAATTCCACATAGAGTGTGGAGACAAGCCAGGCAGCACAAGGCCATAGAAAAGGTGAGGAGGAGGATGAATAGTAGAGTGGGGAGGTTTATGTTGTAAAATGGGGGAGCTGCATTAGACATGATAAAATAGAAGAGAGGATACATGGACTGTACAGGATGGATGGGGTACACTTATCCCAGATGGGAAACCACATATTCATCACTGAGCTAGGTAGAGGCATAGATCAGTGGTTGAAGGGGTTGCTAAAAAGGGAGAAGCTTACCATCTTACGCAAGCTGGAGGCAAGCTAATGGAAGGTAGGAAGTAAATATTTGATAAGGTAAAGAGGGGGAAAGGGTATGGGGGTTAGGGAAAAACAAAATGGAGGAATTAAGCTCTGGAAGAAGGTAAAAGGTATGGACACCCTGATAGGTGGACAAGAAAAAGGGGAGCAGGAATTGGACCTGCTCAGAAAGAAAGTATAAGACCAGCTTGGGTTTACACCTGGGTAAGGAGTGGAACTAGATCCCCTCAGGTTTCGACACCCGGGGGAGAAAAACAAAAGAAAACAAATTAAAATAAAGAGGAGTGGAATAAAAATGTGACAGATAAAATAAGAGGAACTCAATATTGTAGAAATGTATATATTAATGTTTATGTGGAAAATAAAAGGTTTTGCTGACTGAGCAGCCAAATCTACAATATTTAGTGTGATGTCTCTTTTTTGGGAAAGGGAATCTGGAACAAAATGGGTTGCCATAAGGGCAACCCCCATTGTTCCAGGCCACCTGACCCTGGAAAGAGACCGGGATAGCAACAAGGGGGGGAAGGGGAGGAAGGAAAAGAGGGGATGAGGGAGCTAAGGAAAGGAGAAAGGGAAAGGAAGGAAGGAAGGAAAGGGGGGAGTGAGGTCATAAAAGGGGGGAGGACTCTCCTGACATCACTAGAGTGTCAGAGGGGGTGGGGGATAAGGACCAATGGAAACAAAGAATGGCTAGGAAGGGCGGAGCAATAGGGGATTGAAGAAGGGCAACACAGAGGGGCTCTGCCACTTTCTGCTAAGGTTCTTGGGTAAGCAATTTTCAAGACCCACCCGCTGCCCTGGAAAACGAAGAGGAAGATGGGAAATAAAAAGAAGGTAGGAAGTAAAGATTTGATAAGGTAAAAGGGGTGTGAATGGGTATTGGGGGTTAGGGAAAAACAAAATGGAGGAATTAAGGTCTGGAAGAAGGTAAAGGGTATGGACACCCTGATAAGTGGACAAGAAAAAGGGGAGCAGGAATTGGACCTGCCCAGAAAGAAAGAAAGTATAAGACCAGCTCAGGTTTACACTCGGGTAAGGAGTGGAACTGGACCCCCCTCGGGTTTGGATGCCCGGGGGAGGAAAACAAAAGGAAACAAATTAAAATAAAGAGGAGTGAAATAAAAATGTGACAGAGAAAATAAGAGGAACTCAGTATTGTAAAAATGTATATATTTATGTTTATGTGGAAAATAAAAGGTTTTGCCGACTGAGCAGCCAAATCTAAAATATTGAGTGAGATGTCTCTTTTTTGAGAAAATGGATATGGAACAATAAAGATATGGGATAGTGATCACTTCCCATCTGAATGCAAACTCAAAAGATAATTTAAAACAGTCATAAAAAATAAGAAGCATGAGAATGAGGCAAATCAAATATGTGCATTAAATATGGTAAACAATGGAACAAATATACTAAAGCAACAATTGACAAAATAATTAATAACAATGCTACAATAGGTACAATGTGTGACTTAAGTAATGCTAGTCTGACTGATTTTGATAAAATAATAAGGAAATCTAATGATTTTATGAATAACTGTGAATCGCAATTATTTAGGGAAAATAGATCAAAACCAGTAACAGATGTCAGCACCAGTAAACCTTGGTTTGACAAAGAATGTGGGAAACTAAAGGATGAAATGAAGTGGGAAAGTTAAGAACAAAATATACTATACTCCCTGTCTACTTGCACTGAAAAATCTTAAAATAGAATATAGAAATTTGTTAAAATATAAAAGAAAGAAGTATAGAAATGAGCTCTGGGAGCAATTACAAGAGGCCATCTGGGAAAAAGATGCACAGACTCTTTGGACATTAGTAACTTATGGCTGTGATGAAGATAATGTAAAATGCAATCTGTATGGAATGATTATTGAAGGAAAATGGTTAACATACTTTAAGAATGTATATATATATATATATATATATATATATATATATATATAATGCAAACCTGTGTAAGGATAGGGTAATTTTGATTACATCCTCATTAACAAATGATGATGCTGATTTGTTTATGTTTTCAGTGGCTGAGGTAAGGGTTGCTATCCTGTCACAAAAAAATAAATAAATAAATAAATAAAGCGGCAGACCCTGATGGCCTATCAGGTGAAATATTTTAACATAACCCTGACATCTGGGCAAACCTTCTGGGCCCACTGTTTCCCCTGGTCAGTCATCACTTAGTTCTCCCACATAAATGAAACAAAGGTGTTATTGTGCCCTTATTTAAAAAAGGCCAAAAACAATAACCTAAAAGTTATAGGCCAGTTACCTTACTCCCTGTGATATAAAAATATATACAAGACTGGATTTAGAAAGGTTAACTGCCTGGACAGAGGACAACAAGTTGATTTCTAAATTTCAATGTGGTTTCAAAAAACAATATAGTACTCTAGATTTAATATTTACATTGAATTATTTAATTGATGTCTATGTACATGGCAAAACCGGGACTATATATATATATATATATATATATATATATATATATATATATACTTCACTGACATTAAAGTTGCTTTTGATTCATTAACTAGATTAAAATTCTGGGAAATTCTGGAAAATCTTCATATAGATCTACAATTATCAGTAAAATTTAAAATGCTTCATGTTAACACTACTGCATAGGTAAGATACACAAGGAATGGTGCTTTAAATCAGGAAATAAGAGTACCCAGGGGGTTAAACAAGGTTGCCTGTTGGCTCCACTTCTGTTTAATCTGTATATTGAAACATTAGATAAAACAAATTGCAGAGATAGATACTTTTGCTCCTGCCATTAATAATGAAGACATTAAACTACTGCTGTATGCAGATGGTGCTATTGTGATATCCAGGGCACCCTTAGGATTAAGAAGAGGTGTTAGTAGTATTATGATTTCGCGAGAAAAACTAGATTTAGAACTAAATTTGGATAAATCTAAGATAATGACAGCGGGAAACAATATTAAAAACAAACGCTATTGGGTTATAAATGGTAAGGAGTTTGAAGTTGTGAAGAAATATAAATATCTTGGGGTAATTTTGGATAGAAACTTTACTTGAAAATTGCATTTAATGGACTAAAAAAAAAAAAACAAGTCCTATAAAACAACTGGTGCCCTAAGATCATTTACAAATACATTTGCAGGTAATTCTTTCCAGACCTTAAAATCCACATTCAAAGCAAAAACCATTAGTCAGACCTTGTATAGTAGTGACAACTGGGGTCTTTATTCAAACAATATTAATATCACAATCATACAAAACTTGTTTACTAGATACACGTTGAACCTCCCCAGGGATTGTCCTTCCTCTTTTATGAGATTGGAAACTGGCTTGTTTCCATGAAAAATAAAAATCTATATTAGAGCTGTTAAGTTATGAGGTAGAATTATGAATATGGATAATGAAAGATTACCCAAGATGTGTTGGCTGGACTTTATTAATACAGTTCAGAATGGGAGAAACCCAGAGAACTGGTTCACAAAACTAAACACTATCCTACAAAATGTGAATCTTGAGGAGCTTTGGTCTGATAGAGTAATTCATAATACCGTTAGCCTTTTGGATGAGGCAATTATAAGGCTACAAGATACAGCAATATATAAAGATTTTGAAAAAAATACATGATGTGGATATATATGGTATATACTTAGGTATCAAGAAATGTTGGGGTATACAGAAATATCTACTAAACTGTGAAAACAGTTACCATAGAAATGTCTTATGTAAAATAAGATTTGATTCTCTTGAAATTGCTACAGTTGGAATGAAATTGGGTCACGTTAAAAAGATACATACATAGATACTGTCAGCACATAAGGGCCTATGTCCCACCCAGTCTGCCCATTTGAGATAATAAGATCACTAGGTTTTTCTAGAAGTTTGTTGTCCCTTACCCCTGACCACCAGTATTCCCGTATGTCTATCCCATGCATTCTTTAATCCTATGATTGTTTCAGCCCCCATCACTTCCTCAGGCAGAGTGTTCTACTTGCCCAGCACCCTTTCTGTGAAGAAATTCTTCCTCACATTTCCTCTGAATCACCATCCCTTCAACTTTATCCCATGCACTCTAGTCCTGGAACATCTTTTTCACTGGAAAACAATGATTTCCTGCACCCTGTTCCTCCTTGTAAGGTACTTGTATGCCTCTATCATATCCCTTCTCTCCCATCTCTCCTCCAGGGTGTACATATTCAAGTCTTTCAGCCTGTCTTCATAGGACTTGTTATGCAATCCCTGTACCATCTTTATTGCCCTCCTCTGAACCTTCTCCACCCTGTCTATGTCCTTATGTTGGTAAGGTCTCCAGAACTGGAAGCTGTACTCCAGGTGGGGCCTCACTAGTGTCTTATATAGTGGAATTATGTCCTCCCTTTTCCTGCTGGTGATGCCCATGCCTATGCATCTCAGCATCCTATTTGCTTTACCTGCTGCCTTGTTGCACTGTTTCCCTACCTTGAGGTCATCAGAGATGAAAACCCCAAGGTCCCTTTCCTGCTTGGTGCATGCTCTATCCTCACCACCACCCCCACCCCAACTGATATGTTATTCCATGGTTTTTGTTCCCCATGTGCATTATTTTGCACTTTGCTAGTATATTCAACTGCATTAATATGGTTAATCTAAGAATGTCGCAAGCTATCCTGGAATATACATTTTTGGAAAAAGAGAGTAAAAAAGGCTTGTTCCTCCATACCCAAATATTTATGAGATTTCAGGGAAAGATTTAAAAATGAGTTTATTAAAGCTAGATAAAGTAAGAATAATATATGAATTAGCTAAATTTCTTATAGCCATTAAGATTTAGTGATCTATTTTTATGAATATGTAAAATGTATATATTTATATGTAAATGTCAGCTGAGTATATGTTTTTAACTACTGAAGGAGAAGGAAAGGAACTGTGCTATGTTGGTTTTATAGATATATGGAATGTTATAAATTCAGAGTAATTTTATATGTTTGAAAATTATAATAAACTGAACTTTAAACTACTTCTCAACTGGCACCACTGTGAATGTCTATCAGTTAAGATTAATGAACAAAGTAGGAACAAACCACCATAATGGAGAATCAGAAACAACATCAGCCAGTCAGACAGCCAGCTACCACTTTTTGACTGATACTACCCCTGCCTACTACAATCAGGGGACAAACAGAACTACTGTACCAGCATTTAGATCAGTTTGGTTAAGGCATATTTACCAAAAAGGACTGTTTAGAAAAGAATATGAAAATGACTGTGATGACAAGCAAGTCCCAGATTTCTAGTTTGTAACCATTCTCTAGGATTTGATTTTTGTAGTAGGAGGTAGTGTGTTCATTCATATAGCTAGTTTTATTTCTCAGTCAGAGGCACCACTTTTGTTTAGCAATGGTTCTCGGTATAGAACATAATGCACCACTATTAGGAAGCAACTTTAGAGAAGAGCACCAGGCAGTCCAAAAGTCATCACTTCACTGCTACTACAACTGCTGTCAGGGGGGAAAAACAGAGCAAACAATGTTTAAATCAATCCGAGTAAGGTGCATTTAGTTAAATGTTCTCCTTAAAATGAGAAAGTAACTGTGTGAGAATAGGACCTGTCTGCCACAGCTGCTACCAGGACAATGTCATGTACTGGCTGCTCCTCCCACCCACCCACCCCGGACAATGATGATTTGGTCAAAAAGTTAGACCAGTTTCAGATCCATAGTTTTAACCAGTCCAGTCTGAAATCTTGTTTTTGCAATTTAAATTTTATTGAAATTTTATAAAAGAACACATATTACATTACACAGAATACCAGTCAGCAATCAGAAAATATATGGAATAGTCCCATGGAAACAGAATACAACAGATAACACATCTTTGTACACCTGCAAAATGGTCAGGACACAATAAAGGAAAACTACAATCCTGGATCAAACCAATAGGAATCACCTCAGTTCCACACCCATGCTTAAAACAAGAAAGGGAAACACTACATGAAACCTTAAATAAATTTGCACTAGCCGTACATCTTATTCAAATAAGAAATGTAACCACAGAACCTTAATTATAAGTATGTTCAACACAAACAAGAAAAACAAACTATCAACTGGAATTGGCAAGACAGATATTTATTTTATTTATTTATTTATTTAGTTTTTGTTGACCGGGTAAGTGTACTAGACAAATCCTGCATATTTTCAGGCATGACCCGGGGCAGGGGGAAACAGATGAATACCAACTGACCCTGAACCAGATTAAGCTGTTGGCGGTATTTTTTAGTGAATGAGAGAAATTTGGCCAGGACACTGGGGAAATTCCCCTACTCTCCAGTGGGGGAGTCATCGAGCTGTCGGACTGATGGAGGTCCTCAGTACAAACCTGGACGTCGGAGGAGAAGTACCTGCTGTTGGAGCTCCAGAGCTTTTGGATCAAATGCCTGCATTGCCTACAGGAAGTCTGCGGGGTACGGCTCAAGATATTGCTCTGGATCCAGACATGATGGATGATGTGACAGACCTAGAGGTGGAAACACCAATGGAGACAGAAAAATTACAGGAGGAATTGGAATTAAAGAAATCACAGTTGCTTGCCATGATTTCAGAGGCAGAAAGAGACTTTGCTATATGCCAACAGAAATTAGAAGATGAACGGAAAAAAAGGAAAAGGTCAGGAGTAAGTCCTTTATCAACGGGACATAAATGTTTGCCAGTAAGTAAATCGCCTACTACTGAAACTGGGGTTTCTTATATGAATGATCCTACTATAGACAATTCGGTTGGTACACCCAATTTTTTATTTAACTCAGTTCCTGAATGGATCCCAGATGATACTTTACAAAGGGCAGAATGGTTGTTACAAAATGGAATATGGATTCCTGATCCAGCGATACCATTACCTGGTTCCCCAGAATATGCCTGTTCAAGCAAAAAGGTTTCTTAACTTGCCAATGAGTCTCACTCATTAGGTTCTAAGGATTTACTTTCAAAGTCTCAAACAAAGCAAACAGAGGATGCGCAAATGATTGAGAATGAGGGCAAAGACATCTCTAAGCAAAATGCAACCTCCATAGTTACGGAACAGTCTAGCTCCTCGCCTAAATCAGCAATTCTGATATCTGCTCCCCAAGAGGATGACATTTGTTTGGATTCCACTTGGAAAGAGGAAAATCTTTGACCAAAGGTAATTCCTGAAGCTTCTTTACCTATAGGAGGAGACAGGTTTAGGCCCCGACCACAACAAAGGCCTTCTGGCCCGAAATCCTAGGAATCCAGGAAATCCTGTTCCATTAGCTGGCCGAAGCAGCCAAGCGTAGATTTTTGGTGCATTTAAGATATTGGGGTAAAGCCCCTGTAGTTCCAGACTGGCTGTGGGTAGGCAAAACCCTAATACTGGACAGCTTGGGGTTCACTCCAGCTGATGTGTATGCATTTATACACTCCCCAGGAGACCAAAATTACGACATAAGCTTTTTTACTATGCAGAATCTGGACAAATTTTGGAAAGTTTACTACACAGTGAAAGACACAGAGAACTGGAAGAAGTTTTTGGTTATCCCCATAACAAAGCCTACGATTAAAATAATTACAGTTTTATTCCTCAATGAAGGGGTGACCATAGCTAACATCACATATTGGTTGGAGAAGAGAGGTACTTTATTTGACTGACCAAAACCAATCTTAGATGATAATGGATTTTGGACTGGGGGGTGGACCGTTCAGGTTCAGTTACCTCACACAGACTCTGGTATACAGCATCTTCCGAGTTCCTTCTATTTGGGGCGGGATAGGGGTATTATTTTTTATGCTGGCCAGTCGAAAGTTGCTATAAATGTGGTTCATTAGAACATTTAAATACTGACTGGATCAAGTGAAATGTTTTGCTGTGGGTTGTTGGGTCATACTATTGTGAAATGTGAGGCTGAATCATTATGTAATTTATGTGGTGATTTAGGTCACTCCTATGCAAACTATTCCTGGGCAGTACATGAAAATGATGAAGCCTCTGATCAGGAATATTTTCTCAGACAAGCTAAAAACCTCCATGATTTACCCTGTAACTCCAGATCAGACACAGGATTTAGGGGGCGATGAAGGAGGAGGGGTTCAGGAGGTACTTTTGGTGACAGGCGTAAAACCTCTATTTCCGACATGGTTCCACCATCAGTTACTTCAAGTACGATCTCTATGAGTGTACAAAGTTATGTATCTCTCTTGGAACCAGAGAAAAACTCCTTGAGATCACAGGCCACTCCATATGCAACTTCCCAGGGTTCTCCACTATGAAGTGAGGGAATTTTACTCCACGACTCCCCGGGCAGCATACATTTACATATCTCTGATAAGGAAGATGGAGAAGGAATAGAGGCCCCCTCATATCCAAATAGTATAGAGAAGGTCCCTATTGAGGAAGGGTCTATGAGTAGAAATATCTCAGGGGTGCCTTTATCCCCACTGCCGCTATCAAATAGATTTGCTCCATTTGAAAGTTGGGGTGAGCAAGTGGATTTAGAGCACCCCCTAGAGAACACAGTTCATACTCATAATTCAGATCCAGAAACAGTGGTCATAGAAAATAATTCCTTGGTATCTAAGCCACAATCCTTACCAATACAAAAGCGGGTTACTAAATCCAGTGGGAAAATGACTAAACCTCCTCCCTGAGCCCTTTAATTAATATTTGGCTAGTTTAAATGTCAATAGCATTAAATCAACAAAACAAGATTAACAACCTTTAGCGCATTACAATCCTTGCCATATGATGTGATTTTTGTACAGGATACTAGGCTGCACACTATTAGGGAATGTGTTCAAGCTTCCTTAGATTGGGGACGTGGCCTATCTTATTGGTCGTTAGAGGAAGAGACTTGTAGCGGTGTTGGATTCTGTTTTCCACCAAAGAATGGAAGGTATATAGACAAATAGATATAGTGCCTGGAAGAGCATTTATGTTGGATGTTGAAATAAGAGGGTAATCATGCAGATTACTGAATGTATATAATCCACAGACAAAATGTTCTAGAATAGAACTAATAAAAAAGATACAGCTTTTTTTACATACGGGAAGGCAAATATTTGTGGGAGGAGATTTTAATATAAATTTCTTACACAAATTAGATAAAGGTAAACAATACTGTGAAAGGCCTTCCTGAAACAGGTTTTGTTTAATGCAGGTTTGCAAGATATACAAGACAGTATAAAACAAATTCCCAAGCCCACTTTTTTTAAAGGGGTACTTTTTTCACATATTGATTTTATATTTGTTAAAAGAACATTACAGATAGATAATGTTAAAGTTATACCTATAGAATCTTCAGATCATTTATTACTTGGTTTGTCTATTACATCCATTCCAGTCAGGAAGACAGGACGGGGATACTGGCGGTTAAATAGTTCATTGTTAGAAGAAAAAGATGTTAGAACTGAACTACAAGTAATAGTGCAAGATAAACTATCCACTTTGTTTCTTTATGAAAATATAAGCCTTTGGTGGGAAGACTTTAAGAATTGTCTTATTGTTTTTTTTTTCACAAATGGGGAAAAGGAAAGCTGTTACTTAAATGGAAAAATATAAACAACTCCAGAATTACTTAGGGGTAATGTTGACTCGGCAGATAGATGAAGCAATAGATCTAAGTAAGGAAATAGGGGTCATTAAGCAAGAAATGGGGGACTTGCAATATGATAGAATTTGTTCCTTACAGAAAGAGCAACAATTTGGTACTCAAAGGAGAGCTGAGCAGGTAAATCCCTTATTTGAGAGCTGATGTAGGATAGAAAAATGTATTTTTACTGGTTTGACTTCGAATACAGGAATTATACAGAAAGACAATAATAGTATAATGGAGGTCTTGGATGCACATATTCAGAATACTTTTAGTCATTCAGTAGAGGAATCACAAGAAGTGGTACAATTACTGCAGGTAGCAGATCTTCCCCAACTAACACCTGAACAGAAGGCGTTTCTTGTGATTCCCTTCACCGAGTCAGAAATTAAAATGGTTATTCATTCTCTACATAAAGGAGTGTCCCCTGGCTCTGACGGGTTATCAAATTAACTTTATGGGGTCTTGTGGGATTTAATGCACAGAGAATTAATACAACTTTATCATTTTTTTTCTAATAGATTACAGTTTACCAACCCAACTTTATGAAGGGTTAATGATTTTCTTATTTAAAAACAGAAACAGAGAATTAATTGGGAACTGGAGACCACTTACACTATTAAATACTGATTTTAAGATATTTTCTAAATTACTAAATAATAGATTGACACAAGTTATGAATGATTTAATTAACCCTTGGCAATTTAGCGGGGTTCCAGGGAGACAGGTTTTAGATGCCCCTATTGTAGTACGTGAACTTATGGAACCCACAAATAATGCTTTAGTGGGAAAGGAACAGGATGGTTATTTAATTAGTTTGGACCAAGCTAAGGCGTTTGACGAGGTTTCACATTTTTTTTTATGGTCAACCTTAAATGCGTATGGTATTCCAAATGAGTTTATTCAATGGATTTGTCTGTGTTATGCCTTGGCATACATAATCCCATATGAAAATGGATGGGAAGGGAATAGACATAATATTTTAAAGGGAGTTAGACAAGGCTGTCCCCTGAGCCCAAGTCTGTATGTTTTTGCTTTGAATCCTTTATTAAGGATATTACAAAAATCTCCAAGATTTTATGGCATTAAAGGTTATAATGAACATCAATGTAAAGCTTTAGCTTACGCTGATGATTTATATCTAATCTTAAAAGATGAATCTTCTTTACAGATTGCTTGTGAGGTGATACAATCAGTGGGAAGTATTTCAGGTGCCAGACTCAACTTAAATAAAACTAAAATAATGAAAATAGCAGGATACCCACAATCCCAAGAGTGGGTGGGAGGGTACCCGGTAGCTATGGAACCCTGTAAAATATTAGGGTTATATTTTGGTGGAGATAATATGGCACATTATAACTAGGATAAGGCTTTAAATAAAGGGAAAATGAAAGTTGCAGTTTGGAATAAATGGAAGGTATCAAAAAAGAAAAGGGTGTATAATATAAAAACCTTTTTGGTTCCTCTATTTTTGTATGCTAGTGTTATTTTTCCATTACCTAAAGTATTGGAAGTTCCCTTATTAGGTTTATTTTTTAGTCATTTTTGGGGGAGCAGGTTGAACCCGATCAAAAGAAATGTTGTATACTTAGGGTTGCGAGAAGGAGGGGTCAATATGTTAAACCCAGTTGTGTTTTTTTTTTCATTCCATTATATTCAAATTTGGTCCCTTTATTAGGCCATAGCATTCCATTATGGGGGACATGGAGCCAATTAACCTTAACAGGTATATTAAAGGAATGGAAGGGAAAGGTTTTTCTTCATAAAAATAAGCGGAGTCCAAGATTAGTTAAAAGATGGGAAGGGGTTTTCGATAAGATAAAATTGTGGAACATTGGTTTTGAACAAGTCCAAACAATGACACGTAAGGATTTATATAAACACATTTTGAATATATACTTTATTGAATAACCATTTTCAATTTTTACAAAAACAAATCAGATGTGCATATCAGAATACATATTAGATAGCCGTATTCCCATTCATATGTGGGATACAGTATGGTTGGGTATTTATAATAGAATTAACATAAAAAGGAACCAAAAACATAAGGGAATAAAGGAACATTATTGTCCGAGAACAGAATGTATTATGAAAATAGAAACAATGGATCATTTCTACTTCCAATGTGCTTATGTGGTTAAATTCTGGGATATTTTAAAACATCGATGGAAACAAAAGATTAATTTTCCTCCTGAATCAGATACATTGTTTTATGGACTCCCACCAAAAAAATGGAACAGAGGATTTTGAGTACTTTTCGATTAATTTATGTGCATTTATTATATCGGATTTGGATATGCAGATGTCTTTTAGTGTTACAACAGCAATTGATTTCAGAATTAGAATTATTCTATATTTTACAGTCAGATTTAAATTCTCTGAGACAAAAAAGAATATAAGAAATATGATATACAGATTTGGTCAGCATATTGGGAACAATTTGATTTTATTTAATTAGATTATATTATTGTAAAAATAAGAGTTTAAAGGGAAAGGTATGATGTTATAATTTGAATATAATAAGATTTAATATTTAACAGGTCCTATGAATTTTTTTTTGCATTGGATTGCTGTTTTTTATGTATTTCATTAGGATTTAGTTTAGAACTATAAAAAATTAAAAAAATAAAAAAACCCTCTCAGAGAGGAGGGGGAAGGGGACGGGGTAAGGTTTTTCTCATGTTTGAAATGTTTGTATGAATTAATACTCATCTTTGTTTTCCTTTTGGTTTTTTTTCCATATGATTTAGTATGATGAATTACTGATTTGTAAATAATTATGATCTTGTTCTGAACAAATAAAAAATTCCCCTACTCTTGGCCAGTAGGGGGACAGGCTGCTGGTCTGCAAGATGACCACTTCCCCTGGAGCACCAGAGGGTACGGTCATGCTACAGACAGAGGAGCAGGCCTCATCTTCTGATCTGTGTTTGGTAGAGGCTGAAGATGGATGTTTAATAGCTTGTCCTAATGGTTCTGAGGAAGACATCATGGATGTCTATGTTTCTACACAAGATTTGCGAATGGAACCTGGTTTAAACACAGAAACATCTCTAGAAGTTAATTTGGATTTACAACAACGAGAGCTCTTACAACTAGTCTGTTTTGAAGAAGAAGGACATTTATTGGAGAAACAGCGTCTGGTACAACAACTAGCTACACTGCAGTCTGGCCTGCCGACTGTCAACTCAGCACCCATGCCTGTCAAATTCTTGGATGGCTTAATGGTCTCAGAAACTGCCCCGGAAGAATTGGGTGAGTCTATGATTTCTCATGCAAAACTTTTTATTTCTAAGGCTGGCAGTAGAAATACCATGTCTGGTATGTGCCCAGAGCCTGATAGGAGTGATTCGACTCCTATAACCCTCACTGTAGACTCTGTGAATATAAAAGACAATGTTGAGTCTCACCCTCAGTTGGATTTGCAGCTCCCAGTTTGCTCAGAGCCGCAGTCTTCACCGGCACAGCTGTTAGCGGTTACTCAGGAGGTTCCCTTAGTTACGGCTTGTCAAGCCGAGAGTGCAAGTCTGACATCGGAGAAGCAAGAAAGCCCCTCTATGGCACCAAGTGCTTGCTCTAGCAGTGCTGTATACCTTCAGACTAAAACATCTGCAAAACCTACCTCAGGGGTTACTCTGTCAAAGACTGTGAGTTTCGTATTTAAGCAACTAATGGTGGTGGATCAGGGGGTGAATATCCAGTAACAAACCCAACCTACTTCTCAGGAAGGTGCCACAGATTTCTTTTTTTAAACAGAATCATTGATTAAAATGGAACAACACTCAGCTTTGAGAAAGCAACAGGACAGTCTAGACATAAAGAAGGTTTCTATCAAGAAAACCCAGGCTGAAAACACCTGTGACAATGCTATAATTAACGTTGACCCTGAGCTTAATTTTTCTTCAGCTCCTCAGCAGATTGATGACTGATCACCCCAAAAAGCACTTTCAGGGGAAGGATGGACCAGATCAAAGGCAGGAAATTGGACCCCAGACCCTTCATGGGATGTTTCTTTTTCACAGTCCACAGCAGAATGGAAGCCTGGGGTTTCCTCCAGACTGGTAACTAATCCTCCTGAACAATCCATCCCTCATGATTTAAGTGTATCTCATCAGGCCTCAACTGTTTTAATCCCTCCAGATTCTGACTCTTTTCCACCTTTAACATCAGGACCTGATATAGATAAGGGTCTTCCCCCTTCCTCAGTTTCAGATCCTGTTCGGGACCCTAAACCCTTATTGTCTGAATTATTTTCCAACTCAAAGCAAGTAGCTGCTCCTCGGAGGAATGCTGTCAGGATAAGATATAAGGGGAGGTTGGAGGACAGGCCTGATAGATACCATGTTGGAAAAATTTTGTTGAAGGATTCTCTGCATTTTTCTCCCAAGGAAGTCTATGAGTTTATTAACATCTCTGGGGAGGATAATGATGATGTCTGTTTTAGAACCTCCTATGCATTAGATCTGTTTTGGGAGAGGTATGGACAAGTGAAGACATCTCCAACATGGACCCCCTTTGTAGTAATTCCACTAACAAAACCCTTGATTAAATATGTAACTATTATGTTTCATAATGAAGGGGTTCATGTTGAAGATATCTCATATTGGTTATCTCAAAAATGTGAGGTACTTGGTACACCTGAGGCTATTCTTGACAGCAAGCTTTTCTGGATGGGAGGATGGAAGTATAAGGTAAAACTATGACGGGGGAGGCAGGTATGGAGCATATACCAAATTTCTTCTTCCTAGGGAGAGATCGGGGAGTCTGTTTTTATGCAGGATAGACTCGAGCCTGTTATAGATGTGGATCCCGCACACATCTTTCCCATACCTGTGACAAACCCCATTGCAACAATTGTGGTGAAATTGGTCACAGCACAATACAATGTACGAACCACACTCCATGTGACCTTTGTGAGGAATATGGTCACAATTGGGGGGAATGCCCTGGGGCAGCACGCAAGAAGGCTAGTTGTATGAGCCCTGAGCTTCTCATTCAACAGGCACAAGACCTGGCTAAGCCTGTTTTGTCCACTCATGAGGTTCCAAAGGGAGCTCCTCAAATCCATCCAGCACCTCTTTCTCCATCTCGTCCCTGTGCCCCCTTCCCCCCTCCCTTGGAACCTTCACCTCCTCCTCCTCTCCCTTCTCCTCTCCCTTCCCTCTCTGTAGGCCCTTAAACCCCTGCTTACAATCCCACTACTCCAGAATCAAAGGATGAGGATCCCCAGAACCCAGTACAGTTACTTCTGCAATCAGATATGCTGACCCCAGTGTTATACAGACTTATCCTCTCCCCAGAAGGAGGTTGATAGTCTGCCTTTTCCCGACCCTTTACCTGTAGAAGATCTTCCTGATTTTCCAAATCTCTTTCCTCAGACTCTCATAGAAACATAGAAACATAGACGTTGAAGGCAGATAAGGACCACTTGGCCCACCCAGTCTGCCCATTTCCCTACTTACTGGATAAGCTGCAGATTCTAGTTAACCAACAGCCTATTTCCTGCAACCCCCCACTATAATTGCCTTATGTCTGTCCCATGCATGTTTGAATTCCTCCACTGTTTTAGACCTCACAACCTCTCCAGGAAGGCAGTTCCATGCGTCCACCACTCTCTCTGTGAAAAAGAATTTCCTCACATTACCCCTGAGCCATCCCCCCTCTAACTTTAAATTGTGCCCCTTTGTTCTTACACATCTCTTTTTCTGAAATATGCTACCCTCCTGGACTTTGTTGATTCCCTTGAGGTACTTAAAAGTTTCTATCATGTCCCCCCATCCCTCCTTTCATCAAGAGTATACATATTTAGCTCTCTCAGTCTCTCTTCATATGGTTTCTGATGTAGACTCTGCACCATTTTAGTTGCCCTCCTCTGGACAGCTTCCATTCTGTCTATGTCCTTGCATAGATGAGGTCTCCAAAACTGCACGCAGTACTCCAGATGGGGTCTCACCAACTGTCTGTATAGAGGGATAACCACTTCCCTTTTTCTACTTGTGATGCCCCTCCCTATGCATCCCAGTATCCCCCTGGCTTTCGCTACTGACTTCTCACATTGCATACCCACCTTTAGGTCATCTGATATGACTACCCCCAGATTCCTTTCCATTATTGATGTTGTTAGTACCTCCTGCTATTGTGTACTCTTCTCCTGGATTTTTATTTCCCAGGTGCATTACTTTGCACTTCTTTGCATTGAATCTAAGTTGCCATAAGTCTGACCATTCCTCCAACCTTGCCAAGTCCCTTCATCCTTTCTACCCCTCGTATCAACTCTGTTACAGATCTTTGTGTCATCTGCAAAGAGGCATACCTTTCCTTCCAGACCCTCTGCAATGTCACCTATAAAGACGTTAAAGAGGACTGGACCCAGTACTGAGCCCTGAGGTACTCCACTAGTGACCCCTTTCTTCAGAATGTGTTCCATTCACTATTACCTTCTGTGTCCTGTTGTGCAGCCAGTTTTCACTAGGCTACCACCCTGGGACCCACCCCAGGCTGGCTAACTTGATTATTAATCTTTGTGCGAGACTGTGTCAAATGCCTTGCTAAAAGTCTAGGTAGACCATATCCACAGCCCCTCCTTGGTCTATTACTTTGGTCACCCAGTCAAAGAAATCGATTAGATTTGTTCTGACATGACCTTCCTGCTGTGAATCCATGCTGCTTTGGGTCCAGTGCCCGCTGGCCTCTAGGTACTCAAATATCTTTTCTTTCAGAAGTGATTCCATCATTTTCCCCACCACTGAGGTCAAACTAACAGGTCTGTAGTTTCCTGCTTCTGCCTTGCTCCCACTTTTGTGAAGGGGAATCACATCTGCCTCCTGCAGTCCTCAGGTACCACCCCATCTTCCCATGATTTGTTAAAAAGTGTGGTTAGTGGTGTCACTAGGTCCTCCCTTAGCTCTTTTAGGATTCTAGGGTGAATCCCGTCAGGCCCCATTGCTTTGTCCACCTTGAGTTTTAGAAGTTCTTTCAGTACTCTTTCTTCTTTAAATGGACTGGTATCAACCCCACTATCCAGAGTGCTTCTACTGTTAGAATCTAAACCCTGGTAGAATCTAAGAGCTCTTATGCCACTTTATTTACCCATTGGGGCTATTCCAAAATGGAGGTGGGGGATTCTGACTCCCAAAAATCCATGAATGATCACAGTCAGCAAAAAGTTGCAGAGGGTGATTATAAGGGGAAAAAGAAGAAAAAAAAGGAAAAAAAAGTACTAATTGGTTCACCCAGACAATTTGAATGGCTGAAAGTTTGACTGGGTCTTTTTAAATGTGCATAGTTTATTGAATTATGAAAAAGAAGTGTGGTCTTTCAATTCTTACATGATAAAGCTATTGATGTGTGCTCGATACAGGAGACTTGGATTTACACAGAAGAACAGGTATGCTTTTTTCAGCAAGAATGGGTCTGGGGTCCATCCTATTGGTCCTTCGGCCGTGACTCTGCTGATGGTGTGGGATTTCTTTTTCATTCTTTTAATTTTACTTTACGTAAATTGTACGATTTACTACCTGGGAGGGTTTTGGTTCTCAATGGTCTATGGAATAATATGGACAGTCATTTAATTTTGGTCTGTGCTTCTCAAATAAAAATGGAAAAGGTTTTCCTTATAAATACAATACAGCCTTTTTTTGTTACGCATTACAAAATGTTTTTATGTGGGGATTTTAATTGTACCCTACCCACAGGGGATAAGAGGAAAAAAGGCGACAGAAAAAAAATATATTGTGATTCAAATGCCCTGTCTCACATGGTTTCTACAGTTGGGTTATATAATTGTAATCTGCTGCATACTAATGGTCCTAAGTTTACTTATAAATGTAACACTTATGTATCCATTGTTGACTATATTTTCATTTCTACAAATGTCCCCAAAGGTTCTTTATCTGTCATTCCTGTTACTTTTTCAGATAATTTATTATTACTTTTTTCTGTACATCATTTTGTTCCCCGGACTACTTTACATGGACAATGGAAACTTAATGTCTCTATTTTACGAGATAAATGGGTCATTCAGGAAATAACGGCCTTACTCTAGGCCAGATTATCGGTTGAATTATTGTATACTGATAAAGGTGAATGGTGGGTTGCCACTAAAACTGACATTAAGAACTGGTTTTCCAAATATGGAAAAAAAGGGAATACTGATTTCTTGCACTATTTATCTCTCAGGCAACAATTATATAAACTAATCTCCTTGGCAAATCTTTCTAAATATGACTATACTTCTCAGATCTCTACTATAAAAGATGCTATGAAGTTGTTCAAAACTGCTAGTGCAAAATCTGTTCAGTCAATGTTATATCATAATACAGAAATCTCCCCCATAGGTGACCCCTACGAGGCCTGTAAAACTTAAAAAAATACAATCTCTATGGAAAGCTTAAATACCCCAGATGGCAGGACAGTTTCTTCTTTAAAAGATTTAGAAACTGAAATCCAGAGGCATTATGACTCTCTAAGTCCAAAGGTACATATTTCATCAACCGATATAACTAAGTATTTGCAATCGGTGAATATTCCTGATTTACCAGTAGAAATTCAAAAATTACAAACCCCCATTACTAAAGAAGAAATTTCACAAGCCATTAAAGCCTTACAGCTTCATCCTGCACCAGGGTTGGATGGTATCCCTCACTCATTCTATAAAGCTTTCATTTTTCCATTAGTAGAATGTTTATTTTTAACTTATACTTTTTGGTTCTCTAATAACACTATACATCCATTCACAAATACAAAATTGGAGACCTATAGTTCTCATCAACACTGACTATAAGGTGCTGGCACATATTCTAAATGCTCATCTGAAAGCTTATGCCTCTTTTGTGATTTCTCCAGTTCAGCATTGTGGCCTATCCAATAGGAATATTCAACAGGCCTTACGTACTATGAGGGTTGTGATTTATCACTGCAATGTTTCAGGGCTTCTAGGTTGTGTAGTGGCCGTAGACCAGGAAAAAGCTTTTGATAGAGATCTTCACAATTACTTATTTTCAGTATTACAAACCTACAAAATACCTTTTGTTTTTACAACCCAATTAAGGTTACTATATTCCTTTTTTTCAGTCAGACCTATGATAAAAGTTACAGTAGGGCATAGTTTTCCAGTACATTGTGGTGTCCGTCAAGGGTGCCCTTTAAGCCCTTTGTTATACCTTTTTTCCCCTGACACTTTACTTCACACAGTTTTATCATCCCTGAAATGGACAGGCCTCACTGGTCTCGGCGTCCCACAGGCCTTATGCATACAAGCTTATTCAGATGATATCTGTGCTTTTTTTTCCAACCCAGAACAAATCAGACTGTTTTTTACATGAAATTGCATTATATCAATCAGTCTCTGATGCCAAATTGAATATGGATAAAAGCAGAGGTCTTTTTATAGGGCCCACGGTTCAGCCAGACTCCCTGTGGTATGGACTTTCCATTTCTTCTGCCCCTCTGGACGTTCTGGAAATTACATTTGGGCCACAAAATCTACCAGAAAGAAATTGGGAATTGGGTTTAAGCAAAGCAGAACAAAAAGTAAATAGATGGTGTCAGTGGAAAATTTCCAAACTAAAATGTATAGCTATTTTAAAAAAGTTTATCTTGCCACTTTTACAGTTTATAGCATCATTGTACCCATTACCTACTAAATTGGAGACAAGACTTTATAGTTTGTGTTTTCAAATGTTATGGGGTTCAAAACTGAACCCCATTAAAAGGCATTATATCTATTTGGAAAGGAGGTTTCAACATGATAGAACCTGTAGTTTTCTTTCACGCTTTATTCTTTAAACACTCCTTTAGTATTTTATTACAGAATACTAATATACTCCCTATTGCCTGGATGGGAAAAGCCTTAGCCGTATATCTTAAAACATTGTCACAGTTAGCACCTAAACCTCATCCTTATCTACAGATTCCCCCCTATTTTTCACCTGCTGCTCAGAAATTATATAAATGGAGTATTATGAAACACAGCCTCATTATACTTTCTACAAAAAAACTTATATAAAGATATTGGCCCAGATATTCAAACTGCGCCAGGCTGTGGCACAAGCTTGGGCACAGCTCAACTTGGCTGTGCAGGGGTGCGGTCTGGGCGATATTCAAAGGAGCCGCGCCATGGCCCAGCAGCTTTGAATATCGCACCCTGGCCACCCCCACTGTGCATGGTGCAGTGGCACTGTGCCAGCGCAAGTGGACAGAGTGGAGCATGGAGATGCGCTAGTGCAAGTGCCATTGCGCCATTCACAGCACCCGTGATATTCAAAAGGTAACATGCAAATGGGGCCATAATTTATGCAAGGTGCACATGGGTCCATTTGCATGTCATTATGGTCCTATTTGCATCCCATTTGCATGCAGGTGGGCCGATCTCTGACGACTTGCACCTGGCACCCTGCCAGGCAGCAGCCGTCAGGGACCGACGCCCCCTGCAGCCCAATCGTAGGCATATGTTTAAAAAGAAAGTCCCTGTTCTACATCGCTGGTGGTCCAGTGGACCGATCTCTGCCCGATCGCAGGCATATGTTTAAATATAAAGTCCCCGGCCAATATCCCTGGTGGTCCAGTGGACCGCTATGTGACCAATCGTGGGCATCCGTTATAATAAAAAAAAAAAGTCCAATATCCCTGATGGTCCAGTGGACTGAATGCTGCCCGATTGCGGGCATCTGTTTAAATAAACCCCCCTGGCCAATATCCCTGGTGGTCCAGTGGACCGAATGCTGCCCGATCACAGGCATCTGTTTAACAGAAAACATCAGAGCGACCAGGGAAACAGGTTTCCTTCCACCCACTGAAAGCCGACAGTTCGCTTCTCGGGTCAGTCAAGCGGGCGGCAGCACCACCTGTCCGCCGCCCCGCCTGCCGACCGGACACCAGTGCAGAGTTGCACGCCTACTGTCTGCTGGCGCGGAGTTGGATTATGAAGTTTCATCTACAGTATTCCAGATATGTGAATGATCATTCACTATCTGAAATGTGTAGCAGTAGGGGTTGCACGCCATTGGCTCACGCCAGAACCAATGGGAGTGTAGCCCTACCAAGGTGCCATTTGCGGGCGCAGGGCGGCAGGTGGGTGGGTGCTGCCACCCGCTGGCTGACCGGGGAGCGGGGCGGTGGGACACAGTGGGCGGGTGGGGAGGGGTACCCTAGACCACCAGGGTAATAGGACATTTTCTGTTAAACAGATGCCCAATCGGCAGTACGGTCCACTGGACCACCAGGATATTGACGGGACTTTATTTTAAACATATGCTCGTGATCGGGCGGGGTGCCGCCAGGTGCAGCTGGAATAGTGGCCACCCACAGGTGGCAGCTGCCGTGTTGCGCCTCAGCACGCGTGCAGCTCACCTGTGGGTGGCCATCAGTTGTTCCTTTTTTTGGCTTAACTTTGTGCTGGCCCAGGTAGGTTGGCCAAGATGCATGGCTCTGCGCTATCCCAGGCTGAATATCGGACTGTGCAGGTTATGCATGGTCACGCCCCACCTGTGCCTGTCATACATTACTGATGCACCGTATCGGGATTTGTGCCGATAATTTTCCCTTTGAATATCGTGTTGGGTGATTAGTGGCTGCGATGTGTGCAACACTGTTGCGCCATGTGCAACCCTTTGAATATCTGGGCCTATATGTCTAACAACCACTCTAGGGAACCTAGTTTTAAAAATTGCCCCTCAGTTGATAATCATTATATTCTACACCAAATGATGCTCTCAAGGATGCCACAGAAAATGTGGGAAAACCTTTGGCTTATGATTTATGGGAGATTGTATTTGAGGGGTAATGCTAAACATAAAAGCATAAATGAACAAAATTGTCCCTATATGGAGTGCATAGCACAGACAGAAACTATGGAGCATTTCTATTACACTGCTCTTATACTGTAGCCTTATGGGACTATCTGGCAAACAAATGGCATTTAAACTGGCTTCGTTTTTTAACTTATGATATACTCGTAGTGGGTAAATATGGGGTAGGTTTATCTCAGTTTCACCCTGACACCTTAATTATTTTTTTCTGTTGCCTAAGATTTTATCTATGGCAGGGCCGATGTCAATGGGTACTACATCAGAATAGGATGTCATTTGACTGCCTGAGTATATTAATCAGCAATGAGCTTTGGAATATTTATAAATCAGATTGTTCATTGTATTCTGCACGTCAGGTTTTGATGTGGTGGAAGGGTCTCTCTTTTTTTATCAAATACAAATAGAGTGGTGTTCAGGGTTTGTACGGTATTGTAATTTTTTCTGAAGTTTCATTAGTAGATCAAATGTTCGATTATGATTTATGGTTTCTTATTTGGAAAATATGTTTGTTTCTTCTGTCTTTATGTGATTCTTACGTGTTTCAATAAAAATTTCCCCTACTCTTTTCGATAATCGCCATGGGATTTTTAACATCCACCTGAACTACCACCAATCCAGGCAGATGGGACCTCGGTTTAACATCTCATCCGAAAGATGGAAATATATGGAATATATATAATGGTGGGAAGCCAAATTATTAACATCTGGATGTTGAAGGGTTGAGATGAGGTAGAAACCCATGGTCCAACATATAGACAAGCAGCTACAGAAGGAACATGGTGGGGTGGTATTTAGGAGAATTGCCTCAACCCACACCCTTATATCCTTGAACTAAATGTTGTGCATGAACACTTAAATAAGATTCCCAAACTTTATCAAACAGTGTGGCTTTCCACACCACTCTGTAAGACAACCTATCATAGGTGGCCAATTTATGAAGGCCATCCTCCCATTCCTCCAGAGTAGGAATCAATTCAGAATACCACTTTTGAAGAATAAGCTGCTTGGCCTCCATCACAGCAGCCATGAACCATAGAGCAAGAGGTTTATGCTGGACAGGTAATCAGCTTGTATTACCTAAAATCAAAAGGGAGGCATTGTTGGGGCCCTCACAGTGGAGCACCTTAGAAATCTTCTCCCGAAGTAAGATCCACCAACTGGTCAATTTAGGACAGGACCAAAGAATGTGCAAAAGAGTGCTATTCCGCTGGTAGCACCTCCAACTTTCCAAACTAGTAGCCAAATTAATTTTACTCAAAAGATCTGGAATCTTGTACCATAAATGTAAGGTTTTCTACTGTATAAGCCTCCCTGTCCTGTCCCAGCATGCTTCAGAGAGATTGGTCCAGCAACACTTCCAGTCAACTTCCAACAGAGGTACCTAACTGTTTTTTGCATCTGGATTTTAAAGTGAGGGTTGTAGGAATATATATCTCTAGGATCCCCTTATAAATGCAGCCTATCTTGGGAGGTCAAGGTCTAGCTAGCCCTCCACCTGCTGAGCACAGAAGATCATCCCAGATCCCCGAAGAGGTAAGTGAAGTTGAGGGCCTATATATAAGAATATTACATGATGAATTTTGAAATATCTCCAAAGGTGAGATTGTGGTAGGGAGGCCTGGACCTTAAGAGCTGCAAAATCTATGAACTGATCTGTTTTTAAATGGAAGAGGTCAGACACCCTATGAATTCCTCCTGCAGCCCACTGAGACCAGTAAAGGGGTTGTCTACTTATTTGCAGTTTAGGGTTATTCCAGAGGGGGCAGCATGAGAATGGGGCTTGCCACAGTAAGGAAAACAATTTGGTCATCCTTATCCAGATTTCTAGAATATAGTTATGTATAGGATAAGATGGTCATGTACTAGAGTGGTGCCATAAAAGTAATTAAGGTGCTGCCCCAGAAGCAGCTGCTCTTCTAGAGCAATCCACCGGAAAGACTCTCAGCACTGCTCAGCGAATAACCACATCCAAATTTGCCTAAGGCCTGAGGCTAAGTAATACCCCCTGAACCAAGGCACCTGGAGTCTGCCCTGACTTACTGGAACAACTAAGCAAGTTAAAGAAAACTGAGGTTTGCCTCCTTCCCAAAGAAAGCATCTAAGGCCCTGTCCACACTACATAGCTCTGACCCGGCAATGGTTACAAACTGTTAAGGCCGGTGAGTGGTACAGTGTGTCCACACTGCAGCAGTGTCCAGTACATGACCGGTACTGCTGGTCCACACTACGGGTGCCGGGTGACCATTACAGCTGCACCCGATCCCACAATGCAGCTCGCACTGCACTATGGGCACTGCTGGGGACCACTCTCACGCATCCACACTACAGCCGGTAAGAGTACAGCAGTG
Organism: Neoceratodus forsteri; assembly: GCA_016271365.2. Classification (NCBI taxonomy): domain Eukaryota; kingdom Metazoa; phylum Chordata; order Ceratodontiformes; family Ceratodontidae; genus Neoceratodus; species Neoceratodus forsteri. Next base: position 1,167,234,155 of record CM028129.1, on the reverse strand, counting down.
GATCCAGTTCCATAACCATTGTTGAAACCACCTCACAAGTGGTTTTGACAATGGTTACAGAAACACCTCCTGTAATGTTACAGGTGCAAATGCAAACTGCTGCGGTAACGGTTTGAGCCCCCTGTAACATTACGAAGGGGTGGATCTGGTGTAGTGTGGACAGGGCCTTAGGACTTTGTCCAAAGATTTCCAATTAGAAGACGGAACTGGTAAGGCCAGATACCAGAGGAGATATAATGTCTGGGGAAGGACCATCATCTGTAAGGTGTGGGATTTGCCCCCAAAGAGTCAAATGAAGAAGTCTCCATTTGTCAAAGTCTTCCAGCAAAGACTTCAACAGAGGGGAAAAATGAAGATACATTCATTCCCTCCAGTCAGAGGAGATAAAAATGCTCAAGTACTTAATTGGGTGCTTCACCCATTCAAGCCCCAGCCCCTGCAAGGAAATTGAAGAACAATGTGCATTTAAAGGCAGGGCCTCAGTTTTCCCCTAATTATTTTTAAGGTCAGACAAGGCCGCAAATTGATTCAAGAGGTCAATCAAAGCTGGAATAGATTGGGCTGAGTTCTGCAGGGTGAGGAGGATATCATCCGAAAACAACATATGTTTAAAATCTTCTTCACCCACCTTCATACCCTGTATATTTGGACCCTCATGTAATTTTTGTGCCAACGGTTCTAAGGCTATAACAAAAAGTACTAGGGATAAGGGACACCTCTGCTGTGTAACCCGTCCCAAGGGGAACACAGCAGAGACAATCTCATTTGTTAGCACTGAGGCTTTAGGGGCTGAATACAGAGTCCACACCCACTGAATAATCCCCTTCCCAATACCACCGGCTCAAAGAGCAGCAAACAAATAAGGCTATTCGAGTGACTCAAATGCCTTCTCTGTATCCAGCACAATGGCTGCCACTGGATCCGGAGAAGATTCTGCACCTGCATCTAGTTAACCAGCCTCCTTCTATAGGTGGCCTGTCTGGGCCTGGTGTTTTACCACTAGATATTTGCTGAATAGCAGCTGCAACCTCTTGAAGAGTAATAGGAGCCTCCAGACCCCCACTTGATCTTCAGAGATCCTGGGAAACATAACAAATGCCAGAAAGGAAGCATTAGCTTCTTCCATCTGGCCCCTTGGAGCTAGCTTAGATGAATAAAGCCCCCTGTAGTAAGCATGGAAAGCATCATTTATTTCCTTTGGAGCAGTTGAGATGATGGATCCATTTCGAATGCCCCGAATCTTAGATTCTTTACCATCAAAATATGAAGCACTCACCAACCTCAAAGCATGACAAGGGCACAGGTCCTTTTATACTTATAAAAAGCTTTTATTAAATAAAAAACACCACTGCCTGACAAGTTTTGGATTGCATCCTTTATCAAAGGCTGATGAACATTTGAAACCCAGCAGTTACATAACATTTTCAAAAAATGCCATCATTACATCACTCTAATACTATGCTCTGATTGGCCAATCCTTAAATACCATAAAATTCATTGAAAACATTTATATAAAGTGCTCACATACCCACACAAACCCAAATAGGTAATATCCACCATACAAAATATACACTTTATTACACTATACACCTTTATTGTAAATCAATCTTCAATAAAGTCATATAAATAGGTGTCCATATATCAAAAGTATAAAACAGGAATAAGTGGAAGGGAAGGGAAGGTGAAAAAAGAGGGGAGGGGGAGGGGGAGAAGGGAGGGAAACGAAAGGTAAGAAAGGGTTTGTATGGGAAAATATAGGTATATCTAATTAAGTCTAAAAAGTGTTTAAAATAACACCATACGATATAACAATAACACCAAATACAATACATAAATAGGGAGGCATGAATTAGTTAAGATAGCCATAAAGGGATAAATTATCCTTAGTGGAAAAAATCTTTTAAAATATGTTTTTAATAAAATAGGGAGGGGAAGGGGGGCTTTGTTATTGAGGTTTTATAATAGTTTTCATTCATAGCAGATTTGCAACAATTGGCACAGCAGATTCTTCTCAGTACATTGTATATTCTGATCACTGTATCCATACTTGGAGGGACCAAGCTAAAGTGCTAAATGTAAACACTTTCTATAACTCACTTATTTTTTCCTTCTTTGCATCAGGCTGTAGAGTTTTTTATTTAATAAAAGTTTTTTATAAGTATAAAAGGACCTGTGCCCTTGTCATGCTTTGAAGTTGGTGAGTGCTTTACATTTTGATGGTAATTTGTATGCTTTAGTTAACAGCACCTCCATCCTAGTGTTAACTCCTGTGTGTTTGAATCTTAGATAGAGATGAGCGAAGTGGCCCCAATTTGCTCTGTAAAGTGATTTGTGTAGTGAAGGCGAATTCGCAGAGTGCTCCGCAACGTGAAGTGGAGTACTTCGTGTTATAATGGGTAACGCGATGTCCATTGAAAACAATGACTTCGCATTACTCCACCTTCCCAAACCACTACTCCACCAATTCTTAAGGTGAAGTACATTGAAAACAATGTACTTCTCCTTATTTTTAAGCAGCAAAGGTGAATTTTGCAGTGACTCATGGGATTTCAGGTCACATGGGCTCTAGATTGTTCTGCACAGCCTCACTTCAGGGTAGTGTGTATAGGAAGCTGTAGGAGAAAGTCTGCTCTGAGAGCTCTCTGCGATTCAAAACTTCTAAAAGCTGTTAAAAGAGCCTTTTTGAGTATTTTTTTTTTTTGCTGAAAGTAAACTTTAGTTCATCGATTGTAGGAAACCCTCCTGTGCTCATATCATCTACCGTTTATTGTTTGTTTGTGGATTTTGAATGTTAATGTACAGCATTCTGTCTGTGTACTGAGAGATAGTGGAAGTGTGCATTGGGGGAGGGGTGTATCTGTGGTGTAGGTAGATTAACTTGGAGAAAAAGACAGTTCTTTCTGTTTTGGTGATATTTTTCTTATAACTGTGTTAATGTACACACAGTAATACTTTAAATCATTCTTGCCATTTTTTGCTGATTGTTGTGGGGCATCAGTGCATAATTTTAGTTTGTTTAAAATATGTGATTATATTACTGAAGTTTTCAATTTGTTACTCATTACTTGGTGTGTTGTGTGTGAGTATGTTTGTGACACGTGTCATCAAATCAGACACCTTTTATTGCGCCACATAGTAATTTCAGCAATGTGAACCTGCTATCCACTGCAGCTGTGTGATTTTTGTTCTTCTTTGTGGTATCTTTACTGCTACTAGTACTAGTGACTGTTACTGCAGAAGTGCAGTACACTGCCCCCCCCCCGGCCTGCCCCAACCGGCAAAGGTATTCTTTTCCAGATTTGAATTTCTGATTGTGAGCACTGGTTAGGTGTGGTGCCTTTGTGTCTGTATCTCTTCAGTGCGCAGCACAATCTTAATCTGTCTGTGCATTTGCATCTCTTTAGGGCCCAATCTCCATCTGCAACTTAAGTCACAGTTGTTTCTTTGGCCTCCCTTCAAAGTACTGGACAGGTGTGGTGCATAATTCTGCATGAGCATTGTACTCATTAATATGCATTTTTAAGTCAGGACCATCATCATAAGTCACTCGTGATACAAATCACGTTCTTCATCATCACGGTCACAAATGCAGTCACAAATCACAATTTACGATCACGTCATGAATCACAGCATTAATTTTTTTACTAGTTACTTGGATGTATTGTAAGCCTGTTTTGTAGTATCTCTCCAGGTTTCACCACCCCACCATTGTACTCATTGATACGTGCTTTTAAGTCTGGGAGTTTTAAGCTACAGCTCATCGGGGAAGTATAGCCATAGGCATTCGCATTCTCAATACAGTTTCATATTTGTTATCTCACACCATCGACACCGAATCACATTCTTCATTATCACGGTCACACATGCAGTCACAAATCATGATTCACAACATTAATTTTTTTTCTAGTTACTTGGATGTATTGCAAGCCTGTTTTGTAGTATCTCTCCAGGCTTCACCACCCCACCGTTGTACTCATTAATACATGTTTTTAAGTCAGGGTCCTGGGGAGATTTGTGCTGCAGCTCATCGGGGAAGTACAGCCATAGGCATTCATGTTCCTTCCTGTACAGCATGTGAGTTACAGTACTATAAGTAGTGGTGGGCGAAGTGGCCCCCATTCGCTCCATGACGTGATTCATGGAGTAACGTGGAACCTGCGGAGTGCTCCACAAGGTGAAGCGGAGTACTTCACTTCATAATGAGGAATGAGAAGTCCATTGAAACCAATGACTTTGCGTTATTCTGCCTTCCCCAAACCACTTCTCCACCAATTTTAATGCGAAGTACATTGAAATCACCTCACTTCACCTAGTAATTGAGCTCCAAATGAAATTCTGCAGTGATTCATGGGATTGCAGGTCACATGGGCTCTAGTTTGTTCTGCACAGCCTCAGTTCTGGCCTGAGTAGTGTGTGTGTGTGTGTGTGTAGTGGTAGCTGGAGACAGTTTGCTCTCAGAGCTCTGTGATTCAAAACCTCTAAAAGCTGTTTAAAATGTCTTTTTGAGTCATTCTTTTTGCTCAAAATTTATTACATCAATTGTAGGAAACCCTTCTGTACTCATATCATCGAGTGATTATCGTTGTGTGTGGATTTTGAATATTAATTTAGAACAGTCAGACTGTGTACTGTGAAGTGTGCTTTGGGGGAGGGGCGTATTTGTGGTGTAGGTCCATTAACTGGGAGGAAAAGGCAGTCTTTCTGTTTTGGTTATATTTTTCTTGTATAACTGTGTTAATGTACACAAAGTAATATTTTCAGTAATTCTTCAAATTTTTTTGCTGTTTGTTGTGCTGCATAGAAACATAGAAACATAGAATTTGACAGCAGATAAGGACTGCTTGGCACACCCAGTCTGCCCATTTCCCTACTTGATGGATAAGCTGCAGATTCTAGTTAATCAACAAGTTACTTCCTCCTGCCCCCCCCTAAAATTGCCTTTTGCCTTTCCCATGCATTCTTGAATTCTCCCACTGTTCCTGACCCCACAACCTCCTCAGGAAGGCTGTTCCATGCATCCACAACTTTCTCTGTGAAAAAATACTTTCTTACATTACCTCTGAGCCATCCCCCCTCTATCTTCAAATTGTGCCCCTTGTTCTTGCACATCTCTTCTTCTGAAAGCTACTACCCTCTTGTACCTTGTTAATTCCCTTGAGACACTTGAAAGTTTCTATCATGTCCCCCCCTCCCTCCTTTCCTCAAGAGTATACATATTAAGCTGCTTTAGTCTCTCCTCATATGTCTTCTAGTGCAGACCTTACACCATTTTGGTTGCCCTCCTCTGAACAGCCTCCACTCTGTCTATGTCTTTGCGGAGATGGGGTCTCCAGAATTGTATGCAGTACTCCAGATGGGGTCTCACTAACTGTCTGTAGAGAGGGATAACAACTTCCTGTTTTCTACTGTTGATGCCTCTCCCTATGCATCCCAGTATCCCCCCAGCCCTCCTTACTGCCTTCTCACATTGCTTGCCCACCTTTAGGTCATCTGATATAATTACTCCTGCAGCAGTATATAATTTGTCTGTTTAAAACATTTGGTTATATTACTAAAGGTTTTCAATTTGCTACACATTACTTGTAGTGTGTGTGCGATGCGTGCCATTAAATTAGACACCTTTTATTGTGCCATAGAGTAATTGCAGCAGGGTGAACCTGCTATCCACCGCACCTGCATGAATTGTTTATACTGCTTTGTGGTATCTTTATTGGTAGTGGATTGTTACTGCCATGCACTAATCCCCCAACTGGCAAAATGTATTCCTTTCCAGATTTGGATTTGTGACTTGTGTGCACTAGTTAGATGTTGTGCCTTTTCGTATGCATCCCTTGAGTGCACAATGCAATCTTAATCTGTCTGTGCATTTGCAGTGCACCACTAACTCTGGGGGACTGCATTTCATATTACGCTCTCATTTCACTTCATCAGCACTGGGGAATTTTCTGGACACAAGACAGCAGCATTTCATCAGCACTGAGGAATTTTCTGGACACAAGACAGTAGCATTTTGGGGATGCACATTAATTCTGATGACTCTGTGTGTGAACACTGCATGCATGACTGAGTGTGCCATTAATTCTGGGAGACTTTGCATTTCTTGTTATGCTCTCATTTCACTTCATCAGCACTGGGGAGTTTTCTGGACACAAGACAGCAGCACTTTGGGGATGAACATTGATTCTGGTGACTGTGTGGGTGGAGTGATGCCAATATTGTTGTCACTCCGCCTTACTTCTCGTTTAAAGCGGAATGACAACATGAAGTAATAATAACAAGGCGAAGTGAGCCTTTCCTATGGGGCACTCTGCAAGCGAAGTGACAACGTGAAGTGGCCACTTCTCGTTCACTTCGCAGGCGGATTTTAAATTCACTGCATCTCTAATCTTAGATTCTTCTGAGAGCTTTTTTATCTGGTAGGCTAAAAGGCATCCCGCCTTTTCTCATCCTTTCCAGTAAGTGTGATGCATTTGACCTAAGGTAAATTCAGCTTTTTGCTAAATTTTTTTTGCTGTTAAATTTTTTATTTCATTTTCTTTCTTACAGTAATGGTAGCACTTATTCTAAACAAGAGACTGTTAAAGAGTTGTTGGTTACATATAGAACTCGGCATCAGAGCAAGAGAAGGCAAATGTTACATTTAACATGTACTTACCCCAATATATATGACTCTTATCTTAAAGTAATAGAGAGGCAAGGCTTCCATGCTCCCCATTCATATCTAGTAAGACTCTTATATGCTTCAGGTGCTGTCCAGGCTTCTGGCACCCTAACTAAAAAAAAAAAAAAAAAAAAAAAAACACAAAGAACCACTATTTTATATATTATTAGGTACATTTACATATGATTGAGGTGGCATTATAATGCCACCCATGCATACAATCCTGGTTAGCCAAGTGTGACAGATCTGTTTACATAATCCTATTACCTTAGTAGAAATCCTGGTTGTACAGTTTTCAACCCACTCTGGTCTTAGGGGTGGCATATCTAACAAAGGGGGTCCAACATTTCTCATATATTACTAAGGAGTTGTCTATCAGGTGGGAAAGTTTGTCCATACTAGCAATATGAACTATGGAGGTGAGGAGCTCTTGGGCACTTGGTATCAGTGCAGTCCTCATCTACAGACAAGAAGCCACTTTGCCTGCATGGCCCACAGGGCCAGCCAATGGTGTTCTAGCTCTCTTAAATAGGGAGCCTCTGACTTCACACCCAGGAGAAGCAAGGATGGGGACCGAGGAATGCACTTATTTAAAACTTTAGCCCCTATCTCAACATATGCTATCCCACACTGGTTGTATTATTGGACAGGACCAAAGTGTATGGGCCAGGTCTCCAGGGTGAGAGTTACATCTCCTGCATCAATTGGAGTTTACTACCCCAGCCTTATGTAATACTACCGGTGTGTGGTACCAGGAATGGAGAATTTTATTTTGTATTAACCTGCTTCTTGCATCTGTAAAATATTTTTGAGCCCCTTTCCAGCACTCTTTCCACTGCACATCTGTAATCTCCAGTTGTAAAGCCCCTTCCCATTTCTGTTTAGATTTTTCAATTTGGCTGGGTAGTGTGTCTCAGAGAGCACTGTAAACTAAACTGGCCAGCCCTTTTTTTTGTGTTATCCAAGAAAGTGTGATCAAGGTACCTTTTTTTGCCACCTGGGTCATATACTTCTGGGATGTACTACATATTTGTAAATATTTCCAGAAGTCAGAGGTAGGAATTGACCATCTGGCCTGCAGGTTTGCAAACAATTCTATTATCATAGAAGAAGGGGCTAGTATATCTTCCAACTTGGCAATACCCTTGTCTGGCCACCCTTTCCAATGTACCATTCTTTTATCTATACACAAATTGTCATTCCCCCATAATGGGGTTAGTTTGATAGGCGTTAAGTCTAACTTCAACGTCCTCCTTACTTTTGCCCAACATTGTAAAGAGGCTCCTATCGTGGGATGTTTTTTAAGATTTGTTGGGGGGTTATTATAGACAAGCAGTGACAGAAAAATCTTTTGACTTACAGCCTGCTCTATATCCACCCATTGTGGTTGAGGAGTAGTCCCTGTACCCAACCAGTGTAGCGACTGTGCCAAGTGAAATGCCCATTTATAACCTGCAAACCAAGGAAGACACCACCCACCCAGACTCCAGTGAACCCAAAGTTTGTTCCTACTATTCCTGGGGGGCTTCCCTTCCCATAAAAAACTACCTATTGCCTTGTCTATCTTCTGGATCCAGCTTTATGGTAATGAGAGAGGGATATGTGCCAGAAAATAGAACATTTTTGGGGCCAGGGCCATCTTAATCACAGCTATTTTGCCTACTAAGGTTAAATGAAATTTAATCAATTTGGACATATCCTCCTGTATTTCCACTAGGAGTGGACGGAGATTATATTCCCATAGCTTCGAGAGCTTGGCAGAGAAACAAATACCTAAATATGTGATGCTCTCCCACGCCCATTTCAGACCCGTATCCCCCAGTACTGTTGATTGGCACCTGGGGTTGAGAGGGAGAAGCTTTTTGCTAAATTAAGGCATTCAGTCAATATTGAATAGCTCTCATCAACTGCACTAATTCCAGTGAGTGGTCCCCAGCCTTATGCCGTTGTTGTAAATTGGCTAACTGTGTTTCAAGAGTTTGAAGGTCCTGATGCTTCTGTTTATTCTTTGCTGACACATAAGCGATAATCTACCCTTTCACAGAGACTTTGAGAGCTTCCCAGGACCAATGAACAGCGGTCTCACTGGGGTAGTTGAGCTCCAGATAGGGCTGAATCTCTTTCCACAACCATGAAACAAAAGGGGGATCATTACAGAGGCTTACATTAAATCTCCACTTCTTAGCAGGCTGCTCAGTAATCACCGTTTCAAAGCTATAGGTCACAGGGGACTGGTCAGAGATACAAATTGGTTCACTTACAGACCATAGGGCACCATGTGCAACAAAACCAGAGGCAAGGACTATATCAGTTCTGCTATATGTCTGATGTGGGGCTGAATAAAAAGTGTAATCATGGCCAGAGGGATATTCCATCAGCCACATATCATAGAGACCATGATCCTGCGTCATAAGTTTTAGGATCTTACTACCCGCAGAGGAGAGGGATTCTGGGGATCCACTTCTGTCACACAGGAGGTCTACTACTTGGTTCGTGTCCCCATCTAATAGAATGGGGGCAGGACCCAAGTTCAGCAGGGCCTGAGAAACAGTGGGGAAAAAGTGTGGATCTTCAGCATTATGCCTGTATAAAGATCCCCAAATCAGTGGCTTCCTATCTAACCTACCCTTAGCTAACACCCATTGACCCTCCTTGTCCTGCTTAACCTGGTCTACCATTTAATTAACCATTTTATGGTAGAGAATAGCTATTCCTTGCTTCTTGAATGAGAAGGAGGACTCTTACACAGGCCTACTCCACAACAGTTTCAGTTTATCACCTTCTTTTTTTACCAAATAAATTTTCTGCAAAAAGATTATTTGGCCACCCAGCTGTCTGAGATGGGTAAGCACCCTTCTTCTTTTAATAGGGCTATTTATCACCCGAATGTTCCATGTCAAAGCTTTATAGACCATTTATAGTAACTGAGTAAACACCGCCCCACAGCTCGCCTTCCCCAAATACCACCGCCAAATATCCGGATTGTCTGTCTCACCTTACAATATCACTGATATTCTTACCTTTCAACCCTGCTAAGAAACAGTCAAAAAACAACCCCCCAATTAACAAACTATATATAAGAACAATAAAGAGACATCTTCTTATAAGAAGTGGAAGATATCATGGCAGCCACTGAGCCACTGCCCCAATACAGTACAATAATAAAAGCATACCCCCGGCCCCAACTGAATCAAGTAATACAGAATACAACACGTCTCTGACAATAAAAGTGTCCCCAAAATAGGAGCAATGATAATATAAAGGAATGACACAGGACCTGTGAAAGAAATTATAAATAGAAGTGTCTGTCATTACACCAGAACAACACACATCAACTTGAAAGGCATATTCAAATCGAGCCCTTTTAGTGAGGGGATATTATATCCAGATTAACTGTTAGAGGAGTAAGATCTCAAGTAAATGCAATGGGAGCAGAGCTGCTAGCTCCACAACCAAAGGAGAGTCTTACCCCATCCCAGTAAAATGCCCAACTCCCTCTATAAATATAGTACCTCTATCGAGGTCTACTAGCCTCCCCAAAAATGAAAAAGAAAATTAGCCAATATAATATAATAGGCAAGTCGAACTGCCTGAACATATTCCCCAGAGGTGTTGCTAGCAGCCCTATCCCCCAGAAACATATGAAAACCCCAAACCACAAAAATTGAAGTCAGAGAGACTATTATTGAATTAACTTTACCCCTTCCCCTTACAGAATCCCAACTGCCACAGTAGAAGCAACAAAGTACAAAAAACCCCAATGACCCTTATATTTTCAGTTCTCTCAATTCAGTATAGCAGTCTCCCAGGAAGGAAAGTCTGAGTTATAATGCACCCCATGAGGATGATCCACAACAAGTGCATTATTCATCCCTGAGTATATCAACATTCATTGCATTTGGGGCATATCTGTGTTCCTTGTACTACAGTATACTGTTCATTTATGGCTCATGTTATCCAGGGGGAAGCAGATAAGTTAATCTTCCCATCCCCAGAACAAGTCCTGGCTAAAGCTATAGATAACATAAGTATTTTAGAGGAGGGCTGGAGAGGGGGTCATGCCAACCACCAAAAACTCAGAAGAATATCCTGAGCCCAAAAGGGCTAAGAACAGCACCCAGAGGCTGTACAACAACCTCCACCAGGTAAAAACATAAACCTATACTTCTGTCAAAAGCCAACAAAACAATGGATGCAAACCTGAACAGGGCCATGGTGATAAACCTGGGCAACTCTAAGGGGAGAAGTGGTACAGCACCTCTGACTCCATTGAGCATAACCAGCCTCTTGAAACCCTCTAATGAGTTAAAAGTAAAGTTAAAGAGAAGCAGCATAGCCCTTCTCTCACCCTCTCCTGCATACCCCAGTGTGAAACAGTGACAAATCACAATGGAATATATAATGTAAAATGATTAATATTCCTAAAGTACAGACAAGCCCCCTTCTGCTCTTTCATTCCCCAAACAAAACCTTGGGTAAAAGAGGGACTTAATTATCATCCCAGTTCCAGAATAGCCTCAGACAAGGTCCCAAGAACAAAGATCGGGACCTCAATAAATATAGCCTATACAGCAATGCTTCACCAGCATCAGTCGTCTATAGGAAACCCTCTAGTTCAAAGAAAAAGATACAATAGAGTAGGAGCTGCTGAAACTTCCATTTTGTCCAATTCTAGTGAAACTGTAAATAGCTCTGACTCCTGAACCATGGCAGTAGGGTCCTCAGGTGCAGTAGTCCCCGGTGAGGCAGGTAGTACTCCTCCTCAGGTAATATTCATCCCAACTCAGGCCCGATGACATTCACTGCAACAGTTCATAAGAAACAGAATGGACTAACAATAGCAACAATAAATATCTGCAGCCTGCTAGCAAAAATGGACACTCTCCAAGTCTGGCTTCAGCAGCACCAGCCCGACATTCTTGCGATAGTAGAGACCTGGCAATCACCTAGGGTGCCAGACTCTGCTATGCAACTCACTGGGTACGCTGCATTCAGGCTAGAAAGACTTGGTAAAAGAGGAGGTGGCTGTATTATATATGTTCAAGACCACATTCAGGGCCAAATGCTTAACCCATATGACACCAAATGTGGGGCTCAACTGATGGCCATAAAATTAATACTTGGCAAGAGCGGGAAAACCCTAACAATAGTCTCAGCCTATATCCCTCCTAAGGAACAAGTGAATGGTTTCAATTCTGTCATCAACTACCGCTCTGAAGGGGGACCAAACACAGAGCTGATAATGGTTGGAGAATTTAATATCAACTGGTCCTCCACTGAAGCTGTACACTACAAGGACTCATTAGCCACTCTCAACCTTGTGCAATTGGTAGACTCCACCACACGGTATAACAGCAGAACAGGCATGGGGTCATTAATCAACTGGGTGGTCACAAATCAGCCAGAAAGAATATCCTCCATCACGGTTCTCCCTGACTCCCTCAGTGACCACTTCCTGGTAATCTGTAAATGGTCAAAGAAGGCCCCAAAGGCACCAGCCAGGACTATTGCTCCTAGACTTCTGAAGAAAGGCAAGTCAGGAGCTCTAAGAGAACACCTCAACCTCCATGTTGGAGCTCTATTGACCACAAAACAGATGTAAACACTGCCCTAGAATGCTCTATAAGCAAATTCAATGAAGTGTGCAATGTCTACGCCCCATACACCAAAAGAAGGATCCGTGACTATGACAGCCCCTGGATCATGGCACAGCTACTAGCCCTCATGAAAAATAGAGATGACTTGTGGCATAAAGCAAGAAACTCTGGTACCTAGACAGACTACCAGAACTATAGAGCTGCATTGAATAAATGCACCTGGGCTATTCCCAAGGCCAAAAACACACACTTTAAAAATGAGCTGACAAACTCATGGGGTGACAGTAGATGGTTTTGGGAGAACATCAAGTCCCTAACCGGTAAACCTGATAAAACTCCCCCCACCTTCCTGAACATTGAGGGCCAACCAATGCAGGATCACAGTCACATAGAAAATGTCTTCAACAAAGCTTTTACTGACCTCAGTGGAGTGTTGCCCCCTAGCTTCCTTCAACACCAATCAGATACTTGCACCAAACGAAACCTTGGAACCCAATCAAACTCCCACCCGCCTTTCTACTTCAGAGCTGTCACCTTTATAGAAGCAAAAAAGTACATCCTAAAACCGCTAGGTAATTCCAGAACTAGCTGTGATCAACTTGATCTAAAACTAGTTAGGCTCACCCTGGACCTAACTCTCAAACCCCTCACCAAAATCTTAATCTCTCCTTGGTATCAGGTGAACTCCCATAGATCTGGAAGGTGGTGGTGGTTACCCCTGTTTACAAAAGTGGTGACAGGGCCAACTCTACAAATTACAGCCCAATATCTATCCTTCCTCCACTCTCCAAGGCCCTGGAGCGAATCGTAAGCGACCAACTGATGGAATATCTAGACAAGAATAATTTACAATGTCAGCAACAACATGGATTTCTAAAACAATACAGTACCACAACCGCTCTAGTGGAGTTTACCAGCTTTATCCATAATGCGCTAGACAGAGGGCTCTTGGTGGGGGCAACATATATTGATCTCACCAAGGCCTTCGACACCGTCAATCACAATCTGCCCCTGGATCAGCTCTCCAATACTGGCCTCTCCCCTGCAACAGTAGCATGGTTCAGAAGCTACCTTTCTGGGAGGGTCCAAAAAGTGAAAATTCTGGATACCTTCTCTGACAACCTTTGTGTTAACACAGGTGTTCCTCAAGGCTCTATCCTTGGCTCTCTACTGTTCTGCCTGTTCTTGAACCACCTCCCTCAATTGGTAAACGACCAGCTACTACTGTATGCAGATGAAGCGGTCCTATATTTATGTAATTCTGGCCCCTACGTACTAGAAAAGCAAATGCAGGCTAATTTCACTGCGGCTTAGCACTGGTCCCTTCAATCAAAACTGCTCCTCAATTATAAAAAACTAAGACTATGTTATTCGGATCATCACATGACAAGCACCGCACTCACCAACTTTGCATTCATAACAATCAGAACACTTCCCTGGAGATGGTTCAGACATTTAAATAACTAGGATTGACACTGGACTGCACCCTCTCATTTAACCAACACCTAGATGCAGTCACAAAGTCATCAAATGCAAAACAAGGATTACTGTGCAGACACCAAAAAGGTCCGACTTCTAAGGCACTCAGAACTGCTGTAAATAGCTCAGTCCTCTCAGTGATAGACTATGGTCTAGCAGTGTATGGGGCTGCCTCCCAAACTGCTTTGAAACATATCAAAACAACACTAAACAAAGCATGTTGTTTAGGCCTAGGTGTACCCCATCTCATTCATACCTGCGAGTTGTACACTCACACAAAATGGCTCAACCTCGACAGCCGCCTCCAGTATCAAGTATATATGCTCGCCAGGAAGTCTATGCTAGGATTTACCACCCCAGGCCTGCAAAGCCTCCTTAGCTGACCTAATTCCATCAGATGCACTAGGGGTACAAACAACTCAGCCCCCTGCGTCCCTTTCCATAGAACCACACAAGGCCAAAGGTCCTACGAATACCGGGCACCACTTTGGCTTAATGTGCTTGACCTAGGCATCCCAAAAGAGGACAAAATAGGCCCCTTTAAAGATAAACTGCAAGTGGCCCTCACCACAAACAGGAACTGCGACTGTGAGACCTGAACTCCCCCACACTCTTACCTCCTCTTTCCTGCTACCTCATTCTAACCTGCTTCTTTGCCTTTTCCTTTCTTCTTGCTTACTAACACTCTCCTAGTAGGCTCCAGGTCCCAGCCTCAGCACTCCCCCCCAGAGAGTCTAGCCCTCCTTTATGACTACACTCTTTAACATTTAAGACAAAAGAACTGCTGCCCATCAAGTTCTCGCCTCTTTACGTTTAGTATTAGTTAATTATTTTACAGACTTTATCATCCTCTGTTCCCTACCTGATTCACTCTGTATCCTGTAGATTCTCAGATTGTTCACTTAACAACCTGTCAACCTAGCCTACTTTAAATTAGATGTCTGTTTATTTTTACTTATGTAGTCCCTGTTATTGTAATTATGTGACCCCTGTAACCTGATGTATTCACGTCTTTCTAGGCATGGAACCTCCTTGTATCTGCTTATGTACTTGTAACCATTGCAAATGATGTTATACCCCTGTATTACTACAATGTGGAAACTCTGTAAAAGAGCCTCTGGCTCAAAGGTACTTCCTAGAAATAAATACATAAATAATAAAAAAAGAAGACTGGTGATGCTGTGAAATGCACTGAGGTTTGGGCACCTGCTGTGGAGCAACATTCTTAATTGATCCAGGATTCTTGATCGAGGCAGAATTCTTGATCGATGCAGAATTCTGGTCAGCAGCAAAATTCTTGACCAATGTAGAAATGTTAGTCAGAGCAGAATTCTTGGTCAAAGTAGAATTCTGTTGAAGAGCTGGGAGATACATTAGAAATATCCATTTGCTGGATAAAGCACTGGGCATCTGTCAGAGATGTAAAGGATTCATAAGAGTTGCCCACAAATACCAGGAGGGTGGCTGGAGGTCAAAGAAAGCACCTTAAATCCTACTGCTTTGTTAGGTCCCAGACCACATCAGAAGACTTTCAGTGGTTGATCACTCATTTGGGATAGTTGGGGGAAATGTTCAGTGTAGAGCCTCTTCGCTGTAATTCTTTGCATTGCCTGGCTTTAGAAAGAATGAGCTCCCAATCTTGGTAGTGGAGCAGTCAAGATATAAGTGGACGGGGGTGAGGAAACAGAGAAGATGAAGGCGGGGCTGGATGGGATCCTATGTGCCTGGTCAATCTCTATCAGTGCATCCCAGGAGCAATCCAGAAGTGCAGGCAGCAGCTATTGCAAAAAGGCAATAGGGTAAGATCCTTCACTTGCCTCAGGGACAGCCAGGAGCTGCAGATTGTTCCAGCTGCTCCTGGTCTCTTGATATCCAGTTTGTCCCACAATAATTGAATGTCCCTTTCTAGTGCGACCATTCGGTGGTCCGTTGGCTGGGCCCAGTCCTCCTAATAGCCAACCTGTTCCTCAACTTCAGTTATGCGAAAGCCCAAACTGTCCACAGCCCCCTTTAACACTTCCAGGGCAACATTGATTTTAGAAAGCTAAGTTGTGATATGATATGACTCATTAGCAGTTTGATTTCAGCAAGTTCCTGGAGTACTGGCTGAAGTGATGAATCTGAAGGAGCAGCCGCTGTACTGACTTCAGGAGTTCCAGAACCCTCCACAGACTCCTCCATTTTTGTTTTTTTGGTAGGTTAGGATCTTCCAAAATGTCTGTATCCAGTTTCCTGACAGGAGGATAGTAGAACATAGTCGATGTGCTGGGCAGAAAGTAGGAGGATTGCCACCGATTCCAAAACAGCAGGCAGAGCACGAGAGCCAAGCTCCTCTCACCTTAGCTGCATCACGTTACCCCCGTCCAGTCTGAAAATTGAAAGGTAATGTTATTGTCACTTAATAAACAGATGCACTGCTGTCAGTGTCATCTTCTTCTAGATTAGCATGACGTATGTAGCCAAAGTTTGGCAAGTTAACCTTCAAGAACATTAGTTTCTGTACATTGTCTAGTATCTAATATCAGTTACAACATCTCCAGCAGAGCTAAATAAATATTCTAAACAGGCACTGGAGGGGTGGACATCCAATATACTTACAAGCCAGGGTAGCCAGCTTTGGCCAGCATGATTTCTTTCTTTTTCCATTAAGCTAAAGGGTCATCCTTACTACTAATATTGGGCTCAAACAGATATGTATCTACCATGATTAATACTGAGCATGCATCTTCTTCTTTTCGAATTCCATATCCTGTAGCTATGTCATCCTCCTCATTGTCTGCTTCTGTACTGTTTCTTTGGAGCAGTCTTTGAATTTGAGGTGATGTCATTGTACTACTGCTACTTAATGAAACCTCATCTACTCCATCAATCAAAAGTTGCCTGTAGTTCAAGTTCAACTCCTCCATATCCTCAGAAACAACATCAGGAACGTGTCTGTTCCGAAATGTGGCTCTAGCAATGTTGCTAAGATATACTCTTTGCTCCATGTCATGGCTGATCATTTGTCATTAGAGTACAATGCCCTCCCCAATATCATTGTACATGGTATACTCAATGATAGCTACCTTTTGTTCAAGGATGTGTTCATTTATAAAGTGGGATGACTTCCACTTTGTGGGTACATCCTGAACAAGCTAGTGATGAGGAAGACCTTTGTTCTTCTGTACAGCAGCAAGGATGTCACAGGCATTTACTGAATGGTTGAAGTGGACACACACTTTGCACACTGTTCCGACAGTGGTTGGGGCTTGCCAGTCATACGCCAGGAAGCTTTGAATGATTAGCTTAAGACAATATTCAAAACACAGTACATGTGCATGGTTGCCATCATGAAGTGCTTTTTTAATATTTGAACCATTGTCAGCAACAACAACAACAACAAAATACTTTCAAACTCTGTGAGGTGATCCAAGCACTAATTAGTCTTTCCAGTTCTTGCAGAATGTGCTGTGCCATGTGTGTGTCTTGAAAAAGAGATACACGGAGAACTGCTATTTTCTGAAACATGAGTGTTTTTTTGGACCTGTCAGAGTTAGTACTGGTAGTAGTAGTAGTGGTTGAAGTGGAAGGGGTAGCAAGCAGAATGGTGTGTGAGGATGATGAGTTACCTACAAAACTTACCCAGTGTGCAGTAAGAGAAAGATAGGCAATGGTTTGGGTGCTGGTCCACATGTCGGTAGTAAAGTAAACTACCTTGTCCTAGCCTCTTGGAGAGCATGCCTTACTTGAAGTATTAAACTATAATACATCCTGGACACAGCAGTTACTGAAAAGTATTTTCTACTTAACATTAAATATCGTGGCCCGGATATTCAAATTGCTCCAGGCTGTGGCGCAAGCCTGAGCACAGCTCAAATTTGTTGCGCAGGGGTGTGGCCTGGGGGATATTCAATGGAGCTGCGCTATGGTGCAGCAGCTTTGAATATCGCACCCAGCGCAAGTGGCCAGAGTGAGCATGGATATGCACTAGCGCAAGTGCCATTGCGCCATGCACAGCACCTGCGATATTCAAAAGCGGACATGCAAATGGGGCCATAATTTATGCAAGGCACACAGGGGGCCATTTGCATCTCATTATGGCCCAATTTGCATGCCATTAGCATGCAGGTGCGCCGATCCCCGACAACTTGCACCTGGCACCCTACCAGGCAGCAGACGTCCGGGACCGATGCCCCCTGCAGCCCGATCACGGGCATTCATGTAAAAGAAACCCCCCTGTCCAATATCCCTGGTGGTCTGGTGGACTGCACTCAGCCTGATCGTGGGCATCAGTAATACAACCCCCCCCGTCCAATATCCCTGGTGGTCCAGTGGACCAATCACTTCCCAATCGCGGGCATCTGTAACTCATAAAATACCCCTACTACCCTGGTGGTCTAGTGTACCCCCCTCCCCACCTGCCTACTGAGCCCCACCACCCCGCTCCTCCCGCAGGTGGTGGGAGCACCCCATTCACCCCATTCAGAATTCATTCACATATCTGGACTGAGTATGGTATGGGTTGCACACCCATTGGCTCATGCTGGAACCAATGGGGATACAGCCCTATGGAGCTGTCAGTCGGCGGGCGGCGGGCGGCAGGCGGGTGGTGCTGCCACCACCGCTGATGGGGAGCGGGTGATGGGGCTCAGTGGGTGGGAGGAGGGGAGTACACTAGACCACCAGGGTTGTAGGGGTATTTTATGAGTTACAGATGCCCGCGATTTGGCAGCAATTGGTCCACTGGACCACCAGAGATATTGGACGTGGGGGGGTTGTATTACTGATGCCCACGATTTGGCTGAGTGCGGTCCACTGGACCTCCAGGGATATAGGATGGGGGCTTAATCTTCAAGACAAATGCCCGTGATCGGGCACATAGAGGTCCACTGGACCACCAGGGATATAGAACGGGGGCTTATTCTTCAAGACAAATGCCTGCGATCAGGCACATAGTGGTCCACTGGACCACCAGAGATATAGGAGGGGGTATTTTGCTACACGGATGCCCACGATGGGGCATGGGGGGTGCCACCAGGTGCGGCAGGAACTCGGGTGGCCACCCACAGGTGGCAGCTGCTGTGTTGTGCCCTGCAATGCGGCAGCTCACCTGTGGGTGGCCATCACTTGTTCCTCTTTTTGGCTTAACTTTGTGCAGGCGCAGGTAGGGGTTGTGCATGCATGACTCTGCACATCCCGGGCTGAATATCGGGCTGTGCAGGTTATGCATGGGCACGCCCCCACCTGTGCCTGCTTACATTACTGATGCGCTCCGGCGTATCGGGATTTGTGCGGTGAACTTTTCCCTTTTGAATATCGCGCCAGAGTGCATCAGTGGGTTGTGCACGGTGCAACACTGTTGTGTCATGCGCAACCCTTTTGAATATCTGGGCCCGTGGGTCTAAGTAGTCTATAAGCCTCCAGAAACCCATGTCTTCCACAGCAGAGTATTACTGCAAATCAAGTACAATAATTTCTGTTATTTTATGATTTATTGCCACTGTCATCAGATGGTTTCATGAATATTGAGACATTCTGTCAAAAACCTCTTTTAATTTCAATTGCTTCTTATCAGGGGTAAAGTTAGATTTGGCTGGTGGTGCTGTACTACTGTACCTGCCTGGTAAAACAGGATCTTTTGGAATTATCTTGAGGCAAAAGTGGACTTTTGGATTTTGCCTGGTGATTATCATCTCCTACTGTTTCAGCAGAATGTTCCTGTTCACCAAGATCCTTGCTGCATTTCCAGGCACCAATGTTAGACTGTTTATTTGAATCATACATAACGATAGGTTGAATCCGCATAAGATGTTGCATCATTGTTGTGGTTCCAAGATAACATTTATTTTTTCCTCTATTAGCACAGGTATTTCAGTGCACACATATAGCTTGGCAAGCATCCTTGGGGTTTATGTAAAACATTATTCCAAACAGTAGAGGTGGACTGTCTATATCTAGTAACGAGCTCAGTAGGCGTCAAGTGGCTGGGTTTAACTGGGGAAGACATATCAGTGCAGGATGCAGGTTCATTGGGGGAGACAATCATAGAATCCTCTGCATCAGCACTGTTGTCATCACTACTATCAGATTTTTATTTCACTTTGTTTCACTTGTGCCTTTGAATTTTTCTTTTTCTCTTTTGACACTGTATTAGTACTCGCTTCATCCATATTGTCACTTTCAGAATGAGAAACAGGTAAAATCAGACTCACAAGCTTGTCCGTGTCATCAGTATCACCATGACCTTGGTTGTCGTCATCATCATCATCATCATCATCATCAGACTTAGTAGAGCTAGCACTGCTACGTTGAGACTGAGTTATTCAATATGCATGTGTTGAAAATTGAGCAACTCCACTGCGAGTTGTACCTGTATGTGCTTTAACTTTATGTATAATAGGAATACTCCTTGTTTATGAACTTTTCTCAGGTGACTTGCTAGTAGATGCCTTGGATTCTTTTGAAACGTTGTTTGCTTTGGCACTACTGAGCCCTTCTGACATAAACAGTCCAACCCCAGTTGCCGAGGTTTCAGCATTTTGACAGTTAGTCAGCACATCGATAGTAGTAGCTTTAGTTCTGCCCCATTGATAGGCTGTGATGCTTGATGGACCACTCCTTTCTGATCTACTGAATAAACTTCTATGTTTACTTCCTTGTTATCCCCAGCTTCTGTTTTACGATTATTTTGAGTACTCATTATGCCAGTCTTTCTTGAATGACTTGTTCAGGTTCACAGTCACAAAGACAGCATGCAAGGGGTGGTGGCTGTCTGATTTTAACTGAATTTAAATTCAGAAGCAGGACTTCCGTATTATTTTGCTTCACACTTCATACTGGACCTCTAAACTAATATAGATGGTGCTACCTGCAGACAATGCCAGAGTTCAAATTGAAGATTCAGGGGTCACAAACCCGGTTTTAACCCTCTATGAGACAGTTCTTTTCAAGCAAGGATTATTTTTTTTAATTTATAGTCCACAAAAGGCCAACAGAGCTGAAACTTGTATGTGTGTCCCATGAAGTACAGGGAGGAGAGCTGGCTGACTTGTCCAGGATTTCACAGACAGTATGCAAGTGGCACTGGTGGCTGTCAGATTTTAACTGAATTTCAGACACAGGTCTGCTCTATTATTCTGGTTCACAGCTCACACTGGATCTCTAAACTGTATGGGATGGTGCTACCCACAGACAATGCTAAAGTTCAAATTGAAGATATAGGGGCCACACACCCTAGGATAACTGGCTAATGCAGGCTAGCACTGCACCTACTAGCCTCTACCCACTCACTTATCACTTTCCTCTCGTCTCCAATCCCCTACCTTTTGACTCACACAAAGTTATTTTTAAAATGTTCACCCCCAAATGTTTTTTGCCTTTTTTTTTTTTGCAGGATAGAAAAAGAATTCACTTTGCTGACTCCCTGCCTGCCACCTTATTCATTAACGGTTACTTGCCCCCTCTTCCCTTCCCCTACCCACTGTTTTTGCCTCACAGATTTTCTGTTCTCTAAAAGTTCTTATTTTTCAGTCTGCTCTCATTTTTATGACCCTCAAAATAACTTTAAGTAGATTTGTTTTTTTTTGATAGCCGCTGTGCTGCTGACAATGATGAGGCAAACAGGGAGCAGTGCAGAGCTGCTGTTTCTCTCTCTTATGTCTGCCATGCACTGAGCAGACCGCAGCAGCAAACAGCCAGCACATAACGTGAACCACGTGGGATCTTCCCGGCCCAACCCAATCAGCTGCTGCATTACAAACATGGATGTTTCCACTGGTCCAATGAGGAGAATCTCTCTCTGTCTGCTCCCTCCTACAGCTCTCTCCCACCCATGCGTTGGACATCAGTCCCAATCTTACCACCCTCTGACTCCTTGTGTTGCCAGCAACTGAACTGGACAGCAAATAAGGAGTTATCTGAACTGTTCTGAACAGCAAAAACTGTTTGGAACCAGTTTGATTGCCATTGCTGCTGCTGGTTTGGGAAGGGGGTGGATTTTCCCCTAACTGATTCACCCTCTTCTAGTGTGTATCATATTCTTCCTGCATTTTGCATGGCTGATACAACATTTTATACACTGTAACTGTGTCTGTGATGTCATTGACCACTAGAACACAAATCCCCATGGATTGATTTTTTTATAGACATTTACATTGGCACCCCAGTATGGGACATAAAGAACACAGAAACAGCATTGATGTAGGTAAGGATCACAGTCCATCTACTCTGGCTACTGTACATTGGTGAATAGAGGTGTGGGAAACCCACTGCTGACTGAAGGCACATGGTGTGCCCATGTATTCTATTACTGCAGATGAAACTATCAGTTGGCAGAAAGGGCGTGGGAGCCTATCTGTCAATTGAGAGTGCATAGTGTGCTGAAGTTTCTCTGCATACCTACAGCCTGACCATAACTCAGCAGACAGGGTGTGAGGACCTAGCTGCTGACTGAAGGCACACACTGCTACATGGTTCTATTTTTGTTTAAGTGCACTTTAACTTTTACTTTTATTTGTGATCACAGTGGTGGATTACATCTCCAGGTTTGTGACCAAACCACAGAGCATGGGTCAAGAAACAGTTTGTAAGTTTAGACCACAAGAAGAAACTAGAGGAAAAAAACAAACAAAGGTTATTGTATGCAAGGTTTGTACATCATACACACACACACACACACACACACATACACACACACATGCATGCACACACACACACACACACACACACACACACACACACACACACACACACACAGTTTGCCATTAAGTAGCATAAGCTGCTTTAGCACAATTACTCTACAGGAACACCTTGCTGGCTTTTTAGTGCTATGTAATAGATGCTATGAATTGCATGTTATCTGAACTGTGCTATGCCACAGAATGTTGTGTGAATTTGAACTGAGATTTCAATTTTCTTCTCCGAGTAGCAAGACTGTAATGATTTAAAATTTTTGAGTATTTTGAGAACTGTTATCTCTGGGGGGGGGGGTAGAGAGAGATTTCTTTTTTAATAGAGATATGTTCATGTGTTTTAAAGTAACAATAAGTCCATGATGGCATTGACGATTTTGGACTAGTGCTGATTTTCTATATCAGACCCCATGATTGAAAGTTATCCACTTCTGGCCATATCGTGGTTTGAATCTGGGACCTCTTAGTCCCTTGAATCAGGCTACCCCAGAAGAAAGTTGCCGCATCCCCTACACACAAGTATTTTTAGACAATCAGGTAAGCAAAGATCTTATGTTGGACTGCACAAAACTGTCAGGCAGAAAATGGTCTCAGGGGGATAAATAAAATGTTGGGCACAATGCCGAACTGTGAAAAGAGAGAAAAAGGTTCTCCTTTTGCTTATTTGAAGTCATTTGTAGCTTTTCTATTGCTTGGAACATCTGTGGCATCTCATTGGCAAGAGGGTCCCAACTTATGGCATACCCCTATGCACAACAGGCTCAGAACATGGTGTTTTAGCTGGAAGTAGATCAATTTTTCAAAGATTTTGGATAATATAGGCAAGATGGAAATGGGCCTACAATTTATTTATGTCCCATGGGTCACCAGATTTAAATAATGGAATGGTATGTGCAGCTTTCCAGCAGGTAGGTACTGAGGTGGTGCCAATGGAGAGATTAAAAATGTGAAGAATGGGGGCAGTAACGTGTAAATAACCTAATTTTAGGAAGAATGGTTCTAGCCTATCCTCACCACCACCATTCCTAATGTCTAATTAGGAGAGGAGGTCCTTTATTCCTTTGTAGGAAACAGGCTGCAGCTGGAAAGGGTGAGGTGAGGGGGTAGCCTGGAGGGATTTGTTGTCCTGGGTGGGATTGACAAGGCCACCATATGGAGAAGAATCAAAAACCAACCCGGCACTGGTAAAGTGAGAATTAAGTTGCTCGAGGATCTGGTCATGGTTTTCAATGGTAATTCTGTTGGTTTTGATCTTAGTAGGAATGGAGGGGGCAGCAAGGTGACCTTCCATTGACTTGATGGTTCTCCAAATTTGAACTGGGTTCCCACTAGCCTGTTTGAGAGAAGTGATGTAATAAGTTGCCTTAGTGATACATGCAAGTTTAATGCAAGCATCCCTTGCTGCTCTAAATGCCTGCCAATCAGAAGGGCTCTTGATACAGCTGGCTCATGGCCAGAGTTTATCACAGCTTGTGAGAGCAGTTTTGAGGTCCTGCATAAACCAGGGGTGGGAGAATTTGCACACTCAGGGTTTAATGATGGGGGCATGTTTATTGGCAATACAGGTAAGTTTATTGTTAAGGATATCGACTGCCTTCTCTGCCATTTTGGCTAAGTAGAGGCTTTGCCAATTTATATTACTTAGGCCCGACAAGTAGCTCTCAGGGTTGAACTTATGGAAGCACCATTTTGAAATGAGCCTGTGTGTAGAAGTGGGCCTTACGATAGGCCCTGGTGCAGACCATGATCCTGTGATCACTCATGTCATTATAGAAGATGGTGGATTGCAGGATTTTATGGGGATGGTTTATTAGTATGACATCAAGAATGGAGCTATTGGCATTGTTAGCAGTGTTTGTCCTGGTTGGTTTGGGGATGATCTGAGACAAGCCAAGCTCATCACAAAGGCATTTGAGGCTGTTTGATTTGGAGGAGAGCCAATCCATGTTTAGGTCCCCAAAAAGGATAGATCATTGTTGACGGAGGTAAAAAGAGATTTCAAGGTTGTAAGGATATTGGTACCACCAGCAGGGGGCCTGTAGCAGCTAATAATATTATTTATTGAATTTTGTTGACCCGGTAAGCCCACTAGGTCTAGAATTCCCTTTTTCAGGAGCAACTGGGGAAGGGGGGTACAGATGGTAAGCAACTGAAATTGAACCAGATTAGGCTGTTGGTGGTATATTTAGTGAATGGGAGAAATTTGGCCAGGACACCAGGGAAATTCCCCTACTCTTTTTTGATAAGTGCCATGGGATCTTTAGCATACACCTGAACTACCATCAATCCAGGCAGATGGGACCTCGGTTTAACGTCTCATCCAAAATACGGCACCTCAGAAGTGCAGCACCCCCCCATGCTGTACTACAGTGTCAGTATTGGGATATTAACCCAAGTGCAAGATGTGGGAACTGAACCCACAGCCATCTGATCTCCTGGACTCAGAGGTGAGTGTGCTACCTACTGAGCCACTGACATTGTTAATAGTAAGGCTCTCGGTGGAGGGAAGATGAAATTTTAAGGACACAAGTTTGTATTCTTTGAGCTTAGGCATACATTGGATGTCAGTGATATTATATTTGTCCTTGGAGTAAATGACCACCCCACGCCCCCAGTTGCCCTATGAGCTATATAAAGCCTGTAATCAGGTATGGCGATTTGCTGGTCTGGAGTGATGTTTTTGAGCCAAGATTCAGTGATTATGATAAGGTCCAGTTTGGTGTGCGTGACCCAAGCTTGGATCTGATCAATTTTCTTTGCCAGGCTCAAGATATTAACTAGCAGTATTTTTAGACCAGGTGCAGATGCAAAGTCTGAAGGAGAGGCAAAGGGTGTTGGAGGGCTAGGGTTTACTGCAACATTACCCTAGCATAGAAGGAGCAGCAGTAGGAGCTTCTTTAAGAAGCAGATTACTGAAACAAGTGCATTTCTTCTTTGGGAGCACCGTACTGCAAGAAAGGAGACAGGAGGATTGGTGTGGGGGTGAGAACATGAAAGTTATAATTGAAGAAAAGTAGGGAGAGTGCTTTAATCGACAAGGGGGAAGGGAGTTGGGTAGAAGGGGAGGGGGATAGGGAGAATTAGGGCTAGAGAGGTACAATGAATAGGGGTGAGGGGAGGGTTGGAGAGGAATGGAAGGACTGGGGTGGTCTCCAAGGGGGCGTCCAAGGTTTAAGCCACTAGAGATATTAGGGAGGGATACTAATAGAACTAAAGTTAGAGCCATCATGGCCAAAGTGGCTTGATGCAGCAAGGAAGAGGTTTTGGCAACATGGGAGAAAGCAATAATACAGTAAGACTCGCACAGAATCCCTTAAATATAATCATAGGGGTAGATAAGAATTAGCAGGGGAGAAGACACGATTGTAATTGCACTTGAGGAAATGTGCCAGGTACAGAGCACTGAGGGGAACAGTGAAAGAAGGAGAGCAAACAGGTGAGCACAACCCCTAGATGTGAAGTATCAGCCAAGAATGTGGGTAGCCCCTTTAAGACAAGGCTGAAGATGGGGGTGCCCAATCAGGAAGCAGGAGGCTGGGACTCCCCGTAGCTGAAGAGCATTTAATAGATACTGAGAAAAACAGAGCAAAATAACTTTATATTACTACAAATACAAGTTATTAGTAAAGACGAGCTGGCACTCCTCAAGGGTTCAGGAGAAAGCAGTGCTCAAGGGAGGCCACTAGTGGAGGCATCTTAAAATGAGCGAGTAAGCAGCAGTGGGGAAGTGCTAAGGGAATGTTCAATCGACTGGTGTTGTACCGGAGCGTGGCAGGCTCCGTGAAGTACTTCTAACCAGTAAGTGAATTACATCTCACTTAAAGCTCAAGCACCTCACTGCGCTGTCTTAATGGTCACAACCCCTGAATACTGAACATTGAATACTAAGGAGAGACTGTGTGTACGCTGCCTGTATTGCACTTCAAAACGCAGGCTGTGAAACTGACAAATTGAGACTGCCGTGACTGCTATTGCTGAGAAGCATTTTAATTGCATTGCAAGCCTCAGTCAGAGGGGCTGTAATTACTGTGTGCACACCTGAGCTGTTTCATCCAAATTCAGGAGCCAATCGCAGTGGTGGCAGAACTGCTTGATTTAGGGAGCCCTATGGTAAAAGCGCCTTCAGGACTTGAAGTGGCAGTGAGTAAGAGGCAGCGGGGAAGTGCTGAGGGAAAGTGCAATTGACTGGAGTTGTACCGGAGTCATACCGGACCATATCGAGCAGAGGACTGTGTGTAAAGGACTATTGAATTGGGATATTAAATATTCATAAGAGTGGTCATGCAAATATGGGAATTGCAGTGGGGATGTTATATGTGATGTGTATTATGTGGATGGATACAGCTGACTTAGGGATTCCCCTTCATTACGCAAATACTCATAATCAGAACGGGTTGGACCCGGGGTGTTTGTTAAGTAATTTTAGTTCATCACAAAGCCATACAATGGGAACATGTTAAAAATTTATGGGTTATAATATTGGACATGGAATGAGATCATCTAAGGGGCTATTAGGAATGTTAGGTTTAGTGACTGACATAGCAAAGGCTGGTTTGCTGTTAAGGCTGGGGAAGTTGAATGTAATCCTGGACCAATGTGCAATGAGCTAGCGGATGTAGATTATTTTACTACTGCTGGTAAAGGCATGCAAATTATGCATTTTAACATCCATAGCCTTATCTCAAAATTTCATGAGGTTGAGGCTTTGGTAATAAATTTTCAGCCTGATGTTTTGGCAATCAGTGAAACATGGCTGCATGCTCAGATCACTGACAGTCAAATTAATATCCCTGGTTACACAGTTCACAGAAAGGATAGATCGACAGGGAGGGCGGGTAGAGTTTTATTCTATGTTAGGAATAATTATACTGTACACAAAATTGATATGGTAACCAGCTATCTTAAATATTGTGAGCTTTTGTCCATACAAATTGCTATTGGTATGGTTAAAAAACTGACCATATGTTGTGTGTACATTCCCCTTAAAGTAAGTACAGAGGGTTTACAAGAGTTCTCTGAGTTATTAGCCCTAAACACTGTGGGAGAAACCATTGTGCTGGGTGATTTTAACTCAGATTCGTCTGGGAATGGAGTGCCTGGGCTTATAGATACTTTGTTACACATTGGCCTTCAGCAGTTAATTAATATTCCCACAATATTAAATTTAAAAACTAATACGCATACTGTGCTTTATTGGATTCTTACAAACAAAGTAAATCATATTTTAAGTTGGGGTTTAATTTCAGATTCACTTAGTGATCATCATCCTGTATTCTGTCTTTGGAAACATTCACATAGACTCACAACAAAACCTATGATCTCTGAGTTCAGAACCTTTTCAGGTTTCGATGCTTCTGGATTTAGAGAAGATCTACAGAATATAGATTGGTCTTTTCTTGAATTAATACCTGATGTTAATTGTGCTTTGCATTATTTCATTACAGAATTTACTAGTGGACTGGATACATACGCTCCATTTATTAAAAGACGTGTTGGGGTAAAAAATCTAAATGCATAACACCTTCCCTATTTAAATTAATGAAAAAATGGGACAAGTTGTGGAAATACTATATGAAAAATCAAACGGCCCTTAATTTTCAAAATTATAGGTGCTTAAGGAACAGATGTAAGGTTGAGATTAAGAAAGCCAAGACTCAGTATCTGAGACAGCAATAGACCGTGGGACTGACAAACAGTGCAAAATTTTGGAAAACTATCAATAATATGATTGATCCTAGATTTAAATCTAAATTTCATATGAATAAGGGTGGTGAAAAATTAACAGACACTTTAACAGTGGCAAATGAATTTAATGTTATGTTCACTGATTTGGATCACTATAGAGCTCAACATAGATCGGGTTTGATTGATAATAATGCAGGAGGCTGTGTGGATAATCCAAAGTTTTACTTAAAGGCAGTTACATACTTGGAAGTGTTTAAACTTCTGAAACAACTTAAGAAAGATAAATCTTGTGGTGTTGATGGTCTGTCTCCTACATTGTTACACTTAGCATCAGCAGAGTTAGCATACCCTATTAGCCTGATTTTTAATTTGTCTTTTTGTTTGGAAGAAGTGCCAGAACTGTGGAAACACTCTTATGTAATTCCAATTCATAAGGCAGGTTCAACCAGTGAATTTACAAATTATAGACCAATTTCCATTCTGTTGGCCTTGTCTAAATTACAGGAAAAGATTGTCTTTGGGCAATTGTCTGACTATGTGGAAGCACATGGCCTATTATCACAATGTCAGCATGGTTTTAGGAAGGGAAGGGGTGTTGAGAGTGCCTTGGCCGAGTTCACGAGCATGGTCCATGAGGACATGGAGTGGGGATGCCTGACTGGTGAGGCTTTCGTGGGCTTGACCAAGGCATTCGATTTGGTGGATCACTCCCTTCTAGTTGAGAGACTCAGATGTATTGGGGTGGGCACTCCAGTACTATTATGGGTATCTAATTATCTTTCTACTAGGTTTCAAATGGTGAAGATTGGAAGTAGCTTATCTGATAAGGCTCTGGTCAAATGTGGAGTACCACAAGGCTCCATATTAGGGCCACTGTTATTTTCCATTTTCTTTGATTCAGTTAGTACTGCTATAAAGGATGCACCTGTTATTCTGTATGCAGACGATGCTGTTGTCTTTAGTCAAGTGAGAACATTGTCAGAGCTTAATGTAACTCTTACAAGGGAACTTAAATCACTGCAAAATTGGCTGATAAACAAATTATTACTCAATAAGCAAAAAACTAAAACTATGGTATTTGGTACCCCAGCTAAGTTAAAAGCTATTGGTTTCAGCTTACAAGTAGAGTCGTTGGATGGGGTTATATGTAAAAATGTAAACAGTTTTAAGTATCTGGGGGTAGTCTTAAATTCAACACTAACATATGAGTCACATATATATGTTATCACATCTAAAATACATTCTAAACTTGCTTTATTATACAGATTGTGTGGTTTTTTGACAGACGAGACACGTCTGGCTATAGCTAATCAGTGTTTGCTGCCTATTTTGAATTATGCTTCGATAGTGGTGGATAATGCTCCCTGTAGTACTTTAAGGCAGAAATCAGTATTGTTGCATAAAATAGGAAGATTTGCACTACTAACACCTAACAGTGTACATCATTGTACTATATTGGATAATCTTGGATGGTTACCAGTTGAATACCATTATAAGCTTGTACTGTCCAAATTTGTTTATAAAACTCTATAAATGGGGTACCTTTAACATTGAAAAATCATCTTACAACTTTTAGTTTTAAAACATATACTAGATCATCTGGGGATCTTACTATGTTAAACATTCCTTTTATGTATACTACTAGAAGCCAGCGTTCATTTGCTTACAGTGCACCCAAAATATGGAATGATATACCAGTACATATAAGAAGCATGAGTAGTTATGGGTCATTTACCACAAGTGTGAAATTGCACTTTATGAATCTTTCTCAGTGTGGATGTCCTTTAGATTGAGATTTCTGTATTAGAGTTTTTTAATCAACATTAATATTGTGGACGTGGAATTTATACTTACTATTTAAATATGTTTTTGTACTATGTTATATTTTGTCTCATAATGTCTTTGTATGTATTTTTGATTGACCATGGGTCATACCTGTAAAAGGGATTGTATCCCGGTGTACTTACCCATATACAAATAAAAATCAAATCAAAACAAGCAAGTGGTGTTTAGGTAGATAGAAGTTAGATGGAAAGAACTACACAAGGTAGGGGAGGGGTGGAGGTTCAATGACAACAAAAACAAGAAAAGAGTAACACTGTCAGGATGGCCTTCGGGAAAGAACAACAGCCAGTAGTGGGGCAGAGCTTTGGGGGCAGGGGGTTCAAGACTTGCAAGGGGGTAGTGAATATAGCAAGGTGGGTTTGCTAAAGGGAAGATAGGGAATTATTAAGGTCTGTAGGAAGAGCTTGCTGAGAGAGCTTAGTAGGTGGGAAACAACAACAAAAGATCAACTTATGTTAATGAGGGGAATTAAAAGTGTCCAGAGATGATCAGTGCCACCTAGTGGAAAGACTGTATGAGGAGCAGATGGGAAACTGTCCTGATTGATTAAGCAGTTAATAAAACTAGCACCAATCCTGTGTGGGGGTGAGGTGGGCTAGTACAACTCTGCAGATGGAAAATGCTGGTGGGAGGAATCTCTACCTTCTAGCTGCTCCCTGTAGCAGGCTTCCCAGCTGGGTTGTAGTTGGTGGGGGCATTTGGAGCAGGCAGCTTCTAGCTGCTCCCTGCAGCAAGCTTCCCAGCTGGGTTGTGGGGGCTTTTGAAAAGATGGAAAATAATGGAGAGGTGCTACTTGTGGAGGACTTCAATCTGCCAGATGATTGGAGCATCCCAGCTGCAGCTTTAGTTAGGAGTAGGGATATCCTGGACTCCCCGCAGGGAACATTCCTCAGGCAACTTGTGGGAAAGCTGACTCATAAGGTAACAATTTTGGACTAATGCTTAGTTTTAAAACAATGATCTAGTGATTTTACTTTTCATCATGTAAATGTTTGTAAGTACACTAGGCCTGTCAGTGCAGTGGTTGGATTTCCGCTTGCGACGCCGGTGAACTGGGTTTGGGAACAGACCCGGAACATTAGAGGGCCTGCTGAGGGGAGAAGGATGGAGTGTCCTGAAGACTGCTCTCCTTCTCCGGGGGGAGGGAGGGGAGTGTGACCAGTGCTTGACGGACCCCTGGCGGAGGCTGGGGGTATTGAAGCGACTGGTGCCCGAATGTTCAGGGGGGTTGGGTGGACACCAAATGTCATTGCACATCCCCACCCCCAAAGAAAAACACAAGAAAAATCTTCAGCTGCTGACCACCCAAATGAAGCCTGCCTCGGCTTCAATTAGCCTCCAGGCAGGCCCTCCAAATTATCCCATTGCTTGTGGTGCTGTTAGGGGTCTTGTGCCACAACCCCACACTTGGGGGTAAGCCAGGGGGTATCAAAAGGTCATGGTCTATTTGGAGGTGAAAGCTCGAGGTCTGTGACCGGGCTGAGGTTCCAGGCAGCTGAGAGGGGGAACATAGTAAATAAAAAAAAGTTTGTAAGTACACTTAGTAGATACCTAACTTTTTCTGACATTCTGTACATAATTTAACAGTTATGACTGAATCCTAACAGAGGGAAATCCCCAAGGGTATCAAATAACAGAAAAACAAAATGGTAGATATGAAAAGGAATGGGAATGAGGGCAGAGTGGGTAAGGAGAAAAGGCAAAAGAAAAAAGGAATGGGGATTGACATGTAGGGTGGTAGTAGAATTTGGAAGACCATGTGTGCAAATGTTTGAAGTCTGGAAACTAAAATCCTGGATCTAGTGGCCATTATGGTACCAGCTGATCTGGACATTGTCGCCATTACCGAGTCATGGTGCAATGAAAACCATGACTGGGACATAGCAATACTAGGCTATACTGTGTTCAGGAAGGACAGTTTGGATAAGAAATGGGGAGGTGTGGCTCTTTACATGAGGGATAGCATAAAAGCAAGAGATACAGGGAACACAGGTTGGGGCAGAAGTACTGTGGGTCACCCTAGAGACAGGGACTGGAGCCACTATATGCACTGGTGTGATCTACAAACCTCCAGCACTGAAGGGGGGTGGAGATAGATAAGATTCTGATGGAAGTCATCCAAAAGATGGAAAATAATGGAGAGGTGCTGCTTGTGGAGGACTTCATTCTGCCAGATGATTGGAGCATCCCAGCTGCAGCTTCAGCTAGGAGTAGGGACATTCTGGACTCCCTGCAGGTAGCATTCCTCAGGCAACTTGTGGGGGAGCCAACTTATGAGGTAGCAATTTTGGACCTCATACTCACCAACAAGGATTCTGGAGGCTTTGGGGGCCTTACATAAAAACAGGCAGGAAAATACAAAATAAAATAAGTTACCAATAAATAGATAAAATACAAGCATAGCAGACATAATGCAGATTTAAAATCAATAAATACAATCTTAAAATATAACAGCTCTGATTAGCCCAGGAAGGCCAACTTAAAATGATGTGTCTTTAGGCCCCTTTTAAAAATGGGGTGCCAAAAAGGAAGCTTAGTAGTAGGGAAAGGGGGAAGTAAAGTTGGAGATAAAGTAGGGTCTGTGGTGTTACAGTAGGTAGGGTAAATGGTCAGACTAGATGGACCAAGCAGTCCTTATCTCCCATCAAACTGTATTTTTCTATGTGTAAATAGAACTACAAGTAATCTTCAGCCCAATAAAAGGTGCTAGCCAAGCACAGTATAGCAGAAATGAGTTCTTCTGAAGTCAGACTGGTATTATTTTTTTAGCTGGTTTCAGAACCATCTTTGGAAAAAAAAAAAGGCTTGATTTGAAACGAACTGTTTGCCATGGTTTAAAACCAATTGTGCCCTGTACAAAACAATGTATTATCACTTTAAGTCCAAATTGCATGCTATAGTTACAGCATAAACATTTGTTTTGAATCTTTAAAGTTTTTCTCTATTTGACCAATTGGCTAGGTATGAACTTAAGTAAACGGTGTCCCTTTCAGAGATGCATGTTGTACAACTTCTCCTTAAACCTTAGGATGAAGGACTATGCTCCTTAAAATTATTGTCTGTTAGTTTTTGAATGTGGTAGGCATTGACTACCCCATAAGGATCTTAATGTCAACTGCATGTTAAGAAGTTAAATCTCACTCTAAAACAGCTCCTTTGCACATTGAATGTATAAGCCAATCACATTGTGAAGCAAGGTGATCGGGATAGAGCCATTGACCTTTATGGCCCCCCATCTGGGACAAGCTTTACAGTAAGATAAGCTGAGCCCATGGCACCAGTTACCCAGTGGAATTGAATGTGGGAGACAAGGTAATGATTTTAGCCATTGAAACACCTGAACATGCATTATGTGATAAATGGTAGAGTCCTTACTTTATTGTAAATAAATGTAAGCCTTCTGTGTACAAAGCTCATATTACGTGCAATAAAAGGCCAACAGACAGATGGTTTCAAGCCAATCAGTTGAAACTGTTTAAGGATAAAAACTCATGTGTGGAAGAAAAGAGGGCAGCCAAACCCTCTTGTTTGTTGTCTGCCATTTCAGAATGCAGAAGATCACTCTTGTAATCTTCCTCCTTGCTGGATGTGTGATGGGGAGGGTAGAATGCAGATGGAAGTAGTCTCACTGGTCCATGGAAAGAAAGGTGACAATACTTCTCCCTGTAAAAGTTAATTGGAGGGGTTGCAGAAATGGTAACATGGAAAGTTCCTGTGGACTTGTGCAATAATGCTTGGGAAAATGGGAGTCCTGGCAAGTCCCAGTACTACAAGAACAGAGTCATTGGTTATGGAAATGGGTCTCTCTTGCTGCAAAATATTATGAAACAGGATGAAGGGGTATAGAATGCAAACAATTTGAGGTCAAATGGATCAGTGGTTAGTGTACGATAAATCTGAACTAAAGATGACCCAGTCATCCACCATGAGCTCCATGGACATTGTTGAACTACCTTTGTGAATATGACTGTACAATACTCTGGAGAGGAACAGGTCCACCCAGTGGCTTAACACATTGACCAGGTGATATAGTGCCACTGGTAATGAGTTGTTGCAGACACAGTGAAGTCAGAACCAACATAAAACAATTACATTCAGTAGCTATGTGAAGAAAATGGTGCTGTTAAAAGTAGAAAAATGCGCTGACAGAACAAGTCTTTTCAGCAAAAAGTAAATCAATTTATTGGTGAAATTCACTCCATAACACCAAATATGTCTTCACAGAAAGCTACAGAACAGGATCCAAAACAACTACTGCCTCAGAAACCCCAGCACCCCTGAGGAAGCTACATTGAGTGAAACACTGGGGTTTCTGAGACACTAGTTGTTTTGATGCTTGTTCTGTAACGTTCTGTGAATATATTATTAGTGTTATTGAGCGAATTTCACCAATAAACTGATTTGTTTTTGCTGAAAGGACTTTGTCTGTCAGTGCATTTTTCTACTTTCAACAGCACTATTCATCAAATAGCTCTGGAGTGCAGTTGTTTTCTGCTGGTTCCACCCAGTGGCTTAACTTTTACTTAGATCCTGAGGACTTGATTTAACAATGTACAGTTTAAGCAAAAACATGTTGTTTTTAATGTGTGAATTTGCTTTTACTTTTGGATATGATGAAATATGGGCCTTGTGTGGTAATAAATGTATCACTGTTTTATGCATGTTTGCTGCTAGACGAGCTTTCCATGCATCAGGCAAAGGCCCATGGTCCAATAGCAGGCCAAGAAACCACCTCCTATTACAGGAGGCTGCGAAGCTTAGATGGAATGGTAGGGGCTATCTTGGGGTTATTTGGTTCTGGCATGTTGGTCTGAATTTAAGCAGACCTGGAAACAACCAAGAGACATGTCAGTTATTTTTAACACCACTCAGATGAGTCCATTTTGAACCCTGCATTACAGGGAATCAAAGGACTGGCCACTGAAGAAAAGTATGCAGTATACAGTATGCATTTCTTAATTAGTTAATTGCAGCTAATAATGTAAAGGGCTGACACAAACACAGAGAAGTAATGTGCACAACCTCTGAGAATTACTGTATGTTATCTCAATGATTTGTACTTTGCTCACAGATCTGGAAACAAGGTGCTTCCCTGACCTCATTTCAGATACCTACTTGACCAAATGGTATTATCCAGCCTGTGTCTACAATACACAGGACAGCCATTCAGGATGCTTGAAAGCCTATCAGAGGTTTTCATTTGTCACAACTAGAGACTCAGGGTATGTTACATTGCACCCTAACCTGGGCAAGTGTTACATCAGTGAGTCCTGTTCTATACAGGGTACTTTGTACATATTGTTCACTGTTTTGTTACCAGTGTTTGACCAAGCTGCAGCTGTTTCTGACAAACTTGCCACAGTCCATCCAGTAGGCTACCTACAGGGAGACATTTATAAAGAGAGGGTGGACACACCATCCTTATTGGTTTACAACTCCACTACAGCAATTTGGCAAGCACCACACACAGCATTTTGCCTCATGAAAGGATATAGGCATTAGGGTTACCACCTTTTAAGAAGCCCAAAGTGGGACACTTCTTATTATGAACTTAGGATTGTAAATAAAGGAATCTGATTGGCTGAGAACTCTTTGAATCCATGATGATATCAGGCTACATCATCATGGCTTCAAAAAAGCTCCAGCACCACCAGCCTCCTTGTTCTCAGTGCATGAGAATTATTTTTTCAAAATGTACTCCTGCACCACCCAAAAACTCATTCATAAAATGTTTTAAAACCTGTTTATTTTATTTTTTTTATTTATAAAACTTCTAGCTCAGTTCATAATAGCAATAAGTCACTCCAGGGTGTGGTATATCATGGGATATCATCACTTCTTGGATGGTTGGATACACTTGGCCTGCAGCCTCATACCCAATCACCTGAGGTGTGATGATATCCCATGCTATACTACACCCTGTTGTGCCTTATTGCTTAATTGAAACATGATTTTTCGTAGGACAGTACGTAACCTTGACCAATGCAACAGACTTGTTATCTCTATGTAATAAGATATAAGGCTGAGTATTGTAGTTTCTTAGTTGTTTCTATTGTTTATCATTTTAAGGTATTTTAGTTTTGGTATTGTAGTTTTCTCGAACATTTAGAGTAATGTTAGAAAATATTTTTTCTACTATAAAATCAGGACATGTAGTATTTTTCATTTTTTTTGCAGGACACAGCTGTCCATATCAGGACTGTCCTGCAAAAATCAGGACAGGTGGTAACTCTAATGGGCATGTAGGTCTGTGTGATGTTTTTTGATGTAGTTGTACCTACTGTATATGTCAACATGATGGGGTTCTGAACCAAAATACCACCAAAACTTTATATGCCTGGTGTGGCTAACAAATTGACACCTCCACATTGCAATGGTGCCCTACAACATGGATGCTCAGCATAGCATAGCAACTTGTCATGAATCATTCACTTATGGGGACCTGATGTTTCCAGTGACTGCTCCAAACATCTGCTTCACACCTACTGCTTGCAGTGTCATTGGTCAAAGAGTTATATTTCTAGCACCACTTCCTGATGAATAATATGTTCTCTGCAAACCTGGTCATCAAAATGATGACATAAAGTACATTGCAACATTTAATGTGCATATTGCTCCTCTCTCCCTAAACATAAAGTTTTTATTGAACCATAAAGATGAGCACATGATAAGAATCATTAATAGCATGAATGAAGCACAGCAGTCATTGAATACTCTGTTACATGATGGTGCTTTTGCTCTATTGATTTCAAACACATGGATAGAAATTACTTTAAAATTATTAACCATGTTACAAGTTATTTTAATACTCATAGTGTCTCTCATGCCATGTTGCCTTAGACATCTGTTCGGACAACATAATAGTGAATTGAGCATGTTAAAGTATGCTCATGCTTTAAATGCTGCATAACTTAGCAGGTCCTCTTCTTTTGGCACAGCTTTGTAGGGTGCCAAGAAAGGGACTGTTAGCATAAAGCTTTAGGATCTGCCTAGGCACCTATTTTATGATAGATATTTTTCTCTTGGTAGAACATGCTGGCATAGTTCAGTACTCATGAGGGAAACTTACTGACAATACATTAACTGATGGACTAGCTATACATTACTGATGGAAACGTATTAAGTTTTGTTTGCTTTAGAGCAAGATTTATGATTACACTGAACTGAGGAAGACTAACTATGCAGGACTGTTAGCACCAAATGTACAGTAGAAATGTATATTTAGGCAGAAAGACTGGTGTTCTTTCTAGTGGGGCATGCCCAAGGTTATAGGGTTACATAAGGTTATAATGATGTATTTTTTTCAGATTTAATACATTTTATTAATTTTCAGCAGGTACAAAGTAAACTATTGATATTACACTTTAGATATATGGATTAACAGAATTATGCCAAGTGAAAATAAATAGAAACTCAACATGATGTTACAGGAGATAATACACAACATATTAAGAAACACAATCTGGCACCATGACCAAGTACAATCCTAGTATAAACTAGTAAAACCTGCTTATCCCCCACCCTTCATATACTCAATTATCCCCCACTCTCCCCCTACCCCCAACCCCTGTCTCCGGAGGCTGAAACTGATCACATCCACAACTGGGACCTCAGCCAGTAGGGTTGAAGAAACACAAATGAGAGTCCCTATCCAGAGGGGATGAGGTAATCAAAACAGGAAAAAAAAATAAATTAAAATATGGGAATGTTTCCCTAGCATTGACTTAAAGGCTTCCACCAGTGTTCTCAAACATAATGAGATAGTAAATCCTCAGGAGACCAATCATCACCAAGCACTAATAATCAACAAGGTATAAAGAGGTTCCCAAACCTGTGTGTATCTCATCCTAGCATCTTTCAAGTTTGCAATGATTTGTTCTGCTTGTAACGCGAAGAGTATCTCCCTATACCATTCCACATAACTCGAGGTAGTTTGATCACACCAATGTCTGAGAATAATTTTCTTAGGACATGCTGATATGAGGGTAATATGTGGTTTCTGATTGCCAATAAGGTTCCCAGCATAGTTTCCTAAAATATAAATCTCAGGTGTGAATGCTTGGTCTAGCCCCAGCAAAAGATCCAATCACTGTCTGCTATCCTCCCAAAAGGGCACAACCTTCTCACAGGTCCAGAAAATATGGAATAAGGAGCTAGTGACCTTCTGACACCTAGTATATAAATCTGAATCCAGTTTCCCTATTCAGTACAATTTAAGTGGGGTATAATACATATTATGCAGAATATGGAACTGCATAAAGTGGTACCAGTCCCATTTAAGGTATTTATAAGTGGCCTTCCAAATACACAACCAAACCCGGGGGACTGATTGAGAGGGAAAAGCCTGATCCCAGGAATAAAAAAAAAAAAATGGTTTCCTTCTTTGTAATGATCTCCCGCAGCCTTGGGATTACCAATAATAGGTTGGGTAATATCCAGATAGGGATCCAGATTTAATAACCTGCATAATTGCATATAGTCATGAAGGGAACTAGCTATAAGGGAGTCTTGTAGGATGCAAAGGAGTTTAGTAGAATAAGTGTATATTAGGGCACACTGGTCCAGGCCCAACTTAAACCAGAGAAATCACTCAATATTCAACCAATAAGGAACATAACCCAAATTCCACTCCTCCAAAACTGAGCGAAGCCAAAAAAAATATCAGGAGCTAAGAATAGCCAGGTAATAGAGATAGACATTGGGAGCCTTCAGGCCACTGGCCTCATAAGTTTAGCCAGGGCACCCCAAGGGGGCTTCCCCCATCAGACTAATCTAGAGAAGATTCAATTAAGATTGAGGAACCATTTCTGAGGCAAGGATGGATTGAGCATACTAAGAGGATATAAAAGGTGAGGGAGGATGTTCATTTTAACAATGCTCAAATGTTCCCACATGGGCATTGGCAGTAAGACACAATGATCTAGGTCCACCTGTATATGAGCAAGAACATGGTTTACATTTTGGCTGGCCCAGTGGCGCTGAGGGTTGAGGGTCTGGACGCCACACCTCACACCATGCCAGTGATACAGGTTCGGATACGAGCCCAGATTGTCAGGGGTCAACAGGGGAGGGATAGGATTGAGTGTCCGGAGGACTGCTCTCCTATCCTGGGGAGGGATGTGGGTTCTCACCGCTCTGCAACAGCCCCTGGTGATAACCGAGGCACTGCTAGAGTCAGTGCAGCAGGGGGGGAAGTGCAGCGGACATCTGCACGGCAGTGCTCTGTCATCCTTGCATACATGCACTCCTGAGGAAAGAGTTACAGTGATGGAAATGGCAGCATTGACCACAGCAGCTTGATAGCCACAGCTTCCTGAGCCTGGTGGGGCTCGT
Organism: Neoceratodus forsteri; assembly: GCA_016271365.2. Taxonomy (NCBI): domain Eukaryota; kingdom Metazoa; phylum Chordata; order Ceratodontiformes; family Ceratodontidae; genus Neoceratodus; species Neoceratodus forsteri. The sequence goes on along the minus strand of CM028129.1, from coordinate 1,167,194,886 downwards.
TGGTGCAAGCCACATGCTGGTATTAGTTCCTGGCCTGGTGTGGGGACTGAGGGGCGTCCCTTTCTCAGGTACAGCTGCATATGCTAGATGGTGTGTGGCTATAACTCTGGGATAATTTGGGGGAAGTGGAGCAGTGGCTGGAGTCACAGCAGGTCAGTGGCTGCAAGGAGGAAAAACATAGATGTGATAAAACAAAAGAATGAGGTCTAAATTGAGTTGCTTTAATTTGACCGGGTCCGTGTAGAGGTAGGTTCTGAAGTACTTAAGCTTGTCTTTGACTCAAACAAGGCCCAGATGTTCCACACTCGCCCAAGTGGTGGCAGCATTCAGGGGCATTGTCTCAGTTTTGGAATAACTGAGCTGGTAGTTAGAAATAGTGCCAACCTGAGTTATAATATCCAGTTCTGCTGATAAGGAAGAGGCTGGGGAAATAACGTGAAGAAGAATATCGTCTGAATAAACAAACAGTTTATACCAGCATGGACCAAGAGAAATACCATGAACCTGAGGGGACAAATGCATTTTCCTAATTAGTGGTTCAAGATATAAGTTAAATAGAAATGAGGACATGAGGCACCCCTGGCATGTTCCCTACTGTAAGGGGAAGGGATTGGACAATAACCCATTACAAAGGATACACATTGAGGGGCGAGTGTACAACACCTTGAGCCAACAAAGGTACTTGGGGGAATGCCGTATCTAGGGAACAGGTGGAACAAGTAGTCCCACAAAACCCTGTTGAATGCCTTCTCCGCAACCAGAGAAACCAACACTGAGGGCTGTAAATGTTCTGAGGACGTGGGAATAATGTGCAGGAGTTTCCAAAGATGGTCTGTGGACAATCTCCCAGATACAAACCCCACCTGCTCATGGCTGAACAAACACTCCCAAACAGAATTTAATCTATTGGACAGAATTTTAGCCAAGATTTTAAGTCCACATTAATTAATAATATGGGTCTATAATTTGAGACAAGCAACGGATCTCATCCCAATTTAGGTAGGACTACTATAGTAGCTGCCATGAGGGAAGAGTCTGTGAGGCCGTGGGAAAAGGTGTACTGAAAAAAATCCAGAAGACGTGGTACCAACAGTTCTTTAAATTCTTTGTAAAAATTCAGAGAAAAAACATCCAGACCAGGAGACTTATCAGGAGCTAGGGAATCTATAGCACTATAGATTTCTGAAAGTGTCAAAGGAGCTCTTAACAACTCTATCCAGTCCTCATCCAAGGTAGGTAAATCTATGTCCTGAAAAAAGTGTAAAACCGGGAAGAATCAAAAGGTCCCTGAGGAGTGGCATACAAGGATCTGTAAAACACCTGAAAATGAGAAACAGTCTCCTGAGGGTAGGTAACAAGTTGACCAGAGTCAAACCTGAGAGACAAAACGATCTGGTCTGCCTGTTGGGTAAGTAGGCGCATGGCAAGAAGTTTACCAGCCCGCTCGACTTGGTCAAAATATTTGGCCTTGGTCTTCAGGAGGAGATGCTCAGCCTTCAGTCCCAGCCAAGTATGATATTGAGCTCAGAGGGACTCAAGATGTTCTCTTTTGGGGTCCGAAGACAAAATGAAGGAACCAAGAAACTGTTTTGTGGCTTATTTTCTCATTCTGTTTTACTATTTTTCTTCTTCCAAGCTGTATGGTTTCACACTTGAGTGTGCTTTTTCAAAGGGCATCCTATAATATTAAGAAATAAAATAAATCAATTTCAAATTCTGTTCCATTCATGTGTTTAGCACTGACATTTTACTTATTTATATAGTGGATATTTGACCAATATGTAAACCAAACTGATCAACCTTTAAGTATTTTAAACAAATACACATCCATTAACAAAGATTCATTCATTATACACTTAAATAATTAAAGTATATTGCAGTTTATTACCATAGAGCACCTATGTACATTGTCCTATCTTGCACTGCCCCTTTAAGGGCTTGCTACCACTTTTTACTCTGATCACTGAAACACCAGACTCCACATATCCCTGCTCATTTTGAATCATCAATTATAGTAGAGCAACTAACCTTAATAACATTTTTTATATTTCTCATATTTGGTGTCTTTCGTGGCTTGCTCTACATTCGCATGCATTTCATTTTCACATGCTTTACAGCACTACAAGCTTAAAGGCAGAAGCAAATATAATCAGTGCATTTTCAAACTCCCACAGTAGCCCTTCCCCATTACTTTTGCTCCTGATTTTTAGAAGCAGGGGTTTTCTACTTTTTAATTTGTTTTGTACAATGTTTCTTTACCTTATAAGTCTTATTTCTCCACATGTAAGAACCGAGTAAAATTCCTCTGTTCTTCCTGCTTTAAATCACAGGTTGAAACCAAACTTCTGCACTTCATTTTCTTGCACTTACTGTGCTACAATCTACACGATATCAGCAAATATGATAAAAGCATTTTCAAACACACGGAGTAACCCTTCCCCATTTCCTATACTTATGTTTTTGTGAAAAAGGGGTTTCTGCTTTACTTTCATTTGTGTCATATTTCCTTACCTTGTAAATCTTATTTCTCCACATACAAGAGCCCAATGAGGTTTCTTTATCCTTTCTGCTTGAAATCACAGGTTGAAAATAAACTTCTGTGTTTTCCAGCTTCTGTAAATGATATCACAACATTTTGACATATTTGGATGCCCTATGATCTAGAGCAAGCAAATTTCAAAATCAGTCTAATATGTTAGTTAACTTACTTCACTCGCTGCCTTTTTACTCTGTCATGCTGTTACTACCAAGTGTTCCTGTGGTGTCTGGCCATGACAGTGCTTCCTCTTGGGCCTGACCGCATGTCATGTGATCTTGCGATATGACACTCCCATATTTAAATGCGAGGAATCCATTGCTAAACAACATGAAGCTGTGCTTAAACAAGCTCAGCTGTTGAGGTCAGGCCTATCACAATGTGAAGTGCACTGAATGGTATTCTTTGAAAAAGGAAAAATACCTCTGACTTTATCTTTTAGCACTTACTGACCATACTTGGGGACATCCTTATTTTAGTCTTTTCTAATTCTATTAGTAAGCATGTAGCAATTCCTAACCTACAAGAAATATGTTGATTAACTTGTACAGACTTAAAAACTTGCCTGAAGCTAGTAGAGATATAGGCAGGGTATGGGGGGTTAGAGGTTGGTCTCCCTTGGTTATAGAACATTCTGATATTTAAAAACTGCCCTCATTTAACATGTAGTGAACTAAAAATATTCTACAATCAAATAAGAATGTAAACAAATAGAAATCCAGTATGATGTAAGAGCAGAATATGGGGGGTTAACAAAAGTTTTTGTTTTCTGTTTTTTCTTTTTTTCTTTCCCATAAGGAAATTATATGTGCTATATACAATATTGTTCTTGGCAAAATTAGACATTTACCAATATGCCTGCCAATTGGTGTCCATCTTCATGCCAATCTTTGAATCTAAGATTCTGAGTTTAAAAATCCATTGCATTTCTGCTTTGTCAAGTGCTTTCTGTCTATTTCCTCCTCATTCAAATTCTGGTATTAGTTCCACAGCACAAAACTTTATAGATGCCCCCGTGTGGTGGGCCTCAGTACAGTGGAAGGCAACCTGGGACGTATCTTTGTTTATTCGTATGTCACTTTTATTTTCCTGGATTCTGCTCTTAAGAGGCCTAGTGGTCTGTCCCACATATAGCCTATCACAAGGGCATTGTACTAGGTATATTATCCATTCTGATGAACAGCTAATGGGTTGTCTAATTGGAAAGCTCTCTCCTGTGAAGGAGTGCCAAAATGTATCCTTCCTTGTGGTATGTCCACACACTGAACAGTGCCCACATGCTATCATTCCTCGTCTGAGAGGGCCTAACAGGAGTGGAGTCTCTGTTTTATCTTGTTTCCCAAACTGTGATTGAAATAATCTATCTTTCAATGTGGTAACCTTTTTACGTTCGCTTGCGCATATGCGCAAGGGACGTTTTGGGAGAGTAGCACACTTTGGAGGTGTGCCTCTCCCTTTCAATCCACTGCTCTGTTGAGCAGGCATGGCAGTCCTGCACCAATGGGTGTGGGAGCTGTGTATGACAGCGGTGGTCTTCGCTTCAAAGAAAACCACCACTTTCATACAGAGCACCACGTCACACCGCCCGCCACACTGCCCCCCCAAAAAACTTTGGTACCACACTGGGAGCCCACCCCAGCATGGAAAATGTCCCGCATTGTTTGCCGACGGGGGTGCTCAATCCCCTGTCGGCTCCACGCCCTCCCAAGCCATCCTTCTGCCATGCTGAGAGCCCACCCCAGCGTGACAAACATCCCACGTTGTTTTCCAATGGGGGTGCCCAATCTCCCGTCGGCTCCTTGGCCCCCCCAGCTATCCTTCTGCCATGCTGGGAGCCCACCCCAGTGTGGTAAACGTCCCACGTAGTCTTTTTTTTGTTTTTTCACCTGTAAAGCAAAAACGGTCCCACGGCGCTTCTCAGTCCACCCTCCCACAATCCGCACCCACCACTGCGCACCCAGCCTCCCCACCCCCACCCCATACTTACCTCCGAGCTCGGCGCGACGATCTTCGTGGACTGGGAACATGTCTGCACTCTTCAAAGCCGACTGCGAACTGAGGAAATGCCGGTAAGCTGCATAATGGGATAGATAGGGGTTTTTCAACTTTATGGCATATCTCAGGCATTTTTTGGAATTTTTGCACCAAATTTTCAACATGGGGTTTTTGGGACCCCTTGTCATGAATGATGTCTCTGTCATGGCGTTATTCAGGCCCGAAGGGTGATTTCACAGTCACTGCATGAAATCACCCTTCGCGCCCGAATAATGCCATGACAGTGACATCAGTCATGAGAAGGGGTCCCAAAAACCCCATGTTAAAAATTTGCTGCAAAAATTCCAAAAAATGACTGTTTTACTAGCGTGCATTGCACAGTGCCTATGCAGGCTCATAAGTTCATGAATTTTCAACATTTTCACTCCAGATTTTCAACATTGCCATTTTACCACACCTTACAGCTGTCATTTTTCACATCCTGCCCAAAACATGTTTCCGCCCATGTAGCGCACATTGACGCAGTCGGTGTGCGAAATCAATGTATGGGACGCATTAAGAAAATCACGGTGACACTGTTCATTAGCAGAGGTCTTAAAATGGCTATGTTGAAAATTTGTGAAAATTCTAAAATGACTGTTTTACTGGCGTGCATATGCACAGTTCTCACGCACGCCTGTAGGTTTGCGAATTTCAATATTTCACTCCAGATTTTCAACATTGCCATTTTACCGCACCTCTTATGAGTAGTACAGCTGTCATTTTCACATCTCACCCAAAACGTGTTTCACCCATAGGAAGCATAATGGCGCAGTCGATAAGCGAAATCAATGTATGGGACGCATTAAGAAAATCACAGTGAAACTGTTCATGCACAGAGGCCTTAAAATGGCTATGTTGAAAATTTGGTGAAAAAATTCCTAAAAATGACTGTTATACGAGCGTGCGTTGCACAGTTCCTACGCTCGCTGGTATGTTTGTGGATTTTCAATATTTGCACTCCAGATTTTCAACATTTCCATTTTACCACACCTCCTCATGAGCAGTGCAACTGTCATTTTTCACATCTTGCCCAAAATGTGTTTCCGCCCATGTAGCGCACAATGGCACAGTCGGTGTGCGAACTCAGTGTATGGGACACATTAAGAAAATCACAGTGTCACTGTTCATGAGCAGAGATCTTAAAATGGCTATGTTGAAAATTTGGTGAAAAAATTTCTACAAATAACTGTTTTACGAGCGAGCGTTTTGCAGTTCCTACGTACGCTCGTAAGTTTGCAAATTTTCAATATTTTCACTCCTGATTTTCAACATTGCCATTTTACCACACCACTTTATGAGCAGTACAGCTGTCATTTTTCACATCCTGCCCAAAACATGTTTCCGTCCATGTAGTGCACAATGGCGCAGTTGGTGTGCGAAATCAATGTATGGGACACAGTAAGACAATCACAGTGACACTGTTCATTAGCAGAGGTTTTAAAATGCCAATGTTGAAAATTTGGTGAAAAAATTCCTAACAATGACTGTTTTATGAGCGTGCATTGCACAGTTCCCACGCACGCGTAGGTTTGCGAATTTTCAATATTTCCACTCCAGATTTTCAACATTGCCATTTTACCACACTTCCTAATGAGCAGTACAGCTGTCATTTTTCACATCCTGCCCAAAACGTGTTTCCGCCTATGTAGCGCACAATGGGGGTAACAAAAAGGTCATGCTGAAAATTTATTGTGCAAATACCAGCAATCGCACAGGGCATTAGGGTGAAGCACCGTACGTGCCAAACACCACTGCAAATACCTGCAATCGAACGTTCGGCATTGACAAATGCTTGTTAGCTGCTATTATATGTTTTTGGTCAAAACATTTTGGATGGTTTTCTGGAACAGATAGCAGATGTCAGTGTCTATTAATGACCTTTCTCATTTCTGAGATCTGTTGGTTAAATGTAGTTGAAAACACCAGCCTATTTGCCTTGCTGTTCTGATCTGGGGTTTTTTAACCCCCTCTCCCAAAATCTCCTGCCACTGCATCACTGATTCTCTTATCTGCTATGTTCAATGTTGTTTCTGTGTAACCACGCTCTTTAAAACCTACTTAGTACTTCTGATTTTTGCTGTTGAAAATCATGCTCTTTTTGGGAAACAAGATAAAACAGACACAGCTCCCATTAGACCCTCTTAGACAAGAAATGATAGCATGCGGACACTGTTCAGTGTGTTGACATACCACAAAGAAGGATACATTTCAGCACCCCTTCACAGGAGAGAGCTTTACAATTAGACAACACGTTAGCTGTTCATCAGAATGGGTAGTATTCATATTGCAATGCCCTTGTGATAGGCTATGTATGGGACAGACCACTAGACCTCTTAGGAGCAGAATCCAGGAACATAAATGTGACATATGAATAAACAAAGCTATGTCCCAGTCTGCCTTGTGCTGTACTGAGGGCCACCATATGGGGGCATCTATAAGGTTTTGTGGTGTGGAACTGATATCAGAATTTGAGCAAGGAGGAAATAGACAGAAAGCACTTGACAAAGCAGACATGCAATGGATTTTTAATCTCAAAACCTTAGATTCAAAGATTGGTATGAACATGGACACCAATTGGCAGGTGTGTCGGTAAATGTCTAATTTTACAAAGAACAATACTGTATATAACACATATGATTTCCTTATGGAAAAGAAAAAGAGAAAAAACAGAAAAAAACTAAAACTTTTGTTTAACACCCCCATTATTCAGCTCTTACATTATACTGGATTTCTATTTGTTTACATTCTTATTTGATTGTAGAATATTTTTAGTTCACTACATATTAAATGAGGGCAGTTTTAAATATCAGACTGTTCTATAACCAAGGGAAACCAACCTCTACCCCCCCCACACACCCAATACCCTGCCTATATCTCTACTAGCTTCAGGCAAGTTTTAAAGTCTGTACAAGTTAATCAACACATTTCTTGTAGGTTAGGAATTGCTACATGCTTACTAATAGAATTAGAAAAGACTAAAACAAGGCTGTCCCCAAGTATGCTCAATAAGTGCTAAAAGATAAAGTCAGTAGTATTTTTCCTTTTTTAAAGCATACCATTCAGTGTACTTCACATTGTCATAGGCCTGACCGCAGCAGCTGAGCTTGTTTAAGCACACCTTCATGTTGTTTAACAATGGATTCCCCACATTTAAATGTGGGCGTGTCATGTCGCAAGATCACATGACATGCGGTCAGGCCCAAGAGGAAGCACTGTCATGGCCAGACACCACAGGAACACTGGGTAGTAACAGCATGACAGAGTAAAAAGGCAGCGAGTGAAGTAAGTTAACTAACATATTAGACTGATATTGAAATTTGCTTGGTCTAGAAAATAGGGCATGCAAATATGTTAAAATGTTGTGATATCATTTACAGAAGCCAGAAAACACGGAAGTTTATTTTCAACCTGTGATTTAAAGCAGAAAGGATAAAGAAACCTCATTGGGCTCTTGTATGTGGAGAAATAAGATTTACAAGGTAAAGAAACATGACACAAACAAAACTAAAGCAGAAACCCCTTTTTCAAAAACACTTAAGTATAGGAAATGCGGGAGGGTTACTCCATGTGTTTGAAAATGCTTTTATCATATTTGCGTATACCTTGCAGCTTGCAGCACGCAGCACGGTAAGCACAAGAAAATGAAGTGCAGAAGTTTGGTTTCAACCTGTGATTTAAAGCAGGAAGGACAGATGAATGTTACTCAGTTCTTATATGTGGAGAAATAAGACTTATAAGGTAAAGAAACATTGTACAAAACAAAATGAATTAAAAAGTAGAAAACCCCTGCTTCTAAAAAACAGGAGCAAAAGTAATAGGGAAGGGTTACTGTGGGAGTTTGAAAATGCACTGATTATATTTGCTTCTGCCTTTCAGCTTGTAGTGCTGTAAAGCACTTGAAAATGAAATGCATGTGAATGCAGAACAAACCACAAAAGACACCAAATATGAGAAATGTAAAACGTTTTATTAAGGTTAGTTGCTATACTATAATTGACGATTTAAAAAGAGCTGGAATGTGTGGAGTCCGGTGTTTCAGTGATCAGAGGAAAAAGTGGTAGCAAGCCCTTAAAGGGGCAATGCAATAAAGGGCAATGTATATAGGTGTTCTATGGTAATAAACTGCAATGTACTATAATTATGTAAATGTATACTAAATGAATCTTTGTTAAAGGATGTATATTTGTTTAAAATACTTAAAGGTTGATCAGTTTGGTTTACATATTGGTCAGATATCCACTATATAAATAAGTAAAATATCAGTGTTAAACACATGAATGAAACAGAATTTGAAATTGAATTATTTTATTTCTTAATATTATAGGATGCCTTTTGAAAAAGCACACTCTAGTGTGAAACCATATGGCTTGGAAGAAGAAAAATAATAAAAGAGAATGAGAAAACAAGCCACAAGACAGTTTCTTGGTTCCTTCATTTTGTCTTCAGACCCCAAAAAAGTTCAGTTTGCCCCTTTCAGAAGGAACAATTAACAGGCACCCATTTCCCATGGAACATCAATTGCTCTTTGGACTCAAGATGTTCCCATTCCACTTGGGATGAGACAGATGAGAGCCGCTACGCAGCTTGTCCAATTTGTAACAAAAGAGAGGCAGTAGATTGAGAAATTCCTCTCTTCTAGTTAGTGGCCAGTCGGATAATTTCCCCCGATGGAACATTCGAACGCGCCCCAGAGAATGTCCTGCTTAGGCATCATAGGTGAGTTAACAGTGAAAAAGGAGGCGTTTTAGCGATGTATAACAAGACTGTATTGTGTGGAGATAAAGAAAGATTGAAAACAGATAAGGTAGTTGAGGAATGTACATAAAGCTGTAAATGGTCTCTTGTGAAGTCAGAGCCCACACTGTAAACTGGGGATGTTGAATCTCTGATTACCAGGAAGGTATGCATTTTACTCTTCCTCACATTGCTGATAATAAAATATTTTGTACACTATAACTGTATCTCTTGGTGATGTCAATACTCACTAGAAAACAAATCCACAAGGGTTTAATTTTTATACATATTTACAAGTGGCTCCTATTTAACTGGAGTGGCTAATGACCCAGACACACTCCCTGATGAAGCTCATTGAATGAAGAACTCTATTGCTAGCAGTAAGGTGAGAGGTGACTGTATCATGAGGCGTATCCTTTCTTTGTACTACTTGAATTAAAAAAATTATGCACTGACTGTTGATGTATGCTTGCACTGCTTTAGCCCCACAGGGCAGACAATGGACATTTTGCAACTCTTGTACTGCTGTCACTTACAGTGAAATTGCAATTAAATAAATTAACTTTGACTCAGTTACCAGTCATGTGACTTATGTGACTATGAGCCAGTAGCTAAATTTTTGGGCAGTGTACCATAATCAGTGCTTCCCTCTGAGTGCATCCCTATTGTTTTTGGAAGCTTGTGGTTAGTTAAGGAGTTTCGTCAACCCTAAAGATGCACCAGCCCCTAGAGTGTTATGCCCTATCAGTTGCATGATGTTGAATAATACTTCCAGAGCCCGTTTGGTAGATTAAGTGATAACAGCACCAAAACTGGACTGCTAGAATCAGGAATAATAGTGCCAGTGATGTGCTGCTAGGCTCAGAGTTATAGAATGAGAGCAGGGCTAGTAGTCTTAGGGATAATGTCATCAGACCAGGGCTGTTGCACTCAAGGTTAATAGCACCAGTACAGGACTGATAGACCCAGAAACTCTAGCCCTAGACAGGACTTTTTTATTATTTGTTTAAAAGTTACATAAATAGGGTTAGGTTCCATGAGATGCAAGACTCATTTATAGAACATCCCAAGTCATAATTACAAGACAATAAATATCAGTCTAATAACAGACATAAATCAACTAGCAAAACAATTGCAGATTGTTCCTGCAATGGCAATTTTTTAAGCCATGTTGAAAAGTGCACAAAGTAGAGGAATTTCAAGGCTGAGGGGACAAATTGTTCCATAGAACAGGGGCCCCATGTGAGAAACAATCTCTACCAAAATGTGTATGACATTTTGGTAAAGAAAAGTCACATTGTGGCACATCTCTGAAGCTGTTTGTGAGCAGGAGCAATTAATACAAGCATAGAAAATTGCCAGCAGATGAAGGCCATTATGGTCAATCTAGTCTGCTCGAGTGTGCAGCTCTGTTATGATATTTCTTTTTTTTTCAGTTAATTGTTTCACTGAATTTTTTGAAGCACAAACACATAACATAGACATGAAAATGCATGTACAGATTCATGGTAAGATATAGTACAGAGCATACTTACAAATGCAGCAACAAGGGATAAGCATGTCATAATTCTTCTTGACCAAAGAAAAGGATACAATGGAAGAACCTACCAGTTATATATCATGCCACCTGTAGGAGGAGCAATGTAAGAAACTGGGCTTCACTATCTTGCTATACAGATTCCCTTATCCTGCACAAAAACACAGAGAAAATAACACAAAAAAACAGGCAACTTCATTACGCATCAAACACATATAAAAGACAAAGAACCTCTGTGTGCAAGCACTGAGGCAATGGTTACCCAAAACGGCATTTGGCCGGGAAGCCAAGTTTCAAAGAAATACAAAATCACACATGCCCCCACAATGGAAAGCATCATGGGCTGCATATGCAGATCACCACAGAATATTATGCTGGTTCAAATTTAAGCAAAAGTGCATGGTGCCAGAAGGCCTCTCACACAGTTTGCACACATACACATATAGTTAAGGTAAGAGGCAGTTGAGGGAAGTGAACATAAGTAGTGTTGACCAGACTGAGATCACTGATGGGAAGCTAGCTTTGTTCCATACAACTAGGCTGTGCAACATCACCCAAATACCTGTTCTAGGCTTTAAACAGGCAAGGAAGGGGCTCCAGCAGAGAGTATACCTCAGAAAGGTATTTGCAAGGATTTGAGATAAGCAGTCTAGAGTGGCCAGAGTTGAAAGGGTATTCAAAACCTCTGTTGATGATGGAATATCTGAGGTTCTCCACCTGCAGGGAATGAGTCTCTTGACTTGGATACTGAGAAGGGAAAGCCATCTACTTGGGTTGGGGTAACGGTGGGGGGATGGTAGGGGATACCCAAAATCCAAAATTTGGGGTCCAACTGGATCTTAATGCCAGGCACATGCATGGCTAAATCTCTGGCAGAGCTCCAAACTGGGAATATAAGAGGGCAATCCCAGAGTATATGCTTCAGGTCTCCCTGTTGAGCTAGATACCTCCAGCACAAGTTGTTGTCTAACAAATTGTGTTTGTGCAGAAAGGGACCTGTATCAATGGTGAAGTATCTTGTTTTGAATAAGTTTGCTTTCGGCATAAGGGTACACCATATGTGCTTGTCTCCAGCAGTATGCCCATTGTGTATCTGATATAGTAATTTGCAAGGCTTTCTCCCATTTAACCCTAGCATTTGCAGACTGTGTGGGGAAATTGTCCCTTAGTGCCATAAGAATCTTGCATGCCTGCCCTCTGGACAGAATATGCCAATATGAAGGAGTCTCCAGGAGGGTCATTGAGGGTCTGTTCTCAAAAAGGCTTGGATTGCGCTTCACAACTGCAGAAACTTCCAGAAATCTAATCTGGCAATCCCAGTGCCTTGGGTCAGTTCTGGGAAGGATTTTAAACAACTGCAGTTTGCTACCAAAAGATCCCCCACTTTGTTAACTCCCTCCTTTGCCCAATGGGGCCAATAGAGGGGTTTGTGGTCAATCCGAATATCAGCGTTATTCCACAGAGGGGTCATACTTGTAGGTAATGGAGCTAGGCATAGTTTCCTGTGAGCCTTAAACCAGTATTTTCTTGATGAGGCAATGGTGGGGTGGAGTTTTAGATCACGTGGAGGGGGATTATATAGTAATAGAGAGAGAGAGAGAGAGGTGAGAGACCTTAGATATGGACCTCTCAATACACAGCCATTGCGGGGAGTCCTATGCTGGAGCATGAAACCACTGCAAAGTCTATGTGATGGAGTAGGCCCATTTGTACTCCTCCAGCCAGGGAAGGGACCAGCCCCCTAACTTCCAATGTGAGGGCAGTTTGTTTCTGCTATATCTGGATGGTTTCTAGTCCCATAAAAATGTGCCAAACATAGCATCTATTTGCTTGTAGCACTTGCGAGGAAGTTCTAGTGCTATATGGGAGATAACGTATAACAATTTTGGTGCTGAAATCATTTGATAGCCGAAATATTTCAGGCCAGGGTAAGATGCAGGGCTCGCCACCTGTCCAGCTCCATTTTAAGTTCTGCAATCAAGGGTTTCAAGTTTAAATCCCACATTTTTATCAGATCCAGGGCTATATGGTTCCGTAGATGCTTAATGTCTGAAGGGGACCAGTGTAGACCATGGGGGGAAACTAAGGGCAGGCTACAGAGGGCATTGAGAGGGAGCACTTCTGTTTTTGATTGGCTCATCTTTAAGCCTCATATTGTTGTGAAATCAGATAATAGAGTAAGCGGGGGGGCAGGTTGTCTAGTGGGACCAGCAGATCATCTGCATGCATGAGAGTAACATACCTCTGGCTCTCAACTGGAATACCCTGTGTAGGCTGGTGTTGTCATATGGCAGCAGCCAAGGGCTCCACGGTAATGATGAACAAAAGGGAGGAAGAGAGGACAGCCCTGACATGTTTCTCTGCCCAGGGGGAAGGGGTCAGAGAGGTCAGCATTAGTCAGCAGCTTTGCAACTGGGCGATGGTAAAGTGCTTTAATCCAACCTATAAAGTGGTCCCCAAACCCCATATGGAGGAGGACCTGAAACAGGTAGTCCCACTCCAGGAAGATAAAGGCCTTCTCAAAATCTATGGCCACTGCTGCTGCTGGAGTGCACAGGGATTTGGCTACATAGAACAGATTAATCAGTGTGTAGATATGATCCCTGCTGTATCTACCTGGGACAAAGCCCATCTGAGAGGATGTATGATACAGGAGAGGTAAGGGCTTAGCCTATTAGATAAGATTTTTGCAAAGAGCTTGCTGTCAGCATTTATTAGGGATACTGGACGATAGCTGGAGAGCAGGGTGGGATCCTTCCCTTTTATAGGGAAGGCTGATCACAGCTTCTCAGAGGGTTGGTGGGAAGGAGCCTTGTATCAGGGCATCATTGTATAAGGAGCTTAGTAGAGGGGATATTATGGCGGATTTGGTTTCCATGGAGAACCCATCTCCTCCAGAGGCTTTCCCTTTATTCATAGATTTAAGGGCCGCTTCCACCTCCAAACTAGTGATGGAGGCTTCCACAGCCTCCACCTGGTGTTTCTGAAGCTGTGGGAGAGTCAAGTGGGAGAGAAAGTCCTATGTTCTATCATTGTTCGGAGGCCTAGAGGAGACATATAGTTTGGTGTAATATAGTTTCATTATTTTACTAATCGCCACTGAGTTTGTTTGTGTTTTCCCCTGGTGGTCCCTGAGGCCAGCTATATAGTGCTTCACTTGTTGCTTCTTCAATCTGTAGGCTAACACTTCCCTCCTTTCTTCCCCCCCTTTCCAAAATGTGTGTTTCAGATGGAGAATGTTCACTTCTGCTTTCCTGGAAAGGAGGTCATTAATTTCCATTCTGAGCCTAATGATGTTACAACCTAATGGGGAGTGTGTGCTATGAATAGGTGAGGATTTTGCTTCCTGCTCAGTCTGTTTATCAAGCAAAACCAGAAAGTTGTTTACACTTCTGATGCCTTCTGGAGGCATAGACCATGATCCTCCCATCCCCGGTAGAGTGGCCTTAAGAACCTCCCAGGTGCTCCCTGGACTAGTGTTCATAATGGGATTTTCCACCAGGAACTGGGATACCTCCTTCCTGAGCCACTTCCTAAAGTCTGAGACATGAAGGATCAATGGGTCCAACCTCCATGAAGAAGGGGGTAGGGTGTCAGGTCTCCATAGTGAGTGAAAATGGAAAAGGGGAGTGGTCAGATATGATTGTGGGGAGTATCACGGAGTCTATAGCCTTCTGTGCAATATGCCTAGATACCATCCAGTAGTTAATTCAACTGAAAGTGCCATGCACTGGGCAGTGAAATGAGTAATTCCCATCCCTGGGATGGGTAACATGCCAAATATCAATTAAGCCTGCATCCTTCACTAGCTGCAACAGGGTGAAATGAGCTTTGAGGTGTTGGTCTGGGCAATTAGAGCTACGATCCAGGAGGGGGTCCAGGGGTAGACTGAAGTCCCCCACCCCAATGATAGCGGGTATACAGTCTTTGAGCATAGAGTAGAGGGCTTGAGACACCTCATGCAAAAATGCTGGAGCATCATCATTGGGGCCATAAACATTCCCTAGCAGTAGGGGGCCATCAGGGGTATCCATTTGGATGAAAACCCATCTCCCCTGGGCATCATGCTTGGTGTGCGTGGGGGTCCATTTAAGTTGCTTATGGATGAGGATTGTGACTCCCCGTTTCTTGGTGGGGCAGAGGAGGAAAAAGCCTGACCCACTCAGACTTTAGATAGCCTGTTGTGACCTATCTTATTCAGTTTCATCTCCTATAGAAATGCCAGTTTGGACCTCAGTTTCTTTAAGTGCAAGCTCACCTGTTTCTGTTTTACCGGGGTGTTGAGGCCCTGCACATTCCAGGTGTGACAGTGCAAGTCATCTATAATCTGGTTTAAAAGTGAGTTATGCTCTGTGGATACAGTATATAAGGGGGTTCTCACTGAGTTCCAGTCTGGCATTACAACACATTCAGCTAAGCAGTACCTCCCTGTCCAGTGTAAAATAATGCTATACTTATATCAAGCGAGTTCAGAGTTGCCTAGTTTGAATCTTGATAACCTATAACACAAGAACTTAAGACCCAAAATAGTAATGCTAAATATCTATAACCATTAACAAAGGCCGTAGCCTTGATAGAAAAGGAGTGGGGCAGGTGTGAAGCCGGCAACCTAAGCGCCAGGGCCGACCCGTGCACTCATGGGGGTAGATCATCCACGGTAGGCAAATTAGTTCAAAACTGGGGAAGCCTGTTGTGGCAGCCACAAGGGAACTCTGTGAGCAGCCAAGGGTGTGGGACCAAGTCAAATGCTTTGCAAAAGTCTAAATAAATTACATCCACTGCCTGTCCCCTGTCCACTACCCTTGTGACCCAGTCAAAGAAGTCAACCAAATTTGTCTGGCATGATCTTCCTGACTCGAAACCATGTTGTCTAGGGTCTTGGAACCCATTTGACCCCAAGTAGTCCACCAGTCCTTTTAAGAGTGGACTCCATCAGCTTACCCACAGTGGAAGCTAAGCTGACAGGGCGATAGTTCCCTGGGTCATTCCTAGGTCCATTGTTGTGTAGTGGCATCTCATGTGTCAGCCTCCAGTCCCTTGGTACCATCCCAGTCTCTAGAGAGGTAGAAAACAGGTCCACCAAAGGGCCAGCCAGAATGTCGACCATCTCTTTTAACACCCTTGGGTGTACTTGGTCCAGCCCCAGTACTTTGTCCACCTGGATAGCCGTGAGACCATTTAACACTGTTTCTACTGAGATGGGTGCTTCCAAATCCCCCCAACCCCCTGAAGCAGCTTCCCTACTGCTTCTAGGTACCGGTCCCTCCTTTTCCCTTGTGAAGATCAAGCTGAAGCACTGGTTTAATACCTCAGCCTGCACCTCACTATTCTCCACCCATCCCCCCACCTTCTTCAGTCTCACAATACCCTCCTTCTTCTTCTTTTTTTCCTTTACATGCCAGTAGAAATCCTTTTCTCCTGTCTTGATTCCCTCAGCCAATTGGAGCTCCCTCCTTGCTTTTGCTGCCCTGACAGTTCTGCTTGCCACCTTACATTACAACAGGTAAGCTTTTCTATCCTCATACCTCTGTGTACACTTATAGTTATGAAAGGTTATTCTTTTCTCCTTCACCCTGTGTGAAACTTTGATGGTGAACCAGGTAGACCATTTTCGTCTGGTGTTCTTGCTCCTGATTTTGGTACAGGACAGTGTAGCCTCTGCGATAGCAGCCTTTATTACTTTCCACTTCTGCTTTACCCTCATCTTCGGCCTAATCCTAGAGAGATGTAGATCCTCTACCCTAATATTCTGGACATATTCTCCATTGGCTAAGGCCAAGTCCAGAATTGCAACACACCTAGTGGGGTTTTGACCCACTGCTCCAAAAAGTCATCCTGGAAGCCATCAAGGACATATCTTTCCTTGGAGCTGGTAGTCGATAGTGTTTCCCAGTCAACTCCTGGAAGATTGATGTCACCAGTAAGCATGACTTTGCCTTTGGATGCCTGTGTTGTAATCTGTTCACTTAGGTTCTCATCTTTCTCTGCTACCTGTGAGGATGGTCTATATATCACTCCCATTCTGACCTTCTCCCCCCTTGGTGACCGGAGTTGCACCCAAAGGACTTCAGGTTTCCCATCTGTTTCCTGATCCCTCATGAATAGAGCTGTCCCCTTCCCTGCATCCCTATCCTACCTGTATAGCTTGCAACCTGGCACCTCAAGATCCCAATCGTTATGACTGGACGCACATGTCTCAGAGACTACCACAATGTCCATCTCACTCTCCACCATCAGCACTTGCAAGTCATCCATGTTGTTTGCTAGGCTTCTGTCATTTAGGGAAACAACCTTCTATCCCTCCTGATGTATTGTCCATGCCCCCTTGTGCCCTTCCCTGGTAACCTGCTTTTCTATCCCCTTCAATAATTCCCAGTGTTGTATTTGTCTGCCCTTCTAACCCCCATGCCTGGTCTTCTGCTACTCTATCCCCTTTAATATCTCCCTCTGTCTTGTTTTCCTGCCCTCCTTGCTCCCCCAGATAAGTTCCCCCCATACCCTTCATCCCCAACCGGGGGGGGGGGGCAATGGTCTCCCTCTCCAGGCATCCTAAACTTCTTTCCAACCCTGAGTGCCCCCCCTTCCTAGTTTAAATTATATGAGGTAGTCATAAACTCACCCAGTATCTGCTTCAGGAAAGCCAAGCCTTCTTTGCTAAGGCGGAATCTGTCCCAGTCATACAAGTTTTAGTTTACCCATGTTGACCCTCACCCCCCACCAACCCAAACCCCATGGCCTTGCACCATTCTGCCAACCAGGCATTAGATGCTTAAAGTAGCAAAGTTACATGCGCAACTGGGCAGACTAGGTTGGCTGCAGGCCCTTATCTGTCTTCAACATCTATGTATCTATGTAAACTCGGCAATTCTTTGCTTCCTATCTGAACTTGCCCTAGGAACAGGTAGGACTTCAGAGAAGGCCACTGTTTTACCTTCATTGCTGTATACCCTGGCCAGCTCCCTGAACCTTGCTTGTACCTTTCTGATAAATCAGTAGGGGTTTGATTGATGGCCAATTTGTAAATGAAAGATAACTAGTGAAAAGTACACCTGGAAGAGTGAGATAACCAATTTAGCTGGTGTAGTAAAGCACAATGAGGGCTTGTAGGCTCGGGGATAATAGCATCAGGGCCATGCTGGTAGGTAAAAGAGTAATAACACCAGAGCAGAACTGGTACTTTCAGGGGTAGTAGTGCTAGAGCACCACAGCTGGACTGGTAGACTGAGGGCAATAGTGCTAGATCAGATTTGGTAGACAATGGGGCATTAGTGCCATAGCAGGACTATTAGGTAAATGGTAATCACTTCAGGGCAGGGCTGGTAGGCTCAGGGGTTAATAGTGCCGTAGCAGAGCTGGTAGGCTTAGGGGTACTAGTGCCTGAGCAGGGCTCGTGCACTCAGGGGTTATAGTGTCTCAGCAGGGCTGGTAGGCTCAGAAGCAAACATACCAATGCAGTGCTGGTATGCTTATGGGTATCAGTGCCACAGTTGGGATGGCAGCAGTGTGGTAATAGTGCCAGAGATGAGCTGGTGGGTGGTGGGGAAATAGAAGCAAAATATCTAGGGTCCACACATAGGAATGATGGTGCCATGATCAGTAACACATACAGATCCAGAAGAAAAGACCAGCACCCATCTGCTGCTTTCCTTTTATTAAGTAATAGTAGACACAAAAGAGAAAATTTAGTATACTTCTTTTATTGTACTGCAAATTGAGCAATTCCACAGCAATCAGCAAAACAGCATGCAGAGACTCCCATGAGATTCCTGATGTATTTCCCATACAAATGTATGCTTTCTCTGTATTGTCTGGCTATGCTGTCCTTTGGAAGAAATGTTAAACTGAGGTCCCTTCTGTCAATCACTGGTGCTGTCCTAGTAGGTGTTTAGATTAAAGTAAAAGAAAAAAAAACACTTTTTGCAACAGTAGAGATTTTCCTTTGTGTCCTGACCAACAGTACCCTTCAAATAAAAGCAGGTCATGCAATTGTCCAAGGTTGTATGTGAGTGTTGATGTGTAAAATGGATGCCACAGCACATTTAAAGTCACTTCAGTAGCAGTCTCTCATTGCTTGTAAAGCATTTTGGGATACAATGTGCATGAAAAGCACTATACAAATAACTCTTCTTTGCTGGAATCTGCATCAGTTTAGCATCATACTGCACTATTATTACTATAACAACAATTACTATAACAAGTTATTTTTAAATAGATTACTTTCTTATTCTGACTGAGCTTGACATATGCTCTCTGAATCCATTAAAATTTAGTGTCCTCTATCACTGCAGTGTGTTTAACCCAACGTGTTTTACAGTTTCTTGTTCAAATCACAGAAATCTGAAAAAGAACCTGAAAAAGGTAAAGCAATTTATTTATTTATTTCAAAAGTTTCACCAGGAAAGGCATACTGAGCTGATACATAGAGTCATAGATACATAGATACTGTCAGCAGATAAGGGCCTATGGCCCACCCAGTCTGCCCATTTGAGCGCACAAGATCACTTTAAGTTTTTCTACAAGTCTGTTGCCCCTTACCCCTGACCTCCAGGATTCCCTTATGTCTATCCCATGCATTCTTAAATCCCGTGATCGTTTCAGCCCTCACCACTTCCTCAGGCAGGGTGTTCCACTTGTCCACCACCCTTTATGTGATGTAATTCTTCATCATGTTTCCTCTGAATTTCCCTCCCTCCAACTTGATCCCATGCTATCTAGTTCTGGAACATCTTTTTCATTGGAAAATAATGTTTTTCGGCACCCTGTTTCTCCCTGTAATGTACTTGTATGTCTATCATATCCCCTCTCTCCCTTCTCTCCTACAGGGAGTACATATTCAAGTCCTTCAGCCTGTCCTTATAGGACTTGTGATGCAATCCCTGTGTCATCTTTGCTGCCCTCCTCTGAACCTTGTCTTTACATAGATAAGGTCTACAGAACTAGACACTGTTCTCCAGGTGGGGCCTCACTATTGTCTTGTATAGTGGAATTATGACCTCCCTTTTCCTACTGGTGATGCCTCTGCCTGTGCATCCCAGCATTCTATTTGCTTTACCCTCCGCCTTGTGGCACTGTTTTCCTACCTTGAGGTCATCAAAGATGATAACCTCAAGGTCCCTTTCCTGCTTGGTTCATGCTGTATCCTCAACCCCCAACTGATATGTTGTTCCAGGGTTTTTGTGCCCCATATGCATTATTTAGCAATTTTGCATTAAATTTCAACTACCAAACCCTTGTCCATTCTTCAAGCTTCTGCAGATCCTTCCTCATTCTGTTTACACCCTCTGATGTGTCCACTCTGTTACAGAGCTTCGTGCCATCAGCGAACAGGGAAATCCTGCCTTCTAGGTCCTACGCAATGTCACTGATGAAGATGTTGAATAGGACAGGTCCCACCACTGAACCCTGTGGCACCCCACTGGTCACTCTTCCCTCTATGGAGTGACAGCCATTTACCACCACCCTATGTGTCCTGCCACCCAGCCAATTACCAACCCACTGCACTACTGTCCTGCCCACTCCCATATTCCCCAGTTTCTTTATCAGCCTTCTATGCGGCATAGTGTCAAAGGCCTTGCAGAAGTCCAGATAGGCCACATCCACTGCCCTCCCCAATCCACCTCCCTTGTCACCCAGTCAAAAAATTCAGTTCTATGTCATAACGGTGAAAGCCTAAAGGCAATCACTGTTATACAGAAGTTAAGAGTGCTGAAAATTTATTTTGGCACTCTGACACCCCGGCACACAGCAAAATGGCGCTGGGGACTTAGTTTTTTAATGTTTTCTGCAGGGCGCTGTGCCCCCACCCCCTACTAAAGGATTTTAAACTCGGGGATGCATGTTGGGGAGTGAAATGTAAAAATAAAATGCTGGCTGGGCACAACAAAACGCACTAGCGCCTGGACCCGAGCCCAGTACCTGCCACCGACGCCGCAACCCACCCAACACATGACAGGTTCAGCTTGGCAACCCACCACGGCACCACACCTCCACATCCTCACTCTGCATGCCCACTCCCACCCCCGCATGCATATGTATAGTGACATCGTGTTGTTATAGTTGACCACCCCCATCTAGCCGCCCTACACCCCATAGCCATCCCTGAAATGTGCTGGGGAGTGGGACACCGTTATTGTAGGTGCCCATTCCCCAGCGCTCTTATCACAGGATACCAAAAATTCAATGAGTTCGGTCGTTTTGTTCTGGCATGACCTCTCCCCAGTGAAACCATGCTGCCTTGGGTCCTGTAGTCCATTGGCAACCAGATGTTCCACCAACACTCCTTCAGTAGTGCTTCCAAGATCTTCCCCACAACCAAGGTCAGGCTGACTAGTCTGTAGTTTCCTGCTTCCTCTTTGTTCCTGCTTTTGTATAAGGGGACCTACATCTGCTGTCCTCCAGTCTTTGGGTACTTCCCCTGTTTCCAGTGATTGACTAAACAGGATTGCCAGAGGTTCAGCCACCACCTCTCTTAGTTCCTTTAGGAACCTGGGGTGCACCCCATCCAGCTCCATTGCTTTATTGACTCTTATTCCCTCTAGTTCCTTTAGGACCCTTTCTAGTGTAAAGGGACTTGTGTCCATTTCTGTGCCCTTCCCACCCCTTGTACTCCCTTCAGGCCCGTTACCCTCCCCTTCCTCAGTAAAGACTGAGCAGAAATATCTGTTCAGTATGTCAGCTTTACTTTTGTCATCCTCCACGCTGCCCCCCGTCCTCCCCCTTCAGTCTCACTATCCCTCCCTTTGCCCTTCTTTTTTCACTTATGTACCTGTAAAAGGTTTTGTCCCCTCTAACCACTGATTTTGCAATGCTGTCTTCTGTCTGAGCTTTGGCTTCCCTTACTGACCTCCCTGCCTCCCTTTGCTTCTCCTGGTACTTAGATAGTTACTTTATTTATATAGTGCTCCTTTCCTGAGATTCGGAGCACTTCACAGTCAGTACAATACCACAATATCAAAAGTATACAAACACACAATTAAAATCTACACCATTATCCAGTTGCACATAATAAATAGGATTATCTATCTAATCAATTCCAATAAACGTGGTTATCTAAAAACTTAATTAAAAGCCTGGTTAAATAAATAAGTGTTTAAACCTTTTTTGAAGGTACTTCTCCCTATTCCCTTCTGCCTGTGTCTTTTTGTATTGCCTGAATGCAATCTTTTTGGCTTTCACTTTGTCCACCACCTCCTTGAAAAAAACATAATGGACTCCTCTTCCTTTTTTCCTTGCTAGCCTGCTTAATACATAATTGTGTTGCTCTTGTAATTCCTGTTTTAAATATTGCAAACTGTTCCTCCACTCTAGATTCCCTCCCAATTCCTGTTAGTGCCTCTTTCAAGCATGTCTCCATTTTCCCAAAATCTGCCCTCCTAAAATCCAGGATACATGTTCTTGTGCAGTTTTGTTCTGCTCATTCTGTAATTTTAAACCACAGTGAGAGGTGGCCACTGTTCCGCAGGTGCTCCCCCACTGTCACCCCTATCACACTGTCCCCGTTTCTGAGCACAAGGTCCAGTATTGCCTTCTGCTGAATTGGTTCCATGATCTGTTGCTTAAGGAAGGCACCCTGAAGGAAGTCCAGGATAACTCTGCTCCTAGTTGATGCTGCAGTGAGGTGGCTTCAGTCCACGTCAGGAATATTGAAGTCTACAACCAGCACCACCTCCCCCTTTTCCGCCATACTTTGGCTGGCTATCATTAACTCCCTATATGTCTCTTCCTCCTGAGCTGGTGGTCTGTAGACCACTCCTGTGCAGATGGCTGACCCCATTTTCCTTTCCAGCTTAACCCACAGTTTCCCTCCATTTTGTTCCTCCTGAAGTCTCTGTGGCCTTTACGCCATCTTTCTCATAAAGTGCCATTGCTCCTCCTTTCCTTCCCGCCCTGTCTCTTCTGAATATTTTGTAGCCGGGTATGGCTATCTCCCAGTTGTGATTATTATTACACCAGGTCTCTGTGAGGCCACAATGTCCAGGTCTGACTGCACCATGGCAGCCTCCAGATCCTCCATCTTGTTGCTAAAGCTCCTGGCATTGGCACACATGGCTTTCCATGATGTGACCTCCCTGGTCTGTTTTGCTGTTGTACTCCAGTCCCCTACCTGGTTGTCCTTTGTCCTTGGTTCTCCCTGCTGAATGTCTTTCAGTTGTATTTTGTCCCTTTTCTGTCTATCTACATTTTAAGTGCCTATCTCCATCTTTTGCAGATTGCTTTGTACTGATATCTCCTCCTTCTGTTCTCCAGTTCCAATGCTAGCTAGGGGGGTGGGCAATTAGGTACCCTCTTTACTGACCTACCCCCCCCTTTGGCTAGTTTAAATGCTTGTCCATGTAGCATTTAAACTTTTCATTGAGTGCTTGGATTCCCCTCCAGGATGGATGCAGGCCATCAGCTTGAACAAGCCCCCATCCCTCCACATGGGTCCCCAGTCACCAATGAATCTGAACTCTTTCTCGCAGCACCAGGTCTTCAACCATATGTTAAAGTTCCCGGTGTGTGCACCCCTACATTCTCCCTTTCCTCTCACAATTAATACTTCTGAGAAGGTGACAGATGTAGCTACTTGCTTGAGACACCCCCCAATTTTCTAAACTCTTCCTAAACCTCCTTAGGCTCCCCATTGTTCAGGTCATCAGTTCCTAGGTGAATAATGATGTCCAGCTCTCCCTCCCATCTCGCCTTCCTGGGGATCCCCAGGATCTTCCTTCCATCCCTCCACACCATGGCACCTGATAGGCATCTCACCTCCCTGTCCACCCCCCTTGCGTGTTCCTACCTCAATCCCCTGTATGACAGAGTCCCCCACCAGGATTTGCTTCTTCCTCCTCTGGGGTTCACTGCTCCCCCAGCTGAGGTCACCTCCTCAGCTGACCTCCACATCCTTTCCTTCCACTTCTCCAGGTGCCTCTGTCTGGTTGTCCCCATTTGGCAGTGCAGCATATGAGTTCAAGAGTGGAATAGGATTTGGGATGTGCCTCTGCCTGACTATTCTAACCCACCTCGAGCCCACCGTTGTCTAAGTGCTCCTCATTCTTGGCATCCTTTAAGGTAGTGGTGTTGGACTGGGTGATCTCTGGATGGAGGCGGAGGTACTCCTGACCCAGTTTACCTCTGTTCTGCATCTGGCAACTTTGTACCACAGTTCAGAGAGATGACAGCAGATAGGGCAGTACCTCAGTGTCCAGAAGGTCTACATGAAAATGACTGCCCTGCAACCACTGCATTGCACCACTCCCCACATTATTCTGCACTTATACAGCTATTACACTATTTGTGTAATTACACTATTTGTCTGTTAGCTATTACACTAGTTGTCTGTTTTTTGAAGCCCTCCTTCTAGTTCTCCCTAGACCTGTAGCTCTTCTTCAAGGTCCCTGAATTTTTTTATTTTTTTTTGGAAGTACTTTTAATTGATGTCAGTTTTTTTTTTTTTGTTTGTTTTTGAAGTTTATGCTGTAATTTTTACTTGGTGTCAGTTTTTTTATTTTTTGTAATTTGTGCTATGGTAGCCCCCCAAGTCGACTGCACTTCCATATTATGGCAACTTGTTGTGCAAAGGGCAGACTTACTCCCCTTATGCCCCTCCCACTCCACAGCCCCTGCTATTACCTGTGCTTGGCTCCTGTCAATCAGATTTACCAGGGCATTTAATTAACAGTGGGGATGGGCAAACATTTGCAGCAAATAAAAACAGCAAGGAACAACAGCCCCTCTTAAATATCACCATAATCGGTTTCAAATTTTCAACACAAAGTAAGAACAGCAAGGAAATAACAGCCCCACTTAAATCACACAAAAATATTTCAAATTTTTAACAGGAAGTAAAAACATCCAAGTATTAACAGCCCCACTAAAAACATACCAAAATAGGTTTCAAATTAGAAGAAATAGTTTTCTAATTCAAAGAAATAACAGCCTCACTTAAATCACACCAAAATAGGTTTCACATTTTCCCAAATCAATTCCCTGTTAGCCTCTTATACGTAGTCAAAAAACCAACCTGCTACCAAGAGAAATCAACAGTAAGCAGTAAAAAAAACAATAAAAGCAACAGTGAGCAGCTTGTTTCCAGATGCATCCTGGGGGAAGGGGAAGAGGAGAATAATATAAAAAAATCATAAGCAATAATATGAAAACTCATAAGAAGAATAACAAAAAAATCATGAGCAATAATTACGCTAGGTATAAGGACTAAACAACCAACACTAATCTACAAACATAAGGATATAAACATCTAAGCATTTATACAATGTTTTTGCAATTTATTGGACATTGCAAACATAGAAGCATTTATACAATATTTGTGCAATTTCTTGAGTAGATTATGTAAGGGTGAGGAGGTGATTACAACCTGGGGGATTGAAGGAGGAACAATTAAAGTGCAAAGTGCAATAAGAAGGAAGCGGTATATATGAGCATGAATTAGTAATTAGTGGCATGTGCTATAGTATGCAGAGAAAAAGAAGGTGTGGCATGAAAGAGTCATCCTCATAGGAAAGGTGATAACTCAGTTTTTTCATTCAGCCCTGGCAACCTTGTTGTATCCATGTTAAAATCCAGTAATTCCCATTTTTAGGAGAAGTGCATCAAAATCTGCCCCATCACATTTTTTTTTCCTGTGGTGTTTCTACACACAAATATAATCACATGTTCCATCTTTTTTGATCCAGCTCCTACTGCTTCTTTCCTATGCTTTACAAAGGCATTGGTCTGATCCTCAGGTAAAATTGACCACAGATGCTCACACACTGTCTTTAATCTGCTTTAATGTTTTTCCTATAGGAAATAAATGTGCCAGAGGAGAGCTGGCAAGCTTAGGGTAGTAGAGCCAGAGGTTCACTGCATCACTGTTGTATCTCCCCAGTCTATTAGTTTCTCCTATTGGCAGGGACATCATGCCAAGACAATTTCAGGGGTGCACACTATAAACAATTAATTAATGAGGCACTCAGTTATACTTTTACAGCCCTTCTGGGTTCAAAAAACAATATCTAGATAGAAGGGGGCACATGTTCTCATCAGACTCTATGGGTGTGACAGCCCTGCCTATTGCTCTAATCTCTTCTTCCTTTACTTCCCTAGGTCTGACTACACATAATCTGTCTACCTATCAAATATGTTTCCACGTTATGTAAGCAGCAAGACACAAAGGGGTGTGCATGCATTATGCTGACATAACAACACACCTAGGGGTATAGTGAGGTACCCTGCTGCAGGTGAAGTACTTTCAGTCCCTGGAAGTGTGATTAGATCAGCATTATACACAACATGATATGTATTATAGTGCTGATAAAATGGGTAAACTGAGAACATTTTAAACAAAAGCAGAAGCCAATTAAAAAAATACATTTCATTTTGTTAAAAGTACAGAGCAAAAAGTTGTCCCTCCTCTGTTGTCAGGCATCTATTGATCCACATATTCAAAAGACAGAATGTTTTTTAACATGGATTGCAGGAATTTAATCTTCCCCAGAATTCTACTGGCTAAATGCTCACCTTTCCCCATAAAAACACACACAACAAAAGGCCTCTGTAAAGATCAGGATTCAATTTTATCTGTGGCAGGGCAAGCAGTAAAGATGTCCCTTGTGAACATGTAAGGATGGGTGGTCCACATTAACAAAAGAAGCTCCATAAAATAAAATTGAGTGGTACTTCATTTTTTTTAATTTGTGGATATGTGTAATTATGGGAATATGAAAGCAAAGAATATTTAATCAGTTTGTTGTTTTTATCTTGAGGGGATTTTATTTTAGGGCCTAGGTGATTTTTTGAGGGAGTTTTATTTTTTGAGTCTAGATGACTTTTTAGTGAGTACAAGTGTCAGTCATGTTTGCAATGGTAATCAGGCAGTTTGGAAAAAGGCATTGACACTGTTAGTTTGCTCCATCCGAACTGCCAGCATGTTTTGCCTATGCATTAGATAGCTCTAAGACAAAAGTGCCAACCAATCAAGATGCAAGATTTTCCCTTCACATTTTATAATAATTTCCAACCTCCTAGTTCCCTGCACCAGGGCTTTGATCTTTTGTGTCTCCTCAACCTTCTCTTATCTTGATTTCAGGTACCTTTCAGATTCCCTGTTTCTTCAGGATTCCCCAGGTACATTGGAGCAGATAAGTTCTTATTTTAAATAGTTTCCCCCTCATTTATTTACTAAGCATAACATTTGCACTTCTGCCATTAGCAAGCAAACATTATTTGTATTGACCAATTCATGTTTTTGTGTGTTTTTACTTATTCTGGCCACAGACTCAAGTGAAAACTACACACAGTCTAAAATCCTATTATTTTTTGTCTGCAACTATAAAGCACATTCAAAATGCATTTCAGTACCTCTTGGAACAAACCAGTTTCTAGGTTCATTCAGGGAGACCATCGCTCTCTTCTCCGCTGCTCCTTTCTACAGTTACCGGTTTCAAAAGGATGGACCAACCTTCTGAATTTTATGCCAGGGCTTTGCACCTCTGCATTATTTTGGCCAACAGCCAAAGTTCCCCTCCCTGAGACCATTTTATCTGGTTTACTGCTCAAACACTCAAGATATGGTTGGGAATTAAACTAAACACACAGCTCTTGCAAAACCACTATTCTTTTGTAGAGTACTTGTCGTTGATGGTGACTTTCTCCCTGCACACATCAATCCCAATTTTCATAGGTGAAGATGCTTGAGACCAACATATTTTTCAGTTCTTTGACCCACCTGAACTCCTTCCCTTTGGAACACTTCAACAGCAGTGTGGTCTTACAGACCAAGAGCACTTTAGGTGCCTCCAAGTACAGATGGTACTGGGTCATAACAGCAAAAAAAATAAAATAAAAAAAACAGCAACCACCTTTACAGTGAACTGAATATAGTGAAGATGAAGTCACAGAGTGACAACAAGTATGAAGGGTCAAAACAGCAAAGACATACTCAATACAGCATCAATACGTCTTGTCCCTGAGTGCTTTATCTCTTTGATATAAGTATATGTCACACGGTAGGAGACTTTTTCCCTTCTGACTCTTCAAAAACTGAGCTGACATGTCCGCAGACAATGCGCCACATGAACCAGCAATGCTGAACTGCTATTATCAACACAATACAAGGACACACAACCTGAAACCCCTCATGGCACAAAATTGCATGCAGACAAATATTCCCCAACAAAGTAATAACACCTGTGCCCCCCCCAGCAAACAGCAGATTAACCCATATGGAACAACACACTGACACAATTTCAAACACCTGCACACCATAGCCCAGCCCTTGAGCACAATAATATTCCTCAATGACGAGAGTTCCAATACTAACACAAAAAATGTCTGCCAACAATATGTGATCATGTCACCACTTTATGTGCGGGGGGGGTTTTGCCCCCAACAACATCCTCATCAATGGACAAGTTACCACACCAGTGCCAGTAATGGTTCTTGTAGCAAGTCACAGAACTATAGCCAGCCAAAGGCAGCACTCAACTACACATTCACTGTCATATCCAGCAGCTGATTTCACTGTCACCCTCCTTCCCTCACTGAAATGTGTTTGCTCATATTCCCTTGCTATTTTCACCCAACATCAGTACGAACTGTCTCCTGCATAAACCAAATAATCACACACATCTTCCAGTCCTAGCTCTTATGTTACCTACTATGATACTAAAAGCCATCCAGAATGTCCTTTGACCCCATTTTAATGGGAACCTATATTGAGGCTTACAAGATCTTCTCAAAAACTGCATCCAATTAATCCCAGACCGCTGGAACTGGGAATTAAATGCCTCAGTCTCCCCGTCTACCTGGTTGAAATATGCTTTACTGGTGGATGAAGGTCACTTCCTCCACAGGGTGGAGAGAATTTGCCTGGAAGTGTTGATATATTTTTTAGAACTTCAGTGTTAGTCACAAAACATATGTAAAGATGCAGCAAGATGTTGATGGTGCAGCCTGTATTCCATGCCTCTCGGATTCTTGTAAGTAAATGCTATTGGGAGGCAGTATTATGATGCTTGGGAGGTGATGATCATCCTGCACACCTCCCAGGGGAAGGAGGATAGATAAGAGAAAGCAAGATACAGAGGCTTGAGAGCTGAGGCCAGAGAGGCTACAGGTGCTGATACAGAGGAGAATGGAAAATAACAACGTGCAGAATATGGCATAAAGATGGGAAAGGCTGCATAGCTGAAAGGGAATGGACACGCATGAATGGATGGGAAGACAGGGCAGACAGAATATTTTAGAGAGTGAGGGATGGAGGACCGCCTGGATGGAATGGGGGGGATGGGGAGAGATGGTATGAAACGTCATAATTAAAAGAGGTAGTGAGAAATCTAGTTCAGCAGTGAGGGGTGATGGGGGCACAGACATCAGAAAGGGGATTTTCAGAGACCACTCAAACTGTTGAGGTGATTAGTGTCAAATGGAGAGGGAGAATAGGAAAGTAAAAGGGGGGATAAATTGAAACTAAATAATAGTAAGGAGAGATGGTAGAGTAAGATGGAGGGGTAGATAGAGAGAAAGAGGGTTGGTGGGAGGGAGAGTGGGAACAGAGAAAGCTGATAACAAGGGAGGATAGAGGGGGAACAGAAGACAAGGAAAAAGAGGGGAAGGGATAGAGGGGGAAATAAGGGGATGAGGAGAGCTATGGAGGATGGGAGGGGTAGGGATCATTATTAACGGTAGTAGGAAAGAGAAAGGACGGGGGCATAGGTAAAATAGATGTTATACTTGTTACTGTTACTGTTGTTACCATCATTATGTGTGTTGGTGCAATCATTTCATTGTGTGCAATGACAGGATATACATATGAGGAGAATAAGGAAAGGTATAGTGACATTTTAAAACAAATAATTGAGTCAAGTAGATTTGACTCTATTAATGAAGGGGAGCTGAAAGAAACATATGTGTATATAAATGGATAATATACAAAATATGAATGTAGTCTAGTGGAATGTACAAGGCATCGCAAATCCAGTCAAAAGGATAGCATTATTAACAGTTCTGAAAAGGGCAGGGGCACAAGTGGCATTGATACAGGAGACCCATCTAACAGACACTGAACATGCCAAAATGGTGTGGAACTGGGTGGGGAAGTGCTATGCAGCATCTTTTTCAGCGCATAAGAGGGCAGTGGCCATACTGGTGCGCAAGGCTCTTCCTTTGGTAATCAATAACGTAGTTAAAGATCCTAAAGAGGGAAGATATATATTTATCTCAGGCGAACTTAAAGAGGAAAATAACGTTTGGGTGTATTTACTCCCCGGTGGTATACGGGCCACAATTTTACATGTCCTTGCTGGATTTGCTAACAAGAGAACAATTTCCAGGGCTTATCCTGGGTGGTGATTTTAACTGGACGATGGATCCAGTAATGGATCATTCAGAAGGGAAGGGGAGAAGACAAGAAATAATGAGACAGTGGGAGATGGGTATGGTGGACATAGATGTCATAGATAGTTGGCGCACAGCTAATCCAGGGGCAAAGGAGTATACCTTTTTCTCGAACCCACATAAAACATGGTCCAGGATTGACTATATTTATCTACCCAGGGGATGGTACACCAGAGTGCAAGATGTAATACATAGCCCCATACATGTATCTGACCATGCAATGGTCATCCTGAAAATAAAAGGGGGAGAAAACAGAGAGGCCCTACTCAATGGAAATTCCCAATGTATATGGCAAAAAATAGAGTTTAAAGAACATCTTACAACCCAGTAGGGGCGGATATATGGAGAATAATGATACAGAGGAGGTATCTAAGACAACGCTGTGGGAGTCGGGTAAGGCATATATGAGGGGGATAATCACAGAATATATGGCTAGACTGAAAAAAACAGAAAAAGCAGGTACGGATAGAGCTAGAAGGGAAGCTGAAGAAATTGGAAAGAAGACTGGCAGGTGGTGAAAAGGGGGAAGCAATTAAGTTGTTGGAAACAGCGAGGGAAACCCTAAATACCCATCTTAAAGCAGAAGCAGAGAAGACAGGGCTTTATTGGAAACACCACATATTTGAATGGGGGAATAAACCTAGCCCTTTAATAACTAAACTGTTGAAAGGGAGCAGAGCTGCAACACATATCACAGGAGTAAGAGATAAAAAGGGGAACCTACATAAAGATATGAAAGGCATAAAAGAAAATTTTAGGGCCTTCTACCAGCATTTATATGAAGCAGAGCATGCAGGTAACTACGAGGAAATGCAAAGGTTTTTGGATAAAGTAAAGTTACCGGAGGCCACACAAGGTCAGAGAGAGATGCTTAGTCAACTGGTCACAAAAATAGAAAGAATGTGTGTGATACAGACACTGCAGAGTGGTAAGGCTAATGGCCCAGACAGATTCCTCAGAGAATATTATAAAATGATGGGAGGCCAGGTAGGAGAACTACTAGAAGTATTTCACCAAAATGAGGAGACAGGGGAGATTAACCTACCTAAAATTTGTTATGGTGCCACCATATTTTTAATACATAAAGTGGGAAAAGATGTGGAGGAATGTGCCGCCTATAGACCAATTTCTTTGCTTAACTGCGATCTGAAAATCTTGGCTAAGGTCCTGGCACTGAGATTGGAGCAAATACTCCCAGAGTTGGTTCACCTGGACCAAACCAGGCTCATTAAAAGGCAACAGTCATATCATAATATGCGTCGTCTCCTCAATATTATATGGAGAGCAAATCAGGGAAAAGAAGCAGTGGGAGTTATCTCCACGGATGCCGAAAAAGCATTCAATTGAGTGGAGTGAGAATACTTATTTGAGGTGATGTCCCGGTTTGGTCTGGGTGAACCACTCGTTAGATGGGTAAGGGCTATGTAGGTGGCACCTAGAGCACAGGTCTTAGCAAATAGAGAACTATTAGAGAGATTTAAACTGGAGAGAGGTATGAGACACGGCTGCCATCTGTCTACTCTGTTATTTGCAATGACAATTGAACCATTGGCAATAGCCATAAGGAGTTGCACAGCAATCTTGGGAATTGAAGGGGTAAAGAGATCACAACATACCCTTGCTCTATATGAGGATGACATGTTAGTGTTTGTGAAAAATCTGAAACAATCGGTGCCTCCCCATTGGCTTTGATAAAGGAGTTTGGGGCCTTCTCAGGGTATAGGATCAATCTGGGGAAATTGGAAATGAAGTGTTTTCCTGAGCTAGGTAAAGAAACAGAACAGTGGGGGCTGAAGCAAGTAGGGAAGTGTTTTACCTATCTTGGTATACGGGTGGGCAGGTCATTGGGTTCTGTTTATAGCTTAAATTACACAAAACTATTGAAAGTGATAGGGTCAGATCTTAGGAGATGGGAACAATTACCTATTTCATGAATGGGCAGATTAAATACTGTAAAAATGAATGTGCTTCTCAGGATATTATATCCGTTACAGATGTTGCAAATAGGACTTACGAAAGGGGTCATAAATAAGATAGAAAAAGCTATTTCGAGTTTTATTTGGAGGGGTAAATGCCCAAGGGTTAGTTTACAAAAACTAAAAATAGAAAAGGGGAGGGGAGGTCTAGCCCTACCGGACATACATAATTATGGACTGGCGGCGCAGCTATGATATATAGCGGATTGGGTGCATCAACCCAGGAAAGCTAGCTGGGTAGAGTTAGAGCAAGTGGGAGCATCCCAATGACTCACAGCATACCAGCACTCTAGGGGTGTAAGAGCATACTGAATTAGAAAAAAGAATAATCCATTGGTGGAACAGGTTTTAATAGCCTGGGGACAGATTAGAAAGCAGGGATGGTCAGTTATGGAGACCAAAGAACACCTGACCAGGCTGGGTAACAAACTCTCATCCATTTTGTCCAGCTTCTCCTTCTCTGAGATCCTGCCAGTCTGGGAGAGGGGGGCAGATGGATGGAAGGTCAGAGAAGGGGAGATAGGGGAGCTAAACATGTGGCTCAAAGGCTGGTGCCAGGAAAAAGGACACACATTTGTAGGGAACTGGCAACCGTTTTGGTAGTGAAAGTTCTTTAAGTTTGATGGACTGCATCTGACTAAGGAGGGAGTCAGTGCATTGGGGCAAAAGTTTGACATCTTTGCAGAATATTTAAACTAGCAAATGGGAAGAGGGGTGCAGCGCCCCATACGTCAAATGGGAAGAACACCCCTCCCCCCTCAGTTAGTGGTCAAACAGGAGATCACCATGTTTGCAGTTCATTTGCATCACCAGGTAAGGAAAAAGGTCCAGCTCCCCATATGATGCACAGGAGAAACGCAGACCTCGCCCAACAACTAACTCACTGAAATCTGGCCAATGGAAAATTATGTACACAAATGTTTGCAGTCTGGGAAACAAGATTCCAGACCTGCAGGCAATAATGACAGAGGCTAAACTGGACATAGTAGCAATTAGAGAGACATGGTTTACCAGTGACCACACTTGGGAGACTTCAGTACCTGGCTATGTACTTTTCAGAAGAGACCGAGGTGCGGGGGTGAAGTGGCCCTGTATGTCAATGAGAATATCAAAGCTACAGAAATTCAGAATACACATAAGGAGCCAGAAGAACTGTGGGTCACCCTAGAAACAGGAAATGGGACAGCCATCAGAACTGGGGTTGTGTACAGGTCCCCAGACCAGGGGAAGGACATAGACACATTACTGTTAGAAGATATGCAAAACATGACAGCTAAAGGGGAGGTTCTGATAATGGGAGACTTCAACATGCCAGATACAGATTAGTCAATACCAGCAGGAACATCTGCCAGAACTAGACACATGGTGGATTCCCTGCAGGGGGAGGGCCTCAAACAACTGGTACAACAACCCACAAGAGACAGAGCTATCCTAGATCTAGTGCTGACAAACAGGGAAAGGATCACAGATCTCCAGGTAGGTCACCTGGGGGCCAGTGACCATCACATGGTATTGTTCAATTTGGCCACTACAACTAAATCATCCCATCCAAGGCAAAAATATACAAAATTTGCCAGCAGATAAAGGCCTAGAGGTCTATCAAGTCTGCTCGAATGTGTAGCTAGCACCCCTTATTCTGCAGCTGCTCCTCCCTTCCACCCTTCCCCTTCATGGACCCTCCTCCTTGTCCTGTCTCATCCCCTTTTGAAGCAGTCCACTGTTCTACTGGATACCACTTCTGAAGGTAACGCATTCCACCCAGCCACCACCCTCTCTGTAAAAAAGTGTCTCCTCATCTCCCACCTGAACCTTCTTCCCTCCAGTCTCATGTCATGGCCCCTGGTATCCCTCCCCTCCCTTACTTTGAACAGCCCCTCTGTACCTGTCTTGTTTATTCCTTTCATGTACTTAAGGGTTTTAATCATGACCCCCATCCCTCATCTCCTCCAGTGAGTACATGTTCAACTCTCTCAGCCTCCACTCATATGATAAGTCCCCCAGCCCCTTGATCATCTTTGTTGCCCTGCTCTGCATCCCCTCCAGTAACTTAATGTCCCTCTTCAGATAAGGGTGCCAGTACTGCATACAGTGCTCCAGGTGCGGTCTAATTACCAATACAGTGGCAGAATCACCTCCTCCCTCCTCGAGTATATACCTCTTGCAATACAACCTAGCATTTTGTTGGCCTTTGCAGCTGCCTTCTACATTGTGCCGAGTTGTTCATTGACCCTGTAATGAGCACCCCCAGATCCTTCTCCTCCTCTGTCTGGGATAGCTGCATTCCCCCCAGCTGGTAACTCCCTCTTGGGTTCTTCATCCCAAAAATGCAGCACCTTGCACTTTTTGGCATTAAATCCCAGTTGCCAGGTGTCTGACCAGGTTTCAAGCTTTGCCAGATCATCCTGCAACCTCTGCCATGCCCCTAGGTCATCCACCACCACTCCTACCTTGGTATCATCAGCAAACAGACTGATCTTGCTCTTGATGTCCAATGATATGTCTGCAATGAATATTCCAAACAACACTGGTCCCAACACCGAGCCCTGTGGAACATTGCTCATCATTACCCTTGGGTGTGAGAGCTCCCCACCACCACCACCCTCTGTTGCCTTCCCTGAAGCCAGTTGCCTACCCATCTCACCAGCTTTACACCTGCCCCTGTGCCTACTAACTTACTTACCAGCCTTCCATGCAGCACTGAGTCGAATGCCTTACTGAAGTCCAGATACAGGACATCCACTGCATGGCCCCTGTCCAGTTGCCTAGTTACCTAGTCACAGAACTCCACCAGGCTGGTTTGACAGAATCTGCCCCATATGAAGCCATGCTGGCAAATATGAGACTTCAGAGGAGCTGACTTTGATAAGATAGCCAACAGAGTTAAGCTAGCCCTGGCAAACAAATACAAGTGAGTGGGTACAGGCAAAGTAGGCACGCATTAAAGATGCAATACTTGAAGCAACATCTCATTATGTTAGTGAGAAAAGGAAGTGCAAAAGAAGAAGAAAACCACTTTGGTTCTCAAACATAGTAGCAGAAAAGGTCAGAGCCAAAAGGCTGGCCTTCAGGAAATATAAGGGAACTCAGTAGGATGAAGATAGGGAGGTATACCAAACTTCCTTAAGGGAAGCAGGAAAGCAGGGAAGGCAGTAAGGCAGGCAAAGGCCCAAATCGAGGAAACACTAGCACGAACAGTAAAAGAAGGTGACAAGACTTTCTATAGATACATTAGTGAAAGGAGAAATTACAATGGGGGTATTGTTAAGATCAAAGGAGATAAGGGAGCATGGGAGGAGGAGGAGGAGGAGGACTATGTAAAAGCATCTATCCTAAATAGATACTTCTGCTCAGTATTTACTGAAGAGAAGGTAGGGCAGGGCCCACAGCTCAGTACCATGGACACAGGCGGGAGGGAGGGAGGTGAGCACTAGTCCCTTCGTAAAAGAAAGGGACCTACAAGAGCTCGATAAGCTTAGGGTGGACAAGGCAATGGGACCTGATGGTATACATCCCAGGGTACTAAAGGAGCTAAGGGTGTAACTACCAGAGCCATTATCAGAACTGTTTAGTGAGTCTCTGAGCACAGAAGAGGTCCCAGAGGACTGGAGAAGGGCTCATTTGATCCTGCTCCACAAGAGTAGTAGCAGGGAGGAGGCAGGGAACTACAGATCAGTCAGTCTTACCTCAGTAGAGGGTAAGATTATGGAGGCACTCGTTAAGGAAAGGGTAATGCAACACGTGGAATCCATAGGAGCACAGGATCCAAGACAGCATGGGTTTACAAAAGGAAGGTCCTGTCAAACTAATCTCATAGATTTCTTTGACTGGGTAACCAGAGTGGTGGAACAAGGCACAGCAGTTGATGTCACCTACCTTGACTTCAGCAAAGATTTCGATAGTGTTCCACATAGAAGATTGATTAATAAGCTGGGTAGGCTCAGGGTGGATCAAAAGTTGGTCAACTGGGTGGCAAACTGGTTGACGGGCAGAAAACAGAGAGTGGTGATAAATGGTATACAGTCAGAAGAGATATGCAAGTCACAAGTGGGGTACCTCAGGAATCAGTCCTGGGGCCAGCCCTCTTCAATATCTTCATCAGTGACATTACAGACGGACTGGAGGGTAAGGTTTGTCTGTTTGCAGATGACACCAAGATCTGCAACAGAGTAGACGATCCAGATGGGGTGGGCAGAATGAGAAGAGATCTGGATAAACTAGCAAAATGGTTGGAAGAGTGGCAACTGGGTTTTAATGTAAAGAAGTGCAAGATCATGCACATAGAGAAGAGAAACCTTGAAGTCACCTATAGGCTGGGAGGGGAGTTGTTGGCAGTCACAAGGGAAGAAAGCAACTTGGGCATCATCATCACCGATGACCTGAAATCATCCAAGCAGACCACTAAAGTGGTAGGTAAGGCTAGGGGGATGTTAAGGTGTATTAGTAGGGGTATCACAAGTCAGAAGAGAGAAAGGTAATAATCCCTCTTTACAAGACACTGGTTTGGCCTCATCTGGAGTACTGCATGCAGTACTGGAGGCCACACCATCACAAGGACATTAACCAAATTGAGGCAGTCCAGAGAAGGGCAACCAAAATGGTGCAGGGACTGCATTAGAAAACAAATGAGGACAGATTAATGGAGCTCAATATGTATACCCTAGAGCAAAGGAGGGAGAGAGGTGATATGATCGAAACATTCAAACACCTTAAGGGCATTAACAAGGTGAAAGAGTCTAACATGTTTCAATATAAGAAAAATAGCAGGACAAGAGGAAACAGCATGAGATTAGAGAGAGACCAATTAAGGCATAATGTGAGGAAGTTCTTTTTCATGGAATGGGTGGTGGGTGCATGGAATGGCCTACCTCAAGAAGTGGTGGATATGAATACAGTGCAGAGCTTCAGACCGAAATGGGATAGGCATAAGGGAGCAATACAGATGAGTATGACTAGATAGGCCATTGACAGAGCAAAGGCCGATGGCATATTTATAAGGTAGGAAAAGGAATGGGCAGACTGGATGGGCCTTTCAGTCCTTATCTGCCGCCAACGTCTATGTTTCTATGTTTTAAGATCTTCCCGACTGGGGATCTGTTTGGAGACTAGGTCAGCATGCCATGCTGTACAACATTGTTTGAGTAAGTTCTTTAACATGTTATTAAAATATATGTCCAAAGGCTGTAAAGCATCAGTGCAGGAATTGGATGCAGGGACAAAAGTAGGAATAATGCCACAACATTCCAGTTTCTCAGTTACAGCTTTTGTTGTTTGGCCATAGAACAGATCCATAATCAGGAGGGCGTTCGGTTTGGATGGTAGTTCAAGACTAACTGTGGTGAATTTGCAGTAGGGAACCAGAACGTTGTCAATGTATTGTAGTACTGTAAGTTCGTTTGCCCAGTGTCATCAGAGTGACTGATACCCCAATCGAGGGGGAGGAGGGGGAGGAGAGTTTTGGATGTCTGGCTGCTGTCTTCCCTTTGTAGATGATTTGTGGCAGTAAAACAATCTCCTGCTGAGGCACAGCACAGAACCAGAGAAATTAGCCATTTGCCTCCAAACCCAAGAACTGCCAGCTGTTTTAAACCAGATGCTGCCATTGTCCACTGAGAAACAGGCACCATGTTAATGCCTGTTTCATCAAGGTTTCTTTTCAGGTTGGGTGGTATCAGTTCTGCTGGGTAGCCCATGAAATGGGTGACCGCAAAATTACAACTTAAAAAATGGCAACAGAAAAACAGCGCAGCAAAAAGAGCGACCAGGAAAAACAGTGATCGCCAAAATGGTGACCTATTTCTTTCTCCCCCTCCCCAAGTCACATCTTCCCTGGAGTTGATTATACATAGTAAGGGGGGGGTGCAGGGGTTGAATCCCCTCACAGAAACTCACTGCAGCAGTGCTGTCGCCATTTCGGCAATCACTGTTATTTCCCTGTCGCTCTTTGTGTCCCCATCATTTTGCCCTCACCTTTTTATATTCACCATTTTGCCTTCATCCATTTCACATGGAACTGTCCTTATGTGCATGCAGCACTGATTCAAGCAAGAAATGCAGCTTTTAACTCATGAAAGTCACATAGGTTTTTGTTGCAACATTCATTCCTTTGCATATACTGCATCCCATCTGGTGTAAGAAAGCCCAAATCCATTTGGTTGTTAAATTTAAATGTCCACCATTTTCAGCTAAAGTTCTGGAGAGTTAACCTTGACTATCCCTAAAGGCATTGTGTGCCCTATATAGGCATCCACTTGTACTTGCAGGAACCCTACTACCTTTCAAAGCTGCTTCTTCAAAACCTCAATTAAAAGTGCAGGTCGCACTCATGGCTTCTTGGGAAAACTTGGGGATATTTGTGTGGAATTTAGGGTAGTGAGCAACTGGGTCATATAGTCGAATTTAAATGTTCACACCGTGCTTTCATTAATTATGTTTCCAGATGTGCTAGTGTAGAAATGCACAACTGCCATCACACCATTTTCGGAGGCATACCTCCCAGCCTCAAAGCGTGTCTCAGCAGAGTAAGTGGCATAAGTGGATAGGTGTCTTTTTTAGCTGCCAGAGAAGGGGAGGCAGCTAGTTCCTTTGCAGCAGCTTTGACAACAGTGTTATCAACACTGGATTTATTGGCAAGAACTTCATGGTCAGTTGATTCAAAGGGGTACTTTCTTTTGACAGGTTTGCTTTGAATCCACTAGAGAAAAGACATAGCTACAAACAAAACACACTCGTTTTAACTAGGAGCAGCAACTACAGTACTGATCCTGGTATGTAACACCTTTAAAACTCTACCTGCTAGGTGCTAAATGGATTATTGGAAACCAGCTGTAATTTATTTTACTGATACAGTATATTATTTTATTGATATTTATTTATTGTATCTAATGACCTAATCATGACCTGTTAACTGCTTTGTTGATGTTGTATATGTCTTTGTTATTTTTAGTAAAGTACCCAGAGCATCTGGGATTGGACACTTAATGAATAAACACTTAATTACTTATGTGTAATTGAGACTGGGCTGGAGAGGCATATTGTAAAAGCAGCTGACTGACAGCTGACTGTCAGCCTATCAGACTCACTGAAGCAGGCAAGCTCAGCTTCCCAGTCTCCATGCACTACAAAGTCCACAGCAGCCTTGTGTTAGGATAACAATCTTTATTGTAAAAAACAGCAGCAAGGTTCACCAGAGCCCTTCCCTCAAAACAGCCTGGCAGGTCTGAGGGAGGGGCTCTGGTGAACCTTGCTGCTGATTTTTACAATAAAGATTGTTATCCTGGCACAACGCTGCTGTGGATTTTGTAGTGAATGGAGACTGGGAAGCTGAGCTTGCCTGCTTCGGTGAGTACCTTTTCTTTGCTTGTGGCCCTGGTCCTTTGTTGTTTTAGCCACCTTTGAGACTTTCAGCCTGTCAGACTGTCAGGTGATTATCAAGTACTGACAGTGCAAGCAGGAGACATGAGGTGCAAGCATGAAAACGGAAGAGCACAAACTACTCTTCTACCTCATATCATGTTCAATATAGCTGGTGCAAATTTAAATTGTTATAAAGTATGTATATCTTTCTGTGGCTAAAAATGTAATAATTTGCTCATTGATGCAATTAGTCTGTCCCTTCTGTCATAGCTTGGCATGCTACTGTGGGGCATATCTATGACCTGGAGTAGTTGGCTGCAGCTATGCATGATAGATACTTTCATTTCCAAACTAGATCGCAATGCTGTGTATGGTATATTTTTAATACAGATCCTGAGTTTTTCCCCTTAGGTGAATGTTATGGTGGTCCTTTGCCCATAAGTTATAATGAGACTGTACAACACTCCACATGCAGGGTCTGGATAACAATAGATTTCAGTTTCTCTGCTGGGGGAGATAAGGAGATCACTCTATCAGGCTATAGATCTACATTTACTATTTTATTGTTTGCACCTTAGATTCCATTGCACTAGTACCTATTATGCTGCAGCTTGTAGTGTCATTTGCTTCAATAAACTTTGAATTAAAAAAAAAAGCACTGTAGCATTCCCAGAATTAAAATAAACCTGTTCTGAGTCTGGCACTAATTTGCTGTTTCTTGGAATACTAGGGAAAGGGCTCCCTGCCAGATGTCCCCTGAAATATAAAAACAAGCACAAGTTTCCGGTTGGAATCTTCTGCTAAGTGCTGCCAGATGGTATTTGCATCACACTAATAGCAATAGCAGCCTGAGAGTACCACCTCCTTAAAACGTGTGTGTTGATGAAGATTGCTATATTTGGTAGGATGCTGTCACAAAGACAGGCCATATACACAGCTTCACTTTCTTGTCTCAGGAATGCAGTGCAGATCAAGGAACCTGGGCTAAAATCAAGAATGATGAGAAAAATACTTTACATTTGATTTTTCTTTCAGTGAGAACAAACAATGCAGTAACACAGGCTTCAACACTGATTGAACAGTGCAGTCTTCAGAGACAGGGAGAAAAACAGAAACTATTTACAGCTTGTGCTCCCATATCCACATTCCTCTCTGCTCCTTTAGGTTCTAAAAGGTAGCACCCTGCCTTTATAGGGTCAGTCACAACAATTATTTATTTCTTTGTTTGCAATGTTTGACCAGAAAAGGCAAACTGAGCAACATTAGCTCATTTCCAGGTGCATTGGGGGCAGTTACAGTACATGGATCTGCTTCATTAACAGGGGATGATGGCAGGACATTGAGGAAAATCCTTCTATTATAAGTGACATGGGATCTTAAAAACTCTTTGAGTGCCAAATACATTTGAACGAATAGAGATTCTGGATATATATATATATAATATATATATATATATATATATATATATATATATACCTGCAGTTTTCTATGGGTTTGTACCTGGACAGCTACCAGAGATGGGCAGAAGATGAAGATGGGCAGAAAATGTTACAGAAAATAACACACTACAATACGTACAGAGAATAAATGATGGAAACATGTGTATACAAGGAGATAATAACAAGGGGTCAAACAAGCAATTAAGCCATGAGCGCGAAGGGAAAGTGGCCTTTATGAGCCCAAGATGGTATTATTTCATGAATATACTGTGCTCTGCAATCTTTTATTTTATATAATGCATTAGGATGTACAGTTGTAACTGTCTCCCATTCTTTTACCATTGTGTTGACGGGGTAGGGTGACTGTTATATGTATTATTAATGGACTTGTTACATGTGTTGAGGGGCCTGTTGCGTATGTTATTAAGGGGCTTGTTACATGTGCTATTGAGGAGGTTTGTAGTGTGTTGGGTAGTAATGTATTAGTAATGCGTTAAAATAGTGGTGGTGTGTGTGTGTGTGTATGTGTGTATATGTGTGTGTATATATATATATATATATATATATATATTTTTTTATATAAAATAGATAACCCACAGTATGGTGTGCAGTCACACTCTGATATGTGCATGCCTTGGTGTGAGTTCAACCAGCCAAGGCATACATATATCAGACCCTGACTACACACCCTACAATCAGGTTATCTATCTTATAAAATGGTTAAAATGGTTTTGGAGGGGAAAGTACAGGCGTAGAGAGTGCTCTGATATACGTGATGGTTCATGTGGTGTGTTCAGCCAACCAGCAGAGTATTTTCTCTACCCATTTTATAAATATATATATTTTATATAAAAAGGGTACGAGAAAAGGAATCCTCTGGTAGGTTGAAACATGTCAGATTACCGTGCGTATATCAGAGCGTGACTGCATACCTGTACTTTTACCCCTCCAAAACAAGTTTGCCATTTTATAAGATAGATAATCCACTTTATGGTGTGCTGTCATGCTCTGATATGCACACGTCTTGGGTGGTTGATGCACACCAAAGCATGCATATACCAGAGTGTGACTGCACCCCTAAGAGTGGGTTATCTATTACATATATTATAGGGGTGCGATACCTCTATAGTTAGGGTTGGTACCCCCTTTCACTATTAAATCTCAATTTTTGCACCTTAATAACTTTGTCATTTTTCAACCAAATAACACAAAAATTGGTATGTGCTGTTGTGTTGTTAGTATCGCAAGATGTTGAAAGTTTCATGACAACAGCTTGTATGGTTTCTGAGAAATAAAGTGGTCAAAAACGCAAAAAGGAACCTTCCCTCCATAGGATAACATGGGATTTTTTGCTCTCATGTACAGCACACATGGAATTAAGTTTGCCTTTGATAGTTTCAGGGATGATAGGGTGTATGCCAAGGGTGTGGCTTTGGATGATTTGAAGAAAACATATACAACCATTTTTGAATTATAACTTTTTTTTGTAGTAGATGCAAGACAGGCAGTGTGAAGGGTAAAATTGCATTTACCGTGCGAACAGTAATCTGCGAATGGTAAATGTCATTTACCATTCATAAATTACTGTTCACACAGTAAATGTGCAAACAGTAAATGCCATTTACTGTTCACATAGTAAATGTGTGAATGGTAAAATCCATTTACCATTCGCACTTTACAGTCACAGTTTTATTTCAGATTTCCGCCATCTTGTTTTCAGTGAGCGAGGCTGAAAATCTGAAATATTTGTAAACATAATGCCCCGAGGTAAACACTAACAGTTGTGTTTACCTAATGGGGCTCAGAAACATGCTCCCAACTTTTATTTTTTAGACCCCCCACGTGGCTCAGATTTATACACCATCTTGATTTAACTGCCATGCTTTGGCCGAAAAGCATGGCAGTTCGATGCAGGATGGTATGTGATGTATTTTGCAAACAGTGGGGTGCACAATACCTGTGTCGGTAGTAGCCCCTTCCCCCAACAGAGTGGGACACTGGGTAGCCCATTCCCAGTGTCCCCAGTATATTCCTTTAATTTACATAGAGTTGGGAGCCCAGTCCCCATGTCAGCAGTGGTCCCCTCCCCCAACAGTGTGGGACACTGGGTAGCCCACTCCTAGTGCCCCCAGATGTCCTTATGCCCTTAATATTTTTTTGACTCTGGGGAGCCCACTTCCAGAGTCCACAAGTATAAATAAAAACCCTGAAATAAAGAAAACAGTCCCCAACATCTTTTTTCCTAAAAGAAGAAAACTGTCCCTCATCATCTCCCCGCACCCATCCCACCCATCCCCACCCTCCCTCTGCACACACTTTTCCCTATACTTACCTCTGGTGGTTGGCGGCTGCAATCTTTGGTATACCAGGACATGTCTGCACTCTTCAAAGCTGAATGGCAAAATGAAGAAATGCCGGTAAACTATATAATGGCAGTCAATGGGGGGGGGGGCAACTTATGTTGTTATCACAGGCATTTTGGGGAATTTAGGCACTAAGTTTTCTACATGGGGTTCCTGGAACTCCATTTCATGAACACTGTCACTGTCATCTCTTTTCTCTGTCCCAAAAGGTGATTTTGCGGTCACTGCATGAAATCACCTTTCAGGACCAATTAATGAAATGACAGAGCTACTGTCCATGAGGTGGGGTCCCGAAAAGCCCATGTTGCAAATGTGGTGGAAAAATAAA
Organism: Neoceratodus forsteri; assembly: GCA_016271365.2. Classification (NCBI taxonomy): domain Eukaryota; kingdom Metazoa; phylum Chordata; order Ceratodontiformes; family Ceratodontidae; genus Neoceratodus; species Neoceratodus forsteri. The sequence goes on along the minus strand of CM028129.1, from coordinate 1,167,151,209 downwards.
AAAAAAATGAATGCGTTACAAGCGTGCATTGTGCAGTTTCTACACACACTCACAACATCGCCAAATTTTAATATTTTCTCTCCAGATTTTCAACATTGCCATTTTTTCACTGCTCCTCATGAGCAGTACAGCTGCCATTTTTCAGATCCTGCCCAAAACATGTTTTTGCACCTGTGGCGCAGAATGATGTGGCCCATGTGCAAAATCATCTTTTTGGATGGATTAACAAAATTACAGTGCCACTGTTCATGAGGGGAGGTCACAAAACACCCATGTTGAAATTTTGGTGAAATAAGTACAAAAAAATGACCACATTCTGAGTGTGTGTTGCTAATTTCTACCTACGTTCATATCTTCACCAGTTTTTAATATTTTTATTCCAGATTTTCAACATTGCCATTTGTCACACTTCCTCATGAGCAGTATGCAGCAGTCATTTTTCACATCTTGATGAAACATGTTTTCACATCTGTTGTACGGAATAGCACAGCCGCTTTGTGAAAACAACTTTCAGGACAGATTAACAAAATGACAGTGCAACTCTTCATAATGAAGGGTCCCCAAAAGGCCATGTTGAAAATTTGGCAAAAACAAATACAGAAAATGCCTAAGTTATGTACGCTCATTGAATTTATTCTACGCACACACATACAGTACTATTATACTATCTCAAAATGAAGGGAAATTCATTGCAAAAACACTACATTACTGCATCAGTTAGGGTTTTTATTAAAGCATCAAAAGCTGGAAAAGTCAGCATTAGGGTTACCAACCCTACCACCGTACCTCCACCTTCTACACACCAACAGGCATTGGAGTGTGCCTTTGGGTCATTGGGCCTAACTCTCACCCCATTATCCTATACTGTACCATCTCATTTAGTTTACACATGGAATGGGGTGAGAGTTAGGGTCGATGACCACAAGTCACACCCTGATGCCTGTTGGTGTGTAGGGGGGGTGGGTGGTAGGGTTGGTAACCCTAACATCGAATTTCTCAGCTTTTGACGCTTTAATAAAATCCCTAACTGATGCATTATAGATAGTTTTTAAGTATCAATATGTTATTAAAGTGTTAGTGACATACTTTTTTTTCAATTCAAAGTTTATTTATCATTACACAATTACTGAGAGAAGATCTCCTGTTACATTTGCTCATCAACTATACAATAATACAGCATAACTTGGGAATAGATCAACTCTTCCCCCCACCCACCCAAACCCCTGTCCCTTCACACAGAGCAAATCTATCTGGTGTAAGGCTGTCTGTTACAAGATACAAGGCCTTTATGATTTCTGAAGAGAATACAAAGTAATGAGTGGACCCCATTTCTTGAGAAATTTCCGTGATTGATTATGTAAACTAGCAATTGTCTTCTCCAGGTGAAGATTGGCCAACAACTCCTGTAACCATTCACTGTAAGAAATTTCAGTTGTATCTTTCCAGTGCCGCAAAACCAGTCTTTTAACTGACATAGCGATGAGGGTTATATGATATTTTCTGTTGGTAACAGTAACCGAGGAAAGATCCCCCAAAATACAAATTTCAGCTGTAAATAGATTTGATAAGCCCAAAAGGGGGTCGGCCTTCTGTTTAATGATAGCCCAGAGGGGGACTATCTTGGGGCATTCCCAAAAGATATGCAGAAGGTTACCCTTACCCTACAGGCATCTGGTACATGTGGGTGAAGGGAGCATTCCCAATTTAGCCATCTTCTGGGGTGAATAATAAAGATTATGCAGAATTTTAAATTGTAATAATCGAAGCAAGTCTTGTGTTACAAACTTGTGACAGCTCTTCCATAGAGAGGGCCAATGAAAATCTTGCTTGGGAAAAAGTGGGGACCAGTAAGAAGTCGGCCCCAGGTAGTCGGGCCATTTCCAATTATGGATTATCTCATACAGTCTGGAAACAGCATGAGAGAGGCCCACCTGGGGGGTTAAACACGACAAAGATGGATTTGGAAGTATTGGTGGTACATTGCCAAAGGATTTTATTATTAAGTGACGTAATTGAAATATTTTAAAAATCGCAGAATTCGGAGCTTGGAATTTGTTAAGAATTTCAGGTGAATTTAACCATGAGCCATCAGTCTTCCGAAAGCATGAGAGAGGGCAATCCCCTATCTGGGGGATCCATCTTAACAGAAGTGGCCTTCCATCAGTTATAAGGTTAGGGTTACCCCACCAAGGTTGAGATGGGTCAGTGGTATCCTTATATTTTAGGAATGAGCAGAGCTGGGAGTGGATACGAATAGATAATGCAATGGGAGTATTTTTAAGTGCAGAAGGCAGAGATTTTAAATTAACATGTAGTAATGCAACAGGGGATAGCCCATGGGTTTGTAGTAAGCTACTCTCTATTTTGAGCCATATAGGTGTGAAAGACTGCTGCAATTGGAGATGGTCCTCCCTTAGCCATTGCAGGTACTTGTTCATATCACTGGCCCAGTAGTAAAGTCCTATATGTGGTAGGCACAGTCCCCCCTTCAATTTCGGTGCTGAAAGCTTGTCATAGGCTATCCGGGGTTTCTTTTCAGACCAAATGAAGGCTGAGGACATCTGATGTATTTTTCAAACCACGTCACAAGTAACCAGGTGTTCGAAAGGTTTAATTGGTAGAAAAGCCACGGGAAAACATTCATTTTGATGATATTGATTTTACCCCAGAGAGAAAGAGGGAGTAATGCCCATCTCTTAAGATCTTGTCTAATAGTGGATATTAATGGGTCTAGATTTAATTTTGTAAACCTGATCGGTTTCCTTGACAGGTTCAAACCTAGATATTTCAATGAGTTGGACTGCCAAGAGAAACCCACGGAGGATGCCACTAGCTTGTGTTAATGACATACTAATATAGTGATACTAGATATATATATATATATATATATACATATATTTGTTAGGTGTTAATGTGCTGTTAAGGCATTAGTAACACATTAATACAGTGTACTTAGCTAATTGGCATCATAATACGCTAATTGGCAATCATCAGATATGGGGAAATATATGATGACTTCCTCCCTACTTCAGTATAGATGCCCTTCCAAGATGCTGCAATCATGTACTAACCTATTGCTCAATACCCCAAGGGCTCAGACTACAGCCAGCAGTTGATCCTTCACCACAGCAGCCCCTTTGCTTTGGAATTCCATACCTCTGGAAGTTTGAACAAGCCCAACAATCAAACAATTCAAAAGGAGACTCAAAACACTTTTCTGGGCCTCAACAGTGTGCCAATGCTAATTTTAGCCCCTGTAGCCCCCCTGTAATTAACTGGCATAATCTGAGTGCTAATCGCTCAATTCTTAGTGGCGAGCCACACCCATAATGATGTCACTGTTGTATCTTCAAAGATGTAAGCCCATGAATGCCTGTAACTAACTTATACAGTGGCTGATATCTATAATTGGCTCTGTCCTCAGTCCTGCCTACTGTGTGAGATTGTCACCTGTTATCATCCAAACAAACTGTGTAATCTTATTGTACCAAAATGCCTAAACGATGTACTGTCAGTGTATGCTGCTATTGTATGTAACTAATATGGGTCACCTCTTAAAAAGTGACTCCATTGTCTCAGTGAGATTTACCTTCGTAACAAAATTCTAATAAATAAACATATTTTATCTATGGGGACAAGGGCCCAACCATGCTTTATATAAAAAAAATGTAATGAGTTGCAGTAGACTATCACATTTGTCACCGTTACTGAGTGGTAAGACCCATAACTCACAAGTGACAAAATCATGAGTTAGTTATGAAAATCCTATGATTCACTGTGGAGATATATATCATTCCATTGAAACCTTATATATATTTGATGTACAACACATTACTGTTAATGTTTTTATTGTGTTTACCTTGTTTTAATTTGAAACTTACTTTTTCAGCTATAGGCTTTCTATCTGATCCACAGTTCTGTGTTCTCTTTTCAAATTCTTACTGGAACTAACATGTTCTAATTCAAATAACATGTGTTGTCAGTTAAAAAAATAAATATTTATTACATTTATTCACCACTAATGTGGAATATACTGTACATATGCATACATACATTTCTGATAGACTGCCGGACATATTGGAGTATTTATATGACTGAATTTACTTAGTGCATGTTGCATTTTAACTCAGGTTTTTCTATTCACAAAAGCATCTCCCATTTTGAAGCTGTAGCAAAAAAAAATAAATAAATTGGAAGAAGGAAAGACCATTAAAGGAGAACAGTGCTTAGCCTGTAAAGAATCTGTTTCCTGTCGAAGCTGTTTTTTAAACATTGGTTCACATTCTGCTCCTGTTCCATCTTTACTTGCATTAAATAATCTCAGTGGGTTATTCTAATTGATGTGCTGATGGTCAGTACCATTTTAGAAATGTGTGATGTGGTTCATGAGCCCTTTAATCACAGAGTTCTATAGTACACACACAGATGCACTGTGACAACAATGTAAGTGGTTCATGAGCCCTTCAATCACAGAGTTCGATAGTACATACGCAGATGCATTATGACAACAATGTAAGTCCCTAACAAGGACTTACACTACTGTACATTTAAGATTCAAGAGTTTTATTTAAAACAGAATAATAGGTGGTACACAAGCAATTTAGTGAGACTCATTTTCAATGGTTTCTTGAATAACATGTCATGTAAAAGTATTTCTAATATAGCTAATAATGACAATACAAATAGGATATCAATTTATACATCAGATCTCAGAAGAAGGATAACATACACTAAACAAATGAAACACTCAGCACAGTGCCACAAGGCAGCAGCCAAAGTAAATGAAATGCTAGGCTGCATCACCAGGGAAATAACTTCTAGGAGGGAAGACGCCATCTGCCACTGTACAGGTCACTGGTGAGGCCACACCTGGAGTACTGTGTGCAGTTCTGGTGCCCGTATCTGAAGAAGGATATCAAGTTACTGGAAGGGGTCCAGAGGATGGTGAACAAGATGATCCAAGGTATGTGAGACAAAACATATGAGGAGAGGCTGAGTGAGCTAAACATGTACTCCCTGGAGGATAGGGGAGAGAAAGGGGCGACATGATGGAGACTTTCAAGCACCTTAAGAGCATAAACAGGGTGAGATCAGAGGGCATCTTTAACTTAAGGAAGGAGGGTAAAACTAGGGAGCACAGCATGAAGCTAGTGGGGGTAGATTTAAGAAGGAAATGAGGAGGCACTTTTTCACTGAAAGGGTGGTGTCAGGGTGGAATGAATTGCCATAGGAGGTGGTTGCAGTAAATATAGTGGCTAGTTTCAAGGTGGGGGGGAGGTGAGATAGGGTGAATAAGAAAATTAGGGTAGGTGTTCCTGGGTTGCGGAAGGGGGAGGGTACTAGGGAGGGATAGTTGACTCCAGTGGGAGTAGAGGGGGGCAGCTCCAGGGAATTAATTAGAGCTGCACACTCAAGCTGACTTGATAGACCATTATGGAATGCTTCTGGTGTCAAATTTGTATCTTTGTATCTCTGTATACTTTATATTCACCTATAAACTAAGTTCTAAAATTAGATAGAGATGGAAAAGACCACATGGGTGGCAATTCATTCCAGCATTTTGAGCCACATAATCAAAAGGCTTGGTAGCCAGTCAGGCCCGTTTACATGACAGATGGAAAATTCTACATACTAGAGGTAAGAACTATTTCAAAACTACATCATACAATTCCAAAATGGTTCTTACCCCAGTGTGTACAACACATGAAACACCCAATCAGTAAGAGAGGTGGAAGCTGAATGCTGGGAGAGTTGAGAGGAAGGAAAGACCGGACCAACCAACCTAAACCAGAAAGGGTCATTTACTCCATTTCATACTTAAAGTGTTTGAGTGAGTGAGTGAGTGAGTAAGTAGGCAAAAGTAACGTTTCTGAATAAATGTTCTGGGCCAGTTCTTTTAAATTTCTATAACTCGTATCCAGGAAAGGGAACCCAGCAAGGAGAATATTTGCAGGTTCTTGTGGGTTGAGTGGGTAATTACAACCTGTGAAACAGGTGTCTGGTTTGGTGAGGAGCTGAAGAGGAGACAGGATATGGAAGCCTCACACCTGTAAACTGCTCACTGTGTGATGTCCCATTGTGTGAGTATCACAGAGCAGGAGTATGGCATCTGCTTAAGGGATTGCTGTAGGATTTCTATAGGTGATTCTACAGTTTTGCAAGGAACTCTACCAGTGCAAGTATCTGGTAACTGCAGTCTGTAAGCAGCAGGCCAGGTAGTGTAAGGGACCATAGCTATTCCTGGTCTGGGGTAGATTAACTTTGCAATTAATGAGTGTGTAAACTATACACTAGTGGAGCTGTGTTAATGAGTGGCAATAGCAAACTCCCTATCTAGGTAAGGAGTATTTGGGAAGATTCAATGGGTGTTGGGCAGATAGACTGATTATGTAAATTAGTATCTTTGGCAAAACTCCTTTTATAGGGTAGACCTGTGTAGGGACTAGTGAAAAGGTATTAGGCAGATAGATAGAAGTAAGTTTAATACCCTGAGTCTAGTCAGTCATTGTGTATAGAGTAACAGTTGGCAGTATGGAGCATAGGTATTGTGGGGACATAGCTACAGGGCCAGTGGACACTCATCTCCAGGGTCACATTCTGGAGGAGGGAGGGAGGACACTACCCAATATGCAGGACCATTGGGGAGCTCCATGCACAACTTGTAGTGGCAAGAGAAGGGCTATCCAGCTGCAACAAGAGCTAAGGTGGTAATCATGCCCCATACTCCTACTACCCCAGAGGCCCACTGGCCCTGGGGTCTGGAGGTTGGGGGTGAAGATGAATGGAGACGGGCAATAACAATTTGGTCATGTAAACCAAAAAATTCCTGACAGCAAATTGCTTTGTACCCCTGAAGAAAGCACAGTTACCTGACTTTGCTGAGGGGACTTGGAGCCAGTCAGGAAGAGTAGACAGAATGACTTGTTGGCACCTGGGGGTAAGAAGTGGAGCAAGGTAACAAGGAGTGTGTAAGTCATAGAGGGTTCAATGATTAGAGGGGTGGAGAATGTGTGGGCAGAGGATGCAGCAGAAATGGGTTGTCAGATGCCTTCTCGGTGCATCAGTCATTCAGGATATGGATAGGATAGGGAGGGTGGTAGAGGTGGAAGAGCTCTGGGTGCAAGTACACTTGGATACCAATGATCTGGTGAGCCAACCTATGAAGGCAGTGAAGCACAATTTCTGATGGCTTGGGGACAGATTGAAGGTACACTCTGCTTCCCTGGCACTTTCCATGGCCCTTCCTGGGTGGGGCTGGAAGAATAGGAAGGAAAGCGTGAAGGGCACTGATGGGATTAATGGGTAGTTGAAGGGGTGGTGTCAGGAGATGATGTTCCATTAGTGGGGGACTGGGCAGCTTCTGGGACTCTTCGAAGGTGATGGCTTTCACCTATCAAGAGAGGGACCCCTATGATGGGGTGGACATTTGATGTCTACATTGTTGGACAGTTAAACTGACTATAGGGGGATGCTGAAGCTCAGTGGTCTGCTAAGAAGGGAGAACTAGTGCATAACATAGTTGGTGCTTCCTCAGAACTGAGGGCTAGGAACTCTGCAGAGGGAAGAAGAGAGGCAGGAGTTCATAACAAGCTAAGAGTAAAGGTCAGGGAGTGAGGGCTCACTAAGCTGGAAGAAAACAGGGAAAAACAGGATATAAAGGAGGTAAATGGAGGATGAAGGGAGAGGGTCTGTAACAAGTGGGAAGGGTTTAGGCACAAGAATGGAAAGTGATCTGCCTTAATGCCAGGAGCCTGGGTAACAAAATTAGTGAGCTCCAGGTGATGGTGACAGATGCAGGATTTGACCTGGTAGCCATTACAGAAACTTGGGCCATAGAGAATATTGGCTAGGACTTGGCAGTCCCAAGCTACACCATGTATAGGCAAGCTGGGGAGAGGTAAATGAGGAGGAGAAGCTCTCTGTGGCAGGAAAGGCATGAGGCAGTGTGGATCGGTCCATCAGCGGAGGTAATATGGAAATAGAATATTTATGGGTTCAACTTACTGTGACATCAGGTAAGAAATTGTGCATGGGGGTGGTCTATAGACTGCCTGAACAGAGGGAGGAGTGTTATCAGTAACTAGTGGCAGAAATAGAGAAGGGGTCTCAAAGGGGAAGGTGGTTTGGGGGGTATCTCAACCTGCCAGACACTGATTGAGACATTTCAGTAGCTTGGAGCACAAAATCGGGCCCTCCCAGGTACACTGCAGGATTTACCTATTTGTGCAGCTGGTCAAAGATCCCACAAGGCAGACTTCCATTCTTGATGTGGTACTCAACAACTCAGACATGGTAGGTGGAATGTGGGTTAGGGAACCACAGGTGTCCAGTGACCATAACACCATATGGTTTGAACTGACCCTTGGTACCAGTATGTCCTTGTCAAAGGCTGAAGTTCTGGATTTCTGAAGATCATACATTAACCAGATAAGGGAATTAGTCCAGGATAGGTTGACTGGAGTGAACAGAATCATGGGGAGAAATAAAAGGAATAGTAGCAGTACTAGAGTCCCCCCCACCACCACCACCACCAATAAAAAAGCTGCTTAAATACCTTCAATTCATTCAAATCAATTCAGTTTTCAAACTTGGTTTTCATTCCATCATTTTAACATTTAGAGGGGTTCTTGGTCTCAACACTCAGTCAAATCATGATCGGCCTGACCACTGTCAGCAAAGTCACCCACTCATTGGTCAGGAAATACTTAAATTTCATAATGCCAATATGAACTGAGGTCCCACTGCTACCTATCTTTCATGTGAGGATACCACTTTCTGGATCCATCTTTTAATTCAAAATTTTGCCATGCCAATATCAACTGAGGTCCTCCTGCTTCCTCTCATTCTTGTGTTTCCTGACCGATGAGTGTCTCACCTTCTGAGAGTGCTCAGATTGATCATGATTTGGCCAATGATAAGACCAAGAACCCCTCTAAATGTTAAAATAATGGAATAAAAACCAAGTAAGAAAATTTAATTGCTATGAATGAATTGCAGACTTTTAAGCAGCTTTTTTGTGTGTATGGGGGGAGGGGGGGCTCTGGTACCACTATTGTTTGCTCTTGATTTTGGCTACACACCAGGTGCACCCTTACAACCTTTTTTCAATGCACTTCCACAACTTAGTGTAGTGTTATGCTTGTGCAACTGTTAATAACTTTGGCCATTCACACTGTCTGTTCCATGAGGAAATACCACACTATATTGGTTCTAAAGGCATATAACCCTCAAGGAGGGTTCCACCCCTAGAGGTGCTGTGGGAAGGATCCCCATTGGCTAAAGGTACCTTGGGAAGGAGCCCTAAAGAGAGAGGTGTTATGCTGGAATAGAAGTGGAGGACAATGGGGCAAAGAAAAAGTGCTTCTAAATGAGGCTGGAATGAACTGGCTGATATATGTCAGTGTCAGTGGCTCAGTAGGTAGCACACTCGCCTCTGAGGCTGGGAGAGCAGAGGACTGTGGGTTCAGTTCCCACATCTGGCACTTGGGTTAATATCCCAGTACTGACACTGTAGTGCAGCATGAGAGGCGTGCTGCACTTTTGAGGTGCCGTCTTTCGGATGAGACGTTAAACCGAGGTCCCATCTGCCTGGATTGGTGGGTGGGAGTTCAGGTGGATGTTAAAGATCCCATGGCACTTATCGAAAAGAGTAGGGGAATTTCCCCGGTGTCCTGGCCAAATTTCCCTCATTCACTAAAAATACCAACAACAGCTTAATCTGGTTCAAGGTCAGTAAGCATTCATCAGTAAGCATTCATCTGTATCCCCCTCCCCTGGGTCGTGCTTGAAAATAGGCAGGATTTGTCTAGTGCACTTACCCGGTCAACAAAAATGAAATAAATAAATATAGCTCAGGCAGGGGTAGTGGCTAGTGGCTAGTTTCTGCAGTCCATTGAACTCCAGGCATAGTCTTTCCATTCGATGGGCTTATGCAACTAGTGTAGTACTATGCTTGTGAAACTGTTGATAACTCTGGCTGTTCACACTCTCTGTTCCATGGGGATGTACCACCCTTTAGGGGTACCAAAGGCAAGGAACCATCAAGGAGGATTCCAAACCTAGAGGTGCCACAAGAAGGATTCCCTTGACTAAAGGTACCTTAGGAAGGAGCCCCCAAAAAAGAGTACTGAGCAGCAAACATTGCACTCCACATTGACATTGCTACCAATTGTGTAGGACTAACTGTATAGGACATCTTTGCTGCTGATCTCTGTCTCTGCTATATCACAATGCCCTAGAGGCTGCACCCACACTGTAACTATATCTCATGTACTAATACCAATACCCTAGCTACTACATGTATAGGTCAACAGTCACCCAGGCTATTACTTTGCCTAAACTGTGTTGTCTCACTAATGTATTGATCACTGTTCCTACTATATGACAATGCCCCAGAGGCTGCACTTGCTCTATAATTGTATCACTGTAATAATATCAATACCCTAGCTACTACATGTATAGATTTTCAGCCACCTTGGCTATTGTATGTAAATACTTAAAATGTGATGTCCCACTAATGTACTACTGTACCTCTGAATGTATAACTATCCTGACACGGAGCCTTTGTAAATGAGTCTATGACTCAAAGAGTTGTAATTCCTATGACTGACTAAATAAATAAATAAACTATGAGGGCAGAGAGCACAGATCAACAACAACCAGTGATGACTGGAAACAGACACAGACTGAAGTGCAGGATGATAGATATTGACTGAAGCAGAGGTGCATGATTTCCTAAGGAGAAAGGGAACAACAAGAAAGAGAGCCAGCATCCAACTCCATCCAACAGCGAAACCTATCTGGGTGAACTGAAGGAATATACTAAATATGAACTACCTAGTATTTATGACCTTTGGCATGGAGGAGAGGAAAAAACCTTATGAGGAGAAAACCTCTGGGGATCAAAGGCCTAGGTCACCTTTCTTCCAGACTTGGGATACTTTTAGTGATGTCTCAGCTACTGCAGTTTGGAGACCCAATTCAGTGAGGAGGAAATAACCAATTTGGAGGAAGGCTCTCACTCTATTCCTCTAATGGGAAATGCAGTGAGGGGGCTGTGAGCACTCTCTGCAGCAAAGGGAAGCTCCCGCTTGGGAGGCCCTCACCCCTAGGTGGGAGGAGGAGGAGAGCAGCAATTGCTGAAAGGCACTCACCATGTCTTGATGAGGGAGGCTGAAGGAGAAGGTAGACATCCAAGGAGTGTCCTGAGGAACATCTATGAGTTAATATGTGAAGAAAATGTGTGAGAGGCTTCCCTGGGGACCACCTTCAAAGTGAGCAGTTGAGGAAAGCAGAGAATGGGCAGGGAAGGGGAGGATGTGGAAACCAGGTACATTAGGCAGCAGTAGGGAGAAAAGCTTTTAAAGGCGTTACAAGCATGACCTGCACAGTTAAAGGAGCTTCTTGGGCTTAAGGGCCCCACCCTTCAGCAACTGAAGTCTTAAATTCTACATCAAGAGGTGCCGCCGACAATCTGCATGGCTAAAGCTTCCCCACGGTGCAAGCACTCTAAGCGTGAGCGGGGATGCACCCTCCAAATGTGGGACTTCCATGGGCAGAGGAGACCATCAGCTACAGGGCAAGCAGCTGCTCATATAATGGTTGTGGCTGGATACATCTGATTGTAGGAAAGAGGGGCCATGGTGAAGCCGGATGGGCATGAGCACATGGAGCATGAATGTAGGTAAGGTTGAACAGCTGCTTTAACTGAATGCAGGGGTAGCAGGAGGCTAGGCAAAGGCAGATGGCCGCAGGTTATTTCTGACTCCATAGCCCATTCCCTATCTGAAGCCACAATGCCCCACTGTGACATCACTTTCCCTATCCATGGGAATAACCGATGGCACAATCTGATCACCAGGACACAATGCAGGGAAGAAGCAACAGGAGGCAGAGTGACTGGTTCATGGTAGCAGTTATTATTGCAGCTGCATTTGACAAAACAGTGCAGCACAGGAGGATTTAGAGCAGCATTAGCAACAGCAGTATAATGGGGAGGCAGCATATGTAAGCATATAACAGCACTATAAGGAACGACTGAAAGCATCTGGCAGAATGCAGGGAAAACTAGAAAATCCAAAAAGAAACAAACTGGGAAAACACAGGAACTCACACTAACACTAGCTCTGACTAATACTACTAACTTACATTACGTAATGAACACTAACTACACTACTAACATAGCCTAAATCAGAAGGCCATGACCCTGACTAGGCTACCACCTATGAATCAGCAGGGCTTGATGCCACTGCTTACATTTCAGTGGAGCTGTCACCTCTGCTTGTGCACCTGCCTACTGTTTCAGTGACAAAATCTCTGCCTACTTTCAGTGGAGCCATAGCCCTGTCTAGGCACCCGCCTCCTGTTTCAGCCAGAAATGTCTGCCTACTTTCAGCAGAGCAATAACACTATCTAGGCAACCACCTACAATTTCAGTGAGAATTCTCTGCCAGCTTTCAGCGGAGCCATATATCTGCCTAGTCACCTGCCTACCATTTCGGAGAGAAACCTCTGCCTATGTTTCAGGATAGCCAACATCCCTGCCTAGGCTCCCACCTACTGTTTCACCGAGAAATCTCTGCCGTCATTCAGCAGAGTCATAACCCTGCCTAGGCTCCCGCCTACTTTTTCAGCAGGGTATGAGGTCACTGCCTACATTTCAGTGTGGCACAGCACACTAAAACTAAATGAGAATGAAGACTAACATGCTAGCACTAGTGTTAACTAAAACTAACTCACGCTAACATTAACATTACTAATGCTAACAACTGACACTAACTAAGGAACACTAACTAACTAAAAACTAACACTAACCTAAGTCAAAGGGGAAAGTATTAGTAGGTGCTGAGGGTTAGGCAACAGTATGGTTTGGTTTTTGGTTTCAGTATGGTTTGGGTTTTAAAATCTTTGTGTTGGCCGAGGTTGAGCTTGCTAAACCTTTAACATTGCATTGTAAACTGGAGAGATGTGGCCTTCTCCTAACTGGTGAGCTCTCTAAAGACCACCTGTGAGCCTATTATGGGTCACAGCACACTATGTAAGACATGAAGCCAGATTGTAACATGGCTAAAATAAGAGAAGAGAAATCAAGTAAGATGATTGGTAGAACAGCATCAGGTGGTAGAAGAGCAACACGGCATTATGGCATGATAATGCCGTGTTGCTGTAGAATGTTCATGCCAATAATGCCTTGTTGAGCTCGGGAACGCGCTGAGAAAGGGATCGCTGTGATGTGCTGCTGCCTGGGAGCAGGGCGACCAATAGGTGGCACCAGTAAGAAAGAGCAGAAAAGGGAACTGATAGAGCCAGGAGAGATAGCGCAGGGAGGACTGTGTTGCAGCGTGCTGGAAGGGGCAAGCAGGTGACACAGTAGTAAAAGAAGGGGCAATTGTGTGTGTGACTGATACACTGAGTAGGGACAGGAGAAGTGGGAGCAGGGAAGAACAGCGCATGACAAAGGACAAGGTCGTCGCAGCGGGGCAGAGAGCAGAGTAGAAAGGCATTTAAATATCAGATGGGGTGTTGTCTAGTGTGTACACTGGTAAATGGCTGCAGGAGTGAGGGCAAGAGTGGCTCTGACCTGAAGGCTGAGATACTATTCTGATCTATGGATATGGGACTGAGTGAGAGAAGTACAGGTAAGGCAGAAAGACAGGACAAGTAATGGTACTGGCTGAAAGTGCCACCTATAGGTTGGATTAAAGAGTCAGAGTTGCTTGTAAAGCCGGTGTTCCTGGCAATGGGCTAATAGGGAAGGTCTCGAGAAATGGCAGAGCAGGACAGATGTAGGTGAGGTGAAAGAATGGATTGGACCTGGCAGGGACGCAGGAGAACCCGACAGTTATAGTGAGCAATAACAGCTGAAAAGAACGTTGGGAGCAAACACAGGAGTGCGCAAAACAGCTGAACTTGCCAAGGTGCTCAGAAAGCGCCACCTGTAGGTCAAAAGACGCAATGCTGCCGATGAGACAAATCAGGAAACAGTGGTGTCAGTGTAGCATGCTCGCAAAACATGCAGTGAATAGATTGTGCCCAGAATGCAGCACGGGATGAGTGTCAGATGTAAACGGGTGAAGACGAACATAGCACCCAAGCAGAACTTGGAAATTTCTCGGGTCCAGGATCAGTCTATGCGTAGAATGATAGTGAGCTAAATCTCAAATGTGCCACGAAGTGGTAGATACAACATAACTGAATGTGTGCCATCCAACGTGCATGCGCACGCTTACAGCTAGATACAGACTTGAAAAGTAAGGAACCTGAAGCAGACTTTCAGAAGTGAAATAAGTAGCTGTGATACTTTGTGTTCGATATGAAATAAAACAGGATGTAACTGATAGTAGCCTTGCACTTGCCATGTTACAAGCGCATCAAGATCCCTCTGAAGGTGGCATCTAATGGAGTTACTGCATGGTTGGACGTTGCATCGCCTCCAGCCTCGCGCTGCCAACAGTCCCAACCATGCATTAACTCCCCATTAGATGCCACCTTCATCGGTGATTAATGCTTACATGTGGTTTCCACACAAGAAAGAGAAAGTGGGCGGACCTCAATTCATATTGGCATGGCAAATTTTAAAATTAAAAGATGGGACCAGAAGAGGCTTCCACACATGAAAGAGAGATAGCAGGTGGAACCGCAGCTGATAATTGACACTTTGAAATTTAAGGTGTTCCCTAACCATTGAGTGGGTCACCTTGCCGCAGTGGTCAAGCTGATCATGATTCAGTCAAATGATGGGACCAAGAACCCCTCTAAATGATAAAATGTTGAAATGAAAACCAAATAAGAAAATGGGGGGGGGGGGGCACTGGTACTACTACTATTTCCTTTAGATTTTGGCCACATAACAGGTGCACCCCACTAAATGTTTTTTAAAAAATTAAGAAAGATGCATTAAGGAGATGGCAAATGAGAAGCGTAGATGAAGGAACCTATGGGTGAAATAAGGAGAGCATTAGGGGAGAAACTGTAAGGTCCCCGGGCTCCTGTCCCTGAAAATGGGCCATTGTCTTCTATTGAACCTCAACAGGAAGGGATAGGGATGGAGACCAAAGGACTGTTGGTGTAGCAGAGTCTGTTGGTGAGTGCATGATGGAGACAGACTCCCGGCCCCAGTAGCCAATAGGTCTAACCTTCACTCCAATACTGCCAGGTATGACTTAGGGTCGGAGCCATCGGGTAGCCGGATAAATAGTGATTGAAACAGAATCCCATCCCTGGTAGACAGGGCAAGTCTACCTGTGCTCTGTACCTCATATGGTACGAGTCAGGGATGGAGTCTGGAGAACTGCTGGTATGGGCTGGCAGGAAAGCAAGGTAAGCTGCTGTAGAAAAAGAAAAAGTGTGTGAATTGATGGAGAGCATTTAAGGGGTGAGAACTGGAGGGACAAACAGATTGAATAGGATGCAAGACAATAAAGGTACAATTAGTAAAATATAGGCAGGCGGAGATTAGATGGGGTCAGGATAGACGAGGAGGAAAAGGGATGTGTAAACAGGAGTCTGAGTAGGCAGCAAAACAGATGTGTGCCTGTAGCTTTAAGGCAGTAGGGAGCTGTGACTGACCTGTATACTGCTGTAAATGGAGTCAGCGGCTGAGCTAAAGGCCCCCCCAAAGAAAGCACAACCAAGCAAGCACAGGAAGAAGGGAAGCGGACCCAGGGGAGAGGACCTGGACCAAGGGGAACTGATGAGCAGGAACCAGGGACAAGAAGAAGGACTGGAGAGTCACGGGACTGGGAGCAGGAGCCCCAGATAGGGAGTGGGCCAGGAAGCCTCCACCAGGAGGAAGTACACTGCTGCAGCAGAAGCACGGCCACACCAGGGGCAGGTCAGTATCAGCACTGTACAGGGGCTGGAGTGGAAAGTGCGGGTAAAATAGCAAACAGGAGCACAAGCAGCAATACATGTGTGTGAAAAAAAAAATGGACTTACTCAGGTCTGAAAGATGAAAAGCAGGGTGTGAAGAAAGCCACATGGGCTGTTCAGAAGGGCAGGTGGACAGCACCACCCCAATGGAAACACCGGAGGTGCACTACTCAGGCTGCAGCTGATTTCCTGGCTGGAGGGAAATGGTAATGCCCAGGGGAGCAGGTTGCGCTGAGCGGTGCGAGGAGCTGAAGATGGGACAGGGGGCAAGGGAAGGAGAAATGGACAGCAGGGTCAGAAAGAAAAGTGGAGGAATTAAAAGCAAGGGCAGGACCAATTGGCTGAGAGGGAAGGGGAAAAGAAGAGGGCAGAAAAAGGGGGGGGAGCAGCCACCAACAGAGCAGGTGCATGGAAGAGGAGAAATAGCATGGAGCAAGAGCCAAGGAAAATACACCAATGAGACAAAAGGAGAGACAAGACAGTGGAAAGCAAACTGGAGCCCCAGACTGGAGCAAACGTGAAACTGGGGGGGGGGATCAAACCAGGAGGAAGGAGTAGGTGAAGATCAGGAGAAACAAAAGGAAAGCTAACCAGGGCCGGAAGGGCAGCAGCAATGGAGAAAACGAGAGAAGGCACAGCCACACAAGCCATGCAGGAGCTCAGAACATGACAAACACCCTAAGCAAGGGTTTCTGGTAGAGGCTAGCTTATATAGAAAATGTGGGAGGAGCTATTCCCCCACATTGAACGTCTGGCTTTCGCCCTCCCAAAATACAATGAACTTGATCTGCAACTGACACCATCTCAGAAATAAAGTGCACCTTAATTGCAACTGAACCAGAGCTGTTTATTGTGGAAGAGGTCAAGGGAGGGGAAAGCAATTTTTCAGATGTATTAAGAAAAAAAGAAATATGTTAGGATAAATTGTTAGGATGGCAGAAGGGGGGAAGAGTAATTAAAGAGTATGAGCTGAGAGCAGCCATTCTTAACGATTACTTATGCTCGGTATTCTCAAAAGTTGATTGAAGGGGAGACAGCAGACTGTAGTGGTAAATGGAGTCAAATTTGATGAGACAGAAGTCACTAGTGAGGGTGACAGTGATCTGCACTGGGTCCAGTCCTGTTAAATATGTTAATTCGTGTCACGGGAGAAGGAATTCAATGTAATATGTGTCTTTTTACTGGTGACACTAAGCTTTGTGGTACTGGAGACAGTGAGGAGGGGGTGAAGGAGTTTCAGAGGGACCCACAGAGACTGAAAAGGAAGTACAAGGTTTGGCAGTTTAGGATGGATTATTGGATGGGAGGGGTCAAGCTGAGCACTCCATCTCAGGAAAGGGACATAGAAGTTATCCTAAGTGATTCCTTTACACAATTTAGCAAGGACTACATTAAGGCAACCAGGATGCTGGGGTACATTGGGAGGGGGTTTGATAGCAGGAGAGAAGAGGCATTACTACCCCTCTATAGATCACTGGTGAGGCCACAGCTGGAATAATGTGCCAGGCTCTGGAGTTCTCCCTTAAGAAAAGACAAAGACAAGCTAGACATGATGCAGAGTAGGGTAACCAAAATGATTCAGGGCCATGAGAGCAGATCCTATGAGGATCGGCTTGGGGCACTGAACATGTACTCACTGAAGACCAGCAGCGAGAGGGGCAAAATTATGAAGGCATTCATTTTCCTGAAAGAAATGAACATGGTAATGTGTGAGGAACCATTCAACAGGAATAGTGGATCTCAAACACAGGAACATGCATGGAACCTGGCAGGGGGAGGGTCGATATTCAGGAGGGAGTAGAAACGTGAGGAAATTTTGTTTTACAGAGAAAGTGGTTGAACCATGGAACAGTCTGCCAGCTGTGGTGGTCGCTGCCAAACCATTTACTGTTTCAAGCATGGCTGGGACAAAGTTAAGGGCTTGATAATTACTCAGGGGCAATCAGTAAGTCAGGGAACCTGGGGATAGGGCTTGTCAACAAAGCACAGTATAAGCTTCAGTTCTCTAGATATTATAGGGTATTATGGGCATACTGGATGGACCAGTGGCCTTATTTTCTGACATCATGGTCTATGTTTCAACGTTTCTATCAATTTACTAAAAGACTGATAAGGATGGGACACTGAATGAAAGGGAACCTGTATTTAAACAAGAAGCTTCTACGTGAAACAAACTCTAGCCAGAGCTGATACAGCTGTGGCAAGCTGCTAAATTACCAAAGTTACATGTGTGCATAGAAAATTTTGAATGCCCGGGTGTAACTAGGCCATATTTTGGAGCTGTTTCAGCAAATTTTCAACATGGCCTTTTTGGGACCCCACCACATGAAGAGTGCCACTGTCATTTCATTCACTTGTCCCGAAAGGTGATTTTGCAGAGCGACCATGCCATTCTGTGCACAGGTACGAAAACATGTTTTGGGCATGATGTGAAAAATGACAGCTGTACTGTTAAAAAGGAGGTGTGCAAAAATGGCAAAGCTGAAAATCTGGAGTGAAATTATTAAAAATTGGTGAACTTACGAGCATGCGTAGAAGTTGCACAATGCACGCTCATAACGAGTCATTTTTTTGGAATTTTTCACTAATTTGCAACATGGTTTTTAGACCCCACCTCATGAACAGTGGCACTGACATTTCATTAATCAGTCCCAAAGGGTGATTCTGTGCAATGACCGCAAAATTACCTTTTGGGATGGAGTAATGAAATGACAATGACAGTGTCCACGAGGTGAGGTCCCTAGAACCCCATATTGAAAATTTGTGGCCAAAATTCCTTAAAATAGCTGATACATCAACATAAGTTAAAAACCCCATTGACTGCCATTATACCACGCTTACCTTTGATTTTTCAGTTTGCAGTTCAGCTTTGAAGCGTGCAGACATGTCCCAGTCCAGAGAAGATGACAGCGATGACCTCTGGAGGTAATCATGGGGTAAGAGGGGGTGGATGCTCAGTGGGAGGTGGGGATGGGAGTGGGGACTGGGGTGACAACAAGGGACTGTTTTCTTTTACAGGTAAAAAAAAACAAAAGACGGGGTACAGTTTTCTTTACTTACAGGGAAAAAAAGCATAAATTTGGGCACACTGGAGAGGGCTCCCAGTGTGCCACATGAGTTGGGGGTGTACACGATGCTGACACAGGAATTGGTCACCCCAATGCCATCATAGGGAAACAAAAAGAAAAAAAACATAAATTTGGACACACTAGGTGTGCTCCCAGTGTGCCACATGAGTTGGGGGGTACGTGATTCTGACACAGGGATTGGGCACCCCTATGTCAGCACTGGAACAGGGAATAGAGGTAGCAGGGAGGACAGCAGCAGTGTGAGGGAGTGGGATGGTTTTCTTTGCTGATGGTGCTGGGAGGGACAGGAGCAGTGGGAGGGTGCAGGAGGAGTGCCATCTGGCAGCGATGCAACTGCGCATGAGCAGCACTCATGCATGCATAGTTGTTGTGAATGACATTTTGCCAGTCGCAAGATGACAGTGCCAGCAGAACTGTACATGCACGCAAGTCATGCATGCACAGTTCTTGCCCCGGAATGCAGACGTAACAGCCGAAATAGTGCGTCTGTTACTCCATAGTGGCTGATCATGGTGGAGTGTTTCAAGCTCCATTGGACTTTCGGTAGGGTACTTCCAAAAGCCCAATGGAAGGTGCCACGATTGGCCATTTTAAGGCAAGACATGCCAAAATAGCAGTAGGCTCTGCCCACAGCCATACAAATGACTAGCAGTTTGAAGGCAGTTCTTATTTAAAGAGCTGTTGAACCATCAACACACAATTAACAGCCTCACTCTCTCATGACTCTACTCATATTCTCTTGAAAACACAGTCCATTCAAATGAGGTACTGCCACCCCCCCCCAATCCCCACTGACTGACTCTGTCCTTAAAGTGGTGGGTGACTGTGTCTTTTAATTTTAGCAGGTTGGCATTACAGCACACTACTGCCATTTGTTTACATGTCAAGAGCACATTCAACACAGGAAAACTGTTTAGTGTACATTTATTTTTTTGTTGAGAGGCTTTAAGCACAATTAAATGTGTTTAAGACACAGGCAACTACCACATTGGTTTCAAAAGTCCAACTGGCTTTTTAGGGTGGGGGTGATGTTGGCAGTGGCCATTTAAATGGAATGATATCTCAATTACTAACATCAGTGACATCCTTAAAAGCTTGCTTTATCTTTGTGGGCAGCTCATGACATCCAGTTTTGCTTTTCTCTGGAAGGAATGTTAGCAGGTTTTGCTAATGGGTGATGTATCCTTACACAAACAACAGGTCATGACATTGATTGTACTCAGTGGCCCATGTGAATACCTGGTCAGGCTAAATTGTTCTATCATAACTTGCACAAGTTTCCTCCTGAAGAGGTCAAAAGTCATGATGTTGAAACCGAGAAGGATCAAATATGCCTGCCAGTAACTGGCAAAAAAAAGACATTAAAATTAATAATTAAGATATTAATTGCTGTTGGTCCATGACTCATTGGTGGCAGTTTGGATTCAAGAAGGGACTTCAGGCATTTTGAACTCCTGGGCAGTGCTGAGGCACTGCTCTGTGGTGCTGGTTGTGCATTCATTCTTCATAGGAGATACTGGTGTGACTCACTCAACTTACACATTCCATGGCCATGTCAAAAGTGAGGCCAGGTGTAGGCATCCAAGAAGGCTGCTTATATGTGACTCTTCATTCTAAGGATAAGATGGCCTGGTGCCTCCATCAGGAAAAAGATGGGGATGGGGAAAGAGTGTGTGTGTGTGTGGGGAGGTATAAAGATAGTGGATAATTTGACCAGTTAGTTGACTAGATAATGACCCAGATACCCAACTATTTGGTATGGACAATGTGATCCATATGACAAATGAACACTGTCCATTGAAATGCTGTGGAATGCAGTAAACTCCAAAGATTGTCAGGGCATCTGTGAAACCAACACAAAAAGAAAAAAAATGCAAGAATTTGGATGGTACTTTCCTAAGAAAATAAAAGAAAGGTAATAGTTTAATTTGTTTTTCTCCTTTGAGGTGTCCCCTTGGAGGGTTGGCATGTCTTGTTTAGCTAGGTTTGTGCTTTTACTGTACCAAGGTGATTAGTGTATGCAAATTGATGGGTTGTTGCTATTTTCAGCTGAAGGAAAGTGGCCACTTTCTGTCAGCAGGAACAAAGAATTATAATCTATTTGCTGCACTTACAAAAAAGAATAATGCTGCTGGAAATTATTGGCAGTAGATGACTGTGTGTGGGGATAATGCAACAGCAGATAGCACACTTTGAAAGAAGCATGGCATATTAGAAGTAATCTTCAATGAAAATGGAAAATACATTTACATTTTCATTATTTTATTCCTACAATTACCCTATTTATTTCATCTTTTTCTTTTTATCTTTTGTAAATTTAAATGCTGTTATTTATGCATTTTTTGTCTCACCTGTAGCAATGTGACAAAAAAGCAAAGTAACCGCCTTCAGAATGGGGAATATATTCAAGTTGAAATTGCACAAATAATAATGGCAAATGTGTTTTCAGTTTTCATTCCTAAAAACCTTTAAGAAAATGTACTGGATTGAGGACCCAGGGCTTGTACTGCCACCAGTCCCCATTGTTCTGTCCCCAGAATAATCTGCAGTGAAACCCACTGAGTGGACAAAGGAACATGGGTCCAGTAATGACACTAAACCGCTGAATCAGTACATCATGCAAAGCTCTGAGGGCAATGCTGTTACATGCCACACTCCTAAACGAACTGATGTGTGCACAGCTGAGCACTACATGCACTTCAACAGGAAATAATACATATCTCATAATTACAAAGTACCTTAAGTATGTAGTATATGCACTTCACTTCAATGTTTTGGTGAATAGAATATGGGGTTAGAAGTGCTTATGTAACTGTAGTTTCCTTTTTGGCTTTTCTCTGTTCCCACCCTTGGTAGATAGATAGATAGGCTGAGTAGTGTTTGTAAGGAACAGAGGACCCAGAGACAAGGGTGAGTAGAGTGCCGGAGAAGGAGGAGGAGGATGGGGAGGGTGATGGATGAGAAACACCCTAAGCAAGGGTTTCTGGGAGAGGTTAGCTTATGCAGGAGATGTGGGAGTTGCTATTCCCCCTCATTGAACCTCAGGCTTTAGCCTTCCTATTCAACGTTTTGGTGAATAGTGTATGGGGTTAGAAGTGCTTATGTAACTGTAGTTTACTTTTTGGCTTTTCTCTATTCCCACCCTTGGTAGATAGATAGCCTGGGTAGTGTTTTTAGGGAATAGAGGGCCCAAAAAGATACCTCGTCAAACTCACAGAGAGTATAACCGCTAGCATGCAGGTAAGGAGAACCCCCCAGGTGGAGGAAACCTCTGAGGACCCATGCCTATTGGTCTGCCCACCCTCAGGGCACACTATAAGGAGAGTACCCTAAATGCCTGATGAAGTTCTGGTTCGGGATTAAGGATGTATGTTTCAAAGGCCAATGATATCCATCTTCCCAGTTTCTTGATTATGTGGAGCAGAATGTTGTTTCTTGAAGCTGAAGTCACTGCTCCTATTTGGAAGGAATGTCCAGAGAATGATTGAGGGTTGAGTCCAGGTTGATGAAGGAGGGTTCTGATGTGAGCCAAAAACCATTTTGACGTTATGGAAAATGCCCACCAGAAGTAAATAAAGGTAGGAACCGATCTGAGTGAAGGTGAAAGGACATCAGGTTATCTAGACAGGCTATTGGGTACCAGACATCAGAGGTAGGGAAATACAGTATGACCACTCCTTTATGGAGCCTATTGGTTTTGGAGGAGGGTAAGTGCAGCTCGTAGTGGTCATTGGATTTCCTTAAGTTGGAGATCTTAAGGAATTCGGTAGAAGAGGGTGATGAAACAGTAAACTTGCCAGGATGCAAAACTCCATAAAAAGCAAGGCATATAGCTGAGGAGACCATGGTGGTGGATGTAGGATCAAAGAGGTTTAAGGTCAGTAAATCCAGCAAGTTTCACATGATTGATCCATTTATGGGAAGGCACTGAGGGAACTTGGGGCCTGATGTTCTTTGAATGCCAAACAGAAGAAGTTTGATGGAGGGGTAACTGAATAGGGATGGTGAGGATGGAGTAGACTGAGACAAGAAAACCTGGATGCCAGAAAGGTACTGTTTGATGGTTCCATAGGACAGCTGCAAGGTCTGATGGCAGAACGTTAGGAAAGCCAAAATGGTGTCCACATGTGTGTCGTTCAGGGAAGAGAATGGCAGTCCACAAAAGGAAGAATACTTTTCCCAAGCAGTAGAGTATGTGGCTCTAGGGGCAGGAGCTAAAGTAGTCAACATGATATTGGAAGCTTGCTGACAATAGTAGTTTAAGTCATTATGAGGTCCGATAATGAAGTGGGTGAAGGCATTACTGGATCTGCGGAAGGATAAACTGTATGTGATGAAAGGTCTGGAACTGAAAATGAGAAAGGGCATCAGCTGCTTTGTTAATGTGACCAGGTAAGGGAAACATTGTAATATGAAATGGTGAGTGAGAGATAGCCAGTTAGTCTCTGCAGGAACATCATGATAATAGGAGATGAGGACCTGCCTTTAATGATGATGTCCTCCCTGGGTTGGTTATTGGAGAACACCGATATGGTTTGAAAGGACCAATGATGACCCCAGAGGACAGCAGCAGCTATGATGGGATAGATCTCAAACAGAGGGGAAGTAGTGGAGAAATCTTGAAGAGTGGTAATGTCCAATGACCATGAGACAGCAATACAAGATTGATGTAGATGGTGGCGTAACCATATTTCAGTGAGGCATTGATATAGATTCTGGGGTAGAAATCAGGAGATGGGTCCTTATAGAACATGGAACAGCTGTTCCAGCAGGAAAGAAACTGAAAGCACATGGCGAGATCTAATTTGGCGGCTGCTGTGATTTGTATGTGATGATGGAGCCAAGCAACTGAATAAGCTAGAGTCAGGAGGTAGGATATAAATGATCAGCCTTGGGGAATGATCCACATGGCAAAGTTGAGGTATCCCAAAAGGAATAAAAGTTCATACTGCAAGCAACTATATCTGGCAGAAAAGGAGTCCACCAAGTTCTGGATATGGTGAAGTTTGTCTTGTGGTAATCTGACTTCCATCCGGGCAGAATTCAGGATGATGCTGAGGAACTCGATGGATGTCACAGAGCCCATAGTCTTCTCTTTGGATAAAGGAATGGCTAGATCATAAAACAGGCTAACTAAGGCAGAGATTCCAGAAGCTGGAGGGGAATCTGGTGGGTCAATGAGCAGTAGATGAATCACTGAGGGCCATTGGCAGACGTGCAATAATGCCCAGCACAAAGCTTCTGTGAACTGATCAAACAGTTTAGGGCTGCTTTTGCAGCCAAAGGTTAGGTGCATAGTGAAGTAGTAGTTAATCTGCCAGAATATGCCATAAAAGTGCCAAAGGGAAGGATGGGTGGGCAATAATATCAAGAATAAACACTGTTAAGAGATATAGCTTCTTTACAATTCAGGCACTGAGAATCTGGAAAACTTTACCAAGCCACAAAGTGATGGTGCCATCTTTTGAATCTTTTAAAAATAGGATTGATACTTTTTCTTATGAAAGATACTAATCAATATACCCACTATGGTGTGGGGACAATTAAATGGGATCGTCGCCTACTTTGTCTTCAAATATCCAAAGTATCCAAATATGCAAAGTATCCAAATAACTTGAAAATGTCAGTAATATTAGCTTTAGAAAGCCAGAAACCTGGGCCAAATTGCTTAATGATGGTAATGGCATCGTCAATGCAGGCATAAAACAAAGAATACTCATCTGAAGGTATCAGTGAGTTAATGCTGGGAGTGGATGGGCACCTGGGTGTGGACAGATCGATGACAAGGTGCCTCTTGCTGGAGAATTTCCTGGTGGCAATGCCTATGGGATTGATCCAGTAAGTGGGGAAAAGGAGGATTATAAAATAGTCCGATGATGAAACTCTGTTGCAGCTTCTTCTGTAACAGCTGGCAGACAAGAGTCCGGCTCCCTGATGGTAGACTGGAGATTGGGACAAATGAAGGGTTCAGTAGGGACTATGGAAACTCCAATATGGAATACATAAGAGAGCCCAGCCAAGAGATGCTACACAGCTGGAGGGGAAGGATGGGTGTGCCAAAAGGTGTGCCAAGGCTGAGACGTCAAGAGGTTTGGAATGGTGAATGGATAGTCATTGAGGGCTCTTGCAAGCATTAGGGCAGATGTAACGGGCATGGGCCTCACTGCAGAAGGTGCAAACATGGAAAAGAGTACAGCCATGAGCAGAGCACCCAGATTCACTGAAATTGTTGTAAACAGCTTTACCTCCAAAGAATTTCACAGGACAGCCCCAGAGGTCCAGGTGGGCAGCTGGACTGGATATGGTGTGAAGTAGTAGAGAGGCAGAATCAGTGGGTGAAGCAAGTGGCAGATCATACTTTGGGAGCAGTCGTGGAGGAATGGGAGGCAGAAACTGACATGGGACAAAGGGGTGAAAAATGATTGAAGGAACCACAGAAGGAACAGGAGTAAGCTCGTTGGCTGGCGAAATGGTGGCAAAAGGGCCCAGTGTCCAGTACTGCCCAATTCAACTTGGTGTTATAATGGGTCAATGAGGTGGCAGCCTTCACCAGAAAGGATCTGTGGTAATCGTAGAAGTGGGCTCCCCCATAGCAGATACTGAGGTCAGTGAGGAGATATAAATAGGAGTTAAGTTCTTCACGCCATATGGAAATATTGAACATAGGACATCACAATACAGGCTAAAAGCCATGATAAATTCAGAGAGTGTGAGTTTTCACAGGAGACGAGGGTCATTAAACTTGAGGATGACAGAGACATCGCTGCAGGAGACAATCCTATTTTCAACCACTTCTTGTGAAGAAATTAGGAGGGAAGCCAGGTTGACATCTTTCCAATCAATGATGTCCCTACGGAGGTGAGTAGGGATGAGATGGACAGGTGATATGACTGGAGAAGGAGCAGGCAATGACATATCTGGGTTTAGGAGAGGCGCTAGATCACTGGGTGTTTGAAGGAGGAGGAACTGGAGGAACAGGAACAGGGATGATGGGAGCCTGGCTGATAAATGGGAGAGCCACTGAAGCTAAGAGGGTAGACAAAGCAGTGGGAGCATCAGGGATGCGAGCTTCGAGGCCAGTCATGTGGGATTCCAGGCTGACAACTGAGGAAGAGAGTTGGGCCATAAAGTCCTGGATTTCGGCCACTGAGGAGACTTCAGTGGGAGGATTGGTCTGCCTGGGAGCAGTACTCTGGGCCGACCTGGATTGAGAGGCAATGAAGAGATCATATAGTTCCTGTCTGAGGGCCGAAGCTGCATGTAGGATGCCATGTCTTCGCAGTTCATTGACCAAGAGAAGAACAGTCCAATCCGAGATGGAAAAGTTTGACTTGAAAGTACACTTATGGAAGGGTGGAGGGCTAGAAGGCTGCTGAGGCTGAGCATTGGAACTTTCAGAGGTGGCAGGTACAGAATCGGTGGATGGGTTTGAGTTCATGGTAAGAAGGAGTAGATGCACAGAGGTCCAATCAGGCCGTAGCTTTGGGACGTTGGAGAATGGTTCCCACCTCTGAAGGAGATGGCGAATGGGAAGGGTAGATGAAGAAACCTTTGGGTGAAATAAGGGGAGCATTAGGGGAGAAACTGTAAAGTCCCCAGGCTCTTGTCCCTGAAAATGGACTATTGTCTTCTACCGAACCTCAACAGGAAAGAATAGGGATGGAGACCAAAGGACTGTTGGTGTAGCAAAGTCTGTTGGTGAGTACATGATGGAGACAGACTCCCGGCCCCAGTAGCCAATAGGTCTAACCTTCATTCCAATATTGCCAGGTATGACCTAGGGTCAGAGCCGCCGGGTAGCTGATAAGTAGTGATTGAAACAGAATCCCATTCCCAGTAGACAGGGCAAGTCTACCTGTGCTCTGTACCTCAGAAGGTATGAGTCAGGGATGGAGACTGCAGAACTGCTGGTATGGGCTGGCAGGAAAGCAAGGTAAGCTGCTGTAGAAAAAAAAAAGTGTGTGAACTGATGTAGAGCATTTGAGGGGTGAGAACTGGAGGGACAAACAGATTGAGTGGGATGCAAAACAATAAAGGTACAATTAGTAAAATATAGGCAGGTGGAGATTAGATGGGGTCTGGATAGACGAGGAGGAAAAGGGATGTGTAAACAGGAGTCTGAGTAGGGAGCAAAATAAATGTGTGCCTGTAGCTTTAAGGCAGTAGGAAGCTGTGACTGACCTGCATACTGCAGGAAATGGGGTTGGTGGCTGAGCTAAAGGCCCCCACAAAAAAGCACAGCCAAGCAAGCAGGGGAAGAATGGAAGCGGACCCAGGGTAGAGGACCTGGACCAAGGGGAACGGATGAGCGGAAACCAGGGACAAGAAGAAGGACTTGAGAGTCACGGGACGGGAGCAGGAACCTCAGACAGGAATGGGCCAGGAAGCCTCCACCAGGAGGAAGTACACTGCTGTGGCAGAAGCATGGCCACAGCAGGGGTAGGTCAGTATCAGCACTGTACAGGGGCTAGAGTGGGAAGTGCAGGTAAAATAGCAAACAGGAGCACAAGCAGCAATACATGTGTGTGAAAAAAATGGACTTACTCCGGTCTGAGAGATGAAGAGCAGGGTGTGAAGAAAGCCTCACAGGCTGTCCAGCGGAGCAGGCAAGCAGCACCACCCCAATGGAAACACCGGAGGTGCACCACTCAGGCTGTAGCTGATTTCCTGGCTGGAGTGAAATGGTAATGCCCAGGGGAGCAGGTGGCGCTGAGTGGTGCGAGGAACTGAAGATGGGATGAGAGGCAAGGGAAGGAGAAATGGACAGCAGGGTCAGAAAGAAAAGTGGAGGAATGAAAAGCAAGGGCAGGACCAACTAGCTGAGAGGGAAAAGGAGAGGACAGAAAAAAGGGGGAGGGGGCAGCCACCAACAGAGCAGGTGCAGGGAAGAGGAGAAATAGCATGGACCAAGAGCCAAGAAAAATACACCAATGAGACAAAAGGAGAGACAAGACAATGGAAGGAAAACTGGAGCCCCAGACTGGAGTTAATGGGAAACTGGGGATCAAACCAGGAGGAAGGAGTAGGAGAAGATCAGAGGAAACCAAAGGAGAGCTAACCAGGGCCGGAAGGGCAGCAGCAATGGAGAAAAAGAGAAGACACAAGCCATGCAGGAGCTCAGAGCATGAGAATCACCCTAAGCAAGGGTTTCTGGGAGAGGCTAGCTTATGTAGGGGATGTAGGAGGAGCTATTCCCCCACATTGAACCTCTGGCTTTAGCCCTCCCAAAATGCAATGGACTTGATCTGCAACTGACACCATCTCATGAAAAAAGTGCACCTTAATTGCAACTGAACCAATATACATGCCTCACAGTTAATGAACCAGAACTGCAACTGACACACATCTCACAAATACAGACTACATCTACTGCAGCTTACACACATTTCATAAATACAGTTCACCGCAAGTGAAACTGACACACACATCTCACAAATACAGTATACTTCTACAGCTACTGATACACCCCTCACAAATACAGTGCACCTAATCTGCAACTGACTCAAATTTCACAAATACAGTGTACTTCTGCACTAACTGATAAAAATACAGTACACCTCAACTGCAACTGACACATATCTCATACAAATATAGTGCATCTCAAGTGTAACTCACATCTCACAAATATAGTGCACTTCAAGTGTAACTGACACACCTCACAATTGCAATGCACCTCATCTGCAACTGACCCTAATCTCACAAATACAGTGCACCTCAACTTTATCTGACACACAGTTCACAATTGCAGTGCACCTCAACTGCAACTGACACAAATCTCACAAACACAATGCACCTTAATTGCAGCTGACACACATCTGACAATTGCAAATGCACTTCATTTGCAGCTGACACACATCTAACAAGTACGGTTCCAAGTGATAACTGCGATCTCAGAAAGGTGATTGCTGTTAGGGTGAGTGTACATTGCTGAAAATCAATTTTGGCAATGTACACTCCCAGCGCTCAGCAAAAGGGCACCAGGGACTTAGTTTTCTTTGTTTATGTGGGGCCAGCCTCGACACCCCCTCGAAGCTTCACCCCTCACTAAAGGATTCTGAACCCAGGATGCATGTCATGGGAAAACTGGGGACATAAATATGGGACTGGTGCAACAAACTGTATGCACATACGGACCTGAACCCAGCACCCTCACAACCCTAGCCTGCCACCCACCCACCACGCCATGGGGCCAGCTTGGCAGCCCACCACCACACCATGCCTCACAAAGCCTCCCTCCCCTTTCGCCTATCTCTTGGCATGCTCGCCCCCCAAGCGTGTACATATAGCGACATCCTGTCACTATATTCGTGAAACCCCCCATCCACTCGCCCTCCCTGCTCGGTAGCCCTGTCGACAGGCACCACAATTGAGTTGCCCTTTTTGAAAGTGCCTGATTGCGGTTGCCATTGTCACAGGCTACAACAAATACAGTGTACCTCAACTGCAAATGACATACATCTCAAAAGCACAGTGCACCTCAAGTGTAACTGACACACATCTCGCAAATACAGTACACCTCAATTGCAACTGAAACAGAATATGCACCTCAGTTAGTGAACATCAACTACAATGTTTCACAATTTTTTCACAGAGAGGGTGGTGGAAAATTGGGACACTCTACCAGAGGAGGTGGTATCCTGTAGCACAGTGAGCAGTTTTAAAAGGGCATGGGACAGGGTTCGAGGGGGGGTTAAAGGTGAGGGGGGAGAGGAGGATGGGGCAGCTGCAATATAAGGGTGCTAGCTGCACATTCAAGCAGACTAACTTGATAGACCTTAAAGCCTGTTTTTTCTGGCAGATTCATATGTTCGTATGTTCGTACAACTGACACACATCTCACAAATACAGTGCATCTCAACTACAGCAAACATACATTTCACAAATACAGTTCACCTCAATTGAAACTAACACACATCTCACAAATACAGTGTACTTTTAGAGCAACTGATACACACCTCACAAATACAGTGCAACCCACCTACAACTCATACACATCTTACAATTATAGTGCACCTCATCTGCAACTGACACAGATCTCACAAATACAGTTATTCCCAACTGCAACTGACACGTCTCACAATTGTAATGCACTTCAGCTGCAACTGAAACAGAATATGCACCTCACAGTTAGTGAACCCGAACTGCAACTGAGGCACATCACACAAATACAGTACACCTTATCTGCAACTGACACCTATCTCACAAATACAGTGCACCTCAATTACAAGTGATACATACCTCACAATTACAGTGCACCTCAACTGCAACTGACACACATCTCACAAATACAGCATGCCTCAATTGTAACTGAAACAGTATATGCACCTCTGAGTTAGTGAACCTGAACTGCAGCTGACACACATCTCACAAAACAGTGCACCTGAACTGCAACAGACTCACATCTCACAAATACAGTCTAGTTCTGCAGCAACTGGTACAGTCCTCAAAAATACAGTACACCCCACCTGGAACTCATACACTCCTTACAATTATAGTACATCCCAACTGCAACTGATGCACATCTCATAAATACAGTGTACCTCCACAGTAACTGCTAAACACCTCATAAATACAGTGTACCCAACCTGGAACTCATACACTCCTCACAATTACAGTGCACCTCAACTGCAACTGATGCACATCTCACAAATACAGTGTACTTCTACAGCAACTAATACACCCCTCACAAATACAGTGCACCTCACCTGGAACTCATACACACCTCACAAACACAGTGTACTTATACAGCAACTGATACAGGCCTCTCAAATACAGTGCACCCCACCTGGAACTCATACATACCTTACAATTACAGTGCATCTCAACTGCAACTGATGCACATGTCACAAATATAATGTACCTCTACAGTAACTGATAAACACCTCATAAATACAGTGTACCCAACCTGGAACTCATACACACCTCACAATTACAGTGCACTTCAACTGCAACTGATACACATCTCACAAATACAGAACTTCTACAGCAACTGATACATACCTCACAAATGCAGTACACCTCATCTGCAACTGACACGTTTCACAAATACAATGCACCTCAACTGCAACTGAAACAGAATATGTACCTGCTAGTGAACCTCAACTGCAGCTGACACACATCTCACAAATACAGTGCACCTCAACAGCTAACACACATTTCTCAAATACAGTTCACCTCAACTGAAACTAATACAAATCTCACAAATGCAGTCTACTTCTACAGCAACTGAAATACACCTCACAAATAAAGTGCACCCCACCTGCAACTGATACACACTTTACAATTACAGTGCACCTCAACTACAGCTGACACAGATCTCACAAAAGCAGTGCACCTCAGTTGCAACTGAAACAGAATACGCACCTCATAGTTAGTGAACCTGAACTGCAACTGATACGCATTTCACAATACAGTGTACTTCTACAGCAAGTGGTACACCCCTCACAAATACAATGCACTTCACCTGGAACTCATACACACCTTACAATTACAGTGCACCTCAACTGCAAATAATACACATCTCACAAATACAGTGTACTTCTGCAGCAAGTGATAAAAATACAGTTCACCTCATCAGCAGCTGACACACAACTCACAAATACGGTGCACCTCAATTACAACTGATACATGCCTCACAATTACAGGGCACCTCAACTGCAACTAATACACATTTCACAAATGCAGTGCACTTCTACAACAATTGATACACACCTCAGAAAAACAATGCACACCACCTGAAGCTCATCCCAACCTTACAATTATAGTGCACCTCAACTGCAACTGACACACATTTCACAAATACAGTGCACCACAATTACAACTGATACACACCTCACAATTACAGTGCACCTAAACTGCAACTGACACACATCTCACAAAAGCAGTGCACCTCATTTACAACTGATACACGCTTCTCAAATACAATGCACCTCAACTGCAACTGACACATACCTCACAAATACAATGCACCCCACCTGCAACTCATGCACACCTTACAATTACAGTGCACCTCAGCTACAACTGAAACAACTATCACAAATACAGTTATCCTCAACTGGAACTAACACAGATCTCACAATTACAGTGCACCTCAACTGCAACTGAAACAGTATATGCACTTTACAGTGAACTTGAACTTGAACTGCAGCTGACACACATCTCACAAATACAGTGCACCTCATTTACAACTGATACACACCTTTCAATTACCATGCACCTCAACTGCAGTTGACACACATATTATAAATACAGCATATTTCTACAGCAACTGATGCACCCCTCACAAATACAGTGCACCTCAGCTGCAACTGAGAGTCTCTGACAATTCACAATTATAGTCCATCTCACTAGCACCCAGTCCATACCTTACGATTACAGTGCACCTCAGATGCATGTTATAAGCACCTCAAAAGTACGATCCACCTCATAAGCAACTGACATACATCTCACAATTGACTGCATCTCATCTACAACTGATACACACCTCACAATTACAGTGCACCTCAACCACAACTAATGCACACCTCATAAATAAGGTGAAACATAGAAATATAGACAATACCTACAGGAAATGACCATTGGTACAGCCAGTCTGCCCTGTTATACCTTAGCAAGAGACCTGGGGCCTGACATTGGAAAATGAGTAAAAGTGGAGCACAAAGGTTTGCGCTGCACTTGCCCTTGCCCACAAATCCAAGGATGCTATATTCAGTCAGATAGTGCACTGGGGCTATCCAGCTGAATATAGGTGCATGTCAGTGCAATGCTAAGTCAAGTAGCACTGCCCTGACATGGATCTGGGAAGTGCAGGAAACAGTGCCCACAGACTCGATAATGCTAGGAGCACCCCAGTGTGATATTCAGCTGGCACCATGCAAATAAGCCCATTGGGCATGCAGTGTGCTTAGGGGCTATATGCATGCCCATTATGGACTCATTTTCATGGGAAGTAGTGGCTGGTTAATACCCCCCTAGACTGGCTCACCCATCCCGATTGCCTGTCCTAATAAAGCTTAAATATTCATTGCTGTCTAGTGGCACCCTCCTCACCCTCCAACTGCTGGCCCTTTAAAAAATAAATCAGTCCCTGGTGTTCAGTGGTATGCCCCATCCTCTGATCACTGGTCCCATAACAAAACAAATCAATCTCTGGTGTCCAGTGGCACCCTCCGTCCTCCCATCCCCTGCCCCATCAAAACTAAATCAGTCCCTGGTGTTCAGTGGCATCCCCTATCCTCTGATCCTCATCTCTGTAAAAAGTAAAACATTCCCTGATGTCCAGTAGTACCTCCCCACCCATTGATTGTTGGCCTCATATGTTTAAAGATAGTCCCTGGTGTATAGTGGCAACCCCACCCTCCAATCACTCACAGCAGTTTGTAAAAAAGATGTCCCTGAAATCTAGAGGCCTCCCTGCACCACCTGCACCAAGCACACCACCCTGCCACACCCTTACCATAGACACCAGTGCCATGGGGAGCTCATATAGCAATCAACACAGCCCTATTCTCACCACCTCAGCCAGCTGTTGTATGCAAAGACAGGAAGCGCTCATCCTTCATACTGTAAAGGGAGCAAGTGTACTGTCTAATGTAGACAATAAGCACCCTCCTTTTACTGTATGCAGAATGACACACCCTGTCATTGCATATGGCAGCCAGCTGAGGTGATGAAAGAAAGACTGTGCTGGTCTCTGTATGGGCTCCCCATGGCACTAGTGACTATGGTAAGGGAGTGGCAGGGTGGTGTACCCAGTGCAGGCAGTGTGGCAGGGTTGCTAGACACCAAGGACTTCTTTTAACAAACTGCAGCAAGCAATCAGAGGGTGGGGGTGGCACTAGATACCAGATAATGACTTTGTTAGATAGTGGCGAGTGATCAGAGAGTGGGCATGCAACTAGACTCCATGGAAGGACTTTGTTAGATAGTGGTGAGTGACTGGAGGGAGGTGGGTGCCACTAGACACCAGGGACAATTTTAAACCTACAGGGCTGGTGATTGGAGGATGAGGGTACCACTGAACACCAGGGAATGTTTTATGTTTTATGGCAACAGGGACTGGAGGGCAGGGAGTACCACTGGACACCAGGAAATGCTTGTGTTTTCATGTGGATTGGGTTCAAAGGATGGAGGGGTACGACTAGGCACCAGGGAGTAGGTGTGCTCCTCCAACTTCCAACGGCCTGGAATAAGTCGGGCTTTTTCTTAGTGGTAATTGTGTTGTATAAAGTGATTTGCACTATTCCTTTTGTGCAGTGCTATCATGCTGAATATTGCACTGTGACTGAATTCATGTTCCTGCCCCTTCCTTTGTGCATCACTCCTTGCATGCAGCTTATCCAGTTTAGCACATGGTCCTGCCCTTTTTGAATATTGTGCACAGGCACAAACCCTGAGCAAATGGCATGCAATCACTTTGCTCAGCAGGCAAAGCTTTGAATATTGGTGCTGTGTTGTCCAGACAGAGTTTGGTCCCCTCCTACCCCCTACTCTCAGCCTTACTGCTACCCCCAGAGTAACTATTAAGCACTTAACTCTTTATCAGCTGTGTTTGAAAATATTAAAGTTTTTTGTGCTTACTCCCTCTGCTAGCAGGCTGTTAAATAGCTCAGTCATTGTCTCTGTAAAATAAAACTTTTTCATGTCCCACACCCACCTAAATCTCACCCCACCCCCCAATCCTGCAACTTCCACTCACGTCCCTCAGTGCCCCTAAATAGCAGTTTTTGCACACCTCAGAATTACAGTGCACTTCAGCTCCAGTTGATACACACCTCACAAGTACAGCTCACCTCAAATGCAACGTGTACACATCACACATTCACAGTGTACTTCTGCTGCAACTGATCACACCTCACAAATACAGGGCACCTCAATTTCAACTGATACACACCTCACAATTACACTGCACCTCAACAGCAACATGCACTTCACAATTAGAGGCACATCATCTGCAAATGATACACACCTCATGATTACACTGCACCTCAGCAGCAAAAGGCACTTCACAATTAGAGGCACATCATCTACAACTGATGCACATTTCAGAATTACATTGGATCTTGACAGCAACACGCACTTCACAATTAGAGGCACATCATCTGCAACTGATACACAGCTCTCAATTACATTGCACCTCAACTGTAACACACACTTCACCATTAGAGGCACATCATCTGCAAATGATACACACCTCATGATTACACTGCACCTCAGCAGCAAAAGGCACTTCACAATTAGAGGCACATCATCTACAAGTGTAGATATAATTTACTGCACTCAGAAAGTAATTTTCTTATTGATTTGCAGGTATACATATGAAACACTGGCACGAGTAAAAGGAAAACTCATAAATGGAGGTCAAATGAAAAAGATGGTAAGGCTGTTGAAGCCCAAAATGCCCAAATACAAAGAAACATGTGCTATTACCAGGAGTGAGGGAGAATGAGGCAGCAGCTCAGATACAAAGGACAACCCTAGGAGATGTATGCCAAGTGCGGTCCAGCCCCTAGCATTACTGTCTGCTGAGCTTCACTGATCATCACTGATTTTCACTGACTGTGAGAGAGACAAATCACAGAGGGAATGCAGACTCTGACTTGTGCAGAAGCAGGGATTTCTTGACAGCAGTTCTACCTGGGTGAATTCCCCCTTGAAGTGCGCAGTCAGGGCTCCTATCTCCGCTGAGGTGACTTCTCTCCTTGATCGCACTGCTCAGACCAAGCCAGCAGCTGTTCTCTCAGCATAAAGAGCAGTTGGAATACTTACCCAGAATTCCTGGCTGCTGTATGTAAATCAGCATTTGCACTGCTGTACCAGTACTGAAAGAGTGGTCAGCTAATAGAAAGCTTACAGCTGAAAGCAACAGCTCAGACACAAAGAGCACACATAGGAGGCATACAACAAGAGTGGTCCAGTCTCTAGCCTTACTGTCTGCTGTACCCACTACTGAAATAGTGATCAGCTAATAGAAAGCTCTCAGCCAGAAACAACCAGAAGCAACAGCTCAGACACAACGGGCAACTCTAGGAGGCACACACCAAATGTGATCCAGTTGCTAGCCTTATTGTCTGCTCAGCTTCACTGATCTTCACTGACTGGGAGAGAGACCAATCACGGAGGGAACGCAGACTCCAACAGGTGCAGAAGCAAGGATTCCTTGACAGCAGTTCTATCTGGGTGAATTTTGCTTAGAAACATAGAAACAAGCAGTGGGGACTCCACCAAGCTGCTCTGAGCTAAATCAGTTTCCTTCTTACTTTGCAGGAGCAGAAGCTAGACCTCATCTGCTCAACAGCTACCTGATTGTTTTCTGCAGCATGCAGGGAACAGTCAGAGACTGGCAGATGGTAAAGAAAAGGAGGCATCATAGGAGGCCCAGAAAGTAAGCCACAAACTAGAAGCATTTTCCAGCCATCCAAACCAAAAACAGTTTTGCAACACTGCTACCAACCACAAAGTAAGGTAAAGAAATCAAACCACCAAAAAAGGCTAGCATGCCAATTAAAACCAATGCAAACTATGATAAAAACAAAAATACTAATACTCCATATATAACCAACAACAATACCAAAACCAAATGCAATAACAAAAAAAAACTTCTAAAATTAAAAATAAAAATGACACAAGTATAAACAAAAGCAAAATTTTCATAATCGGGGATTCCATGATCTGAAGAGTGGAACACCACCTAACACAAAATGTTAAAAGTGACATTGTGATAAAGTGTCTAACAGGAGCCTCTGCAAGTAGGGACACTAAAAGAATCAAGGCAATTGTGCAGAAATTGGAGGTTGTTACACATATAACAATACACCTTGGTACCAATGACTTGGCAAATCACACAGTTCAAGAGGCCAAGAAACACTTTGAGGACCTAGCCAGCAAACTTTCTTCCCTTCTGTCCAAATTAGCCTTCTCAGAAGGTGCTGGCAGTGTGGGATGAAGGAAAAAGCACCAAACAAGTCAGAGAGATTGAAGTACGTGAACTTAACTCATGGCTGAGTGATTGGTGCCAAAACAAGGGATACCACTACATAGGGAACTGGCACAACTTTTGGGAAAGAGCTTTTTTTAAATACGACGGATTTCACCTAAACAGAGAAGATATGTGAGCACTTGGACAAAAACTCGATGCCTGTATAGGTAGTTTAAACTAAATAAAGGGGAGTATGATGCATCTGACACTCCTGCCATTGGTGGGCTGGTCATCACTCCCCAAAAGGCCAAATGCGCGCATACATCCCCAGAAAACAAGTCAGAGCCACCATCCACCTAAACCAACAGCCTTCATTATCTCTTGGCCGGAAAGAGCAAACTGGAGCAGTCCAGGAAGAGGGTACAGCCTCTCACCAAAGAGGATGTACATTCCTGGAAGGCAATGGTTGCTATTACTAGGAGCCTAATCGACAAGCTTCCCAAACTCACAGCCATCTTGGAAACAGAAAGTTTGGACTGGGTGACTGTAAGAGAAACATGGTTCACGGAAAACCACGTATGGGATATGGTCATTCCCAGTTGCAATCTGTTCAGGAAAGATAGGCAGGGCAAAAAAAGATGGGGGGAGTAGCTATTTACATTCGGGAGGAAATAAAAGCCACAGAAGTACAGCAAAAGGGCAACCTGGGGACTTTGATTCACTGTAGCTAACAGTAGACATGAGCAAGGGAAAACCCTTCAGAATTGGCATCATGTACAGACACCCAAATAAATGAGTAAAG
This sequence comes from Neoceratodus forsteri, assembly GCA_016271365.2. NCBI lineage: Eukaryota > Metazoa > Chordata > Ceratodontiformes > Ceratodontidae > Neoceratodus > Neoceratodus forsteri. The sequence goes on along the minus strand of CM028129.1, from coordinate 1,167,113,531 downwards.
GAGACAAAGACCTAATACAGAAAATCCACAAAATGTCTGATAAAGGCAAAGTAATACTGGTGGGGGACTTCAACCTACCAGATATTGACTGGAGCACACTAACAGCAGCAACGACAAGAAGTAGGGACTTCTTATTGTCACTACATATTGCGTGACTGTGCTAACTTGTTAAAACCCCAACAAGGGGAGATGCCATTCTCGATCTAGTCCTCACAAACTAGGAAAAGATCAAGGACATTGAAGTGGGATGCCATGTAGACAACAGCGACCATCATATGGTAAGCTTTAAGATAAACATAACACAGGACACCAGCCACTCAGAGATAAAGGTGCTAGATTTCAGAAAGGCTGACTTCCAAAAAATGAGAAACAGCATAAGTAGCCAGTTAATGGAAATAGAGACTAAGGAGGTGGAGGTCATGTGGGGGAGACTCAAGAGAGCAATAAAGACTGCCACAGATCAATGTGCCAGATTGGACAGCAAAGCAAAAAGAAAAATAAATCCTCTATGGTTTTCCAAGGAAGTGGTTACCGCAGTCAAAGAAAAAAGAAGGCATACAGCATATACCGGGGAACCAAAACTGAGAGAGACTGGGAGGTATACAAGGAAAAAATGAGAGTGTCTAACAAACAAGTTAAAAAGGCAAAAGCACGGTGAGACCACGTGATGCAGAGTGCTGAATAGAAGCTCCTCTGCATTGCTTCAGCCTCCCGATTATAAAATCATCTTTTTCAGTCTGCTAAACTGCCTAAAACACCTTGGTATCCTCTGAGTCTGCCTTCTAACCACCTCAGGATTCAGAGTCGTGAGTCTGAGTATTCACGGAGGCTTATACAAAAAAAGCCCCACAAAAACACACTCTGCCAGTTACCCCCGAGAAGGCCCCGAAGAAACCTAGGGCCTCGATTGGATTAGACAGGCCTGACCATCCTAGCTAAGTGTCGAATCAAGAGCCTTTAACCCTGAGCAGACTCCTCGAAGAATTCAATTCCTTCCATGAGGAAGTCAAAGAAATGGCAACTGAGCTCAAAGCCCTGTCTAAAAAGCTGGACGAGGTCACTACAATAACCTCGGATAATACAGCTCACATTGTGTCCCTGGAGAAGCATCTGGAAAGGGTAGACCCTGGGCTAGCAGCAGTATGACAGAAGCTCTCTCGAGTTGAAACAAAGTTGGAGGACCTCGAGGGCCACAGCCGCAGGAATAATGTTGTAATACTGGGGCTACCTGAAGGTGAAGAGGGCCAGAATGCTATCATTTTTGTACAGAAGTTGGTAGAACGAGTGGTCAGTCCCTCTCCTTTCGGCTCTGCGTATATTATTGAGAGGGCGCATAGATCCCTACGACCAAAACCTCCTTCGGGGGCTGCTAATCACCCTATTATATGCCAATTTCTCAACTTTTTGGAAAGGCAACACTTTCTGTGTAAAATGAGAGACCTACAACAGGTCCGTTGGGAAAACTCAAAGCTAAGAATAGCACAGGATCTGCCGGGATCTGTTCGACTGAAGCATACAGCATTCCATCCCATTCTGACCAAGATTATTGCTGCTGGGCTCAAGTTTAGGATGGGGTACCCAGCTAAGCTGCAAGTTTTAGTGAACGGATCTTGGTCAGCATATGAAGATCCTGATACCGCTCTTACTGGCCTCAAGCTTGCTCTACCTGACCTGTTTCATGACCTATGAGGAGCCCTCTGTCTATGACGAAGGGGAGATCTGTGTTGCCAAGATGGGTCTACCTTTTATGTAGAATGCTGAATAGGATAACCACCGTGGATGGAATCCAAAGGATCTCGTTGTTGGGAAAAGCAGAGCCGTCATCTCACTGTCTTAACTCGATATGAGACTCTTTTGCTTTGAACTCAAGCATGGGACTGCAGCTTGCACATTGGATTTGTTCTGAATGTATAGTTTACTCAATTGGGGGAAGTGTTCTTTGTTTTGGTCTTTTTAGGAATACTATTTGTCAATATAAAGGGGATGGTAAAATAATATCACTCAGGCTCACAATTTAGTTCTGGGGGTAGATTAATCCAGGAGGAAAGCTGAGCACTTGTATTTTACTCCGTGGCCACAAGAGGGAGCTCAGCACACAGGATTATTAGCTCAGTGCTAGCTGATAACCTGAAGTCTGGGGTAATAAACATACCCTCTACCATGCTAGTTGGTCCTTGTATGGTAATATGCCGAGGTGAAAGAGCCCTATTTCTCTCACTATTTTCTTAGGATCTCGGGGCACCTGTATTCATTTAGCAGGTTATATGAATCCTGCTAATCAGGGCTAAGTCTCACTTATACGGCTCTCACCTTTAATGTCTGGCTATTGGATGCTTACTTTCATTGTATCATTTGACTTGATTCTGGCATGACGCCGAGGTCAAGCACCTTATTTTTAACTTAGTTACCTGAGATCTCTGTGCGTCGGCTCTCTCTCTCTTGGCAGGCCACAGGTATCCAGTTAATTATAGCAGCACACTCGCTGCACTCCTATGTTATAAGCCCAGCTTCTCCTTTTAAGTTACCAAGAACTGTTTAGGTAGTAGAGCTTTCTCAGTTTCGATTTCAAGTTTGCTGGTTAGGGGGGAAGGGTTGTTGTACTTGTCTAGGGCCGAGGAGCTTCTTTGGGAGGCTGGGGGGGGAGGAAGGGACGTGGTACTTTGCTAAGAGCAGTTTGTGACAGTTGGGGTGGATGGGAAGGGGTGGGATGTTCGTGTTTAAAGGATTGGATACTTTTATGTTCATCGTGGGAGGGAGTATTATGGGAGGGATAGAGGAGGGAACAGTTTGTTTTGGGGGATCGGGGTATGAGGGAGGACACAGCAGTATTTAATCAAATCTGGATAATTTCCCTTCATTGTTATTGTACATGGTCCTTTATCCTAATATACAGGGAGGGAGAAGGGATAACTGTGGAAGGGATGGGGGTTGGGGGGAGGGAGGACCATACAGCAGTAATCATTGGAATCTGGTCGAATGTTTCTCGATATCTTGATACAGGGCTGAGGATATTAAGCTCATTAACCTTAGCTAGATGGCTAGTGATGTGACTTTTGCTACCTGGAATGTTAATGGGATCAGGAAAAAACCCAAACAATATCAGGTGCTTAAACACTTAGGTTTATTACGGTCTCAGATAACATTTTTGCAGGAATCCCATTTACTAGAATCGGAAGCTTCACAATTAAGGAGACAACAGGTGGGTCAGGTTTATGAAGCTCAGGGCTCCACTAAAAGTTGTGGGGTCATGCTAATCATTAATAGAAGCATTCCCTATGTTTCTACGCAGGTTATCAAGGATCCGGGGGGCAGATTTGTCTTAGTCAAAGGCACTCTTTGGTCAGTACCACTCCTACTCGGCAGTATATATGGACCCAAAACTGACAACCCAGAGTTTTATATGATGCTGATAACTATTATGCTTCCAATGCTTCCCATCGGGATTATTATGGGGGGTGACTTCAGTCAGGTTGTAGACTCTAACCTGGATAGGACAGGTAGTGGGCTGAGAGGGATGTCCCCGGGGCAGAGGACACTTAAAGATCTGGTAGATCAATGCGGGCTCTGTGATATCTGGCATGTGTTGCATCCTGATTCCAAGGAGTTCACTTCACTTCAATTGTGCACGGCTCGCAGTCTCACATTGACTACGTATTTATCTCTCAGGGTCTCTTGCCCGGGGTCAAGTTTGCCTCGATACAACCTGGTCCCATTTCTGACCACTCCCTTGTGGTATGCAACCTGGCATTCCTTAATTCACCTAAAAGGGAGACCAGATGGAAGCTCAATGAGCAGCTCCTTAAGGATACCAAGTATTGTAAGCTTATAAGAGAGCAAATTGAGCTCTTTTTCTCATCTAACCCATTAGATAGTGCAAAGCCGGACATTCTTTGGGGGGCTTTTAAAGCATACATGAGGGGGGTTCTTATCAGTATAGCGGCTAAAAGGAAAAGGGTACAGGAGGAAGAGCTGCTATCACTAATATCACAAATTCGGTCCCTTGAAGTGAATCTATCTGTTAGTTCCTCTAATGAGGAAAAGAAGAGACTCCTGGTGGCCAAAGATAGATACCTAGAGCTGCTAAGGGAAAAGGCAGAACTAGCTATAATCCAAATTAAAGCCAGTTATATGGATCAGGGAGAGAAAGCAGGGTGCCTGCTTGCATTGCACTTAAAACAACAGGAATCCACAAGATTTATCCCACCAATTCGGGCAATGGCAGATGGGTCTCTGAGAGTATCCCCTACTGAGATAGTGCAGGAGTTTGCTTTATATTATGAAAAACTGTACAGGGACATGGAGAGTCCTCCTTGTCCTGGGATTCTTGAGGAGTACTTAAGAGATTCCCACCTACCCTCTCTATCAGAGCAACACAAGAGTTTTCTGGCTTCTCCTATATCCCAGGAGGAAATCTCCGAGGTTATTAGAGGGCTACCCTCAGACAAGGTCCCAGGAGCGGATGAGTTCTCCTTTTTATTTTACAAAGTTTTTCATGACCTCTTATTGACAGTACTTTATCGCCTATTTCAGTACATTTTATCTGGGGTAGAGGTGAACCCTTACCTGTTCGAAGCCCTGATTGTTCTGCTCCCTAAACCTGACAAAGATCCTGAGCTAGTTCAAAGCTACAGACCCATATCTCTCTTAAATCAAGATATTAAAATCCTTTCAAAGATATTGGCTGACAGATTAACTGTAGTCCTTCCTGATTTGATATGCATGGCACAGGTTGGATTCATGAAGGGACGTTCGTCATCAGACCATTTGCGTACCCTTTCTCATGTCTTCTCAGGCTCCAGGGATGCTGCGTTTCTCACTGGACTGGTCTCCATAGATGCCGAGAAAGCATTTGATGGTGTGAACTGGAAGTTTTTGTTCCAAGTTCTTGAGGCCTTCCAGTTTCCTCCGGTCTTTATATCCTGGATCGTTGCATTGTACAAAACACCTACAGCAAGAATTATGGGAAATGGTGCATTTTCTAAGCCCTTTTCATTACATTCTGGTACCAGACAGGGTTGTCCCCTTTCTCCCCTTTTATTTAACCTGTATCTCGAACCTCTCTTTCAAAATATTCTCAATAATACAGGAATACAAGGCATATGGTTGGGGCGTCATGAGGTCAAGATCATTGCATATGCGGATGATCTCCTTGTTTACTTATCCCACCCGGTATCTTCCGTCCCGGTTTTGTTGGGTGAAATTGCTAAATTTAGCGCTTTATCCAACTATAAACTTAATGCTAACAAATCTTCCTTTTTCCATTTAAATCACAAGATATTTAGGACTGATATCGCCCCCTTAGGTTTATGTTGGTCCCCCAGGTCATTGAAATACCTGGGCATTAAACTGACTCATAACCCCTCGGTATGGTTCAGGGAAAATCTGGAGCCCCTTTCCCAGCTTATAATTCAGGATCTCGACAGATGGTCTAAGTTCCCTATCTCACTTTGGGGCCGTATTAACATAATCAAGATGAACGCCTTCCACAAATTTTCTACCCTTTATCTCTTCTCAATACTTTTATCCCTTTATTTTGGTTTAAGAAACAGCATGGTATTTTTACCAAGTTTATCTGGTCTGACAAATACCCCCGACTGGCTTAGTATAAGTTGGCTGCTCCAAAATCGGAGGTGGGCCTGCGGATTCCCCATTTGGCCATATATTATTGGGCTAGCTATCTGGCAAAATGTCTGAAATGGGTAAGTCCAGGTCCTGAAAAGGTGCAGCCGACATGGCTTAGAATTGAGTTGGACTCTATTCGGTCCATGAATCTGGATCCCCTAACTTTGTTCTATGTAAAAGTGTCTCAGGTGCATGTTGCCGAGAAATGTCCCATAGTTACTACTGCTTTAAGGGTATATGCACAACTTTGTTCTTTCTTGCGTTACACTCCTCAGTTAGATCTGGCTCAATCTATCTGGAACTCCCCATCTTTCACTATGAACAAGCAGCAGATCCCTCGCACTTGGTTGCCCCAACTGGGTGATGGGAGAGTACTTTCTTTTGTGGGTGAGGAGGGGCAATGGCTATCTGTAGGTGATCTTATTCAGAAATTTAGCATCCTGGCATTCTCACATTTTAAAGCAGTATAGATAAGACACCTACTCACAATAGTGATTGGTAATTCCCCTCCCAATCAGATGGTTGGGGCCCTGATACCTGAAATTTCTTCTGTACTTGGGTCTTCAGGCAGTGTATCCAAATTATATCAGGTTTTGTTTCATAAAAGATATGGGGACTCTTTTGGACTGACAAGGTTCTGGAGCTCCTTATTTCCTCAATATTCACCTAATTGGCAAGCTTAGTGGAGGTCCTGCCATAAATTCGTCTCCCAAGATAGGTTACGCCTTATGCAGTATCATATTCTGCATAATATGTACTATACTCCGGTTAAGTTAAAGAAGTGGAGTCTGTTGGACTCAAACATATATGTTAGATGTTCACAGGGGGAGGGAACACTCCTTTACATATTTTGGTCCTGTCCCAAAATCTCCCAGTTGTGGGACTCTATCAAAGTTTCCCTAGATCCTATACTGGGTTTACAGGAGCACTTCATGCCTGACATCTGTCTCCTCGGGGACATGTCCTCTATTAGAGTCAAAGTGAGAAGGTTTCATATTTCTATGATAGCTCTATCTGTTAAGAAGCTTATTTTACGTCATTGGAAAGACAAGTTTACTCCGACATTACAGGAATGGGTGAATGAAATCCTTGCTAACCTGCATACGGAAAAGGCGATTGCCAGCCTTCATAACTGATTATCTGTTTATACTCGAATATCAGATCCCCTTTACTCCCTAATTCTAGCTGCTCAGATTTAGCAGTGTTCCAGAGCAAATAGCCCTGTATACTCCTATATAATGGCTTTGTACTCAAGTGACATACTGATATGTAACTGCTGTATGGGGGGGGAGGGAGGGGCAGTCTTAACATAATAAGTGGCTGTATTCTTGTTTTACTGTCATGTTAACTGCCTCTTAATGTGGAAAATTTTGCTAATAAAATTTGAATTAAAAAAAAGGCAAAAGCACAGACAGAGGAAAGGATAGCAGAAGGGGCAAAGAGAGAAGACAAATCATTTTTTAGATACATTAGGAAATGTAGGAAGGCATAAGGGGGTATAGTAAATATTGCTACTGAAGAATTGAAATGCACCAAACATGATCTAGAGAAAGACAAAATCCTCAACAAATACTTCTGATCGTGTTTACCAATGAGGATACAGGGGATGGCCCAGCCCTGAAAAAACACAATACCCCAGTACCAGGGGTAGACACTAGTCCCTTTTCAGAATCCAAAGTATGGGAGGCACTAAATAAACTAAAAGCAGACAAAGCCATGGGACCAGATGAGATGCACCCCAGAACCCTTAAGGAACTGAGGGCAGATTTAGCAGCCCTCTGCCATTTCTATTCATGGAATCCTTGAAGAATGAAGTGGTACCTGAAGACTGGAAAAAGGCAATAGTGGTTCCACTTCACAAATCAGGCAGTTGCGAAGAGGCTAGTAATTACAGACTGGTAAGCCTCACGTCTATAGAAGGCAAACCAATGGAGACACTACTCAAACAAAGGATCACAGCATTCCTTGAAACTAGCTGCCAACAAGACCCTAAACAGCATGGTTTCATAATAGGTAGGTCATGCCATACAAATTTACTCAAGTTTTTGGACTATGCTACAAAAATAGTGGATGATGGTGGGGCAGTAAATGTGGTCTACCTAGACTTTAGTAAGGCCTTTGACTTGGTTCCACATAGAAGGCTGGTAAAGAAGCTTGACCACACAGGGGTTTGTCCAGAAGTGGTCTGATGGGTGCAAAACTGGTTACAAGGCAGAACCCAGAGGGTACAAGTAAATGGAAAGCAATCAACAGAATTCAGGGTGACCATCGGGGTTCCCCCTGGGCCCAGTGATGGGGCCTCTGCTCTTCAATGTTTTTATAGCAGATATTGCTGATGGAATGGAAGAGAAGGTGTGTCTCTTCGCAGATGACACCAAGGTACATAACAGGGTGGACACCTCAAAAGGAGTGAGCAAGATAAAAGCTGACCTCAAGAAACTAGAAGAATGGTCTGGAGTGTGGCAGCTGGGATTTAATGCCAAAAAGTGCAAGGTCATGCACATAGGAAAGAAAAATACAAGAAAGGAGTATTACCTAGCAGGCAAAAGGCTGGTGGTCTCAAACCAGGAATGGGATCTGGAAATCATAATCTCAGATGGCTTGAAGGTTAGTAAGCAGTGTGAGAAAGCAACAGAATGCTGGGCTGCATTGGGAAGGAAATCACAAACAGGAGGAGGGAGCAGACGCTATCACTGTATAGATCGCTGGTCAGGCCTAACCTGGAATATGGAGTCCAGTTCTGGAGGCCTCACCTCAGGAAGGAAATTGACCAGGTGGAAACAGTACAGAGAAAAGTGACAAAAATGATTCAGGGTCTGCTGTACAAGTCCTATGAGGAGAGACTTAGGGAACTGAATATGTACTCCCTGGAGCAGAGAAGAGAGAGGGGGACATGACTGAAATGTTCAAGTGCATAAAAAACATTAACAAGGTACAGGCATAGGAACTTTTTCACTTCAAGAAGGGCTCCAGAACCAGGGGACATGGCCTCAGGCTGCAAGGAGGAAGGTTCTCTACCAACACCAGGAAGTTTTTCTTTACAGAAAGAGTGGTGGACGCCAGGAACGGCCTGCCCCAAGAGGTTGTGGAGGTCAACACTGTGGGGGGATTCAAGAATGTATGGGATAGACACAAGGGAGCCTTGACTACAAAGGGCAACTAGAGTGTCAAAACAGATCAAAACAAATGGGCAGACTAGATAGACCTAGTGGTCTCCTTCTGCCATCAACTTCTATGTTTCTATGTTTCTTTCCTGGTCCAAGAAATGGGATAAATATTTGCTTAATTAATGTTTTGGCGGCAGTGGTTCCTTTCACCAGCTTATGTAATGTTGCTGATTCAGTGATGGTGGAAACTCATCTAGAAGCCAGCTTCCTCTAAAAAGATATTGTTTTATTTTCATATCTTGATTAAAAATCCCACATTAACTAATAAAAAAGACATCTTGGAGCTTTGGCATGGTTAAAAAGATTAACCCTTCAGAGTCGTAACTCTCATTGTGGAGCTGAACTCTTGGCTAACACCTAATTTTTCTAAGTTTTTACTGCTGGTCTCCTTTTAAAAATCTATTAAGATGCTGTGCAGTGAATACTGGAGACTGATTTTGGGGCTCACGTCTCCTGCGAACATGTGTTGGGGGCACAGAAGTGTATTTGGGCCCCTTCTGGTGTTTGTTCTACGGTGGACAGAGGTTTTAAAAGACATTAATCTGCAGGTATACCTCTTCCTAACAGATGGTACTGTTAAGGAGCTACATTTATATGGAACATTTTGCAGGTCAGAAGTTCACTAAAAAAACACTAAAAATACCACCAACAGCTTAATCTGGTTCAAAGTCAGTTGGCATTCATCTGTATCCCCTTCCCCCTGGTCGTGCCTGAAAATAGGCAGAATTTGTCTAGTGCATTTACCCGGTCAACAAAAACTAACTGACTAAATAAATAAATAAGTAAATGTTTTTTCCCAGCCAAGCATATCAACTTCATTAACTTTACCAATGTGAAGAATTGTCTAGTATAATTAATTAAACTCATGATTAATCTGCCACTGGTATTGGTTAATGAAATTATCGTTTCTTGTAGGAACTGCACTAAATTCAAAGCCATGGGGCTCCTAGTGATGGAGCCAATCACTATATTATTGAATGACTTCAATGAGACATCTGCAAGAAGCAAAACACTAACATTAATTGACCTCTGTATAAGAATCCCAAAGCCCGCATTTATTGTAGTGGAGTTTTTTCAGAGAGTTTCCTTCTTCACTCGGGAATGCGTTAAGGGTGTCCACTATCTCCTGGCTGTATACCTGGCTGTATACTGTTCAAATGTTTGTTCTCACCTCATGCTGCATCATGAAATACTCTTTAATGTTGACTCCCCTGTCTGTACTCTCTCGGGTAGTGCCTGAATATAGGCAACATTGTTGTCTTGTGTACTTACCCGGTAAACAAAAACCAAATAAATAAATCTCCACTCCTTTTTAATATTTATTTAGAACCATTACTCCTTAAACTAAGGGGGTCCCCTTTGATCCCTGGAATTTATATGTATGGGCTTGACTTTAAACTGTCTGCCTATGTGAATGATATTCTGTTACATTCCATTAATCCTGATGTGTCGTTTAAAGCCACTTTGCAAATTATTTTAGAATTTGGCACTTTTTCTAATTATAAAATTAACTTGGATAAAAGCATGGTTTTTCCCTTAAATTATAGATTACTGAAAACAGACATTTCACATTTAGGATTTCAGTGGACCTCAAAATGCTTGAAATATCTAGGCATTTATCTTACTAAATCGGATTCCCTGATGAAAAAACTTAACTTTGATGATACCCTCCTGAATATTCAGCAAGATTGTTCTAGACGGTTACCCCTCCCCATTTCTCCTTGGGGGCACATTAATATAATTAAAATGAATATCTTGCCTAGGATATTCTATTTGTTGAATATGCTTAATGTCTGGTTACCCATTTGTTTGTTCAGGAAAGTCCACTCCATTATTTCTTCTTTTATCTGGGCTGCAAAACCCCCGAGAAGAGCTTATTTAAAATTGATGGCAACCAAGACAAAGGGTGGTTTGAGACTGCCACATATAGGGGGTTATTACTGGGTAAGTCAGATGGCTAAATGTATGAAGTGGATGTCTAGTGAAGCAATGTTATCTCAACAGCCATATGTACCACAATGGTTGATTCTGGAGAACAGAATGCTGGCTATGGAGCATTTGTCTATACCAACAGTACTACACAGCACAGTTAAAAGTTTACCGCTAAATATTTCCCGTTCCCCTATAGGGATTTTGGTAAGAGCCCATACTCATGTGTGTTTTTAAAATACAAACATGCCCGAGACTAGAACCAACCTTTGATGGAGAATCCGAGTTTTAAAATAAGTGGCAAGAAGATTCCTAAATCATGGGTTCCCCAATTCCAGAACATAAAGATTGGGGATTTCCTAGACCCATTGGGAAAACTCATTCCAGTTTCTACTATTGTTAATAAATATTCCCTAGGATCGGGACAGGTTTTCAAGATGTCCCAAATTTCTCACTTATTAGGCTGATTCAATAGACAGCTTTTCATGGAGGATAAGTTTTATGATTGTTTTAATTCCACGGTGGAAGTAGTACATCTCCCTCATGCAATTGCCCGGGTATATGGGTCCCACTTAGAGTTCTCTCCTATTAATCACGAGAATGCTCCCAAATACTGGGCTGGTCAATTCCCAGATTCTAATATTAACTAGAATAAGATATGGGAGGAGATTTACATATATATACCTCAAGATAGATTGCGTCTTACACAATTTCAATTTTTACACAATTTATACTGAATGCCCCTAAAACTTTTCAAGATAGGCAAGACATCTACTTCAGTTTGTAAAAGATGTAATCAAGCCGAAGGCCCGCTAAAACATATTTTTTGGGACTGTCCCCCAGTCCAGACTCTTTGGGTAGAATTTCGGAATAAAACTGATCCTTTGTTAGGTCTGGAAGACCTTTTTGCTCCAGAAATATGTCTTATTGGGGACTACTCTAGGGTCAAGATTAAGTTACATAGAAATCATATAGCAATGATTGCAATGACACTGAAGAAGCTTATATTAAGGCACTGGACTGATGCACCAAAGCTCACTTATACAGAATGGCTTCAAGATCTTTTGTTGAATTTGAATATGGAGCAGTTCAAAATAGGTCCAGGGTACTCTTCTTCTAGATATAAAAAAATCTGGGCTGGTATGCACACAATCTATATGCTTCAAACTGGTGTTCATTTAGAATAAGGAATCCCAAAGATGATTCCCCTCCGTATTGTTTATCTGTGCAAATCATCTTTAAGGCTGTTTTTTTGGATATCTAAGCCATGGTGGGGTGGTGAGGGAGGTGGGTGGAGGGAGGGGGGACATGTCACTGTTGTCTTTGAATTGTGTGTTATGCATTTTGTTAATTTTCATGTGAGACCTGTGTCATGTCCTGTTGTAATTGCTAAAATCAATAAAAGGTTAATTTCAAAATTAATTGACCTCTGGCAGCCGGGACAATGATTAAAACTCCTCTATTGAACCATCAGACCTTTTATATTTTGTAGACTGTGTTGAGATGCCTTATGTTGTTTTTTCTTATTTTAGTCTTGCAGGATGTAGGGTGTACAGTATATATTATAAACCTACACCACCAAGCACCTGGTCTCAATCAAAAGATACTTTCAGAAAAAGAACCAAGTGTGTGCACAATGCAATTTCATAGACTGGTGGAGAAGCCTTACTCTATATCCTGATCCTGCTTAACTGTCTTTTAAATATCAGAAAAGACTTAACACTTATGGTTATCTTTCACACAAACTTTACGCTTATAATAGTGGGATGAATGCTGATAGAACTGACCTTTATCTCTATTATTTTAATTTGTTTGTGCTTTTTTTTTTTTTGTGTGAAATCTATTTTTCCGCCCTGTGCTCGCTGGTCCACCACTCCTTCAGGCTCTACCAAGTTTTCCCCCAGCCCCTACTGTCCTTACCCAGCCCTCCTCTGATCCTCATATTGCAACTGACCCCCAGGACATCTCAGCGCATCCCTTCGCTGGGCGGGTCTGCATCCTCTGAGGGGGAAGGCACCGGGGTGAGAGGTGCAACCCCAGCACATACTCCTAGGGCCCGGGGATGCTGCTAAGGAACAGGAGGCCCTGGAATGGTGCTGGAGGCCCTCAGAGAACAGAGAGCCATCATCCAGTGGCCAGCGAGTGATTTTCCTGGCTTTCTTAAGGTGTGTGACGTCCGGACGTCAAGGCAAGAGCCGACGTCTGTCACGTACCACCTCAATGATCCTGACGTGTTGCTCTACCCCTGGCCTCCACCAGTGGTCACTTCAACACCAGGTTGCAGCCCCTTCCCTCCCTGAAGACAGTGAGCAGTCGTGGGACACTTAAGCTGCCTCCCCCCAGCCGGCCCTCCAGTAACCCGAGCTCGCTCCGAACCCGGGTCACTGGCATCATAAGTGGATTTTTTGTATGCTTTTTAGGGGTATTATTTTGAAAATCCATATATTACAAATAAATACTGCACCTCAACTGCCCCTAGTTATAAATCTCTAACAAAACAATGCACTTCAACTGCAACAGATGCACACATCACAGTTGTAGTGCACCTCAAATGCACCTTTTACAAACCTCAAAATTATAGTGACTTCAACTACAACTGATACACATCTCACAAGTACAATGAGCCTCATCTGCAACTAATATACACCTCATAAATACAGTGCTCCTCCAATAAACAAGAAGCCATGATGGGGTGTGCATTAAAGGGTTGATGATGCACTCCCGCAGCACAAGACTGAAGGCTGAGTGTCCTTATGCCCATGGGAAGTGTATCATTAATCCTTTAATGCACACTATGGAGTGGCTTATTGCAGTTATAAAATGGCTCATTGAAGGTAATAAGCTTTTGCAGTCTTCATAATAAAATTTGGTTTCTGACCATGCATCATTAGTATTTTAATGCATGGTCATGTGATGGCTGTGATTCAGTGAGGTCTCTGGATTTATCCTTGCCATTTGGTAACTGCAGCTGATACACACCTCACAATTACAGTGCATTTTAACTGCAACTAAAATTCATATCACAATTACAGTGAACCCCAACTGCAGCTGACACACCTTACAGTTGCAGTGCAGTGCACCTCAGATGCAACTGATACCTACTTCACAATCACAGTCCACCTAAGTTACAACTGATACATACATCACCATTAAAATGCACCTCAACTTCAATATTTCCACATCTATCAATTATAATACACCTTAACTCTAACATGTTCAGCTCACAATTACAGAGCACTTTAACTGCACCCTCAACTGCAACTTACACACACCTCACAATTACAATGCACCTCAACCTTTGTACCTTACAGTGACAATGTACATCAGTTGTAACTAAAATACAATGTATTACATACTTCACAACACTGATTCAGTGCTTGCTCTGCAAACTTCCCCATGATTTTTCATCCTCCCCCCGGCCTCCTTTAAATGCACACAGTCTCTGCCCACTCCTATCTGATGTTTCAGTTTATTGGTTACTTACTGTCAACAACTGCAATTCCTCCCATCCCCTTTTTGCAACTAAGGCTTCTAGCAGCTTTATCTCATTCTGTCTTGCTGAGGCATACCATTTTGGTACTTTAGATTTGCTTATTGTATATCCTGTCTTGTTGTCTAGCATATCCTGTCTTGCTAAGGCACTGTTTTACTTGAAAATTGTACAAAAAATTACTGAACTGTGACTGATTTGCCAAAAAACTGTGTTTATTGTCTAAAAATGTTCCCAGCAACCAAGTGTTACAGCCCCTTCGTGACTTTGTAGCTCTCTCTAGCCTGCAAAGTGCCAAGAAAATCGCAGGCTTTTCAGTTGCTAATTGAGCTGTTTTCACTCAGATTGCTAGCCTTTGTGTTGCCCCACTATTAATTCGAGCTACTCTCTCCTTTTTCTGGCCGAGGGCGGTATACATTTCTTTTGCGTTACTCTGTTTTTAAAATTCCCCAAACAGTGGCATATGGAACAATGACCCCTGGGACCTATATAACTTAGATAGAAGTTACTGCAGTATGCTCCTTACTTACATAAAGGGCAACCATGACAGGCCTTGTTCGGCTACGCTTATTCACCAGCCTTTGTATAATACCCTATGTGGTTAGGCAACCTGACAGAATTGATTCCAACAAAGGTGCATGCTCTACCATGCTAGTCTCCCCATATACCAACACTATGAACAAATTATGCTGCCACTGATCCCCTCACAGTTTGTGGAATCTCCTCAAAGTGGAACTGCTAACCAATATCATCTACGTGGTCCTATACCCTATCCATTCGAACTAGGTATGGCTTGGTGCTATTCTGCATGGATCCTAGGATATGTATCCATAGGGCAGCACAATAAGATGATTCAGTCTTTGGACCCATGTACTCAAACCTATACCAGATGTAGAAAGACTCGTGCCTTTAAACTTCTCCTTGCTGCCCTGAGGAAAATTGTGCTCCTTCTACTCCTATGCTCAGGTGACATTGAACTTAACTCTGGCCCTACGAAAGTGCTCTCATCTCCTTCTGAACTCAAAACTTTGAAAGGAACTAGCTTCTTGCATACTAACGTGTGTAGTCTTTTAAAGAAGCTCGATTCAGTCCAGGCTTGGATTATTCATACTGCACCAGAAGTACTCATGCTTTTGGAAACATGGCTCCGAGCATCCACCTGAGACAGAGAGGTAAACATCCCTAACTACCTCCTCTTTAGAAATGACAGACAGACCAGGGGTGGAGGAGTAGCCATTTATGTTAAAAACAAATTCTCAGTATCTATATTAGATGCTACCTCCTTTGCCTGTGGATTTGAATGCCTGTCTCTTAAAGTTGAGCTTTCCCCATCAGTGGCGTTCCGCATCACAGGCTGCTATAGACCTCCAGCAGCAGGACTGCAACTTCTGGCACACCTGTCATCCCACCTGTATACTACCCCAATGGAAACAATCATACTAGGTGACCTTAACTATGATTGGCTGACTAAGGTCTCGTTACCCCTGAAACAATTCTGCAACTCTCATGGGCTCACTAACTTATTACTGAGCCTACTCGCATCAACAAAAAAACTTATTTTATTTATTTTTATTTATTTAAACATCAGTTTAACAACCTTTGAGCCAGGGGATCATTTACAAAGGTACCTCGTCACATAGAGGACACAGACAGTGGTACAAGAGACAACAGATAGACAGCAATACAGGTTCACAATAGGTGTCAGTCAAGGTTACAGTTGTTTCCAATACATAAGAAGAATAAATAGGCTAGTTAGGGTTAGTGGGGTGGTGGGTAAAGGAGGATAAGAAGCACCCTCTTGGATGTTCTCCTTGTTAACAGACCTCATTCCTTTTCCCATGCTGGTATCCTCTTAGTGGATGTTAGTGACCACTGCTTTATTGGTGGCATGAGAACTGTTACCAAACCTCTATCTACATCAAGGTTTTCCACTAAAAGATCCAGACAGAACTCCGATCGTATTGCATACTTCAATGATCTAAAAAACTCTTTGCAATGGCAGAGTTTCTACCTGGCTAAGTCAGTGAGTGATGCCTATGACGTTCTTCATGAAATCATACCCAGTGCCCTAAACAGCCATGCTCCCCTGGTTAAAGCATGAATAAAAGCCAGAACCTGTCGTTGGTTCTCACTGGATCTGAAGGCTGCCTTACTCAAAAGAGATTACCTCTGGAAAAAGGCTCATAAATCTCATGCCGACACAGACTGGTGTCTCTTCAGGGCATCTAGAAACATCTGTACTAAGTTGGTCAGAGAGGCCAAAGCCAACTTTTATCAAACTGAGCTACTCTCTGTGTCAAACTGCCCTACCAAGTTCTGGTCCACCATAAAAGAGCTTTCTGGCCACTCTCCAGGAAGTGTGCTTCCTTCCAAAATTACCACTGATAATATTATCATTAACGATAAATTAGAGATACTGCAGGCTTTCAACAATCACTTTGCCAATGCTGGCCTGGCATTTGATAACACACCTGTAAGTAGCCTTCTTCCTCAGACCAACACCCAGCCTTCAGAACCAAGTAGCAATAACATGGACTTCTCCTTTTCACCTACCACCATAAAAGAAGCTGAATATCTTCTTCTAAGACTAGATACTAAAAAACATGCGGGGGCCGACTCCTTTGATCCATATTTCTTGAAAATAGAATACCACATTCTTGCTACACCTATAACACACCTATTCAATCTGTCCCTAGCACAAGGCTCCATCCCCAAGGCATGGAAAACTGCTCACGTCATTCCCCTGTTTAAAGCAGGGGACCTCTGTGACCTAAATAACTATAGACCAATCTCCCTTCTTCCCATACTTTCAAAACTTCTGGAAAAAATTGTGGATACGCAGCTGAGATCTTTCTTAGACAATGCTAGACTACTCAACCCAATGCAGTCTGGCTTTAGAGCTAAGCATAGTACAATTATGGCACTGGCAAAAGTTACTAATGATTGGCAATGGGACCTAGACAACAAAAAATTAATTTGTGCCGTGTTTCTGGACCTCAGTAAGGCTTTTGACACTGTCAACCACTGCCTGTGCCTCTCCACCCTAAAAACTATAGGCATTGGCTCAACCGCACTGGGATGGTTCCAAGACTACCTTTCTGATAGATAGCAACAAATTAAGGCTGATGGATATATTTCTCCACTTAAACCAGTATAAAGAGGTGTCCCCCAGGGCTCCATACTGGGCCCATTACTGTTTGCCATTTATATCAACAGCTTGGATGTAGGCATCAAAGATGCCAGTATTCACTTGTTTGCTGATGACACGGTGCTCTACTTAAGCCGGGAATCTCCTGAAGCTGCCTGCGCTGAGTTACAAGCTGACTTTAATACTCTGCAGTACCAGCTCCTTAGCAAAAAGTTACTACTAAATGCAAAAAAAAAACAAGGCCATTCTTTTCTCACCATCAGGCCCAGGGGCTTACTCTGCTGTCGCTAGTCCATTACCATCAATCTCTACCTTATTAGGAGAAAATCTTGAATTTGTGACTAAATTCAAATACCTTGGTATTTGGCTAGATAACAAACTCTCTTTTGTGGAACATACAGAAGAACTGCTGAAAAAACTGAGGCAGAGACTTGGTCTTTTTTCAGAATTAAATGGCTCTTGACCACAGATGCAAAAAGACAGCTTGTCCAATCTACATTCCTTTCATTAATTGACTACACCAACTTCATTTATGGCCATTGCCCTGCCTCATAACTTGCAAAACTGGATGTATTGTATCATAGATCACTGAGATTTATAACTGGCCTCCCGTACTCCACACATCACCGCTGTTTATGTGCAGCCTTAGGGTGGCCCTCCCTTCAATACAGGCATTATAGAAATGCAGCCCTATGGACGCTCCGAGCCCTTACCAACAAACTCCCACAATACGTTGTTGACTGACTCCCCCTTAGTCCTATTAGGAACTATGCCTTAAGAAGTCAATTGCAGATTTCTTTGAATGTCCCAAGGGCCAACACTCGCTTTGGAAGGGCTGCCATAAGCTATGCCCTGCTACTCTCTGGAATAGGATACAAAAATCATTGAGACTTCGCTTACCTGTCAGTCCTGCCTTCTTTAAGACCTTTTATGACAAAACGTTTGCTGAAATCTGTAATTGCTTCTATCACTTCTAGGAGCTTGACTATTGTTCCTCTCTTCTTCAACACTAGTCCCAGCTGCTTATCCAAATCAGCCCTTGCCACTACTACTCCCCCCTCCTCTGCCCCACTTGCCCTTAGCATCCTCTGCACCCCTCTTATTCACCACCCTCTCCTTCTGCCGCATTTACCTAAGGCTTACACACTGTTATGCGCACCTCATAGCTTAGGAATTTCCATCCAGGCCTGTAACGTGTATCTGCTGGACAGGAATATAAATAATCTTTCTTTTTTCTTCTATGGTTTGTATATGACATCCATACACATCCTGCTCCTGTGGGAACTGTATATATATATTACGTTCTGGTTGTGTTATGTATATCTTTCTGTACATGTGACTTGGAATGTAAATACTCTGCTCCTATCAGTATTGTAAACATGTTGTTCCTTTTGTATTATGTATATTTATATGTAACTATACAATTTTCCCTGCCAACAGCAGGTCCACCTTGTAAATGAGATTGATCAATGGTGATCGCTTGGATAAATAAAGATTTGATTGATTGATTGATTAATTGACAATTACAATGTACTCTAATATACTTTATACATACCTCACAATTACAGTGCACTCTAATATACTTTATACATACATTACAATTACAGTGCACTTTAATATACTTTATACATATCTCACAATTACAGTGTACTGTAATATACTTTATACATACCTCACAATTACAGTGCACTCTAATATACTTTATGCATACCTCACAATTACAGTGCACTCTAATATACTTTATACATCCCTCACAATTACAGTGCACTGTAATATACTTTATACATACCTCACAATTACACGCTAATATACTTTATACATACCTCACAGTTACACTGTAATATACTTTATACATACCTCACAATTACAGTACACTCTAATATACTTTATACATACCTCACAATTACACTCTAATATACTTTACACATACCTCACAGTTACACTCTAATATACTTTATACATACCTGACAATTACAGTACACTCTAATACACTTTATACATACCTCACAATTACACTCTAATATACTTTACACATACCTCACAGTTACACTCTAATATACTTTATACATATCTGACAATTACAGTACACTCTAATACACTTTATACATACCTCACAATTACAGTACACTCTAATATACTTTATACATACTTCACAATTAGAGTACACATCAAGTGCAACTGTACCTCACACAACTATAATTCACCTCAACTGCAACTGATGCAATGGATGTGGGAAATATCCCAATACTCTATATTATATATAAGTAGAAAGATGCATGAAACAGAGAAAAAATGCACATTGTTTGAAAAGGTATGGCTCACAGTTTAGTGGGCAGCAGAGGTATTGAAATATTATTTGTTAGGAGCCGAATTCCTTTTAATCACTGACCTCAACCTTCTCTGCTGTATCACCTTGATGCATGATAAAAATGTAAGGATCATACTGTGATACTTGGCTGTTCAGCAGTACAAACTGAAAACTGATCACAATGTAGGAGAGTTAAACTGCAATGTAGACTTATTTTTGTCCAGTTTTGATGCAGGAATCGAAATTTCAGAAGCAAAATTAAAGGTAAATAATGATTAAATGTTTCTGCATGTCAATGTGAAATTGTAAGGAAGCGGATCCAGCTAGCAGATGTGGGGGAGGCTTTCTGTGAGAGCTCCTACTCCAGACTATTATAATTGAACAAAAAGCTTTAATTACCTTTACAGGACATTACAAACTTATTTTGGTATTGTAGCACAGGCTTGTTGATTTTATGGGAAAGCCATGAAATCAAGTACAACCATCTAATGACTTTTCAAGCCCAAGCAAGGGCATGAAGGTGCAGCAAAGGCAAACTACCCTCCAGAGAGCAAGCCTAGTCACCTGACATACAGTGGTAGTCATGGCACCTTTTAAAGATTTTGCACCTTGGCATTGGGCATTAGACTTGCATTGTCATTTTTTTTCTGTTTCATTCTGACATCAGAATTTCTTGGACACTGAAGTTCCTATGGTGGCCTGCAGATATTGCTATTTGGCATTTATACTGTGCATGCATCACCCTTGAATATGGTCTGGGGACAGTAGTGTGCAGCTGCACCAAGATAATAGGTGATTTAGGTCAATGAACACTCTAATACACACTTTTGAACTGTACATTAATGGCCTATGCTTTATTTTTTTTATTTATTGAGTTTTTGAATTACACTCATGAGCGGTTGCTCATTTATGGGTTTCACATCAGTTACAAGGACAAAGGTACATCAAAACAGTAGTACATGTTTCAGACAGGGTAGCAGTATGATACAGTAATACAGTAGTACATGTTTAGACAAAGTTCCTATAGTGAGCATATCAAATTTAGGATCATAGGCAGCAAGTAATTTGCCTGAGTCAAAGTTAGGCACCCTACTGGGTTGCATGAGAGGAGATGATAGTAGAAGAATAGTGGTAAGGGTGCTAGAGGTTGGGTAGGGAGTGTGGGGAGTATACAGAATGGGTGGGGTAGAGGTGGCAATGGTTGTGAGGTAGGGTGGTGACCTGAAGTGCTAAGGATAGGTCACGTCAGACGAGTTGGTTAGACATGAGCTAAGAGTGTTAGGGTGCCCTTGAGGCACAGGAGGAGTGTTAGTGGAGGCAGTCACAGTTGCTGGTTTAGATAAGGTGCTGTCATAGTTTGTATTTGAAAACACCAATAGTTGCAGCACCGGAAATGTCAGGTGGTAAGACATTGGTCCAGTGAGGAGCACGGTAACAGAATGCACATTGTGCCAAGGCAATGTGGAGTCTAGGACTTTTGTAGATCTGGGTAGCAGAGTTCCTTGTGAAATGGAAGCTTGAGTGCATGGTTAGAAGTTTCTGGACCCCTGCCGATAGTAGATCGAGAGAGCTTTTCTTGGCAAGGAGGCAAGATTGGTATCTTATTCTTTCCTTTAGTTGGAGCCAACTGGCCTGTGAGTAGAGGTCACAGGTGTGCATGAGTCTTGCAACACCTGTGAGAAGGTGACATGCCTTATTAACGCGATGGAAATGCATTGTAGGGTGGTGTCAATTGCCAATCCATAGATGGCCAGTCCATAATCGATAGGGGAGACTATGAGCTGTTGATGGCCATATTCAATGCCTCATAGGTTAAGCAGTGCTTGTGGTGGTAAATAATCCCTATTCTTTTACTGATAGCCTTTGCAGTGTTACCAGTGTGTTGGGCATAAGACAGGGAGGAGTCTATTGTGATGCCCAGGTATCTGAAAAACTGGACATGCTCCAGGGTGGCACCGCTTTCATTTCTGATCACAAGTGGTAATGCTTTTAACTTACTCTGGGTGCTGGAGTACATCATCGTCTTTGCTTTGTTTACAGTTCATGATTACTCTATGCTTCTTAAACCATTTCTCTGTGGATGAGAATCCCTTTTGGAGCTCTGCTGCTAGTTTTTCCGGATGGGGGGGGGGTTCTAGTGATGATAACTGTATAGTCTGCATAAAGGATCCTCCAGGTCAGACAGGAGGCTGGTATTTGGTTTAGGAAAAGACTAAATAATAGGAGCCCCAGAATTGACCCCTGTGGGATCCCAGAGTGGACAGGTCTGCTAACAGAGGTGGTGTCTCCTAGCAGTACTAATGTCTATCCACAGGTTATACAGCAGGTCCCCTCTTATGTGCCCTTCCTTAATTGCTTATTTCCTTTGCTCATTCATGGGCATGTTTCTACTGTGCTTTGATTTTAAGCTACTGTCATGACACCCCTCCCCCCAAAAATCAACTTTTACTTGGAGTATAGAATTGTGCTTTTGGGATAGTTAGGGGACATTTGAAAAATGATATGACATTCCCAACTGAATGCTTAATGAATAATTAAACCAGGGGATACAGCTTTGGATAAGGAGCAGGGGCCATTTGACACACTCTGAGTCATTTCTAACTGAATAAGCTGGGGCATGGGGCCCTTTGAAACATAGAAACATAGAATTTGATGGCAGATAAGGACCACTTGGCCCACCTAGTCTGCCCAGTTCCCTACCGAACGGATAAGCTGCAGATCCTAGTTAACCAACATCCTAGTTCCTCCTACCCCCCCACTAGAATTGATTTATGTCTGTCCCATGCATTCTTGTATTCCCCCACTGTTTTTGACTCTATGACCTCTTCAGGAAGGCTGTTCCATGTATCCACAACCCTCTCTGTGAAGAAATACTTCCTCTCATTACCTCTGAGCCGTCCCCCCTCTATCTTCAAATTGTGCCCCCTTGTTTTTGCACATCTCTTTTTCTGAAAGATGCTACCCTCTTGAACTTTGTTGATTCCCTTGAGGTATTTGAAAGTTTCTATCATGTCCCCCCCTTCCTCCTTTCCTCAAGGCTTTACATCTTTAGTTCCTTTAGTCTTTCTTCATATGTCTTCTGATGCAGACCCTGCATCATTTTGGTTGCCCTACTCTGGACAGTCTCCACCCTGTCTATGTCTTTGTGGAGATGGGGTCTCCAGAACTGTACACAGTACTCCGGATATGGTCTTACCAACTGTCTGTACAGAAGGCCAACAACTTCCTGTTTTCTACTGGTGATGCCTCTCTCTACGCATCCCAGTATCCCCTCAGCCCTCCTTACTGCCTTCTCACATGGCTGGCCCACCTTTAGGCTATCTGATATGAGTACCCTCAGGTCCCTTTCCATTTTTGTTGTTGTCAGTATCTCACCCCCCATTGTGTACTCTTCCCCTGGGTTTTTGTTTCCTAGGTGCATTACTTTGGACTTCTTTGCTTTGAATCTAAGCTGCCATACATATGACCATTCCTCCAACCTTGCCAAGTCCCTTTTCATCCTTTCCACCCCACCATGTTGATCAACACTGTTGCAGATCTTTGTGTCATCTGCAAAGAGACATACTTTCCCTTCCAGTCCCTTTGCAATGTCACTTATGAAGACATTAAAAAGGACCGGCCCCAGTACTGAACCCTGCTATACCCCACTATTAACCCTCCTTTCTTCCCTGTGGACTCCATTTACTATTACCCACTGTGTCCTGTTGTCCAACCAGTGTTTTACAATGTATCATTACCAACTAAATAAACAGGGAGAGGGGCCCCTAGAAATAATCTGTGTCATTCCCAATTGAATACGTAATGATTCAGCAGATCAGAGGATACAGCTCTGACTGAGGAGAGGGGGGCCCTTTGAAACACTCTGTGCCACTCACAATTTATTGCTTATTGATTCAATATACCAGAGCATACAGCTTTGACTGAGGACAAAGTGTCTCTTTGAAACACTCTGTGCCATTTCAAACTGAATACTTAATGATTCATGAGGCCAGTGGATACCGCTTTGACTGAGAAGCAGTGGCCCTTTGAAACACTCTGTACCATTAACAACTGAATAAGCTGGGGCAGGGGGTCTTTGAAATACTCTGTGCCATTCCCAATTGAAAAAATAGGGTGACAGGCCCTTTGAAATACTCTGTGCCATTCCCAACTGAATAAGGGGGAACAGGCCCATTGAAACAATCTGTGCCATTCCCAACTGAATGTTTAATGATTTAGCAGGCCAGGGGGATACACCTCTGATGGAGGTGAGGTGGCCCTTTGAAACAATGTGTGCCATTTTCTAACTGAATAAGTGGTGGGAGGGGTCTCTGAAACATTCTGTGCCCTTCCCAACTGACTGAGGAGAAAGGGCCCCTTTAAACACTCTGTACAATTCCCAACTGAATAAACAGGGGGAGATGGGGCCTTAGAAACACTCTGTGCCATTTCCAACTAAATAAACAGAGGGAGGGGCCCTTAGAAATGCTCTGTGCCATTCCCAACTGAATAAACAGGTGGAGGGGGCAGTTTGAAACAATCTGTGACATTTCCAACTGAATGCATAATGATTCTGCAGGCCAGGGGATGCAGCTCTGATTGAGGAGAGGGGTCCCTTTGAAATACTCTGTGCCATTCCCTACTGAATAAGTGGGTAAGGGGTGTCCTGTGAAACACTCTGTACCATTCTCAATGGAATATTTCATGATTCAGCAGGCATGGGGATACTGCTTCAACTGATTAGAGGGGTCCCTTTGAAATACTCTGTGCCATTCCCTACTGAATAAGTGGGTAAGGGGTGTCCTGTGAAACACTCTACAATTCTCAACTGAATACTTCATGATTCAGCAGGCCAGGGGATACTGCTTCAACTGAGGAGAGGGGGCCCTTTGAAATACTCTGTGCCATTCCCAATTGATTGCTGACTGATTGAGCATGCCAGGGCATACAACTTTGACTGAGGACAGAGTGACTCTTTGAAACACTCTGTGCCATTCCCAACTAAATGCATAATTATATATATTAGACCAGGGGATACAGCTTTGATTGAGAAATGGGAGCCCTTAGAGACACTCTTTGCCATTCCCAAATGAATAAGCAGGGAGAGGGGGCCCATGAAATATTCTATGCTATTTCCAAATGAATAAGCAGGGGCTGGGATCCCTTTAAAACACTCTTTGACATTCCCAACTGGATAAACAGGGGAAGGGGTCCCTTTGAAACACTGTGTGCCATTCTAACTAACTGGTAGGAATGAGGTCCTTTGATGCACTCTGTCATTCCCAGTTGAATACCAACTGATTCAGCAAGCCAGGATATACATCTTTGATTGAGGAGAGAGGTGCCCTTTGAAGCCCTTTCAGCCATTCCTAACTGAATAAGGGGGATAGGGCCCCTTGAAGCACTCTGTGCCATTCCCAACTGAATACATAATGATTCAGGGTACCCGTTCAATAAGTTGTGTGAATGACAGTGTTTGAAGAAACGTGCTGCAAAAATAGTATGACTGAAAAGAGCTACCAGTGTATTATAGCGTGGACATTAGTGTGCTAAATATGTAGCTCTTTTCAGTTACACTGAGGAGTCTAAGGGTTTCATTGTGAGGTGGGAGACCATGCTGCTTTTGTGGCTAAGCGACTAGAATAAGAGGCTAGAAATGACTCGTATGTCTGCCTGACCCAGGTTCGACTCTGCACCCTTCCTTGTAATTTTTTTTCTTGTGGTTTGTGTGAACTTGGGGATGTTTACATATTAGAAGGAGCATTCAAGGGCTGTGGGGAGAAAAGCCCCCCACATAACATTTTGTAACAGATACATGTTATATTCTGGGGGCTGTGTTTCTTACAGTTGCCCACCCATCTGATACCCCCTCCCACCTGAATTGCCTGCCTCACAGAGTGTGTGGTTTTGTTTTGCCCACCCATCCCAATTTGCCCCTGCTGACCACACGTTCATTCCATTGCCCCACTCCCCCAATGTTCACCAGTTGGGAGTCATGGCGCTGTATGTGTTCCTCTGTGTTTTTGGTCAGCAGTGTTTTGTATCCTGCTGTTTTCCCTGTGTGTCTTTTGCCCGAGGCATTTTTATTTTTGGGATTTTGATCTGGTGCCATGATTCAGCAGGTTAGGGGATACAGCTCTGACAGAGGAGGGGGGGCTCTTTGAAGCACTCTGTGATATTCCCAAATGAATAAGCAGGTGGAAGGGGGCCCTTTGAAACACTATGTGCCATTCTCCAGTGAATAGGCACAGGGAGGGGGCCCTTTGAAACACTCTGTGTCATTCTCAACTGGTCCTTACAAACACTCTGTGCCATTCCCAACTGAATACTTAAGGATTCTGCATGCCAGGGAATACAGATTTGACTGAGGAGAGAGGACCCTTTTAAACACTCTGTGCCATTCCCAACTGAATAAAAAGGAGAAGGGGGTCCTTTGAAACACTTTATGTCATTCAAACTGAATGGGGGAATGAGGCCCTTTGACACACTCTGTCTCATTCCCAGTTGAATTCTTACTCATTCAACAAGCTTTGATTTAGGAGAGGGGGCACTTTGAAGCCCTCTCAGCCATTGCTAACTGAATGGGGGGACAGGGCCTTTAAAAGTCTCTGTGCCATTCCCAACTGAATACATAATGATTCAGGGTAAACAGTCAATAAGTTGTGGGAATGACTGCGTGTGAAAAATCGCACTACAAAAATAGTGTGACTGAAAAGAGCTACCTGGGAAGTATAGAATGTGCATTAGTCCGCTAAATATGTAGTTCTTTTCAGTTATGCTGAGGAGTCTAAGGGTTTCATTGTGCAGTAGTAGACCATGCTGCTTTTGTGGCTTAGCGGTTATAGTAACAGGGTAGAAATGGCTCATATGTCCATCTGATCCAGGTTTGACTCTGCACCCTTCCATGTAATTTTTTTTTTCTTGTGATTTGTGCAATCTTAAGGATGTTTACATATCAGAAGGAGGTGTGAGGGTGAAGCCCCTGCCTGGGAGGTGTGGGGGGCAAAGCCCCCCACATAAAATTTTGTAACAGATACATGTTGTATTTTGGGGGCTGTGTTTTTTCTGTTGCCCACCCATCTAAGTACTTCCCACTGGAGTTGCCTGCCCTGTGGAGTGTGTGGTTTTGTTTTGCCTACCCATCCCAATTTGTCCCTGCTAACTGCATATTCTTTTTATCACCCCACTCCCCCAACAGTCACCAATCAGGAGTCGCAGCACTGTGTGTGTTCCTCTGTGTTTTTGGTCAGTGGTGTTTTGTGCCTTGCTCTATTTCCTGTGTGATTTTTGCCCATGGCATTTTTGTTTTTTTGGGGATTTTGACCTGTTGCCATGATTCAGCAGGTTAGGGGACACAGCTCTGACTGATTGGGGGGCTCTCTGAAACACTCTGTGATATTCTCAAATGAATAAGCACAGGGAGGCAGCCCTATAAAACACTCTGTGCCATTCCCAACTGAATAAGGGGGGGTGCAGGGTTCTTAGAAACACTCTGTGCCATTCCCAACTGAATACTTAAGGAGTCTGCATACCAGGGGATACAGTTTTGACTGAGGAGAGGGGGTCCTTTTAAACAATCTCTGCCATTCCCAACTGGATAAATGGGGGGGGGGCAGCTTTGAAATACTCTGTACCATTCCCAACTGAATACTTCATAATTCATGAGACCTGGTGATATAGCTTTGAATGAGGAGAGGGGGGCCACAGAAACCATCTGTGCCATTCCCAATTGAATATATAATTATTAAGCAGGTCAGGGGATACAGCTCTGACTGAGGAGAGGGGGCCCTTTGAAACACTTCGTGCCATTCCCAAATGAATAAGCAGGGGAGAGGGCTCTTTGAAACAATTTGTGCCGTTCTCAACTGAATACTTAGTGATTCAGCATGCCAGAGTGTACAGATTTGACTGAGGAGAGGGGGCCCAATGAACCTCCCTGTGCTTTTCCCAACTGCATAAATGGAGAAGAGGCTCTTTAAAACAGTCTGTGCCATTCTCAGCTGAATAAGGATGGGGGGGAGGGGCTTTGAAATACTCTATGCCATTCCCAACCAAATAATTAATGATTCAGTAAGCAAGGGTATACATCTTTGACTGAGGAGAGGGGGGCCCATGGAAGCATTCTCTGCTATTCCCAACTGAATAAACAAGGGAAGGTTGCCCTTTGAAACACTCTGTGCATTCCATGCTGAATACTTAATGATTCAGCAGGTCTAGAGATACAGCTTTGACTGAGGAGAAGGGACCCTTTGAAGCACTCTGTGCCATTCCCAACTGAATAAATGGGGAGGGGCCCTTTGAAGCACTCTGTGCCATTCCCAACTGAATAAATGGGGAGGGGCCCTTTGAAACACTCTGTGCCATTCCCAACTGAATAACTGGGGAGGGACCCTTTGAAGCACTCTGTGCCATTCCCAACTGAATAAATGGGGAGGTGCCCTTTGAAACACTCTGTGCCATTCCCAACTGAATAAATGGGGGGGCCCTTTGAAACGCTCTGTGCCATTCCCAACTGAATAAATGGGGAGGGGCCCTTTGAAATGCTCTGTGCCATTCCCAACTGAATAACTGGGGAGGGACCCTTTGAAATGCTCTGTGCCATTCCCAACTGAATAAATGGGGAGGGATCCTTTGAAACGCTCTGTGCCATTCCCAACTGAATAAATGGGAAGGGGGCCCTTTGAAACACTCTGTGCCATTCCCAACTGAATAAATGGGAAGGGGCCCTTTGAAACACTCTGTGCCATTCCCAGCTGAAAACAATGATTCATGAGATCAAGGAATAAACACTTCATTATGAGACCAGGGGATACGGCTTTGACTGAGGAGCGGGGGCCCTTTGAAACATTCTGTATCATATCAACTTAATACGGTAAGTGGTGGGAGGGTGTTCTTTGAAACACTCTCTACCATATCTAACTTTATAAGCAGGGGGAGGGGCAGGGGCATCATTTAGGGGTCACCAAGGGTCACAGATGCGACCCCTATGAATTGTTTGCAACCCCTACATTCTGATTGCAGCCCTTGCTGTCTAGTGTAGCTGCCTGTTTTGGCTCACATTATTCCTCTGTTTATTCCCTTCAATTTGCCTTGCATTGTGTTCTGTCTTCCTGTTTGCATTTGTTGCTTCCCCACCCCCTTTCTCTGTCACCCCAGCATCCAGTACCCCTCCCAGTTTCAACCAGTGGTATGATACCTTTTTTTTCCATCTTTTGGGAGGGCACAGCTAAAGCACCAAACTGCAGCTTTACACTTGTGTGTGAACTTAGCTTGTGTACTTCAAAGCTCAACATTGATGGTGAAGTGTCAGAAAAAAAAACTTTTTGTTTGTCCTGCCAGTTCCTAGTCATAATTATAGGGTCGGGGGCCAGAAGACTACATTGGGACTCAGGAGCAAGTCAGTAGTCCGTTCATGTTTGGGAGCTGAGTGACTCATAGGGCCACTGGTGACAGAGCGAGGAGAGAGAGAGAGGTGGTGTCAGGATTGTCACAGGATGGCAGTAGGGGCCCAGATGATATTCTCTTTTAATTTGTCTTCTGTTCAGAATGTCTCCATGTAGAATGTGCCTTTATCTATGTGAACATTGTTAATCAATGGTCTATATGGCTTATTTTCCACTGTTATTTTTGTTTCAGGAACAGTTACGTGTGTGTGTGTGTGTGTGTGTGTGTGTTGGGGGGTATGGATTGATTGTCAGCATTCAGGAACTTATTAATGAATCAATTTCTGTCCCAAGGCACTCCAGGCAAATCAAGGCAATCTGCTATCTAGCATTGAAAATAGGTTTAAAGTGAAGCATTGTCTACAAGGCATGAATGTTTCTGTACCAAATGCTTAAATCCCAAATGACTAATAGTAGAAAGGGCACCAGATGAGTTGCAGAATCTCCAGAGATCTATTGATAAGAACTATAGAGGACAACTATATTCAGAAGAATGTAGAGTTTCAGTAAGAACTGACGTTCTGTGGCAAATTGCATGGGGTATACTTATAAATTGTTCTTATCCATTGACTGAAATGAGTTGCCCTCTCCAAACATTTTACTGGGGAGATGGAGCCGTTTAATGTAATTTTTTGTGGTTTGATTTCTTTGTCTCTTATAAACCATGGCATAATAATGCAAATCCTTGCATGATTGTATTGTATTCTCTATAATGTAAAGCTTTCATTAACTACCTGCATACAATACAAGGATAAAGTTGCAGACGAATGTGTATTTAATGTACTGAAATGCTTTAAAAATGTAACTATATCTAGAAAAGTCACAAAACTGATTAGCCTCCACCCACGGTCAGATAGAAACATAGGACAATAGAAATTGTCAGCAAATAAGGGCCTTCGGCCTACCTAGGCTGCCCTATTACTACTAACAATTGGATATCTCTGCTTCTTTTATTGCACTGAGCTACAGCAATATTAATTGACTGTTGCCACACATACAATAAAATAGATCTTATCTGGAGGCAGACAGTGACTTAATTTTTGTCAAAAGGATTGCTAAGCATGCCACTGTAAAAACATACAAAGTGCTGCCTGGATTATAGTGGACTGTCAGTGTGCAGTCGATTCAATCGTAGTTCATATTTCTTGACCTAGTGTAGTTAGGTAGTCAGTGACCTGCATTTGGTAGATGTTGTATTATTATGAAACCATATATCTGACTGTAACCTGAACCCCATGTCTCTAACCAAATGTAGTTGAATCTGGCTATTCTTAGTTATCTTGCTGTTTAAATTGTTGACATCTGGTATGTGAATTGCATAAATGTCTCTGCACATGGTATAAAATGTTAATCTGCCTCCTGCCTCCCTTGGCCACCTGCAAACTGCCTGTAATCCTGAATCCTTTGGTTATTGCCTATTCAGGTACTGTTGTTATTTACCTATGGCTTACGTGTATATTGTGACTCACTGTACTATTCTATGTGTATTATTGTATTATGTTTTGTTCTTGGAATGCTTTATTCCTCGGGTTGTCACTGAAAAAGGGACCTTGTCTCAGTTGACCTACCCAGTCATCAAAATTCAAATAAATAAATAAATACATTTTAGGTAACTGTATATAGTCACTGCAAATTAATATGCATAGTTACTACCTACCCACCCACCCCACTCTCCTTTAAAATTATTTGACAAATCACTTTACGTGCAAGACTGTGAGAATTATTTCACAGCTTCAATGAGAAAGAAGGCCTGAGCATTTTCCATTTTTTGAACTGGAATAATAAAAAAAACAAAATAGTATTGTGGCCAGTTCATGCATGGGATGGGCTGTAAGAGTAATATGTTGCTTTTGGGAAGTGTTAAGGCAAAACCTCAACTGCAAGGGATTTATAATTATTTTGATTCATGCTTTTTAGTTTTATTTTAATTGGGGGTGGTGGGTAGTGCATTTCATCCATGACATTTATTACCAGTTAGCAGGGCATGTTAGAGTGTTTGCAGGACAAGGTTTGGGTGCGCTGCCACACTACCTATGCTATAGGATGATGCAGGAGAGGACCCACAGTTACTGCTGTGCATTGGGCCCATGGCATTGTAATCCCAGCCCTGATTGGCGTAGACAGACTGAAACACCAAGGTTGAATAAAATGTACCTCTAGAGAGAGGTGGGAACCCTTCTTATGGTGTCCCGACAGCTCAGCAGAAGAAGCTGAATAAGAAAATGGAAAGGGCAAGGTGAGCTCTGGGGCAACCTGGATCACAGCAAGCTCTGGGGTGACCCACAGGGGAAGGTGAGCTCTGGGGTAACTCTAGGACAAGGTGTACAGAGTTGGTTTGGCCAACCAGGGCCCCCCTCAGTTGGGTACCTGGCCACCTTCTAAACTCTGAAACTCTCTGCAATTTATTCATCTTTTTTTCTATTTAAATGGTGTATGTACTAGCATGGAGGAATGGTGGTGCCATTTATAAACCACAAGTGTGAAGCACAAATAGTTTATATTTGTGATCAGAATCCTGACATGCCATTATAGCCTTATTTATAGTGTAAACGTATGGTGTGTTTTATTTGTTGTCATTCTTTCCCACTTATCTACGTGTGCCAGCTGTTATTGCTGGTTTACTTTCACTTCTGGTGTCTGAGGCTGCAGCGATGTCGGAGCTTGCCATTTCCAGCCTTATTTATTAAAAGTGCTTTCCTACATCAGAACTCACCAATACTAAGCAATGACCCCAGAAATATGCTGAAGCAAGGGTTATCTTGGAATGTCACTGGCAATAAAAAGAAGGGCAGACCCCGAGGCTATGGATGATGTGTTGGGGACAGCTGAGGATTACGAACATACGAACATATGGACATGCAAATGTGCCAGCAGAAACAGACCACCCAGTCTATCTAAGTCTGCTTGAGTGTACAGCCAACACCCCTAGTTTGCAGCTGCCCCACCCCCCTCCCCTCTGTCATCCCACTGCCACTCCACTTCACCCACCCTCACTCTCCCCAGTTCCCTGTCCCATGCCCTTTTGAAGCTGTTCACAGATTTACATGATACCACCCCTTCTGGTAGGTTGTTTTATTTTGCTACCACCCTATCTGTGAAATAGTGTCTCCTCATTTCCTTCCTAAATCTTCCACCCCTCTATTCTTAGCCCATGCCCCCAGTGACCCTCCCTCTCCTTAACTTAAAGACCCCATCTGCCCCATCCTTATTGATTCCCCTCAGATACTTGAATGTCTCTATCATGTTCCCCCTGTCCCTTCTATCCCTCTAGGGAGGGGAGCTAGGGTGCAGTTTGCGGGGAGACCTTGGGGCCATGTACTGGAGCAAGTGGCTAGGTTATGGGGAGGGTTCTTTGGGCAACATACTGGATTCTGAGGACTCTGGGGAAGGGGCTAGGGTGCAGCTTACTGGACATGGGGAGGGAGTAACAGGGTAGTAAATTTCTGTTTCAAATGACTCCCAAAATGTACCAAATATTAAAAAGTTTTCTGAGGACCTAAGTGGTCCCCAGACCGCCAACCTATAGTTTACATTTTAGGCCCTTTAATATATGGTGTTTCAACCCTATGGTTTTGGTAAAATGACACCCCTGGGAAGAGGGCTGTTTGTAACACTTTGTGCCATTACCGACTGAATGCTTAATGATTAATGAGACCAGGGAATGCAGCTTCAACTGAGGACAGGGGGTTCTTTGAATCACTCTGCTCCAATCTCAGCTGGATTCTTAATGACTCAGCAAGCAAGGGGATGCAGCTTTGACTGACAAAAGAGGCCCTTTGAAACATACAAACACATTCAACATATACAGTAATCATTTATTTGGCAGAAAGCAGTAGCACTTCAATAATGAGTAGCACTGAAATATGCTGCACCATATAAAACAAGATCTGGCAGAGCCACTATGACTGTAAATACATTAACTAGGTAAAGGTGTTTCATGGGCTTAAACATAAACATGAACTGCTGTTGCATACACTAACTGAATCAAAGTATGGTACATTGAGAAAGGGCAGATATAAAAATAATGCCACCGTCTGTATTACAGTTACCTATATGTTTCATATTTTATTCTATGCACTTATCGCAATCAACTCAACAGAACTGGGCCATCATATACATGATGGTACTGTACCTTAATTGGCAACACTGCTGAGACAATTATGTGTTGTGACAAGGTGGATGATAAACACAATGTTGAGACATGTTTTTGAAGACATTTGATGTGTTTAATTGATTTTTTTAGAGATTTCTATACATTTCACACACATAATTAGTATACTATAAAAGTGCATATACCCAAATGTCAATGTAAATCTTACACATTTCATTACAACTTGTTCTCTTGAATGAAGATCTTACTGTACAAGGCCTAAAAATGGGTGTTAGGCAAAAGTAAACCGGGGTAGGTGTGTTATTGAGGGTATTACATAGATTATCTTTTATTGCTGCTCCACCCCAGGCACACACAATATGAAAATCAACAAACCCTTGATATGAAGCAACAGGAATTAGTACAAGGACAGAAACAAGTAGGAGACTGAGCAAGTGGGTAGACAAACTTGAGTATGGCAAGTCAAATAACATTTCAAAAAGTTTCACTATTATAATTCATTTTTTACAAATGAGTCTGCACAGTTGACAATTTTTGTAAAAAAATAACAATGGGAGTTATTTCACATATGTCCACAGGTGCCACGCATGCAGGTGGAGGGATTTAAGGCCAGGATGCACCAGTCTGCCCTGCTTCTGAGTCAGAAGATCATGGCAGAGAGGCAGAGGTACGGGGGTTCCATCGATAGCTTTTGAAGCAGAGGGAACCAAATCTGATGAGGCCAAAGAGTGGCTATTAGAATCATGTGAGCCCCTTCCACCTTTAACTTCTGGAGAACCCTCTGAAGCACTGGGAAAGAAGGAAAGGCATACAGGAACCTCCCTGTCCAGCAAAGAGACAGTGCATCTCATCAGAAAACACCATGCCTGGGAACAAGCAAGCAAAAATTGGGTAGTTTTGCATTAGATGGGGAGACAAAGAGGTCTATCTCTGGCTGATCCCACAGGGTGAATAAGCTTTCAACCACCTTTTGATTTAGCTCCCACTCATGAGCCCTGACAGTGGTGTGGCTGAGACTGTCTGCCAGGATGTTGCTGACACCCAACATATGGAAAACAGTCAGGAGAAGGTCATGCTGGACTGCCCAGTACCACATTCAGATCATCGCCCAGCATAGAGGGTATGAGCAAGTGCCTCCCTGTTTGTTCAGGTACCAGACCACAGACACATTGTCACTCTGAATTAGGAGTTTCCCCAGACATAGAAGAGGCTGGAAGGCCTGGAGGGCATTCAGTACTGCCCTTATTTCTAACACATTGATGTGTAGAGACATTTCCAGCTGAGACCATCTTCCCTGGGTCTGATGGTCTCCTGGTGGGCTCCCCGGTCATGACATGAAGCATCCATTGTAAGGGTCATGGTAGGAGCAGGGGCCTGAAAGGGGAACCCCCATGGAGAGACTGGACAACTTCTGCCACCAAATGAGATCCTTCATCATGTACCTTGACACTAGGACCCTGTGGTCCAGGTTGTCCAGCCACTGATCCCATTGGACATGGAGAGTCCATTGGGTCACCCTCATATGCAGTCTGGCAAGAGGAACTGTAGGGATTGCAGCTGTCATCAGCCTGAGAAGATGGAGGATTGACCGGGCTGTGGTTCAGTGTGACTTGGCCACTAATCTGGCCTGTTCCTGCAGGGATTCTGCTTTGTCCAATTGGAGGAAGGCCCTGCCCCAGACCATATCCAGTACCACCGCAAATTACTTGTAGGTGCTGAGAGGGGAGAGGTGGGACCTGGGATAGTTGATTGTTATTCCAAGTCTGGAAAAGAGGTGAAGGAGACTGACTCCTTCAGACTGCTGGGTGGTGGGGCTGATAGAAACCAATCATCCAGATACAGGCACAATTAGATCTTTTTGTGGCATAGGGCCACAGCCATCACTGCTAGACACTTGGTAAAAACCTGAGGTGCTAAGGATAGGCCAAAAGGGAGAGCCTTGAACTGGCAATGGTCCCCCAGAAGACAAACTGAAGAAAGTGGCAGTGGGTCTGGAAGACAGGGATGTGCAGGTAAGCATCCTGCATGTCCAGAGCACAAAGTCAATGGCTCTTGTGGAGCAGGGGTAGATGTCCCTGGATGGTGAGCATGCAGAACCTCTTGTACTCGACATACAAGTTGAGCATGCTGAGTTCCAAGATGGGTCTTAGGTCATCTGTCCTTTTTGGGCACTAGGAAGAAATAGAAGTAGTACCCTCTTCCTATCTGTACCAGAGCCACTGGCTCTATGGCTGACTTTTGCAAAAGAGCCTGGATCTCATCCCCTATCAGAGACAAGTGCTTGTAGGATAATGGGAGAGGCCTGGGGGTTGTCTGGAGACCTGTCTAGGAACTCTATGGTGTGATTCTTGCTATTAACTAAAGGACCTAAGAGTCCATGGTTATGTCCTGTGACCCTGGAAGGTGGAGGGAAAATCTCCCCCCATTGGTTCCCCTAAAGGATCTGGAGGAGGCAGAGGGGTCCCCCACAAGTCAGGAGACTGAGGGGAGGGAGTTGGCAGCTTCTCCAGGGGGGATTCTGGGACTTGGCAGGGGGAGTAGGGGTTCCTGATGCTGGATATCAGCATTTGGCAGGGGCATCATTGGTCTGGCATCTTTGTTGCAAACAAAAAGGCTGTTTGCCTTTATAACCCCCTCAGTACATGAAGCGGATGTCATGGATGGATTTACCTTGGTCCTGCAATTCAGTGATTATATCCTTCCTTAGTGTCACCTCCAAATAACACGGATCCCATGAAAGGGGCATCCAGGATGGAGATCTGGACATCTTGCACCAGGCCAGCAATCCTGAGCCATGAATGTCATCTAATGCAGACAGCAGTGACTGTGGTGTGAGCAACTGAGTCTACTGTGTCATAAGTGGCCCGGCGGTCATGTCAACAGAAGATTTTAGCCATTCTCACTGTCTTGTCTATCTTGGCCTTAAGCTCCTGGTCCTGGATTGCTTCCATCTTTGACTCGTGTGAGGCGAGGGAAGATTTCTAATAGGAAACCACATGAACCACATAATTAATGGACCTGAGAGCGCAAGTGGAGGAGGAATGGATCTTGCAACTGAAATTATCCTGCTGCTTAGACTCCTTATCAGGAAGAGATATGCTCAAATGTTAGGTGTAGAGGACCAGTAGTGGGCAGCCATGATAACAATAAAAAACAAAAAAAGAGGCTGCACAAGGATCAGTGGTGCAGGGATAAAAAACTCCAAATGCAAACAATAAAAATCCCGTACTCACCACCCAAAATAAATAATGCACAAACAAGTCTCTCAAGGTGCTTCATTTTAATATCTCAAAGTGCAATGTGCAAAATTCCAGATGCATTTCAGAAGAAACACTTCCTTTCTCAATGGATCATTAGATCCATTGTTTAAACATCCATTATTATGTTGCTTGCACACATGTGCAAGAAACATAGTGCCATCATCGGAGATTTCGGAGGTGTGTCACCTTCTCCTCCAATTCAGTCAGTGTGCTGGCAGGTGCGGCCCCTGTAAGCCAATGCATTTTGGAGCTGTCTATGACACTCTCCAAAATGCAGTGGCATACAGTTGAAAGGGGGAGCTATGCTTCATTGAACACCGATAAGCTATCGGCTGCTCAAGTGCAGCTCCCCCCCAGACACAAACAGGCATGCATGCCCCCGCACGCACTGTATAGCCGACGGGGTGCCCAATCCCTGTCGGCTGAGCTGCACCCCCCCAGTAATAGGTGCCATGCTGGGAGCCCACCCCAGTGTGGCAAGCAGTCCTTTGGCCTACGGGGGTGCCCAATCCCCCATCGGCTGAATGCCCCC
The DNA here is from genome assembly GCA_016271365.2 of Neoceratodus forsteri. NCBI lineage: Eukaryota > Metazoa > Chordata > Ceratodontiformes > Ceratodontidae > Neoceratodus > Neoceratodus forsteri. Next base: position 1,167,076,542 of record CM028129.1, on the reverse strand, counting down.
CATCCTTGTGCCATGCTGGGAGCCCACCCCAACGTGGCAAACATCCCACGGCGTCTTTTTTTTTTTAAAACCTGTAAAATGAAAACGGTCCCGCGGCACATCTCCCAACCCTCCCACAACCCGCACCCACCCACTGTGCACCCAGCTTCCCACACCCCCACCCCATACTTACCTCCGACTCCGGCGACGATCTTACTTCGTGGACTAGGAACACGCCTGCACTCTTCAAAGCCGACCGCAAACTGAGGAAATGCCCGTAAGCTGTATAATGGGCTAGATAGGGGTTTCAACTTTGTTGCATATCTCAGGCATTTTGGGAATTTGAACACGCATCAATGCCAGACTTTTCTCATGACGATGGGACTGTCATGGCGTTACCAGCCCAAAGGGTGATTTCAATGAGTGACTGCAAAATCACCTTCAGACCTGAATACCACCATGACAGTGACATCATTCATGAGAAGGGTCCCAAAACCCCATGTTGAAAATTTGGTGCCAAAATTCCAAAATGACTGTTTTATAGTTTATGCTATGCAGTTCCCACTGAGGCTCGTAAGTTCGTGAAATTTCAATATTTTCACTCCAGATTTTCAACATTGCTATTTTACCACACCTTCTTATGAGTAGTACAGCTGTCATTTTTCACATCTCACCCAAAATGTGTTTCCGCCCATGTAGCACAGAATGACGCAGTCAGTGTGCGAAATCAATGTACAGGACAAATTAAGAAAATCACCATGACACTGTTCATGAGCAGAGGTCTTAAAATGGCTATGTTGAAAATTTGGTGAAAAAATTCCTAAAAATAACTGCTTTACAAGCGTGCGTTGCGCAGTTCCTATGCAGGCTCATAAGTTTGCAAATTGTCAATATTTTCACTCCAGATTTTCAACATTGCCATTTTACCATACCTCCTTATGAGCAGTACAGCTGTCATTTTTCACATCCTGCCCAAAATGTGTTTCCGCCCACGTAGCACACAATGGCGCAGTCGGTGTGCGAAATCAATGTATGAGACACATTAAGAAAATCACCATGACATTGTTCATTAGCAGAGGTCTTAAATGGCTATGTTGAAAATTGGTGAAAATTCCTAAAATGACTTTTACAGTAAGGGTTATGTAGTTCCTACGCACACCATAGGTTTGCGAATTTTCAATATTTCCACTCCAGATTTTCAACATTGCCATTTTACCACACCTTCTTATGAGTAGTACAGCTGTCATTTTTCACATCTCACCCAAAATGTGTTTCCGCCCATGTAAGCACAATGGCGAAGTCGGTGTGTGAAATCAATGTATGGGACACATTAAGAAAATCACAGTGTCACTGTTCATGAGCAGAGGTCTTAAAATGGCTGTGTTTAAAATTTGGTGAAAAAATTCCTAAAAATGACTTTTACGAGTCCGCATTGTGCAGTTCCTACGCACGCTCGTAAGTTTGCAAATTTTCAATATTTTCACTCCAGATTTTCAACACTGGCATTTTATCACACCTCCTCATGAGCAGTATAGCTGTCATTTTTCACATCCTGCCCAAAACATGTTTCTGCCCATGTAGCGCACAATGGCGCAGTCGGTGTGCGAACTCAATGTATGGGACACATTAAGAAAATCACAGTGACATTGATCATGAGCAGAGGTCTTAAAATGCTTGTGTTGAAAATTTGGTGAAAAAATTCCTAAAAATGACTGTTTTACGAGTGTGCGTTGCACAGTTCCTACGCACGCTCGTAAGTTTGCAAATTTTCAATATTTTCACTCCAGATTTTCAACATTGCCATTTTACCACACCTCCTCATGAGCACTACAGATGTCATTTTTCTCATCCTGCCCAAAACGTGTTTCCGCCCATGTAGCGCACAATGGCGCAGTCGGTGTGCAAACTCAATGTATGGGACACATTAACAAAATCACAGTGACACTGTTCATGAGCAGAGGTCTTAAAATGGCTATGTTGAAAATTTGGTGAAAAAATTCCTAAAAATGACTGTTTTACGAGCGTGCATTGCGCAGTTCCTACGCACGCTCGTAAGTTCGCAAATTTTCAATATTTGCACTCCAATGAATCCAAATACCGAAACAGCACATAGAAGCAAGCAACATTCGGCATTGACAAATGCTTGTTTTGGGTGGTGACTGTGGGTTTTTATTGTTTGCATTCAGCCTTGATAACAACTGAGTCTGCATTAGGATGGCCAGTAAGGTGTGTGACCCCATCTGGTGGATAGTACACAGTCTGCCTTTTTTGAAATAGCCAGAATAGAGGAAGGCTTTTTCCAGATAGCGGATGTCAGGTCTTCATGGGGTCCAGTCCAAGGCAATATGGGCATAGCAGCTGTGTCAGTCATGTCTAGATGCTCTGTAAGCCTCTTCTGCTTTGAATACTGTTCCTGGATAGCTCAGCCACAGACATTTTGCATAGTTATGAGGAGTTCTGCAAAGGATAGGTCCTCCGGAGGGGACTTTGGGGACTCCTTAGATGGAGGCTTTATAGGTGTATGCATACCAGAGCTAGAAGAGTCTGAAGAGTTCCTGCTGGGCATCTAAACCCTTTTTAGAGGAGTGTCCTGGGTTTTATCCCTGACCTGGTGTCTAGAGAAGCCTTCTCCGGAAGGGTGTAAATCCTCAGGAGACGCTTATCTCGGGGTCAGAAAGGAGGCGGGAGTTTAAGCCACCACTGGTTTTTGATGGTCAAGTTCTGAGGCTAGTTGAGTCTTGTCCTCTTGAATCAGGGTCTGAAACACTGTCTGGACATCAGCCTGAGGCTACTGTGGAGGTAGAGGCTGAGGAGGAAGTGATGGAGGAGGAGGAGGAGGGTATAATGGATAGCCCGACATCTGATACTGATGGTATTTATGAGCCTGATAGGAGTAGGGAAAGCCAGAAGGAGCATACCCTTATTTAGACATAGCCTGGCATCTGGTACCTTAGTACATAATGGGTTGATAACCAGGCATTGGATACCCCAGCGAAGGGCACATTGCGAATTGTGGGGATGGATAGTCTGGGACATTGCCCATAGGTTCAGCTGGAGGTGGAGATGAAGGCCCAGCAGGAAGTGGGGCCGAAGGCCTGGTAGGAGGTCCAGAAAGACCAGGCATTGTCTCTGTAGGGACATTCAAAGGGTCTGACACTGGATCAGGTACAGAAATGTCTGGCACTGGATGATTCTGCACCTGGGGATCTGATGGAAGGCCGTCTAGAATTTGAGGAATGTCTGGAGTGCTAGATATAACTTGAGCCAGCAAAGGGTCACATGGCAGAGGGTCACTTGGCATCGGGGTGTGAGTAGAACCAGATGGAAGACCCGCCATCATCTGGGTTACCAGATTCCAAGATGGTGGAACCTGGTTGTTCAAGGCAGCTTGGGTTGAGAAGGTCCTGATGGAAGGTCCCCGGAGGGATTAACAGTAAGCCCAGTGGGTGAATCAGGAAGAGACTGACCTGGTGAAGGAGGGGGACCTGCAGATTAGTGCTCCTGATCTTCAGGCAAGCCCGGAGGGTCTGGTTTGTCAGTGGGAGTGAGGAACCCTCAAAAGAGTGTTGCATGTCTAGCAGTTGACTCAACTCAACGTCAGATGTATACTGTGACCCTGACAGGAGAACCCCAGCTGTGCGGTCCCCAGAGGAACTGGGGAGTGACTTATCAGCCACGGCAGTGCAGACATCAGAAGAGGTAATGTCTGGCATATCGGCCTGGGCCATGCAGACAACAGTGGAGCTGGAGTCCAGTTTTCCAGCTGTGACCATGCACTCCTCAGTGGGGCTGGGGAGTGACTTATTTATCTGGCTGCTGACGATAGACCCTGAAGAAGATATGGACCTAAGGAGAACAACAGGGGTTCTATCATCCAAGAAGAGCCCTGACTGCACCATAAGTAAAGCAGGCAGGGAGTCCGTGATCTTATCCACCAGAGCGGTAGGAGACCTGGCAGTAGGAGTACTTACCAAAGTGGAGGCCCCTCCAGTGTCAGTGGTGCCCAATGATTACCACCAAGTGGATGGAGACCTATCCCAGTCTTGGTGCCTCTCCTTGTCCTTTTTCTTCTTTTTGGGTTTTGGCATTGGAGAAGAAGATTTTTCCCATAGATTCTGCAGCTCCTTTTCTATCAAAGCTAGCCACTTCTCCACCATGTGGGCTTCAAGCTTTTTCTGGTGCTCAATCCATGTGGTCTGGTTGAAGCATTGGCAGGGCACACAATCCTTGACCCAGTGTTTGGACCCTAGGCAGATCACGCAGCGGAAATGCTTGTCAGCATGCAGGATTTGGGTGCTGCAGGACTTGCACTTCCTCTTTTCAATGCATCACCCAACTGTTCATGTTCCTGAATTGTACCTCCAACTATATCCCATGCTGTAAATTTGTCACTGTTATTTATTTGCTTCCCTTTTTTTCTCTGTATCTCTCAAGATCTCTGTATTAGATCTGTTTATGTTAGACCTGTTTACACTGTGTTTTACTATGTAATTGTCTGACCTGGTGTTCTCTTTTTATGCTAAACTGGATGTTTGTATAAATGGGCATTTTTGCTCACATACTTTTCAGTATAAAATAAAAGATTGATTGATTAAAAACTGGACTGACAGACCTGAACCACTGCAGTTCTGTAAAAATCCAAACTGGCCATACTGGGTGCAACTTGCACGAATACTGCTGGTCCTGTCACTCTGGTTGCATTGTTCAGTCTGACTTTTGCTTATCTGGTCCACTCCTGAAAGTCTGTTTTTCAACCCTTTCAATGACATGATTAAACATAGAACTGTCAGGATCACACCAGATAGGTAAAAGCCTGACCAGATCATCTGGAGTGAATGGATCAGCAATATTTACACAAGCTATGCCCAGTCCAGATTTTAAAGCTCTGGTCTGGGTCCAGTGATCTGGTTTTTATTCTACCCCACTGTATGTGGCTTAGTGACATACATACCTGTTGAAGGTTGAAGTTTCAGAAAACCATTATGCTAAAAATACCAAGACTCTCTCTCCAACCCCCAAGTCACACTTAGTCCTCTACCAAAGTCATACTTAAATACTGGTGCCTCTGTATCTATGCCATTAAGCTTTTAATGCCATCATGCATCTTCTGCTGCCATGAGCTCCCCCATCCATGAAGTCCCATTCTGCTTTTGGCAGCCCCCCCCCCCAAAAATGGGTAAATTTCCAGGGAGCAGCTCTTTAAACCACATCAACTAAATTACTGCTAAACTGCTTATTTTTAAACATTTTGTTGAAAAATTTTTGTTTTAGTATATCCGTTGTCAGGAATTTGTAAAAGAAACCAAAGCTCCCATTTATCAGTTCATTTAATAACAATACAGCATGTTATGAACTGATCAGATTCTATGTGTAACCTAAGTCAAACGAAACTTAGACACACACATGCCTATTTTTTGCAAGTGAAGCAAATGTGGTTGCTATCATTCAGTTGTAAACACCTATAGTCACAAATTGCAGGTTAAGAACACTCAGCAGAATAGAAACAGTAGCCCAGAACTGCCTGCCTGAGATAATGAAGTTGGTATACTATTTGGAAACAGCAAACACTGTGACTCTTGCTATGGAATGTCCTGCAAAGTAACAGATTATACCATGTACCTCAGACACGGACCAATCAGATAGGCAGGCTGGCACCTTACCTGCGTTGATTATCTACTGATAATCACCGCAAAAGGTGCCAGCCAGCCGCATGTTCAAAAAAAAGCAATCCGATGGCAAAAATCACGGAACTCCATCCACCATCTTGTTTCCCCTCTAAGCGGAGACTGTAAAACAGCAGCTCCGTACATCGGGGAAAGTAAACAAAATCACTGACTGCTCTACAACTGAGTCGCTTGTTTAAGCATTATAGCAAGTACTGTATTTTTTAAATAATAAAAAATAACAGTACTTAGTATAATTACAATAAGCTACTCGGGGGATCTGGGTTATCGGGGGATTTATCACGGCTGGCGTGGATTTACCCACTTGGCTGTGCCTCATGGGCAAAACACTCCAGCCGTGGTAAATCCCCCGATAACCCACACCCCCTCGTGGCTTATTGCTTAAATGACTGTTCTTAGGATGGTGGTGTAAAATGGCTTAATGAGGTGTTCAAAGAGGCTTAGGGAAACAGCAGAGCTTATTTGGTATGCAGAAAGCTCCAGGAAGAGTTTAACCCATTCTACTTCCAATAGCTTGCTATGATGTCTGTACTATCCATTGGTAATCTGACACAGAATGACTGCCAGAAGATAATGAGTTAACTTTCTGTGGGCTCAATTAACTCCTCAAGCCAGTGGAAAAATAGTGCTCTACAGCTTCCTATATACACACAGGCAATGTAGTAATGAGGCTTCAGCTAAGGAATCTATTTTTAGCACTCTATCATGTTGTTTAGTAGCAAAAATGACATCAGCCCTTTTCTGTATGCAAAACACCTGCTGGACTATGCCCGCAGTCATAAAAATATACTGCACACTCAACAAAATAACCCCCCCAACACACAGAGAAACACAGAAACATAGACTTTGACAGCAGATAAGGACCGCTTGGCCTACCTACTCTGCCCATTTCCCTACCTATTGAATAAGCTGTAGATCCTAGTTAACCAACAGCCTACTTCCTCCTACGCCAGTAGAATTGCCTTATGCTCAAAACCCAGGTACAGTACTATGAACTTTATGGCAAATCCTCTCCTTCACTGCAGCCATCACAACCTTCTGGCTCAGTGTTCGTACATGATATCTGACTTTACTTGTCTGCCAAAACATACTGTACACAAAAAGTCATACTGTAAATACGACAAAAACAACCCACCCCAAAAAAACACAAATGCACCAAAAATTAACCAAGTGCTTAATTAAGTCCTGTCTTTTACTACTGCTGCAACCCCTCTAGGTGGGTATGCTGGCCATGTGTTGACACTACAATCTTGAAGACCAGCACAGTAACAGATTTCACCCGAAATCATTGGGTCACTGTGCTGGTCACTGTAGACACCGGCGGTGCATTTCCCTGTGTTGCACCTCCTCCCCGAGACAACTCTGACTCAGAGATGTATAGTTAGAGACCGGGGGTGTGGGGAGCAGAGCCCCCCCCACATGAGGGGTTCAAGGGCCATAGCCCCCCGATGAAAGCATATCAGCATCCCTGACAGTACAGTGCTGACACTCGGCATTGTATCTGTCGCTGTGAGGGATGTCAGCTTCAGAGCTGTTGCAGAACCATAGTAAAACCCTCCAGGTGCAGGATCCAGACATGGGTGTACTGTTGCTCATCTGCAGACAAGGAAAAGGACAATTATAAGTGTTAGAACCCTATTACTACTGTACATGGCATGCAAACAGCACAGTTGAACATGGTGAGGTGACACTTACAAAATAGCCATCAACTGGCCATGTTCTGCTGATGTTGTTCTGCTAGGACTCACCATCCAGGCTGAGCTCCAGCAGAGCTGGGAGTGGTGTCCCATCAGACAGGATTTAGTGGTGGTTGTGCTCACAGGGTACATAAAAGTACCTCAACTCAATGGCCTACCTCATACCCATCTTCAGACCAACATTTTTACCCTGTGAGAATTATAGAACTTTAGGGAACCTTAAAGCACAGAATCCTACATTAGTACTATGCATGGACAAGTAGTGAAATACCCAACCTGAAATGCTTCCCGCGGGTACCTCTAAACTACCTGAAATTACACTAAAAATACCCTAATGAAAAATGGGTAGTTGGTTCGGGTAGTTACTACCCTAATCATTCTTCTGCCCTATTACATTACCCTGACCATAACAAAAATGTGAAAGACTGTTTTTGACTATAGGCTGTATACTATTACATTGTTTGTTAGGTGCCCCAAGCCCTGTCATTTATTACTTTGACATTGTCAGCTACATTGCATCGCTCTGCAGCAGATAGTGAAACAATATCATTACAGCTGTATTACACTGTTTGTTAGGATTCGAAAAAATATACCCATGGTGGGCATTACTGAGGCAGGTATGAGAAGTGTAGCTCCTCTGTTTGAGCCTGCTGCTATTTCCAAAAATTATACCCATGGTGGGCACTGCTGAGGCAGGTACAAGAGGTGCAGGTATGCTGAGTGAGCCTGCTGCTGTTTCCAAAAAGTACCCATGGTGGGCATGGCTGAGGCAGGTATGAGAGGTGCAGGTGCTCTGAGTGAGCTTACTGCTGTTTCCAAAAATTATACATATGATGGGCATTGCTGAGGAAGGCACGAGAGGCACAGCTGGTCTGATTGCGCCTGCTGCTGCTTCCAAAAATTATACCAATGGTGGGTATTGCTGAGGCAGGTACAAGAGGCACAGTTGCTGTTACTGAGCCTGCTGATGTTTCAAAAAATATATACCCATGACAGGCATTGCTGAAGTAGGTATGAGAGTCACAGCTGCTCTGATTTAGCCTGCTTCAGTTTCCAAAAATTATACCCATGGTGGGCACTGATGAGGCAGATGTGAGAGGTGCAGCTGCTTTGAATAAGCCTGCTGATGTTTCCAAAAATTATACCCATAATGGACATCAAACATAATAAACTGATGATTGACAAAACTAAGAGTAGTGTGGCACATGTGGCTGGCATGGTGGCAATGTTGATGGCATATTTTGTTAGTAGTATGTGTCCAAGGAGAATGACAGTAAAATTGAGGGAAAGTGATGCCAATGGAAGAAACTGCGTTAACAACTGTGATGTAAGGCCTGTAAGTTATTAGCACTAGTCCTTCCAGAATTTTGTAGTGCTCATATAGAGCAGGACTGAAATAGTATGTGACATGTGGAACTCGTTTGATGAGAAAAAGTAAAAAATTAAAAAAGTAAGTGAATTCAAAATAATGGTGCCAACACTGTCAGAAAAATGACAAGCATGCCTGTTTGTACATGAACTGTCTGTGACCATAACAGGATTTATGTCTGAGGGACAGTTGCAACTGTTGAGAGAGAGAGAGAGATGTGTTAGCAATGTTAAATTACAAAATTTGGCAGTACACCACTCGACACAGGATTTTCAATTAGTTTAGTTCACAGTATGGTCTGCAAAACACTCCTGGATCATTGTGCTATGTGAGATGGTTACCAGTCTGGGAGGTGAACCAGCTGCACATTCTTTATAGGATACTACACCATGTTGTTGCAGGCAACTCAGGATTAAGTTGCATTTCAGACCCTGAACATAGGATGCCCAAGAAGTAGCTGTAGATGTCCTTTCCCTCACTGATGACATTGATGACTGTGCAGAATTTATAGATGTGCTATTGTCTGGACCAGAGGAGCACTCTTATGGTTCAGCAGAGTTTGACCACTGTACATCAGTTACTAGTGTTGGTGGGGCAATGTCACACTTGGTTAGCAGAAGATCTCTCCAATACTCAGTTTCTTCCCCTGCAGGAAGGATGGCTTCAATGTCCCCCTTAAAGCAATGTAACCAATACATAGGTGTCATTCTTAAACATGGCATTTATTTTCTGATCAGTCAGTAGTCTGATACTCAAGTTATCTGCCAGCATAACAGAGGTGGTGTCTTCTTTTGACCGAAAGTCTTTCTTTATGTCATCAAGAAAAATGTGAAGAACTTTTATTTGAGGAAGAATTTGGCTCAGAGTTGTACTATTCACACTGACATTACGTGTGGTAACCTCAAATGGCTCCATTAAGGTGACCAAAGATTCAAGTAGACTCCAATTGCTGGAAATGAGCATGATGTCTACTTTACCTATTTGATGCTGCATGGTGTAGTCATGTACAGCTTTTTTCTGTTCAGTAAGCCTTTCCAATATGTAAAATTTTGAATTCCAGTGGGTTGGAACTTCCTTCTTTAATCAATGCAGTGGTAAGTTGTTTAACTGCAGCAGCCTCTTCAAAATTTGTTTCTGCTTTCACAGAGTAGCTGCATTGCCCACTTATTTTCCTAGCAACACCTAGCAGATTTTCAACATTTCTGTTTCCAATTAAGAAATTATAGATGAGAAGATTCAAACAATGTGCAAAACAAGGTATGTGTTGGTAGCTGCCATCTCTAACAGCTTTGACTATGTTGGCACCATTATCTGAAATTATGTACCCTGGAGACAGGGAATACTGAGTAAGCCCTGTCTGGAATTGTTTTTCCAGCTCCTGCAAAATATTCACAGCAGTGTGGTTTTCCTCAAAAGTGGTGACACATAATACAACCTGCTTCCTACTTCTTATGATAGAGTGGGGATTATTACTTTCTGACTGAAAACTTAACAAATTAGCTGTAACAGTCATGTAGTCAATTGTTTGGTTGCTGGTCCATATATCTGTAGTTATGTGACCCTGCTTCACCTCAGAGAGTTTCAACTGCTTAATGATTTCAGTACACATCAAGTCATACAACTGTGGATCAGCTCTTTTCAAGAAATATGGTCAACAGGTAATGGTGCACCATGGTTCAATCCAGTTTAAGAACTTGAGGAAACCTTTCTGGGCAACACAAGCAAAAGGGCATTACCAATTGGCCAACAGCTCTGTAATGGCTCTATTTAACAGCTGGCATGTTGGATGCTGGCAGGTAAATTTTGATCTCCTCACAGCACTTTCTTTTAATGTTAGTTGATGAGATATTTATTTTTTTATTTTTGGAGGAATGTATTTTTCATGCTTTTTTCATGTGGAGTACTACTTTGAGATTTTCCAGTACTAGATGGTGTCAGAAAACAATCTACTGTATGTTTGTCTGGGAAGACTGCAAGGACACATCAAGTGATTCAATGTCAATTACTGCTTTCAGTTCATTGTCATTACAGTCATCACTTCCACCTTCCCTACCACCATACCAACCACACTGCCCCTTGCCCTGCCCCACTCAGTTGGGTGGTTTCCCTTTGAATGTTGCATCATTACGGATGTTCCAAAATTTGTCTGTTTGGCACCACGACTGATACTCTTTTTGCACAGACTGCATACAGCTCGAGAGTTGTCTGCAGGGTCAATATAAAATAAATTCCACACTAAAGATTTACCTTTTTTTGCTTTCTGCCAAGGTGCCTGACACTATTCATTGTACAGTCAAGGAACCTGGAAAAAACCCTACACTGCCATTTCCTTGTTGAGATTAATTGTTCTCATTCATATTCATCTTCTTATTTTTACATTTAGCATATGATTTTTTTCTGCACTTGCCTCTCATGCCTTACAGTGGCATCCTCTCCTACCCCCTCATGGCAACTACCAACCTCCTCACCACAAGATTCAGAAGAACTAGAAGTGCCATCAATATTACATGTCCCCATTCCCAGTCCCCACTATCACTATCTCTATCAGCATTTGCTATCGCAGCATCTGAGCTTACATTTGAGGATGATGCCTCTGTGCATGCTGCTACTGCATCTGGAAGTCTCCTGGCACATGTGCCAAAATGTTGAGTACATCTACAAGTAACTTCAGTCAGCTCTTTCCAAAACTCTACTATAATTTCATTGCTAACATGCTGTTTTTGTTCAGAACATGTAGTGCCAGTCCTTTTGATGTTGTTATTATTATCGCTATGTTCTTCATTAGTGGTATGTTTCATATTGTCCATATCATTAACAGTTGCTCATGCAGCAGCACTGTGCTTCCTTTGAGTAGACTTAGACTGGGAAATATGAGACATAAACACAGCCATGAAAGGATATTGTTTCACTATGCTGCAGAGACAGGCAGTGCTGCTGACTGTGTCACATTAATAAATTACAGGGCTCGGGCCTCAGGAGCACCTCACAAACAATGTAATACAGCTACAGCAGCTGGGGGTACCATAGCTCAAAAGATGTTGCAAAATTGAATGAACTGCTCACTAGGGATCTACATCTATTTGAGGATTGGCTTCAAACAAATAAATTACAGGGCTCGGGCCTCAGAGGCACCTCATAAACAATGTAATACAGCTACAGCAGCTGGGGGTACCATAGCTTAAAAGATGTTGCAAAATTGAATGAAATGCTCACTAGGGATCTATATCTATTTGAGGATTGGCTTCAAACAAATAAATTAGTCCTCAATGGTAAGAAAACAAAGGCCATCCTCTTTGGACCCAAAAGCCTAGGATCCCAATGGGAGCACCTACCAACTCCTTCTTTCTCAAATGGATCCAAAACTGAGATTGTTAGCTCCATTAAGTACATGCATGTCTTCCTAGACCAGGACATTACTTTTAAAGTCCATGTAGAAAACCTCACAAAAACCTTACATCAAAAAATTGGTCTCCTACACTGACTAACCCCTTTCCTCACCAAAGAATCCCAGTTACGAATCATTAACTCCACCCTCCTGCCCACCGTCCTCTATGGCTCCACAGTCCTCCAATCTGTCAAATGCAGAGAGCTAGAAAAGCTCAAAACACTATGTGACACCATAGGACCTTTCGCTACATGGCCTTCTCTCAAGCAGCATCACTGCAGAGAGCTTCAATCACTAAGCTTGCCTTCCCTCAATGGGGGGATGGAGTACTCCTCTCTATATTTAGCATTTATGCTGAAAAGTAACAAAGTTCCTTCGAGCATCAAAGACCTAATACCGGTAATTACCAAACCAGACAGGAAGCCCTAAGATCCTCCGGCCAGACACTTCTCCAGGTCCTGAATGTCAGGACTGCATCTGGCAAAAGGTCTTTTGCTACCTTGATCCTGATCATATGGAACACCCTTCCTATTAATATTCAAGAGTGTTCCCTACTTGAGGGATTTAAAAAAGGTCTAAAGGTGTACCTCCTAGAACAAACCCTCTGTAACTGTTACCGTTGATAGGCTCCCCCTCTTGATCTATGTTGCTGAACTGTAACACAATGTAATATGTCTTAACAACACCATTTCTCAGTTGTGCCCAGGATGCTTCAACTAGGCTCCTAAGTCCAAATGATACTCCTTTGAGTATGTGTTTCCCAATTTTAGGTGTAATATCTATTCTATATCTTGTGCAATGTTGTAACTTATAAATGGTTTATGTATGTGTATTGACTGCAATAATTTATCTGTACTTAACTGGTCCACTGTACTGTAGTGTCCAACAAATGTTTCTCTGTGTTCAGTTTTGTCAAAAATTATATGAAGCCTCTTTGCAATTAATTCCAGGTTGCCCCTGAAAAAAAGACTCCTGCAGGCCCTGTGGGTTTACCCTGTCAACAAAATTCAGTGAATAAATAAATGAATAAAATGAAAGCCTTTCTCTATGCTGCAGAGACAGACAGTGTTACTGACTATGTCACAGTAATAAATGATGAGGCTCAGGGCCTCAGGGGCACCTAACAAACAGTGTATTACTGACAGTCATAAAAGGATTTCACTATGCTACAGAGACAGACAGTGTAGCTATAATAATAATAAATGATGGGCCTTGGGACTCAGGGGCACCTAACTCACAAACAGTGTAATACAGCCATTAAAGGCTTTTATTATTCTGCAGAGACAGTTCAGCCAACTATGTCACAGTAATAAATAACAAGACTTGGGCCTTGGGGGTGCCTCACAAACAGTGTAATGCCTTGCTGCTTCTCTTTTCTCTCCCCCCAGCACCACCTCCTTGGCTGAAACTGATCCCCCTCCCCCTGAGATCATTCCATTCCACTACTATTTCTCATTTGCTTTACTCCTGTCCTAGCTCATGTGTAGTGTAGGTTTTAATGGTTCAGCTGCTGCCATCTGTTCTCTCCCTAGAACCACCTCCTCAACTGAGGCTGATCCCCTGCCCCTCCCCATGAGATTGCTTCAGTTCCCACTATTTCTCTCTTTGCTTTACTCCTGTCCTAGTTTGTGTGTAGTGTAGGTTTTAATTTCAAGTTTTCAACTTGATTCAACCTTTAAAGATGAGTCTTTATGGCTGTGAATCACAATTGTGCTGCATAGTGATCACTCACAGAGCTGCTTCCAGACAAACACACACACTCTATCTGCAAAACACAGGCTCACAGCAGATGGAGCATAGCCCTATAGACACCACTCATGAATCAGGTGTTAAGCTAGTGTCATATGCTCCTATTCTGCTGTAAACTCCTTGAAGGACCCCACAGGCTGCTCTTTTAATGTCTGTTTCAAAGTTCTACCCTAATTACCCATTACCTGTCTCAAATGACCCAACCCAAGAATTACACTGCTATGTTGGGTAGGGTAGCACATTACACGAACTACTCCACTTGGCCAAAAATAGGCAATACCCGTACTACCTGACCCAGCTACATGGTGTATAGCCCATGCCTACACAGTACCTATAGTACAGTAATGGCTGAAAGTTACTGCAACATGCACGGTAGTGATTAATCTTTTTGTACTTACAGTGTAGGGAACAGCAATCCATCTTGTGTATCCATCAGATACATACCCAAAAGCCTATGCCTCATAGATGTAATTTTGGACCTTGTCTTCTCACTGGGACTGGAGGACACTGATCTCATAGTGGAACTTGTTGCCTGGTCAGACCACTATACCATGAAGTTCTCATTTGAAGCCCCCCCGATAGACCCTCCCCTATGGAGATGGTCCATTACTGCCCTTTGAGGAGTTTGACACCAGAGGGTCTTATGGCAGTGCTGGATTTATCAGGTGTGATGACTGCTTGAGAGGAGCCAGGAGAATTGGTGTTGACCTACAATAGGGTCATCACCAATTCCCTCAATTCCATCACACCAGTCCATGTTTGGCCCTTCACCTCACACAGGAGATCCCCATGGTTTGATGGGAATCTTAGGGAGTTGAAAGTGAGGGGCTGAAAGTTGGAGCAGTGCTGGCTGAGATCCCGGTCCGATGGGGACAAGCTTATTTTGATGTCTTATTCCTGAGAGTATCAAACAGCAATTTCCTATAAGAAGGCAGAGTTCCTGTCTAGGGAGACTGCTGCAGCAATCAGCTCAGCTCTTCCAGACTGTTGACAGGCAGTAAAATATGGCTTCTCTTCAGTCCATTAGAGCCTTTTCACAAACTCAGTGTGATGAGTTTGCTCTATTTCTTCTGATAAGATCTCCTCTATCAGATCTGGGATCCAGTCAGCACCCTCCACTGGGGCTTGCAGTGGCGAGCCAGTGTTTGTCGCAGGCATTCCATTTGTCTGTTCTGACTTTAACTGGTTGGCAGTCAAGAATATCATTAGGGTCATCCAGGAGTTGAGGTCCACCTACTGTAGTCTGGACCCATGTCCAACACACCTTCTGGAAGGGTGCGTTAAGTTCATTGGACCATTCCTCGCTAGGATAGTCTGGTGTTCTTTAGCTAAGAGGGGTCTTTCCTGAGCCTTTTAAGGAGTTGGTGGTGAGACCCCTCTTGAAAAAATCATCACTAGCCCCATACTACCTGGTGAACTACAGACCTGTCTCTGTCCTACCCTTTTTGGTGAAGGTTATTGAGAAGGTGGTGGCTTTACAACTGGAAGCTATTTTGTCAACTCACGACATCTACAACCTTCTCCAGTCGGGTTTTACAAAAAGGCACAGTACTGAGATTGTCTTGCTTTGAGTTCTAATGATCACCTGATGGTGAGGGATAGAAAACATTTTATTCTTGTTCTCCTTGACCTCTCAACTGCATTTGACACTGTGGACCATGGGGTGCTTTTGGATCGCCTGCGGGTTCATTATTGACTTTCTGGCATGGTCCTAAACTGGTTCCATTCTTTCCTCACTGGCAGGATGCAGAGGGTGGTCATGGGGCTTTTTCCTCCAGACCACTGCCCCTGCTGTGTGAGGTCTCTCAGGGTTCCATTTTTCCCCCATGTTGTTCACGGTGTATATGCTACCACTAGGGGACATTATAAGATGGTACATATTGAGTTTTCATTGCTATGCTGATGATACTCAGCCGTGCATGTCTTTTTCATCCAAACAACAGGATGCAGTCTCAGTTTTCAATCGGTGCCTTGCTGAAATCCAAGACTGGATGAGTGCCAACTGATTGAGGTTACATCCGGATAAAACGGAAGTACCGGTGGTGGAATCTGGTCACCTGAGGGTTGGTGTGCAGGCTAGTTGAGTCACCGGGCTTTTACAGTCTTTGAGAATCCCTGCTTCTCACCTCTTCTAAGGTAAAAAATATTGGCATTGTGCTGGATAGCAGCCCAATGCTTGAATTTCAGGTGTTGGCAGTGGTCCAGTGTGGCTTTTATAATCTTAGAAACACTGGCAGGATTAAACACCTGATTCCCTTGGGTGAACTGCCATCACTAGTCCATGCCTTTGTGACATTATGGCTTGATTACTGCAATGCCCTTTAGCTAGGGCTATTGGGGGCTGATCTTCCCCACCTACAGCTAGTGAAGAATGTGGCAGCCAGGCTGTTAACTGGCCTTTCGAGGTCATGTCACATTGCGCCTGTGCTGCACTCTCTGCAATGGCTTCCCATTAGGTGGCAGATCACCTTTGAGGTTGAGTTGCTGACCTATAAATACCCTCATGGACTGGGGCCTGGATACCTGCAAGACCTCCTGCAGCCCTACCACCTGTCTCATCCCCTCTGGTCAGCAGAGGAAGGCTTCCTAGTGATTCCCAGAGTCCATCTGAAGTCATCTGGTGCCCGGGTTTTCTCAGTCATGGCACCAACCCTGTGGAATTCACTGCCCTGGTTGCTCAGAGAGGCTCCCTTGGTTAGTGGCTTCAAGAGGGATCTGAAGACCTTTTTATTTAATAAAGCTTGTCCCTCCTTTTAACTTATTTTAACTTACAGTGCTTGTTTATATTTTATGTATATTTTAATTTCTTGTTTATAATGTTTGGGTACCTGTAAAGCACCTAGAGTCGCAATGAGATAGAGCACTTTATCAAATTAGTAAACTAAACGAACTAAACTTTTGTATAACAAACCTCCTGGCAGGTAGTGGCCATCCAGATGGTCTTCTGGCTGCTGCCATCCTTTGTTTCTACAGAAAGTTTGTCAATGCTATTCATCAAAGAATTAAAAAGTGATGAACCCAACACAAGAGAACTGCATGCCAAAGGTCACATAGGGTTCATTAAGATTCTCATGGTGGGTTTGTCATTTTTGGGAAAAGTGGTGCAAACCTAGTCTAACATGTAAAAAAGTTTGTTATAGAAATTTACAAATTACAGAATGTGATATTGAGATACTGTAAATAGCCCACTGTAGTACTAACATAGTAAAATGCCAGCAGAATAGGCCTAACGGTCTTTCGCGTCTGCCCATTTGGTTAGCCCCCACCCTGGGAGCTGACCTTACTGTCCCTCGGCTTCTCCCTTCCCAGTCCTGGATAGTCCTGCTGCACAGGATTTTGCTTCCAGAACCCTTCCCCAGTATCTGTCCCACCCCCTCTTGAACCCCTCCACCGTCTCTGACTCCACCAGCCCCCTGGGCAGCATATTCCATGACTCCACCACCCTCTCAGTGAAGTAGCACCTCCTCCTTTCTCCCCTGAATCTCCCCCCCCTCCAGCTTCCACTCATGCCCTCTAATTGCCCCCCCTCCTTCCTTCGGAGCACCCTGACTGCTTCTCCCCTATTTAACCCTTCATGTACCTGAAGACCTCTATCAAGTCCCCCCAGTCCCTTCTTTCTTCCAATGTGTACATATTTAGCTCTTCGAGACTCTCCCCATAGGTCCTGTCCCCCAGGCCCAGATAATTTTGGTTGCCCTCCCCTGGACCCTCTCCAGGAGTTCAATGTCCCTCTTTAAGTGTGGCCTCCAAAACTGCATGCAGTACTCAAGGTGCGGCCTCACCAAGCAGTTATACAGAGGGAGTATCACTTCCCTCCTTCTGGAGATGATCCCCCTAGCTATGCATCCCAGCATCCTGTTGGCCTTGGCAGCTGCCCTCCTACAAGTCTCAGAGTTATTCATCTTGACATCCACCACCACTCCCAGGTCCTTCTCAGCCATTGAGACTTGTAGCATTCCCCCCCAGGTGTCCACTTGGCCCAGGTTTCTGGCTCCCAGATGCAGTACCTTGCATTTCCCTGCACTGAGCCTCAGCTTCCATTTTCTAGACCACCTTTTCAGAGCTTCCAGGTCAACCTGTAGGGCCACCCTCCCCTTCTCCCTATCTACCACCGCCCCCAGTTTTGAGTCATCCACAAAGAGACTCATCTCACTCCTGATACCCTTCCTTATGTCAGAGATGTAGGTATTGAACAGGAGGGGCCCAAGGATCGATCCCTGAGGGATCCCACTGATGACCCTCCTTGGTACTGTAACAATATTTCTTATAATGTGACCTGGCAAATACATCCATCCAAGCATCCCTCCTCCCTAAAAAAGGTAGAACTGGAGTCAGCATCAGCATCTAACAAGTACTGTAGCACTGGGCATGGTGGTATGTGAGTGTATAGTGTGCAATTGTGGCAGACTGCTTCTATGTCACAGCTGAAGTTCCATCACCACTGTTGATTGATTCAGAGATAAAACTTGACATGACTTCTATCTATCATTTTATTCCTGCGTGCTCCCATCCTCCATTCAATAGTTTCACAGGTTTCTGTGAACCAGTCATTACATTGAGTCCTATGCACAAAGGAAATGCAGGCCAGCATGAAGACCCACTTCTAGCACCCTCCGGACAGTGGCATGTTAGCGTTCACCAGACTAAAGACAGGGACACAGGTGAGATGGACAAAATATTTACTGACTTATCATGCTGCATACAGTATATCAAACACAGCAGACCCATCAATGGACAGGGCCAGTCACAATGCTGCAACAGCACCAGAGAGTCACATCCATGCCCCAAATCCACATCCTTCTCCATGGAGTCCTCCGACAACCACCTTGGTGTGGTGGGGGTATACTCCCATTCCACCAGAACTAAGGGTCAGTACTCCACAACACCCCTACAACTAGAGGAACACAGAGGACAGACATGGGGAGCATGTACATGCAGGGCCACAGATGAACAGTGCAACAACACAGGTATCTACCCACATTATACACATCATTTGAGGGCTCCAACAGGACCCACAGCTCTCCTGTGTCCTCCTTGTATAGCCATAAGTACTGTCTTCCCTCCAGGACAGAAATTCTGGCACCATGATGGGCCAGCATGCCCACCAGGCTATCACAATGGCCACTGCTCTGTCAGGCTACTCCTTCCTCTCCAGCATGCACTGACCTGATTGGCCATTGAAATTCGGTGAATACATAAAAAGTGTACAAACCATCATCATCATCACAGCAACCACAACATGTGTCATGCATGCCCACCCCCATACCCTGCCACTTGCATACATACATATCTTGTCTGGCTCTGTGACCTCCCATATAGTGCTACCCTCTTCAACTTCTTAATATGTCCTCCCTGATTTTCTTCAGACTTTCCATGGGTACTCCTCCACCCACCCAACCTTGGGTGTGGACACAGACATTGTCATTGTGTGTTTTCCCTCCAGCTGTACATCTCCACAATTCATACATTGCTCTGGTGGATAGTGGTTCCTCTATGGAGGCACCTGCGTGGAGACCAAGGAGGATGCTGGGAACCTTCACAAAGAAGACCCACAGAAGGGTGGCATGGGACCCCACATGGGAAGAAAACAACTCCTGGTGGGGGATTCAATCATTAGGGGGGGTAGAAGTGGGGGAGGAAGGGGAGAGGGAGGTAAGGTGCCTGTCTGACACCACAGCTTGGAGGGACAGGAAGCAAATCCTCAGGATCATGGGAGAAGCTGCACGAAGGAGGGAGCTGGATGTTATTGTCCACCTAGGGACAAATGACCTGGCTAGGAATGGGATCAGAGCAGTGCAAGAGGATTTTGTAGAGTTAGGGAGGGGCCTTAGACAAGTAGCGCATATGGTAACCTTCTCGGAGGTGCTGCTTGTCTATGGCAAGGGTGATGCTAGGGTACTCCTCACCAGGGAATTGTATGAATGGTTGAAAAACTGGTGTGGAGCTCAGGGTTTTGGCTTCATTGGGGACTGGGGAGCCACCTGGAGGAATGCAGGCCTATACTGGCACGATGGTCTGCATCTGTCCAGGGGACAGCCAGGATCCTAGGTGAGAGGTTTAAATGCTTCATTGGCAAGCATTTAAACTAGCCAAGTGGAGGAGGCACTGAAAAGGAGTAGGGAAATCCTAGCCTCCCCCTACAAAACACAGTAATTAGTGAGGTAAACACCAAGGTAGAGAAGTCATTAGGGAGCAGGACAGAGGTAAATGTAAAAAAAGGCAAAGGCAGTAAGGACTGGGATGGGGCTAAAAGGGGTAAGGCCATCAAAAAGTAGAGTGTGATGAGTAGCAGTGACCATAGTCTGTGTAACAAGCTCCCTGAACTAGTGGCCTTGATGGAAGAGGGTTGCCTGGATATTGTGGCAGTCACAGAAATATGGTACACAGAGAACCATGACTGGGATGTCGACATACCAGGACACACAATCTACAGGAGAGACAGGGAGGGTAAAAGAAGAGGAGGAGGAGTAGCTCTCTATGTAAAGGAAGGGATCAAAGCAACAGAACTAAAGAGTAAACAGGGAGCAGATGAGGCACTCTGGGTCACCCTGGAGACAGGAAATGGCACCACAATACGCATGGGGGTTGTATACAGACCCACATCTAAAGGGAAGGGAATGAACAAGGAAGTGATAGAAGGCATCCTTAGAATGGCAGAAAAAGGGGAGATATTGTTGATGGGGGACCTCAATATGCCAGATGTTAACTGGAGCACCTTTACTGCAGGCACATCCAAGAGCAGAGTCATTCTTGATGCCCTACAAGGGGCATGCCTCAGACAGCTAATATTGGAATACACTCAAGAGGGAGCAATTTTAGACCTGGTATTCTCAAATGGGGTCGGAGAAAGAATCTCTGATTTAGAAGTGGGTAGCCATCTGGGAACAAGTGACCACCAAACTGTGGTTCACAATAAACATAGCCATATAGTCGAGCCATACAAAAACAAGAGTATTGGACTTTAGGAGGGCTGACTTTGGGAAAATGAGAGAGTGCATTAGAAAAGCACCAGCAAACAGGCAAGAAGAAGGGGTGGAGGAACAATGGGGAGTAATCAAAACAGCCATCACAGAGGCAACAAGCCTTTGTGTAAAGCAAATCAACAAAACACAACGAAGGAAAAAAACGCTATGGTTCTCAAAAGAGGTGGCAGGGACGGTTAAGGCAAAAAGGATAGTATTCAGAAAATATAAGGAAACACAGAAGGAGCAGGACAGAGAACTTTATCAGTTAAAGCAGAAAGAGGCAGGGAAGGCAGTCAGAACATCAAAGGCCCAAACTGAGGAAAGGATAGCCAACTCTGTTAAGAAGGGGGATAAGACCTTTTATAGGTACATTAGGGAATGAAGAAAGACAAAAGGAGGGATACTGAGACTTAATAAAGGGGAGAGAATGTGGGCAGAGGGTGACAGTAAAAAAGCAGGGATACTGAATGAATATTTCTGCTCAGTATTCACAAAGGAAGAGGAGGGGAAGGTACCTAAACCAAACAAGAGAAACACTCTGAAGATGGGGGTTGTTACCAGTCCATTTACAGAAGAAAGGGTTCTGAAAGAACTAATACAATTGAAGGTGGATAAAGCAATGGGGCCTGATGGGATTCACCCAAGAATTCTAAAAGAACTAATGGTAGAACTAGTGATGCCGCTGACTACTCTCTTTAACAAATCATAGGAGGATGGGGTGGTACCTGAAGACTGAAGGAGGGTGGATATGATTCCTCTTCACAAAAGTGGGAGCAGGACAGAGGCAGGAAGCTACAGACCAGTTAGTTTGACCTCAGTTGTAGGGAAAATGATGGAATCACTTCTGAAGGAAGAATTGTTGAGAACCTAGAGGCCAGTGGGACACAGGACCCAAGGCAGCATGGATTCATGATAGGAAGGTCATGTCAGACGAATCTAATAGATTTCTTTGACTGGGTGACCAAAGTAGTAGACCAGGGAGGGGCTGTGGACATGGCCTACCTAGATTTTAGCATGGCATTTGATAGAGTCCCGCACAAAAGATTAATACACAAGTTTGCCAGCCTTGAAGTGGGTCCCAAGGTGGTAGCATGGATAAAAAATTGGCTAGACAACAGGACGCAAAGGGTAGTAGTAAACAGAGCCCACAGTGAAAAAAGGAGGGTTACTAGCGGGGTACCGCAGGGTTCAGTACTGGGACCAGTCCTTTTTAGTGTCTTTATAAGTGACATTGCAGAGGAACTGGAAGGAAAAGTATGTCTCTTTGCAGATGACACAAAGATCTGCAACAGGGTTGATACACAAAATGGAGTGGAAAGGATGAGAAGAGACATGGCAAGGTTGGAGGAATGGTCAGATGTATGGCAGCTCAGATTCAATGCAAAAAAGTGCAAGGTAATGCACCTGGGGAAGAAAAACCCAGGGGAAGAGTACACAGTGGGAGATGAGATACTGATAACAGTAAAAATGGAAAGGGACCTGGGGGTAATTATATCAGATGACCTAAAGGTGGGCAAGCAATGTGAGAAGGCAGTAAGGAAGGCTGGGGGGATACTGGGATGCATAGGGAGAGGCATCAATAGTAGAAAACAAGAAGTTGTTATCCCTCTATACAGACAGTTGGTGAGACCCCATCTGGAGTACTATGTGCAGTTCTGGAGACCCCATCTCCGCAAAGACATAGACACAGAGGAGGCTGTCCAGCACCAGAAGACATATGAAGAAAGACTAAAGGAGCTTAATATGTATACCCTTGAGGAAAGAAGGGAGAAATGGGACATGATAGAAACTTTCAAGTACCTCAAGAGAATCAACAAAGTCCAAGAGGGTAGCATCTTTCAGAAAAAGAGATGTGCAAGAACAAGGGGGCACAATTTGAAGATGGGGGAGGGGGGCAGATCAGAGGTAATGTGAGGAAGTATTTTTTCACAGAGAGGATTGTGGATGCATGGAACAGCCTCCCTGAGGAGGTCGTGGAGTCAAGAACAATGGGGGAATTCAAGAATGCATGGGACAGACATAAGGCAGTCCTAGTGGGGGGGTAGGAGGAAGTAAGCTGTTGGTTAACTAGGATCTGCAGCTTATCTGTTAGGTAGGAAAATGGGCAGACTAGGTGAGCCAAGCGGTCCTTAACTGCCGTCAAATTCTATGTTTCTGTATTTCTATGTTCTATACGTGTGGCCATCTCCTTTTCCGCAGTACACTGTTGTGACCAGGGGACACACGTTCACACTGTGTCACCCCATTGGTGTGCTGGGTACATACCTCTTTAAAAAGTCTCCCTTCCACATGGGACATCTATGCTGTATCCCTGTAACTGTCATGGATGTTGGGGAGCAGAATGCTATGTACTACACTTGCCATCATCTCTTCTAGGTCAGCCCTACTAGTAGATACAGGATATGCCCTGGACTATTACTGTAAATCTAAATTGTCCCTAGGCAGCCAATGCATTTACTTCACTAGTAAAACACAAAAGAAGTTGTAACTTTTTTTTATTTCTTGTTATACAAATATGAAATTCAGTATACATACTGTATTCCCCAAGGAGTCCCTTGAAACCTCCCAAATGTGCATGTTTCTAAAAAAAAGAGTAAAGTGAGTTTCAAGTAAATTTTTGGTCACACACCCTCAGAAAGCTTGTGAAAGTGAGGTGCAAGGGTTGGATGAAAGCAGCTCGAGAAGTGTAGCTTGAGGCTCATATGAGCCAGCTACTTTTTAAACCTCAACATTCTAGCACTTGTTTTGCACAGTACAAGAGAGCACTTTAAATGCACTTTTTTTGAATAACAGACCAGTGTGATGTTTTAAATGAACACATAAGTGACTGTCTGCTACTGGAATTACTGCTATAGTAATACTGGAGCTGTCACAATTTATTAATCTTACTAAAGTTTGACAACAATAATTTTTGGTTTGATACATCATTTTGTTTCTAGTTAATGTGAGTGCTAATTTTATGCATTTTTCACTGTTGGGTTATCCTAGTAAATAAAGTGTTGGGACAACCTTTTGGTTTTTTCACCAAAGTGTCCCTTGAAGCCCCCCAAATGTCCACGTTTCTAAAAAAAAGGCATAATGGTTTTCAAGGGTAATTTCAGTGTGGTGTCTGGGAAGCAGAGGGCAGTTCAATAGTTCGATGAGTGCATAGGGAAAATGTGTGCATAGGGAAAATGTGTGCATAGGGAAAATAAGTTATATGTTAAGAAAAGAACTATCCAAGGCAGTAGTCACCACATCCACACCATAGGTGGCTGGTAGTAATAGAGACAGCTGCTGCTATTACTAAACCACTCTCAATTATATTCAACAAATCCTTATATGAGGGAATTATCCCTCAGGACTGGACAATGGCTACTGTAGTCCCAATCTTTAAGAAGGGTAACCATTCTAGACCAGAAAATTACCGTCCGATAAGTCTGACTTCTGTTATAAGCAAGATCATGGAGAAAGTTATTAAGAATCTACTAGAGCACGAATCTATTGGGGGTAACTTGACTGACACTACACAACATGGCTTTAGACAGGGATACTCCTGTACTACTAACTTGGTTTCCTTTTATAATCATGTCAGTACGGCATTGGATAATGGCATCCCTACGGATGTGATACTTCTCGACTACAGTAGAGCATTCAACAAAGTCCCTCATGACATCCTACTTGACAAAATGAATGATATGGGATTCTCTTACTACATAATCATGGTGTCAGGTTGGTTGAATGGAAGATATCAGCAAGTCAGAATTAATGGCTCACTTTCCCACCCACTGAGTGTGACCAGCGGGGTCCCACAGGGGTCTGTGTTGGGACCCACCCTGTTTAACATCTTTATTAGTGATCTGCAGGCTAGCCCTGAAAATGGTCTCTCAAAATTTGCTGATGACACCAAGCTGTGTGGCTCTGTTCTTACATTGACAAACAGAGAAACCATGAGGAATAACTTAAAATCCATCGAAGAATGGGCAGTTTTAAACAAAATGACACTCAACTCAGACAAGTGTCATGTTGTACACTTTGATAAGAACAACCCTAGGCAGACTTATTTTCTGAACAGTGTGGCCCTTCATGTATCACCATTAGAACGTGATCTCGGGGTAATCATTAATGATAAACTATCCTCTAGTGATCATTGCAGGATGATAGCTAGGAAATCTAATGCCTTGCTTACTCAAATCCAACGTTCGTTTGTGTCTAGGACACAGGAATGCATAATCCCCTTGTACAGAGCTTATGTCAGGCCCCATCTGGACTA
Source organism: Neoceratodus forsteri (assembly GCA_016271365.2). Taxonomy (NCBI): domain Eukaryota; kingdom Metazoa; phylum Chordata; order Ceratodontiformes; family Ceratodontidae; genus Neoceratodus; species Neoceratodus forsteri. The sequence continues at coordinate 1,167,051,462 of CM028129.1, read as the reverse complement.
TGGATCCCCCTGCTGGAGTCCCTACCTGGGGCAGGACGTTGACAGGGTTGAGAGGGTGCAGAGAAGAGCAACGAGAATGGTCCCTTATTTATCCAAACTTGACTACAAGGAAAGATTAAGAGTTACAGGGTTACACTCACTACGCACAAGACGTACTAGAGGTGACCTTCTCCTATTGTACAAAATCAAGAATTCTCAGTAGTTAATGCACCACTGTGACTTACATTTCTCTTCCAGCTGGACTTCCCCACGGTATCATAACAACCAGATATTTGCATCTAAAGCTAAAACAACAAAAAGGTTAAACTACTTTACAGTAAGAACCCCCAAACTGTGGAATCTCCTTCCACAATACTTAGTGAACAGTAGCTCTAATACAGTCTTCAAAAAGGGGCTGGATTGTTGGCTCGAGTCTAACAACTTCAAGGTATAATTATCCCACCAATGTGGTGGGGGACAATCTCGATGGGCAGTAGCCTTCTTTTGTCCTTTGAAACCAAGCAAACCAAGTAGTGCTGCCTGCTCTCCTTCATTAAGAGGAACTCTCGGGGGGGGGGGGGTGTCCACATATGTTTCCTCTACTCCCTAAGTATAAATAAAAATACCTTAAAAACAATCATAAAATTGATGGCCATCTTACTTCCAGACTGATGGTATGCAGGGCTGGTATGAAACCAATTTTCCACAAAAAACCCCATCCTGAGTAGTGTTGTCACGAAATTTGAAAAAGTTCACACTGCAAAATATTTTGTAAATTTGTGCATTTGCAAAATATTTCTGAGCAAAATGTGAAATTTCACCCCAAATGCGAGTGAAATTTTGTCCCCAAGCTGGTGAAAGTTCACTTGCAAGCACAATTTTGCCACCCATGGGCGACATTTCACTAATTATGACTGATTTCAGAGAGACTTCTGACCCTGGTGTCTTGTGAAATCCTACCTGGCTATGCACTAGCCCATATAACAATATCCCTGGTGTCAAGTGGCCCCCCCACTCCCAAGTGTCTTTGACCGGTGGCCGAATGAAAGACCTCCCACCCGAGTTATTTCCAATCTCCGGCCCAACCTTGAACACAATCTGTTCAAAACAATACCCCAAAAATAATCCCCTCCCTCTCCCTGGTGTCTAGTGGACACCTCTCCCACTGATCACTGGCCAGTGGTCAAATGAAAGACCCTCCAGTTATTTCCAATCCCCTGTCCAGCCATGACCCCCAATCTGTTCAAAAATTTCCCCCAAAAATAATCCCCTTCCTCTCCCTGGTGTCTAGTGGACCCCCACCCTGTCACCACAGTCAGACTGACAGCAACCACCCCGCTCCCCCCAGCACCCCAATCGGGCCACCAGCACAGCCTCCACTCCACCTCCATGGCTGGCGGCCCGACTGGCGCTTCAATGAATGAGTGCGTGCGCGCGGCACGGCTCATTCATTGAAGTGCTCAATTGAAACCACGGTCATGAAGATGAGTGGAGGGCTGTGCCAGTAACCCGATCAAGCTACTGGAGGAGGGCTGGAGTGGTGCTGTCACTCAGCAGTGATGACAGGGGTGAGAAATCACTAGTCATCGAGAGAAGAGATATTCTCTGGGGCTAGACAGATTGAATCATCTTCAGACCAAGATTGAAGAACTCCAGGAGGTTCTTTAACGGCCGCCAGCCAGTGATAAGTGCAGGGAGAGATTCTAATTCATTTGGGCTGGTGTGTGGCCGGTGGGGGTCGGCGGACCACTAGACACCAAGGAGCTTTAAAAAAAATATATATATATATGAGGCAATTAACAGGCTAAATTTCACCGCAATTTCATTAAAAAATTTCATGCAGCAAAATTGCCAATTTCACCGCAATTTTGTAGGCGAAATTTTATTTTGCGACATCTGTAATCCTGAGATAAGTTACATACTGATTATGCTATGGCATGGCTTATTTGGAACACAGACATGGATCAGCAGCTAGTCTTCGGGTTTTTGGGAACTGAACACGTGAATCTGACAATAAGAGGGGGAGATTTAAAAAAGAAATTACAACAGCGAGAAGCCTATTGGATTTTCGAATTGAACAGTCTGCAATTTAAGGGACTGAATGAAGATGACAGTTCAAATACTTATTTATAGACAATAAGTTACTTTAGCAGAATTGGGTCTACTTTTGAAAACTAAATTGGATACTACGGTCCCCATAGTCAGACGGTGGGGGGGGGGAGATGCGCAGTGCAGCCAGATGCACCACCCAAGAAGATGTTATGGTGCATCTGACTGCAATATTTGGACAAGATGCGTGATCCCAATGAGTCATGCATCCCCTATGAATATAGCAAGCCTGGGCAGGCAGCGCAAATGGTGGTAGGCCGACAATGCACCTGGGACATCCCTGCGTTGTGCTGAATACTGACAATGGGGATGCACCAGTACATTCTAGATGAGCTGCACCCCAGAGGAGATATTCAACCACAGAATGCAAGTGAGCTCATTAGGCATGTCTGGCAAAATGGCCCTCATGCATGCCATTATGAGTTCATTTGCATGCCTGTACCAGCCAGGATGCATCGGGCTGGGCTAGCCCCCAGCCCCAATCCACAGTGCCCCATAGGTAAGAAAGCATACCCCACCCACTATGTAGTGCCCTCACACTGCCCTGATCCACGGTGCCCCATAGGGAAGAAAGCACCCACCCTTTATGTGGTGACCCCACATGCCCTGTTACACCAAGTTGGGTGACCCTATTTCTGTCGTGTAGTGGACCCCCACTCTGAGCCCTGAAAACTGATGGCATCAAAACCCAGGTGCTGAGTCCAATACTCCTTTCTGCAACACAATCGCATGCTGCAACATTTCCATAGTGTAGTGGCTCCCCACCCTAGTAAGCTAACCCCTCCCACACCTCCCCACAATCCACCCATGCCAGTGACTGAAACAGCCCTCCTCACCACGTCACTGCCAGCTGCTGACTGATTGGGATCACAGTCTCTACTGTACAGATGATGTATGCGTCATCTGTACAGTAGAGATGATACCGATTGGTCGGCAGCTGGCCACTTTGGAGGGTTAGAGGGCTGTGCTAGTCACTGGCACAGGTTGCTGTTGGGGTGCAGTGAGGGGGTTATGCCTGCTGTAGGGTGGGGGTGCCACTACACTATGGAACAGTTGTGGTATGCAATTGTGTTGTGGAAAAGGATATTGGACCGAGTGCTGGGATTTTGATGTGATTGGGGTTCTGGGTTCAGGGCTCAGGGTGGGGTGTCCACTACACTATGGAAATAGGGGTCACCCTACCTTGGTGGAACAGGGCATGGAGGGCATTATATGAGGGCGGGGGGTATGCTTTCTTCCTCTATGGCGCACTGTGGATCGAGGCTGGAGGAGGGTTGCCACTAGGCTGCTCTGCTGCTGTCTGCAGTAAAACAGCCTGTCTGTGGGCAACCAGCAGTTAGGCATATGGGCGGTGCATCTCTGTGATGCACAGGTGGCTGTGTCGCCTGCCGTGGCTGAATATGGGGACATGTGGCCCATTCATGGGATTGCCCCCTCCAGATGAGCCACATACATTATTGCTGCGCGTGGGTGCAGCTGGAGATGTGCGATGCATCTCCGTTCTTTGAATATCATGCTTCAATGCATTTCTTGTGATGCGCCGGGATATCTCAAATGCACCAGCGCATCTCCTATGAAAATGTCCCCATTCATTTTTAATTGCTTGTAACCTCTATTTGCTTCAAATATTACAGTTAGTAGCTCCAAAGATTATTTTATGTGGTGGTATGTATATTCATTAATATGGGAATCATGTAGCACAGTAATTTACAGTGCAATAGGTAATTTTTAGTCATGGAATTGTCAAAGTAATAGGAGGGACATTCCTTGATAACAGTAATCTTTCCACCCTTATAAGAAATGTCAGCTTTAAATTAACAGTTTTAACCTAGTACTCAATTAGGATTTTTTTTTTGTATTATATGGGGAAAATGTGTTTCTGTATATGGGAAAACCATTTGTCACTGTAGAGGAGGTTGCAGCTTAAATGTTTATACTATACTTGTTTTCATTGCTTGACTACAATAGGTAGCTTTCAATCACAAGTCACGGCACTTACCCAGAGCATACAGTAGAACACAAGGAGTCCAGAAAACTATTCTTTTAAAGACTTAATACTTCATTTATTTTGCCAAACAACAGTCAGAATGACCCTCCAGGGTCAGGGAACCACATGAGAATAATCTAACATTTCAACTCATAAGAATGTTTGTCAAAGATACTGCACCCTATAGCTCAGATGCTTAAATAGCATAAAATTGTCACATGTCATTGAACTCATTCAAATTCTTAAAGTAATAGTGTTAATAAATAGAGTGAATGGTTTTCACTAATGAATACCTATAAAAATGAACATCAATATCATATTTAAACTTACACTAACACAATTGTGACAAATTGTCATACTATTTAATTAAGTGAATTTAATTAAGTGAACAATCACCTTATACAAAATGTATAGTGGAGACATACTGTATTTAAAAACTCATAATCCTAAATTCACTATTTTTCTAAACATAGTTACTTGGACTCTTATTTAATTCAGCCTCAATTTACATTACAAAGGGCAGAATAAGGAGACAGTACAGAAAGTTTAAGAAAATTACTTTATTAAACAATGGAAAGAGAAAGCGATATAAAACTATGGCTCATTATTAAACACAGATAACCCACAAGGAAGTCATGTGCTATGTAAATGACAGCCACAATCATATAGTTACAACACTTATTATGCACTTGTATAATTAATTTTAAGATTTCCTGGGGAGTATTCATGTACATAATAAACAAGTGTCATAGAGTGGTACCGTGGGGGAGCTGTAAGGGCAATTAGGATTAAACTTGAAACTCATAGGTAGTATCTATTCTCAATTAGTTCATCAGAAACTAATTCCAAGAAATCTACAGAAACTTGTACTTATAGGACAGATTAGATTTGGAACTCATAGGTGTTTACCTATTTTTCTAGTCCATCTCAGATCTATTTCAAGGATGTATTGAAAAATGTACTTACAGAAAAGGCAAGAAGTATGTACAGATAAGTAATGGAAAACCTGGTATAAGACACTGTCCATTTTAACATAGAAACATAGATGGCGGCGAGATAGGACCACAAGGCCCATCTAGTCTGCCCATTTTTTCTACCTTATGAATGTGCCATAGGCCTTTACTCTGTCAATGGCCTATCTATTCATACTCATCTGTATTGCTCCCTGATGCCTATCCCATGCCTGTTTGAAGCCCTGCACTGTATTCATATCCGCCACTTCCTGAGGTAGGTCGTTCCATGCATCCACCACCCTTTCTGTGAAAAAGAACTTCCTCACATTACCCCTTAATCGGCCTCCCTCTAATCTCATGCTGTGTCCTCTTGTCCTGCTATTTTTCTTATATTGAAACATGTTAGACTCTTTCACCTTGTTAATGCCCTTAAGATATTTGAATGTTTTGATTGTATCACCTCTCTCCCACCTTTACTCTAGGGCATACATATTGAGCTCCATTAATCTGTCCTCATATGTTTTCTGATGCAGTCCCTGCACCATTTTGGTTGCCCTTCTCTGGACTGCCTCCATTTTGTTAATGTCCTTGTGCAGGTGTAGTTTCCAGTACTGCATGCAATGCTCCAGATGGGGCCTAACCAGTGTCTTGTAAAGGGAGATTATTACCTCTCTCTTCCAACTTGTGATACCCCTACTAATACACCACAACATCCATCTGGCCTTACCTACTGCTTTAGTGGTCTGCTTGGATGATTTCAGGTAATCTGTAATGATAATGTTTTTTTTCTCAACATTAGTTCATTTAATTTTACCTAAAAGGAAGCACACACAAAAGAATATGGTTAGTGTCTATCTTTCAAAAATGGTTTAATCTCTATTTGTTCATTTAAACCTTTTTGTTTATATGACCCAAGTGTTTTTATCCAGTACATTTACTTTTTACTTAGAAGGCCTTCTCTATCACCTCCCCTTAATCTCAATTGGATATGTTCTATACCAATGAACTGTAACTCATGTTCATTTCTGTTTTGTGCATTCAACATATGATGTACCCATACATAATCCAGACTACTGTTTTTTATTGCCCTCGTATGTTTACTGACCCTCTCCTTCATTTTTCTCTTTGTTTTCCCAACATAATAAGATCCACATGTACATGATGAGAGGTATATAATATAATATAGGTTGTGTCACAATCTATAAACTGGTTAATGTTGAACATCCTTTCATCCTCTGGGCTTTTAAACATGGCACAGTCTTTAACCACATCACAGTATTTACAATGCCTATATGTTTTGCACCCTTTTGGAAGTGGTGGCATCCAATTCTTGTGGCACTCTTTTGTACCCTGATGTGAGAGATGTACCAATATGTCCTTTATTTTCCTAGCCCTTCTGTAGGACATCCTTGGTGGATTCTTAGTTGTTTCTTTTAACCTGTAGTCTGTTCCCAGCACATACCAGTTTTTATATATCAAGTCTCATACTCTCCATGACCTCGTGCTGTAGGTACTTACAAAGTTAACTAGATCTTGGCTTTCTGGTATATCTCAATTTGGTACCCTTTTCTGTAGCAATGTGTCTCTATGCATCTTTTTTATTGCTAATCTGGCTTTCTGGATTACAGTTTCAGCATAACCCCTTACTCTAAACCTATTTTCAAGTGCCGTCATTTCCTCCTGCAGATGAAGTGGTTCACTGCAGTTTTTTTAACCAGATAGAATTGACTTTTAGGGATGTTCTCTATGGTGTGACAAGAATGACAGCTGCTTGCAAGCAAAACAGTAGTATGATCAGTTGGCTTCTGAAATAGAGTTGTGGCTAGTGCCATCATCCTTTACCAAAATCTCCACTCACAGTGATCCACACCACCTTGAATAGAATCTACAGCTTGCCTTCACCTCGATTGAAATTTGATTTAGTACACATAAATTGGTTCTCAACTACAAAAAAAACATGTTCATGCTCTTCTGCAGCCTGCACAACAAACATAGACTCAATCCCATCACGATCAAAAACTGCCTTGGTGCAACCCTCGAACAGGTTCAATCCTTTAAATATCTTGGTATACCATCAATTGTAACATATCATATGCTACACACATTGACAACATTGCCAAGACTGCCAATACTCGCATTGGTCTACTCTTCAAGCATTGCCAGTGCCTTACCTCAGATGCCTTAAGGATTGCAGTACAGAGCTCAGTAATCTCAATAATCGACTACGGCCTGATCATCTACGGCTCTGCCTCTGCCACTGCGCTCAGGCGCATATCCATTGCACTAAACAAAGCTTGCCGTCTCATAACCAGCACCCATTGCCTCACCCACATGTATGATCTCTACGCACAGACTGTGTGGCTTCAACTTCCAAACTGGATCAAGTATCAAACCTGCCTTATGACAAAGAAAATAACACTAGGCCTTGCTCCCACAGGAGTCCAAGCTCTCCTCTGCCCAGCACGGACTTCTCACATCACCAAGGGCTCTGAATCCCAGCTTCTGCATATCCGCATTTCTGCACCACATAAGGGCAAAGATCATTTGTGCACAGAGCTCCCAGCTGGTTCAATGGTGTCAACATTGACTTTGCCTCAGTGCCAAAGCTTGGTCCATTCAAATCCAGTCTCCATCACATCCTGTCTGCATCTAGCTCCTATGACTCTCCTTCTAATTGTTCTCCCTCTCCTTTTGCTCTTTCCACCTAGCACTTAACCATATCCACCTCAACTCCTCTCCCATACACCCATTCATCCTCCTCCTCCCACCTTCCATCCCTACCCTCTGTAGCACTTTTAACTGATAGTTGACAAGTACCTATGGCCACACCCCACCACTGTGTCTCTCCTCTGTACCATGTCAACCCTGTTACCAGACCTCCTTCTGACATTTTTACCACTGTATTGAATGTATAAAACTGTATGTAACTTCCTTTAACCCATTGTTATACTGTTATTCAATGCCTTGTTTGAATTGTACCGCATCTGACGCGGAACCTTTGTAAAGAGCCTTGCACAAAGGTACTTGTAATCCTAGATTCAAATAAAATAAAAAAATAAAAAATCTTAAGATCTAAAAGGACACCTCCTTTTCACTGAAATTACATGTAAATTTCAAATCTGGATTTGAATCATGAAGGTACGGACAAATTTCTTCAACTCATGCATGTCCCCTCATCATACCATGAGAACATCATCAATAAAACATTTCCAAACTTGAATCTTATCAAAGAATAGGTCAGCATGTTTGTTCCAAATAAATTTCTCTTCCCAGTACCCCAAGCTTAACTTTGCATAGTTCGGGGACAGACTTACCCCATTGCAGTTCCATTTTGTTTCCTATAGAATTTGTTGTCAAATGTGAAGAAGCTATTTTCTAATACGATCTTTGTCATATCTATTAATAGTTCAGTATCTGGTCTACTGCCTTCTGGTCTCTTGTTCAGATAGTACCTCAAAGCCTGTAGTCCTTTGCATGGGGAATGTTAGTATATAATGATTTGATAGCTAGTGTAACTAGCACCTAATTACTTTCTAACTGAACCTCCCTTAGCCTGTTTAGAACATCCCCAGTGTCTAAAATATGTGAGGGCAAGTTTGGGACTACTGTAAGTCTTTCAAGTTGTCATCAACAAACTTTGCTAATGCCTCTGTAGCTGTTCCAATTCTGGAGATAATAAGTTTTCCTGGCAGGTTTACTAATGTATTATGAATTTTGTGAGTAAATAAAACTGAGCTTACAAGGACATTCAGTAGTGAGATATTGTTTCTCTTTTTCATTAATGAGCCCCTCCTATTGTGTCCATCCCAGAAATTTATCTGCTAGCTTCTTAATATCTTGTGTTTTGTCATGATTTACCGATAAATAAAATTGTCTATTACTGAGCTGCCTTTCCACTTCATTTTCATAATCACTTGTGTTTAGTATCCTTACACTTCCCCCCTTATCTGCTGGTTTGACAATAATTTTATTGTTTCTCTTCAGACCCTCTAAAACTTCCCTTTCAATAGCTGACACATTAAAAAAGCTTGGGGTATATTCTTCAGTTTTTAATACCTCTAAGTCTCTCTTGCATAGCTTTTGAAAGATATTGACTGCAGCTGAGGGGGTGGGCAGAAAGTCCTTGTTTTTTTCCTTACCATTCTATCCCCTATTTGTTCAGCCTCAAATTCATTCAGTGGATCTGCAATTGCTTGTGTAGTTATTACATTATTCAAATCAATACTTAAGTCATTGCTGTTAGTCGGAAAAAAATCACCATTACTCACTTAGATCCAGGGTGTTCTCCCCATGTTGCCATCCTTTAAGTAGAAACACCTTAAGTGCAAAGCTCTGCAAAAGTCTGTGAATATCAGTTGTCGTTTGGAAAAAGTCTAAGTCAGACTTCAGTATAAATGACAATCCTTTACTCAAAATGCTGATTTCAGCTTCTGTTAGGCAGTGGTCTGATAGATTTATAACGTTGTCCAAACCCCAATCGGACCCACAATAAATGCACACACACACCAGGTTTCAGTTTTTCGACATAAAAAGGCTGCAGTTTTACTGTACAGCAAACATGTGATTTACAATTTCAAATAAAACTCTATATATAGTTCTTACATTGTACACATTTACAAACACAAAAAAAGACCCCTGAGGAAGCAAATTCAGATGGTATGGTGCTTCCAATGGGGGAACTCTGGCCCTCATGTCGGGCAGATCCACCCAGGGCCATGCCTCTCTCTTGGACAGTTCTCCCTCACTCAACTGCATCTTGAGGCATCCCTATGACCGTTGAGCCTGGCTGGTGCCTGCCCAGAGCAGCATTCCCTGTCCTCCAGTCATGAGCCCCTGCCACGCCCACCATGTTTTTGGGTGACCCTTTTCCTTTGTAGAGTACCTGACCCCAGGGTCACACCACCAGGGCTCGGGTCACCCAATACCACAAATGCTTATTTTAAACCATGCAGCCTGAATTTACACCCCTTTCCCTTAACCCATGCTGCAACTTAAAAGGCAACCCATGAGGATTAATCAAACCTGCAACCACTGTAACTGCCGTGGCCAATGCAAAACCAAAGAAAGGGTGGGTAGGAGGGATGTGCGGTAAGGCAGGGTCAGAAGGAGAATTCCCTCTGCCTGCCCTTTAGTACCCCTATGATCCCTCTCAGAAGCTCAGGCCGCCTCCGCAGGGGGCCATCTTTGATTGGACTGGCTACATATATGAATCTGGGCCACCATTCACCAATGGCATGGTGGGCCCAGTTTCCTCCCCCACACACCTCCCATTGTGGACTGTGTGCAGCATTACCCCCCCCCCGGTGAGAGGCCGAGGAGGTCATTGCCCAATTGGATCCACAATAAATGCATACACATACCAGGTTTCAATTTCTTGGCATAAAAATGCTGCAGCTTTACTGTACAGCAAACATTTGATTTACAATTTCAAATAAAAGTCTATATACAGTTCTTACATTGCACATTTACAAATGCAAAAAGACCCCTAGGGCAGTGAATTCAGATGGTATGGTGCTTCCAATGGGGAACTCTGGCCCTCAGTAGGGCAGACCTGCCCAGGGCCATGCCTCTCCTCGGACAATCCCCACCCAACTGCATCTCGGGAATCCCCATGACCGTTGAGCTGGGCGGTGCCTGCTCAGGGCAGCCTTCCCGTCCTCCAGTCATGAGCTCCTGTCATGCCCACCGTGTTTTGGGTGACCTTTTCCTTTGTAGTGTACCCACCCCAGGGTTGCACCACCAGGGCCCAGGTCACCCAATACCACAAACACTTATTTTAAACCATCCAGCCTGAATTTACGCCACTCTAACATGCATAGCTCATTTTCCCCCTAATGCTCCAGAGATTTCACCTGCTTTAAGAAGATCTCACAAAAGTCTTGAATTGTAGCATTGAAAATGTCATTCCCAATTCCCGACAGATGTACTCCATCCCTGCTATCCATCCCATCACGTTTCCTGGGTATGAGGAATTAACACAGAATGGCAATTCCATGGGGAGCGGCAAACCAGGACATCTCCCAATTAACCTCCCTCCTGGCTTCCTCAATGCTCTTGACGCTGTGGGCACCTTTCTACTGCCACCGTGAGATGATCCTAGACCAGGCCAGCCTAGTTGTCGGGAGCAGGGCCTGAAGCTTGGCCAAAAGCCACTTGATTTCTCCGCAAAGTCTGGGGACCCCCAACCCTACCAAATCATTTCCACCCAAGTGCACCACCAACACCAGTGGTGGTTGTCTGTCCAACCCCAGTCTGATCATGGTGTCCATCAGCTGTCCCCAGTGCATCCTCCCTTTTCCTGTCAGTGAAGCCTTGCGTGTTCCTTAGGGACCCCAAGCTGTACTCCATACGGGCAGGCCAACACTCAACTGTGTGCCTCCCAGATGTAGGAATGGCCGATGACCCATATATCTGGTCGTGTTCCTCACTCTGCTATAAAGTAAACAAAAAAGAGTCATTATCCATAATTGTAACCTTTTGTTTCCATCAGACTTCCATTACCCTTGTACAACCTACGAGCCCTGTTGAGGCCTGATATATCCTTTAAAGGCCACTGAAGACCATCTGCTGATCTTCTTAATCTGCACCTGCCCCAAGCCCAATCTCGAGGCTTCTGTAGCTGCCCTGATTCGGAATGAGTGAGTGTTGAAAACCTTCGGGTCCTTACCCATGAACCATAAACTCTTATGAATGATTGCTGTAAATTGGCATCTGGTCACCAGGGATACATCCCCATGCACAAACAAATGGCCCTCCCACAGGTCTATCTGCCATATATGCCTACGCAAGGTGTATAGGCAGGACTCACTGGCACTTGACTGATTTAATGTGATCATTGTTGGAAGGCCAGCTTGGTTTATTTTGGAACTTAGGAGCAAGAGGGCCACCCAATCGGGCATCCAGGAGGCATCCTCCAACCAGATGTTAGATCCCCCCACAGATGCTTTTGAGTCTGGCACCAGCTCCGAAATCCTGAATGCACCATAAAAGGCACATGCGAAGAAGGTCCTGAATAACTGGGCTTCGTATCGCATGTTACATACTGCACCTAAGGATGCCAGTATGTTGGTGAGCTCGCCTAGGCCGATTGGCTTCCTGGGGTCTCACCTCTTTCCTCTGGATCTGATCCACCCCTCCAGCATCTTGTGGGTTGTGAAATTGCTGGTTGGGTCAGAATAACCCAGTGCCTGCCAAATGAAAGCTACCCTGGACAAATGTGCCCAAATGGAGGAACAGAAACAGGCAAATGCTGCAAAACTACCTGAATATTTCTTCCAGGTTGAAGGGCAACAGCAAGTTGAACCCATTGAAACTTTCCTGACTCCCAAGCTGCCAAACTGTGTCCTTTTTGTGTTTGGGATGCCTCGTGTGCCGCCAGCTGTCTAAAGCGATCAAACTGCAACTGAGACAAGGCATCAGCGATCATATTATCCTTCCCAGGCACATGTTTCGCCCAGAATGGGATGTTCAAGAGAGACAGCATAACACAACCACTGCATACCTCATCACCTCCTCAGATTTGGAAGATTGTGAGTTGATTATATCGACCACTGCCTTGTTGTGAGAGAAGAACATCACTGACCGGTTCTTCAGCCTGTGTCCCCACACCGGACTGCTACCATGATTGGGAACAGCTCTAGCAGCGTCATGGTTTTTGTTAACCCTGCTCCTCCCAATTGGTGGCCACATTTCCGCAAACCAGGACCATTTGAAATACGCCCCGAAACCCAGTCCCCCAGAAGCATCGGTCATCATATCCAATCCATGGTGATGGTGTGCCTTGTCTTGCCACATGCTTATCCTGTTAAAATCATTTAAAAAGACCTCCCACACCCACAAGTCAGCCTTGAGGTCCCTTGAGATCCGTATATGGTGGTAGGGTTTAGTAGGGCCAGACATTGCCGCCGCCAGTCTTCTGAGGAATGGGCGTCCAGGGCTCACTGCCTGGCATACAAAGTTGAGGTGGCATAGCAGGGACTGCAATTGCACTATGGTGGCCTTTTGAGCTCCAATAACCTCGCCCAACAACCGACATAGGTTTTTTATCTTGTCCAAAGGTAACCGTGATACCATGGCCACAGAATCAAGCTCAATACCTAAGAATGATATGCATGTGGTAGGAGTCTCTGTTTTCTTTAATGCCAGCGATACCCCAAAGTTGTCCATCAGGGTCTGAAAACCATTTAGAGTGTCCTGATGCTTACCAGAATCCTTGTGACCTACAAATAAAAAATCATCAAGATAATGAATGATCACAGTGTTCCCCATGAAAACCTTACTGGCCCATTCCAAAAAGGTAGAGAATGCCTCAAAAACAGAACAGCTAATCAAACAGCCCATGGGCATCGCTGTGTCATAATACCATTGCCCTTGAAATGTAAAGCCCAGGAGTTCATAATCCCTTGGTCGTACCAGTAACAGGAGAAATGCTGACTTTATGTCACTCTTTGCCATCAAGGTGCCGGTGCCTAAATCCCACACCAACTCGATCGCCGCATCCAAGGATGCATTGTTCACTGATACGTCCTCTGGTGCAATGTGGTCATTCACCGATCCTCCCTTCAGGTAGGAGAGGTGGTGGATCAGGTACTATTTCCCATCATTCCTTTTTGGAATAAGGCCAAGCGGGGACACTCAGAGTGTTGGGAAAGGAGGTTGCCCAAAAGGGCCAGCTACCCATCCCTCTTGTACTTCTTTTTCGATCTTGCGTGTCAACATTGTAGACAGAGCAATAGCAGACTTTAAGTTGCAGGCTACCATAGCAATTCAGGGGCCCCTGTAAGGGATTTCAAATCCTGTGCTAAAACCAGCCAACAAGAAGTCTGCTGCTTATTGGTCAGGGTACTGGGAAAGCCATATCAACATCCTCTGCAAACCTACTGGAGTGTTTACGAGCTTAGCCAGCCTCAAACTTTGACTTGTCAGAATGGGGTGGACCTGAAGGTCCGGATGTGGCTTTTTTACATTCGGTGACCCGGTGACTTCCACCACAGGACTTGCAGACATGTTGGAATTTACTGTGGCCCCAAAATCACTTCCCTGTATTGTAATCATAACATGCCTTACTGTCCCATTTGTTGAACTCTTTTCTGTCACGGTACTGGGTCGGGCAATCACATGCCCGCTATCAGTGTATGTTACGAATTAGGTCTGCCCGGTCATGTACCTGGCCCGTAGTCAAGATGCATATTTTCCTACTTCAGACTGGGTTGTCGAGCCAATTTCAGATGAAACTGCTCATCATATTTGAGCCAGGCAAACCCGTCAAAGGACAAGTGAGCAAACTTAATGGTATCCCTGTACTTAAGTAAGGGTAGCAGCTTATCTGGGTACTTCATCCCGTACACTGACATAAAAATGTTGAAAGCTGCAGTCTAATTCTCAAAAGTAAAGGGAACCTTCGGCCTCCGTACCCTCTCTTTTTTTCCTTTTTTGTCATTCTCCTCCTCCTCCAAGAGTTCTCTGTGTAGCACAGAAAACATGTCTATGTAGTCTCCCTTCCAAATCTTTTCCCTCACATTGTCTGCTAAGTGATCCCCTAAGGGATCCTCTAATCTTGCATATGCCCATTTGTTGTCCATGGATGCTGGGGCAGAGGGTAGCCTGTGTTGTGTCACCAGGCTGAGCTGCAGCCAAGGTCCCAGAGGACCCTGCTGGCCCACTTGGACCTTCCCCCTGTCAGCAGAGTTATTCCCTTGATCTCCTGGTGGGGCCGTGGTAAGGGTACCGCCACTGCCACCCCCTAGCATGCTAGTTCCACCAGGTGTATTGTTCCCCCCAGCCCAGACTCATGTTGCTGCATCCCCCACTGCTGCCTGATGCCCTGTGCTCACCCCTGGAGCTGCAGAAGGTAACATTCCCATGAGGGGCACAGGAGAGGGGGCCCTGAATAGTGGTTCCGGGGCCACCCCTGCCCCCTACTTGTCCCAGCCCTTGTGGAATTGGGACAATGGCCCCCATTTGTCATGATAAAAGAGCTCCCTACCATCCCCAGGGATTCTGGCCCACCGGGCCACCCAATCCCCATGGGTATGCAGGC
This sequence comes from Neoceratodus forsteri, assembly GCA_016271365.2. Classification (NCBI taxonomy): domain Eukaryota; kingdom Metazoa; phylum Chordata; order Ceratodontiformes; family Ceratodontidae; genus Neoceratodus; species Neoceratodus forsteri. Next base: position 1,167,036,395 of record CM028129.1, on the reverse strand, counting down.
CAGAAAGGGGGGGCCTTGTGTCCAAGGAGGTGCCCATGGAAAGGAAGCCCATGGATTTGTGTGAATACCACCTTCCAGCTGGGCCTGACCTGGGCTAGTTCTAGCCATGGCTGCCGGGCCCAAAGTCATAGGATATGTCCGATCAGGGGCCTGTACTGGGACCCGCTGCTGTCCCCCCATCTGGTCTCTGAGACACAGGCATGTGCCCCAACCCCAGGATCGTCCTGCCCGTATGGGTCCTCCACAATTGCTGCAGAGCTCTCTCTGTGGGGTGGCAGGCTACAGGGCTGCTGGTGTTCAAAAATCCCACACACATATGACAATGGGTTCATTTGGAGGCCTGTTGGCCTTGAGTAAACCCACCCGTGACCCTTCGCCAATCTCTAGAGCAGGATCTGGGGCATAACCCTCTCTTTCAGCAATGGAACTTCATGTCTGCAACCTCACGGGGGATTGTACCGCTATGGAGGATGCATCATTTTCCTCCTGGTCCTCCACCCCCCCGTCATCTCCTCCACCTCTGAGGTGTAGAGTGAGTCCTCTGAAATCAAACCCCCAGACTCACCAGCGAGTTCATATCCATCACGCCCCATGAGCCTCAGCTCCACTTTTTCTCTAGGCATCACAGGTGTTCCGCCCACGTTGCTCAGGTTCTGCCTGTACTTTCAGCCATTCACCATTGACCTCTACCTTTGTGACTCTTGCTTGCTGCTTTGCTGCTGATATCCTTTACCTCTTCCTGCTTTCCTCCTTAGGCAACAGAGCTACTGATTCTAAGAGGCATGCGGATGGCTGTCTCTGATGGGCAGGATGCCTACCTGGCACTACCTCTTGAACGCCAGCTGGGGTATCCCCGCTCATGCTAGGCCCTGCCTTGCATGCCCATGGGGCCTGCATTACAGGGACAGTAGCCTGCAATGACAGATCCAGCCTGGCCACAGCCTCCCACCAATTGGAACCTCCCAGTTCCTTCATTCACTGAAAAGCTTCCATGAAGGCTCTGTCTGGACCCTTGGACTGCTGTGAGCTGGGACTGCCAAGGCTTGAGAAGCCAGCTCCAGTCTCATCCTTTTGGCAGCCATAATGGGTTAGTGGATGTTAGGGACAATGCAATGGTGCTGATTTTTCAATTTTCAAATTTCCTCCAAACAATGTGATTAAATACCACAAAAATGCACAATATTTATACAGCAGAGAGATAGGTACAACAGGCGTGCCCATGAATTGTGACAAATCACAAGCTAAGGATTTAAGAGCAGACAAATCGGATACCGAGGAGCAGGGAGGTATGATGTGACTGTGATGTGTGAAAAAGTGTGAGCCAATCTACACCTGTGTGCTGGCTGTCTTGAAGTCGGGGCACAATATATGATGAGGCATTGTGGAGCTTGAAAAATGCGACTATAGACATCAGATTGAAAGGCAGTTCACTCTACCACTGTATATTGGACTGAAGATAACGACCAAATTCGGAACCACAAACTGTTATGCAACCCCAAATGTAACCAGATCTGACAGGAATAGAAGAGTGGTAATGCACCTGAAGAGCAGCACACCTGGAAACAGAAATGGAGGGGGAAAGGAAAATGCCACACCACTGTAAATGCCAAATGTTTTGAAGAATAGCTATTAGTCCAACTGCTTTTAAAGAGTCTTTCGACTGTAACTGTAGTTTACAGGCAATATTCTGTTTTGCTTCAATTCTGACTGTAGTTCTGTCCAGCGCCATTATGGGGTGACAAGTGGGGACAGTTGTCCCAGGCCCCGATCTCAGGGGGCCTGGCCAAGGAGCTGGCATTTTTTTTCCTGCGGCTTTTTTCCTTTGGTGTTTTTTTTTTTTTTTTTTAAGGCATACATGTCCACACTCAGTCTGGGGCCCCAGGGGCAAGGGCATATTTAATAGTCTATATAATAAATCCTCCAGAACCCCCCAGGGCCCTTGCCAAGTTGCCACCCAAAAACTTGAATATGCAAATGGAAGCCACGCCCGCACCACGCTGTGCTGGTGAGATGGAGCAGATGGGCCTGGGTGAGTAGACTTGTGAATATAAGCTGCAGGACAGCATCACATGCTAGATGAAGAGCTCGCGAGTCATGCAACACACTTCCCACCTGACTCATGCTGTCACACTTAATGACTCAAAGACTGGACAGTGTGAGTGAACTGTGAGCATCCATCCTCGTAGTTTCTGGGTCTTGATGATGAACCCAGTCAGTCAGTGTGCTCTCTGTCGCAGGAGTCACGGTATAGTCTTAGACCCCCAGTTGAGGTGGTGGCCGCCAGCCACCAGCATAATTCTTTGATCGAGAGCAGAGGAGAGTGTGTTGCTTGTCTCAATATGACCTGACTGCTGTCAGACAACCAGAGAATCAGACTGTCAGAGACTTGGAGAGAGTCTACTCACCGACAGACATATAGGGTGAGTTTGAGTTGGCAGTGTTGCAGCCTGCCCTCCCAGGTGGGGGTGTTATTCTTTTTGCCATGCCATTTTGTACTGAAGGGTTTGGGTCACAGAGAATTTGCTATGCAGGAGAACAAAAGGCTTAGAACAGGCTGGCCCTGCCAAAACATAGGGATAAAGAGAGAGATGGGCGGGTGGTGGTGTGGCACACAACTGCTGCCCAGCCCCATGCTCTGTAATGCCACATACTGCTATGTAAAGGAGTAGTGGCAGCACTTGTTCACTACTACTAGATGGACTGAGGGACTTTGTCAGTCAGTAACACTATTTGGGTTTGTGTTGTGGCTGTTGCAATAGGAGGATTTAGTAAACATTTAGCTGAGGAAAAGCTAATCCTTCTCTGCCCACAGACCTAGATGGGTGGTTGGGGAGCTGGCAGGTGGCAGTGCTGCATAAGCATTCCATTCTCCCAAGCCAGTTTAAGATACAAATGCTGTATTCCAAAATCCCTGCTCACACACAGAAGGGAATCTGGTAGCCAGTTGACCTGGGCTTGATTGGAAGGTCAGTGACTGGCCCAGTTCCATCCAGGCTCACCTACTTTGTGTTAACACAGTGATCCCCATTTTCATACTTTTCAAGTTTAGGACTATGGATGCTGCCCATAAACTTGTCTTGTGGTGCAGCATCAGGGAGCAGAGTGGCAAACAGCATGTATGCCAGCCCAACTATAGAGAGACAGACAGACAAACCTATATAGGAGGAAGTTCACATATGTTTACAATTTTGTTATATCTTCAATAAAACCAGCAAAAACTCACCATAGGGCATCTAAAATCCTAGAGCTTCTGGGGGCCAAGTGGCAACCAGATCCCCTGCCTTTATATAAAAATTTTGCACAGTATATTACAGTAATGCCTATTTGGTTGTCTGGGTGATGGCGTTGTTGTTCTGCCAGTTGCAAACCCCAAGTTCCAGTTGCAGACTCTAAGGCTTGCTAGAGTCTACCACGCCCCTAAGTACGGGGGGGGGGTATGATTTCTTCCTGGAGTCAGGGGTAAGAAAGATGTAACAAAAGTGCGTTTATCTTCAATAAAAGCCCCAAAACTCTCCACGGAGCATATATACCCCCAGAGTTTCTGGGGGACTGGCAGCCCTCAGACCCTGTCCTTAGCTGGTTTGAGAGACAGGGGCCCATCTCAACTGTCTTGTCCTGGTCCCCAAAATTCTTAGCTGCAGCCCTGGTTCTGCCTTTCAAACAGTGTAATATCATCACCAGGGATAATGAACCCTCCTTTTATAAAGAGCAGGAAGAAAATCTTGTTAGCATCTCAAGCACAAGAGAAGGTACCAGCAGAAGAGAGGGTAGCACCTGAACAGCTGGCACATCCCATGGAGAGGGAGGCATCGGAGCTGATGGCAGAACAGGCCCATTCCAAGGACTAGGAAGCACCCAAGCAGCAAGCCTATTCTGAGGACAAGGAAGCACCCAAGCAGCAAGCCTATTCTGAGGACAAGGAAGCACCCAAGCAGCAAGCCTATTCTGAGGACAAGGACGCACCCAAGCAGCAGGGACCAGGAGATGCCCTAGGGTGAAATGGGGACTTGAGAGAGACCAGACATGTTTAGTCTGCATATCCAGGGATCTCACCAAACTAAGTGGACAAGTACCTGAGGGGTTGGCTTCTACAATTCAATCCTCTTAGTGTGGTACTGTGCAATGCTAGATTGATGAGGAATAAGTCTGATATTATGGTGGATCTTATTTCCTCTGTCAATCTGGCTTGCATTATGGAGATCAAGCTGTGTGATGACGCTGGCCCGCCGTTCTGGAGTCAGTCGCCCAGTCAAGATTTCCAGTGCATTGCTCAAGGAAGAACCGTGGGGGGTGGGGCATCCATTTTAGATCTGAGTTGAATGTAGTGTTGCACACAGTGGGGATACATCATCGTTTGAATGTGTGGCTTTGTGTGGGGGTCCAGGTGCAGGTCACAGAATCCTCTCATGTACCAACCTCCATGGAGTGAGTAGGATTTTCTGCAGGAAATTGCATACTGTTGCTTAAATGGCGTTGGAGTTAACCAGATGGCTTATTCTAGTTGTCTTCAATGTTTGGGTCAATGATGAACTCTTGCAGTTTTATCAGTTTCTTCCAGGGTAGCAGTATCCCTGGGCCTTGCAAAAGCATTACTTCCGCAACCCTGTGCCTGGCCATACCTTGGACTTGATATTCTTTATGGTGCTTGAGATTGCCAACCTCGAAATTGATCCATTCAGTTGGTCAGATCATTGTGCCATCAGGTTTGCTTTCAGGGCCCCTTCTGTTGTCCACCCACTGTGTAGGTGGTCCAGTTGCACCCTTTGTGAGGGCTTTGGCCAGAGGGACTCATGGCAGTACTGGACACCTCAGATGTGCTGATAGCATGCTCCAGGAGACTGAATGAAGCAGTGGCAGCCTATAACAGGGTAGTCACTGTGGCATTTGATCTTGTGGTATCAGTTCATGTACACCTGCTGGTTTCAAGCCTTACCTTGCCATGGTCTAACAGCGAGCTAATGGAACTTGAAAGCAAAGGGGTGGAGGCTGGAGCATTTTTGGAGGAAATCCAGGACCCAGGATGACAGACTGGCTTTGATGGTTTACTATAGTGAGTCAGTGAGTATCAAAGGGCAATCACCCATAAAAAGGCAGTGCTCCTGTCCAGCGAGATTGCTGGTGGGAGGAACACACCAGCTCATCTCTTTCAGACTGTGGACAAGCTTCTCCATCCTGCCTGTCTGGAGCCCTTGGGAGCTGTTTCACCCATGAAATGCAAGGAGTATGCTCAGCTCTTCTCAGACAGGGTGTCCTCTATTAGGGCTGAGATTTCACTAAGTGGGCTGTTACAGCCCAGTAGTATTAAGTCTGTAAGTTTAAGATGCATTCAGTGGTCTTGGAGAGACTTTCAACCAGTGATGGTGGAAGAGCTGGGTGAGGTGATCTCAGACTTGTGGCCTACATTTTGTGATCTGAACCCAGGCCCGACACATAGAAACATAGAATTTGCTGGCAGATAAGGGCCACTTGGTGCACATAGTCTGCCCATTTGACCCTGCCTACAGCAGATCCTACTCGATCTCCAGCCCATTCACCACCCCTTCCCTTTACCTAACGAGGGAATCCTAAAGATATCGTTATGCCTATCCTATGCATTCTGGAACCCCACCACTGTTTTCAACCCCCACCACCTCCACTGGAAAACTGTCCCAGGAATCCACCACTCTTTCTGTGAAGAAGTACTTCCTCACATCTCTCCTGAGTCTACCCCCTCCAGCTTCGTATCATGTCCCCTTGTCCCCAACACCTTTTTTCTGAAAAATACTTTCCTCTTGTACCTGGTTTACCCCATGAGGTATTTAAAGGTCTGTATTATATCCCCTCTCTCTCTCTCCCCTTTCTTCAAGAGTGTACATATTTTGGTCCTTAGATCTCTTCTCATAGGGTTTTTTTATGCAGACCCTGCACCATTTTATTTGCCCTCCTGACTGCTTCCATTCTGTCTATATCCTTTCTGAGATGTGGTCACTAGAACTAGATAGAGTACTCTAGGTGGGGTCTTACCACCATATATATAACAGAGGTAACACCACCTTTTCTGCTGGTGATACCTCTCCCTATAACCCTAGCATCCCACTTGCACTCCCAACTGCCTTTTCACATTGCCAAGCCACTTTCAGGTCATCTAAAATGATCACCCCATGTCTCTTTCCTGTTTGGTGGTCATCAGTGCCACCCCCACATTTTGGATTTCTGTGCTTGAAATGCATTATTTTTCACCTTTTCACATTGAAACCAAGCTACTATACCCTTGATCACTCCTTGAGTTTTCTCAGGTTGCTGCTCATCCTTCCCCCCCGCCATTGCACCGGTTGATGTAATTCACAATGAGGTATACCTTCACTTCCAGCTTCTCTGCAATGTCACTTATAAAGACATTAAAGAGGACCAGTCCCAGCGCTGATCCCTGAGACACCCCACTGGTCACCCCTCCTTCCTATAAGTGAACTCCATTTACCACCTCCCTCTGTCGCCATCCCTTAACCAATTTCTTACCAAGTTTACCTCCTTTGGACCCACTTCTGAGCTACCCAGCTTGCTTACCAGTCTCCTATGTAGAATGGTATTGAACCTTATTGAAATCTAGGTAGGCTATGTCCACTGCTCCACCCTGATCTAGTTCCTTAGTCACCCAGTGGAAAGAACTCTATCAGATTCATTTTACATGACCTACACCTGTGAATCCATGCAGCTTTGGGTCTTGCAACCTACTGGGTTCAAAATATTCTACAATCCTTTCTTTCAGCAATGATTCCATTATCTTTTCCATCACTGAAGTTCGGCTGACTGGCGTATAATTGCCAGTCTCTTTCCTGCTACCACTTTTGTGAAGTGGGACTACATCTGCCCTCCTCCAGTCCTCTGGGACCACTTCTGTTTCCAGTGAGCTTTTAGATAAGGCCATCTGAAGTGCAGCCAGTATCTTCCTGCGTTCCCTCAATAACCTTAGGTGAACCAAATCTGGCCACATTGCTTTGTCCATTTTCAGAATTGTGAGTCCTTCAGGGCTCTCTGTTCTGAAAACAGATTAGTGTCCACCTCCTCCCTCCTCCAAGTGTCCACCATCCTTCCTCCGTCTACCAGTGAGTTTTGTAGGACAGCTGGGCCTGGTGTTGCGGGACTATCTGGTGTTCCTCCTCAGAGGATGCTCTAATGTCTCTGAAAAGTGAGTTGGTGAAAACACTTCTAAAAATGTCAGATATTGACCAGGATGTCCTAGTGAATTATTGACCTGTCTCTAACTTTCCCTTTTTCAGCAAGGTTATTGCAAAGGTAGTTATGCTGCAGCTTGAGGCACACCTCACTGCTTTTGACATCCATAAGCCTCCTGTCTGGTTTCATATCCAGGCACAGCACAGAAACTGCATTGGTATGGTGCACAGTGATCTGCTCAGGGTGAGAGATAGAGAAATGGTCAATTCTCCTTCTTCTTGATATCTCCTCAGTGTTTGAGACCATGGGCCATGGCTCCCATGGACTGGCTCAAAGAGTATGGTGGATTCTCTGGCAAAGTCATCTGCTGGTTTGACTCCTGTCTCAGTGACAGGACTCAGAAGGTTGTGTTAGGTAGGCTTTCCACATTCTGAGTGGTTCTGTATTGTGCAGGGTACCAGGGCTCAGTCCTTTTGCCCACGCTGTTTGCAGTGCATTGGCTACCCCTAGTAAGATCATTAGGCAATAGGCTTGGGTTTCACTGCTATGCAGGAGATACCCAGCTCTATATGTATTTTGCACCTGGGACAACAAGGGTGGTTGATATACTGAATTGAGCCTGGCCGAGATTCAAGACTGATGTCATTGAGCTGGCTGAGACTTAACCTGGATAAAACTGAAGTGCTGGTGGTGAAGCTGGGTTGCAGGAGGAGTGGCAGCTACCAAGAGGGAGGCAGTTCCTTGTCTCAGACTTTCTGGGTTCTTGGCTGACATCAAGGTGAAAAATCTAGAAGTCATTCCAGATGAGCGGCTAACATTTGAGGCTCAGGTGTCAGCAATAGTCCAAAATGGCTTTTACCATGTATGGAGCATCAGCTGGATTAGATCCCTTATCCTGCCTGGCAACCAGGCCACATTGGTGCACATGTAAGTGACTTCAATGCAAGGTTACTGCAAATGTTCTTACATAGGAGTCAATGAAGCACACTGCTGCACCTGCAGCTGGTGAAGCAGCCACTAGGTTGCTGACTGGCCTTCACAGGGTGTGCCATATCTCCTGGAGCTGCACGACTTGCACTGGCTGCCAGATAAGTGGCATCTCTCCTTTAAAGTGGGCTTGCTCACACTAACTGTTGGGCAGGAGAACTTGGTGAAGTTCTGACCCTTATTAAATAAGAACCGAATACAGTGAAATTTGATTTGTTCCGATTTATTGACAAATATTTTGAATAAATGCCAAAAATGCATAAACATGGCCAAAGTTGGTCACATTTAACACAGAGGCCCAAAGGAAATAATTTAATGGATTATTTGTATAAAATTAATGTAAAACTGCTAAATAAAACAATCACTCACCACTAGCCACTTCATTGTTGGCCTGTAATGGTAGCATATCCTGCTTGGGTCCATGACATGAGTGTGCTGGGAGAGACAGAGAGACAGACAGACAGATGCAAATACCTATATCATAGCACCACCAAGCACTGCAGGCACTGAAGGCAGCTAAGATTTTTTTTTTATTAATGGTGCTGTGTGAGTATTATTTTGATGGTTGTTCCAGTCAGAGCTGAACAGGCCAAAGAAATGGATATGAATGAAACATAGAAACACAGAAACATAGACTTTGACAGAAGATAACAACCGCTTGGCCCACCCAGTCTGCCCATTTCCTACCTATTGGATAAACTTAGATCCTAGTTAACCAACAGCCTACTTCCTCCCTACCCCACTCTATACGAACATAGAAGAAGCCAACAGAAGAAGGCCATTTGGTCTATCAAGTCTGCTCGTAGTGCAGGGTCCACAGCTTGAGCTAATGTCCCTGTCTTCCCTCCCCACTCCTCTGATTCCCCCCTACCCATGATCCTTACCTTCCCCCTATGCCTTATAATTGCCTTATGTCTTTACCATGCATTCTTGAATTCCCCCACTATTTTTGACCCCACAACCTTCTTATGAAGGACGTTCCATGTGTCCATCACCCTCTCTGTGAAAAAATACTTCCTCAAGTTGCCCCTGAGCCATCCCCCTCTATCTTCAAACTGTGCCCCCTTGTTCTTGCACATCTCTTTTTCTGAAAGATGCTACCCTCTAAGACGTTGTTGATTCCCTTGAGGTACTTGAAAGTTTCTATCATGCCCCCCCCTTCCTTCTTTCCTTGAGGGTATACATATTAAGCTTCTTTAGTCTTTCTTTGTACGGCTTCTGGTGCAGACCCTGCACCTTTTTAGTTGCCCTCCACTGGACAGCCTCCATCCTGTCTATGTCCGGAGATGGGGTCTCCAGAACTGCACGCAGTACTTCAGATGGGGTCTCAACAACTGTCTGTACAGAAGGAGGACAACTTCCTGTTTTCAACTGGTGATGCCTCTCCTAAGCATTCCAGTATCCCCCCAGCCCTCCTTACTGCCTTCTCACATTGCCAGCTTACCTTTAGGTTGTCTGATATGACTACCCCCAGGTCCCTTTCCATTTTTGTTTTGTTAGCACCCCCCCCCTTGTGTACGCTTCCCCTGGGTTTTTGTTTCCCAGGTTCATTACTTTGCACTTCTTTGCATTGAAACTAAGCTGCCATACTTTTGACCATTCCTCCAACCTTGCCAAGTCCCTTCTCATCCTTTCCACCCACCACCCCCGCTGTGTATCAACCCTGTTGCAGATCTTTGTGTCATCTGCAAAGAGCATACTTTTCCTTCCAGTCCCTCTGCAATGTCACTTATAAAGACATTAAAGAGGACTGGCTCCAATACTGACCCCAGTGATACCCCGCTAGTAACTAAGGCCCCTAGATTTCTGCGGCCACAGAATTTTGAATAGGACTTGCAATCTATTGCAGAACTTCAGTGTGCCACAGAATTCACTCTTCTTGGTGATTTTTTATTAATATTTCTGTTTATACATGGAATCTGGTTCCCTTCCCTTCTTTTTATATCCAAACCCCCCCCATATGTTCAGAATGTGATGTTATCATTGCTATAACATCATACATTAGCTAATGAAATGGCTGCATTCTGCAACAGAAATGAACAGTCACTTATCTACCACAGCTCCCATTGCCAGAGACGGTGGCACAGCATATCATGCATGGTGATATTTGCTCAACCTGCACTACAGCCTAATACAATTTTCAGTCTTACATTGTTGCACTAGGGACAACTTAAACAGAACCTTGTCAATAGCACAGACCTGTTAAGTCCATACCTCACTTAGTATAAACCTATTTGTGCCTTTGAGGTATAGAGATGCTATCTGAAATGAATAACTGGTAAAATGAATTTAACTGTCTAAATTTTTAAGAAAAATAAAGTAATTATGCCATAAAAGTGAAATATAATAATGTGTAGACCTGTTGAAAGAATAGACCTGTTAAATAAATAATTGCACTGTACGCATTTTTGCCAGGGTTATTGATTACATATTGTCATTGGTTGACAGAATCACCTAAAATTTATTGAGAAATGTCATGTGCAGGGACAGCTGTTGGGCCAGAGGGTAGCATGCTGTGTTTCCGTGCCAGCAACTCAGGTTCAGATATTAGCTCTGGGAGCTGGCTGGGTAGCACAAGGATTGGTGGAACACATCACTGCTCGGGCCTGGGAAGGTATGGTGCAGTGTTCTGTCACATGGTGAACACACTGTGATGGGCCGGAGAGTTCTATCTCACAATTGGTTCACATGCATGCCATGGCCTGATGGTGTTACGCAGTGTGTCAGGGAAAGCAGGTTGACATGATAAATGAGTTTTGCAATAACTGCTCTATTCCATTTCCAATGGGACCTGTATGAATGAGGATGCAAGTTCATGGAAATTAAAATATATATATATATATATATACATACATACACACACACACACACACATACACAGTATCTCTGTCTCTCTCACCACACACACGCATATTTGTATGTATGTTACAGATTGCGGATAAATATATAAGTGACACACAGTGGGAACCTCATGAGTGGTGTAGAAGCACATACAAATATATAAGTGATACACAGTGGGAACCTCTATGAGTGGTGTAGAGTAATAATACAAATATATAAGTGATAGACAGTGGAAACCTCATTAGTGGGATAGAAAGCATGCATATAGAAATACCTTATTTATCACTTAAGATCCCCTCTGCATATGTCATTTATGCAACAGGCTAGGACCTTAAGGGAGAGACATTTGTTTTCCTTTGTTAGGCATAAAATTAGTATTATAAGTCTGTTATTTTTTGAACTAGTGTTACTGTGCTTTCCACCATCCTGATTGCTATAACTACTGCCATGAAAGTGAAGTCAGGATGACAAGCTGACACTGTGATGTGGTAGTTTGTTAGTGCCACAGAACTTCCACAGAAATTACAAGCCACTGCCGCAGAAGTTCTGCAGCAAATGGTTGTCTTGCCGTAGAACTTGGTCCCACTGTGCAGCAGAAAAGTAGGGGCCCTGCTAGTAACCCCCTTTCTTTGGAGTGGACTCCGTTTACTATTGCACACTGTGTTCTGTTGTCCAGCCAATTTTTTACCCAGGCTACTACCCTGGGACCTACTCCCAGGGTGGCTAACTTGTTGATTAATCTTTTATGTGGGACTATGTCAAATGCCTTGCTGAAGTCTAGGGTAGGCCATGTCCACAGCCCCTCCTTTTGGTCAAATGAGCAGCACTAAGAGAGCCCACCCACCCTACCTGTGTGAATGATGTAACTGCTTCATGGTGTACTGCGGTATATGGTACACTACCTGGTCTAAGAGGTGGTAATGTTTTCTAGTACTACGACTGCTTCTGCTGAATCTGATCAACACTCTGAATCCTTAAAGAAGAAAACAAAGACATAGTGATCACCACCACCCAGGCAGGCAGCCAGTCACATCGCATGGGTCAAGTGTGTGAGTGCCAAAAAGTTTGCCACTGCCACCTGAAGACCTGATGACACAATACAGTTATATCCTTCCTAGTTCCAAAATTGCTACAGCCACTGCCAAGTAATTTAAGTATCAAAAATTAAATATAGTAATATAATAATCTCAGTCCTGTTATTGTAAGTGAGATATAACCAGGCTAGCATACCATGCAAACACAAATAATAAAGAAATTATATAAACTTTCAATTTAGCAGCATTTTTTTCTTTGAAGTAATCACAACCAAATATGAGGGACATGAGAAATATACAAAGAGTATTCAGTTTCTGGGTTTTAGGCATCTGCTAAGCAATGCACTGTATGAAAATGAAAACAGTACATTCAGGATCAGTTGCTGAGGACAAAAAAGTGACAAGTATTAGCAGTAAGGACTGGAGTAAGGACAAAAAGTGATAAGTAGCAGTCATGACTCGGGAGGACAAAAAGTGATAGCAGCAGTAGTAGTAGTAGACAGCAGTACCCTACCTTCCAGATCAGATAGAGATGTTGCAAAATTACATTTTGCGGTAAAGTGGAATGAAACTGGCAATTTCACTGCATGAAATGTTTCACGTAAATTGCAGCGAAATGGCAAAATTTTACTACAATTCTACACCCTGCCATTCCCTATGTAGAACTCTCCCTGGTGTCTAGTGGTCTCCCTGTGCCCCTGGCTGCTCAGTGACCCAAAATTGTTCTCCCTGTTGTATAGTGGTCATCCCTCGGCTGATCACTGGCCATAGTAAATAAAGCTTCCCCAGTTACCCTGGCCCCTCATTTCCTTTTCTTAAAAATAAATAAAACCACACTCCTGGTGTCTAGTGGACCCCCACCTGTCATCATGAGCTAGCACCAACCACGCTCCCCCCAGTACCCTGATTGGGCCACCGGCACATCCCTCCTCTGACCTCCATAGCTGGCAGCCCAACTGAGTGCTTGAATGAATGAGCGCGTGATTGTACAAGCATGCGCTCATTAATTCAAGTGCTCAGTTGGGCTGCTGGCTATGGAGGTGAGTGGGGGCTGTGCCGGCGGCCCAATCGGGGTACTGGGAAGCAGGTTGGGCACTAGTTCATGACGACAAGGTGGGGGGGTGGGGTGTCCACTAGACACCAGGGAATGTGGGTTTAATTTTTTTTTTATTAAAAAAGAACATGAGGGTGCTAGGGCAACTGGAGGGGACTTCATTCAGTTACGGCTGGTAATCAACTGGGGAGAACCTGCAGAGAACTTACAAATTTTGCCCGTAGGTGGCTAAATTTTGCCTACAGGTTGCGAAATTTCACCCGCAGGTGCGAAATTTCACTGGTTTGCAGGCAAAGTTTCGATTCACACCGGGGTGAAATTAATTTTCGCCTCTCATGTAAATATTTCTCATAATGCATGAATTATGTGAAATATTTCATCAGAAAAACATTTCAATTCTCTGACAACTCTAATAGTGATACCAGGTACCACCAAGTAAGTTTGTGACATGAAATGCAGTTGCTTGCTGTATTTGGACTCTGAACCCACTGATGTTATTATTTTTTTTCTATTCTGTGCTGCTTATGTGATCATTCAAGTAACAGTGGCCTGGCCTAGTCCTTCCTGACCTGACATGTTGCAATTCATTGGTACCTCATGTAGTAGACCCTATACATAAAGATTTTCACCACAAACACAAATTCTTGAAAGTGTTTTGTGGATAGGGTCTGCTCAGAGCAGTCAGTGTATGTTTTATTCAGGTATCATATTTGAAATTAAAGTGAGGAATGTTGACTTTGAGAATTGTGAGGCGTTCAGCATTTTTTGGTGTGAAACAGGATCATGTGTCAGTAATTACGTTACCAGCTGAACTAAACAATCGTTCTGAACAAATGCTAGTCAGAGGGCAATTCATGTGCTTCATTACAATGTTTACTAAAGCAGACCACATATTTTGTTTGGATTTCCAGTATTGCAAAGGATCAGCATTCTAGCTGATATTGGGCTCTGCCAGGTACATTTCAACAATGGTCTGTGCTGAGGCTGTGTTACAAGAGGCAGATGAAGAAGATGTTACAGTTACATCTTCTAAGTGACTCCAGAGACTTGAAGCTGAACCAAGCTGTGGGACAGTGCTATGTTTGGCTGGTGGTAAAAAAGAAGGTTTAGCTGCAGTGGCTGAGGAGGAAGGGGGAGAAAATGTTGCAACAGTACAGGATGGGTCAACTGATGCTGTGCTGTGTCAGGAAGAAGATTCTGAATGTGGTGCTGCTGCTGTTGTACTCTTTTCCATGACAGCATGCAACTTGTCAATTATTTCTTGTTCGTTTATTTCAAAACAAGTGTCATTATCATCACTTAGTAATTGCTTTGATCTGGATTATGGGTCCAAGAGTGTTGCTTTAATATACTCAGAATGAAGCATTTTACATAGTTTGTCATCTTCTCAATTTGTTTGATCATACGTGCCCGTTAGATCTTGTATTCTGGCGGCAATCTGTATGTGTCAGCAGCACCCTGGCAGCCTGTGTGATCATGGAACTGTCTTGCTTCTCTAACTTTTATCTAGTCAGAGTCAATCTAAATTTAAAAATTTGTATTAGGGTATCACCTGGCTGAGAGTTGCTGTGTTTGCACTAACCTCCCTGGTAATTTCCTCAAATGGCTGGATCAAGAAAATTAGAACTCCAGCATGGCCCACTGTGGTGGAGTAATATAGACGCTACATCACCAATTTTATTTTCCAAGATGTATTACCTGACAGCTTTCTTTGTTCCAGTAGCCTTTGGAATATATAAAAGGTCCAGTTCTATTGAGTAGAAATGACTTGGATCAGTCTGTGCAAAGGTAAACTGTGCTCCTGCTGTATTTTTCAAACAAGTGACGGACTTTTCTTGAGTGACTGAAATGAGTGCATAGCCTTTAGCAGTGTTAATGAGAGCCTTAATCTGCCTGTTGTCATTGAGAAAACTGTGAACTATTAAATTTAAGCAATGCAAAGCAGTGGATGTGAATAAAGCCCTCCCTCCTCCAATGCCTTCCTTATGTTGGATCCATTATCTACAACTATAAAGCCAACTGACAGTTCCTGTGAAGTGAGTCATTGTTGTATTGGGTTTTGGAGCTTTTCATTGATGTTGTAGGAGGCATGTTCAGAGGGAAAATAAAACATTCTTAAAACAGCAAACTGCGATGCTTCATGGTCCCCGGTCCCACGTGAATTATCGAAACATGCCCAATGTGCCATGACAGACATGAAGAGTTCAGGCTGACAACTTGTCCAGATATCTGTTGTGAGATGCACCACCCTCCCAACAGCATTGCACAAGATGCATCTTAATTTTTTACATATGACATCGTAAAGATCTGGAATCCCTGTTGTTGCGAAGTATTTCCATGATGGTATACTATATTAAGGTTCAAGGTACTCAAGCAGCCACCTGAATCCTATATGTTCAACCATGTTATTTGGTAGCAAATCAACAGCTATGATTTCTGAAATGTGTTTGGTTATTGTAACACCAACAGGGTGAGTCGAGGCATATTTGGCTTTATGCCCATATGTTTCTGAGATGGTAGCTGTCTCCTTGAAGAAGAAGGGCTTTTAAACACATGGTCACTTTCAGTAACAGTAGGAGTCCTTTAAGGGAGGAAGTGGTGGTGGAGATGTTACAGTAGTGCTGTGGGGCTCCCAGGAAGGCACAGCATATCGGTCAACTTTTCAGGATCCACCCCCCCGGATTTTTCTTGGGCCTTTTCCTCTTGTGGTTTATCCCACTACCACCCTCCACAACCAAAACATTTCTGCCTGTTTCTTCCTCATCTGTAATTTCCATCCTTCCAGTAAACCTTGTGCTGCCTGATCATTCTCTTAATCTTTATTATTACCCTCATCGGGTTCAACCTCAGAAGAATCGGATGAGGGTGAGGACTAGCAGTAGCATAGTATGCAATTGTTCTATACCGTTGGGTGCCTCTGCAGGTGGTACCCACCAAGTCTTTAGTTTTTATCTACATAACTTTTTTAACTGGGGACTGATGTTGATCTGAGACATTCACCTTTTTGGATTCAAGAATTTGCTTGGAAGACAAACCCTTAGATGTGAAAAAATCACTTTTGGGGTTGATTTTGTTTTCCTTTTCAGGCCAATTGCTGTCTTTGCAGTGCCACTGCCTACCCTGAGAAAATATAATGCACCTCATCAACACTTTGATCCATTTTTCTTAGTATTCTAACCTGAAAAAAAAATACTCTAACTAATGTAATGTCCTTCTGATGACTCCCACTCACAGACCAGGGACAAATTTACTGTTGTGACTGACTGTACACAACACTCCGACAGCACAGGAGTTCACAACCACTTCCTTCCTAGATTACCTGACTAACTCCTACAGTACAGTTAGTTACTGTTAAGTGACCAAATTCAGCAACTGTTAAGTGTGCCTCAGAATTTGAATTGGAGATGCAGACACATCTGATGCATAGCCTCATGCAGCACAGTCCCACACTGGGGGTTGGTTAATGCTTATACATAATGTAATGCGATGAACTATAAAACTAATTAAGGAGGAATAATGGGGCATGAGTGATGATGATGATGACACTTGTGTGTACAGTAGTAGTACTTTACTTGTGTTGAGGTGTAAACAGCCTGCTATGAGTCATAATCAGATTATCTCCTGGGCTTGCCA
This sequence comes from Neoceratodus forsteri, assembly GCA_016271365.2. NCBI lineage: Eukaryota > Metazoa > Chordata > Ceratodontiformes > Ceratodontidae > Neoceratodus > Neoceratodus forsteri. The sequence continues at coordinate 1,167,019,694 of CM028129.1, read as the reverse complement.
CAGCCAGCAGCACAGGCACATCAACTTACATGTTGTTTGTCTGAACAGTATTTTTTTAAATACATGAAATCATGAATGAACATTAACAAGTGATCATGATTCATGATTGGATGGCACAAGTCTCTCTCTCTCTCTCTCTCTCTCTCTCCCTTCTGGACTGCACAAGTCAAAGATTTATTTTGCCAGCCTGCTACCCTTGCCCAGTACTCACAGCCACACTGAAGCCAGGAAAAAAATATTTGGGATTTCTGGGACTGTTACATTTCTTGTGGGCCCCCTGCAGCTCTCTCTCTCTCTCCCTCTGGACAACATTGTGAATGAAGGTTAACAAGTGATTGTAATTCATGATTGGATGGCACAAGTCAAAGATTTATTTTGCCAGCCTGCTGCCCTTACCCTGTACACACAGCCACATTGAAGCCAGGCAAAAAAATTTATTTGGGATTTCTTGGATTGTTACAGTTCTCATGGGCGCCCCTGTAGTCTCTCTCTCTCTCTCTCTCTTTCTTTCCCTCTGGACGGTACAAGTCAAATATCTTTTTGCCAGCCTGCTTCCCTTGCCCTGTACACACAGCCACATTGAAGCCAGGAAAAAAAATGTATTTGGGATTTTCTGTAACTGTAAAATTTCCCTTGGGTCCCCAGTAGTCTCTCCCTCTTTCCTCTGTATCTGGAATGGCACAAGTCAAAGATTTTGCCAGCTGCCCTTGCTCATGTACACAACCACACTGTCTGAGGTCAGGAAAAGAAAAATAAACTTTCATTTGGGATTTTCTGTAACTGTAAAATTTCTCTTGGGTCCCCCAGTAGTCTCTCTCTCGCTCTCTCTCACCTCTGAATCTGGAATGGCACAAGTTAAAGATTGTGCCAGCCTGCCCTTGCTTATGTGCACATAGATACATTGTCTGTGGCAAAGAAAAAAAAAACTTTCATTTGAGATTTTCTGTAACTGTAAAATTTCTCTTGGGCCTCCAGTAGCCTCCTCCTCTCTCCTCTGGATCATCTTCAATGGTACAAGTCAAATATTTTGCAGCCTTTCCTTGCTCATGTACACAGTCACACTGCCACACTGCCTGCCTTTTGCCTCCCCCATCAGCAGCCACCCAGGCCACCACTATCTCCCCAGTCCCTCCAGATACCTCCTTTCTTCAGTCCCGATCTGTCACCTTCCCACAATGATCAGTTTCTCTCCCCTCTACCCCACTAAGTCTTCTTTCTCTCTCCTAGTTTCTCTTTCCTCCTCCAAAAATGTATATTTTGTTTTATATTTGTATTTTCTTCTTTTTGGCAACTTCTTCTGGTGGCTCTCTGCTGCAATGAGTGAGTGAGGTGCTCCTCCGACTGTCCTCCTTTCATCTGGGCCACGTTGCACACTCAGCATGGTTATATACCATGAGTGCATTATGTGACCGTCTGTGGCCTGATTGGATTCCACCGCCACCTGTACGTGAAGGGAGCATGCCAATGGCATCCCCATCATGACAATACTCAAAATGGCACAAATGGCACTTCCACGGAACTGGACTTCTGCAGCAAAGTCTGTATTTATCCTGGTCTGTGGATTGCAGGATTGATCCGGGGGTCCAGATCTCCCATGAAAAAGTCCACCAAGCCCTACATACAAGGCTCTGCATGGACTGGATCCTGGTTGCCTGACAGATCTCCTGAACCCTTACATATCCTTGCATCCTCTCTGCTCCACTCAGGAGGGCCTTCTGGTAGTTCCCAGGGTGTGGCTATAAACTTTGGGGGACTGGGCCTTCGAAGTAGTGAGCCCGCTCCTTTGGAACTCACTCCTGAAAGCCCTGAGGGTGGCCCCCTTGGTGGAGGCCTTTTATGATGAGTCTACTATCCTGTATAATGTCCTGCTATCCCCTGCAGTTTTGCCAAAAGCAGAGTATTTGTGCATTTTTGTTTCTGGTTTTGTTTTATGTTGTACACTGAAATATTTTGGTTTAACATCAGTATGCAATACAGATCAGTATAGTAACTTGTATAAAAGTGTTTGGTTGTTTGAAAATAAAAGTCTTGAAAGGAATTTGACTTCTTGGTTATTCTATGAACATACAGTGGTTCTAAAGATAACAATGGTTTGACACACCACAACTTAAGGTTTGATGTTCTAGCGAGATATGCAGGTGAGAAAAGTTACAAGGGTGACCTTACACAAAGTACAAAATCGATCAAGAAGCAGCCATCAGGGCAGTGACAGTCTTCTGTTTTCAGAAAACAGAGACCTTCCCCATGCACTGAGGCAAAACAAGCAGAGAGGAGCTTGGTGGCTGGAACTAGGCTCCAGATGGAGCTAATCTGAAACAAAGCCTTATCCCCTGCTTCCTCGGCAACCAATCCCAGGTACCTAGCCCTCTTCCTGGTGCTGACAGAAGAGCAAGCTGGGGATTTAAAACCCCACACAAAGCAGTGATTGGCAATCCAAAAGCAGCAATCAGGGCAGGGAGGTTCTTATGCTTTCAGCAGAGGGAGCCCTCCCTCCCTGCATTGAGGCATAACAAGCAGGGAGAAGCTTGAGGCTGAAACAGGGCTCCAGCTGGAACCAATCTGAAACAAAGCTGCACCCCCTGGATTCCTCAGCAGCCAATTCTAGGTGCCCAACCCAATTCCTGGTGATTCATGAGGAGGGGAACACTAAGCAGCCCCTCACTGTGGCCATCAGCTAAGCCCCCAAGATAAGGACATTGCAGTGAGTCTCTCCCACTGGAGTCAACCCAATGAGGCATCTGGCAGGTGGACACTCAGCACTTCAACAGGCAGGCAGGGGATCAATGAATGAGTAAGAAAGGAGGATGTAGGACACCAGGAAGTTGTACCTAACAGCAGTGGTAAGCATTCCTGGCTAAACTCCTGTAACAGCACACACATTGCAATGGAGTGAGGAGGGTCAGGGACACACAATAATTAGGGTACAGGTGAAACAACCCATCTAGGGTAGAATAAGAAAAAGGCAAGATAAAGGTGAGTTAGGGTCTAGCAATTGTTTGGGTGTAGGGTAGGAGTAAAAAGGGGTTTAAAGAGAGCAAAACAAAAACAGGCAGGGTAGAGGTGAGTTAGGGTCTAGCAATAGTTTGGGTATAGGTGAAACACCTATCTAGGATAGAGGTGAAAAAGGGTCTAAAGAAATAAAGAAAATAAAAGCAGAAAGACAGGCAGGGTAGAACACAGTTATGCTGGAAGTGATGTAGTGTAGTGGTTGTGTGTCTGGAGATTGTAGTGCTGCCCCGTCTGCATGTACCTCTGTGAACTGAGGGGGGAGGTTGATAGATTCCAGGCCAAGGTGGCTAGGATTTGTGGTGTCTCTTCCCACACCCAGGGACCACCATGTTTGCCGTTGATGCCTAAAAAGGGTGCACAGGAGGAGGAATGGCTAAACTATGGTGGGCTCGGGAAGGGTGAGGGTGGTGGGTCAGAAGCACATCCCCACTGGATGCCACAACACACTTCCTACACTGCTCTGGCAGGGCAGGACTGTTCCAAGGAGACACCTGCAGTAGTGACCAGGGAGGATGTGGGAGGTTCTCTGTAGCGGAGACCCCAATGAGGGTGGAAGAGGACCCCTGAGGAGGAGGAAGCAAATCCTGGTGGGGGATTCCATTGTAAGGGGGATAGATATCGGTACAGGAAGGGGAAGAGGGAGATTAGATGCCTACCCGGTACCACTGCTCAGATAGATGGAAACCAGATCCTGAGGATCACAAGGCAAGAGGTAGGAGAGCTATATGTCATTTGTAGACCTGCCCTGACCTACAATCCCTAATGCACACCAGCATCTTACAGTATAAGGGATGTCACTATTTACTCATGCTTGCTATGATGTACTATGCAGTATTATATTTGTGGTCTTATCACTCCACCTACAGCTATTAGCCATAATGCTATGATCAGCATATTCTACGCAGTTATTCCACTGTAACCTAAAAGTAGTTTTAGTCAGCATAATTGCTTATTGCTGTGTACGTGCAAACCTAATGGCCTTGGGTGTGAGCTGCCCACATTACCCACCAACAGAAATGCTTTGTTTAGCTATTCTACTATGCAGAAGAGCCTGTTACCAGGTAACAGATCTTGTTATCTCTGAGTATATAACTTTGTGTAATCCTGTTTTTCACTGAGTTTTTCCTATGACAACACCGGGTGATTGGAGGTTCCGCACTCCAAGCTATGGTAAGCTGTCCTTTTTACATGTATTGGGTAATAAACCTTTTGTTCTGCAACACCTGTCCCTGTGTCATGTTTTGCCATCAGGTTTAGATCCTGCCATGATCCCAACACAGTGTCCACCTAGGGACCAATTACCTGGCTAGGGACAGGGCTAGAATAGTGCAGGACGAGGTCAGGGAGTTGGAGAGTGGTGGTAGCCAGGTAACATGCTCAGTGGTCTTTTCAGAGGTGCTACCTGTCTATGACAGGGAGAAGGATAGGGTACTCCATATGAGGAGCTTCAACATATGGTTGAAGGAATGGTGCAGAGAGAGGGTTTGGCTATACTGGGGACTGGGACCCACCTGGAGGGATAGGAGCCAATACAGAGGATGGTCTGCATCCAACTGGGAGGGAACCACAGTCCCCTGATAAAGCATTTTACCATAAGCGCTGGGGCTAGTAGATGACCAGTGAGTCTGTCTGATACAGTATTTCACCAATAAATTCACATTTTGCTTGAAATTGAAGCTTTATGTTTATCCTTGTGTGGAGTGCAGTTGTGGACTTTTTGTATCAACATGCTCAATGGCTTTTTTTGAGGTACTACCTGTCTATGACACTAGGAAGGATAGGGTACTCCATACCAGAAGCTTCAACACATGGTTGAAGGAATGGTGCAGGGAGGCGGGGTTTGGCTATATTGGGGACTGGGGTCCCACCTGGAGGGATAGTGACCTGTACAGGGGGATGGCCTGCATCCAATCAGGAGGGGAGCCACAGTCCTCAATGAAAGGTTTAAATGTTACACTGGCAAGAATTTACATTAGCCGAGGGGGGTGGCAGAAGGATATGAGGAGAAATAAACTGCCCCCACCAAACTGAAATAGGCTGTATGGAGAATCCTAAGGAAGAGAAATCCATGAGGGTACACAACAACAAAAAAACCAAAATGGTAGAACTGAAGAGACATGCGAATGAGAGCAGAGGGGGTAAGGAAAGAAGGCAAAAGGGGAGAGGTTGTTGACAAACAGGGCAGTGGCAGATTCTGGAAGGCTATGTGTGCAAATGCTTGAAGTCTGGGAAATAAAATCCCGGACCTAGAGGCCATCATGACAGAGGCTGACCAGGACATTTTTGCCAATACCGAATTATGGTGCAATGAGAACCATGACTGGGATATAGCCATACCAGGCTACACTCTGTTCAGGAAGACAGTGTGCCAAAGAAATGGGGAGGGGTGGCTCTTTATGTGAGGGACTGCATAAAGGCTACTGAGATACAGGGAAATCAGAGAGGGTGGAGGTATAGTGGGTTACCATAGAAGCAGGAAGGAACTGCTTTCACACATGCATGATCTACAGACCTCCAGCACAAGGGGAGTTAGATAAGGTTTGGTGGAAGCCATCCAAAAGATGGCAAACAATGGAGAAGTGCTGCTGGTGGGGGACTTCAGCCTTCCTGATGTAGATTGGGGCATCCCAGCTGCAGCTTCAGCTTAGAGCAGGGACATCCTGGACTCCCTGCAGGGGGCATTCCACAGGCAACTAGCAAAAGAGTTTTCTTAGAAAGAAGGACGTGCTCAACCCTTATGTGTGTTCTTTCCCAAAGTCTTTAATCGATAAGACAAAGTTCTTCTGTTGTCTCCATATTGGTCCTGGCTGGTCCTGAAATGTAAACCAGTGTAAAATTAATTAAGTGCACTTGGATAAAAATAAAAAGACAAAATACGGAGGCAATAGAGGAAATTCGTATTGAGCACTTCCTTCTTTCTAAAAAACATTCAGTGCCTGTTCACTAGGAAGTACCCCCCACAAAAACAAAAAGCCACATTTTTCAGTAAAGAGAATATTGCAAGATTCCATAATTAGAAAAAATGTAAGAATATAAAAATAAAACAAGCATTTGTCAATGCCGAATGTTGTCTTGCTGGCATTGACATTGGTAGTGCAGGAATTAGAGAGATGCATAATAGGAATGGCAGTGAAGTAGTGAACTGATGCCAACCTCACCTCCACCTTGCAGAGACTGACAGGCACTAGAGTGTGCCTTTGAGTCATTGGCCATAATGCTCATGCCATTTCAACTCACCCTACCCTGCAGACACTGACAAATGTTGAGGTGTGTCTTGTGGTCTTCAGGCCTTACACTCACCCCATTCCATAAGGGAATATGCTGAGATAGGTGTAGTATAGGAAAATGGGGTGAACTTTGGGGCCGAAGAATCCAAGGCACACCTCAATGCCTGTCATTGGCTGCAGGGTGAGGGTGGGTGTGGAATGGTGTGAGCATTACAGCTGATAATCACAAGTCACACCCCTAATGCTCAGTCTTTACAGGATGAAGTTTGTTGCATTTTCACCCAAATTTCAACATGGGCTTCTTGCTAATTTCACCTCATGAACAGTGGTACTATCAGTTCATTAGATCTAAAGGTGATTTTCCACAGCGACTGTGCCATTTGGCATGCCACAGGTGTAAAACACATTTCGGCAGGATGAAAAATGACAGCTGTACTGTTCATGCGGAGGTGTAGAAAAATGGCAATGTTGAAAATCTGGAGTGAAAATATAAAAAATTGGTGAAGTCACGAGCATGCATAGAAACTGTGCAATGCACGCCCATAACGCAATTTTTATGGGTATTGAGTTTTTTTGGTGTTTTTTTACTTTTCTTTTTATCCCGCCTGTCTGCCCTCTCCATCTACTCCTTCAGACCGGTCAACTTCTCAGACCACCATCACGGAATCTGCTCATAGAGTTACGGGCTTCTCCATTGTCCCCTTCCTCAACCCTTATAGGAGATCCTGCACAGCGGGGTCTGCCCATGGGTAGGTGACTGGGAGGCAGAGATTGGTCATCATCTAGGACTGATGAGCGGGGTTTTCTGTTTTTCTGTGGTCCCCTTCCGCCCCGTGAGGACGCCGGCTCAGGTAGGTGATGTGCTGAAACATGATGCCTGCCAAGTGCCTAACAGCATCCTCCTCTCCCCAACTCCAGTGCCATGGGAGCCACCAAAGCTCTGAAATCGGTACTCCCACCAAGCCTCAGGGATGTCGGGTGCATGAAGCACCCCTGGTAACCCACCCCAAAGGAGGAGAGCATTCATTGGGATGCTCAACCCTCCTTCCCCCTGCCGACCCCCGGTGACCTAAGTCCATTCCTGAAACCGGGTCACTGGTGTGGTGGGAGGTGTGGCATCCAGCGCCTCAACCCTCAGCACCACTGGGCCATGGGGATTGTTTTAACCAAATTTTGAACATAGGCATTTTCAGACCTCCTCTCATGAACAGTGTCACTGTGATTTTATTATTGTGTCCCGAACATTGATTTCCCACAGGGATTGCGTCATTGTGTGCCACATGTGCGAAAACACATTTAGAGTAGGATGTGAAAAATTGCAGTTATACTGTTCATAAGGAGGTGTAAAAAAATGGCAATGTTAAAAATCTGCAGTGAAAAGATGAAAAATTGGTGAAGTCACAAGTGTGCATAGAAACTGCGCAACGCATGCCCGTAGAGCAAATATTTTGTGGATTTTTTTAACCAAATTTTCAACATAGGCATTTTGAGAGCTCCACTCATGAACAGTGGCACTGTGATTTTGTTAATCTGTCCTGAATGTTGATTTCCACAGCAACTCAAGACCATTGTGTGCCACATGTGTGAAAACACATTTTGGCAGGATGTGAAAATGACAGCTGTACTGCTCATAAGGAGGTGGAAACAGGGTAATGCTGAAAATCTGGAGTGAAAATATTAAAATTGTCAAATTATGAGCTGCATGGAACTGCACAATGCACGCCAACACGGTCATTTTTTGAATTTTTTCACCAAATTTGCAAGATAGGTTTTTTAGACTCCACCTCATAAACAGTGGCACTGTTGGTTTATTAATCAGTCCTGAAAGGCGATTCTGTGCAGTGACCACAAAATGACCTTTCGGGACTGAATAACGAGATGACAGTGCATGTGTTCATGAGGTGCAGTTCCAAGAACCCCATGTTGAAAATTTTGAGCCAAAATTCAAACAAATGGCTGAGATATCCGCCTAAATCGAACCCCCCCATTTATGCCATTATACAGCTTACTGGCATTTCTTCACTTCGCAGTTGGCTTTGAAGAGTGCAGACGTGTTCCTGCTCCACCGGAGATTGCAGTGCCAACCTCCAGAGGTAAGTATGGGGTGGGGGTGTGTGGGGAGGTGGGGGGCACAGAGATTGGGTGCAGATTGGGGAAGGGGAGGCACCATGGACAACAGACCGTTTTCTTTTTTTCAGGTAAAAAAAAAAAAACAGCCACTGCACCTCAGGACAGTTTTCTTTCTTTACAGGTGAAACAAAACAAATGTTGGGCACACTGGGGTGGGCTCCCAGTGTGCCCCATGACTTTCAGGGGGCCTGATGTTGGCAATACTGGGGTGGGCTCCCAGTGTGCCACACAATGAGAGTGGGCCGGGGCCTGGGAGCAGGAACATGCCGGCGTGGTCTGCCTACTGGGAGCCGCAGCACATTGGGGTGGGCTCCCAGTATGCCACACAATGTGGGGGGGTGGGCCAGATATGCCAACATGGGGATTGCACCCCTGATGTCAGCTTCCTTTGGGGATTGTGTGGCAGCAGCTTCGTCGCCATGTTTATTGAAATGTTTCACCAGGAAAGGCATGTCGGGAGTTGTGTTATCTGTGCCTCTGCAAGACGAGCTTGTCTCTGATTGCAACATCACTTTTCTTACAAGTTGTGTCCACTTTACATATTCACATGTTAGGGCTAGCATGCTGGCTTATTGAGGAATGAGGGACGCACCTACTAACTAGCTACTAGCACAAGATGTTGCTTGCATGTGCTCACAAGCCAACATAAAAAGGGGACTCTGAGAGAAGGTCTAATTCAAAACTAGCAAAAAAGCCCACTTGTGAGGGGGAAATATTGAACATTGTACTCACCAACGGGGAGAGTGTTACAGACATCACAGTGGGCGGCCACCTGGGGACCAGTGATCACCGCACGGTGTGGTTCAATATAAGCACTGTGGCAGAATCAGACTACACAAAGACAAGGGTCCTGGACTTCAGGAAAGCTGATTTTAAAAAGATGGGGGAATGCCTAAGGGATGCCCTGGCAGGGGAATGACTTGGGGGAGTAGAGGAGCAGTGGTGAATCTAAAATGAGGGATAGAGAAGGAAACAAACCTCTGTGTCAGGCAAGTAATTAAAAGTAAGAGGAAAAGAGACCACTATGATTCTCAAAAGAGGTGGCAGGAACACAAGAGCAAAAAGTTAGCATTCAGAAGGTATAAGGAGACACAGAGAGGAGGATAGAGAGGTGTATCAGGAGAAACAGAGGGAGGCAGGGAAAGCAATTAGGAACCCAGAGGTGCAAACAGAGGAGAAAAATAGCCCAGGCAGTGCAGAAAAGGGACAAGATATTTTTCAGCTATGTAAGCAAAAAGATTAATACAACTGAGGGATACTAATGCCTAAGAGGGAAGGAGGGGAGTACGTGGAGGGCACCAGGAAAAAGTGGACATCTAAACAAATACTTTTGTTCAGTATTCACAGAGGAAGAAGAAGGTGAAGAACCACAGATAATGGCCAGGAACATCAAGGAAGGGAGGTAGACACTAGTCCACTGAAATAGGAGACAGTCCTGAAGGAACTTGCAAATCTGAAAGGGAAGAAGGCAATGCGGCCAGATGGGGTGCATCCTAGGATCTTGAGAAAACTCAAGAATGGGGCTGGCTGCACCTCTGGCAGTCCTGTTCAAACACTTACTGTAAACAGGAGTGGTTTCTTAGGACTGGAGAAGGGCAGCGATGTAGTCCCTCTTCACAAAAATGTTAGCAAAGAGGAGGCTGGCAATTACAGGCCAGTCAGACTGAGTTCGGTGATGGGGAAATTAATGGAATCACTACTGAAGAAGAGGACTGTGGAATATCTTGAATCCAGTGGCCTTCAAGATCCAAGGCAGCATGGATTCACTGGGGAGAGATTATGTCAAACAAATCTGATAAAGTTCTTTAACTGGATGACCAGAGAATTAGATCAGGGTGGAGAGGTGGATGTGGCCTACCTAGATTTCAGTAAGCCCTTCAACACCGTTCCAAATAGGAAACTCATAAACAAGCTGGGCAGCCTAGGAGTGGGTCCAAAGGTGGTAAAAGGAATGAGAAACTGGTTAGGGGACAGGAGACAGAAGGTGGTGGTCACTCCGAGGAAGAGAGGGTGACTAGTGGGGTGCCACAGGATCAGTAATAGGCCAATCCTCTTTAATTTCTTTATTATTGAAATTGCAGAGGGCTAGAAGGAAGGTATATCTCTTGCAGATGACACTAAAATCTGCAAAGGGTAGACACTCAGGGAGATGGAAAAATGAGTAGAGATCTAAGAAAACTAAAGTAGTGGTCAAGGTGTGACAGCTAAGTTTCAATACAAAGAAGTGCAAAATCATGCACTTGGGGTACAGAAACCCAGAGACAGAGTACAAAATGGGGGAGGAATTAATCACCACCAAACAGGAAAGAGACTTAAGGTAATCATATCTGATGACCCAAAGGTGGCAAGACAGTGTGACAAGGCAGTAGGGAGAGCTACTGTAGTTGGATGCTAGGGTGCATAGGGAGCGTGTCACCAGTTGAAAGAGCGAGGTGGTGTTACTCAGTATAGATCACTGGTGGGACTCCACCTAGAGTACTATATCCAGTTCTGGAGACCACATCTCTGAATGACATAGACAGGGTAGAAGTGGCCCAGAGGAGGGCAACTAAATGGTGCAGGGTCTGCATCACAAGCCCTATAAGAAAGGATTCAAGGACCTCAATATGTACAACCCTGGAGGAAAGGAGGGAGTGAGCGATGTGTTAGAAACATTCAGATGCCTCAAGGGTATAAATAAGGTTCAAGAGGGAAACATTTTTCAGAAAACAAATGCTCAAGAACAAAGGAACATGCTATGAAGCTGGGGGGGTAGACTCATGGGAAATGTGAGGAAACACTTCTTCACAGAAAGAGTGGTTGATGCCTGGAACAGCCTCCAAGCAGAGGTGGTGGGGGTAAAATGGTAATGGGATACAAGAATGCATGGGATAGGCATAAAGGAACCTTAGACATAGGGAAGGAGGGTAAAGCCAGAGATCAAGCAGGGTCAACAGTGTTACAGTATGTAGGTAAAATGGGCAGAATGGGTGGGCCAAGTGGTCCTTATCTGCTGTCAATGTCTATGTCTCCGTGTTTCTGTTGAGTGTGCTCAGATAAAAATGTGTACTGGTTATTAGGGGTTGCATCTTAAATGTGTTTGGAAAATGGGCCTATTTCCAGGCTTCTGATTGGCTGGTACCATTGGCAGGGGGGTACATTAACTAACAATATGTGCCCAGGAAATAAAAAGTACCAGCCCAAGAGCCCCTTCACCCACTAAGGTATCCTTGTGCCCACCCTGCTTCCTCATTGGCTGAAGTGTTGGGTACAGAATTTGAAATCTCTGCCATTTTTTTAAGTCACTTAGTGAGTGAGCAGACCCCCCCACCAGGTTACTCAGTTCATTTAGTCACCCCATATAACACAAAATGAAAATTTCTGTAGCCAAAACAAGTGTTTTAGTTAAAAAAACAGTTGTGGTGTTTTCTTACACTGCACTCGCTGATCACTAGCGCTGCTTAGTACAGTTGGCATGCTCTTCTGCCAATCAAATACAGAATTAAATGTAAAAGGGCTGTGTTTATGAAAGAAAAAATGAAAGAAGAAACCAAGAAACAAACACACTCCCATTCTTATCATGTGGACAGGGAGAGAGAGAGAGAGAAGAATAACTGTTTCTCCCAGCCTCCAACCATATAGAAAATAGAAAAAAAAAGCTATATACAAAATAGCAGCACCTTCTACTGGCAGACATACCAGTACAGCGAATATTTTACAACAAAATCAAGTTGTATTCATTTTTTGCCTTTTTTTAACATTTTAAAATAATCTTTTAAGTATTTAATTAAAATTCCAAAAATAGTCCCATTTATAAGTGCAATAATACCCTCCAGGGTGGGCTGTATTTGGCAGTACTGGACCCTTCCAGGGGACCATAAGGCTTCACACCCGTGGCATCGGGCCACATTACACCCCTGGGTGGTCCGTATTGCCCAATACTGCCCACCATGGATGGTATTATTGCTTGCACTCCACGTTGCCAGTGACTATGCAACTACACCAAACTGAGCAATTGATGCCAAGACACCTAGTGACAGACTAAAGAAAAAAAAATTCAGCATTTGCTCCTCTGACATCGGGTGGCAAATTTATAGCTTGATTGCACATTGTGGTTCAGTATAATATCCTACATCACTGAAAGCTGAGATGGCTACCACTGTAGCCAATATCAAGACTTCTTTAGAAACCATGAACCATTCACTACAGGCAATTGAGAAGTGGTTTGATGAACTCTCAGATAGCTTATGGAGTATAAGACAAGTGCTAGGTGGTCTGTCGGACAAAGTTAACACAGTGGGATGGCACCCTGAGAAAGCACTGGCAGTGACGATGGAGGTGTTATCACGCATAGCACAGCCAAAACAACGCTTAGATGCCACTGAAACCACACTGCAGAACCACAACTTGCATCTGGTGGGTTAGTTCAGGGACATGGAGGGTATGAACTGGATGGGATTTCTGGTGTCCTGTTGCCTCAAGCCCTGAAATGGGAACCTCCTCATCCCCTGGCTTTATCAATCAGGCATACAAAGTGAACCCACACAGGGCCCCGACAAACCCTTATCAACTGTGTGCAATGTAACTGTGCTCACCTGTGTAAGCATGAAGGATCAGGCTCTGGCATCCACATTACAGTGGAAGAAATTGGAGACAGAGGATGCTATTGTCTATCTGTTCCTCCACTAGGCCCTAATGCAAGGAGTTTAAGGAACAAAGGACAGACTTCAGGCACTGAGTATTCAATTTGCTCTTCTGCTCCCAGCACATCTTCAAATTCAGGTGGGGGCAAGACTGAATTTACAGGAGGCAAATACTTTTTTGGAAAAACTGGAAGCTTAACAATATATATTAGACTGAGAGGGGCAGTTGGAGAATAAATTGATCAGATGAGGTACTAGTTTTCTGTTTGATGATCTCACAGAGCTGGACTATTTCCTCCTTCTCCATGACCACTTACGGTGTTAGAGACTTAAGCTCTGGGGGCTTAGACTTTGGGTTTTATAATGTTCTTTCTTCTGATAAATTATACTGTTTAATAGCCCTGGCCAGTTGTTTACTTATTTATTTATATATAAGAGTTTTACCAAGAAGGCACACTACAGGGTACCTACGATTCCGGTGGGGGAAAAGAGACATGAGCATACAAAATAATAGTCTCAAGGAAGTTGTACATGACATACAGATACAGATATATGCAGATAGTAGAATAGATATAATATACTATATATAGATATGTAACAGGCAATGAGGAATAAAGCCAATATATACAGATACAGAAAAAGTCTGGGAGCAAGAAGTGCACAATATAGGGCAACTATATGGGCATTTGCATGGCAAAGTATGGTGGATTAATTCATTGGGTTTACGATAGAAATTAAAACACAGTATGCAAAAACACAAAAATATTGCCACTGTTCAGTGTGGAGACCGTGTGTCAACCCTAACTCTAACTCTGCTCTACCTAAATGTAATTTCTAGACTGGGGTGGAGTGCTGTGAGCACTAGGCAGGTAGCACGGGGTGCTGCACAGCTAGAGGCCCTAAATACGAGAAGGGGACTTGGGGAACTGGCCCCTCGGTGGCCCTATGTGCAGACACATGTTGAGGAGAAATGTGCTTTGAGGAGGTGATTTAGATGTGAAGTGTTGGCAAAGTCATGAATGCCTGCCAGCAGTGCATTGCAAAGTTTTGGCATGAGGCATTTGAAAGCCACTTGGCCCTTGGATATGGACATACGTGGAACATGGAGAAGCTGGGAGTTTCCACTCCTGAGGGAGTAGATGGGCTGTGATAGGGCTGAGAGGGCAGATTCGAGGTAGGGGGGAAGGGACTGTACCCAGAATTTCACTGTGTTCCTGATGCTGTGGACGTGTCTCTGTTCATGGAGTGACATTAGATCGAGGGACCCTGTACAGGTCGCAGTGATGAGTCAAAGGGCAGTCAAGGGCAAAGCACAGAAGGGATGGAAAAGAGGATCAAGGCTGGCTAGGGCAGACTTGGGAGCAGCGCTGTGACTATATCCCTGTAGTCAGTATAGGAGGATCATCTTCTGAACAATTTCCTTACAGGTTGCCAGAGGGATGCTGCCCTTGTTCCGATATAAGGCTCTGAGTTTTGGTTGCAGTTTCTTGTGGATCTAGTCAATGTGAGCAGAAAAGTCAAGGTGCTGGTCAAGCCAGACCCTGAGGTATTTGAAGGAGGTGCAAGTCTCTAAAGGAGTCCCCTTGGTGGTGAGGAAAGTAAGGATAGAATGGAGCCGGGAGAGCCTTTGCCTCATCCCAAAAGTTAGGGAGACTGTTTTCTTGGAGTTAAGAAAAAGCTGGTTTGAGCAAAACCAGAGCTGTACCACACTGAAATCCTGCTGAATACAGAGGCCACTGTGGGGAGGGGCCTGATGCATACAGTCCGGTGTCCTCAGCGCATGGAATGGATGTGTGGGCAGGCCAAGGGTCGCTCATTTAGAAAAATAGGAAGAGTATCGGGCCAAGGACTGAGCCTTGGGGACCCTAGTAGTGACGGGAGGAGGTGGAGGTGGAGGTCCAATTCTTACTGATTGTGATCTACCAACCAGGTATGAGTGAAACCATCTGGTGGAAGCACCTGAGAGTCTGGCACTAGAGAGTTTGGAGAGCAGTAGGGAGTGGGAGACTGTGTTGAAGGCTTTTGTGAGGTCGACAAAAATGGCTGAGATGGTGTGCCCTTTAGCCATGCCAGTGAGGATGGCGTCAGTGAGTCTTTGCAGGGAGGTAAGGGTGGAGTGTGATTTCCTGAATCCCAATTGGTAGGGCATGAAGAAAGAGGAGGAGTCAAGAAAGGGGGAGAGTCGGGCTAGGACAAGGTGCTCCTATAATTTGGCTAGGATGGGGAGTAGGGAGATAGGATGGTAGTTTCCTGGTGCCGAGGGGTCACCCCCTTTCAGGAGGGGGATGACAGTGGCATGCTTCCAGTCAGATGGTATGTCAGCAAGTGAAAATGAGAGATTGAACAGAGTGGTCAGCAGGGTGGCAATGGGTGGGGCAGATAGGTGTGCATTTTGGAATCAAGTCCTGAGGGCATTTGCCTTTTGAGGGGTTGGAGTGACTGCAGGGCATTTAGCACAATGGGTGGGGTAACCTAACGAAAAGAGAAGCCAATAGTCTGGGAGGATGTTGGCATTGAGGGTGCATACTTGGGGTGTGGTAGAAGAGAGGATGCACAGCTAGTGAAGAAGGTATTGAAAACAGAGGCCACTTCACCTGGTGCAGACACAATGGAGCCTTCTACATTTAGGGTGGGGGTGGGAGGTTGGGTGGGGAGAGAAAGTGACTTGATTGTTTTCCAGAATTTCGTAGGGTGGTTTAGGTTTGTGGAAGGATGCCTAGTATGACCTAGTGAGCAATGTCCTTGGATGTGCTTTGGGTCTGAATATTTTCCCCACTGTAGACTGCGTGATCACTTAGGAGTCCGGAGGAGTTCAGCTCGATGATCCGATGGGGGAGTGAGGTAAGTGCCCAATCCAAGAGGGAATGGTTCTGAGATTTGTGATTTAGGTGAGTGGGTTCAGAAATTTGTTGGGTGAGGTTTAGGGCAGTGACTAGGCTGCAAAGTTTAGAGTTGTTTGCGAGCCAGTTGAACTTGAAATCCCTTAGAATATGTAACTCACCCCCCGAGGTGGTTGACTTTAGGGTGCCCAGGTGGTCCAGCACATCGGGCAAGGAGGTGTCAGGGGTGCAGTAGGACCCTGCAATATATAGTGGAATGGAGTAAAGGAGTGAGAGTTTGATTAGCATGGAGTTGATGGACTGAGTGGGCATGGAGTTCTGTATCGGGGTGAACTGGAGCATAGAGGAGATGTACATGGCAACATCTCCCCATTTTTTTTTTTTGCTCAGGCGATCTTGTCAAATGAGCAAGTAGCCAGGTATAAAAACTTCTGTGTCCAAGTTGTGGGGCTTCAGCCAGGTCTCAGATATTATCATTACATCTGGGTGAAGTAATAGTATGACTGGTTGAAGGGCTGTGATTTTGTTCAAGATACTACAAATATTGAGCTGCACAATTTGAAGACCCCTTGGTAATGTGAGGGGCTGGTAGGTGCTGGGGGGGCTTGGACCAGGGTTTAGTTCTATGTCCCTGGACAGGAGAATCAGCAACACTAACAATTGTTTAGAATGTGCATGCCCCATTGGGGCTTGCGGGGTTGGAACTTGTTGTGATGTTTGCAGAGGGCTATTTAGTGTGGAGGTGATTAGTACTGTTAGACCTACATGAAATGAGGGTGGCAGGATGGAAGCACTAGGGATCCAGTTGTTCTGGGAGTAGCGATGCTGCTGCTGCACTGGGGTGGAGGTTACATGATGGGAAGGAGGGAGTCATATTGGTACCTAATGAGATGGGGTTTGGCTGCATTTGAGGGTGGGAGGCAGGTGGGAGGAAGTTAGGGGTGTAAGCAGGCTCACTGTGGTGAAAACAGAAGCAGCATGTTGCTTGGGGGTTAGGCAGTGGGATTGGAGTGTAGTGGCCACTAGAGGAGCAAACATTTAATCTGCTAATAGGAGAGTGGGCTGATAGGTTTACTTCACTCATGTGAGAAAGCCTATATAAGTCTGAGTCTTCCAAGGGTGGTGGGGCCACCAGCGCAGTGCCGGCAGAGCCACAAACGCAGTTCAAATTTGTAGGTGCATAGCTGCGCTCAGCCATACCTGAATGGATCTCCTACAGTGGGGCTCTGGTGGGGGGTGGTCCTCTCGACCACTGGCTGCTAGAAGACTGTCTGAGGAGGAAAGAGAAATGGGTGCTATTTGTTGTTCAAACAGCGAAAATCACTTTGATTATTGCTTCCATGTAGTACACAAATCGGATTTGGGAGTACTGCTACAGTCCACAATTGGGCATGCTGAATACAGAGCATACATGCCAGGAATTATATTTAAAAGTAGCTTAATGCACATAGCAGTGTGCAGGGCATTCTTTAGTAAAGGCTGAAGTAGCTTAAAGCTTCAAGTTATAAAACATGCTTAATAGCTTCTTTGCTAAAGGATGAAGTATTTTAAAACGCCTAGATTTTAAAACATACTTAAAGCTACTAACACTATGCAGGACATACCTTTACATACAGTTCATTTTAAAACGTCCTTAAAGCTACTAACACTATGCATGACCTTTCTTAGTGCCAGAAACAATTTATGCCCCTAAATTTAAAACATGTTTAACACTAACACTGAGCTGGACAAACCTTAGTACTGGCAGAAGAAATTTGTGTTCCTCATTATATCATTGTTCAAGCCCAAAAGTTAAAATTCTAGCAGGTTTGCTTAAACAGGCAGAATTAAAATTAAAGGTCCATTCTAGACATGCTCAAGCACTGCAGAAATTATTAGGAGGGCAAAGAGCCAGAAACTATCAGCATTGCTACACTGACTATAAATGAAGCTGGCCCTATTTGAAATTTGTGCCGTTACTTGGAGTCCATTGTTCCTTCCTTCTCACACAAGTTGTTCAAATTTGTAGGCGTGTAGCTGTGCTCAGCCATACCTGAATGTGTCTCCTACAGTGGGGCTCTAGCGGGGGGGGGTGTTGGTCCTCTCGACCACTGGCTGCCAGAACACCATCTGAATGTGTCTCCTACAGCGGGCTCTGGTGGGGGGGGTGTTGGTCATCTCGACCACTGGCTGCCAGAAGACTGTCTGAATGTGTCTCCTACAGTGGGGCTCCAGCGGGGGGGTTGGTCCTCTCAACCACTGGCTGCCAGAAAACTGTCTAAATGTGTCTCCTACAGCGGGGCTCTGGCGGGGGAGGGAGGTGTTGGTCTTCTCGACCACTGGCTGCCAGAAGAGTTGTGCTTCAGCTTTTATTAGGGGTATGCAATGAATACCCAAATACTGGGGTGAATTCAAGTTAGTTGATGGTCACATATCTGATGACACTTTGAGATCTCTTAGATCTCCTCAGCTAATACCCAGGCTGCTCAGAGAGTTTTCCAGAGCTTTACCATGTGTCTGTCTTGCCAGTGCACAGACACACTTGAGCTAAGAGGAAGCTGCTTCTTCTGTGAAAGAGTTGTGGTTTTCTGAATCAAATTTAGTAAAAAAAAATAGTCTTTGCAAATGTTTTAACTCTTCAGTTTTGGTCTTCAGTGACAAGACTGTGGTGTTCCACTTGACTTGATTGTTTTAAAGTATATATATTCTTGGCAAAAAAAACTCAGTTTAATGCATCAGTTAGGGTTGTTTCACAGTTACAAAAGCAAAGAAATTCAATTATTAGGGTTGCCACCCTTGCACCCCAACCCCGCCCCACCAACAGGCATCAGGGTGTGCACTGGGGTCATCGGCCCAACTCTCACCCCATTCCATGTGTAAATAAGCTGAGGCAGTGCAGTGTAGGAGAATAGGGTGAGAGTTAAGACCGATGACCCCAACACACACCCCAATGCCTGTTGTTGGGGACAGGGTGGGTGGGTGCAAGGGTAGCAACCCTAACACAGAATTTCCTCACTTTTGTCACTGTGGAACAGCCCTAACTGATGCATTAAACTGAGTTTTTTTGCCATGAATTTCCCTTCTTTTTGAGAATGTGCACTATAAATAGTGAATGGAATGTGGTGGAGGGCCCAGCGCTCCCACCATGTGATTTTTTGTCACTTCACTGTTCAAAAACTGTATGACTGACTGAAATGAAAATTGGTAAATGAAGACATGTACCATGGCACATGGTGTGCCCAGAATTGTGTGTACATCTGTTCAACGGTCGCACAGCACCACAAGCAAACAACGTCACATTCACAATTCAGCAACCATATGTGCCAGTGACCCAAAGATTGGCACAGTGAAAGATGAATTATAAATATTTGTACATTCCAAATACCAGGCAAATTGGACACATGGTTCCAAAGTTATTGAAGCATACTGAACTAAATTTTCATTTGTCAGAGTGACATAATTCGGCATCTGTTAATGTTTTACACATGAAACCACTGCAAGGCACCTCTGTGCCACAAGGGCTACCTACGCTATGCAGAACGCTATGCACAAAATGTTAACTGTGTCATGCAGTATCTCCACAGTGAATTATTTTTCAAACATGTAAACAGCATAATTCACATTTTCAGGACATCTACTCAACACCCTCCAAATTTCATGTGAAAAGTGAAAAGACCAAACCATTCCAGAGATATTAAATTTTTATGTTTATGTACCTTTAAGAAGTCTTCCACCACAAAATGGTGGAAATTATGGCCAAAAATGCACTAAAATGGCAGACCTGGTGGCTGAAAAATCAGTAACTGTGAAGTGGGCTAACTTCAAATATCCATAACTCTGGAACGGAACAACATTTTTCACCAAATAAAAACTGGCATGTTCCTTGAACAAAGGTCTTTCTACCTGCCATGTTGCAGACCAATCAACCACACATTGGCTGTGCTATGTGTCATGGAAGACAGTGCAGAAAAATAGCAAAAACATAATATTTTGCACTGCACTACACAAATGCGAAAACACAAACGGTAATGTTAACACAAACAGTGATGTAAACAGTGAGGCAAAATAAAACAGTAATGCTAACAGTAAGACAAACGCAAGCGCAAACGGTAATGCTCATGGTGACGCAAACGTAAATGATAACACAAATGGTAAGAGAAATGCAAGCACAAATGTTAATGAAAACAGAAATGGTAACGCCAACGGAAACGCAAATGCAAACAGTAACAAAAATACAAACGGTAACACAAACGCAAACAGAAATGCAAACAGTAATGGCAACGGAGACGCAGAAGGAAACAGTAACCCAATCAACAATGGAAATGCTACCGAAAATGCAAACACTAAGGCCAACAGAAACGCAAACTGAAACGGTGACGAACACGCAAACAGTTATAGTAACGCAATTGGAAACGTAAATGGTTACAGTAACACCAACGATGATGCCAAAGGGAACAGTAACACAAACAGAAATGCAAACGCAAGCCCATACACAAACGCAAATGGTAAAGTGCATGGTCACGGTATCGCAATTGGAAATGCAAACACTTACAGTAACACCAACGATGTTGTCAAAGAAAACACAAATGTAAACGGAAATGCAAAAGGAAGCATGTACGCAAACGCAAATGCCAATGCACATGGTGACGCAAAAGGAAACACAGATAAAAACAGTAATGGAAACACAAATGGTAACAGTAATGCAAATGCAAGCGCAAACGCAAATGGGTAACGTACATGGTGACGTAAATGAAAACACTTATGCAAATTGTTACGGAAACACAAGCGGAAATGCTAACTGTAACAGTAATGCAAATGCACACACTTTTTTTTCCCAAAAAGGTGCATTCAGAAGCACAGTGAATACAAAGAATGTATGCATAATAATGGCCCTTGGAGCAGAAAATGAACATTTGGAATACTAAATTGCTTAAATCTCAGGAACCGTATGACATAGAAAAAAACTAAAAATTTCATATTATTTATGAGTTTCCTGGCTAGTTTTGTACTTAGCCCCTTAGTTGGGGGCTAAGAATTCTTCCTATGAAAAGCCTGTATCTCAAAGCGTTTTTGAGATACGGTCCCCGAAAGTCGCGACAGATGCCATAATGTTAGCCTATGGGAAAAATCGTCAACTCCGGAGTGCCGTAACTTTGCAGCCCTCTAACGTTTCCCTCCAAATTTCAGCCCAAAAGATGAAACCATTCTTTTGCAGCAGGGTGGCAAAGATTTCCTACTATTCTGGGCATATTGTCACAAAGTAGTGTCACAAATCACGACACTTTTGCAAATAAAATCACAAAAGTGTTGAATGTGCGACACTACTTTGTGACACTACTTTTTACAAAAATAAAAAAACATATTTATAGGGTGTTTAACCCCCCCCCCAAAAAAAGACATGGCTAGCATCCTCAGGACTCAACTAGGTGAACACAGCAAGAATTTTGTCCCTAAAGGGTCCCAAATTTAAATGCCAAGCATTTCTGTGGCCACCAACTGAAAACAAGATGACGATTGTGACACTACAAGGGTCATTTGTGACACTAAAACTGCATTTGTGACACTTTCGCATATTTTGTTAACTTTTACCATTGACTATAATGGGAAAATTGTTTTTTGAATAACTTTTGAACCGTTTAATAGTTTTTTCATGAAATCTTCAAAAGGCACATTGGGAACCCCAGGTGCATGTTCCCTGAAGGTTTCAGACTGGTCGCACAGACTGTGTAACCTGTAGGCACGAGCAAAGAATGCACAGAAATGCATAATTTGTGCATTTTCCAGTGCTCTGTAGCTCCACTACCGTACATCCAACCATAACAAAACTAGGCAGATCCAGAGATCTATGGTATCAGACCATGCATGCCAAATTTCAGATTTAACCTTAAATGGGGTACTCAACCCTAACTATAGTGGTACTACTGTGCCACTATAATATATAAACAGTATATATATATATATATATATATATATATATATATATATATATATGTATATGTACATATATATTCATGGCAAAAACTCAGTTTAATGCATCAGTTAGGGTTGTTCCACAGTGACAAAAGTGAGAATTCGATGTTAGGTTCCCTTGCACCCCACCCCACCTCACCAACAGGCATGGGGTGTGTGTTGGGGTCATCAGTCTAACTGTCACCCCATCCCATGTGCAAACAAGCTGAGGTGGTGCAGCATAGGAGAATGGGGTGAGAGTTAGATCGACAACCCCAACGACACACCGATGCCTGTTGGTGGGTGGGGTAGGGTGCAAGGGGTGGGACCCCTAACATCAAATTTCCTCGCTTTTGTCACTGTGGAACAACCCTAACTGATGCATTAAACAGAGTTTTTTGCCATGAATTTCCCTTCTATTTGAGAATGTGCACTATAAATAGTGAAGTAACAGCTACGCAAATGCAAGTGCAAATGCTAACGCACATGGTGATGCAAATGTAAACAATAACGTAAATGGTAATACAAACACAACCGCAAATGTTAATGAAAACAGAAACGCAAATGCACGCACGTATGGAAATGCAAAGCATAACGCACATGGGCACGGTAACATAATTGGAAATGCAGACACTTACGGTAACAGCAATGATGACACCAAAGGAAACACAAACAGAAACACAAATGCAAGTGGAAGCACATATGCAAATGCAAATGGAAATGCACAAGGTGATACAAAGGGAAACGCAAACAAAAACAGTAATGGAAACACAAAGGTTAACAGTTATGCAAACGCAAGCGCAAATGAAAATGCAAAGGGTGATGCACACAGTGGCATAGACAGGAATGGTACACAAATGGAAATGGAAATGCAAGCACGTACGGAAACGCAACTGATAACGTGCACAGTCATGGCACCTCAATAGGAAAGACAAATGCTAACGATAACAGCAACGATGACGCCAAAAGAAATGCAAACAGAAGCACGTATGCAAACACAAAAGGTAATGCACACAGTGATGCAAAATGAAACACAACAAAAACAGTAATGGGAATGCAAATGTTAATTGTTAAGCAAACGCAAGCACAAACAAAAAGGCAAAGGGTAATGCACACGGTGGTGTACATGGGAATGGTAATGCAAACGGAAACGCAAATTCGGCGCGATGGAAACACAAATGGTAACGCATCGTCATGGTAATCGCTAATAGAAATGCAATGCTAACAGTAACAGCAACGATGACACCAAAGGAAACGCAAACAGAAGCACGTACGCAAACGCAAATGGTAATGCACACAGTGATGCAAAACTAAACACAAACAGAAACAGTAATGGAAACACAAATGGTAACAGAAACACAAACGCAAGTGCAAACAAAAATGCAAAGGGTAACGCACACAGTGGCATACACGGGAACGCTAACGCAAACAGTTATGGAAACACAAGTGGGAACGCTAACTGTGACAGTAACGAAAGCGCACACCCTTTTTTCACTAACAGCTGCATAGAGAAACACAGTGAATACAAAGAATGTATGTATAATAATGGGCCTTGGAGCAGAAAATGAGCACTTGGAATACTAAATTGCTTATGTCTCAGGAACCGTACGACATAGAAAAACAATGAAAATTTCATATACATTATGACTTTCCTGGCTAGTTTTGTACTTAGTAGGGGCTAAGCATTTTTCCAACAAAAAGTCCATATCTCGAAGTGTTTCTGAGATACGTTCCCCCGAAAGGGGCAGCGGACACCGTAATGTTAGTCTATGGGAAAAGTGTCAACTTTGGAGTACCATAACTTTGCATCCCTGTAATATTTTGTCACCAAATGACCAAAAAGCACACGTGTGGGATGTTGTCTTTCTTTCCTCCAAATTTCAGCCCAAAAGACCAAACCATTCTTTTGCAGAAGGGTGGCAAAGAATACCTGTTATTTTGGCCATAGTGTCGCAAGAGCAGTGTCGCAATCACGCCCACTTTCGCAAAAAAAATCACAAAAGTGTCGCAAGTGCCGTTACTTACTTGGCGATACTACAGTTTACAGAAATTTCAAAACATATTTCTGGGGTGTTTAACCCCAAAAAGATTATGTTAAACTCAAAATTTTGCGTGTTAATAACTTTGTACCCATACAATGGATTTGCAAGAAATTTGGTATGCGCGGTGGGGCACGTAAATCTCTTGATCTGCCAAATTTTGTTTCAGTCGGTCTTATGGTCTCTGTGCACCAAAATGCTGAAAAATGCACTTTTCGCCAGTTGTGTGGGCAGTTTTGGGGATTTTGTCTGTGGCATTGTGTGGCCATTGTGTGGCATGCTGCTCTGCAAGTTGGCTCATCTGAAAGAGCCTCAGTCAACGAACATGCCACTTTTCATTTGGTGAAAAAATATTAATCCATTCAAAAGTTTTTGCAGTTTTAAATTCCCATTATAAGTCAATGGGAAAATGTATATGGTTATTTTGCGAACAAAGAATGGGATTTTGGACATCTGGTCCCTCCTCACGATCAAAGAATTTGCAGCCTCATGGTCAAAGAATCTTTGATCCCGAGAATTCTTTGATCATGATGGCAGCCATGTTGTTTTAAGGTTCCAGTGAGAAAAACTCAACTATCTTGGCTCAGGAGTAACTCCTGAAGTAAAACTTGGATGGGTGTTGCTCAGGGGGGTTCGCTGTATCGAGCCATGCCTTTGGTTTTGTTCAAAATGGTAAAAAAATAGAGTTTCACACATTTTTATGCTTTGACTTCGACTTGCTCATGATCTTTGATCGTGAGCCTGAAAATTCTTTAATCGTAAGATTCTTTGATCGTGATCTTTGATCGTGAGGGAGGGACAAGATGGCCAGTTGAAAAAAGCTAATTTCTCAGCTCAGGGGTGGGTTACGAACACAAATGAGGGTGGGTTTTGCTCAGGGGGCTTTGTTTTATCACACCATGCTGGTAGTTTCATGTATTTATGCCTACAATTTGAATTTCACCACTTTTTATTCTTTGATCATGAGCCTCCAAATTCTTTGATCGTGAGCCTGCAAATTCTTTGATCGTGAGATTCTTGGACAGCGATCTTTGATCGTAAGTGAGGGACAAGATGGCCAGCTGAAAAAAATCTAATTTCTCAGCTCAGGGGTGGGCTATTAACACAAATGAGGGTGGGTTTTGCTCAGGGGGCTTCATGTTATTGAACCATGCCGGTGGTTTCATGCATTTATGTCTAAAATTTGAATTCTTTAATCGTGATCTTTGAACGTGAGGGAAGGACTAGATGGCCAGATTTTAATGCAACAGTTAGGCCAATTTTAACAGTCTTTAACTTTAAATATTTCAGAAATGGTTTGGTCTTTTTACTTGAAATTTGGAGGGTGTTGACGGCATGTCCTATAGATGTGAATTACCATTTTTATGTGTCAGACAACTTATTTTCTGTGGAGATATTGCATGGCTCAGTTTACATTTGGCAGACAGCATTTTCCATTCTCATACTGGCTTGAAATTTATATGGTAGCTAGCCTTACTGCCATGGATCTACTTTTCAGTCATTAGGTGTCTAAAATCTTAACAGGTGCGTAAGTCTGCCACTCCAACAAATGAAAATCTCAAACTTTCACATGTTGTATCTCGGAAAATGGTTTCGTCTTTTATATTGAAATTTGGAGGGTCTTCAGGAGATGTCTTCTTCATGTGAATTATGGTGTTTAGGTGTTGGAAAATGTAGGTTTTGTGTATGCCATTTTGTATTGTGGTACTGGGTTCACATTTATAGGGTGCCTAGCGTTACTGCCATGGAGGTAATTTCCAGTGGTTATGTGTCTAACATGAAAACAGGTGTTGAATTATGCCACTCTGATGACTGACACTTTGCTTTCTCTCAATGTGATGGGAGCTTTCGGGCCTCATGCTCCCACCCATATGCACTCCCAGCAATACATATGATATTCAGTACTTGTAGTCTTATCTTACACAGAAATGTATAAGTTGGTGGGAGCATGGGGGCCTGAAGGGCCCACTCTCCCACCAACTTGTGTGACTTTTCACTTTTAATGAATTTAGAAGTTGGTGGGAGCACGGGGCCCAAAGGGACCATGCTCCCACCAACGTCTGCGACTTTTTACTTTTATATTCTTTCTCAAAATGTAAGGAAATTCTATGCAAAAAACTTAATTAATGCATCATTTAGGGTTAAAACACAAAAAGTAAGGAAATGAAACTTTTAGGGTTGACCCCTCCTTGGATCTTCCCATCATCCTGAGATTGACAGCTGACAGGGTGTGTCCTTGAGAATCCGAGGTCTAAATCTCACCCCATTCTTCTTTTCTGTGACTTGTGAATATGATTACACATGGAATGGGGTGAGATTTAGGCCTCACAACCCCAAGGACACACCCCATCACCTAAAAGTTTCATTTCCTTACTTTTTGTATTTTAACCCTAAATGATGAATTAACAAAGTTTTTTGATAGAATATGTATATATATATATATATATATATATATATATATATATATATATATATATATATATGTATATATATATATATATATATATATATATATATATATATATATATATATATATATATATATATATATATATATATATATATATATATATATTATAGAGTAGTACGTTTAAGGTTAAAGGGTCAAATTTTACACATTAATAACTTTGCCACCAGTCAATGGATTTACCTGAAATTTGGTATGCACAATTGAGCATGGTATACCTTTGGATCTGCCAACTTTCGTCCCAGTCGGATATATGGCTGCAGAGTTATTAAGCAACAATGAAATGTGTAATTATGATTTTTTGCAAATTCTTTGCTCTCGCCTACAGGTCGCACAGTTTGTGTGACTGGTCCAAAAACTTCAGGGAACTTGTGGCCGGGGTCCCCGATGTGCCTTTTGAAGATTTCATGAGAAAATATGAAACGGTTCAAAAGTTATTCAAAAAACAAGTTCCCATTATAAGTCAAAGGGAAAAGTTAACAAAAAGTGCAACACTTTCGCAAATGCACTTTTTAGTGTCGCAAATGGCCCTAGTAGTGTCGCAAATCTGCCATTTTGTTTTCAGTTAGTGATCAGAAAAATGCTTGCCATTTAAAATTGGGACCCTCTAGGGACACAATTATTTCTGTGTTCACCTAGTCGGACCCTGAGGATGCTAGCCATGTCTTTATTTTGGGGTAAAACACCCCAGAAATATGTTTTTAAAATTTCTGGAAATAGTAGTGTCGGAAAGTAGTGTCGCACTTGCGACACTTTAGCAAATGTTTGTGAAAATTGCTGCAAATTACGACACTAATTTTTTAGACTTGGACAAAATGACAGGAATTATTTGCCACAATGCTGCGAAAAAACAGTTTGATCTTTTGAGCTGAAATTTGGAGAGAAGGCAGCCAACATCTCACAGATGTGCCTTTGGTGGTTTGGTAAAAAAATATTGCACAGATGCCAAGTTACGGTATTCCGAATTTGGCATTTTTTCCCATAGACTAACATGGTGGCATATGCCGCGCCTTTCGGGGCTCTTATCTCGGAAATGGTGCGAGATACGGAATTTTCATTGTGGCAAGGTGTAGACTATGGCTACATGTTCAGCAAAATGCAGGCATGAAAATCATGAATCATGGGAAATTTATTTTTTCTACGTCGTACGGTTCTTGAGATATAAGCAATTTAATCTTCCAACAGCTCATTTTCTGCTCTGAGGCCCATTATTATGCATACATTCTTTGTACACACTGTGTTTTTCTATGCAGCTGTTGGGCAAAAACAAGGTGTACCCTACGTTACTGTTACACTTAGCATTACCACTTGTGTTTCCGTTCCTGTTTGCGTTACTGTTCCATATGCGCCACCATGTGATACGTTTCCGCTCGTTTGCATGTATTCATTGTCGATTCGCTTTCTTCCTTTGACATTCTTTCTGCTGTTAACATTACTGTTTGTGCTTCTAGTTGTCGCGTGCTGTGAACGTGCATGTCACGGTTTGGCGCTTCCATCACGCTACCGCATTTCTTTTGCATTTCTGTTTACTTTGGCATTATTGTTGCTGTTACTGTTACCATTTACATTTACAATTGGCGTGTAACGTGTCTGCGCCGCTTATGGTTTGCATTTCTGTACATGCTTGTATTCCCGTTTCCGTTTCTGTTTCCTTCGGCGTTATTCTTCATGTTAACTTTACCACTTGCATTTACAATTGCGGTACCATGCCCATGCGCATTACGGTTTGCGTTTCCATATGCGCTTCTGTTCCCATTTCCATTTCTGTTTCCTTTGGTGTTATTCTTCATGTTAACTTTACCATTTGCATTTACTACTGTGGTACCATGCGCATGTGTGTTATGGTTTGCGTTTATTTGTGCACATGCATTCACATTTCCGTTTCTGTTCCCTTTGGTGTGCATTTAGCTGTAACACTTAACATTTGCATTTCAAATACCGGTGCCATCATTGTGCGGGTTACCAGTTGCGTTTTTGTATGCACTTGCATCTCCGTTTCTCTCACTGTTCACTTCTGCATCACTTTGCGCTTGCGTTT
Organism: Neoceratodus forsteri; assembly: GCA_016271365.2. Lineage (NCBI taxonomy): Eukaryota > Metazoa > Chordata > Ceratodontiformes > Ceratodontidae > Neoceratodus > Neoceratodus forsteri. The sequence goes on along the minus strand of CM028129.1, from coordinate 1,166,991,394 downwards.
CTATTAACGTTTGCTTTACCATTTACATTTGTGTTACCATGTGCATAACTCTTGGCGCTTGCATTTGCGTTGCTGTTCCTGTTACTATGTGACAAGACATCACGTGGTGAGCGGGCTGGCGCTCCCGCCACTGCATTCTATTCACTATTTATCATCCTCATTCTCAAAAAGAAAGGAAATTAGAGGCAAAAAACTCAGTTTAATGAATCAGTTAGGGTTGTTCCACAGCGACAAAAGCAAGGAAATAATTCAGTGTTAGGGTTGAAAACCCTAACTCCGCATTCACCTCCCACTCCGCCCAGCGCCCCACACACACACACACACACACACACACACACACACACACACACACATATGCAAGTAAGGGGGAGGACCAAGGCAACATGACCAATCACAGACAACCAGCAGCAGGTGACAGAAATAAAATAGAACTGTCTAAATATACTACAAGACATCCCCACCACTCCAGACCAGGTACTGAAAGCTCACTGGAGATCCACAGCAAAACTGGGGCCATGTACACCAACGAAACATATCCCTGATTGCAGGTGCACACAAGTTACCACACTTAGGAGTTGCATGGCCTTAGCTAGCAATGCCTCTGCCCCAGCACACCATGTACTGCACCCTGAGTGGAGAGCCACAGCAACACTAAAGCCATGGACATCTATGGTATATCTTCCTGACTGCAGGTACACACAAGTTAACACAGATAGGAATTGGAGGACCTCTGCCAGGCAATGCCCCACCCCCCCAGACCAGGTACTGCATACTGACTGGAGAACCACAGCAAAAATACACCCATGGACATCAACAGTGCAACTCACTGATTGCAGCTGTACAGAAGTTAGCACACTTAGGAGTTGCACAGTCTCAGGCAGGCAATGCACCCCGCAGAGCAGTTACTGCATCCTGAGTGGACAGCCACAGGAAAACAAAGGCCATTGACATCAATTGTACACCTCTCTGATTACAGATACACTCCAGTTAGCACAGTTATGAGTTGCATGGCCTCAGCCAGGCAATGCTCCCCCAAACCCCGAGACCAGGTACTGCATTCTGAGTGGAGACCCACAGCAAAACAGAGGGTATGGATATCAATGGTACAACTCACTGATTGCAAGGACACTCAGCTTAGCACAGTTAGGATTTGCATGGCCTCACACAGGCAATGCCCCCTCTGACCAGGTACAGCATCCTGAGTGGACAGCCACAGATGACTGTACATATGTCAGCGCACTACTGCACACCTGCTGCTGGTTGTCTGTGATTGGTCATGTTGCCTTGGTCCTCCCCCCTATTTGCATGTGTGTGTGTTTGTGTGTCTGTGTGTGTGTGGTGCTGGGGGATGGGGGGTGAATACAGAGTTAGGGTTTTCAACCCTAACTCCGAATTTCCTCGCTTTTGTTGCTGTGAAACAACCCTAACTGATGCATAAAATGGAGTTTTTTGCCTCTAATATATATATATATATGTGTGTTATATATATATATATATATATATATATATGTAGAGAAAGATATATATATATATATATATATATATCTACATGTATATATTAACAACAGAACAAACTGTGTTGTAATCTTCAGGTCAGGGCATGGTGAGGGACTTCTGTTTGCAGTTGCAGGCTAGGCTAGCTCTTGCTTGCTGACTGACTGGCTGAAAATGGCTTGTTCCTGTGACTTCTTTACAGTGCTGAAAAAAAATTATTTTGTGGCAAATATTATAGTGCTATATCTGCTTGTGTGAGAAGAAGGCAAAACTTCAGTGTGTGCTCACCTCACTGTGCTGTGCTCTGAGCTGCTGCCAGTTTGCAAGGGCAGCTTTGCCCATTGTTATTTGTCATTTTTGTCTTGCCACAGACTTTGTTTGTGATGTAGGGTAGGTAGGGGCCTGGGGGGTACCCTTGCGGCCCTGTAATAGCTGTCTGAGTTTCTGACTGTTGTTAAAACAGTGAAAAGGTACAAACAATCTAAAATAAATAGTTGAAGCCTTCTTTTCTCTGGACGCCCCAGACTTTATCTGTCCCATAGAGTGGGCAGGGGCCACTGGAGAGCATGAGTCCTAGGAGCTGAATGAAACTGGGATTTAAAGGAAATCCTGGTCAGTTATCAATACTTTCATATGTGAGTGAATATCAAAGCTAATTTAAATGTTATTTGTTGTTTTAGGATTCCCTTCCCACCTTCTTCCATTCCTTTCCCCCGAATCCAAACCCCTGAGCATCCCCGGCACCCCCAGCACTCCTGGCCCCCCACAGCCCCCATCTGTAATCTGGTGGGTGTCTACACTGGGATTTATTAGATTGTTTTTGTTGCTATATTGTTTTGAATTTTCTTGTACTCCTGTTTTCCCTTCCCCACAGTTTCTAATGTAAAATCTGTAAAAAATTTTTTTGCATTTTACATTTTTGTCGAATTCAGAACTCTATGTTGTTGTATGTGCAAAACATTAAAAAATGAGTGAATAATGCATTGTTATAAAGGCAAAAGGGCTTGATTTCAATTAAACAATGGTTCTGAAGCTTGTATTCGCACCTGAGCTTGGAGTCTTGTATGGTTCAGATTATTTTTGTGAAAATACAGTATTGATTCTGGTCTCTCTGCTGGCAATGCCACACATGTGCATGTTTGGGGTAAGATAGAAATCCCTCTTTTGGGAAGGTCTCTACTGGAGTATTCACTTATTGATAAAATCAAGTAAATTCAGTATGTGTCTGATGCGTTGCCTGTTGAGTGTGTCAAATTTCAATATCAAGAAGTGTCCTTGCCATATGTGCTTGTTCTCCTTAAAGTTTTGGTTTAAGCTGTTTGATGTACTGTTTAACATTCTGCAATGTAACAGTCATAATAGAAGCTAAGGACGAGACTTGTTTAAAGGTTTGCAACAGTTTAGAAATGGAAAAGTATTTCCCCTTTTATTGTTTATATATATGTTGAGAATAAATGTTATTATTTTTTTATGTGGACATCATGTGACTTATGATCAGGGCCCCTAGTGCTCTGAGGCAGAATTTTCAGATTTCTGCGGCATGATTTATTAATTTCTGTGGCAGAATGCAGTCCTGCTATTGGCTAAAATATGATGTGATGTCATAGAGGACATCACCTGCCAAGCATAGAAGAGGGGCTTCAGGATAAACAAGATGGATACGGGAGCCTGTCACTGTGGAAAAACTGTATATTTGAATGAAAATTCACCAAAAACAATGAATTCTGAGGCACTATATGAATTTTGTGACATGATATAAATTCTGTGGGAAAACTCCATAACCGCAGAATTGTAGAATTCCAAGGGCCTTGCTTATGATGTCATCAAGTTGTAAGTATAAAGAAATGTCAATCACATCTCAAACCACACTCCTGACAAAGGTTCCTAAATGAAGTGCTAGGGAGTTTCTAGGTCTGTCTCCCCTATGGTGTTCTTAGCTAATAAAGTGCAGAGTTTCTCAACTTTGAAGCATCGTGTTAATTTTTTATTTTAAGCATTCTCCAGTGTGTGCATTTTCTGGTTGTTTTGATGAATTTGGGTAAAGCTAATACCCTCAGTGGCACCACCGGCAGTCCTGGTTTGAGCATGGGCCTTGATGTTGGTTAACCTGGATAAAGCACCTGCTGGTGTTTCTTCATGCCATGCATGTTGCATTTCAAAAAAGCAAAACCAGTTTCTGACACTGTTGATGGTGCTTCTGGTGCTGATGGTGCCAAAGACAGTCAGCAAGTGACCTAACACCATCAAAATCTTGTTTTCAGTCCTTTTCCAAGTATTCTGACAGGCACAACATCATGTCCCTCACAAACTGGTTCAGATGGTGATACAACAGTTGTGCAGTTTGTGGTACCCCCACAGACTAAGTCACCAGCATTTATCCACTCTGGAGTCACAATCAGGAGCAAGGATATGGTGTTTCAAAAGCCTACTGTCACAATACAGGAAGCATTTCAGGCCTGCACAAAGTTCTTGCCAACTCATCTTACAGCTGTTCAGATAACACAGCTCATAAGCAAGATGACTGCACTGGATTTGTAACCTTATTCTACAGTTGAAAATACTGGATTCCACAGACTTCCACGTTTTTTGCAACCTCGATACCATATCCCACCGCAAACTACTTTTTCTCATACAGACATGCCAAATATCTATGAGGCATTCCACAGTCAGCTGGAGAAATTGCTGAACCAGACCATGGGTAGGGCTTTCCACTGCACATCTGACATATGGAGCAGTACAAACTCACTACATGCATACTTTTCACTCACAGCACACTGGTGCTCACCTATACCAGTAGCACATGGTGGCATAACTTCTGTTGAATCCTTCTCTTCTTCCTATGACATTGGCTGTACCAACAAGCCATCCCATTGGATGTCTGTTCACCTTAGTGTTGCATCCCTTCCAAGCAAACACACCAATGTCAACATTCTTATGTCTTTGTAAGAAATGCTTGACTGCTGGATTAGCAGAATGAGTTTGCATATTGACTTCTTTATTACAGATAATGGGAAGAAAATGGTAAAAATGGTTTGTGATGGCCACTTCCAAGGAATTCACTGCTTTGATCATACATCAAAGCTTGTGGTCATTTGGGCTCTCCAGAGTGGTATGGGACTATGGATGCTTCTCCTATTGCTGATACTTCAAGAGACATCTGTAGCCTTTTCTATCGTTATGTTTTTTTCACACTTAAACTTTATTGTACTAAAGACCAGTCTCATAGACAGTGTTAACAATGCATCACGAATATCAATGTCTAGCAATAGTTTTACATTGTAAGAAATACATAAATATTTATCTTCATATTAATTAACTTAACTATAAGATTTAAGACACAAAGATAATAGATAAAAAAGGAAAACAATATAACAAAATAATGAGACTGCAGCTTAGCCAGGAACTAAGGAGAAAATAGAAATACAACTCATGATGTCATGTAAAAAGATGTGCACTGGGGATGGGAACCCAAGAGCATTGTTAATCCATGTAAAATACTCTCCAGAGGATTAAATAAAAATGTGAGATGAAGCCTGGTCCCCCACAACTCCATGTTGACATTAATGCTCAATGCTGAGGGGAAATAATACACTATAAATTAGGAGCAAGAGAGCCTTCATAAAGTTTCCATCTTGACAGTCTGTTTCAAAACTGTGAAGTCCTCTGCTGGAGTGAGAATGCAATTCTTTCCAAAAAGTAAATTGCACTATCTCCCTCCACTCTGCACTACTCAAGGGGTGAGGAGAGAGCCACTTTCTAGTGATCACTTTGAAAGCTGCCCCTAATAATATGTTCCACAGGTACTTAGCCTCTTTGTCCATCCCCCACCCAGTGGAACACCTAAAAGAAGGTTCATGGCACCAGGTTGTGAGTTCAAATCAAATATGGCTTGCAGATGTCCAAGTATGGTGGACCAAAATGATTGTAGGGCCATACAGGATCAGAAAATATGAGTCTGCAGAGCTAGAAATTCTCCACAACTCCTCCAGCAAGCTGCTGACACTGATGGAGACTATTTGGATAACACCCTGGGACTCACAACTACCTAATGTGAAGTTTCTAAGGAATTCCATCCATCTCAGAAAGGAGGCAGTCTGCCATGTCTGTTTCCATGTTTGAAGCCAATGCGAGTCTTCAATCTTTATAGCCAATTCTTGCTCCAATTTTGATGGATTTTCCAGTGGTTTGCTGAAAATCTGAAATATAGTTGGCATATAACAATGAAATGGCCTTCGCCCTAGACCCCAAATTGCTGATAGCTTCAAATGGTGCACCGGGCAACAAACTTTCACTGCTGTTGAATGGATGAAATTTAACCCCTGAATAGGTAGTACCTAATCCAGTCTTCTGGCCCCCATTCAAATTTAAATTGAACTGCCTCAAAATAGATTGCAGTAGTTGCTGAGAAGTGAATATGCCCTTAGTGAATAAATTAAAAAAAAAACTACCTGTTTGTGCTGGGTGGAATGAGGGATTGGCCACCCACCCTTGATATTTCCATAAATGAAACCTAGTAATGCTCCAACCAAACCCCCTTCTACAGCCTCCCAACATCGCTTCAGTACCCGAACATATCGGTTGGCCCCAACTCACAGATATGGAAGGGAAAAAACATTGTACCAACAAGGGGGAGAAAAGAGGAAACTCAGATCTATAGTTTTCCAGTGTTGTTAACGCTGATGCTCCAGCAGTAAAACTAATGCATCTGTACCGCTGCCCAACAACCAGCCAAACAAGGGACAGCGAGACCACTTAAGTGTTTAGGAAGAAGTAAAATCTGATGGCCAATTCTGGGTTTTAGTTTGCCAAATAGATTTCATAAAAATCCGTTGCCATGATTCCAGATCTTTGACAGGGACTTTGCAAGGAACACATTGAAATAAAACAAAAATCGAGGCAAAGCATTCATTTTCAAGGTTTGAATACATTCATAAAGAGGAAGGGCAGTAATGACCACCTCTGTAGATCTAGCTTCAAGTGTGTAACCAACAGGGGAAGTTTAGTTGGAAAAGATATGTTACTGAAGATGATAAATGAATGCCGAGATACTTTAGGAAGGAGATCTCATCTCAAAGGGATATCTGTTTTGCAGGGACTTTAGGGCATCATAGTTAAATTTTAATATCTCTGTTTTAGTAGTATTTAAAGTGTAACTGAAAAGATCTGCAAAACAAGAAATGTGATCAAAACTGCTGATAACGATACCTCCAGGTTGGTTAAATACAATAGCACGCCATCAGCGCATCAATGCTAGCTTTGTGCTGATGATCCCCAAGTTGCACTCCCTCAATTGCCAGATTCTCCCTGATACTCTAAGCCAGGCATTCACTATATAAAGCAAATAAAAGGGGCAACAGAGGGCACCCTTGGTGTGTGTCCCTTCGTAAGCTAAATGGGAAGGAAACATGTCCTTTAGCTCTGATGTAACATAAGGGGTTCGTATACAGTTTAAACAGGAAACCCAAACCAAGAAAGGATTGCCCTCAGAAAAGGCCATGAAACCTTGTCAAAGGCATTTCCATGTCAAAACTAAGCAGAAGTCCAGGTTTTTGTGAAATATGAAGTGCATCAATGATGTGCAGCATGCACTGAAGATTATCATGAGCTTGACGGCCTAGGACAAACCCCATCTGATCAAGCTGAATCAAATTTGATAGCACACATTTCAACCTCTGAGTAATAATAGCAGTAAGCAATTTATAATCTGTATTAAGAATGGAAATCAACCTCTAAGAGGTACAAAATGAGACATCCTTTTCAGGCTTGGGTAATACTGAGATAATCTCCTCAACCCAGGAAACAGGAACAACACCTTCCCTACCCATGGCTTCATTAAACACTTTTAGCAATAAAGGGACAATTCTTAAAATGTTTATAAAATTCTCTGGCAACCATCCATTCCCAGACATTTCCCATGCTTAAGGCGTGAAATTTCTGTTTTCAATTCCACTAAAGTAATTGGGGCCATTAACGTTTCACCAGCAGTCAGAGGAAGGGATGGAAGAGCCAAATGATTCAAATAGCTAGTTAAAGCTTCGAGGACTACAGGAGAGCTGGGAGTATATAATTCAGAATAATATGCTCTAAAGGCCTTGATAATGCTGGGGGTCTTGTGTAAAGTTTGACGGGTGTGTGGGCATTTCAAAAAACTGTAATAGAGGCCCGGGCTTTATGAATTCTTAACCTGTCAGCTAAAAGTTTTAATGACCTGGGGCCCCCGTTGTAATATTGCTGCTACAGGAAGAGCAGCTTTTGTTGACCTGGTAATCCAAAATAGTATTCAACCTTTTCTTTAAATATGAGAGAGTAATTGCTCACTGCCTCTGAGTGGTGAATCTAAATGTGCAGTTCCTCTCGTGTAGCTTCCTGGACCTTCTTTTGTGGGTTGCAACAAAATAAACTTTCCTCTTATTATGGCTTTACAGTGTCCCAGAGTAAGGCAGGTGGGGTACCTTTGGTGTCGTTATCAGAAAAGCTTTATGGTGTGTCTCTTGTATGATCTGTTTAACTTTGGAAACTTGCAGAAATGCTAAGTTTAGGTGCCAAAAAGCATTTCTTCTGAAATTTGCTAAGCTCAATTTAAGGAAAAGGGTGGCATAATCAGACAACAACAGGTCACCCATCCAATAGCCCTGGGCACTATGTAAAGATTCAGTGTGGAGGAAAAAAATTGTCTATTCTTGAATAAGTTTTATGGGATGGTGAGAAACAGGTAAAAGATGTTTGCCTCCCATGAAGCTGCTGCCAGACATCCTTGTAGCCTAATTCTCTCAGCAATTTACCAAAAAACTTTGGAGTTCTAGCCACCCTCCTGTGAGCACCCAAAGTAGAATCTAACTGAGGGTTTAAAAGTAAGTTAAAGTACCCCTCCATATTACGTCCCTTCCACCTGCCCTGTAGAGTTAAAAGAATCATACAACAAGTAAAAAATCTGAACCCAGCAGAACATAGACCGAAGCTAGGGTTATGACCTTACTCAAATAACAACCCTTCACAAATACATACCTCCCTTTCTTATCAGAAAATGAATCTAACAACTCAAAGGGGACTCGACAGAATCAAAATGGCCACTACCTTTGACTGCCTTTTTTATATGGCAAAAAAATAGAAGTACCAACCCCTAATCACCCTAACATTTCATGTTCCTGGGGAGAAAGATGCATTTCTTGTAACAAGAAAAAATCCACCTTCGATCTCCTTAGGAAACTTAAAATTTTACTACGCTTTATAGGGTTTGTTAGACCATTGACATTGTAGAAGCAACAAATTGTCAAATTAGCCATTTAAAAACCAAGTAGAAATAAAAGTGAATTTCCATCAGAAGTCCTGGTTCCCAAGAGAATGTAAAAAAGAAAATTTCCTAACCAGCCCCAGTGCACAATTAGAAGGGACATACCATAGTCACATGAACTATAATTGTAAACAGGGTAAGCTGCAAATTGAAAAGTATAAAAATTATGATATAGTAACCTAGGCACAAAAGATATAGCATCAAACTGGAACAGCAAAACAGAAAAAATACTGCTAAATAGGCAGAAACACTTCTTTGAACACCTACCATTAACTCATAGAAACAGGCTAACTGGGGTGGGGGAGGGAGGGAGGATAAGGAGAGAATGAATCACTATAAATTTGTAGTAGTCTTACTTTCATTATGTCAAGTCTATTGTGGATTTGTTCTCTGTATCGAAAGCTTTTAATAAAAGTTGAATTGAAAAAAAAAAAAACAGGCTAACTGTACAATAATGACTTCAAGGGAGGGGAGGGAGGGAGGGAGCCATAGTAAAATCATGGCTCCTTAGCAAAGCTTTGTTAACTATAAGCATTGCTGCAAGAGCAAGTTGGGTATGCCAGGAGTCCCTCGGGCCACCAATGGCCTCTAATATGTGGTGTGTTCCTGCCTCACTCTATGGTGCACTGGCAATAAAGCAGTTAAAATTCACCTGAAATAATGAGTGAAGTGAGAGTTTTTGTGACTTATTGGAGTGCTTACCTTTGGATGTTGTTGGTCCCTAATATTATTAAGGCATGGAGAGCAATGACAAGCATAAACAAAGTCAGTCTCCTACTTCTCTGCGGGGACTGCCATAGAGAAAAAAATATAATTCTACTGTTACTGACTACAGGAAGAAGGCAGGGGCCCCAGAGAATCAAGAATACCCCCCTGTCGGTGGGGAGACAAAAGAGGGGGGAGAGAAAAAGGGGAGGGAAGAGGAAAGGATGAGGATCCAATTATCATGAGGGTCTAATATAAACCACAGAGAGAGGATGGAACAAATCTTAACTGATCATAAAGGAATACCTCCCAAAAGGTTACAGCAAGAAAAAAAAATATGCCCAGGTTATCCAGGATGAATTTCCCCTAAATATTAATCAGGGCCCTCCTCCCTCCAAGTCACCCTGATAAGCATAACGTGAAAATGAAACAACATACTGTAGCTCTAGTGCCTTAAAGCAAAGACCTGAATAATAATATCCTCCTAATTCCTGCTCTGAATGAATTAAACAAAGGACGGCTAAAAAATTAAGGAACCAAAGCAATACAACTATTAACAAAAGCAAGCCAACTAATAAAATCTTCATTACCGACATTGGGTAAGGGCAGGACTAAGTAAGCAGTACTATAACTGTTCAGAAAGTATTAACTTAGTAACTGATTCAAACTCCTATAAACTTAAATCTGCATTAGTGCACACACTTTAACCTACCTACATATCCAGGCAAATTATAATACGAATTGTAGTGGCAATATGCTAATATTACCAACAGCCTAATCTGGTTCAAGGTCAGTTGGCATTCATCTGTATCCCTCCCTGGGTCGTGCCTGAAAAATAGGCAGGATTTGTCTAGTGCACTTACCGGTCAACAAAACTAAATAAAATAAAATAAAATAAATAAAAGCAGCCTGGACCAAATCTATACCAGACTTCTTAATGAGCACAGACATAGAAACTATGATAATATGTGGACAATTGAATAGTTACTAATCAAAGCCCAGCTTCTTAAGTGGATAATAGAAATCATTAAAGAGAAATAAAGAAACAACTTGTATTCAGTAGTTTATCCTGTACACAGTTTGTTAACAAGGCAAAAGCCCTAGAAAGTCCTTAATGGGTTAATTAGTTGAGTCGGTCCAGTAAACATAAATGATGCCCCAGGCTGCAAGGAGCCATTTTAGCTAATTGATTCAGTTTGGATCTAGAGCCTGAAGGAGGATGAACTACAGGGCTTTGTTAGTTTCTGCTGTTTGAGGGAGGATGAACTAAAGGGAAGTATTTGTTCCAGCTGTTTTAATTTTGGTGTGTCTTAGCTTGTACTTTGAGGGGGTATGTGATGCAGTGATGTTTGGGATTTGAACTGTTTCTGAGAGCGCAACTCTGTCTGTGGAGTTGCACAGAAAACTGTAAACATATTTACCCTTGTGGGAGGCAGGCTGGGGAGGGGAACCTAGCCAGGAGGCATTTTAGCTAATTGATTCAGTTTGGATCTGGAGCCTGAATGAGTATAAATTACAAGGAAAGTTTTGTTCCTGCCTGAGGAAAGGGTCTGAGGTGCACTGTTGTGCAAGAGGCTGATTGACTCTCATAGGAGTTGGGTAGTCCCAATCCACCCTCCCCATCCTTCCGCCTCCAAGCTCATCCACATTTATTGGGGTGGTGCTGCACTGAATTGGTGGATAGCACAACCATTTGCATCCTCTAACATGTCCTAATCATCCCTGAGATCCAGAGGGGACAAAACAAAATCTGTTACATGGATAGAGATAAGGATCAGTGAGGAAGAGGGGGTTGTACATATACCATGGATAAACCTAGAAGGTGGGAACAGCCTAGGGGATGGGGCAGACAACCTACAACTGTGGGTGCAGCGTGAGTCCGACTGCTGATAGAAATAAGGGGAGGGTGGTATGCTGCAACAGTTGTGGGACAGCTAATTTTTTAGAGGTTGGCATGGAGAGTGGGGGGTGTTTGGTGTGCAGGCAGTTTGAGCAGTTTATTGATGAGATTAGTTTGTTAAGGACAGAGATTAGGAAAGGGATGGGGGCAGTGTGGGGGAACCATTCAGGACCTGGGGCACATAGGAGTGCCCCAGAGGTTGGCAGATATCCCAGACCAAGGGGTGAGAAGAGGGTGTGGAGAATAGACCAATAGTGACACCTCCTCAGGAACCTAGGGGTAAAGAACCAGGGGGCTGGAAGAGGATCCAGAGAAGAGTGAAGCGGCACACAGGATCAAGTGCTGAAACAATGAATTTTAATGCTTACTGCAAATTAAACAAGAAGAGAATCAGGATTAGGTGTAATAATGATCCACGAGCTGGCAGCAAATAGAAGTCTCAGAATAGTTTGACAGTGATAGCTCAGGGCAGAGTACAAGTGTCAAACAATAGGGTTCCCAGTGCTGGCTACAATGGAGGATAAGGAGGGGGAGGAACTCCTAGATGGCACAGGAAGTATGGGGGCTACTGTCATCCCAGCGGGCAGCAGTATGGCAGATGGAGGAGACGGGTATGATGAGTAATAGAAAGAGGGAAATGGGGAGGAGGGCAGGTGGGGAGATTAAAGCAGTGGAGGGGAAAGGGAAAGGGAAGCTAGGGTTAGGTGGTGTTGGGAATGAGTGGGCTCAAGTGGGTAGTGCATATGGGGCAGTAGAGGGTGGGTCAGCCAAGGAAAGTAGTAGGGGAGACAGGATGAGGGTAGGGGCTGGGGAGGAGGCTGGTGAAGCAGGGGGAGTCGTGGATATGCAGAATGGGGTAAAGATTCAGAACAGGGGTCAGGAAAAGGTGATGAGGCATGGGTTTCAACAGAGGAAAGGGGTGGAATCTTAGTGCTGACAGACTCAATATTAAAAGGGGTGAGATGGGGGATTAAAGGGGAATAGCAAAATTGCATATGGGTGGAGTGCATACCAGGAATGACAGCAGGTGGGGGACAGTTTACTCCTAAGTGAGCAAAGAGGGGAAGGAGAAACCTCATATCGTGGTGCACTTGGGGCACGAATGATCAGGAGGAGAACACAGTCAAGGAGGTACAGGAAGAGGTTCTCCTTGACTGTACAGAGGTACAGGGGAGATTCTGACATACAAGTACCTTACAGCGAGAAACAGGGTGCAGGAATACACTATGTTCCAACTAAAAAGTTGTTCCAGGACTAGAGGGCATGGAATGAAGTTGGAGGGAGGGAGATTCAGAGAAAACATGAGGAAGGATTTCTTCACAGAAAGGGTGGTGGACAAGTGGAATACCCTGCCAGTGGAAGTGGTTGGGGCTGAAACAATCATGGGATTTAAGAATGCATGGGATAAACATAAGAGAATTCTGGAGGTCAGTGGTAAGGGGTAACATACTTCTAGAAAAACATAAAGGGAACTTACTGTACAAGCTCAAATTGGCAGACTGGTTAGGCCATAGGCCCTTATCTGCTGACAGCTATGTAGCTATGTATCTTGGAGCTGGGGAAGTTGTGTGAGGAAGCAGGGAGCTCGGTGTCTTTCTCGGAAGTATTCCCAGTACCCAGAGCAAGTGCTGTGAGGAAATTGAGAATAGAGGGGTCAACGCTTGGTTGGGAGCCTAGTGTCAGACCAAAGGGTATGGCCTGGTGAGGGGATGGGGAAGAACTTGAGATAGCAGCACCCTGTATGCCTGGACTGATTACATTTCAGCAAGAAGGGCTCAGGAGTATTAAAACGGAGGCTGGAGGAGTATATAGCAACCAGAGTAGATTTAAAGTAGGTGTGGGGGGAGGCAGTTTGGTGGAATTCAAACAAGATCTCCAGGTAGTGGAGCCAAGAGGGCTTACCCCCATACAAATAGAGATGGAATAAGGAAGGGTACATACAGTTAGTGGTGGGCGAAGTGGGCTCAATCAGCTCCAGCGAATGATTTGGAGAAAAGCGGATTGTGAGTGCTCGCAATGCAAAGTGGAGTACCTCGCATTATTATGAGGAGCGAAGTGCATTGAAACAGCTACTTGCTACTCCGCCTCCACTGGTCACTTCTCTTTCAATTTTTAAGGTGAAGTACATTGGTGGCAGTTCATTTCGCCTCACTTTGCCTTGTTTTTGAGCTCCAAAGGAGGATTTTGCAGTGATTCATGGGAGTTCAGGTCACATGGGCTCTATATTGATCTGCACAGCTTCAGTTCGAGGTAGTATGAGTAAGAAGGAGTAGGAAGGATTAGGAGACAGTGTGCTCTGATAGCTGTCTGTAGGAATCTTTTAAAAGTTGTTCAGAAAGCATTTTTGCTTTTTTTGGGGGGATACAACTGTAGTTCATCAATTGTAGGAAACCCTCCTGTGCTCATATCATCGAGCGTTTTTGTGTGTGGATTTTGAATGTAAATTTACAACATTGAGTGTGTGTTGTGTGTGGTGAAAGACAGTGAAGTGTGCTGTGTGGGGGAGGGGCGTATCTGTGTGTAGGTAGATTTAAGTTGGAGAACTAGTGATTTCTTTGTGTTTTGGTAATATTTTTGTTATATAACTGACTGTGTTACTGTACACATAGTAAAATTGTCAATGATAGTACAAATTTTCTTGCTGCTTGTTGTGTGAATGTGGTGCAGCATTTCATAAGGTCAGGTTGTTTAAATTACAAATTTACATTACGTGGCACTGAGTACACTGAACTTTTGCATTTGCATCGCATTCCTTGTTCAGCATTGTACACAAAGTGTTCTGTGTCGTGTGTGCAGTGTTGCGTGCATCAAATATAATACACCTTTTAAAATTTGTGACACAGAACAATGTAAGTGTAACTAAGTGCAGCAGTGTGAACCTGCTATCCACTGCAGCTGCCTGATTTTGTACTGCGATCGTGTTCTCTGTTCTTAGTGTTGCTGCTTGTAGTGCCGTAAAAATCTGCACTGTCTGTATTCCGTGCCCCCCATGTTGAAAAGGTATTTTTACCAGACTGATTGTTTTGTGACCCCATCAGCACCACTGGTTACTGAAGTTGTTTTAATTACGTGATAGTGTCACAACACAGTAGTCCCTTATCTGTTGCTGAAGCCACAGTTGTTTATTTTGCTTCACATCCAGCTAGCGATAGTAGATGGCAGACCCTCCAGTCAGAAAGTGAATGTATCAAAATCTGAATTTGGTAATAATATTTGTGGTTGATCCCCCAAAATGCCTGCAAAGAGACGTGCAAGTAAAGCTGTTTCTGGCCATGGCAATGTTGGCAGTAAGAGGGTCTGTGGGCATGGTAGTAGTATGTGGACGGAGAAGTGCATTGCTGATGTGAGGAAAGGTACAGTATTTCTCCTGCAATGTTTTTTACAGCCCAATCAGTAGTTTCACTGATAGTTGGAGGAGGTGATGTTTTCCCAGCTGGTGGTGTTAGTGTTACTGGTGTTAGTAGTGGTGGAGGTAGTATTAGCATTGTTGCGTCAAGTTCTAATTCCGACCAGTGTACCGTATCCAAACATATTGAGTGTGAAGCAGTGCAAGTGAGTGACAGTGTAGATGATGTCATACTTCCCAGTAACATCCCATTAACTGGACCTGGTTCTGATGATCATGTCAATGATAGCATACAATGTGATATTCCATCCACTATGGCACTTAACATCACTCATTTTCCATGCAGTGATTCACAGTGTGGTGAAAAAATATCAGGTGATGGTAGTATAGATGCTGATGATGAATGATGTTGCTGTTGTTGCAACATGCAGTCCACATATTAGCATCCAAGCAGAAGATGTGGATGTGTGTGACAGTGACATTGATGAATATGATGATGATTTAATTGACCCCAGTTGGGAACCGGAGAAAAGGAATTAAAAGTGGCTGTGTCTGAAATTTCTGAATCTGTTTGCAGAATCCCCAATAAAAACTTGTGATTTACCGGTTTTAGTGGATGATGATGATGATGATGATGACCCAGTACTCAATATGATAGGTAGTCATGGTGGTCAGTTGCAGTCCAGGTGTGCAGTGACAGAAACATCATGTGCCCCCCCCCACTTCAGTGCTTAAAATAACAGACTTAAATAAGCCACATCATCATGGACATGTTAAAAGCAGAGCATCACAGTCCCTTGTTTGGGATTTTTTTGTTCAAGATGCAAATGATGATTCAGTTGCAATCTGCCAGGTTTGCCATGTGCATGTGAGCTGAGGTAAAAGGGGAGCCATCTTGGGACAGGAGGAGAGCATCGCATTTTAAGAATAGGCACTTGGCTCTGTGGACCCAGCACAAGCTGGCAGCTAATACCAGACTTGGGCGTTCACCCGTATCATCGGCAGCAACCATAGCCAACACGTTATCCCCTTCCATGACTGTTAAGCCCAGTAGGAAATTAAACGTGTGCAGTAGTGCTATAATAAGAGCAGAGGATTAATACAGGCATGATGAGGTGGAGGACCATAATGACTTTGAAATGTTGTCCAGTGCTGGTGAGAGTAGCAGTTTTTGTGGTGGTGGTGGTGGTGGTGAATGCAGTACGTCTAGTGCAAGTGGTACATCAACCCCAGTTGGCAAATCCAGAAAATAACATCATTTCTGGGTTTGTCATTATCACCTGTGCAGTCATCTTCATCAAATGTCACACTCCACCCCTGCCAATGCCATTCATCACAGAGCACAACCATTTGTGACCAACAACACACACCCTGTAAAACGCTTTGTCAGCCCATCGCAGAGTGTTTTGCACATAAGCTGAAGCACCCCAATTATACAGTGTCACGTGAACTTAATGCTGCTGTAGCGGAAATCCTAGCAATTGATCTTTGCCCTTCTGTTTGTGGAGAATTCTGGGTTCCGCGGTTTGCTGCCTGTGCCTGTCCAAAATGGAAAGTCCCATCCATGACATACTTTTCTACCCGTGCTGTTCCCAGTTGTTTTGCACTGTCTCAGACTCAGTAAGATATGCCTTCAACATTCCTCCTCTCCATTCATCCATTTAAGTATGGATATGTGGACAAGTGGCAAAACAGCGGGGAGTTCATATTTGTGTATAACTGCACACTGGGCGCAGGTGCTGGGGGTTGTTTGTGATGCTGGTAGTGTGAATAATCAGTGCAGGAAAGTGGATTATCATGGCAGCAATCTTCCTGGAATTCGCCAGCATGCAACAATTGCTATGTACAGTGTGACCTGTTCACACACTGGTGAGAACATGTTGGACATGGTACTGACTGAAACTGACAGATGGTTAAACCCTCTGTCCCTGAGAGCTGGGTTCATGGCAAGTGACAATGGGTTAAATGTGGTGAAATGCATCACGAATGGTGGTTTTTTTCATGTTCCATGCATGGCCCACTGTTTAAATCTTGTGGTTCAGGAGTTTCTGCAGCATCCTGACATAAAGGAAATGCTGACCATTGCACAACGTATCTGCTGTCACTTTTCAAGATCTGGAAAGGCCCGTGACCAACTGCGGCAGTTGCGATACAAAACAGCCTGCCTCAGCACCGCTTAAAGCTGGAAGTTGTCACCCGATGGAACTCCAAGTTATACATGGCAGAGAGGTTGTATGAACAATACAAAGCCATCACAGAATATCTTGTTATGCAGACTAGCCGTGACAGTTCTGGGTCCTCCATGTCTATGACGACTGAACAGTGGCGCCTCATGGACTCTGTAATAACAATTTTGCGGCCTTTTGAACATGCCACACAGGCAGTGAGTGGCGAGTCTGCCTCCATTAGCCAATCAATTCCACTGCTGTGGGTGCTGAGGCAGACATTGATGAATGTACAGCATAGCCTTGATGTTGCCAGAGACGGTGGCAGCAGTATGTTGCTGCAACACATGCTGACTGTATTCGACCAAAATCGTCACATTGTGAGCATTCAGCGTAGTGACAACTTTGCCATGGCAACAATGCTGGACCCACGATACAAACATCGAATTGCATCAGTACTGGAGAGAGGGACTGAACAGGTAAAAAATATCAGTGGTCAACTGGTTCGCTTGGTTCATGGGGCACAGAAGTCATGTGCCAAGGTTTGCAAACCTCAGCAGCATAATCCAGCTGCAGGTGTAGCTGGAGGACCAGCAAGCATATCATGCAAGGGTAAGGGGACTGTAGTTACTGGTGGTCTGTCATCCAAAGTGGCTGGCGTCAACCCGCTTTGGGAGGCTTTGTCCCAAGTGGGTATTTGTGACATCAATGATTCTGGGGAACAGGCTGATGCATCAACAATAGGACTTAGTATGGCACAGAGAATGGTTGAGTCTTATTTGTCTGAAAACAGGCATCTGACAATAAGAGAAGATCCTCTTTGTACTGGAGTGGAAAGGTCAGTGAATGGCCAGAGCTGACTGCAGTGGCAATCAAGTACCTCACATGCCCACCCCAGTGTAAGTGCTGAGAGGGTATTCAGCTGAGCAGGTGCAATAGTCAGGGATCGTCAGACAAACCTGTCTCCTGCAAATGTTAGTTTGCTAACATTCATTAAAATGAATGAGAGGCACATACCAGCACAGACTGCAACCTCGGTATTCATACCCCGGCCTAGTCATGGTGGTCTTGCTGATGTGGAAATGGAGCATCCTGGTGGCACTGGCAGTGGCTGCCTGAAACGGCCCACCACAGACGTAGGTGATGACACAATGGAGAAATAACTTCCCAGTGGTCAGACTTCAGACATCGATGACTGTGAGGGCAGTTTTCTTTATGAGGATGATGATGTGGTTAATGTTGGCAGGTTTTAACTGCAGTATTTAAAAGGCAGTGTGCCCCCACCCGGACCACCACCACTGGGACTGATGTTATCCAAGTCTGCTGTCACCATCAGTCTGTCTGCCCCCCATGGTCCACCACTACCACCGGGACTGATGTTACCACTTGTAAATTTTCTGGACACATGGAGGATGCATTCTGGGTGAACAGAAAAAATCTGGTGACTCTGTGCCACTTTTGTGCAGGTGACTGAGTGCACCATAAATTCTGGGGGACTTTGTATGTGCTGAAACAGTCTCATTTCACTGTGTTACCACTTGTCAATTTTCTGGACACAAGACAGATGCCCTTTGCACATGCAGAAAAATGAGGCACCAAAACAGCGCACACACACAAAACACACAGACACTTAACAGAAGGAAGGGGCCCCAGAATACAAAGTGTAACGCATACTGAAGAAACAAAAAAAGGGCATAATTACATACAAGGGTCAGGGATGGTGGAGGAATACATTTTATGGTACAGCATGGAAGGTGGGGGGGGGACTTGATGTGAGGAAACAAAACTAATGTGTGATCCTATGGTGATCCAGCAGCAGTTCCAGCATGGACATAATTTGAAGCTGATGTCCCTGTATGTCATCCAGCCACTGCTCCACAGCACTCATCCTCTCGCTGTTCTCCTCAACAGCACTCCAGAGAACTGCCAAGTCAGACAGTGCTACATGCACTTCTCTGGTGTCCACTCCTTCGACAGGTCGACCTGCTGGTGGTGGTGGGGGTGCTGGTGGAGCAACAGGTGCTGCTGTGGCCCTCCTCTTCTTAGTGATGCCGCGCCCGCTATTCACAGCAGCACCCTCTACCACAGAACGGCCAGCAGGTGCAGACATGGTCCATTCTGTGGCAGTCTGCCACTCCAACTGGTGGTGATTAAGCATATGGGTGCGCTGGCCTCCAGTCCCCAGGTGACTCCCCCGGGGGCCACGGCACACCTCCACCGCACATAGGCGACACTTCACCACACTGCTGTCCCCCCCGACACAGTCAAAAAACTGCCAAACAACGGAAGTGTGGGGAGGACCAGGCACAGGCAGAGGAGGGCTAGATGAACTGGCAGTAGGCTGCTCATACTGCTCAACAGTACTGATGGGATCCACATCTGGGCCTGGGGGAACAGGCACATCCTGCATCAAAGGACCTTGTGCTGGACTTGGTGGTGGTGGTGATGGTGGTGGTGGTGGTGGTGGTGGTTGAACTGCCTCAGAGTCAGGAGGTGGTGCTGGTCCTGCTTTCAGGGGTTGGTCACTCTTAAGTTTAGAGCGGTCCAACACAAATGGGCGCCCTTGCCCACCACGCATGCGCATGGTACGACGACGTGTACTACCATGCTCTCCCAGAGCTGCCTGACATTCCCTTACCCTGCTCCATCTCACGACACAAGCACAACACACACACACAGAAAAACAACTAAGTAGGTAAGAAAAATAAAATTTAAAGAAAGAACAAATTAAGTAAAAAACAGTACAGATTAGACAAAAAAATGTAACTTTTAAAAAAGCTGTTGGGTTAAGTATCAAATTTTAACTCTCCTCCTCTGCAATCAAAACACTCCTCTCTCTAGTACACACTCCTCTCTCTCAGTCTGCACAGGAGAAAGTGAAACTGCCTCTGTGACTCATTTCCTTCCTGCCTGGCTAGCAAGCATGTAACTTACAGTACTGTAAGCCATGTGATGTGTGGGGGGGCTGCCAAGTCTGAAACAACAAGTGGATCACTTAGAATCATAATGAGGAATGCGAAGTCCATTGAAATCAATGACTTCACCTTACTTCGCATTCTCAGTATGCCAACGCGAAGTGGTAATGACAAGGTGAAGTGAGCACTTTGCATTGCCCACTCCGCATAGTGGAGTGGCAATGCGAAGTACCCACTTCGCGTGCACTTCACCAGCGAATTTTAAATTCACTGCATCTCTACATACAGTGTTGATGACGATAGTGTTGAATAGGGTAAGGGTGGGAAGGGCACATATTGGAGGGCAGTCTCCTTGAATGTAGGAAGTCTGGGAAACAAAATGGCCGAGCTGCAGGCTCTCATAGAGAGAGGAGGGAGGTGGACATAGCTACATCACCAAAACATGAGTCTCCTAATACCAGGACTGGGACCTGGTGATCCCAGGTTACAAAATATACTGCAGGGATAGGGAAAGGGGCAGAGTGGCAATCTATGTGAGGGAGGGATAAGGTGTGCCAGGAAGAAGGGAGGAGGGTAAACAGAGGCATTATTGATACAATTCCAGGATTCAGGAAACAAGATTCTAAGGATGGTGTTGGTGTATAGGCCACTGTCTCAGGCAGAGGACTTGGACAGACAACTAACCTAGCAGATCAGGAGGGTCAGCAGGAAGGGTAACACCATGATTATGAGGGACTTCAATCTGCTTGGGGTGGATTGGGGCACCTCGAGCATGAGGGAGCAAGTCCTTCTTGAGGCTTTTCAGGACAGCTTCTGTTACAGATGGTAAACGAGCCAATCAGGTTAGGCAACACTCTGGACCTCATGCTGTCTAATGGGGAGTTTGTTAGAGGCATGGGGTGGAGGATCCACTGGCAGGGAGTGACCACCACACAGTGTGGTTCTCACCAGCATAGGCAAGGAGGCTGTGGAACAGGGACCAGGGTGTTGGACTTCAGGCAACCTGACTTTGGTAGGATGGGGAAATAGTGGCCGGGCACCTAGCCATAATCCACCCACACATGGATGCTGGCCAGAAATGGGAGGTCATCAAGCTAGGACTTGCAAAGGCCACCAGATTCTGTCCGAGACACAAAGGAAAAAGGCTAGGGCCAAGAAACCGAGTTGGTTAAGCAGGGAGGTATTGGAAAGGTGAGGGCAAAAGGGCAGCCTTCAGGAGATTCAATAGATCCAGGTGGGGGCAGGATAGAGAGGAGTACCTGAAGTAATCTAGAGGTGACCAGAGTAGTCAAGGCAGCCAAGGCTTACAGAGAGCTTAGGCTGGCACAGGGTATCAAGGATGAGGAAAAGGACTTCTTCAGGTACATAAGAGAGAGAAGGCTCTGCAAAGACCAAATAGTAAGGATAAAGAAGGATGGGAGTGGGCAGAGAAAGGGGCACAACAGGCAGAAGGGCTAAATTAATACTTCTGTATTTACTAAGGAAAAGGATGGGTCAATGCCTCAGGGGATAGGGAGGGTAGGCACAGGGGGGAGGGGGTGACAGATGGGGAAATCACTATGACCAGGGTACTTGAAGGTTTAAGGGCACTGAGGGTGGATAAGGCACCAGGACCGGATGACATACACCATTGGGTAGTAGTGAAGGAACTGGCGGAGGTCCTGGCAGAGCCATTGGCAGATTTGTTCAATACCTCTCTGGAAACAGGGTGCATGCCCCAGGACTGGAGCATGGCTCACGTGGTGCCCCTCCACAAAATCGGACCCAAGGATAATCCAAGGAACTATAGACCAGTAAGCCTCACATCCATTGTGGGAAAGTTAATGGAGACAATCCTTAAAGAGAGGTTAGTAACCTCGAGAAGGTAATGGTCTCCAGGATGGGAAGTAACATGGGTTTGTCTCTGGCAGATCCTGCCAGACCAACCTGGTTGACTATTATGACTGGGTAATCAGTAAACTGGACAAGGGCCATGTGGTAGACGTCCTGTATCTGGATTTCAGCAAGGCATTCGACTCGGTGCCATATGGGAGGATGATTAGCAAGTTGGAATACCAGGGAGCAAGGAAAAAGATACTAACATACTAATTGTCAGCAGATTAGGCCTTACGGTCTATCGAGTCTGCATGAACCTCAGATCCCTAGTTAGGTACCGAGGCCCTCCCCCACTTGTGTTCCAGAAACCCCTATCATCCATCCCCCCCCCCCCGGGCCAGGCCATCATCTGATACATCCACTTTCTGTGTCTGTCCCACCCTCTCTTGAACTCCTCCACTGTGGATCTCTGAATCAGCTCACCAGGCAATGCGCTCCAAGGATCCACCACCTTCTCAGTGAAAACCTCCTCCTTTCCCCTCACCCTTCCACATTCCAACTTCAAATCATGCCCTCTGGTGATACCTCCTGCTTTAGTCTAAAGATCCCCTCCGTTTTACCCTATTTATTCCCTTGAGGTACTTGAAGACCTCCAATCATGTCCCCTCTCTCTCTCTCCAATGAAAACAGGCAGAGCTCCTCAAGTCTGTCCTCATACATCAAATCCCCTAGTCTTCTATCATCTTAGTTGCCCTCCTCTGTACCATCTCCAGGAGCTGTATGTCCCTCTTCAAGTGTGGTCTCCAGTACTGTACACAGTACTCAAGGTGTGGTCTAACCAGTCCATTGTACAGTGGCAGAATCACTTCCTGCTCCTAGAGGTGATCTCCCTTATGATGCATCCCAACATCCTGTTTGCTTTGCTAGCCACCCTCCTGCACTGCTCAGAGTTATTCATACATGCATCCACCATGACCCCTAGGTCTTTTTCCCCTGTTGAGGCCTCCGGTGCCTCTCCTCCCAGGGTTTACCTGTGTTTAGGGTTTCCCTGCCCAAGATGCAGCACCTTGCACTTGGTGATATTGAAATTTAATTTCCATGTGTCAGCCCACCTTTCCAGGGTGTCCAGGTCCCCTTGCAGGGCCAACCTCCCCTCTTCCCCCCTCAACTACTGCTCCCATCTTGGAGTTGTCAGTGAAGAGACTCATTTCACACCCTATACCCTCCCTGATATGTATGGATTAAACAGGATCAAACCCACGACTGAGCCCTGCAGTACCCCACTACCAACCTCTCTAGGGTTCGAGAGCTCCCCACCAACCACTGCTCTCTAAGTGCATCCAGCTAGCCAGTTTTCAATCCATCTGACCATCAAAGGGCCTACTCCCAGCCCTGTTTCTCCACCAGACCATTGTAGGGACAGAGTCAAACGCCTTGCTGAAGTCCAAGAATAATATATCCACAGGCTTTCCCTGTCCAGTTTTGATGTTACCCATTCATAGAACTCCACAAGATTGGTTTGACATGATGTACCTGGCACAAACCCATGTTGCCGACTATTCAGACCTCCCACCTCCTCCAAGTACACCCAATTGTTCCTTTAGTATACTCTTCATAAATTTTCCCACCACGAGGTCAAACTGATGGGTCTATAGTTACCTGGTACTCCTCTTGACCCCTTTATGGATTGGCACCACATGTGCCTCTCACCAATCCCTAGGTACCCTCCCTGTCTCAAGCGACATGTTGAAGAGCTCCGCCAGGGGTGCAGCCAGTATGTCTGCCAATCCTCATAGTACTCTCAGATGAATGCCATCCGGCCCATGAGTTTTATCTTTTTAGGGCCTTAAGGGCTAACCACACCCTTTCGATGGAGATAGCATCATCTGTCCCTCCACCTTACTGGCCTTTTATCGTTATCCTGATGTGGCACCCCTGGGGTACCTCTCCCTCCCTCTTGCTCCATTTCTGTTGCTCCCCTGATCCCATTCACCACCGTTTCTATCCCCATCTTGCCTTGCTTTGTAGATATCCCATTTCCTCCCTAGTGAACACAGAGATGAAGTACTCATTTAATACCTCTGTCTGGTCCCTTGCCTCTTCCACCCATCCTCCTTCTGATCTCAATCTGCCGAGATGGCCTTAGTTTTCTCTGCTCCCCAATGTACTGGAAGAACCCATTTTCCTCTCCTGTATCCCCTGTGCCAGCTGCTCTTTACTGGACTTTGCCCCTGCACCATCGGGTGACTTTGCTAGATACAAGATGGTAAATTCCTTTCCCTATCCTCTCGTAGTTTTATATTTTTGTAGGCAGCCTTCTTTCTCTGACCGCTACCTGAACCTCACTGGACCACCAGCATGGTTTATGTGACCTTGCTCCCTTATGCTTCACCTTAGCGCAGGTCCTGACTGCCTCATGAAGTCCCCGTTTTATGACCTCCCATCTCTTTTCCACATTTGTCATTGTTGTAATCCCCTTCAAGTGATCCTTGAGAATATTTCCCATGCCCACAAAGTCTGCTCCCCGAAGTCCACTGCCAGTGTCCTAGATCTCTTCCACCCTCCCCATGCTTATTTGAAACCAGACAGTATTGTGGTTGATCCCAGTCAGGGGATCCTCTACAGCCAGGTCCTTTACCAGATCCCCATCTGCCAGAACCACATCCAGGACATGCCCCTCCCTTGTGGGCTCCATCATGTGCTGTGTTAAGAACACATCCTGGAAGCCATCCAGCAGCCTCTGCTCCTTGGCCACCTTAGAGGACACGGTTCCCCAGTTTGTACCTGACATATTAAGGTCCCCCATCAACACTACTCCCTCCCCTTTTGGTCCACACTGGGCAATGATGTTGTCCAGCAAACGATGATGAATTGGATCAAGAACTGGCTGCAAGGGAGGTAACAGAGGGTAGTGGTGGGAGGGAACTCTCGGCTCCAAGGGCTGTAATGAGCAGGGTGCCGCAGGACTTGGTACTGGGACTGGTGTTGTTTGACATTTTCATAGCCAACATCTCACGTGGCATTAAGAACAAGATTAGTCTTTTTGTAGATGACACCAAGATCGGTGCGGTGGTAGATGACATAGTAGGGTAGCAGGGGCTTCAGGAGGATCTAACAAAACTTGAGGACTGGTCAAACACATGAGCTGGGGCTCAGTGCTAAGAAGTGCAAGTCATGCACTTGGGAGCAAGGAACCCAAGGAGGTGTTATCCATTGGGAGGGTGCTGATAGCTACAACAGAAGAGGAGAAGGATCTTGGGGTGATAATAACGGGGCAAATGAACCACTCAGCAGAGTGCAGGAAGGCAGCAGCTAAAGCCAACAAGATGCTAGGGTGTATTGCTACAGTAATCACCTCCAGAAGGAGGGAGGTGATCCTGCCTCTGTAAAGATCATTGGTGAGGTGGCACTTGGAGTACTGTATGCTGTATTGGCGCCCAAACTTGAAGAGAGATGTTAGATTACTGGAAGGGGTCCAGCACAGAGCAACAAGGATGATCATGGGATTGGAGGACAAACCCAATGAGGGGAGGTTTAAGGAGCTTAACATGTACTTCCTGGAGGAGAGGAGGGATGGGGAGATATGATTGAAACGTTTAAATACATGAAGGGTATAAGCAAGACTGGTACAGGTCACACCGGGAGACCAGCAACTTGTTGTTCAGTGTGCCTTCCTGGTGAAACATTTCAATAAATAGAATAAAAATAAGCAGAGGGAGATTTTTAAATTGGGGGGAAGAGACATGATGGGGCATGGTCTGAGACTGGAGGGAAGAAGATTCAGGAGAGAAATGAGGAGGCACTTGTTCACAGAAATGGTAGTGTCTATGTGGAATGCGCTGCCTGAAGAGGTGGTGTCCTGTAAGTTGGTGGGGTGGGACAAATTGAGGGGAATATCACCTTGATGGGGAGGGAGGGAGGGCAGCTGCAGTATTAGGGATTGCTAGCTGCACACTCGAGCAGACTTGATAAACTATATGACCTGTAACTGCTGGCAGTTTCGTATGTTCGAATAAGGCTTGTTCCAATTACTGAAAGTAAAAATGAAACTAAATAAATGGCTCTATATTAATGCATTGAAATGGCAACTAATTAAATGACAGAGCCCTTTGTATACCTGGGCCCATCTAAAACAAAACCTAAGACCCACCCTCATATATAACCTAAATACAATACAATATGATAATAACAGTAGGCTTCTATAAAAACAGCCTGGGCCATACGTGTTATGGACATTCTAACAAGAACACTACTGAAAACAAGGTTAACATGTTACAAATTAAATAGCTGCTTAGTCAATACCCACCATCAAAAAGAAAATAATAGGAACCAATGAAAAAAAGAAAAAAAGAAAAACTACAAAACAAATAAAAATCCAAAATTCAGTCTGTTAGTATCTCATTAACTAAATGTGAATCCCCATCTGTCCACTGAATCCTAACTAAATTAAATATGGGCCAACAAACATAAATGAGAGCCCAAGGTGACCTGATAATGAATTTTGCTTTTGTAACAGTCCCACCTTCAGTGCAGTTCTCCTTCGATGCAAAAACATACTGTAGATATGAGATAAAGACAGAATCCAACTGCCAGTCAGCAGCTGAAAACAAATATCCGAAACCTGTCAAGCCGCCGCTGCACCTGAGGAGACGCTAAAAGTGTCACAAAAAATTAGCCAAGTCCACATAAATGAAATTCTAACCAGCAAACATGAATGAAACCTCAAGCTGAATTGATGCAGAACTCTGCTGCGATTCAAGGGACTCATCATTAGGACAATCCTGATTTGATGCAGGAATGGGGCTGTAGCATAAGGTAAATTCAAACTGTAGGCCGATAACTAAAAGTGATTATCTGAAATCTGCCATGCAGCTACACCTCTTGGAGATGTACTGATCAACAGGAGGTGATTAGTCTCCTGGAACAAAAATCTCCCAGGCTTCAGACAGCAATGTGGAGGGTCTGTAAGCAGAATAATTATTTGGAAGTGGACTCAACAGTGCGGCAGAAATTACTCCACTGGATCACTGATTAAGTGTTGAAGATAATCTAGTCTCTCAAATGTGTTCCAAGGACCCTTAGTAAAGAAATCAGATTCCTGAGACCTGCCAAAGGGCAGCTGAAGAAAAAGCAACACAGTGGCTGAGCCCTGCACCTTATCTATTGGTAGCAATGTCAGATTATAGGGAGCAGTCCATTGCACAGATGGATTCAGCTATTTCTTGGGCAGCAGAAAAGGGGGAAATATTAGAAACAGCCCAGTCCTTGTTCTGAAGGTAGCAAAGATGTATTATAGAGATGAGCCAGATAACAAGTATCCAAAGGCTAATTATGCCAGGGTATCTCAGGAATCCAAGTTTACAGAAACCGAGAGGAGTTTGAAATGCTCCACGGTTCCATACTGGAGAAACAAATCTCGCATGAAAACAGCTAAAACTTACTGCAGCAGTACATCCATAGTGGGCCATCACTCCAGTGGGTCTTTCTGAAAATCTGCAACAAGGAGCTATTTCAGTCAGTGTTTGCTCCTTGCATTGCTTTTTCCCATCTGGAGAAACCCTTGTTCAAACTTTTGTTGCAGAGTTTGTTTTCCCTCACTTCTTGCACTTCCATGACATCTTCAGCAATCAGCTGCCCTGAAGGGCTTATAAAGCCATTGCATAGTCGTTGAAAAGGTGAGGACCATCAGTGAAAAAACATTAACGATCAGGGTAAGGTGTGCAAATTTCAAGTTGTTTTCCCACAAAATTTTAAAGAGAGGAATGAAGGCTCTCTTGCCGCTGAATTGTCAGGAGTAATAGTTATCTATGGCGATGCCCCTGAAATTGCAATTGCCTCTTTTCCAAGCTCTGGTTAATATAGTACACTTGGTGGCATAATTGTAGAAGCACACAATTGCAGCCGACCCAGTGGCAGTGAGGTCATACCTCTCAACTGTACCACATTACGAAGAACGCTCTCATTTTACTTCACAAAGCTCATTGCTCCACATTGTGAGGACTTGTCCACATTCAGTGTTAACATTTTAAAGCAAATATCTATAGTAAATGATGCAAAAAATATACTATTCAATTAATAACAGACTTTCTGAACATAAATGCAGATATTTTAACAGTGTTCTGAGCTTCTTAGGTAAAGATTTGATTAAGTGTTCCACATTTTGCTCATTTGTTCCACATTTGAGAGGCAATGTTCCACATTTGGGGACAAAAGGTTGAGAGGTATGGTGAGGGTTGAAGCACTGGATGCTACACCTCGCGCCATGCTGGCAACCTGGGTTGGGAACGATCCCAGGTCATCAGGAGTCAGTGGGGGTGGGAGATGGATTGAGTGACGTGGCAGCTCTCCCTCCCAGGTGGGGACCCAGCAGTGACTGCTGCAAGGCTGCCCCCAGGTGGAGGCCCGGAGGAGGTAGAGCAGTTGGGAGCGACTACGGTGAGGGAGGGTGCCGTGGGTCACTTCACGTGTATGCCTACACACACGAGCAGACAACTGCAGCAAGAGGCAGGAGAAAATTAGTAAAATGGAGCAGACAGGCTCTATGATGGCTCCACAGCACCTGCACCAGTCCCTGGAGTCTAGATGTTGGTCTCCAGGAAGGTAAAGTCGATGCCCTTCACCTCAGCCATGTCACTGGGGGCAACCCATGGAGGATTTCCAGGAGGGTCAAGGGTGGGAAATGGAAGATCCTGAGACTGTGCCCTCTGAGGGGCCAGAGCCTCCTGCCAGCTCGCCATGCACCCCTGTCACCAAAGTTGGTGGGAGGTGGCAACGGGGTCAAACAGCTAGATGGAAAAAGAAAAGAAATGCACAATTATGGAGCAGGGACAGAACCCTGGTCTAAGGCAGGAGTATTCAGAGATCTATGTGCCTTCTCCAGAGGCAGTGGAGCAAATTAGAGATGTCCATGAGGGAGCTAAGTAATGTTTGGATGAAGTCCAAAATGTTCACCTTACCCTCAGCACCCTTTGGAACACCGTAAATTCTAAAGTTGTTCTGATGGAACAGTTTCTAGATCATCGCATTTTCAGTAAGTTGTTGGGTATCTTGAAGCACACGAGTGAGCAACTGCTCCAGGCAATCAACTCGCTATCTGTTTCAGAGACTTGTTTTCTAAGAGTTGCATTTTCTTTTCTATGGTGGCAATAGAGGAGTTTAGTTCTTGGTACAATGATCTAGTCTCCTCCTGAAATACTCTAATTTCAGCTAAAAGAGCTGGAATTGCAAGGCTGCTGTGAATCTCTTTGAAGGTTTGGCCAAAATGGTTGAGTCTGTCCGCTGTGGCATACTGTAGTTGTTGTAATCTAGGTCGAAGATTATGAATTTTTGTATTTTTTGGGCCCCCGATGTCTTCCCATGCACAAAGAACCTCCTTGACATCAAAATTGAAATAGATGGCTGAAGAATACAAATGCAGAGAGGATAAATCTGTAAGGTCCCTACAGAGCTCTTTGCTTAGGCTTCCATTTTAACACTGACATCACTGAAAGTCATGTGATTCACTTTCTTTTATCATTATGTTAATGCAACCCGAGAGCTGCAAGCTGTTCAGGACTGGCTTGGTTTACCAAATCATTGGCTAATCCAAGATGTCAGTACACAATGGAACAGCACATTTTATATGCTGCAGCACTTGCAGGAACAGCAGTGTAATCTATATGAGTTATCTATTGACCAGGATATTGGTAGGGTACTGCTACACCAAGATTGGAGCATCACTGAGGGTGTGGTCCAGGTTGTGTCTCTCTTTGTGAAATGCACCTGTGACCTAAGCCAAATACAACTTCATTGAGTAAGGTTGTTCCAGCTGTCCATCTTCTCATATCAACCATGGAGAGTTTCCAGGAGTGCAGCACTATGGAATTGTTTCCAGAACCCATCAAAGAACTCATTAAGGGGCTTACTAGGGAGCTAAGATCACAGTTTTTAACTATACATGACAATACTACCTGTTCGCAACCATGTTAGACCCAAGATTCAAATGTGAGGCACTGTTCTAATCTCTGCAAAGTCACAGAGTGAGTGATTACCAACAGCAACTGTATAGTGAACTTGAGGGAGTCATGAAGGAGATGAACCAGTTCCATTCAGAGGATGCTGGAGGGTCAGACAGTTCTGGAACAACTGGAGTCAGTCGCACTGGCAACCCAAGTGATAGTGGGTTGGGTGGTGGTATGCCACTGACAATGAGGATGACGGCTGATGCAGGGAGATAGGGTGAGTCAGCAGGCCCATGACACTGTTCCTTAGGTTACAAAAGCACAACATTATGACTAGTTGCTGCTCACAAGTTCTTTGCTGAACAAGCGGTGGCAGAGGACATGTTTGTTGCCACATTCTGTTGAGTAGATGCTCACTAATTATTTGGATAAACCAGCTGTGGACATTAAAGTTGACTTGCTTGCATACTGGAACACCAAAAAGGAATCATGTCCTAATTTGTCCCAGGTAGCATGTAAATATCTTTTGTGCCCACTGACAAGCATACCCTTGGGGTGCCTCCTCAACACTGCAAGAGGTATTGTTCTAGCGCATCATTCCCATCTGTAGGCTGAAAATGTCCAGCAACTTTTTCATGAAGCTCAATACGCATCTGCTTGATTCTTTTGAGTGACTAGGGTGTACTAATCAACCTGACAATGTGCTGTCACTACCTGCCAGCTTTGGATATGGAATTGACAACTATACTTATGGCTTTCTGATCTCTGCTCTTGATTTTCCTAACAAAGATTCTGAATAATGATGTTAGATGGGTTGCACTCACACTTGCAGCTTGGTATTATGACTAATCTTATGGCTGTATGGACACTTCTGATGTTGAAACAACAATGATCTTGGAAAATTACTGAAATTATTTTTGTCTCCTGTTTTTTTTTTTATGCAATGTGATTTCTCCTATCTTTATGCTCTATATCCAGGCACTGGTTATAAAAGTTACTTCCTACTATGCCACTAACTTTCAGGCCAAACAGTGATCCAAATAACAGTATGTAGAGGATAATGTATGGGGATTTTTCAGTAAACACACTGTAATTGCTTCTAGAGGTTACCATGACAACTTTGTAAACCTCAAGAGTGAAGCTCGAGAGGTTTACAGTTGTCACGGTAACCTCGAGAAGCGTTTCAGCGAGGTTACCATAATAAAACCCATACATTATATTTTATAGTGTATGGGCAAAACTAAACTGAGCACCAGTCCAAACTAAGTTAATCCTTACTATTTCTTGATTCCCCATAGCACCGCTCAGATCTATGACAATCGGTCGACAATTTCATTGTCGACTGACATTACAGGGACTCCTTTATGTCAACCACATTTGCAGTCAGCATAAAGGGAGTCACATCAAACTTTGTATTCTTTGGGGATCTTTGCCCCCCGAACCAGGCTTTGCTCACTGCACCCCCCCCACTACTTAGATAATCAACTCTGAGTTGGAGTTGCTTTAGGGAAGGGGTGCAATACCCCCAGAAAGCAGTGCTGTGGTCCCGTGCCAACACTACAGCGACCTGGCGCTGTTGTCACTGTAGTGTCGGTTGTGGTAAAGTTGTTGAGGCAGCGTTGGTATACCACGCTGCTCTCCCTTGGGGCCAGCTCTCACCGCTGCTGCCGTTCATTGTGAGCCACTGATTTAAAGCTGCGCATGCACAGATGTATTCCCGTTGTTATAGTATCAATGTGACATTGTCAAGAGGAGTTAGCAACCTTTTGACATCACATCGATACCATAACAGCATTGTAAACAGTTTGATTTCAGTTAGTAACAAGAGCTCCCCATACATTGTAAAAAGTAATAAAATATATAAATATAAAAAACATCCATTAAATTTGCTCCACTGTGCAACTCAGCTTTGCTTTCCTGTCTTTAGAACAAACATAGTCTTTCGTTTTTAATTCCTTCCTCTGTGTGCTGTGCAATTTGCTTTATTGATTCCTTCCTGGCCTCCAAAACAGATGTTCATTTCATTTTTTTCAGTACCCCTATCAGACAAAGCAGAACAAGCAAAGAAAATGCCTGAGCTTTTAAAGGAAACACCAGTTACCTTTGTGTGCTCTCTGTTGGTGCATATGCCTCCGATTAACATTTTGTGTAATACTTGTTTCTAACTGCACTTTCACAATTTTGGCATTAAAACTTATGTTTAGAAGAGTGCTCAAAAACTTCCATTTAGCAAAGCTGCTGGCAGCCATTTTGTGGGAGCCATTTTCTCCCATGTCAGGGATATGCTAATGAGCCCATGATGGCTCAGCACATTGGCCAAAAAGGGCATATTAGCATATCCCTGGTAGGAAGCAGGTGACTCCTAGATGTGTGCCAACGGGTGGTAGCCTAGCTAAATGTAAGTTTTCAAATACTTTTTTAACTGAAGTTTTAACACAAAAATGCACTTAAAAAATAGGGTCAAGGAAGCAGGTCATTGGCAGTGACAAACTATAAAAATGTTCTTGAGTTTTACAGTTTTAGGGAACTAGGGACTGTTATATATTTAAGCAATAATGCATGACAGGGTGTGTGTCATGCTGGGATAACATCCCGCCTTGGGTAGTTGGGCATGAGGCCAAAGGTTGAGTCGTTGAATACTCAGGGTATGATGTTATCCAGCATGACATACTTCTGAAATGCATTATTGCTACTATATAATGGCTCGCTTAGAAGAAAAAAAATACAAAAATGTTTAAATGATTTTTCTTTATTTTAGCTGAGTGTAGGAACATGTTTAGGAAAATAGCCGCAGTTTCTGTTTTGCCCACTAGATGGTGCTGACACATACTGTCTTGTGTTTCTTCACAGGTTTTCTTGTGTGAACAGGTTTGTGTCTGTGCTTGTTTATTTATTTATTTCTATCTAGGATTACAATACCTTTGAGCGAGGCTCTTTACAAAGGTTCCATGTCAGCGTGTGCAACAGTCATCATTTTTAGTTACAAATATATAGCCATTGACTTACAGACATGTAATAACCAGTACAAAGACTTGAGCTATGAGCCAGACAAGGGAAGGGGGGGTGGGTGGTGGGGGGAATGAGGGTAGGAGATCGAGGGGAGAAGGAGGTGCAGGTGGTAATGGGGAGTATGGGAGGTGGTTGGGGCAGGGGCAAGACTGGAGATATGAAAGGGAGATGGGTGAGGGCGGGAGACAGTGCAGCCAGGGGGCCTTGTCGAGGGAATATGACAGGTAAGTTGCTAGGGATGCTAGGGTGCTTGGGTCTGTGACAGGTTTTATCGTGTCTGCCCCTGGAATTTATTTTTCATTTGTAAGTAATTCATCCATTTCTTATGCTATCTGACTACCTTGACCACTGAGCCAATGGAAGGACCACGGCTGCTTAGCTAACTACAGTACCAACAGTAGGTACCATCGATGTGTTCTGCTGGAGGTACTGCTTTATTTTGTTTGAGGAGGGCAGGGATGGAGGATGTGCGATACTTGCAGCAGATGAAATAAATTTACTTTTCATGGTGCTTTTTTTTCCCAAACTGAGTGATGTCAGTGAACTATGCGACAGGCAGTTATGGTGTCCACAGTTTACTGAAGCCGCTTGGTTTGGAGAAGAAAAAGGCCATGAAAATTTAATTTATTCCATTAGGTTTGTGTGCTGGGGGAGAGAAGACTGTCACTTGGTGGGAGGGAGGTTTTCTCTTTTATTTAATAGTAAAGGTGCGGGGACTGTGAAAGCACCTTTGTGAGTAGGAATCATGGTAGTGGGTTGCCGAGAGAGGATCAGTGAATTGGGCCCCATGGACTGATTCCTTTACAGTTGATGCAGTATTCTAGGTGTGGGACTATACCCATGATGTTATACTGATACCATCATGGGTCTAGTCCCAGACTGACCAATCAGAGCCCAGGATTCTTTATTGCCATTGTATAATTTAGTTCATATTAGTTCAACACTGTTTCTTGTTATCACAATGTATGTAACTTTCTGTTCTATTTGGAGGAAGGCCCTTTGTGGTTATAAATATGTATTCTGAGTGCTTGCTTGAACCACAGACCAGAATGGTAATTTAGGCTACAGTTCTGTCCCACCTCAGTGAGAAATGTGTTCATACTCAAGCATAACTTCATTGATTGTGCTCAACCAGGGCTCAGATGACACCAAGAAATCACATCTATTGAATCTGAAAGTTTTAGAATGAAATTTGCATTACTGCCAGAGATATATATGCAAGAAATCATGGCAGCTGGCTGTGAGATGGGCAGGAAAATGGCTGAGTTCAGCTGCCAGTGCTTCATCGATGGGCACTATTAGTGCTTTGAGGAATTTTCAGATTCCAGTGAAATTAAATTTTATGGAATGTTTGAAATTCTGCCAAAATTCTGTTGAATGTCACCAGAAACAGAATGGTGGAATTTCACAACAGAAAAATGGGTAATGAATTTTCTGCAACATTTCTGCAGAATTTAATTCAGCAGATCTCAATATTTTTCATGGAAATGGTTATGGAATTATTTTCTACAGAAAAAATGCTGTTCCACAAAATATTATTCTGTGGATTTCAATATTTTCTGCAGAACTGGTTGTGGAATGATTTTCTGCAGAATAATGCTGTTACACGGAATATTATTCCATAGATTGCAACAGGCAGAATTCCACAGAAGAACCAGTGAATTTCCAGCAGAAATTCTGCCAGCAGAATGGTCATTCTCTGCTAATTTTACCAGTGGATTTCCGTATTCTGTATAGCACTGGACCCTATTGAAATCAAGGGCATGGTACAGTAGGTGCTCCGAGAGAGTACTACCTTCAAAAGTTCGGTATCTACTCTGGAGGAGAACCCTTACAGAAATAATTATATGAAATGTTTTCATGCTGCACACATAAAACTACCCAAATTATATGTGTGCTGCAAGTATGATTTAAATGTTAAACTGACTGCATGCACATGGCATGCGTGCAGCAAGCAAGTGTGGAAACTATGTTTTTTTATGCTAAATTGGGAAAGACTGCATGCATGTGGCATGCATGCAAAAAACAAGTGGTCATTGATAACTGCACGCATAAAAGCTAAATGACTTGTTCAGGATCACACCATACACAAGTGGGGGTTGATGGGTTTGAAACCCAAGTCTTCATGCCTCTAAGTCTCCTGGCTTGCAGTTCAGTGCCTTTAACCGCTAAGTCATACTGTCTGCACACATATGACTCACTTGTACTTCAATACATATTGTATCTGACTACATCGGCATGCATGCGGCATGCTTGTAGTCACTACTGTGCTTTTCAGTTTTCTTTTTCTACTCTTACATATCTCAGTTTCACAGCTGAACTGCAGCACACATACCAATGGAAACACAAGTGGGTTTTCCCACCCACAAAACCACTTAATTACTTCTGTCTGGCCTGTACTCCTACTATTTTCTCTCCATAGTTTTGCAAACAGAATTTAAGGTGCAAACACAAAAGTAGCATTAACTTGACACACACCCACATGGCAAGTCCCCCCCCATGCACACCCACTGTAGTGGGTACAGTCATGCTGCTACAGACAACCCACCAAGTATGGATATAAGCAAAAAGTCTCTTACTTCAGTACTAGGGAAACAAAGGCAAGAGTCTTAAAAAGATGATGTCCATAGGTCAGAGTGCTGGGGCGTACCCCCTTGAAATGAATGGAGTTATTTTTTGTTAATATTTTATATGTTATGATGGTGAATTGGAGAATAACAAAGGCCACTGTTCTACTAACAAGGCCCTTGTCAGCCGAGCGGTGGCCTTCATTAATCTCCAACTCTCCATCAATAATGTATAAAATAGTAATAAAAAATACCCCAATCATTTCAATGGTGCACACCCCTGCAGTCTCCTTTACCCATTGTCATAATGTGCCTGAACATGGGGATGTGGAGGTCAGCGTCACTGTGGGGGGGCATAAGCCTGACTATAGTGGGGCTCCAATAGTCTGTGAATACCATGCCACTCAACTGTCTGTGAATAAAAGGGACAGCTCTAGAATGTCTATAACATCTCTAAAAGGTACAACTTATTTGTTTTGACTGAAAAGTGATATGCAAATCAGGAAAAATTAACATGTATAAGATTCATCTGTATATATCCCAGAGCAGTGCATCAGATTTGGGCTTAAACACACCCAGACACTAATCAATTTTTTTCCTGGCTGAAGTTCTGCCCCCTCCCCCAAAAAAAAGAACTTTGTCCCGATTTTTCGCCCTGACTTCATTCCATTCAATACCCATCTCCTATGGGTCATGAAGCCACCTAGAGGTGAAGAAATGTGAAAAACACATCAATATTTCAGTCCTTCCTCCTTCCCTAATCCTCCTGTAAAAAAATTCTTTACTTTTACTTACCCGGCCATGTGACCAGAACCTTCAGCCTGTCACAGTGTGCCAACAGCCCAGTTTTTAGTCTGCCCCCCCTCAGCTTCTGCCAGAAGCAGGAAGCTAGAATCAACCATCACAGGTCCCCAACGTGGTCCGCGACCAAGTTATCTCACCAACCTAACCCACCCAATCTGGGTTGCTTGCTTCTTGCTTGGTTGCTGCTGTGGTTGTTACCACACTGCACTGATCAAGACCTATGAAGGCCACCCACGCCACTTTCACCACTACTGCTAAGCCTAGCTTGCTGCAGTGGGGGTCTGTGCTGTTTTTTGTTTGCACGGCGAGTCTAGAAGA
This sequence comes from Neoceratodus forsteri, assembly GCA_016271365.2. Lineage (NCBI taxonomy): Eukaryota > Metazoa > Chordata > Ceratodontiformes > Ceratodontidae > Neoceratodus > Neoceratodus forsteri. Next base: position 1,166,955,125 of record CM028129.1, on the reverse strand, counting down.
GTAAGTAGGTAGCCTAGTCTTGCGTTACCTTCTAGCTCACCCTCTGCCCCTTCAATCATCAGGGGAGATGGACACTCACTAAGAGTAGACCAACAAAGATATGCTGCCACAACACTGCTATTGAGAGTTCAGTGCTCACTGACTCCACCAAGTTGTAGTGTGCAGTCTGTCTACTCTGTGGCAGGAAAGACAGTGTCGCACTTGCAAGACTCATGTGCTCTTTCTTGGTTGGAGCTCATCCACATCACATGTGATTGTGCCACCGCTAATAGGTGTAGAGAGTTGACAACACAATACAGACACTGTTGAGTCTGGAGCATACCGGCAGCATGAGCACACACAGGCCAGGTGGGCACTTATTGTGTAAAAGATTAAATCCAACTTTAATGCCATTATTGCCACACCATAAGAACAACCTAGGCACAAATACAGGGGGGGGGGGCAACTGCCTCTGCCCTACCTAAATGACACTGCTGCCTAATGGTAGAAATTTATTCTCAGATGCTAATGTAATGGTTTCCACTGTGTTCTGAGGTACTGTATCTCCATGTTTCATGATGTGTCCTGCTCTTCATGTGAGTTAGTGTCCCTCATTATTCCTCATTTCGAGTGTCCATGTCCCTCATCTCAGTGACAAAATGTGCAGTTTGGTGCATGCTTCCAACACCCCACTTAGCACAAAGAGTGCTAAGCATGGCCATAGTGTACATGCTCAATACAGAATGACAAAGGGAAAGCAAGTGAGATGAAACAGTCATGGAGAAACACATTTGTAGCACTAATAATGCATAAGGGGTTTGCATGGTCCAAAGCAAAAAGGATAGGCTTCACAAAACAGGGGCCCCTCTTCGTACATCTGGAATGGGGGATGTTGACTGGCTATATCCTAGGCATTTAATGCAGTAAGCAAACAATACTTTACAAATTAATGGCGATTTAATGACAAAAATCAAAAGCCATTAAACAACTTGCAAAAGGATCAGAATTAATGAGGTTACCTAATTTTTATGGGAATCCAAATAAACATGTATTTTAATGACTCTAATTGTTAGTAGTAGTATAAGAAATATAAACTGATGTGTTTTTTTAGATGAGACTTATACCAGCTTGTGAACCTGATGTGTTTTTTTCTTAAACTCAGCTTTATTAATTTGCATTGTATAGTGTACAGCAAGTCAATATATTGAGCAAAATGTCAGTCAATCTAGCATTGTATCATTATCACGTATAATCATGAGACATTTCTCTAGAGGCAGTATGAGTCCATTTGATTAAAAAGTCTCTGCATTTCTGTAATAAAGAAGGAAATGAAATCAAATGTGTGTGATTTGCTGCAACATTAAAATCCCATACTTAAAGCCTCCTCCCAGGAGGCATATTTGGATAGTCAAAGCTGTTTAACCAAGGTACAACTTACTGTGATTTGAATTTCCCAGTCAAAGGCGAGGTAAAAAAAAAGCATTTGTTCCTTTCTCTTTTGTTCTATTTTAGGTTGTTTTTTGGCCATTGAGTGCATCCCCCCCCCATCCCTCCTTTATTCAATTCTATCTAGTAATTGTAATAACTGAAAAAAAAACAAAAGAAATACAAGTGCGAGCCCAGGTTCATTACATAAAACAGTCAGTTGTCCCACCCTAGACCCATCCCACCGTCACCCATCATGACTCTGCCCCTTGAGAGTTTTGAATAGATCTGCCCTGGAACCAGATTTCTCAGGGTCTCCACCTTGTTTCACGTTGGTCAAGTCTGAGATGTAACTTTGCAGTCAAAGATTCCATGGACAGAACTACCTTTACCCTTATTATCCACTCTGCTAGAGAGGGAGGTTCCGACTTCAGCCATCTAGCCATGATGCATTTGAGCTCTACAGCTATTAATACCAGAAAAACCTTCCTGACATCTCCCTTCTGGTGTAAAACACTTGGGAACCTCAATACCCATTCCTTGAATTGCCACGTGTTGAGGACTCCTGTAATGTCCTGCACCACCTTTTGGATCAACTGCCAGAATGAGGCAAGAGCTGAGCAGCCCCAAAAGATATGCTCATGGCTTCCAATTGAACCACACCCCCACAAACACAGATTACAGCCTGTACTACTGTAGTGGTATGTAACTGTTGGGGTCTGAAAATATCTTACCAAGACCTTCCAGAGAAATTTATGCCAGCTTGGAGCTGAAGTGACTTTCCACCCCAGCTATAGTCTATGGACCCAATCCTTCCTCTCTATGGTCACTCCAGCTTCTCTCTCCCAAGATTGCCACAGAAAGTACAGTGGGGTCTCAGTCTGGGCAGTCAACATTTTGTATATGCTAGAGATGTATCTCTGAGAGCCTCTAATGGTGACTGCTCCATATAAAACTCCTCCCAGCTGGAGTAGGGCCTAGTCAAGTTGGCGATGTTATCCCCTGAATGAATAAAGTGTCTAATCTGCATGTATCTTAGAAATTCTATGTTAGACCAATTGAACTTTTCTTTGGCCACCTGGAAAGAGATACACCTCTGCCCTTCAATTAATTGTATGAATTTATGAGGGCCATACTTCCCCCAATTTGTATACCCAGAGTCAAGTAACTGGGGAAGAAACTCTGCCTCATATCTTATAAGTGAAAGAGGGTCTAATCCCTCAGGGGTACCCTTAAGTCTCCTAACTTTACAAAGAATATGGGGACTATGTCTGACCCATCTATTCTGTATTGTCCCCATTAACTCCGGAGGAGTGTAACTCAATGCCAGAGTACATAAAGGCTTCAGGCCTACACTGGTTTCTTCTATTGAATACCACTGAGACGAGGTACATTGCCTTGCCCATGTAAGTAACATTGCTCCTTGTGCTGCCAGAAAGTATTTCGGGAGGTCAGGCAGCGATAGCCCATCCACCTCCCTGGGGAGTAGTAGGGTTGCCCAGGCAATTCTGGGTTTCTTCACATTCCAGATAAATCTATTAGTCTGTTTAATGACTTTATTCCAATATTTGATTGGAATTTTGACCGGGAGGGCTGAAAATAGAAAAAGAAAATGGGGGAGTATATTCATCCGTACTGTGGCGATTCTGCCTACCATGCTTAACAGTAGTAGCCTCCATCTTGCCAAATCTCATTCCATGGAGGTCCAGAGCAGTTGGTAGTTCATGGCAAATAACTTGTTCAGGTTTATAACTATCTGGAACCCCAGACAGCGGTCCTGCTTTCCAGGAGCCCACCTAAATGGAAATGACTTCTTAAAATTATCTGGGCAAGTACTACTAAGTATAAGATTTTCTGATTTCTGGAAGTTAATTTTATAGCCTGAGACTTTACCAAAACAGGTGAGGAGGTCCACTACATGGGGCAGGCTCTTTTCTGGGGAGGACAGGAAAAATAAAGAATCATCTGCGTAAAGGGACAACTTTTGCTCAATCCCTCCAGCCATCACTCTTCTAATCTCAGGGTTGCTCTGCACCCACACTGCCAGAGGCTCCAAACTAATGGCAAACTGGAGGGGAGACAATGGACAGCCCTGGCACATCCCTCATATCAGAGGGAACAACCCCAAACTGATACCGTTTGCTCTCACCAATGCCAGGGAGTCAGAGTACAACTTAAATATTACCGCTAGGAATTTGGGGCCAAATTGCGTTCGATCCATGGTAGCTTTTAGTAATCTCCAATGAACCCTATCAAATACTTTTTCTGCATCCATTGATATGGCAATCTGAAAGTCCAGCTGTGACTTCTGTGAAGTTATAATATTGAGGACCCTGCGTATGTTGCCTGAGAGGTACCTGCCCATGATAAAACCCGTTCGGTCCTCATGTATGAGATGGGATATCACACCCAGTAGCCTGCCTGCCAGCAGGCCCATGAATAGCTTTAAATTAACATCCAGGAGGGAAAAGGCCATATATGACCCACGCTTCGTGGGATTCTTCCCCTCTTTAAGTAAAACTGAGATCTGGGTTTCCCTCCAAGATTCCGGAGCCACTTCTCCATCCAAGATTTCTTGGCAGACTGGCATCAAGAAAGTAAGCAGTTGGGCTTCAAATATTTTATACAATTTGGATGGGAAGCCATCCAAACATGGGGATTTCACATTTTTTAAACATTTAATTTGTGCTTGCAGATCTGCCACAGTTATTCCTGCCTCCAATGAGTCACGGGTATCTTGGGGCAGAGTGCTAATGTGCAAATCCAGAAAAAATGCCTCTGTTAATTCCTGAAAGTCAGGAATGTCCTCCTGGAAATATAGTTTGGTATAGTAATTGGCAAGAATATGTACTATATCTCCAGGCTTGCTAGTCAGGGCTCCCTCCATATCTGTTTTTTTTTTTATTTTAATATAAGTCGTCTAAGCTGCTGTTCTCTCAGCGTAGCCGCTAACAATTTTCCAGCCCACTCCCCTCCCTCATAGTATCCCTGTTGTATTCTCCTGAATTTCCACTCAAGTTGAGTATTTAGCTGAATCTCTAAGGCCATCTGCTTCTCCCCCAGTATTTTCTTTGTCTCAGGGTTTAAAGTGATCTTATGCTGAAAGTTGAAGTCTGCCACCTCTGTCTCAAGTGCTCTGATTTTATGCTCCCATCATTTGTTCTGTTCAGAGGCAAATTTTATGATCACCCCTCAGAGCACCAATTTAAGGGCATCCCACCTCACCATGTGGGATGTGTACTCCATGGCATTTTGCATATCATAGTCCATGAAGGTGGTACAGATTAGGTCTTCAAATTCAGAGGAGTTCAGTAGGCCCACATTCAGCCGCCAACGCAAGTTCCGAATGGCAGGGAAAAGGTCCACCGCCAACATCACTGGGCATGGTCTGAAATAGACCAAGCCAAAATCTCACATTTGTGGATGCTGTGGATCCACTCTTCAGAGACAAATAGCAGGTCAATTCTGGTATAACAGTTGTGTCTGTCAGAGTAGTGGGTAAAATCCCTATTCTGCCCATAAGTGCCCCACCAGACATCTCTTAAACTTGCCAGTTGAGCCAATCTGGCCAGTGTGACACTGGCCCTACTTCTCCTTGCACCCCTTGTCCCACCTCTCTTATCTAAAGCTGGTGATATAGTGGTGTTGAAGTCACTTCCAAGGATTCAGAGTCTGTCCCCTAGCTCCCCAAATACCTTTTTAAAGAATACAAATGCCTCCTTATCCTCATTTGGGGCATATATGTTTAAAATAACACAGGGTACCTCTCTATATAAAGCCCAGATTTTAACGTTATGACCCTCTGCATATGTCTCCACCCTTTCAATTTTGAGTGGGCAATCCTTATGGATTAGGATGGCTCTACCCCTTCTATGAGGGTGGTCTACATAGGTGGAAGCATACACAGCACCCACCCATCCCTTGCATGGTTTTGCATGTTCAGCTACAGTGAGGTGGGTCTCCTGTATCAGGGCTATCCGAGTGTTTGCTTTTTTTAATTCTCCCAAAATCCAGGTTCATTTAATCATTGTATGTCAAAACTTGGAGATTATCCATGAGGGCGTGAACTGAACTCTGCATCCACAGGGAACCCTCGGTGAGTAGGGGGAATGAAGCACCCATCCAACCTTGCAGTTAATAGCAAAACTAGTAAGCATTTTAACATCAAAAACCATAAAACTGAATTTTTAAACAACTCTATCCACCAGCATTACGGAAAATCTAACATGTAACTTGGCAGTAACTCCCAAGGTCTCACTCTAAGCCCGGCATACCTGTAGTTTTGTGTGATGTTGGGCACATGCAAAGCAAGATCATCACTGTGCTGCTCCTTGTGGAGAACTCCACACTGAGGCTGGGATATTCAAAGCAGTTGCGCACGGTGCAACTGAGTTGCATCGGTGACAGTACGGAAGTGCACCAGGGAGCGCTATTCAGAGGGAGACATTGTACAGCACAAGTCCCATTGCACTAGTGCTCAACCTTAATGAATGAATGTGCAAGAGCAGGGGGCGTGCCCATGAATATGTGGCACAATGCAATATTCAACTGCTGAACCATGGCACAAGCTTGGAGCAAGTCCCAGATGCGCCAAGCAGACTTGAGCCTATAAGTACAGGGCACAAGCACACAGACAGCACTTGTGCCAGGGCAGAGGGGGAGAGAAGGAGAGTGGAGGGACAAAACCCATAAGAGCAAGGGAGACAGATCCTGAGAGGGACAGGGTGACCTGCACAGGCAGCCACAGGAGCATGGGACAGAGATGGCAGTGGAAAGTGAGCCAGGGGCAGAGGGAGTGAGAGGGAGAGGCAGTCAAGGTGCCACGCATGGCACCAGGGTGGCATACAGCCCACAGCAGCAGACCACCCAGGGGGAGACAGGACAGCAGGGGCCATGGCCAGTGCACCCTTTCTAATGGAGGCAATAATGAGGGGTGTGAAGAGGCAGGAGGAACACTGACGTGGTCATGGAAGGGCCCATCGGTGGTTTGCCTGGAACAGGTGGTACCGTGCCCACACCACCTTTGAGAATTACACTGATACAGAGATTGTGGGCTGATACCGCCTGAAAAGGGCCATTCTGAGGCAGATCTGTGAGCTGTGCAGTGAGGAGATGCAGGCACCTAAACAACGGAGCCATGCATTGTCTGTGGAGACAAAGGTGACAGCTGTCATGTGCCTGCTTGCCCCAGGCACCTTCCAGAGACCAACAGGGGACACAACAGGCATAACCCAGTCAGCCACATCCTGCCTCCTCACACAATTCCTCAACACCCTGTTGCCACATGCTTCGGAATGCATCCATTTCCCCAGCACACAGACAGAGCATACATCAACCATGCAGGACTTCCACAGGGTAGCACACATGCCTGGCATGCTTGGGGCCATTGATTGCACCCACATGGGCATCCACATGGCACCTGGACCTGAGGGTGTGGCGTACATTAAAAGGAAGGTGTTCCCCAGTGTCAACTGCCAGGTAGTGTGCGATGCCAAGGGGTGCATTACCAATGTCTGTGCCACACACCTTGGGAGTGCACATGATGCATTCATCTGGCACAGCACTGTGCTGTACCACAGGTTCAAGTGTGGGGATATCCCCACGGGCCACCTACTGGGTGAGTATGGGACTGCCAAGGGGTGCTGGGCGGGGGGTATGGGAAGGGGAAACAGGGTGGGTGCACTGGTGAAGGCACCAGGGATGGGCAAGGGGCACAGCAACAGAGGACACAGGGCTAACCATGTCATTCTCCACACAGGTGACAGTGGCTATCCACTCAGGCCCTGGCTACTCACCCCCTACTGGTGCCCATCACCCCCAGCAGAAGAATGGTACAATAAGGCACACGCCAGCATGCGGAACATCATTGAGTGTGTATTTGGGATGCTAAAGGCACATTTCTGTTGCCTAGACAGATCTGGCAGTGCCCTACAGTACAGCCCCTTGAAAGCCTGTGGCCTGTTCTTGGCCTGTTGCATACTGCACAACATGGCCATTGACCGTGGGATAGCTGTCAAGGCTGATGAGAGGGACAGTAGTGAGGATGATGATGGCAATGGGCTGGAGGGTGGTAGACAGCTCCCCCCAGCAGAGGAACCCCCGGCTGCAGTGGATAACACACCAGCATAGGGACACCATCGCATGGGAGCACTATGGTGCAGGCAGGTAGGTTGCGCCACACCCATGCACGGGCCACACATTCTCCAAATAACAAGATCAACATCATACTCTGGGCCGGAACTGGGACACAAGCAACAAGTAGTATGAATCCATGACCATCATTACTGGACTGGAGGATGCACATAAAACCTGTGAAGAATTAAACAAACAATAAACTATTAATGAAACGTGCTTGCAAATGTCCCCCCAAAAAAAAAAACTTACCTTCACTGGGTTGACAGTATTCCAATGCCAAAATTCCTCATCAAGCACAGAAATGCACACAACAACTGCGACTATGTGACCTGTGATACAAAACAAAACAATGATTACATGTGTATATATGGAAAACAAATTATATGTCTAGATAGATAGATAGATAGATAGATAGATAGATAGATAGATAGATAGATAGATTGATAGATAGAACATTTAAGGTCAGGTACTGTGCAAAACAATGATGGTGCCAGGCAGGTAAATTAATTAGCTTACCAAGGGTACTATTACTGTACACACAAAGAGCATCCTTCCTGTTGTGGTCAGTGCAGCACACTTTGGGCAACCAACAGCGTTATAAGTCACATCATCTTGGATGGATAAGTCAATGATCGGGTCATCGTTCTAGCACACCATCTGGCAAAACACTGTGCATCAGCCCAGTCAAGTCAACAGCAGCATTACATGAAATTCCAACAGCAGCAGCAGGACTTAGTTCTTACTGAAGACAGTGTGTGCACACATGACTGCGCACCATTGATTAATGGAGACTTTTCATTCCAACTCTACCCGACAGAAATGAAATATTGCTGAGACACCAGAAATATTTCATGGTAAACAGACATAATTAAGTCAGAATATAACAGGTCCAGTTCACTAGCATGCTGCACTAACACTGGGGCCAGGTCGGGTGCTGGCGTAGAGCAGTTAGCTGCAATACTGCCACTGTCACTGCCACACTAAACTATGAAGCCAGCACTCCAGATGAATAAATGCAAAGAAGAAATGTTCACTGCTGTGAATTTCTTGATGGAAAAATAAGACACACAAAAATTTACCCCTGTGCTTGAACGCTTAGGCCTTCATTATGGGGCCACCAAAAGAAGGCCTAACCACCAAAACACAAGGGTCATTTCTGTGCTTTGTTTCGCCATCAGTACATTTGCAGTAGCAGACTGTGAACATTTTTTTCTTTGCATTTTTTGGTCTGGAGTGCTGGCTTTCTGGTTTAGACTGGCAGTGGCAGTTTTGCAGCTAGCTGCTCTCCACCAGAACCCGACCTGACCACAGTGTTAGTTCAGCATGCTAGTGGACTGGACCTGCTATATTCTGACTTAATAATGTCTGTTTACCATTATATTTTGTGCCTCAGCAATATTTCATTTCTGTCGGGTAGGGTTTGTTGAAAAGCAGGGGAGAGCAGTGCTTTGTTCTGCTAAACTGCATGTGTGCACTGTGAGATGTACACTGCCCACTGAGCCCTCTGAAAACATATTATATGACTTGGTCTGCTGTTGATGATGGTACAAATAAAATATATGTTATATATTCTTATCTTTAGTCTTTATACCATAAACAGTGGAAAAAGTAATTACATATGTTTGCAAGGAGCTGGACAGTGTGTGCACATGACAGTGCACTGCACACATGCTGTTTAGCACAGTATTATTGCACTGCTCAATCCTGCTTTTTAACAAACAAACAAACAAACAAACAAACAAACAAACAAACACTCCATGACAGAAAGGAAACATTACTGAGGCACCAAAAATATTTCAGGGTAAACAGATATTGTTAAGTAGGAATATAACATGGCCACAAGAAGCATGCTGCACTATGTGGATGGCTGCTGATACACAGTAGCTGGCTCCAAAAGTGCAAGGCAAACCCACAAAGCCACCACTCTATATGAATATATGCCAAGAAAAACTGTTCAATGCTACTGCAACTTTATTGATGGCAAAACAAGGCACACACAAATGTCCACTGCGCTTTGACATTTAGGCCTTCATTTGGGGGCACACTAATGAAAGCCTAACTGCCAAAGTGCAAGGGTTATTACTGTGTGCCTTGTTTTGCCATACATACATACATTTGCACTAGCAGTGAAAATATTTTATTGGCATTTATTCGTGAAGAGTTATGGCTTTCTGGTTTTGTTGAGTTGGAATATAATGAAGGCAAGGACAATCCTTTCTTACGTAATTTTATTTCACCTGTTGTTGGGCATGGTTATCACCATTTTTGGGAGTTAAACAAGATTATGCAAAACAAAAATGGAACACACACTTAACATTTTTATACACATAATGGTGCACAATGGGGGGGGAGAGACAAACAACAACAAAAATGGATAGTAAAACCTGTGTCAGATTACCTAATGGTATGCAAGACAAATGCCAGAAGGAACTAGGGAAGGATGGGGACAGGGTATACTGGGATGTATTGGGGGCCATCACATCAAAATGAAGTAAAAAAAGGGCTGTACAAAGGAGAGGAACTAAAATGCTGAAGGGTATGCACCAGAATGATGCCAGGTGAAGATACACAAAAGGACATTACATACAAACACAAGGGGGGGGTAGGATAGAAACTATTAAGTACAGAAATGGACTCAACAACAGGGTAGATGCATCCAGAAGACCAGAACAAAAGATGTGGATGCAAAAGGGACCACAATTTTAAGATAGAGGGCAGAAGGATCGGGGCAAGATTGGGATATTTTTTTTTCACACAGCGGGTGGTGGTGGGGGGTGCAAGCCAGGACGAACTAAAAAACTAATAGTCAGTGTTATGGTGGGACAGCTGCAGCTGAAGCATCCCCATGATTTGAAGTTGGTGCCCCTCGATGCGTTCTAACTGCTGCTCAACATTGTTGAGCCAGTGGTTTGCAGCATCCACTGCATTCCACAGCAGGGCCAAATCGGCCTGTGTGGCAGGCAGTTCTAGAGGGTTGCCACCCTAAGCAGGAGGTGCTGCAAGTTGTGGTGGTGGTGGCAGAGCAGCAGGTTCTGCCATGGCCCTCCCCCACTTCACACCATGCACAGGTGATTCTGCCCCCTCTGCAACAGCAGGTGCATTGCTGGCCTGTTCAGTGACTGCAGCCTGCTACTCTTGGTGGAGATGATTACGCATATGTGTGCGCTGATCCTCTGTACCCAAATGACTTCCTCGGGGGCCGCGGCGCACCTCAACACCACACAACTTGCACCTCACTACACTGCTGTCCCTCGGCAGTGTATCGAAAAAAGCCCAAACTAAGGAGGTGCAGGGAGGACTAGTCATAGGCAGGGGGGCCCAGATGGTGTGGGAGCCAGGGACTGTGGGTCTACAGTTGGGGCCAGGGTGCAGAAAACTACTGCAGCATTTGCTGCTGTGGCTTCTCCTCCTCCCTCACTTCCTGCTGCTGAGCCACTGCCTCGGGAGACATGGGTGCTGCTGCTGGCACTGGGAGAGCACTGGTTGGTGGTGCCACAAGAGGTGGTGGTTCCATGGCAGCAGCACCGACTCCAATATGTCTTGCTTCAGGGAGGGGGACCCTCAAGATGTTACTCCAGTCCAGATGAAACCGGACACCATGCGTGCACATGCCCACCCAATCGCCGCCACATTGAATAAACTCCCCCGCACATCCCTCACCCTCCATTGTGGGATCAGTAAAACCATCCAGACCATAATAACACACACACACAGACACACAGAAACAATTAATAAAACAAATACTACTAAACACAAATACTGCAAAAACACAAATCCAGACAACAAATACTCAAACAAAATTACCTATATAGCAAAAAAAACTAAAAGTTTGAAAGTGTTTTTTTTAACAGCTCCTCTTCCCTCACTCTCCAGGTTCTCCCAACCTCTTTCTCCTAATGCAACGCGAAAGTGAAACTCTCTTCCAAGCATGAGTCACTTCCTGCCTGCCTGGCTAAAGCATGTGACTTACACTAGTGCAAGCCATGTGATGCGTAAGGGCTGCCAATAGACTTCTCACTCCGCCTTAAAGCGAATTAAGGCAGAGTGGACAACGCAGAGTCATAATTACAACGTGAAGTGGCGAAGTGGGGCTTTAAAATGGGCACTTTGCATTGTGGAGTAGTAACGTGAAGTACCCACTTCATGGGCAGAACTTTACTTCGCTGCATCTCTACTCCTCAGGTGCATCATTAGGGAGATGCTGCACTCCTGAGGTGCCCTCTTTTGGATGAGACATTAAACCTAGGTCCCATCTGCCTGTTCTGGTGGTTGTTCAGGTGGACGTTAATGATCCCACGGCATTTCTCAAAAATAATAGGGAATTTTATTAAAAGAAAACATCAAATCATAAATGTACAAATGAAGCACAACAACCATTGTAAAACGGAAATTCAGTGAATTAAAAAAGACACAATTATAAAGTTTTTAAAAAAGGAAAAAGGAAGAGACGGAGGGAAAAGGGGGAGGGCACAGGAACCTGTGGAAATATAAATGTGGAAAGTAATAGAAACGCTGAAACTAGTCAAGAAATAAGAAAAGGGGGGGTGGAGGGAAGGCGGGAAAATATATGAAACCAGAGAAAATTAATCAACCAAGAAAAGAATATACTGTACAAAAGAAGCCAAGTTATTTACACATTGTTTCAATATCTTTATCTCCACTTTTGAAGTAAAATTAATTTACTTTTTATTTATTTGGATTCAGAAAATACCTTTGAGTCATAGACTTATTTACAAAGGTTCCACGTCACAGAGATTAGATACAGATAGACATTACTAATGATTGATCAGTGATAAAGTTCAGTTTTGTTACAAAGAATAGCAAAGGCTAACATTCAAATGCTAGGGTTACTTAGTACAGGTCTTACACAGTACAGGTTGAATGCAGATATGAAACAATGCCTGACAGATTCAGGTTAGGCTGAAAAGCGGAGGGGGGGGAGAGAGTCAGGCCAGTGGCCATCGTCAGTATAGAAGGAGAAGGGAAGAGGGCAGAGTTCAGTTGCAGACACAAGCACTTGAAGTCAGGAGGTGGACCCTAAGGTGAGTCTTGAATGTGCCAAGTCTAAGTTTATTTACCAGGGAGGTGGGTAGGCTGTTCATCCACAAGGGGGTCCTGTAGCTGAAGGACCTTTGGAATTGGGAGGTACGGCAGGAGGGAACCAAGAGGAGATGCTTGTCTGAGCTATGGGTGTGCTTAACCTTAAGATCTGGGTGGACTAAAGGGGCAAGCCCGTTGGGGGAGAGGCCAAGGGCAATTTGTTTAGCCATGAGGCAGGTATGGAACCTGATTCTGTTGTCAAGATTAAGCCAGTTGGTAGCATTATAAAGTGAGCAGGTATGAGTGAGACAGTCACATCCCAGGATGAGGCGGCACACTTTATTTAGGGAGACACTGAGTCTAACAAGGGCTGAGGTGTTTGCTGTGCCATAGATTAGTAAGCCATAATCAAGCAGAGAGAGGATCAAGGAGGAGACAGCAAGCCTGAGGACGTCTGGGGTAAGACAGTGTTTGAAGCGGTGCAACAGCCCCAACCTAACATTGAGGGCCTTCGATAGGTGGTAAATATGATCGTGGACGTTAAGTGCTGGGTCCAGGGTGATGCCCAGGTATTTAAAGGAGTCCACTTGCTCCAGAGGGGTCTGATTAGAAGTTAGTACTTGAGGGCAAAGCTCCTTCTGGGTGTTCTGTGGGTGTGAGAATAGCATAACTTTGTTTTTTGTAGTTGAGAATAAGGCGCTGTGCAGAGAACCAGCTTTCAGCACAGCTAAAGGAGGACTGGAGGGAGCGGTTGAATTGAAAGGGGTCAGAGTTAGAGGAGAAGAGGACAGCATCATCCACGTACAGTAATAGGTTGCCAGGGCAGGACTTTGGGAATGAGTTGAGGAAGAAGCTGAATAGTAGAGGTCCTAGAATGGACCCCTGTGGGACACCAGAGAGGACAGGCAGACTATTGGATAAGGTGTTACCAATTTTGACCTGCTGGGACCGGTTCAAGAGGTAGTCAGAGAACCATCCCAAAGCATCCCAAGAGAAACCCAAGTTGGCCAAGGTGGTTAGTAGGAGGGAGTGGTTGATGGTGTCAAACACCTTCGTGAGGTCTATGAAGACAGCACCAGTGATGTGGCCCTTATCCAGAGCAGAGTGGATGTGTGTGGTAAACTTGAGAAGGCAGTGGTAGTACTGTGCCCTTTGCAGAAACCATGTTGCTGTTTGCAGAGTAGGTTGTATTTATTGAGGTGATCAGTGAGCTGATCTGATACAATCCGCTCTAAGGCCTTAGAAAGGGGTGGGAGTATGGAGATGGGGTGGAAATTATTGGTATTGGATTGGTCCCCACTTTTAAATATGGGGGTGATGGAGGCAGATTTCCACTTAGAGGGGAATTTACTTAGACATATGGAGCGGTTTAAAATGTGAGTAAGGGGTATAGTACCTCGTGAAGGGTGAGCCGAAGGAGCTTCAAATCTAGAGAGTCCTGCTGTAGGAGTAGCTAAGGGCTTTTTTAAGGTATGGCTCCGCAAACTTGGGAGTAATTTGGGGCAGGCAAAGGAGGGGCTTCTTGGGAAGGGGGGTGCTGTATGTAGATGGGTCAAAGAAATTAGGAGGGAGAACATGGTTGAGGTTTGTGAAGGCATTATTGAAGGCTGCGGCGATTCAGGTAGGATCAGAGGTCAAGGACCCATCGACCATGACCTGATTGGGTACCAGGTTAGGATTTTTACCACATATTTCCTTAATATTGTTCCAGAACATGCACCCTGAGCCCCAGGAGGAGGTTAAGGAGGATTTATAATACTCTGCTTCTGCTTTGTGCACGGCCCAAGTGTACTTGTTCTGAGCCTCTCTATAGTTTTGCCTATCGACTGGGAGGCCGGTCTCATTGGAGAGTTGCCACAATGAATCTCTAGTCCACATCAAGGCCAGGAGGCGATCAGTGATCCAAGGCATTGCCTTTGACCATTCTTTTGGTAAGTTGGGAAAATTTATTGCATATATTGTTGAAAGACAGGATGAAAAGGTCAAGGGCTCTATCGGGGTCAGGGGAGTTATTAATGAAGGACCAGTCCATGGCACTGAGGTGTACTTTAAGAAGTGTAAGTTTACCAGGGCCAAGTTTGCGTTGCGCTATTAATTTGGGAGGAGATCTAGGAGCTTTGCAAGTCCAGGAACAGAGAACTGGGGAGTGGTCACTAAGGGCATTTATGAGAACGGTGACACTAGTGATTTTGTCTGGACAATTGGTGAAAACGAGGTCTAGCAGAGAGGAAGACCCAGTGCGCAGGTTCATTTGGGTGGGAGATGTGACCACTTGGGATAGGTCTTGGGCTGTGGCAGCATCAATGAGCGGTGTGGCGTCCTTACCTAACCAATTAATATTGAAGTCCCCGAGTATAATCTTTTCTGTATGAGAGCGTCCAGGTAGGACAGTACAAAGAGGAAGGCTGCTTTTTGGTCCCTGGGGGGAATGTATACAACAGTGATGAGGAGCGGGGTTTGTGAGTGTCCCGAGGTAAGTTTAAGAGTGAGTGCCTGTGGTCCTGGTCCCAGCTGGGGGTGGGGAGCAGCTGCCCATGTAATATGACCTCGGTGTAAATAGCGCATCCACCCCCACACTTACCCTGCCGGTTGACTCGGTACAGATTGTAATCAGAGAGGGTTATAGATGAGTCGGGAATCCAAGGGGTGAGCCAGGTTTCACCCATGGCTATGACATCAGGCTGATGCTGTAGGACCCAACCCTGGAAGGAGTCCCACTTTTTTAATAGACTACAAACATTAAGGGAGGCAATGCGCAGACCACAGGCAGGGGATTGGGAAGGTGCCAGTGGTACTGGAGGCCCAGAATTTGGATGGACATTGCCCGGCATGAGAAGGAAGAGGAATAGGAACCTGAGTGTAGGGTTCCAGGACATTTTTTTGCTGTAGTGAGCGTGGTGGGCTGAGTGCACAGGGGTGGAGAAGGTAGGAATGAGGAGGTTTAGTATGGGGGGTAGCCAGGAGGAGGCGTTGAAATGAGGGAAGGGGGGACTGCACCAGGAGTTGCAGGTGGTGTGTCTGCTAAGCACAGCAAGGCAAATCCAGTGTGATGTGCCTGGGGCGGTGCACATAAGAAGTGATAACTGGAGTGAAGGCCACATGCACAGACCCATTCGTAAAGGCATGGGGGGTGAGAGGGACTTCCCTTGTGTTTAAAAGCTGCCAGGTAGCCAGGCTATAGTCTGTACCAAAAAGGGGGAGAGTATTCTTGAAGTGAAATGGGGGGGTAGGGGGCCTGAACAGTGGGTAGCAGAGAGCACAGCTGGAGAATTAGAGGAAACATCCTGGTGCTTAAGTATAGTGCTAAGAAATAAGAGCGAGCTAAGAGTAAGGCAGCAGAGCAGCCACTAGTGGCAGAAGTGTATAAGCTGCTAATGGTGATGTGGATTGATTGGCTCACAGGCCCTATATAAGGCATGCTGACCAAGGGTGGTGGCGGGGGTGGGGAGCTGACGCTCTGCGTCAGCAGGGCAAAACAAGCCAAGTCCTTGTGCACAGTAAGAGAGGAGCTCCTCGGTGTGGGCTGCACACATACCTGCCGAATATAACTGTATAACTACTTTATCCATTTGTGTTCCTAATTTTAACACTTGTACCATTAATCACTGACACGTTTTCCTTATACAGTGCAGCCCGCTTATAAGAACATCGTATTTGCCACAATAAAATGTTCTTATAAGCGGGCTGTTACTATAAGTGGGCTAGCGCTAATCTTCAAATTTAACATTTACTGTTATGTGACGCAACCTCAAACTGCATGCTGACGTCCAAAATAATGTCAGAGACTGTAGTAAGAGACTGTTGTAAGAGGCATTAATTTAATTACATTCCATTAAAACAGGCTTTAATACAAATACTGTACTGTATCAAACACTCGTAAAATGACAAATTATCAACAGTACATTTTTAAAAAATAGTCCGTAATCTTTTGCTGCTTGTGACTTGCAAGGGATAGTTCATCGAGAAACGAGTCAAGTTGATGAAACGCTGTCAAGTCGCTATTTTTGCTTAATATGAAATGTCTGATTTTGTCCATACAAAGTTTTAACTCACTCACAGAAGGTGGCTCGATAGACTGCTGTTCCTCCTCGTCACTGCTCTCATCCACCTTTCGGATGTCACGGCAAATGTCATCCTCTGTGATGACACCGGAACACTCCAACCCTTCATCTACGGCTATGTAATCTCGATCCTGAGTCATCACTGCAGGAATGGGTGATCTCGGAGACAGTCGGGTTGTAGCCATGCACCCAGTTCCACAGGCCGGGAGTGTTAATAGTAAAGCCTGCCTTTCTGAAGCAGTTGCTGATTGTGTCAGCAGAGACTTGTCTCCAAGCTCCATCTAACATCATTATGGAGTCCAAGATGTGAATTTGCTTTGTGAGCTCGCTAGCTTTAGCAGCTCTGCCATCATCAATAGAAATAAGCAGCTTTTCTACAATTTTTTTTCTATACAGCTGCTTCAGATTTCTTATGACCCCCTGATCCATAGGCTGGATCAGGGAGGTCGTATTCGGTGGGAGAAACACAAGCCTTATGTTGCTAAGAGTTAATGCTGGGTGTGCACTACAGTTATCGAGAAGAAGGCAGACTTTCTTATGCTTTCTTCTCAGCTTGACATTCCACCTTGTAGCCCATTCTGTAAAGATTTGCCCTGTCATCCAAGAATTACTGTTGGCGTGATAATCAACTGGCAATGCATCAACACTTATGCCACGGAAGCACCGTGGGTTTTTAGACTTACCGATGACTAAGAGGTGCATTTTATCAGTTCCCATCATGTTCGCACACACAAGGGCAGATATCCTTTCTTTAGCTTTTTTCCCCCAGATGCTGGGTCACTACGGAAGGCTAGAGTCCCATCTGGGATAGCACTAAAATAGATTCCGGTTTCATCGCAGTTATAGATTAGCTCTGGTGAGAATTCAGACAGCAGGAGGGGGAGGACAGTTTCAGACCATCTGCCAGCACCAACTAAATCTGCGTCCTGCTTCTCGCCATGGCAACGTTTGAAGTGTATGTTATGTCGTTCTTTCCATCTACATAACCAGCCGTTTGTAGCGGTAAACTGACACCGAGTCCATCGGCAGTTGTTGTGCTTTTGTCCAGCAGCATGGTCCACTAATCGGAGCATCAGCATTCCGCAGGCACTGAACCACCGAGTAGGGCGAAGTTCAACAACTTCATCTTTGCCCAGACGTTTTCTTTTATTTCCGTGATTAAATCCGCTCTGATAATCAACATACAGCTTTTTCTTTGCTGGCAATGATTTTCAAATCGTACACACATTTATGTTAAATTCCTTAGCTATGTCAATTCGTTTAGTCCCTGGAACACTGAGGGATTCAATAATTTGTATTTTTTGTGCAAGGGTCAGCGCGTTACGCCTGTGTTTCTCCATGGCAGCATTGACTACAATTAATGAAAGCCTGCATTTATGTTAGCCGTAGTGTCCGACCACGAAGGAATTTTTTTTAACAATTGTAAAATTAGCTTGCAAGGAGGGTTAATGATTAAGTGCTTAAGGTAATCAGAGGTGAATGCGATCACTTAAAAACTTCCGTTGTGCAGGATCATCAAGTAAGTGTCGACTCCTGCGCTCAATTAAAGATCAAAAGGAACACATAATTGACTTGCAATTGACTTGAAGATCATAGTTAAGGTGCTAGTAAGGGTCGTAGCATCTAAATATGTGTGAAGGAATGCTACCCAGGCCCTTTGCTTTACAAAAAAAAAGTGATTATAACCGATCTTGGTGTTCTTAAAACCGGGCTTTGCTCCCATAGAAAACAATGGAGCGAGATTGGTACATGAGAAAAATGTGATTATATACGGGATGTTCTTATATCCGGTGTTCTTATAAGTGGGCTGCACTGTATTACATCAGTGCACTGATACGTTACTAATAATTCATTTATATTTTATAAAAATAACAAAAATCCTTTCCACCATTTAGACACCATGGTTGAAGGATGGTGGGAAATGTCTTTTTGATAAACAGTAGCCATGGCTGATTCACATAATACACTAAAATTTTCATGTGGCATTATACGCTGTTCCAATACCCATTGACATCTAGCTTGCCAAAGAAATAATTTCAAATAATAGAATACTTTAAGAGTCCCCCAGTGAAATTTGTTATGCAAAAAGGAAAAATCCCCTAAAACTATTAACTCATATGATAATTTTGTTAACCCGGGTTGCTTCCATTTCCTAGCTAAATATTGCCATAAGGGTTGTACATGGAAACAGTGGAGCAAAAAATGTTCCATAGTTTCTTCCTGAGTCCAGCATGTGGTATAGCGGCAGTATTTCTCTTCTTGGGTTTTATGTTTACTATTCCCTTGGACTTTCAATCTCCCATAGGAGGACAACCATAATATTTCCCACATGGTTGGGGGCATTCTATCATTATTAAGTTGAGCTAGAGCTCTTTTCCGAAGGTGAGGAGGGCAATTTTTGAACTGAGGTTCTGCACAATTACTGATGCTCATTACTAAATTATAAAGATGAGGGCTAGTGTTCTGGGTAATTTGTAATTTGGAAAAGCCCCATTTATACAACCTCTGAGCTGCGGGTTTGAGGTATTCTGGAATTTTGAACAGTGGTGTAATTTTGGGGGGGGGGTCTACCCATGCCTGGAAATAAGGGCCTAAATTATTTTGTATCCATTGCAGGGTAGGTTGTCTGAAGGGGATAATCCTAGCTTAATGGTTTGGGACATAAAAAGGGTATGGAAAAACAGAAAGGGGTCAATCATCCCTAAACCTCCATTATTTTTGGGCAAATAAGTGTACATTCTTTTATGGGGTTCAGTCTACTGCACCACAACATCTGGAAAAAACAGTTGTACAATCTTGTCTCCAGAAAGGGGGAGGGGAAAAAATCATAGCAATGTATAATATATAAGGGATTAAAAAATGATTTATTATTTGAATTAACTTTATTTTTGATAATTTCCATCCTTTCCATTTTTGAACTTTGTATTCACATGTGTGAAGAGCAGAATCCCAATTTTGCTGGGGTTAATTTTGCAGCCCAAACTGTATTTTTATTGGTTCTGTGGAGATGGGAATACCTTGTATATTGGAAACTGGTGGGCTTGGGAGGCCTATATACATATTCCCTGGCTCTTCTCTAAATTCAGTCTGGCATTTGACAGAAAGGAATACTGCATACTATCTTGTAATAGAATAGGAATACTCTTTGGGTCACAGAGAAACAAACAAACAACATCTGCATAGGCCAAAACTTTTGTTTCATCACTTATGGTGTTACCAGAAAGACCGTACTACTTAGGGTTATTAACCAGGCTCCTGGTTAGGGGGTCCAATGAGAAGATATAGAGAAGGGGGCTGAGGGGACAGCCTTGTCGCACTCCTACTGGAAGTTTGATTTTTTGAGTAATCTAACCCAAAATAAGAGGTTGGACAATAACTGAAGAATACAGGATGTAAAGCCATTTTGTAAAGGGGGTATGCCACAAGCCTGAAGTGTGAGTAATAGGAAGGAATGGGTAACCCTATTGAAAGCTTTACTTTGATCAAGGGATAGTAGCAGACCATTTTTTTTTGGGAAGTGTAGAATTCAATAAGTTCTCTGATTATTATAAGGGAATGTTGTAGTTTCCTATCTGGAAGGCCACAGAACTGAGAAGGATGAATCACTATTTTTGCTACTTGCCTCAACCTGTTATTTAGAATTTGTGTCAGACTTTAACAATCCATGTTTAGGATGCTAATAGGCTTCTCAGGGCCAGATATTCAAAACTTTGCTCCAGGGCTAAATTAGCATTGCCCGGTGGGCAAACTTTGCCCGGAGCACAAAGCAAGCTATATTGAAAAGGAAATAGCCTGGTGCTAATGCTGCTGAATATAGCAGTCTAAGGAAGTAGGGCAAACCGGTCTGGGAGTGCAGGGCAAAAATAGCCCGGGAATAAGACAGCACTGAATATAGCAACAGGGAAGTGCAAACTGCAACTGCAGCTCATTAGACTCTGTAGCAAGCCAGTGCTGCAGGTGGAGGACATTGTGTGTGATTGCACAGAGATGTCTCACAGCTACTGCAAATGCACCTCTCAACCTCCTGCCTCATAAATCAGGGACAAGGGTTAACATAACCAGGGTCAAAGGTTTAATATCAGGGACACACCTTAAAAACTGGTGATAGCCACTCAGGAAGCTGGTAGATTAAGTGGTTTAGTGTAAAATGCATTTTCTAAGGAAGAACACGTCAGTAACATTAATGTTTGACAGTATTTTATGCTTACAACCCCCACTGTTTGGTCACAGAAACATAATGTTGAGGAGGGCAGAGTAAAATATTGAGGTAAAATCAGGGACGTCCCTGAAAATCAGGGACAGTTGAGAGGTATGACTGCAAACAACAATGTAAGCCACACACTGCAGAACTGTGCTATGCTGAAGTGAGGTTTGCCCAGGGCTAACCTGATCGCACAGTGCTAACACATTTGCCCGGTGCAAACTGGTTAGCCCAGGGCAAACAGAAGCTATATTCAAAGCTCCCATGAAAATGAGCCTACTTAGGTAATCCGTGGGCAAACAGGCACATTTGCATCTCATTATATGCCGCTTAGCATGCAGTACCATGCAGTTTGCCCGGTGCTACTGCATGTGCACACAGCTCCACCTTTTAGTAGGAATGGCAGTACAGGCTGGGCGCTGCAGGCAAAGGCATGCCCACAGCATCCCCTGTTGGTTGGAATGGCCTACAGAGCAATAAAGCCATTATATATATATATATATATATATATATATATATATATATACACATTGCATATACATATATATATATATATATATATATATATATATATATATATATATATATACACACACACACACACACACACACACACACACTGCCTGAGGACAGCCCTCATACCCCTGATGTGTCCATCATTATGAGGGTCATCCCTCATTCGGCCCCTTACAACTGCTCTGTTCCTCATGGAAAAGGTGCTGCCCACACAGTGAATGTGCTGTGCATACAGACTGTACTGCATAAGTACTGTACAGTCTGCAGCACTATATCTGAAGTGTATATTGTATGGGTCAACACTATGGTGTCAAAGTGTCCTGACCCTGTAATGCCATGATTGAGGATAGGTTCCTCATTCTGAGGGTCTGTGTCCCTCATTGTCCCTCAACTTGAGTGTCCAAAATGTCCATATTCCTCATTTCCGCAACACGGTTGATAGGTATGACAGCCCTCCCCATGATCCCCGACCCACAGCACAGAAACACCTGGTAGTGCCAGACCTCTCAGCACGATCCTGGCCCCATTCGTGGTAACAGAAAAGATTTCCCAGTAGTCTAGTGATACTTCCCCACCCACCAAGCATGAATCCCAACTCGGGCATTATTATTTCTATCATTTTATAGCTGAAGTCTAGTGAGTCCCCCCACCCCACATCACGGATCCCGACCCCCGTATATGTATTTGTCATATTTTCCTAGTAGTCTAGTCCACCAAACACTACCTGACCTCGCACACACAATTATCATAATGTTAGCACTGGTAGTCTAGTGGTCCCCCACCCCAAGCACGATCTCCTCTCCTCTCTCCACCACGGCTGGCAGCCAACTGCGGTAGGCCGTCATGGAGAGAGGAGGGCTGAGCCGGTCGCCGGCTCCAGAGGTATGCCTTGTTTCAGGGGTAACGGGAGGTGCACAGCTGGGTGGGGGGACCACTAGACTACCAGGGAAAAAAATGACAAATATGTGTACGGAGGTCGGGATTCATGCTTGGGGGTGGGGGGACCACTAGACTACCAGGTAACATTAATGATAATTTGTGTACCGGGGTTGATCTGTGTTTGAGGGTGGGGAGACCACTGACTACTAGGAAAAAATATGACAAATCGTGCAGTGTTGGGATTTGTGCTTGGGGTGGGGGACCACTAGACTACCAGGGAAAATTATGATAATTGTGTGTACTGGGGTCGGGATTCATGCTTGGGGGTCAGGGACTACTAGACTACCAGGTAACATTATGATAATTGTGTGTACCGGGGTCGGGATTCGTGTTTGGGGTGAGGGGACCACTAGACTACCAGGAAAAAATATGATATATATTTTCCGGAGTCGGGATTCATGCTTGGGGGTGGGGGACCACTAGACTACCAGGAATAATATGATATATACGTGTCACGGGTCAGGATTTGTTCTTGGGGGTGGGGGACCACTAGACTACCAGGAAAATTATGATAATTATGTGTACTGGGGTCGGGATTCTTGCTTGGGTTCAGGGACCACTAGACTACCAGGTAACATTATGATAATTGTGTGTACCGGGATCGGATTCGTGTTTGGGGGGTGGGGGACCACTAGACTACCAGGAAAATATGATATATAGTTTTCCGGGTCAGGATTCATGCTTGGGGGTGGGGGACCACTAGACTACCAGGAACAGTATGATATATATACATGTATGGGGGTTGGGATTCGTGTTGGGGTGGGGGGAACCACTAGACTACCAGGTAAAATTATGATATATACATGTACGGGGGTCAGGATTCGTGCTTGGGGGTTGGGGGACCACTAGACTACCAGGTAACATTATGATAATTGTGTGTACCAGTGGTCGGGATTCATGCTTGGGGGGTAGGAGGACCACTAGACTACCAGGTAACATTATGATAATTGTGTGTACTGAGGGTCAGGATTCATGTTTGGGGGGTGGGAGGACCACTAGACTATGATATATACTTTTCTGGGGTCAGGATTCATGCTTGTGGGGTGGGGTGACCACTAGACTACCAGGGAATAATATGATATATATGTGTATGGGGGTCGGGATCTGTGCTTGGGGGTGGGGGACCACTAGACTACCAGGGAAAATTATGATAATTGTGTGTACTGGGTTCGGGTATTCATGCTTGGGGTGGGGAACACTAGACTACCAGGTAAAATTAATGATAATTGTGTGTACCGGGGTCGGGATTCATGCTTGGGGGTTGGGAGGACCACTAGACTATGGTGACTACTTTTATTTAACCTGGGACGGGTCAGGAAGGACTTTGTGCTGTGGGGTGGGGGCACCACAGCATTAACGCCAGCTTTTTTCGGCGGTATCTAGCGCTGCACTACAGGTCGCGCTAATGGCTGCAGCGCGGTGCTATACCTTTGAATATGCCGTGCTGCTGGCATTCATGGGTGCTCCCCTGTCCACGCCCCTGCATACCATTAACTATTAGCGTCCGCACTACCACACAGCGCCGGCGCTAATAAGGCTTTTGAATATTGCAGCCTCGCACAAAGCTAGCGCTATTCCCGCTCTATGGCTTTGCGCTCAGCGCAACGGTTTGAATATCTGGCCCTCTCTCTGGATTTAAATAAAACAAGCATTTGTCAATGCCGAATGTTGCTTGCTTCTATGTGCTGTTTAGGTATTTGGAAGTCATTGGAGTGCAAATATTGAAAATTAGCGAACTTACGAGCGTGTGTAGGAACTGCGCATCGCACGCTCGTAAAACAGTCATTGTTAGGAAATTTTTCATGAAATGTTCAACATAGCCATTTTAAGACCTCTGGTCATGAACAGTGTCAGTGTGATTTTGTTAATGTTTCCCATACATTGAGTTTGCACACCGACTGCGCCATTGTGCGCTACATGGGTGGAAACACATTTTGGGCAGGATGTGAAAAATGACAGCTGTACTGCTCATAAGGAGGTGTGGTAAAATGCCAATGTTGAAAATCTGGAGTGGAAATATTGAAAATTCGTAAACCTACAAGCTGCTATGGAACTGTGCAAGCGACACCTGAGAAAACAGTCATTTTTAGGAATTTTTTCACCAAATTTTCAACATAGCCATTTTAAGACCTCTGCTCATGAACAGTGTCACTGTGATTTTCCTTAATGTGTCCCTTGTATACATTGTTTACACCGACTGCATTGTGCGCCACATGGTGGAAAACATGTTTTGAGCAGGATGTGAAAATGACAGCTATACTGCTCATGAGGAGGTGTGGTAAAATGGCAATGTTGAAAATCTGGAGTGAAAATATTGAAAATTTGTGAACTTACGAGCCTGCGTAGGAACTGCGCAACGCACGGTCGTAAAACAGTCATTTTTAGGAATTTTTTCACCAAATTTTCAACATAGCCATTTTAAGACCTCTGCTCATGAACAGTGTCACTGTGATTTTCTTAATTTGTCCCGTAGATTGATTTCGCACACCGACTGCGCCATTCTGTGCTGCAAGGGCAGAAACACATTTTGGGTGAGATTTGAAAAATGACAGCTGTACTGCTCATAAGAAGGTGTGGTAAAATGGCAATGTTGAAAATCTGGAGTGAAAATATTGAAATTTCGCGAACTTACGAGCCTGCGTAGGAACTGCGCAACGCACGCTCGTAAAACAGTCATTTTATGGAATTTTTGGACCAAATTTTCAACATGGGGTTTTTGAGACCCCTTCTCATAAATGATGTCACTGTCATGGTGGTATTCAGGCCCAAAGGGTGATTTTGCAGTCACTGCGCAGTCACTCCGTGAAATCACCCTTCGGGCCCGAATAACACCATGACAGTGACATCATTCATGAGGAGGGGTCCTAAAAACCCCATGTTGAAAATTTGGTGCAAAAATTCCCCAAAATGCCTGAGATATGCAATAAAGTTGAACCCCTCCTATCTAGCCCATTATACATCTTACCGGCATTTCCTCAGTTCGCGGTTGGCTTTGAAGAGTGCAGACGTGTTCCCGGTCCACTGAAGATCCTCGGCGCGAGTCAGGAGAGTAAGTATGGGGTGAGGGTGTGTGGGGAAGCTGGGTGCGCGGTGGGTGGAAGTGCGGGTTGTGGGAGGGTCGGAGGCGGCATGGGAACCATTTTGTTTTACAGGTTTAAAACAAAAAAGGCGTCGATAGGACCGTTTGCCATGTTGGGGTGGACTCCCAGCATGGCACAAAGATAAGGGGGCCATTCAGCCGACGGGGATTGGGCACCCCGCCGCCAAAGAACTGGATTGCCACGTTAGGGTGGGCTCCCAGCGTGGCACCAGCTACGGGGACGACAGCAGCTCAGCCGCAATGGGATTGGGCACCCGTCAGCTACACAGGACGTATGGGGTGCGATGCTCATGCAGGGGGGGAGCTACGCTTAAGGGTGTTCACTGAAGAGTAGCTCTCTTTTCAATTCATATAACTACTGCATTTTGGAGCGTGTCAGACAGCTCCAAATGCATTGGCTTACAGGGGCCACGCCTGCCAGCTCACTGACTGAATTGGAGGAGGAGGTGACACACCTCCGAAATCTCCGATGATGGCACTATGTTTCTTGCACATGCGTGCAAGCAACATAAAAATTATGAGACCCGTAAAAAATTCTTCAGGGGTGATTCCCCTTTTAAAACAGAAGAAAAAACATTTTCTAAACAAACTGCTAAAATATTGGAAAATTGTTTATAGAATTTATAAGATAAACCATCTGTCCCTGGAGAGTTTCCTAATTTTGGGGTTCTTATTACCATTTCTATTTCAGTGGCAGAAATAGGAGTTTCAAGATCTCGAGCTTCCCTTGATGGAACTGTTTTACTTTATGTAAATAAGAGGATATCTCTAAATTGGAGGGGGGAGTAGTCATGGTCAAACTATTTAGGTGGTCAGAAATTATGTTATGTAAATGTGGTCCAGAATGAACTAATTTACCATTTCTATTTTTTAAACAAGAAAAAGTGGCAGAATCTTTTCTTGTTCTACATGCCTCATATGGGTCACCTGTAGGTGTTTTCTGAATCCCGTATTGTAATTCCGCTCTTATGGTTTGTGCCCTATCATATTGAAACTGTCTCATTTGTTGTTTTACATTGTCTATTTGGGCTGAATAATCATACATAGAGGTAAGTACTAACGAGAATAAATATTGCAAGTGGGTGCGGAGTTTTAAGTATGTAAAAAAACATTTTTTGTTCTTTATTTCTGCCATAGTTCTGAAACCAAAGTTTTATATCTTTCTTTGTGTCGGTCCACCAGGGACCTACTTCACCGTAAAGGTCAAAAAACAAGGTTCTAGGCCATGAAAGTCTGGTTACCTCTGTTTGTACAAAGTGGTCAGACACGACTGAAGAGTTTAGTTTCCACCTGTTTTGTTTTACATCACAACTATGGGGCCTCTGAACAGTAAGTTCAATAATCATGTGGTCAGAAAATTCTGAGGGGATTGTTGCCAAGGAAATGAATTGAATAATTTTAGATATAAAAAAATGATCAATTGTAGATACATATTTATCTCTTTTATATGTAAATTGTGGGCCTGATGTCTGGAAATCTGCACAATTTAGGAGATCAGCTATTTTGATACATTTTTCCAAAGCATTTGAATCACAATATTTGTCTTCCCTTTGTCCTGCATAGCAGAGCTATGAAATCCACAGTTGAAATCCCCCCCCAAAAATATTTTTTTTGATGTAACAAAGAAAGGCTGTAGGGAAGTCAAAAGGTCAACCATTTCAGCTTTACTTTGGAGATTGTAAACTACAATAAATCTGCTTGGAATATGATTCCAATTCCCATCAATAATTAACAGTCTCCCTGGGATAACATCCATAAGTTTAGAAATGCTAAAGGTAGAATTCTGAAATACTATGCCCACTCCATCGGCCCTGTCTAAACCAAAGGACCAATAAGAGGGCCCCCAGCACCATTCTGATTTAAATAACCTAATGTGATCTAGGAAAGACATCCAAGTTTCCTGCAAAAAAATAAGTGGATAGTTATGGTCATGGAAATATTGAAAAACAGCATGTCTTCTTTTACAGTTCAATACACTGCAAATGTTTAATGAAACCAAACAGGATGGATGCATTTAGTCTGAAAGGTGTTTAGGAATTCTTTGTCTTCCTTTTCTTTTTTTTCCTTTGTAGTCAATAGTTTCAGATTGTAAGTTAGGGATTCCTGATAGCTTTGAGGCAGGATCACAGTCTTCTATCTCCATGTCCGAGTCTCCCCCCCCCCCCAAAATAGTATTGGCCAATACTGAAAAAGAATTCTCCGTTTCTACCTGAGGTTGGTCAGTATCAGTTTTAGAGTTCAAGAAGAGCATCTTCTTCCAGCGGGTGCAGACCACTGTTTGGGGGGAGGTATGAATGTTGTCCACTCCTGCTTTTTTCCTTCTGTGGGGGGGTGGGGGTTGATCCTCATAGCAGACAGGTTGCAGATCCAGGGCAGGTGAAATGTCAGAGATGTTGTTACCTTTGTTAGGGATATTCTCCTGTTTCAGAGGTGTTTTCCAGCATTGTAATGTTCTGTATGTCTTGGTAGGAAGACTGTTCTGTGATTTTTGGGACCAGGGTCCAGTTCCTCAGGGATAGCTGTGGCATCCTAAGCTTTTTGTATAAGAGAGTCTGGATTAATCAGGTTGGATTTATTTTTAGCTGCCCATGGGCATTCAGAAAAAGTGTGACCATACTCCTCGCACAAATCGCACCTTGTGTGATTGGTACACTGCAAATTGATGTGACCAATCTCCCCACAGTTATCGCACCTGGGTTTGTCGCGTACACTGGACAGGTGTGTGTGAGACCCACATTCATAGCAGACACAGGGTTGCCCTGCATAGAAAAAGAGTCCTCGATCTCTTCCCAGCAAAAAGGACTTGGGTATCTGACAGATGCCCTCTTCAGTCTGGAGAAGTTTAACTTTGAAATTCAAGATACTTTATTGATTTTTCTTCAGCCCTATAAGGGCCATTTGAACACAGAACAAAACAACATTACAATACAATACACAACAAAACAAACAGATCACCCCATCCCCCCATCCCCCGATATCAGCATAATGAAGAAAAAATTAAGATAAATCCAACGTAAATGGTGTGCCTTCCACACATAGATGGTGCCATCTATATAGAGTATAGTGTTTGCAATTTACTCCAATACTTTTTGAATCTAGGTAACCTGTAATGTACACTAGCAATTAATTTTTCCACTGATAGGTTGAACAATAACTCCTGCAGCCACTCTGAATAGGTTATAATTTCAGTATCCTGCCAGTGTCAGAGAGCTAACTTCTTGATTGACATTGCCATCATGGCTAAATGATGTTTCCTTTCATTGACAGATATATGGGAGTAGTCCCCCACCAAATAGGCAACTGGTTCAATGAGCTCAGTTAATCCCAGTAAAGGGTCTACTCTCTGTTTAATAAGGGTCCAAAGTGGGGCAACCTTAGGGCTGGTGAAGTTTAACTTTAAATTTCCAGCCCCCTGTCTAGAACATGTCCTCATCCAAAATAGCCTCAGGGACACTGAGGACCTTACATGTTTAATTGAGCCAATACACAATATCCTCAACCTGAACCCCTTCATTACGAAACATGATGGTAACAAATATGATGAGGGGTTTGGTTAGGGGAATAACCAGAAAAGGGGTTCATAATGGTGAAAATTTGACTCTGTTGTATCTTTGCCAGAAAAGTTCCAGAGCATGCATTGACTGAAAGCTGACATTATAGTTGTCTTCACTAGACACATTAATAAAAGCAAACACTTGTGCAGGAGAGAAGTGTAAGGAATTTTAAACAGGTTTTTGTCTACAAAGTGCCTGTCTGGTCTCACCTCTAAACCCCCTTTATATCGGATGTGCACAGCATTTTGGTGAGGGGCAGCTTCTTTTTTGTTTTTTTTGAATAATTCAGAGAGCAGACGCCTCTGAGGTGGGGAAGGAGTATATTCTTCTTGTTGATGGTCAGTGGGCTGCTCAGGCCCATTTAGATCACAAACTTGTGGTACATTGGTGGGGGTTCAACCATGCCAGCAGGGTTTATGATGGGATTCCCATTAGAACTTAGCTCTGGGCTCTAGTGCTGGAACTATAGTTGAAATAGATTCAGAAACTGCCCCACTTGTACCCATATGGTCCCCTTTACTAATTTAATTCCCTGTTGCCACTAAACCTGCTACTTCATTATTGTTGGGTAAAAGTGCTACAGGTACCTTAATTCCACGTGGCGTCCGCCACTCAGGGAATCCCTGGGAAAATACTGTCTTGTCCCATTCAGGGTCTGGGATCCAGATCCCCTCTTTTGTTTTCATCCAACCAGAATCAAATAATGCTTGCTCTGGTGTCCATTGGCAGTTTCTGTTAGACTGTTGGCAGGAAAGGAGAACACGGCATTCACCGCTGCAGCTGCTGTTTGTTTCTTTTGATCTCTTTGGATTTCAAAGGTTGGTCTTCAGTGGAATCCTCACCTGAGAATGGAAGATCAGGAGGTATATTCCTTTTTGCTAAAGCCAAATTTGTTTGTTTATGTTTGGTAGCAACCTTTATTATCGGTTTGCTTGAGAGGGGTTTTGCAGAGAAAGAAAACACAGTGACCATAGATTGATCCATGGCATAGGTTTGATACACTGTAGGTGATTTGGGAGCAGTGGTCTGTTTCTCCAACATCCTGGGCATTGAGCTGTCCTTTGTGGCATTACTATCAGGGCAGGCTTCGTTAGCTGAAGGGTCCAAAGATCCATTTTTTTTAAGAGTGATAGTTTGTCAGGCTTGCAAGCGTTGTACCTCTTTTTCTAATTCAGCTTGCAATACCAGAATTTGTGCCATTTGTTCAGCTGGAATAGGGTTTTCTATCATCAAAGGGCCACTGGCTTCAGTGGCCTGATGTGAAGTTAGATCCATTTCCTCAGATACAGAAATCAATTCATCGGCAGATCCATCAGCGTTCACATCAAAAACTCTTCGGTCTCTGGCAAAGCAGAGGCCAGGGAGGAGACCCACTCCCCAGCCTCCTGGACATCCATTCCCTCCGGAGCTCCACCAGAACTGGCCATCCTAGAATCAGATGGCAGCTCCTCTACAGAAGAGCAGGGACATTTTTTATTGAAAAACAGACAATGGATAAATCAAAAGTACATTACATGTCTCAGGAGCATAAGCAAAACAAATTTTAAATCCAAAAAGAAGAGAAACTTAGCATAATCCATCCTTAAAATATTATACAGTCATATAAGTAAATTCAAGCTCATAGGTGCTGTGCTACCCAGAAAAAGACCTAAAAAAACCTAGAATACATCTCAATCTGAGGGGACAAAAAACCTGTATGTGTCAAAACCCAACAAAAAAGGGGGCAGAAAAAGATCCATTCTCTCACTCTGCTAATGTTGAGCCAACTTAGAACTTTTTGGGTCAAATTACATCAATCCTTCAAAATCCAATCACAAGAAGCCCAACATTTATCATGTTGTGACTGGGAGACAGACTTCTGTTCTTGTGAGTAAATGGACCGTAAATCTAATATGATTTGGTTCACCACTTGGGTTCCAGTATAGGTTTTCTGCTGCAACAACTGGGCACATCTGGCTTGCCACAAAACATATCTACTGAGAGTAACAATAAGTCTCAGTGTGCTGGTGTGGTAATGAGACATATTCTGAGGAAAGATTCCATAAATAAGCATTTCATATGTGAAATTTGTGAGACCCTTATTTTTCCTTTTGTGTAGTAATACAGTTCAAACTTGTACACTAAATGGGCATCCTATGAAGAAATGCTGCATCGTCTCCACCTGCCTGGGACAAGTATCCCTGAAACACATCCTTTCCTCTATGGATTTATGCTTCAGGTTACCTCTTACCCCCAGTTTCCCGTGGCATGATAACCATGTAAACATCCCAAAGCTTTTGGGGTAATCTGGGGTCAGTAAGTTGTCTGAATACTATTGAGGTATCTAATTCCATATTTTGGGTATCCAACAATCTAGGAGGTTCTGAGAAGCGTGCAGCAAGAATATTAGCATATAGCTGCTTACGGGTAGCTGTCTGAACCATGGAGCAAGCCAGTTTCCATTGTTTGATCTTAAGAAAAGTGGGAAACAAAAAGGGGGGGTCCCCGATTTCCTAAAATTCCTGGGTATTTCCACAGTAGTATTAATCTAAACTTCACATAAGTGGGTAACCATCTGTGATAAAAGTGAAACCCAAAAAGGGGGGAACTCGGATAATAGAGGTGGAAATATAAAATTCATAAACAAATTATGGAAGAACACCAGAGGGTTTAGCATTCGCACTCCCCCAAAACAAAAGTCTGGATATGTAAACATCCATTTTAGGCGACTGCCCCAAAAACCCTGGAAAAAAACGTTGTAGGTCCTGGCTTCTAAAGAAAATGGCAGGGGGTAGATTGTGGCAGTATGTAAGAATAAAGGCAGCACCAAAGTTTTTAATAACAGCACTCTCTTCTTTTTCACTATGGTGCGTCCCTTCCAAGATGATAATAGCCTATCAGCTTTATCTAAAACAAGACTCCAGTTGAGGACTGGGCCATCTGGACTGCCGAAGAATATCCCCAAAATTGTAATCAGGTCTTGGGAGACAGGGATGTTGGCCACTCGGTCTGTAGGGGGGGAGGTGGAGTTCGGAATGAATTTAGCCACTTTTATGATAATTTAATTTAGATCCAGAAACTGCCTCAAACCCAGAGATTACAGAAATTACATCCAAAGGGTTCAGCTGAGGGGTAGTACAAATACATAGGTCATCAGCATACACACTAATCACTGGAGCCCGGAATCTGTTTGGAAGGATTCATTTGGGGATGGAGGAATGTAATAGGAATTTGATTACAAGGGGGTCTGTTTGGAAAGTGTACAGTAGAGGGCTTAAGGGGCAACCCTGTCGTACCTCTTTCTTCCCCAAAAAAGCACTGCCTGGGGAGTTATTAATATGCGGGGTGATCCAAGCAGTGTTGTAAAGGAGTTCTAGCCAGGATACAAACTGTATGGGAATATGGTAGTATACCAGCACCTTAAATAGGAACTTATGGTTGACCCGGTCGAAGGCCTTCTTTGGTCCAAAGAAAGTTATAGTGCAGGGGCTTTCTCAGAGCATGAATGTACAGTGTCTCTAAGTAAAGATAGAGAATGAAGCATAGATCTGTTCGAAAGGTCACAGGACTGTTCCTTGGAGATGACCTCTGCTGCAATTGGTAGTAACCTATTCAGTAATATTGTGGCTAGTATTTTATAGTCCCCATTAAGGAGGCTGAGCGGTCTCCAATTTCCAATCTCAGTTCTTTCACCTTTTTTGAAAAGTAGTAGCATGATGGCATCCGAAAATTTAAAAGGGATGGAGTGTGTTTCTAAAATACAATTAAACAATACAGTCGGGGAAGGGGCAAAAATGGTAATAAAGGCATGGTACAATTTGGCTTTCAGACCGTCTGGCCTGGGGGAGGTGCATTTTGTTTGCTTCTTGATGGCACTGGTGGTTTCTTCCACTGATATAGAGGCTACCAAGGTTTGCAATTGGTCCATGGGGACCTCTGGGACATCTATGTCACTAAGAAAGGAAGTGTCATCTAATAAATCAGATTTGGAATTAAGCATATGTTCCAAATGGGACTGAACAACTTGCTTTATTGCAGGGAGTGTGGAGTGAACCGTGGAGGTAAGTGGGTCTGTGAGGTGCTCCATGAAAGTAGAAGAAAGTCTATCTGCACAGCTTTTGTATATGTCTAGTGAAGGTTTAGTGTTTTGAGTGCCACATTGGGCCTCCAACTTCAAGTAGAGTGCCCTATTATATTGGAAAGCATCCACATCATTTTTAAGGGCCCTAATTTGTTGAGACAACTCTACTTTGGTCTCATAAGCCATAGATATGGTGTCTAACAGTTGTTTACGCAACCAGGAGTATTTAAAATAGGCTGACAATTATCTATATTTAGCCCTCTTTATAAAAA
Source organism: Neoceratodus forsteri (assembly GCA_016271365.2). Classification (NCBI taxonomy): domain Eukaryota; kingdom Metazoa; phylum Chordata; order Ceratodontiformes; family Ceratodontidae; genus Neoceratodus; species Neoceratodus forsteri. The sequence goes on along the minus strand of CM028129.1, from coordinate 1,166,921,843 downwards.
AAGACTGTAAGTCGGATTTGTTATCTTCCCACCAGGCTATATAGCAGTGGTATGCATCCATCACAGATACTTTTGCCTGCAATAGATTCAAGCAATTTGTAAAAATGTAGTTATCCAGAAGTAGTGTACTGTTTAACTTCCACCTTGATTGAGGGCAAATGAGGAAGGGGCCCTCTGCTGGGGAGCATGATAGTGATACTGCTAAATGGTCTGAGGTCTCGCAGGGAATTACTGAAGCCTGATGTACCTTAATGTTCCTGGAGACACAAATTTAATCTATGTGGGTAGCCAATACCCCTCTGTGATATGTTTTGCCACCCACATTATGAACAGTCTTCTATCCATCCATCAGCTGAGCCATTTGTAAAATTTTTATCACTGAAGGTTTTATGGGCATTGCTTCCTCAATCCATGGGGGAGAGGCCACAATTGAAATCTCCCCCAAAGTAAACCTGACGGGAAGTGAATAGATATGGCTGCACTTTGAGGTATAAGGAAGACCTAGCAGCAATGCTCTGGGGGGCATATATGTTAACAAGTCGAAACCTGATGCTACTATGGGTTCTGTCAATCAAAAGTACTCTCCCAGGGGAAACATCTATTACCTTTGAGATATGAAAATAGTAGCCTGAAAATAAAATGCCCACCCCGTCACACATATCTTCCCCATGGGACCAATATGAAGGACCCACTGTCCATCTATTCTTGACCTGAGCAAGTTCAAACTAGGATTTTAACCTGGTGTCTTGTAGGAAGTAAAAATCATGCGGTAAAGTGTTTAGCAAGCCTAGGGTGGAGAGTTGTTTCCTGAAAGATTTAATACTGCACACATTCAGTGTGCAGCAGCGCATTTGGGTGGGGCAATGCATCAAAAGGTTAGGGGGAAAACATAAAAAGAAAGCTCATTAGGGAGTGACATTTGAGAGGACCCCCCCCCCAAAAAAAAAGTTAAGATCACCTATATGGAAAAAAGCTCCCTGGTTCTGGCTTACTTGAGATATTTTTTTCCCTGATTCCGAGGAGAAGTCCATTCTGGGGGATGATGCCCCAGAAGAGTCTGAGTCGGCATCTTCTCTCTTGGTATCATCCCACTGTCTTCTCTTTGTGAGGGCTTGACACTTGTTTCTAGTCAGAATTGTCTTGGTGGGTGTGTGGGAGTCAGATTTTTGTTTCCCTTTGCCCCTTCTAGATATGGGAGCCGGGAAAAAGTGTTCCTCAGCTCGGTGTGGGGGGGGGCATCACCTCATGCTGAGCAGCCACGGAAGTTTGAGGAGGAACCTCCTGACTCCGGGAACCTCCTCGGGTGATGTCTTGCTCTGGCTGAGGAGCAATAGTGGGGGAGGAAGGTGCAATAATGTTTAAGTCTACTGTGTTCTGCGGGTCTGTGGGGACAGAAGCTTTGGTAGGGGCAGGAAAGGCTGCAAGGAGAGAGACCTCCTCATGTCTTTGAAGTGCTTGGGCCTGAGATTCAGCAAATTAGTATGGTCCTGAGGGACCCAGTCTACCCTATTGTGCTCAGCCCATGGGCACTGGGGGTAAATGTGACCTTGTTCGTCACACAGGTTGCAGAAGCTGGGATTGGGGCAACCAAGGCTCACGTGGCCATAGGACAAACATAAAGTACATCTGGGCTGATCGCATGTGTAACTGAGATGGGTTCTAGACCCACATTTGTGGCAGGTGCGTGGCTGCCCGGGGTAAAAACAGATGCCTCTATCCCTCCCAATGTGGAAGCTATCAGGAAGATGTACAATTCCTTGTTCAGTTTGCCTTAGCTGGACCTTAATTTTCCACCCTCCCATCCAGACTAAATCTTCATCCAGAATAGGGCTTGGGGTATCTAAGTGTTCACAGCACTGCTTGAGCCAGTATTCTATATCATTAACATTTACCCCCTCACTCCTGAAAAGCAAAGTGATAATTTTTACCAATGGTTTTGTAAGAAGAATCAACATGAAAGGGGCCCACAAAGCTGAACTTTTAACCTGCTCATACTGAAGCCAGAACTTCTCTAGAGTGCTTACATTTTTAAAACTAATATCATATGTTAACTCTCCTTTGATATGAATAAATGCAAATAGTTCAGAGGGACTAATTCCCAATGTGTCCTTCAACATGTTATGAAGCACAGTCTTTCAGGAAGGAGCAGTGGAGGCTTCACTGATGAATCTCAGACGGACTGCGTTCTGCCGTTGTGCAGGCTCCCCCACAGATTTAAAGAGATCACTCATTTTAAAGTTAGCAGTGTTTTTGTCCTGCCTAGAGGAGTGAGAAAGAGTATGCTTACTCAGGTTTTGGTTAGGCAGAGTCTTGTTGGGGCCCATAATATCAGTAGGAAGTGCAGATTGTTCATCGTTTACATCGCTAGCGGCTGGTGGAACTCGTGGTGTTGGTTGGGGTTTTATACCTGGTGCAGGATCCTGGTTAGAAGGAAGTGAACTGTTCCTAGAGTCCTGAACAGCTGTATCCATAATCTCAGCTGCTGAGATCAGTCCCGGAGAGGACCACAGCATTCTGTTCACTGATTGCTGCCAGCCGGCAGCACGTAGAGCAGCTTCAGGGGACCAAGCCCAGTCCATTCCAGTAGAAGTCCTAGTCATAGGTCGCAGGCGAAACTGAGACCTCGCTGGGTTATCCTGTGAGGTATGGACAGCAGGAGTATCAGCGGGCAGCTCCTCATGAATTATATGAGCGTCAGAAAAATCAGCTTCTGGTATCTCGTCTTGAGATGCAATGTCATCCTGAATTAGTTTTAAGATAAATTGCTTATGCTGTAAGAACTTTTGTCGTAGTTGGGGTTCAGAAATCACTCCCTGGCCTGTATCAGGTTGTGAGCCAGCAGTTTGAATTAAAGTCCAAACCTGGTGCAAAATCTGCAGAATTACCTTGGTCAGAATCAGGATGTTGCAAGCCTTCTGAGGTCTTTTGTTGCCTTATGGAGTCGGTTGTGGATAAATCCTCCATTTTAGAACCTGGAGATCTAGGATCAGAAGGTAGAGCAGCATCTTCACCTCCTCTTCCTCAATCTTGAAAGTCAGTCATCTTGGTCAGTGGGACAAGAGTTTCCCCTGCTGACCAAGTAGGGGAAACTTTATTGCAAATAAATTAAGTACAGAGACTGGTACAAATCATTGAATATACAAAAATTCAAATCCAAACCCATAGTAATAGGAAATGAATTAATTAATCATGGTACCACACATCTTGTACAGAGCATCAAAAAGGAATCACATCAATAATATATCATTAAGGATCCGCACCTATGAAGAAAAAGGAAAAAAAGAAAACCAAAAAAAAGAAACATACACATGGAAAAACATACAGTCCGTAAAAGTCAGCTAAATCCCAGGACTTATCCCACTGTACCCTAAATCAAGCAGCAAAACCTACACATCCCTATACTGTCAATCCAAACTTAGAAAATACACTTCCTTCCATCTCTTCTTCCACTGTTCCCATGTCAGCAGTTTTTTTATCATAATGCATCTGTATAACTATTTCTTTCTCAATCATATAAACTAAAATATCAGGTGCAATAACTTTTTGTTGTAAAACATATTTACAGCATGTAAACAGTAATCGCACAGTTCCTGCCTCCATACTGACAGACAAAGGGATTGTGCCTGTAATCACATTTTCATAGGTAACTGAAACCCAGTTCTTGTCCCCCCACCTTTGAGCAATCACTCCCCACATTTCTCTAACATAGCCACACTCAATGAAAAAATGCTCCATAGTTTCTAGCTGTTGATCACATTGCTCCCTGGGGCACATCCTTTCACCCATACTTTTGTGTTTTGAATTTCCTTTAACACCCAATCACCCATGTGCACATAACCATACCACGTCCCACATACGTGGAGGAGTATGTTTATCCACTAGATAAAGTTCCATCAACTGATACTTACTCTGTCTAATATTAGGATATACTATAGGAACCAAATAAGAACCCTTTTTGTATCCTTTCATATATCATTTTCTGATGGAGGACAGCCACCTGTGGGAAAGTAAGCTTCCATCATCTTAATATTTCTAATGAATACACCACAAATGTAGGCCAACATTCCTGTTTACGCACTTTTAAAGGTCCCTGTCTCCACAACTGAAGCAAGGGATGCAACCAGATAGCCGCCACTATTCCAGGACTCTCCCCCAGCAAAAAAATGCTGACACTGTGTGAAATAGAAACAAACTATAAAAATAGCTAATTGGATTCAACAAAGTTAAATCCTAAAGTTTGTAATCCCGATAAAAACCTCCCTCTTAATCGGGTTCAGTCTACTATCCCACGCTAACTGAAACATTTGGCTAAGAAGAGTCACATCCAGAAACCCCAGGAGTGGAAAAACAGCCCCCACATATGTTAACTGTGGGAAAAAGAAAATTTTAATTACGAATACCTTTTTTTTCTTTGTCTGCTGCCGTGTCTTCCATATCTGAACTTTCTCATTACTCTTGGCCAAAACATCTTGCCAGTTTTCCTTAGCCATATCTATATTACCAAACTTCAGCCCCAGAATAGTAATATAAGTATTTTTCATGGAAGTATCTTGAATGTTTTCCACCATCTCAGTATCATCCCTCAAGATAAACCCACTACATGTATTGTGATTTAATGCAGAATCCGTCATTTGAGAAAAATGATGAATTACTTCTAATGCACACACAGCTGAACTTTTATCTGCTATGAGAAGACACACATCATCTGCGTAAGCCAAGGTTTTTGTCAACCCCACCACACCCGGAATCTGAATACTCTTAATCTGTCTGGTTTGCTGAAATAATTTCAGAAAGGGGTCTAGACAAAAAATATATAAAATCGAACTCATCGGGCATCCTTGTCTAACCCCCTGATTAATGTGCACAGGCCGTCCTATATGTCCATTTAGCAGCGGACTTGAGGAGGCTATTGCATACAACCTCATAAGTCATGTAACAAGGAAATTAGGGATTCCATATTTTTCCAGCACCAATTGTAAATATAGATGGGGAATCCTATCAAAGGCTTGCTTTTGGTCAAGACTTATTACATACCCATTCAAATTTGTCTGTTGTCCTTGTGAAAAACCTCCCACAACAAAATCAAATTGTCAGTGATCTTCCTCCCCTTAACTGTACAAACTTGACTAGGGTCAATGACATAAGGAGCCATAGTCCCTAACCGATGAGCTAAAATTTCTATTAAAATCTTAAGGTCCGTATTCAACAAACTGAGTGGCCGCCAGTTTTTCAATACTTTCCTATCCCCTTTTTTATAAAGAAAAATTTGAATAGATTGGCCAAATTGTGGTGCTATATCAGTTCCACCCAAAATCGAGTCAAATACAACCCGTAAGATCTCCACCAAATCCATCATAAAGGTTTTATAAAATTCCAAGGTAAGGCCATCCAGCCCTGAAGTAACATTGTTTCGCAGGGAACAAATCACCCCTCAGATCTCCATATCCGTGATTGGTTCTACAAGCCCTGTCAGCAACTCCTGTGGAATCTGTGGAATATGACATGGGGTAGACAAATCTAAACCATGTCTCTCGTAACATCTGGTGTAGTGTACAGTTGTTCCATATAATTAATAACTCCAGTCATAATTTCCTTCATACTACCACCCCCTCCCATGTAACAAGTGAGTCCATGGATACCTGATAAAGTCTTGCTTTACAGCTTTCATAAATATCACCCAGAGTCAATTTTCCAGGTGTACCTATTCTGTATTCATACAGGAGAGGCGTCACTCTGTCATACTGTAAAGCCTCCATTTGTTGTTTCAAGGTCCTTAACTGATCACCATATTCTTCATATCCTTCGTTTATGTGCAAGACCACTCTCATATGCTGTCCTCGTAGGTTCAAGTACTGCAGATATTTTTCAGAATGGATGTGATAACCCCATGACTTTATAGCTTGTTTTACATCACACTTTGTCTGAATCCACCGGCGAGTAATATTCTCCTCTAAGAACACTATAGACTGCCGTGCCCTCAATAAGTACTGCACCGTCGCAGTACACACTATGTCTGACAATATGGTATTATTCAATGTCCATATACCCCTACCTATCTGTACCTCTCCTACCAGGGAGAACCGAACTTTGACCATTAAGCGGTCAGAAGTTTCTAAGGGAACAGTCAATGCAAAAACACACTTTAGGGAGGGGGAAGAAAAAACATGATAGATTCTGGTAGTAAGGTTTGCCGTATAAAATGTGTACCCACCAGTAGCATGAATGCTCCGATAAGCATCAGTCAAACCTGTCAAAGTTAGAATATTCTGTAAAGTATTAACATCACAGAAGGATTTTAGAATGGTACCCCCTTTATCTAGCCTTGTCAACCCACAATTAAAATCCCCCACCCATAGTAGGAGATGTGAGGTAAACAAAAAAGGCTTAATCTAAATGAACAAATCTACCCTTTCCTTTTTGGTCTGAGGCACGTAAACAGTAATTATACGCCACTGCCTATGAAGGTGTGTGAAGTTGATCAACAACACTCTGCCCATGCATAATTCTAGCACCCTTGATATAAAAAAATCCAACCAAGAGAAGAAGATCCCCACCCCCCCAACACTGTTCTAAAGTTAAAGAAAAAAAAGCAGGTCCCCAACACCACAGTTTCCTTGCATTTTCAACATCATTGACAGTGTATAAACGTACATCCTGTAAACAGGCTATATCAATGCCATAATTCTTGAGAACAGAAAAGGTAACCAAATGTCTCCTGCTGTTCCTAATGCTATTTACATTAATGGTGGCAACTTTATAACTGTAAAATTCAGGCATGGAAACATAAAAATTCAGACATTCCCCAAAGATACAATATCATCATTCAAGTCACAGCCTGTTTACCCAGGTGTTGACTATGTCTAGGCTTCGTCCCTAACTGTTTTGATTTTAGCTGAACAGCTTGTACAGTAGCCAAAGAGCACTCTTCTTCTGAATCAGTGGAGATCCCTTTTTGAGAAGAGACCATTGAAGAGGATTCAGAGTGTTCATCCCCATCCGAATCATAGGTTTGCAATACTTCATAAGCATTTGAAAGTTTCACTGTCCCTTTTGGTCACCCATACATTGAACTTTTGTTTTAGGCTTAATGTTTTTCAATTGTCACTTTTTTTGATGCCACAACCATGGTATCAGGTGGTGGCATACCCTATAAATTCTGCTCCAGGTCAATCCTTGGTTCTTCAACCTCTGCAGCCCATTCTAGTCCTTCTGGCACTAAACCCAGTACCACATTTTGCTCCATCGTAAGTTGGACAGAAGGCTCGTTTGATCCTTCCATGCCATTATCACCAGTGGGGGGGGATCACAAGGAACTGGGGCTACATTTTCCAACCCATACATCAGATCCATCTGTTGTACCTCCAACAAAGCCATGGCATTCTATTCACGAACCTTTTGCTGTGCAGAAATGCTAGCATTTTGAGCCTTTTCCACCATAAGTTCCTGATTTGATCTATCAGACCTTCTATGTGTGGCCCACTCGCAACTCCGGTACATATGGCCTAGATGACCACAAAGGTTACAAGCTTGGTCATTTGTGCAGTCCCGGTTGGAGTGACCACATTCCATACACAGAGTGCACTTCACTCTGTCACACACGTTACTTATGTGCTGATGTGATCTGCAGCAGAGGCTTGTTTTTGGCCACCCTCGATAAAAACAATGACCCTTCTCAGCTCCTGTGACTGCCCAGATTAAACCTCTTATTTTCTCACTACCAACCCTGTTCAATTATTTGACAAAGACATGTTTGGGAAACCTTTTCTCCTGCTATTGTCTGCTCCCCACACCATTCACTTACCCTCTCTGTTCTGGACTTTTTCCCTATTTGTTTCTCCTAATCTGGCATGACCTCTTTCTTGTAATAATAATGTGATTATTGATACCTCATGTCCTTTTGCACAAGTGATTTGATATGTATTTGTATATGTTTTCTTGCTCTTGACACAACACAAATTGTTGTGTTATCTATGTAACCTTTTGTACTGTACCTAATTGACATGGAACCTTTGTAAAAGAGCCTCTGGCTCAAAGGTAGTAATTCCTAGAACAATAAACTAAACTAAAACACACTAGGAAGATGCTTTGACCCTGTGGGCTAGTCTTTAGATGCACCTTGAATTTCCAGCCTCCCGTCTAGATGTGTTCACCATCCAGCATTGGGGTAGGATCTTCAAGAACATCACATTGTTTCTGGAGCCAATATCTAACATCATGTACTGACACCCCTCATTTCTGAACAGTACAGTGATGTGTTTAATAGCAGGTCTAGTAATCCGAATAGCACAAAAGGGCATCCAAAGAGCTGAATGTCTTTTTTTATCATACATGGACCAAAAGCGGTCCAGCCCAGCAGGAGTCTTACAACTAACGTCAAAATTCATGTCACCAGAAGCATGAATTAATGCATAAATTTTGTTTGAAAAAAAACATAGAGAATCCTTAATCAATAGCTTTCCAATATATAGTCTATCAGGTGGGAGGGGCAGGCCGCCAGTGTATTTAATGTGGATGGCATTCTTCCGTTGTGCAGGAATTATGTTTGCAAAAGCAGTATCCTTCCTTCAGAAGTGCCTACATAATAAGGAAGATTGTACTGTCTCTGACTGTGGTTCAGGGATAGGGTCTGACTCATCAGCTCGATCTCCCCAAGGAACCTGGTCAGTGGGGGCCATAGCCTTAGAAACAGGAGGGGCCTCCAGCTCAATATCTAGGGGGGTTCAGCCTGTGTCACAATACCAGAAACAGGTGCTGCTATAGCTAGTGATGGGTGAAGTGGCCCCAATTCACTCCACGAAGTGATTTGTGGAGTGAAGGCGAATTCGGAGTGCTCCGCAATGCGAGTGGAGTACTTCGCTTTATAATAGATATGTAAGTCCATTGAAAACAATGACTTTGCGTTATCCTCCACTTCCTCAAGTCGCCTTGTTTTTAAGCTCCAAAGGCGAATTTTGCAGTGATTCATGGGATTTCAGGTCACATGGGCTCTAGATTGTTCTGCACAGCCTCAGTTTGGGGTAGTGTGTGTAGGAAGCTGTAGGAGAGAATCTGCTCTGAGAGCTCTGCAATTCAAACCTTCAAAAAGCTGTTAAAAAAGCCTTTTTGAGTCATTTTTTTTTGCTGAAACTTTAGTTCATCGATTATAGAAAACCCTGCTGTGCTCATATCATTGAGCATTTATTGTTTGTGTATGGATTTTGAATGTTAATGTACAACATTCAGTCTGTGTACTGAGAGACAATGGAAGTGTGCTTTGGGGGAGGGGTGTATCTGTGGTGTAGATAGATTAACTTGGAGAAAAAGACAGTGCTTTCTGTTTTGATGATATTTTTCTTGTTTAACTGTGTTAATGTACACACAGTAATATTTTCAATATTTCTTGCCATTTTTTTGCTGATTGTTGTGGTGCAGCAGTGCATAATTTTAGTTTGTTTAAAGTATGTGGTTATATTACTGAAGTTTTCAATCTGCTATGCATTACTTAGTGTGTGCGTGAGTATGTGTGTGACGCGTGTCATCAAATCAGACACCTTTTATTGTGCCACATAATAATTTCAGCAATGTGAAGCTGCTATCGACTGCAGCTGTGTGATTTTTGTACTTCTTTGTGGTATCTTTACTGGTACTAGTTCTAGTGACTGTTACTGCAGCAGTACAGTACACTGCCCCCCCCGCACGGCCCACCCCAACCGGTAAAGGTATTCTTTTCCAGATTTAAATTTCTGATGGTGAGCACTGGTTAGGTGTTGTGCCTTTGAGTCTGCATCTCTTCAGTGCACAGCGTAATCTTAATCTGTCTGTGCATTTGCATCTTTTTAGGGCCCAATCTCCATCGGTAACTTAAGTCACGGTTGTTTCTTTGGCTTCCCTTCAGAGTACTGGACGGGTGTGGTTCTTAATTTTGCAAGAGCACTGTACTCATTAATATGCGTTTTTAAGTCAGGACCATCATCACGAGTCACTCGTGATACAAATCATGTTCTTCATCATCACAGACACAATGCAGTCACAAATCACGATTCACGATCATTCACGTTACGAATCACAACATTAATTTTTTTTTCTAGTTACTTGGATGTATTGTAAGCCTGTTTTATAGTATCTCTCCAGGATTCACCACCCCACCATTGTACTCATTGATACATGTTTTTAGGTCTGGGAGTTTTAAGCTACAGCTCATCAGGGAAGTACAGCCGTAGGCGGTAGGCATTCACTTTTCTTCATCATCACGGTTACAAATGCAGTCACAAATCACAATTCACGATCATTCACGTTACAAATCACAACATTATTTTTTTTTCTAGTTACTTGGATGTATTGTAAGCCTGTTTTGTAGTATCTCTCCATACTTCACCACCCCACCATTGTACTCATTGATACGTGTTTTTAAGTCTGGGAGTTTTAAGCTACAGCTCATTGGGGCCCGGGGAAGTACAGCCATAGGCATTCACGTTTCTTCATCATCACAGTCACAAATGCAGTCACAAAACACGATTTACGATCACATCATGAATCACAACATTAATTTTTTTTAATAGTTACTTGGATGTATTGTAAGCCTACTGGTCACGGTGCTGAACAGGGATGGGATCCACACATGGGCCAGGGGGAACAGGCACATCCTGCTCCAGAGGACCTGGTGCTGGACTTGGTGGTGGTGGTGGTGGTTCAACTGCCTCAGAGTCAGGACAGGAGGTGGTGCTGGTCCTGCTTCGGGGGGGCACTCACAAGTTTTGAGCGGTCCAACAGGAATGGGCACCCATGGCCTCCACACATGCACACAGTATGATGCTTACCACTACCACGCTGTCCCAGAGCTGCCCCATCCCAGTCATTCCCTCATCCTGGTCCCTCTCTCCTACTGAGCTCCCTCAGTCCGAGCAATCAGTACTCACACTGTCACACAACACACACACACAGTCACACAGACACAAACAACTAACTACTTATAAAGGTAAGAAAAATAAAATTTACAGAAAGAACAAATTAAGTAAAAAAGAGTACAGAAAAGAAAAAAATGTAGCTTTTAAAAAAGCTGTTGGGTCTAAATCAAAGTTTAAATCTCCTCCTCACTCTGATCTAAAAGTATCAGCTGTCACAAAACACACTACTCTCTCCGTCTGCACAGGAGAAAGTAAAGTGTCTGCTTGTATGACTCACTTTCTTCCTGCCTAGCTAAAGAGCATGTGACTTACAGTACTGTAAGCCATGTGATGTGCGGGCTGCCAAATCTGAAACACCAAGTGGATCACTTAGAATCATAAAGAGGAACGCGAAGTCCATTAAAAACAATGACTTTGCCTTACTTCGCATTGCCATTCCACCTTAACGTGATTGGTAATGACAAGGCGGAGTGAGCACTTTGCATTGCCCACTCCACGTAGCAGAGTGGCAACGCGAAGTGCCCACTTTGCGTTCACTTTGCTGGCAGAATTTAAATTCACTGCATCTCTAACTATAGCAGTGATGTCCTGTATATCAGGTTGCAATTGCACAGGATCTGGTATAATCTTGCCATTCAGTCCAGGAATCAGCAAATCTGTATCATCTGGAATACACCCCCCCATCAACCTTTTTCCAACCAGCAGCAATTAAGGTTGAATTTACAGTCCTGTATCCTGGGTCTAAAGACCTTGAGCTAACATCAGAACATCCCCTCCTGAGACCTTGACCCCCTACAGACCTATCTGTATTCTTTACTATCCTCTCAGCCGAGATATCTGAGAACTCATCATTTTTTTTAGCAACATCAAGAACCTCCACACTTGGTGTGGCAACAATCTATACATTACTCACTGTGGGTGACCTCTCCATGCAATCCTTTGATGTGTCTGTGATCTCCTCCAGCCTGCCCACTTCCGTAATTTTTGCCACACCACTGAGCGGCAGCTCTGTACCGTGACTCCGAGGAGGGCTCTCGCTATGTGGTTTGACTGCCACAGCAGGCACTTCCTGCACTTGAATTTTAGCATCATCCACAATCTCCATCTTTTCTTCAAGCAGTTGCTTTCTTCCACTACCTCGACCCGGAGTGGAAAGGACCATCAGCAACCGATGTTGCTGTTCAATACTAAGGGCCTGCACAAACTCCACTTCATGCTGCAGGCCTGTTGCCTGAAAATCCAGGTATCCATCCTCAGAATTTTCCTCATCCATTAATGCAGTATGCATTTCTTCTATAAGCATATCATCAGTAACCATCTCCTGCTCCAGACCCACAGGAAGGGAGATCTGCACTCCTGTAGGTCCTCTCTCCAACCGAGCATTCTCAGGGTCATCAGACATCAAATACAGCACCCCCTTCTCCTGCAACATCTCCCCTGCCAAATCAGCATTTCTTCCTCCTCCTCTGTCCAGTTCCCAACTGGGTCCCTCCACTCTGCTCCCAGGAAGTCAAGCCCCCTGCTGGAAGAGTAGGGGAATTTCTCCGGTGTCCTGGACAAATTTCCCCCTTTCACTAAAAATACCACCAACAGCTTAATCTGGTTCAATTTCAGTTGGTTACCATCTGTATCTCCCCTCTCCCGGGATGAGCTGAAAATAAGCAGAATTGTTTAGCCCTCCTAACTACCTAACTAAATAAATACATGCATATATATTTATATCATACTGCAAATAAAAAAGCAAGTCAGGATCCAATGAATAATATCAACTGGGAAGACAAATTAAACAACTTGACAGTTGAGGAGACATGGTATAAAATAAAGACAAACATAATTAGAATTTGTAATAAAAATATTACTAAAGTTAAAAAATTCAGCAGCCGAGGCATTAAACCTAGATGGTTTAATGACAAAATTAGGAAGATGATTAAGAGAAAGAAAAAACTATATGATAAATACCTATGTTCTAGGTCAAATAGGGATTAGGAGGCATATAAATAATTACTTAGACACTGTAAAAATGTAATCAATAAATAAAATAAGAGAGCTGAAATTAACCTTGCAAGACAAGCAAATAAAGGTAATGCAAAGTAGTTTTACAGTTACATAAATTCATTAAAAAGGAATGGGAATGGAAGCAGTCCAATCACTTTAAAAGCCAATATTGTGTCAAATCCTAGCCATCTAGCAGAAGCATTTAATGACTATTTTTGTACAGTATTTACAAAATATGATGAACAATTGACATCTACACATAGCATCACCGATGAATCCATTTTAATATCAAAATCTGAAATCAAAATTTAATTCAAGAAACTTAAAGATCATAGTTCCCCAGGTCCAGATAAAATTTCAGCCACATGACTCAAACCACTAAGTAAAAGTGTATTAAAACCTCTAGCTATATTATTCTACAGGTCTATAAAAAAAATGGTCTGGTACCACATGACTGGAAATTAGCAGAAGTGGTTCCCATATTTAAAAAGTGAAAAAAATCAGATATGCACACTTATTGTCTGATAAACTTAACTTCTGTTCCTGGAAAATTAATAGAAAATATTCTATCAGATAGAATAAAATGGCATATAAATAATGCAAACAGAGAGAATACTGACCAGCATGGGTTTAAATCTGGAAGATCCTGCCTAACAAACTTACTTTGTTTCAATGAAAAAATTAGTAGAGCTCTTGATAATGGTACCCCTGTAGACATTATCTATTTTAACTTCTGTAAAGCATTTGATACTGTACCACACTGGGCAATTATAGATAAAATGGAACAACTAAATATCAATAATAAAATAATAAATTGGTTCTTAAGTTGGCTAAGTGATAGAAGCCAAGTGGTTTCAATAAATGGATGCCACTATGCTAGTGGAAGTGTTACCAGTGGGGTGCTGCAAGGATTGGTGCTGTGCCCAATCATATTCTCTTTATTTATTTCCGATATGAACCATGAGGTATATAATGAAACATCTAAATACACAGATGATAGTAAAATTGGTGGACCCTGTGGTAACACTAAGGAAATTCACACATCACAAAATTTATTTATTTATTTATTTAAGAGATTTACCAGATAAGCATTCTGAGCGGGGACTGCTCGTTTCCAGATGCAACCTGGGAAATGATCTGGACACAATCACTACCTTGCCCTATAGATGGGGAATGAAGTATAATTTAGATAAATGCAATGTAATGCACCTTGGTAAAAATAACCATGGTCATAATTATGTCTTAAGTAACATTACTTTAAAAACAGCTACTGAAGAAAAAGATTTGGGTCTAATTAAATCTAAGTCTTTTATGTTTCACTCACACTGTACAGAACTTATCTCAAGAGTTAACAAAATATGGTGGTCCATTAAGAAACATATAAAGAGTAGAGATGTGGAGGTTGTGTTCCTGATCTATAGGTCTTACTTACACCCCCCATTTAGACAATGCCAGCCAATCATGTCATCCTTGAACAAGTAACTATAATAATGCAATTGAGAAAATTTAGCAGAAGATAACAAAAACTGTTAAGGGTTTAGATAACCTTACATATACCAAAAGGCTGTATTCTCTAAAGCTGATGCCACTTTATGCCAGAAGAAAAAGAGGAGATTTGCATATGCTATATGATATATCTCATGTCAGTTTTATACTTGGCCATAAAAATAACAACACACAAACAAGGGACCACCCCTTGCAGTATTAAGCTCATATTTTTAAGACCTCAGCTAGAAAACATTTCTTTACCCAGAGAGTAATCGAATGGTGGAATCAGTTACCAGAATATGTAGTCATATGTACTACAAAAGAGGAATTTAAGAAAAAAATTAGACAAATACATATTGGAATTTGTTTTAGGGTATATGGCTGAAGCTACTTATGAGCCACTGCCTTCTGAGCTTCTGTCATTCCTAATATGAATCTTAATATGAATCATTAGATGTGGAAAAGGCCTTAGACAGGGTAATGGGACTTCCTCTTCCATGCACTTGCCATCTCTGGATTCAGAGAGGCCTTCACAGGCCAGATACAGATGTTATATAATGGTGCATAAGCCTCAGTCCTTATTAACTCACCAGCCTCACCCCTGTCCCCTTCCCATTAGGCAGGAATAGGTGACAAGGGTGCCCCCTCTTCCCTTCCTCTTTGTTTTCACATTGGAGCCATTGATGCAAGCCATCAGACAGCAATGGAGTGTTCACACTAGTCATATGGATTGGGAGCAGAAAACACTAGCATATGCAGATGACATTATGCTAACCCTGACAGAGCCAGAGGAATCTGTGCCTGCCACACTGGAGCTCATAGAGGCCTTTGGCACTCTCTTTGGCCACAAAGCAAATGTATCTAAGTTTTTCATACTACCTACAGTGACAGTGCACTCTTTTAAGAACTTCCCATGGGGATTGCAAGAAAACAACACCCTCAAGTATTTGGTCTTGCATTTCTCCTGGTCTCTTAATGACCTGGTGAAGCTGAACCTCCTCCCTGCTGGCTGAACTTGAAAAGGATGTGTCCAGATGGATTTGTTTAAACCTGTCCCACTGGGGCAGAGTGCATGCCTTTAAAATGATGGTGGCACCTAAAATTAAAGACATTTTAGATAACCTCCCCATCAAAATACAACTGGCTCTGTTTAAACTAATGCACCAGAAGATGGTGGTATTCCTATGGGGATCTGGCCCCAGGTGCATCAGCTATAAAAAAACAGTATCTTAACCTGTGATGTAACAACTTTTGTGTTTAAATGTTATTATCAGCTAGACCGCTGTAGTATTTCAGCTGAGATTAAACTATATGGTGAATCTAAGGTTGCATGCTACTGGAGCCCTGACTGGAGGCAGTTAGCTATGGGGTTGTTTTGGCAAACACTAGAGTTCTTGTCCACGGCAGAGTACTTACACATCGAAGAGGTGAATTGGTTTCTTAATCCAGGTTCTGTTTTGAATATAAACAAAGCCAGAACAAGGGAGATGTATCCCAATGGACTTTACCAGATGGGAAGACAAAAGGTTGGTCATCACAATCCATGAAACCAGGGTCTGGAGTACAAATCCAGTTTGGACCAGTTTTCCAGGACAGAAATGACATGTCAAATCTATAATGTCAGAGTGGCATAGTTGATGATGCATCATGGGGGCTGGCAGCAGAAGGTTTTTGAGGACTTGCCAGACCCTAGTGTAACCCCCCCCACCGGCCCCCCCTTGTTGAACCAGCAGGGCTTCTCCTCTCACCACAAACTTCTAGGGGCAACAGAGTGGGGTGGGGGTTTACATAAATTAAAATTTGACATAGAGAAAACAGAGAAGGTGGCCACCATTAGACTGGGTGGACCAGACTGTTATACAAAAACAGTGGACCAAGTGTGGCAACTACCTGACACACACCTGGTGGGACCATTTACCATGGCCAGCAACCCAGGTTCCTGGGAGAAACGTTTGCTCACAATTATGCTAGGTTTGCATTCTGGACAGAGGCATCCAAGTAAATCCAGACACATAGAAGCAATGACAATACTGTCCAAACCAGGTTGGGATTCTAGAGTGTGGCTTTTATTCACGTAACAAAGTAGGAATAAATACAAAGCAAAGATGGACCCCCACGGGGCTACACATACTGGTATTGCAGATTTCTCCAGTGTACAGAAGTTTCTGAGTTCCCATTTAGGATAGGATGAAAGAAACACAACAACAGCGAACTCTCTGGTTCTGAATTGGAGGTTGGCACACACGGCCAGACTAGTACTGTTCCCATTTCCCATGGAAATGAAAGTGGTGCCCATGACCACACTGAGCACATCCAGGCTCAAATCTTCCAGAACCCACTATACTGGGGTAAACTGAAGAAACAAATTCCAAACCCACATCTCAGAGTAATTACTTCCATTAGGCATTGGCCAAATGCACTAAATGAAAATGTACTAGTGCTCAAACTGAGCCTGGAGAGGTAAATTGGTTACTCCAGATGGGGGGGGGGGTCTCCCACCTTTTGCTCCCAAGTTTATACTCGGCCATTCATTTGGTTAATAACACCCACACAGAAGAAGATTTGTAGTTGTTGTTTTAAACGTTTCTCACACTTAGCAATCTACGGACACACTCCTGGGTGTCAAGGTTAAAAGTTCTGCACTTGAACAGTCACATTCTTAGATGCCAACATAGGCAGACAACTTTTACTTAGAACTGGGTGACACTGTGTCCCAGTATCAGATAAATTCACCCCAAGGTATTACAGATGCCCCTGGACTTACACAGAAAAAAGGGTTGTACTCACAACAAGTGAAGATGTACAAGGCAGCTTCACCAACCAAGTGGATTAAGGGGATTTGCCCCTGAATCCTGGAGTTCTCCCCATCCCTCCTGGGAAGGGGCAAGGAAAACTTTCTGGCACCGGTCTCCACCACTTCAGAAAACTGTCTTCTTTGTTCTTCTTCTTCTAGGGTGAGAACAAACTACCACAAAACAAAAAGGGGTAGCTCTTTGTCAGAGATAATCTGAGGAGCTGCCCAGCAGCTGGAGCCTCCTCCTCGAACTCTACTCTACTACCAACTCACTGGACATTCCAATTCACTCCAAAGCCATCTGTGACTGTGGCTTATGCTGCTGCGAGTGTTCTAAGATTACATCATCACTCCAGCTCAGCTGAGACTGAAGACAAAGTGTGACAGTGTGAAACCCCTTTACCTGGAATTTCACAAGCTGCCTTCTCTGCCTGCCACTGATTCTAACTGGGATTCTAGTAACCCCAGGAAACAAAGGGGTTACACTAGCAAGGTAGTTAGGTTGGGACTTTGAGCAGTTAACTTCTAAGGTTTGAGTATATTTTGATTCACCAAGGTGTCCTGTGTGGTAAGCTGTTCAAATTTGCTTAGTAAAGAGAGAAGAGTGAGACAGTTTTTTCTTTGTGCTTTTTACTGTACAAAATGTTTTTTTTTTATCTCTGTAGAATTACTGATCCCCATAGGGTTAGTCTAGTAGCCTGTATTATATGTGTAAATATCATGAAGTATTAAAATATATTTTATGTACTTCATGTTTCTGTGGCTGAGTCCTTTGAGGTACAGATAATGGGTTATAACTGACAAAATGTGGTGGTCTGTCTCTGAAGAGAAGGCTACAGTTACTATATTTTTTTTCTAAAGCAAAGTAATTCTCAGCTGTGCTGTAGGGCCTGGCCTTTTTTGGTGGAGCACTGTACTGTGTGAGCAGTGACTCTGGTGGGATTCAGACCTAGAGATACCTGAGGCTGTAGTTGAGTGGTGACGGCATACCAAGGTGACATATTCAGGCATCTGAAGAGTTGAGAAAGATAGTAACAGTCACAGGCTGAGTCTAGGAAAGACCAGTCTGTCACATAACACCTTAGTGGAGGTGGCCAGATTCTCCCTAACATTCCTCACAAGCAGCAGCCCACATGCTGTTACAGATCTCCAAAAAGAATACTTCCACAGCTTCAGACTCACAGACAAAATTGGGCTCTATGCAAATCCCACTTATTGGGCAGCACCCAGTGACAGGTGGTAATGTCTTGTAAAATCCCTGCTACAGTGGCCACATGCCCAACTCTCCCACATACTGCAAAAGTCTGGCAATTTTATGCCAAAAAGACACAATGGACCCCCCAAACTTCCCCTACTTCCCTTTCTGGCAAAACCTGGTCCTTGAGATAGGGGGTTGCCAGATTTACTGGCTGGGATGGGTGCCCAAATGAATATCCATATTGGCCACTAAATTGATCAGGGATTGGGCACCTCAAAGCCTCTGGACAGCTGCATGCTGAGTTATTCATGGAGAAGTGTCACCACTGGCAATTCCTCCAGCTTAGACATGCATTGACCCATACACTGGGGCCTCACTACAAAATGGGGAATCCCAACATCTTGGATGATCTCCTCATGGATAAGCAAGGCCTTCCTCTTAAAGCTAGTAAATTATATAAAGTGCTAACAGTCTTAGAAGGTAGCATAACAGACACTCTTAGAGTAGCTTGTAGCAAGGAACTGGAGACAGAGAGTCCCCCAGGCCTGGAGAAAATGTTGAGCAAGCCTGGGCAAGGCAGCAAGGGACACAAGGAACCAGTTCACCCAGTTTAAATCCTTCCCCAGTGGCACGGGACCCTGCAGAAACTTCACAAGTGTAATCACACTCCTACCAACCTGTGCTGACATTGTCTCAAAGATACAGGGAGTATCACACATCTATTATGAGATTCCACCAAGCTGACATGTACTAGAAACAAGTCCTACAGGCCTGCAGGGCCATAGTATGTCCCAGCCTCTCCCTCATCCCTGGCCTCATCTTACTAGGCATGGTTGAAGGCTCAGGCCTACCCACCCAGATCCCCTAGTGCACCAGGAGCTGGCTGCAAAAGGCCCTGATCATGGCAAAGAGGGAAATCCTGGGGAACTATAGAGACACCTCCCCACTCCTGGTCTCAGAATGGCTTTCAAAACTGGGAAAGACAGCTAATTACAAGAGGGTACATTATGCTAGCACCAAACGAATGGAGGTTTACATCAAAATCTGGGTCCCTACTTGAAATTCATATCACTCATTCAAGGTTGCTTCATGACTCAATATCTATTCCAGCCAACCCCCTGCACATCTGGAAGCCTAGGATGGCCATATCTGCTTGTTACTTGTGTATATAACGCACTTCTTATGCTTTTCGTCCTGTTTTGTACTTTTCATTGACAGTAATTTATTCATGGAACTGACTACCTGTACAAAGATGGATGAGAAAAACTGTTGTTCAATCTTTTCTTCTTCCTAATCTAATTGCTCACATTTAGAGTTGTATCTCCAAGGGGAAGTTCCCTGGTTAGGTTTGAATATTGTTGGATAAGCCTTCGTTGTCCTTGATATATTGTAGTCATTTATTCTAAAATAATACACTATAAATTATAAAAATTCATATTCTAAGGCTTCTTTATTGGAGGCTACTTATCACTGCCTGATTGTAGCCTGAAGCAAAAGCTGCAGCATCATAAGTTGAGAATGAAAGTATGGGTCACAGTGCATGACTGTGAGTTCTTAGCTACTTATAATTTTTTTATATTCAGCAACTTACACTGATAAAATGACTTACTTCCTTGACGACTGATAGCTTACTCTGCAAAGTTGCATGATAGAAATATTTCTACTTTTTCTTCAGTAAATCCCTTCCTAGTGTTGTAACAGGTGTACACTGATACACTATTCCTAATTAATGCAGTAATGCTTGCAGCTGTTTATGTTTTGGTTACAGTGTGTATACGTATTCTTCAAAATGTGTTGTGATTCACACAAAATATAATAAAACATTTAAACACTAAATTAAGCAAAACTGAACTATATAACAAATGTAAAAATACATTTGCCAAGATAATCATGCTATTTTGGGCAACATGAGCAAAATAAAGGAAGTTTGTCACTGAGCATACATAGATACTAGAATTCGTTGGCAGATAACGGCTACCTGGCCCTTCTAGTCTGCCCAGTTTTCTACCTTTAACTTATGCTGCAGACTGTAGTTGATCTGCAGCTTTCCTACTCTTCTCTTTTTCTAGGGTTCCCTTGTGTGTGTCCCATGTGTTTTTTAATTACACCCCCAATTTTGCCATTTCTGCTCCTGTGGGGAGGCTGTTCCAGGCATCTCCCACCCTCTCTGTAAAGAAATGCTTCCTCATATTACCTCTGATTCTTTCTCCCCCCAACTTCATCTCATGTCCCCTGGTTCTTGACCATCTTTTCTGAAAGATGTTACCCTCCTGTACCTTATTGATCCCTTTAAGGTATTTATATGTCTCTATCATGTTCCCCCTCTCTCTTCACATCTCTAAAGAATACGTATTGAAGTCTTTCACCTCTCCTCATACGACTTTTGGTGCAATCCCTGTACCATTTTTGTAGCCCTTCTTTGGACTGCCTCCACTCTGTCTATGTCCTTCCTGAGATGCAGTCTCCAAAACTGGACACTGTAGTCCAGATGATGTCTCACTAATGATCTGTATAGTGGCATCACAACCTTCTATTTTCTGCTTGTGATGCCTTTCTCTATGCACCTCAACATCCTGCTGGCCCTTCTAATCACCTTCTTACAGTATCTGGCCACTTTTAGATCCTCAGATATAATTATTCCTAGATCCCTCTCCTGTTTGTTGGCCAACAGCACCCCCCCCCCCAATTGAGTACTCCTCTCTCAGGTTCCCATGATCTAAGTGCATCATTTTACATAGATTACATAGACATTACAGAGCATAAAGACATTTGTCCATGAGCTCGCAAATGACAATTTATGTATACCCATTTATATTTTTACTTGAAAGAAATTTATCTAACTTTGTTTTAAATTCCAACATTGTATTGCTTTCCATTACCTCACCGGGCAGCACATTCCAAATTTCTGTTACCCTATTGTTTAACCAATATTTCCTTTCATTTGTGCTATATCTATCTTTTAACAATTGGTAACAATGGGCTCTGGTATTGTATGGTTGATCCCTTTTTACCAGGCCTAAAAGATCCCACAAATTAGTATTGGTCAATGCCCTATAAATCAGATACATGTCACCCCTCATTTTACGATACTCCAGTGAATACAACTCTAAATATTGCAGTCTCTGCTCATAGCTCAGTCCATCCATCCCTTTGATCCTTTTGGTGACTCTCCTCTGCACCCTCTCCATCAGTCCAACATCCCTCCTCTTGTATGGGGCCCAAAACTGAATACAGTACTCCACATGGGGATGCACCAATGCATTACACAGGGGCATCACAACCTGCCTATCTCTACTTTTAATGTGTCTCTGTATACAATATGTTATACTGCTAGTCTTTTTTAGAGCTGTATTGCAATGTAAGCTAAAACTAAGATCACTGTTAACAATGATCCCCAAATCTTTCTCTTCACCTACAGCCTTTAATACAGAACTACCTAGGATATATTGAAATTTATTATTTTTCTTTCCAAAGTGCATAACATTGCACTTATCAATATTAAAAATAGATTGCTTCTGGGAGGCCCACATATCCAAACTATTTAATTCTGTTTGTAAGACTGAGTGTTCCCTAAATTATTTACAGGACACCCAATCCTAGTGTCATCTGCAAATTTAGACAGCCAGGCCCCTGAATGAACCTGCATAGATGAAATATATAAATTAAATAGACATGGTCCCAAAACCGACCCTTGGGGGATACCACTAGTCACTCTAACCTGGCCAGAATATTCCCCTTTTACACAGACATTCTGGCCTCTGTCTGCAAGCTATTTTTGTATCCAAACTGGTATATTTAGCTCAAAGAGTGATTTAACAAGCTCCCCATGGGGGACTTTGCCGAAAGCCTTCACAAAGTTCAGGAAAATCACGTCAACTGGATCTCCCATATCCATGGCTTTACTAACCTTGTTATAGAATTCCAATAGGTTGGTTTGACATGACTTTCCTCTGGTAAATCCATGCTGAGTCATATCTATCCTGCCTGTACTTTCCAGGAATTCAACCATATAGTCTTTAATTATACCCTCCAGAATCTTACCCGAGGTCAGACTAATAGGCCTGTAATTTGAGACTTCCTGCCTAGAGCCTTTTTTATGCATAAGTATATTCACTGCTTGCCTCCAGGCCTTAGGAACCTTACTAGTGTCTATACTTTTCTGAAAAAGGTAAGATACTGGACCCACTAGTAATACTGCCATTTCTTTGATTACCCTGGGATGAATCCCATCTGGCCCCTGTGCTTTATTCTGGTTTACCTTTTGTTATCTGGTTAAGACATCAGCTGGGTCTATCCTAAGGCTTTCTCCCCCATGTCTTGTTTCCCCACAGTCCTAGATAACTTGAGGGCTAGTATTAAATACTGATGAAAAATATACGTCATGAAAAAATGTTGCACTTCTTTGTGTTGAATCTCAACTGCCATACATTTGACCAATCTTCTAGCTTGCCCAGGTCCCTTCTTATTCTTTCCAGCCCCCCACCCAGTGTGTCTACCCTATTGCAGATCTTTGTGTCATCTGCAAAGAGGCACATCTTTCCCTCCAGCCTCTCTGCAATGTCACTTATGAAGACATTAAAAATAACTGGGCCTAGCATCGATCCTTGAGGCACCCTGGTGGTCACCTCCCTTTCTATAGACTGAACTCTGTTCACGACCACTCTTTGTGTCCTACCACTCAGCCAATTTCTAACCCAGTTAACGACCCCAGATCTGACACCCAGGCTGCTCAATTTGTTTATTTGCCTTTTATGTGGGATGGTTTTGAAGGCCTTGCTAAAATCCAGGTAGGCCACATCTACCGCCCCTCCCTGATCAAGTTCCCTTGTCACCCAGTCAAAGAAATCTATCAGGTTTGTCCAGCTAGGCCTGCCTGAGGTGAAACCATGGTGTCTTGGATCCTGCTATCTGCTGGATTCAAGGTATGTCACAATCCTTCCTTGAGTAATAATTCCATCATCTTTCCTACCACTGATGTTAGGCTGATTGGCCTATAGTTACCAGTGTCCTCCTTGCTCCCGCTGTTATGGAGAAGGACAACATTTGCCCTCTTCTATTCTACTGGAACCACACTCATTTCTAATGATTTATTGAACAAGCCTGTCAGTGGTCCTGCTAGCTCCTTCCTTAGTTCCTTTAGAATTCTGGGATGTATTCCATCCGGCCCCATTGCTTTATCTATTTTCAGTTTTTCTAATTTCTTTAGTATGCCCCCTACTGTGAACGGACTGGTATCTACACTCCTCCCTTTGGTACTTCTTACACCTAGCCATGATCCCTCCCCATCTCCTTCTACCATAAACACAGAAAACAAATATTTGTTCAGGATTTCTGCTTTTTCCTGGTCCCCTTCTGCTGACCCCTCCCTTCCCTTTCTAGTCTCACAATCCCACCTCTGATGTTTCTCTTCTCTCTAATGCATCTAAAAAAGGTCTTGCCTCCTTTTTTGATTGTCTTGGCTGTTCTTTCCTCTGTCTGTGCCTTGGCATTTCTGACTGCTTTTCCCACCTCCTTTAGCTTTTCCAGATACATACATTCCTCTATCTTTATTCCCTCTGTGTTTCTTTGTATTTTCTTTTTTTAATTCAATATACTTTGTTCAGTATTAGAACAAAGAAAAATACAGTTACACAAACATTCATCATAACCCAACAACATATATAAACAAGTGACTTATAAACACACTACCGGCCCCCCCCATATGAAATCCCCATCCCCTCCACCACGCCCTCCCCCCTCAGAGGCATAGTACCTATTCAGGAAGGCAAATCATTCAACATGGGTTCTCATTTTCTTGTTTTAACTTTATTTTTATACAGGACTGCAAATCTTAAGGCTGGTTAGCCTAATTTACAAGAATTGTCATGTTCCTTACAAGTTGCCTAAACATTAAAACAAATACAAGGTACAAAAAATACACATTTTTACAATAAATATATGAGGATCACTCCTCGAGGGTCAAACATTCTCCAGACATCCTGTAGTTCATTCAAACTATACTTTTGATCCAAGACATTGACATGTAACAGGGCTTGGTGCAATTATACAGTTAAGGGCATGAATACCTCAGGAACCCTTGGTAGTAAAAAGAGAAACAAGGAAAACAGGGGGAGGGATATCAAAGGAGTGGAAATCTGTGGTGAGATTTATAATACTTCACCACCATCACCCTTATATAAAAAGGGGGAAGTCCTATGCGGGCCCTGCTGCCAGGATAAGATCCATAAATTTACACATGCTCTGGCACTTCGCACCAGATAAGTATGCAAAAGCCGACCTTAAATAGCCTATTCATGAGAGGGAAGAATTCCAACATAAAGTGTGAAGCTTACCCCATTTCTTATCATATCTCTGCAAACGACCATGAAGGCTGGTGGTCGTTCTCCCAAGCCATAAGTAGAATAGTAATTTGTTAAGCCATTCTGAATAGGGAATTTCTGACTGGTCCATCCAATGTCGAAGAATAACTTTTTTCACTGAAAGTGAGATCATGGCTTACCAATATTTCCTTTCCTTAACCTGAACACCTGAATAATCATCTACCAGACATATCTCGGGTGTGAAGTAGTCCTCTAGGCCTAGAGGAGGATCCATCCTCTGTCTTAACTTGTCCCAGAGAGAAGCTACCTTGCAACACTCCCACAGTACGTGTGTACGAGTTCCTTCACCTTGTCCACATCTGGTACACACTGAAGAGGAAGTTTTTCCCATTCTAGCCAGCCAGACAGGGTAAATAATAACGTGTGCAAAATATAAAATTGAGTGAGGTGCAGTTTATTATTGTGAATAACATGATGTAGGTCTGGCCAAATCTGTCTCCACTCAGAGTTGGATTCAGGAAATTGAGAAGTCCAGTAGGTGGAGCAACTCAAGACTTCAGGGAAAATTTTGAGTAAAGTATAGAGGGTATCTGGGAAACCAACTGCAGTTGCCATGCTAGTGTTTTAAGTGCTTGGATAAACTCCTCTTGATTAATAGACCAAGTTGGCAATCCAAACCATTGGACCAGCATATGCTGCAGTTGATAAATCCTAAATATTGAGGAGGCCGGCATGCCTAAGGCTGCTAACATCTCCTGACTATTTAGGATGCGGCCATCTAGAAGGAGATCTCATACCTTCTTCTCACACAATGAGGGGATGTCTCTGGGGCTTAACAATTTCTCTCCCAGTCTGAAATTTGGGTTGGAGCATAATGGCTGAGTGATATCCAATGTATTGGCATACTTAAGTGCTCTACATAGCTGTGCATGGACCTTGACCGAGGTAAAAATGACTGAGCCTTGGAGGTCTTTTTGGAGTAATTTGGGAGAGACAAAAAGGAGACTGTCTAAGTGTAGGCTAGCATCTTAGATCAGCTTTCTCTCACTCTGTAGCCATAGAGGAACATATGGAGTAACTAGTGATAAATTGTCAATAATAGTCCATCTAGCATACATGGCAATATGACTCGCCAAGTAATAAATAAAAACATTTGGCAGTTTGAGTCCTCCTATTTTCTTAGGAGCCCCTAACCTAGAATAGGCCCTACATGGGGTCTTACCTTTACATAGGAAGGAAGAGATGAGGCCATGCACTTTTTAAACTACTGAAGAAGAAGTAGTGTATTGAGCATGTTTAAAAGGGTAAAACAGACGTGGAAGAATATTCATTTTAACAACACTGATTCTGCTCTGGAGAGATAGCGGAAGAGTGTTCCACCTGTGTAGATCCAGATGAATAGTTTTGATCAATTCCTCTAGATTAAGTTTAATCATGGTTTTATTATTTTGTAAAATGAGGATACCTAAGTATTTAAGTGTAGAGGTCCACCCAAAGCCAAGATGAGTATAGTCCGCTGACCACCATACGATTTAAAGGCATTATCACTGTTTTCTCAACCTTGAGTTTGTAGTTAGAAAATTTACCAAATTCTTGAATAATGCAGAGGGCAGCAGGAATTGAGCTAGCAGGGTATGAGAGCTGTAGCAGGATGTCATCCGTGTATGTGGAGAGTCTAAGATAAAAGGCACCAGCAGGGATTCCAACTATTTGTGGGGATTCTTTAAGAAGACAGAGTTAAGGTTCTTAGTATAAATTAAATAAAAGAGTGGACAATGGGCATCCTTGACGGGTGTCAGAGAACTACTCGAAATTCTCAGAGAATAAGCTGTTGCAATATATTTTCTCACGGGGATGGGAGTATAAAACTTGGATCCAGTTAATAAATATTCTTAGGGAAAACAATTTTTTCCAAAACTAAAAGTAAAAAAACCCAGTGAACCCTGTTGAAAGTTTTTTCTGCATCCAGGGAGACCAAAGCCATAGGGGTATCAGTCCCCCTGGAGGCAGAAAAGATGTAAGTCAGTTTTCTTAAGTGGTCTGCTGAACTATGACCTTTCATGAAACCTACCTGTTCAGACTGTATGAGAGCCTCTCAGACTTGTTGTATCCTGTTAGCAAGGATTTTAGTGCATATTTTTATATCATAATTCATAAGAAAGATCGGGTGGTAGTTAGCAACCTTATTTGGGGGCTTTCCTGGCTTAGGAAGAACCACTATCATTGCTTCTAGGAGGGAGAAATCAGAGATATCATTTTCGCAGAGATAAGAGTATAGTTGGTGAAGTACTTGAAACAGTTCAGTAGTAAAGGTATTATAAAAATTAGGAGAAAACCCATCTGGACCTGGAGATTTATCAGCTGGAAGAGACCAAATAGTGTGCAGGATCTCATGTTGGGATATAGGCTTATCTAAGAGAATTCATTGGTCTAGGGTCAACTGTGGTAGATGAATAGTAGAGAGATAATTTGGGGTATCTATTGGGGACAAAGAAGAGACTGGAGGGCTATATAGAAGGTGATAGTAGTTTTCAAATTCATTTACTATGTCCTGGGGAATGTTTTAGTTAGGTTATTGGATTAAGATATAATGGATAGGACTAGCCAGGAAGCTTCTAGATTCTGCAAGAGGAGAGCAAGAAGATGCCCAGCTTTATCTCCCTGTTCGACATAGGTGGCATGTGTTTTGAGTATGGCATATTCTGCCTTCTCTTCTTGCAAGTTCTCAGCATACCAATCTCTTAATACGGGCAGAGATTCATGATAATCTTCTGAGAGATTATGGGAGGGGTGAGTTTCTAGGACACGGATTTGATCCAGGAGAAGAAGAAGGGATGCCTCCCTTTTCTTCTTCCTAGCGGATGCAATGCGGATGAACTCCGCCCTTAGAGAACATTTGAGGGAGCACCAGAGCTTATCAAACGCAGAGATAGAACCCCAATTATGGACCATAAAATGGGTAATAAAGTCCCTAATCCTGCTTACTATGGACTCCTCTTGGAGGAGTTGATTGTTTAGTTTCCAAATTCTATCTTTACATAGGGTAGGGGATAGACTGCCCCGTATCTAGGTAGGCGGATGGTATGATAATACTCTAGGTGTCATTCCTCCTTCTGTAAAATTTGGGAAAAGGGAACTACTAATTAAAACATAATCTAGGTAGGAGAAAGACCTATGTAAAGGGGAGTAGAAGGTACAGGACTGGTCAGAAGGGTGGGATATCCTCCAGGGGTCACAGAGGCCCCCCATACTTATCACATCATGAAGGGACCATTGAGCTGGGGAAAGCCCTGTGCCTCTATGCTTAGATCTATCCAACTCTGGGAACAGAGTTAGGTTCCAGTTATCAGCCAAAATAATTGGCAAGTGGAGAAAAGGAGTAAGTTTGTTCAGTAATTCAATGAAAAAAACAGGGGAATCAACATTAGGGCCATAAACACAACCCAGAAGTACTTCCACATGGTCCAAGATCATCCCATAAACCTGCCTCACCGCTTGTCTGCAAAAGAGAGACCCTTCTACAGACTGGAGGTGGGTCTCCTGTAAAAATGCTATTTGGCAGTGTAACATTTGTAAATGCCTTATAATTTGATATCGTTTTACCCTGGAGCGGGTGCCTTTTATATTCCATGTTACATATGTCATTGCCATTTGTGAAAGTCTTTAAACTGAAGCCTACATAGTTCAGTAAAAGAAATTGACCTGCCATTGTTCATATTCCCATAATGCCTCTGATACCCCCTACCCCCTCTCCCCCCCAACATCTTCCCCCATACCACCCTGGTGATCTTGCTACCCCCAGTCCTAATGACTGACACTCCATCTATACTTGACCCATGATGCCAGTACATCACCTAACTTTGACCCTCCTGTGCCTCCGCTCCAATCCTAAGTATTACAAAGGACATGTTACCCACTACCCTTAGAATCTCAATAGTTGCTCTGTGGGGGCTTGAGGGTTTCAATCCCTGCACTCCTATGATGTGTCCAACATTAACATAGGGAGCCTCAAGTGGTACATTGAGCCATCGGGGGAGCTGAGGGTTATAGCAACGGTTATTTAAATTTGAAACTGAGGCATAAAACCCCCGAACCCCTAAAAATCAAGAAAAGAGAGAAATGCAGTTAACAACAACCTGTGCCCTGAATGTCCATATCTTCTTAATATGTTTCAAACTAATTGTCTTCATGAGGAAAATAAGGCCAAGTTGAGCTAAATGAAAGTTACTCTAAACCAGTGGCAAATCATTATGGGTTCCAGTCCACCGCGTGAATTACAGGCATTATAGCCTAAATACAGTGTAACATAAAGAATACAAACCATTGTTCAACTTAAAGTGCAGACACAACGCCTAAAAATATTTCTTAATGTAACTTTGTGTGTCCCAAAAGTATTTTGACCAAAAGAAATGTTCGAGGAATGTGGCTGACTGGATGCTCACTCGATCCACTAGTGATGCTCCTTGAATCCACTAGATGGAGCCATTAATATGTGATGAGGGTAGACTGAAATCTAGTCAAAGCCTTGGAATCATAAAGTGCTCAGTTTTATCAGCCACTCAACTACAAATCAGTTTGGGAGTGCCTATATGTGCAGGCACCGTCTCGTACTCTGAGAACACCTGCTGAACCTAAAAAGCTCCAAGATTGAGCCAATATTGGTGGATGGCAGACTCTGTTTACTTCCAAAGGTGCAAACTTAACCCGTGTCAATGTATCTTTACACATTTGCCCTGGGATTTGCTTCATTTGAATAACTCTGGGTAAGGCAACTTAAGGGTTGATGAAGCCTGTTCCTCTGAGTTAAATGAATGCCACTGATCTTTTAGCACTTGAAACATAGCTGGGCATTTTACTCGGAATTTGATACCATCCACCACTATTTTGGAGACAGTAGGGTGTAGCGCGGTCCTCTTCTGTCGAACAGAATATGGAAGGTCCTGCATGATGCAAAGCTTCTTGCCTTCCCAAAGGATCTCTCTGTTTTCCCGTAGCTTATCTAATATGTGTTGCTTGTCCCTAAAATTCAGCAATTGAAAAATCAGGGATCTCGGAGCAATCCAAAGGGGGGTGCTGGTCATAGCAATCTGTGGGCTCTCTCAATGATGTATATAGTGCCATTTGGTGAGGGCCCCGCTATTTTTGTACATATCTTCTAAATAAATAAGATGACATCGAAGCCTTCCTCCTTCTCTGGTAGCCACAACACAACAAGATTATTCCGGCGAGAGCACCCCTCTAGGTCTTCCACTTTTTCCTCCATTTGTTTGACTCTAAACCATAGAGCTGTGATGTCAGGCTCAGTGTGGGCTCTCCAGTCATCTTAAGAGGAAATTCTAATCTCATTGTCACCAGTTTGTTTGGTGAGTCGTTACAGCATAGATTTCATATTTTGGAATCGTGAAGATAAATTGCCCAGAATAGATTTTGGTGGAGCCAGGCCCTCCAGAAACTTTTCTTCAAGTCAGTGTAGCCTGGGGCATTGCATGGCTAGATGTCCCAGGGGCCTGTGCTTTGGCCTGCATCACTTGCTTGTCTTAAGTCGATGTGTTAGGTGGGGTATGGTGCAGGAGTGAGTTGTGCATTTCAGCCTCCATTTTCAGACGTTTGCCATTTTTTGGAGCCCTCATGGATGTAAACAAGCAGGATGACTCCCAGAGATCAGGGCAAATCTCAGGTTAGTGAAAATAATGAGTTTAAGTAGGCACAGGAGTGGAAGCTGTAGTGGGTGCGACTGTTCAGCTGTCATCATGTGACCTCTTCCATTTCTGTGTATTTTCTGAAAGCTGTCTTCTTTTCCCTCACCCTCCCTACCACCTCCTGTGAGAACCACAGTGGCTTTTTCTTCCTCTTTGTTTTATTTATTTACCTAATGCAAAGGCTCATGGCTTCTGTTATGGCTCCTTTAATATGTGCCCATTGTTCCTGTACTTCCCCTTTTCCCACTCTACCCCTTAGGGCTTTCTTCAAACATACCTCCATCTTTGAAAAATCGACCCTTCTGAAGTCCATGACCCTTGCCTTTGGGTGACTGGATTCTTCTACTATCCTCATGTTAAACCATACCTTACAATGATCGCTGGAATCCAGGTGACTCCTCACTTGTACATCCATTACCCTTTCTCCATTGGTGAGCACCAGATCCAATACTGCCCCTTCAAGGGTGTGTTCTACCACTAGCTGTCCGAGACCTGCCCCCTGAAGAGCTTCCAAGATGTGTCTGCTCCTTGCTGTGTCTGTAGTATGGGTGCTTCTCCAATTGACATGTGGCAAACTGAAGTCTCCCATCAGCAATATCTCCCCTTTTGCTGTCATTTCGTGGAATATTTCCACTAGCGAATTGTTCAACTCCTACCCCTGTCCCAGAGGTCTGCAGATCATACCTAGCAAACGGCAGTACCATTCCCCATTTCCAGTGTGACCCACAGTGCCTCTTCTACCTCCGTTATGCCCTGCACTTCTGTAGCTTTTATTTCCTCCCTATGCTCAGAAATGTGTCTTGCTCATTTTGGTCACACTATGAATGCTCTGAAATTTTTTCTCACATGTGAGATGTCATATTGTTATCTGAGTAGTCACTTTATTGATTAGTTGCTCTTATGCTGAACCACTGAAAAGGGGTGCACAGTTTACAGTTTGTACTTTTTTCCTTTTGTAGTTTTTCACCATTTCTATCACACAACTATCTAAACACCTGTTCTACGACAGTTTGTTTTTGGTTCCCAGGGACAGTTTTCTGCAGATGGTGGGTGAGGGCTCCAGAACTCCTTTTTTTTTCTTGTAAAACCTTTTTATTGTTTGCAAGCATAAAACAACTTACAGTTATTTGTCAACCTCTAAAGTTAGCACAGAAGCAATTACTATTGCACACGAATTAACAGTATATTATTTAACACATTGGGCAGCTCTGTGGCAATCGTTGGAGTTGTACCTGGAGAGCATCTCAACATTTCTGTGTACATTCTGTCTGCAGTTAATCTTTCACCTGGGGAAGTTTTCATTCTCCAATGCTTTTAATATGGGTGCCACATCTGCTCGAAGGTGTCCATGTTCCCATTAGCATTGAGCTGGGCTTTCTCCAAGGCAAGGCACTGTCTCATGTTGTTGGCCCATTGTTGGACAGTGGGAGAGCTCATGGCCATCCATGACTGTGCAATTGTTTTCTTGGCATTGACCATCGCTAATGATCGCAGTGAAGCCATAGTTCTGCCCCAGGGTGATTTGATCAGAGCAGTGCAACAGGAGTTTGTGGAGTTGGGGAGGGGCCTTAGACAAGTAGCACACGGTAACTTTCTCGGAAGTGCTACCTGTCTATGGCATGGATGAGGCTAGGGCACTCCACACCATAGGATTCAATGACTGGTTGAAAAACTGGTGCAGAGTTCAGGGATTTGGCTTCATTGGGGACTGGAGCTCCACCTGGAGGGATGCAGGCCTATACAGGCACGATGGTCTGCATCTATCTTGGAGGAACCAGGATCCTAGATGATAGGTTTAAATGCTTCAGTGGCAAGCATTTAAACTAACCAAGGGGGAGGCACTGAAGAGGAGAGGGGAAATCCTAGCCCCCCCAAAAAATTAGGGTAATTTGTGAGGTAAACACCAAAATAGAGCAGACGATAGGGAGAAGGGCAAGGGTAAATGGAGAAAAAGACAAAGGCAGTAAGGATAGGGATGGGCAAAAACAAATAAAGCCATAAAAAAATGGAGGGTAATGAGTACCAATGCCTGTAGTCTAAGTAAAAAGCTCCCTGAAATGGTGGCCTTGATGGAAGAGTGATGCCTGAATATTGTGGCAGTCACAGAAACATGGTACACAGAGAACCATGACTGGGATGTCAGCATACCAGGGTACACAATCTACAGGAGGGACAGGGAGGGAAGAAGAGGAGGAGGAGTAGCTCTCTATGTAAGGGAAGGAATAAAAGCAACAGAACTAAAGGGTAAACAGGGAGAAGAGGAGGCACTGTGGGTCACCCTGGAGACTGGAAATGGCTCCACAATCCACACAGGGGTTGTATACAGACCCCATCTCAGGAGGAAATGGACAAGAAAATGATAGAAGGCATCCTTGGGATGGCAGAGAAAGGGGAGATAATGCTGATGGGGGACCTGAATATGCCAGATGTTGACTGGAGCACCTTTGCTGCAGCCACATCCAAGAGCAGGGCCATTCTCGATGCCCTACAGGGGGCATGTCTCAGACAGCTAGTTTTGGAACCCACTCGGCAGAGAGCAATCGCAGACCTGGTACTCTCAAATGGGGATGGAGAGAGGATCTCTGATCTTGAAGAGGCTAGCCATCTGGGAACAAGTGACCACCAAACAGTGTGGTTCATGATAAACTTAGCTGTAGAGTCAAGCCACACAAAAGTGAAGGTACTGGACTTCAGGATGGCTGATTTTGTCAAAATGGGAGAGTGCCTCAGAAAAGCACTAGCAAACAAGCAAGAAGGTGGGGTGGAGCAACAATGGGGAAACATCAAAACCACCATCACAGAGGCAACAAGCCTTTCTGTGAAGCAAATAAACAACTCAAAATGAAAGAAAAAAAACACTATGGTTCTCAAAAGAAGTGGCGGGGAAGGTAAGGGAGAAAAAGATAGCATTCAGGAAGTATAAGGAAACACAGAAGGAGCAGGACAGAGAACTGTACCAGTTAAAGCAGAAGGAAGCGGGTGAGGCAGTCAGAATAGCAAAGGCCCAACCTGAGGAAAAGATAGCCAACTCAGTTAAGAAGGGATAAAACCTTTTATAGGTACATTAGGGAGCAAAGAAAGACTAAGGCAGGGATACTGAGGCTGAACAAAGAGGAAGGTGGTTGGGCAGAGAGCGACAGTGAAAAAGCAGGGATACTGAATGAATACTTCTGCTCAGTATTCATAATGGAAAAGCAGGGAAAATACCTAATCCGGTCAATA
Source organism: Neoceratodus forsteri (assembly GCA_016271365.2). NCBI lineage: Eukaryota > Metazoa > Chordata > Ceratodontiformes > Ceratodontidae > Neoceratodus > Neoceratodus forsteri. Next base: position 1,166,888,244 of record CM028129.1, on the reverse strand, counting down.
GAAGCACTCTGGATGGGGGGTTGATATGTCCTTTCATAGAAGAAAGGTTCTGAAAGAACTCTTAAAACTGAAGATGGATAAAGCAATGGGGCCTGATGGGATTCACCCCAGAATTCTAAAAAGAACTAAGGAAGAACTAGTAACACACTGACCACCCTTTTAATAAATCATGGGAGGATGGGGTGGTACTTGAGGACTGGAGGAGGGCAGATGTAATTCCCTTCACAAAAGTGGGAGCAAGACAGAGCCAGGAAACTACAGACCTGTCAGTTTGACCTCAGTGGTAGGGAAAATGATGGAATCACTTCTGAAGGAAAGAATTGTTGAGTACTTAGAGGCCAGTGGGGCACAGGACCCAAGGCAGCATGGATTCACAGCGGGAAGGTCATGTCAGACAAATCTAATTGATTTCTTTGACTGGGTGATCAAAGCAGTAGACCAGGGAGGGGCTGTGGACATGGCCTACCTAGGCTTTAGCAAGGCATTTGACACAGTCCCGCACAAAAGATTAATAAACAAATTAGCCAGCCTGGGAGTGGGTCCCAGGGTGGTAGCCTGGGTAAAACACTGGTTGGACAACAGGACACAGTGGGTAATAGTAAATGGAGTCCACAGCTAAGAAAGGAGGGTTACTAGTGGGGTACCACAGGGTTCAGTACTGGGGCCGGTCTTTTTTAATGTCTTTATAAGTGACATTGCAGAGGGACTGGAAGGGAAAGTATGTCTCTTTGCAGATGACACAAGGATCTGCAACAGGGTTGATACACAAGGTGGGATGGAAAGGATGAAAAGAGACTTGGCAAGGCTGGAGGAATGGTCAAATGTATGGCAGCTTAGATTCAATGCAAAGAAGTGCAAAGTAATGCACCTGGGAAACAAAAACCCAGGGGAAGAGTACACAATGGGGGGTGAGATACTGACAACAACAAAAATGGAAAGGTACCCGAGGATAATCATATCAGACGACCTAAAGGTGGGCCAGCAATGTGAGAAGGCAGTAAGGAGGGCTGGGGGGATACTGGGATGCATAGGGAGAGGCATCACCAGTAGAAAACAGGAAGTTGTTGGCCCTCTGTACAGACAGTTGGTAAGACCACATCTGGAGTACTGTGTACAGTTCTGGAGACCCCATTTTCACAAAGACATAGACAGGGTGGAGGCTGTCCAGAGGAGGGCAACCAAAATGATGCAGGGTCTGCATCAGAAGACATATGAAGAAAGGCTAAAGGAACTAAAGATGTACAGCCTCAAGGAAAGGAGGGAGAGGGGGAACATGATAGAAACTTTCAAGTACCTCAAGGGAATCAACAAAGTCCTAGAGGGTAGCATCTTTCAGAAAAAGAGATGTGCAAAAACAAGGGGGAACAATTTGAAGATAGAGTGGGGATGACTCAGAGGTAATGTGAGGAAGTATTTCTTCACACAGAAGGTTGTGGATACATGGAACAGCCTTCCTGAGGAGGTTGTAGAGTCAAAAATAGTGGGGGAATTCAAGAATGCATGGGACAGACATAAGGCAATTCTAGTGGGGGGGTAGGAGGAAGTAGGCTGTTGGTTAACTAGGATCTGCAGCTTATTTGTTAGGTAGGGGAAATGGGCAGACTAGGTGGACCAAGCGGTCCTTATCTGCCATTAAATTCTATGTTTCTATGTTTATATTTGGGTTGGCACCCAACAGGAGCTCTAATGGAGACTTAGGTGGGCTATATCCCATTATGCCACTCAGTTTCCTATGCATGCCATGCCAGAAGTGGGCAACTCTGTGGCAGGTCAGTGCCAGGTGGAGAAAATCCGCTCCTTCCCCCAAACACTTAGGGCAACTGCTGGAGCTTTCGAAATTCATGGCATGTAGCCGACTTGGAGTTAAGCATGTTCTGTATGTAAAATTTAGATGTACTTGTCGAAGTTTGTTACTTTGGGAGCAGGACACCAGTTAGTCAACTGCCAGCTTCCAGGTAGAAGGTTTGATCTCAGTGGATAGATCCCTCTCCGCCTTAGCTATCATGTAGGTAAGGGCCTCGGCACCCATGCCCTGTAAGATCTTATACAGTAGAAGACTGTCATTGGTTTTTGACAAGGTTGTGGCCTGCAGAGCTCCTCCTCAAATAGAGAGGGTCAGGCCTATCCAAGGGTCTGATCTAGGGTAAGTCCCAATCTATGTTTCACTATAAGGTATACAAAAAGTCCCCTGGTTCTATGTGCCACTCTTGCCTTAGTCCAGCAAATTCCTGATCTTCCCCCTCATACATTTGAATCATCTGGTGCAGCCCTAGATGTCTCCAGAGTAGCAGTCTCTGATGTATCTGCACAGTATGGACCCCCTATCTCTCACTGTGGTAATAAGGTCCATGTTGGGGGATAGTGATGGTGGCACCCCACAATGTCTGTAGGAAGCTAACCAGGTCTTGAAAGTAGCTGCCAAAAAGGGAATTACTTTCACCAAGGTTGAGTGAGCCCTAAGGGAGGTAGAAAGGAGCAGGGCATAAAAACTGCCTATCAGCTCCTCCTCCTCCATTGTCATCCAAGCTGGGATGGGTTCAAGTCACCCCCTGACACAAAAGGCCAGCTGGGCCACCCAGTAGTAATGCTGGAAATTTAGCAAGTCCAATCCTCCCCTTGCCACGGGTAGCCGAAGAATGCTTCATTTAATTCATGCTGACCCTACCCTCCACAAGAACTTATGCATAATAGAGTTTAACTGTTTGAAATGAATGTCATGGACATGCAATGGCAGTGACTGATACAGATACAAACATCTAGGCAAAACCATCATCTTCACTGTATTCACCCTGTCAGTCAATGAAATTGGTAAGGACTGCCACCTATAACACTCCTCTGCCAATCGATGAATTAGGGGTTTATAGTTCAGGGTGTACAAGGTCCTCACTAGAGATGCAGCAAAATTTAATTCTGCAGGTGAAATTCTGTTGAAATCGGGAATTTCACCTCTTGAAATATTTTGCAAAATTCGCACATTTCACCGGAATTTCACTGGTACAAAATGCAGAATTTTATATTAAAACATTTTGTGAAAAAAGTGTTTTCCCCCCTGCTGTCCAGCCAGATTAAAATCCCCCCCCCAAGACCCCACATCCCTGGTGTCACATCATGAAGAATTACACACACACACACACGCCTCTGAGATTCAACCCTGACCCCATCTCCAATAAATATAAATTTCCCTGGTGTCTAGTGCCCCACTCCCCCTGGCCAATTGCTAGCCAAATAATGAATTACATTCCCCCCCCTAGATTCACACATGCACCCCCCTCCTCCCATTGTCCGTAAGTACCGGGCCCTGGCCATTATCAGTCCACTTGTAAAAAAAAAGAAAAAACAAACCTTTCCTTGGTGTCTAGTGGATCCCCCCATTGGTTGTAACCCCACCCTGCACCGTCCCCATCTATGATCCCTCTGTGGGCCACCAACACAGCCCTCCACTCACCTCCACGGCCGGCAGCCTGACTGAGCTGGATGGGGTGATATGAAGCACACTGCTGCGGATTGTTTCCCTGCTTGGGGAGGACTGTTATTGTGGCTGACCATGTGGAGGGGGGGCAGAATGCCTTTGTCCAGGACCTCTGTGAGCATGTCAGATAATGGTTCAAACAGGTTTGGGTGCAAGCCGTCGGGACCCGGGGCCTTCCGACCCTCGAGCTTTTTGATGGCTGTTGGCAGCTCATCTCTAGTGAAGGGATTTTTCAGTTCTTCAGATTCCCCGGGTGACAGGGAGGGCATGGGTGCCCCCTCAAAGAAAGATGCATATTGTTGCGGAAGGGGGGGGAGACCTTGGACATGTACAGGGGATTGTACAAGGTACTGAATTATACTCCAATTTGAGATGCCACCCGTTACCCACCTCGAGCAGATCTGGAGTTGGTTTATCGTTCTTTCCCCCTCCTTCTTACATAACTGCCAAGCCAGGTACTGCCCAGTCCCCATCAAAGTATGCACCCACCTGGGCCAGAAGTATTGGCCTTCCAACTCTGGCGCTGCTAAGTAGGTTAAATCTCCACTTAAGTTTTTGGATTACTCTGTACAGCGGAGTTCCTGGCCTTTTCATATGTGCCTCCTCACAAGCTGCAATTTACATCCGATGATGCTCCATTTCTTTTTCTGAGGTCTTTCTTTTGTGGGCAGAGTACGCAGTAACCTGACCCCTAATGTAGGCCTTCAAGGCTTCCCATCTTGTCCCATGGGATGTTTTCCCTCTCCCATTCAACATCAGGAACTCCTTTATAACATGGGGCATGAATTTAACAAAATCTTTGTCCTTTAGTAATAGAGGGTCAAGATGCCATGGTCGACATGCCAGAGCATTAATAATTGCTGCCATGGAAATGGTTAGGTATGCATGGTTGGAGATCAGAATTATGGAGTATTTAGTGGGGCCAGCTTGCTGTATTAAGGAGGAATTAACCAGCACTCAATCCAACCTGGCATATGACTGGTGGGAGTGGGAGAAAAAGCTGTACTCCTGGTACCTAGGGTGCTGGTGCCGCCACACGTCCACCAGCTGGTATGTATCCTCCACCTCCTCCAGGGCCCTGTCAATTCTAGAGACTGAAACAGGGTTCGGGTTAGATTTAGCAGTGATAACATCTCTCACACCATTATAGCCCCCCCTCCCAAAAAAAAATCCACAGGCCCGGCAGGGCTGCCATATCAACCACCAGTTTTTGAAAAAAAGCCTGGATCTTCCACATTTGGAACATATATGGAGCCCACAGATAAAGTACCCAGCCCCTCCGGGGTGACCTTCGCTAGCACATAATGTCCCCCCACCATGTCTCACAGCTCCTAGTGCGCCTCTGCCCGGGTGCCCCGGGAAACCATATAGCCACACCTTAGGCTTTCATGGAAAAACAGGACGTAATCCATTTCCCCCCATACTATATCCAGTTTTTACAGCCTCACTGTGAGACATGTGGGTCTCCTGCATCAACAAAACCTGGATCTTAGACCTCTTAATCTGTGCTCCTACTCGCTTACGTTTGACCCCAGACTTTAGACCATTTACTTTCCATGTTGCAATGTTAAGATTGCTAACCATTTTCCCTCTGGGATTTACCCACTTTGTCAAAAAGTTTCCTGCCCCTTAATCACTGAGGTGCTGCTTCCTCCTGCTTTGTCATTGCAACATTGTCTGACTGTGTAAAGCTTGCATTTTTAACTTTAAACCCACAACAAGTGCCCCTACCCCATAACAGAAACACAACCCCTAATGTCAACCCTAATCCAGCTTGAAGACATATAACCCCACAAGTTGCCTCCCACCCCCGTTTGACTAGGCTTCCAACTGCCCAGCCAGATACCCCCTGCAAACTAATGGTGGTTGGTGGTAGTTTAGTTTATTGTTCTAGGAATTACTACCTTTGAGCCAGAGGCTCTTTTACAAAGGTTCCACGTCAATTAGGTACAGTACAAAAGGTTACATAGATAACACAACAATTTGTGTTGTGTCAAGAGCAAGAAAACATATACAAATACATATTAAATCACTTGTGCAAAAGGACATGAGATATCAATAATCACATTATTATTACAAGAAAGAGGTCATGCCAGATTAGGAGAAACAAATAGGGAAAAGTCCAGAACAGAAAGGTTAAGTGAAAGGTGTGGGGAGCAGACAATAGCAGGAGAAAAGGTTTCCCAAACATGTCTTTGTCAGATAACGGAACAGGGTGGGTAGTGAGAAAATAGGAGGTTTAATCAGGGCAGTAACAGGAGCTGGAGGTGGTAAGGTGAGAGAAAAGCCTTGATTTGAAAATACCTAGAGAGGTGGAGGCAGTAATATGAGTGCTGAGGGCATTTAGCCAGCTGGGGGCACGACAGACAAATGATCTTTGTCCCTGAGAAGTCCGGCATCGGGGGACTTGGAGAGGCTGGTGTTCTGATCTTCTGGTATAACGGGTGCTAGCGCTCAGGAATAACAGGTCTTGGATACAGGGTGGAGTGAGGCCAGAGTGGATTTTTTCGCCATCAGGCAGGTAAGGTACTTTATCCGGTTTGAGAGTTGCAACCAACCTGAGTCAGCATAGAGTTCACATGTGTGGGTACGTCGATGTGCACCAGTGAGCAGCCGACAGGCCTTATTTAGGGATGTTGTAATGCGACTAAGTGCTGTAGTAGTGGCAGATCCATATATAACTAAGCCATAGTCAACGACTGAGATGATAGAAGATTGGATGGCAATCCTCAGTGCAGAATGGGTAAGAAGCTGCCGGTTCCGATACAGAATCCCAATTCACTGATTAATAGTTTTTGCTGTACTATCAATGTGAGTTGCAAAGGTTAGGCCTCAATCAAAGTTGATTCCAAGATATTTGAAAATTGGCACTTGTTCAAGGGTATTTCCCAGGTATGTATTAATGGTGAGTGGGACTTGCCGTTTCTTGTTTTTCGGGTTAGAGAAGAGCATGGATTTAGTTTTTTTGTGGTTTAGAACCAGCTTATGTTCAAGGAACCACATCTCAACTTTGGAAAAAGCATGCTGAAGGTTGAGGCGTAAGAGGTTCGGATCTTTATGAGTGGCAAGAATCATGGCATCATCGGCATAGAGGATTAATTGTTCAGGGCAGGATTTGGGGAGGGAGTTTAGGAAAAGGCTGAAAAGGAGGGGGCCCAGGATGGATCCCTGGGGAACTCCTGAGCGAACCGGTTTTGAGTCTGAGAGAACTCCAGCTACTTTTACAGATTGAGAGCGCTGAGCAAGGTAATTTTTTACCCAGTCACCAGGACCCTGCGAGAGCCCTAGGGATAGAAGTTGTTTGATAAGTAGGCCATGGTGAACTGTATCAAATGACTTGGTTAAGTCAATGTAGACTGCTCCAGTTAGGTTTCCCTTTGTCCATGGCATTGTGGATTGCTCCTGAGAATTCAAGTAGGGCAGTCGTGTGCTGTGCCCTTTCCTAAATCCATGCTGCTGAGTGCATAGGATGTTGTGCTTTGCCAGGTAGTCTGAAAGTTGGTCCGCCACCAAGCGTTCAAGGGCCTTAGAGAGGTGGTAGTATTGATATCGGGCGATAGTTACCAGGCAGTGACTTATCACCACTTTTGTGCACTGGGTGACAACTGCAGCCTTCCATTTCCTAGGAATTGGCTGTAGCAGAGGGAGAGATTGAAAATTTTTGTGAGGGGAGCAGTACTTCCTCCAGAGTGAGGGACAGAAGTTTAAGGTCAATAGTGCGCTGCTTGCTCAGGACTTAGAAATGGCCTTCTTTACATATTTATAGACTTCATGTGCCTTTACTAGTTTGAAATGGAAGGGTGGTTTGGTTGGAGAGGCAGTAGTAGAAGTAGAAATTGGAGGGTCAACATCAGTAAAGAAATCAGATGAGAGGACACCACTAAGGTCCGTGAAGGTATCATTTAGGGTGTTTGCAATGATCTCTGGGTCTAATGTAATGGTTCCATCCACATTCATTATTGTAGGAGAGGATTTGGACTGCTGACCCATGATATTCTTTATGTTGTCCCAGAAGGATTTCCCTTTGCCCCAGGAGTTGGAGAGGGCATTCTTGAAGTAGGAGCTCTTCATCAAGCGGATCTGTTTAGTACAGTGGTTGCGAGCCTGTTTATAATTTTGAATGTCCGACAGAGTGCCAGTAGCTCTTGCAGTGGCCCTGAGGTGATCCCTACTTTTGAGCTGTGCCAATAGCTTTGCCATGAGCCAGGGATTTGTGAGTGCTTTGATTTTGCACTTTTTTACTGGTGCATAGGTGTCACGGGCAGTGTTGAAAGTAGTAATAAAGTAATCAAGGGCTAGGTCAACATCTTGAGTTTTGTAAATCAAGGACCAGTCTATCTGCCTAAGACAGGTCTTGAGATGAGTAAGGTTGCCATAGGTAGGACTCTGCTATAGATGGTTTTGAAGGCGGCTTACGAAACTCATTTGTCCAGGTACATATTATTGGAGAGTGATCACTGAGCGAGTCAGGGAGAACACTTACATTGGTTATACGGGTAGGGTGGCTGGTAAGGATCCAGTCAATGAGAGTGCTGGTCCCTGATTTGTAGTTTTTCCTGGTAGGGGAGTTTACCACTTGTGTTAAATTTGCTGCAAGGATGGCATCTTTGTTTGACCCTGCATCAGGAGCAAGCCAATTTATATTAAAGTCCCCAAGGAGAAGGAGTTCGATGTCAGAGGGTTGTGTACTTACGAACTCAAGGACAGCCTGTAGGCCGGAATCAGGATCTTTTGGTGGGATATAGACAGCAGCAATCGTGAGGACTTTGTTTTGGGCACCAAGTAGTACCTTGATAGGGAGGAGTTGCACTGAGGTTTCTGTGGTGGGATAAGAACCAGGGAGACAGGTGAGGTAGTCCTTTATGTAGATTGCATCCACCACCCTTTTGAGGTCCTATCCAGCCTGAATATCTTGTAGCCTTGTATAGAGATGGCATGATCCGGAGTATTAGGTGTCAGCCAAGTTTCGATGATGGCAAGGATATCCGGGTTGTGTTGGTTGGCAAAGATTTGAAGGGAGGCCAGTTTTGGGAGGAGACTGCAGATGTTTAAGGTAGCAATTTTGAGCCCCCCCCCTCCATTTTGGCAGGCTTTGTTGTACTGTAGGAGACAGGGCCAAGGATTTGAGTGGACACTTCCTGATATCAAGAGGAGGAAGAGTAGGAGTTTAAGAGACAGTTGCTGTACTTTGTAGTCAATTGAATTACACTTCTGAGGCTTATGCAGCTTGGACCAGTGCAGGCGTCTAGGGACCCAGAGCAAGGAGGTTGTTAGTAATAGAGGACGATATGCCCATTTATCCTTGTAGCTTGTCAGTTGCACCCAGTTGCTTGCAGATAGGTACCTGGTGGTTAAGTCAAAAGCCAAAAGAATGATCAACAGCTGAGGTCCAGAGTCACTGAAATGTTAAAATTCCTGAAGGTGATTAACTGTGCCTGCACATATGCAGGATGTGAAATCCCTTTGTCTATATGCTTCTTTGTCATGCAAACAGGTTGCTGAAAGGCCCACATACAGATCATGGAGCAGGCCAGATGAAAATGTGGATTCCAACAGGACCCAGAGTCACCAAATTTGTCAGATGTAGTTGCTTCACTTGTGTTTTGCTTGGGATAGCTTCCAAAAAGTTGATTTTAAAATGAAAATAAAGATACCTGATGATGATTTTTTTTGCAGAAATCCAGTCCAGGAGACTTTCACGGATGTAGTGAGCAAGAATGGTATAGTTACCACAAGCAGAAAAACATGTAAATCCACAAAAACTAAGCTACAGACACAGACAAACATAAGCAGCCACCACACAGACCCAGGGGGCATGTTCAGGTAGTGCGCAGGTGATGTCTACTGTGTTAGATCTTTAATGGGCATATTTTAATAAAGTGATTTAAACAGTGCTGCCTGATTTGCAGACCAAGCAACCAGGGAAGACACCCATGCTATCCATGCCATAAAACACTAATAATGAGATTAGGGTGCCAGAAGGAATACACTAAGAGAGCTCAGATATCTGGGAGGAGATTCTTAGGAAGCCCAGGGAAGAGTAGCAGGGAGGGCAGCCAAACGGAAGTCTTCGCCCCTCTTCTGTTGCCCACCAGCAGCCGCCAGAGTGCTTCAGATGGGGACCTTTTCATGGCCAAGCCACCCCCACTCCGCTCATGGTCCCTCAGTCTAATATTTGTACATAGATAGGTTAGTACCCCCACACACACACACACTTATTCAACATAAACATGTAAAGGTACATTTTATTACATAAACAAAATTCAAACTACTGTGATTGCAGTAGTCTTGTATAGGGAGGTGCCCTAAGGATGATTAACAGCGTTGATGGTAGTTAAAGTGTTCCAGCCACATGTAGTGCTTAACCTCCCGACCCATTGAAACCTATGTCCCCAGACATGGTCAGGCCTACTGGTAGGAGGGGGTGCTCATGGTCAATCATGCACCATGCACAGTGGACCAGAAGAACAAGGACTGATGGAAGGGGGGGTTAGAAGGGCAACCCCTGGCCATTTACATGGTCCATCAGCGCACAGCATGTAAAGTGATTTTAAAAGTAATTATCCAGTGCGCAGTGTTAGCAGTTACCCCCCCATTCATAATGGTGGTGACTGCCAGGAAGGCAAATGTACCCAGTGCTAATGGGCACAAACAAGAAATACACCCCTCAGTGCCGCTTTAACTGCATGGCATGCCAGAGTCTTTATGTTGTTCTCACTGATGGCACAGTTGCTCCAGGGACATTGTCATATCCCCGTAGGCCAAGACCATGGTGTAGCCTGCCAGAATGCCCCACTGAGGGGTAAACAGATCATGCCATCCATGTCAAATATTCCCTCCCATCTACATCACTACAAGATCTGGATTAAATGCAAAGAACAAGCAAAGCAATACTCATACACAAGATGGAGTGGAAAGGATGAGAAGGGACTTGGCAAGGTTGGTGGAATGGTCAAATGTATGGCAGCTCAGATTCAATGCAAAGAAGTGCAAGGTAATGCACCTGGGAAACAAAAACCCGGGGGAAGAGTACACAATGGGGGTGAGATACTGACAACAACAAAAATGGAAAGGGACCTGGGGGTAATTATATCAGATGACCTAAAGGTGGGCAAGCAATGCAAGAAGGCAGTAAGGAAGGCTGGGGGGATACTGGGATGCATAGGGAGACGCATCAATAGTAGAAAGCAGGAAGTTGTTGGCCCTCTGTACAGACAGTTGGTGAGACCCCATCTGGAGTACTGTGTGCAGTTCTGGAGACCCCATCTCCGCAAAGACATAGACAGAGTGGAGGCTGTCCAGAGGAGGGCAATAAAAAACGGTGCACGGTCTACACCAGAAGACATATGAAGAAAGACTAAAGGAGCTTAATATGAATACTCTTGAAGAAAGAAGGGAGAGAGGGGACATGATAGAAACTTTGAAGTACCTCAAGGGAATTAACAAAGTCCGAGAGGGTATCATCTTTAAGAACAAGAGATGTGCAAGAACAAGGGGACACAATTTGAAGATGGGGGGGCAGCTCAGAGGTAATGTGAGGAAGTATTTTTTCATGGTGAGGGTTGTGGATGCATGTAACAGCCTCCCTGAGGAGGTCATGGAATCAAGAACAGTGGGGGAATTCAAGAATGCATGGGACAGACATAAGGCAGTCCTAGTGGGGGTAGGAGGAAGTAAGCTGTTGGTTAACTAGGATCTGCAGCTCATCTGCTAGGTAGGAAAATGGACGGACTAGGTGGGCCAAGTGGTCCTTATCTGCCATCAAATTCTATGTTTCTATGTTTCATATGACTGCCGAAGAAGAGGAGTTAGAGGTCCCTCTGCTCTCCGTCGAGGAGGATTCTGTATTGAACCAGCATTCAACCTAGAGGTAATTGGAGAAGTATTTAGGAGGCTTCCTCTGCTCTCCATACACAGCTTCACCAGGTAGAGGAAAGGAAAAGTCCACCCCAGAGTATACAGCTGAGACTTCACTTTATTGAATTTTTGCCATCTCTGTTGCAACTCCTGACTATAGTCCTGCCAGACAGATACTTGACCGTTCTCCACCAGTACATCTCCTTGGAATTTTTCAGCTTTCAGTACAGTCTTTTGTCAGTGAACCTCAGGTACTGTACTTGATAAGACAGTGCCTGGGCCAGTCTCCAGGCTTCAGTGGTGGTCCCACTCAGTGTGCCCTCTCCACCACAAATCTCTCTGCCTCCAGTTCAAACTTAAAGTTCTTCACCAGCCACTTCAGGATTCCATCTGCTAGATTTCTCCCATCCACACCCTTAGGTAAGCCTATGATCCTAGATTTGACCTTCATGATTTGTTTTCCTGTTTGTCGATTCACTCTGCAGCTGTGTGACCAGTTCTTTCATTTTGTTATGGTCCTTAGAAATGATGCTTACAGTGTCTTCTAGGTCACTCGCCCATTGCTCCAATTCGTTGAGTCGAGTGGTGTGTGAGGCAGATGTTTCTGATAGGCCTGTCAACATTGTCTGAAGATATGAGATTTGAGCTGTTATGTTAGTGAACCTGGCCTGCATCTCATATTGCATCTTAGCTAGAGTCATGGGAACCCCCACCAGGGACCTCTCCAGCTCCGTCATGCCACACTTCACCTCCGCAGCTGCCTGGGTCTGCACTCTGTTTCAAGTCTCCAGCCCTGCACGCAGATCTTTTGGACTGTCTGTCACCTCAAAATTCAGTTTGAGCTGCTTACTTTTACCTTTGTCAGCAGCCATTGACCATAATATACCTTTACCAAAATGTCTGTTTCTCTTTTTACCGCTTAGTCCCCAGATCGGACACTTTTGAAAGATTCTGCCAAGGGAGCTGAGCAACGCTGTGACCACCATGCTTTAGCATTAGCCATGCCCCCAGTACTCCTTTTCACAGGATATCACCTACTTTTAAGAGTATAAACATCTCTGGTCTAACCCAAAATGGCTGCATTGCATTATTCTGATGAGGGATATAGAATTAATGTGTGGATTGAACTGTAATCCAATTTGGCATTGTCATTTGTTAAAATGGCAAGCAAGACCTGGTGTCCTGTACCACACCCCTCCCTCACAACACCTTGTGCCAAAGGAAAAATGGAGGCAAAGCAAAACCTGAGAAGTTGAGAAGAACAGCTAATATTTTTCCTAGTCAAACTATCTCTTGTTTGGAGCTGCAATACTGAACACAGGATTTGCAAGAAAGCAAGTTGTGCTCACAACAGAGGGAAGGGAACCTTTCAATTGTCTTTGGTTTGTAGCAGATATACTGCAGCTGGAGGCTGCTTCTAACTGAAAGGTGAAATAAGAAATTTACAATTATCAGGAAAAGACAGTCTTGTTACAATTCTTAAGATGTTCAGTGCAGGAAGATTTTAAACTCTGGGCAAAACATTTGTCACAAATCCTGAAATAAGTGCAGGTACAGGTTGTGTATTTGACCCAGACAGTAAACTGTTTTCTGTGTTTATCTTTGTTTGCCTTAAAAGGCAATTCCAAACTTTCTCAGGAAGTGATTACATCACAGAGACTTAATCAGCCAATAGCTTGGGTAACAGACCTGAGAACAATAGTATTACAAGCAAGTGTTTATAGCAAACTCATCAGAACAGCTAATATTTTTCCTAGTCAAACTATCTCTTGTTTGGAGCTGCAATACTGAACACAGGATTTGCAAGAAAGCAAGTTGTGCTCACAACAGAGGGAAGGAACCTTTCAATTGTCTTGGTTTGTAGCAGATATACTGCAGGTGGAGGCTGCTTCTAACTGAAAGGTGAAATAAGGAATTTACAATTATCAGGAAAAGACAGTCTTGTTACAATTCTTAAGATTTTCAGTGCAGGAAGAGTTCAAAGCACAGCTGACTTATTTTGGGACTGACTGCTTTCAGAGCACAAACCACCAGGCTGTTTTGGGGCTGGGGTGGTTTACCTGTGTCTGACTTGGATGTCTGGATTTTTCTCTGTTTGATTAGCAGGGGATTTTCTCTGTTAAATTGTTGTGTATAGTATCTTGCAGACAGGAAGGCACTCATCGCAGCGGTGGGTCAGAGCGCTTAGCTGATTGTTTTTGTGAGGGCACAGTTTAGGCCCAACCCTTCCCACCCTCACCCCACCCACCCCTGGAAATAGTTCCTTTATACCTGGGGTTCTGACATCATTTCCTCAAGAGTGCAAGGTGCATATCAATGTCATATCCTCTCTAGCACACAGCACTGAAAATATACCATACACATTGTATAATATATATATATTTCTATATAACAAACCAAGCACACACACACACACAAAAAAAAAACAAAAAAAAAGTACATAGTCATGTGGGGAGTAGTGCAATGTAATGGCTGTGGGGAAGCAGTCTTCCGGGAGTCTTTCTGGAGGCTGAGATGCTGCCCTATTTGCAGACAACTCACTGCCCTGAGAGAGGAAGTTGCCCATCTTCAGACCACACTGGACAGCAGTAAGAGAACCTTCCCCCAGGCCAGACTGGATGGTAGGAAGGGAACCCCCCCTTCCAGGGAGCACCAGAGCCACCACCACTACCTCAGAGGTTGCAAAGAAGGCACAGCAGTTGAACCACAGTGGGCTCAGGGAGGGTGAGGAGGGTGGAACAGAGGCACACCCAGTCAGTTGTTCCACTCCACAATCCATACACCATTCTGGCATTGCACAGCTCCCCTATGGATGCACCCACGGAGGAGATTAAGGAGGCTGAGGACACCTGTCACAAGGGAGGCCCACAGGAAGGAGGCAGAGGATGCCACAAGGAAAGGAAGCAGCTCCTGGTGGGGGACTCAATTATTAGGGGGATAGAACTGGGGGGAGCGGGGAAAACTGAAGTAAAGTGCCTGCCTGGTGCCATGGCTTGTAGGGACAGGAAGCGCATCCTCAGGATCACGAGAACAGCTGCACGGGAGTCTGAGCTGGATGTCATTGTCCACCTAGGGACAAGTGACTGGCTCAACATGAGATTAGAGCAGTGCAGAAGGACTTTGTAGAACTGGGAGGGGCTAAGGCAAGTAGCACACACAGTATCCTTCTCAGAGGTGCTGCCTGTAAATGGCATGAGTGAGGCAAGGGTACTTTGCACCATGCAGTTTAATGAGTGGTTGAAAAAATGGTGTGGAGCACAGGGGTTTGGCTTCATTGGGGACTGGGGTTCCACCTGGAGGACACCAGCCTATACTGGCAGGATGGTCTGCATCTGTCCAGGAAGGAACAAGTCTTTGAGCAATCGTTAAATGCTTCATTGGCAAGCTTTTAAACTAGTCAAGGGGAGGCACTGATAAGCAGCAGGAAAATCCCAGCCTCCCTACAAAACACGGTACTAAATGGGAAAAAGACCGAGGTAGAAAGGTCAGTGGGGGATGCTGCAACAGAAAGTAAAGCCATCAAAAAATGGAAAGCAATGAGTACCAATGCACGTAGTCTGAGTAACAAGCTTCCTGAATTAGTGGCCTTGATGGAGGAGGAACATCTGGATATCGTGGCAGTCACAGAAACATGGTTTGCACAAAACCATGACTGGGACGTGAACATACCAGGATACACTATCTACAGGAGAGACAGAGAGGGTAAAAGAGGAGGAGGAGTAGCTCTTTACATAAGGGAAGGAATCAAAGTAACAGAACAAAAGAGAAAACAGGGAGGAGAAGAAGCACTGTGGGTAAATTTGGAGACCGGCAATGGCACCACAATCCGCACAGGGGTTGTATACAGACCCCCTTCTCAGGGGGAGGAAATGGACAAGGAAATGATAGAAAGTATACTTAGTATGGCAAAAAGGGAGATATTGCTGATGGGTGATCTGAATATGCCAGATGTTAACTGGAGTGCAGTTGCGCAGCCACTTGAAGAGTGGGTTATTCTAGATGCCCTAGAGGGCATGCCTTAGACAACTAGTATTGGAGCCCACTCGAGAGGGAGCAATCTTAGACCTGGTTCTCTGAAATGGGGATGAAGAGAGGATCACAGATGTAGAAGTGGGTAGCCATCTGGGAACTAGCGACCATCGAACAGTATGGTTCACAATAAACACAGCAATAGAGTCAAGCCATACAAAGGCAAAGGTACTGGACTTTAGGAGGGCTGACTTTGCCAAAATGGGTAAGTGCCTAAGGAATGCACTAGCAAATGGGCAGGAAGGAGGGGTGGAAGAACAATGGGGAATAATAAAACTGCCATCACAGAGGCAACAAGCCTTTGTGAAGCAAATAAACAAAACTAAGCGATGTAAGAAACCACTATGGTTCTCAAAGGAAGTGGCAGTGAAGGTTCAAAGAAAAGAAAGCTTTCAGGAAGTACAAGGAATCACAGAAGGAGCAGGACAGAGAACTGTATCAGTTAAAGAAAAAGGAAGCTGGGAAGGCAGTCAGAAAGCAAAGGCCCAAACCGAGGAAAAGATAGCCAACCCAGTTAAGAAGGGATAAAACCTTTATAGGTACATCAGGGAGTGAAGAAAGACCAAGGGAGGATAGTGAGGCTTAATAAAGGGGAGGGTGGGCAGAGGAGACTGTGAAAAGGCAGAGATACTAAACAAATATTTTGCTCAGTATTTACAAAGGAAGGGGGGGTACCTAGAACAAACAGTAGAAACACACTGGATACAGAAGTTGATACCAGCCCATTTACAGAAGAAAGGGTTCTGAAAGAACTCTTAAAACTGAAGGTGGACAAAGCAATGGGGCCTGATGGGATTCATCCCAGAATTCTAAAAGAACTAAGGGTAGAATTAGCGACACCACTGACTACCCTGTTTAACAAATCATGGGAGGATGGGGTGGTACCCGAGGACTGGAGGAGGGCAGATGTGATTCCCCTTCACAAAAGTGGGAGCAAGGCAGAAGCAGGAAACTACAGACCTGTTAGTTTAACCTCAGTGGTAGGGAAAATGATGGAATCACTTCTGAAGGAAAGAATTGTCGAGTATCTAGAGGCCAGAGGGGCACAGGACCCAAGGCAGCATGGATTCACAGCGGGAAGGTCATGCCAGACATATCTGATAGATTTCTTTGACTGGGTGACCAAAGTAGTAGATCAGGGAGGGACTGTGGACATGGCCTACCTAGACTTTAGCAAGGCATTTGACACAGTACCACACAAAAGATTAATATACAAGTTAGCTAGCCTAGGAGTGGGTCCCAAGATGACAGCCTGGGTAAAAAATTGGCTGGAAAATAGGACACAGAGAGTAATAGTAAATGGAGTCCACTCTGATGAAAGGTGGGTTACTACTGGGGTACCGCAGGGTTCAGTATTAGGACCAGTCCTCTTCAATGTCTTTATAAGCGACATTGCAGAGGGACTGGAAGAAAAAGTATGTATCTTTGCAGATGACACAAGATCTGCAACAAGAGTTGATGCACAAGGTGGGGTGGAAAGGATGAAAAGGGACTTGGCAAGGTTAGAGGAATGGTCAAATGTATGGCAGCTTAGATTCAATGCTAAGAAGTGCAAGGTAATGCACCTGGGAAACAAAAACCCAGGGGAAGAGTACACAATGGGGGGTGAGAGACTAATAACAACAAAAATGGAAAGGGTCCTGGGGGTAGTCATATCAGATGACCTAGAGGTGGGCAAGCAATGTGAAAGGGCAGCAATGAGGGCTGGGGGGATATTGGGATGCATAGGGAGAGGCATCACCAGTAGAAAACAGGAAGTTATTATCCTTCTGTACAGACAGCTGGTCAGACCCCATCTGGAGTACTGCGTGCAGTTCTGGAGACCTAGTCTTCGCAAAGACATAGACAGGATGGAAGCTGTCCAGAGGAGGGCAACTAAAATGGTGCAGGGTATGCACCGGAAGACATATGAAGAGAGACTAAAGGAGCTTAATATGTATAGCCTTGAGGAAAGGAGGAAGAGGGGGGACATGATAGAAACTTTCAAGTACCTCAAGGGAATCAACAAAGTCCAAGAGGGTAGCACCTTTCAAAAAAAGAGGTGTGCAAGAACAAGGGACACAATTTGAAGATAGAAGGGGGCTCAGAGGTAATTTAAGGAAGTATTTTTCACAGAGGGTTGTGGATGCATGGAGCGGCCTTCCGGAGGAGATCGTGGAGTCAAAAATAGTGGTGGAATTCAAGCATGCATGGGACAGTCATAAGGCAATTCTAGGGGATGGGGGTAGGAAGAAGTAGGCTGCTGGTTAACTAGGATCTGCAGCTTATCCAGTAGGCAGGGGAAATGGGTAGACTGGGTGGGCAAGCGGTCCTTATCTGCCGTCAAATTCTATGTTTCTATGTTTCTGTGTTAAGTGGCGGGGTGGAGATAAGAGGCTTTTACCACTGGTGAGATACTGGGCCCAATTTTCAAATGGGCTGCATCACAGCAATGGACTTGCGGTAGAGGGGTTTGCCGCAAGTGTCGACTTGTAGCAAACCATGCAGCAAGTGCACTTTTGAAAGATGCTTGCTGCAACCCCCTTGCCGCAAGTCTCTTGTGGCGATGCAGTACAGCTACACCAGCTATCCCCTGGTGTACATTTGTGTCCTTGGGGATGCTATTTTATGTGGCTTGTGCCAAAGGTTTGGTGCTAGCTGCCATAAAAAGAGCACACTATCACAACTTTGTATCCCAGGATTCAAAACTGGACACAAGTTGTGGCAAACACTGGGATGCAGCTGCAGCTGTGGGAATGCAGGACTTGGTCACATGTCCTGTGTCCCCCTTGTGAAAATCGGGCCCACTGTTTTGGGAGATTTACTTTGCTGGTTTTTACACATAAGGGACAGGTACCAATTAGGATGGCACTTTGACTGTCCATGAAAGTTAATCTAAAAGAAGAGGTGGTCTGAGAAGTGTTTTAGCATCCCAGCAGGGGTGAAGCATCATTCACCATCAACTAAGACTAGAGACCTTTTAGGTAAATCTTATACCAGCTTTGGTTATTTGTTGCTGATATCATGTAAAAATACTGTACAGCAATTTGCTGCACACAGATCTGCTTAAGAACTGTTTAGCAAGTGTGATGTGCGCCCGAATTCCAATACAAATTTAATGTCATTTACATCTCTCCCACTGCCACACTCAGAGGGCATAGGGCATCATTATCCTGTCCTGGGACTGGCAAATGGAACAGAGTTTGGGGTGTGTGAAGGGAAGAGAATTGGGGAGAGAGAGTGTGGAATCAAGACTTTTTTATTGTAAATATAAAATGTGTATAAAACCCCAGTGAGTCCTTTCCTCACCAGTAGTAGCCGGGAACAGATTTGGGGAGATGAGAGAGGGGGAAAAATGACAGTTTTTATTTTTAAACAGGAACAGAGGGCACTGCTTGCACTATATGAGTGTGGCACACAGGGGCAGAACTTGAGTCAGGGCATCTAAATGCAAATGATGTCCTGCAGCACTTCTCCTCAAAGTCTGCATTGCCACTCACACATGCAACATGGCATAAAACAGAAACATCAGTTGATGGCTGGATACTGAATTGCCCACCCCCCCCACCGTAATGCAGCTTTGGGATCAAGCAATAGGGAGGAACTCACTCCCAACTCATTGGGATTGATGAGGGTCAGTCTCAGTGCCCCCCCCTTTGCCTCTCTGGCTACCAGACATGCTGTGCATTCATGTCAGTGGTTAGAAGGCAAGAAAACAGACCTGATGTATGGGTGGTCTGAATGAAATGGAGCAGCTTTTCTTTACCTTTTCTTTGCTCCGCTGAAGAAGCGCACATGCACTTTTACTGGGTGCTAGTAAGCCAGCCTGGCTGTCAATGTATCTTACCTAACTTGCATGTGTTGTGTGACACCAAGTATTTTAAACAATAGATGCAGGAAAATGTATATACATTTGCAGATCTTCAAATTTTTTGTTCTGGATAGTAGGAAGCGATCATAATGCACATCATTTTTTTATTTTCCCCAAGGTATTTTGCTTACTTATAATAGCCTACAAACAGCAGCAAAGATGCTTTTCAAAGAATACCTGCAATGTTGAAACAAAAAGTATGATGAATATTTTACACATGTTCCTAGTGAAGGTTCCAACTTAATGCATAACCTCCTTCTAATCCTGAGTTACAAGAGCAAGAAGTTTCCAATATTATATGTTACATTTAAAACACTTCCCCAGATATAAAACATTATTCTTTGCAAAAAAAACCCCACTGTTTATGCATCAGTTAGGGTTCAGATTAAACCGACAAAAGTAGGGGAAGGCGGCATTAAAGTTTTCAACCCTAACTCCCCACCCCCATCTGCAAGCAGGAAAATGAAAAAAAAAACATTTGTTTTCGCTATCCTAACTCTTGGCAAATCAGGGGCAGGGTCTTCCTTGGGGTTCTCAACCATAACGCTCTCCCCATTGTGATATAGCCTTCAAACATACAGAACTGTGTCTCCAAACATGTTGCCAACAGCCTGTAGGCCCTGAGACAAAGGATGTTCTTCACTCATGCCAGAAAAAAAGCACTTAAATAAAAGTAAAGCTTTGGAAATCCAGCTTTATTGCAATAAAGGAGCCAAGGACTACACCCTACATCCCCAGCACTTCGGCCCAACACAAGGCCTTCCTTAGGGGGAGAATCTCAAAATTATCGAACAACATCTTACTTTTACAGTGCACAATTAAAGATGCGTCCACCATTTGTGTTAACCAACCAGTGAAAAATGCTTGACTACTAAGAAATAGATGATTTTTTACTTTCTTAGATCAAAAGTAGTTATAAGCTGAAGTACCCTGCTAGTGCTAACCAAAATGAGGAGCTATTTACTGCAAGGTATAAGAAGCTCTAAATCAGGTTATAAGTTAAACATAAATTATTTTGGCTAGCACAGCCACATTTGTTTTCTTTAAGTGTTGAAACTTTTTTATGTGTTTTGTTAAAATCAAAATTGTTATTGTATTTGCATTTTTCACTGGTTGGTTAGCACAAATGGTGGCTGTATTTTTAATTGTGCATTTTAAAAGTTTATTTAAGTGCTTTTTTCTGGCATGAGTGCAGAACGTCCTTTGTCTCTATGTTTATTTTGGGCTGGCAGCCTTTGCTCTGTACCAGGAATTTCTTCAGAGTGCACCTTTTTCCTATAGTAAACTTTTGATTGCTTTTCAGGTTACAATGGAGAACACTAGCCAGAGTTTGAATTCTATATGCCAGAATCTGCACATCGGCAAAAGTGGCTGCAGTAAAGTTTCCTTAAATTTCCTTTTTCCAGAAGAACAGAACTCAATAAGTGACTGGCATGGTGTTGTAAAAATTACTAAGGCACAGGGAGATTGATAAGAAGCTGCTTGGAATAACTATGAATAATCTGAGTGTAACTCCAGTCTTATCTGTAGAGTTGAGTTTGTACAGTAGTCCAGAGGAAGAAGGAGAGGAAATAAATTATCTGGAGAATCCGGAGGATGTTGACAGACACTGACTACAACACAAACACTCCATTTTTTTTCTGAGGGGAGGAATGAAGAACCAGATTTGGTAGAATCAACACCCAAAGAGCTATCTGTCAAACTGGAAAGCCTAAAGATAAAGGAGCTGAATAATTATTATACTCAAATTAACTTAGAAAAATATATTGAGCTTGACATCTCACTGAGAGGACTCCGAATTGACAACCCCCCCACCTCGTTGGGGTTTGGTGATGAAGACAACAAATTCAGGAAAGAATGGAAGGAACCAGCCCCTGAATGCACCAAAAGGTTCCTTCATGCGCTTGTTAAAAGTGATATAAGAATACAGGCTAAAATTAAGCAAGAGATCAAACAAATATAAGTGCTCCTGACCGAACAAAAGGTAAGAGAGATTTTGATTCCCTTAATAAAGCCTTCTCAAAGAAAACATCAAAGTTTGAGTCCTATCTCATTTTGAAAAAAAGAATGAAACTGACTACAGACATTTGGGACTTTGGAAAGAAGGAAGTGTTTATTTGGAAAAGAGAGTTTGTTCGCAAGGCAGGGGCAGACCAAGGTTTAGGTCAGGGTGCAGCACAAGTTGGAACAGGAATAATAATAAAAATAAAAGTAGAAATACTAACAAAGATAAGAATGTATCATTTGTGGAAGGGGAACAACAGAGAGAGGTGGTTCCTATGGCAAGCCGTTAGGGACATAATTCAGAATCTCTGGCTGTATAGTAAAACACACACTATATGGTGAAATACATACATCATATAGTGAAATATATACATTATATAGTGAGATACATACACAATGTAGTGAACCACATACAGTATCTACTGAAATATATACATTGTACAGTGAAATACATATACTGTATACTGAAATACATATATTATATAGTAAACACATACACTATATAGTGAAATGCTTACATTGTATAGTGAAATACATACACTATCTACTGAAATCCACATACTGAATACTGAAACCACATACACTATATACTGAAACAAATGTACTATGTACTGAAACATATAGACTACCTATTGAGTTACATACACTACAGACTGAAACATCCACATAAACTATCTACTGAAACAAATACTCTATAAATTGTAACACATACACTATATATTGAGAAAAAACTGCATACATTATATACTGAAACAAATACACTATATATTGAAATACATACACTACACACTGAAAAAAGCATATACACTATATACTGAAACAAATACACTATATATTGAAACATCTACACTTTATATTGAAATATATACACTGTCTATTGAAATAAACACTATGCACTGAAAAATCTGCGTACACTATATATTGAAACAAATACACTGTATATTGAAATACATACACTATCTATTGAAATGCATATACTACACACTGAAAACGCACATACACTATATACTGAAACAAATACACTATATATTGAAACATCTTCACTTTATATTGAAATACATACACTATCTGTTGAAATAAATACACTATGCACTGAAAAATCTGCATACACTATATACTGAAACAAATACACTACATGGTGAAACATATACACTATGTATTGAAACACATACACTGTAGACTGAAAAATTCACATACTCTATATACTGAAACAAATAAACTATATACTGAAATGGACTATGTTCTGAAACTACCCATCCTCTGCCCCTCCCCCATGAATGTCCTAGAGTTGAACTCATTGCCTGCTGCATTCAGTTAGCTGCTAGCTTGATAAGAGGATCTCTGAAACTGCAATGCTGAGGTAAACAAAACAGGGCTATCTCTTATTCTTCTTTATTGGGGTTTTCCTTTTGTTTTTCTTGCACACCTTTAGTCAAATATCAGATCATTGTGATGTGACAAGAAACTTTTAAAACTAATTTAAATGCTGTAGTTTATTCTTTTAAATAACTGCTGCCTTCATTTACTGTCGAGACAACACATTTGTATAGGAAGCTAATACAGGATATTCTAACATACCTGTATACATGGAGCTTGCATTTTTTTCAAGTTAAAGTGTTGATTTGTTTTATGTGTAATTAATTACTGTGTAAGTCCAGCAACTTATCTGAGTTGAATGCTTGGGAAGCACTTCAGGAGCTGTGGAAGTGTAAGCCAAAATCATTGCTAGTTTGTACTCTATAGACTATGTTTTGATTAAGTTTTTATTTTAATGTTTTGTTTAATAACATTTCTTGGTTAAGAAACAAAAATATATATTTTTGCTGCAATCCCTCAGTATTCAATTTTCATCAGGAGTTTAGCTGGCATATGCATATAATTTGCATTGTTTTACTAAATAACTTTACTGTGACTCCTCACTGGAGGCATGCACAGTCTGTTTTGGGGTTTGAGCTTCTCAAACTGTGTTGTATTTCTTTTTTTCTCCCCATAGAGATTTTTATCTCCTTAGTCGCCCTGCTCCCCCTTTGCCCACTGACATCTCCAGCCCAATCACTTACCATCAACAGGACATATTTGCTCTGAGATCCCACCCCACTCACATCCCCATGTTGGGGCCAGGAGGGGAAGGGCCATTGACAAGGAGACACATATTCCGATATGAGCAGAGCCTGGTTAGCAGTGCAAAATCTGCAGCAGGTTGTTGGATCATTTTGCCATTAGGGGGTTTCTACCTTTTGTTTCATCCCCTGGGCAGCCAAGCATGGAATTATGCAATTGCGTATAAAGACACATGCTTGCTTTGTGCCTGCCTGAGCCTTCCCCCTTATGCAACTCCACTGCCCTGCCAGCCCTCCTCAGCTACGTGGATGTTGAAGAGCAGGGTGGTCAGACTTCCCATCACTGAGAGGAGAGCATTCCCTGAGATGCTCAATCATATCTCCCCCCCCCCAGCTAACCCCTGTGCAACTCAATTCCACCCCCAAAACTGGGCCACTGGCATGGGAGGCAGTACAATCACCACCAAGCTGCTAGGCCAGCCCACCAGACTGTGTTTCTATAAGTAAATAAAGACAGCATATAGGTAAAAAGAAAACAAACTGTATTTAACTAGTCTGTTATAAACATTTTAAGTCACATCACAATGTTTTGAAATTGGATAAAGGTTTTGCAAGCAAAATACGATAAAACAATACATAAAGAGATAGATAAGATAACCTTTTATGTTTACCTTCTGCATCTTAGGAGGCATCGGCCAGGATTTTTAGTCAATTGGGGCCCCATTTTCAGAAGGTTAGCGTGTAGAGCTAAACATTACACTGTGGGAACAGCATGGTTGATCGGTGTCGATTTAGCATCACTTGATGCTACCCTGATCATGTGCATGTGCATATATACTACTATGGCCATGTAAATGAGAAATCCTCTCCTGCATACAGAGCACAGTGCTGTATAAAAGGTTTCCTTAGTGACCATAAGTACCTCCCTCTACATTTTATACTCAGCCTCTAGGCTTCTAGTACCTAGATGCTTGATGTTGCACTTTTTGGCTTTGAACCCGAACTGCCATGTCCCATAGCACTCCTTAAGTTTTCTAATGTCCCCACTCATTCTCTCCATCTGCACCTATCAACGCTATTACAGACTGTGGTGTCATCTGCAAAAAGGCATATCTTCCCTTCCAATTCTTCTGTTATGCCACTTATAAAGACACTGAAGAGAATGCGTTCCATTACTGAACCCTCCGGCACCCTACTGGTCACTCTCTCCTCACTGGAGGGAGTGCAATTTACCACCACCTTCTGTGGCTGTGCGCTATCTCAGGTGCAGCACTTAGGAGTGCACAACACTAATCTGAAAATGGGGGCCCACATACCACTGTAACAGGACTAGCACTGCATTGTGATAAGCATGGTTGATACTATTTTAAAAGCATTCTTCTGTGCAGTGCTAACCTGTTAATGGGCACTATTTTTTTTTTGCACAGGATTACTAATTGCAACCACGTGCTCATACAACTGGGGTTACTGTAAAGCATATAAGGTGTACAGGTATATTGAATGCTTTCTTGAAGTATTAACACACTGCATGGGTAGTGCTAGTTAATGATTCTGGGAATGAGTGTTTTAACTGCACACGGAGCCTGCCATCAACCCCCCCACACATACACACACAGTCAGTTCTGGACACAATAAAAAAACAAGCATTTGTCAATGCTGAATGTCGATTGCGTTGGTCCATTAAGCTCGCTCACTGGCCCTCTGTCACTCGCTTGTTCTGTTTCTCCTGGTGCTGCAGGCTGTTGTTTTGTACTGAGCTCCTTCCTGCATTGGCACCCTTTTCTGTCCACAAAGAAATCTGCAGATGGCCTGACAGAGCTCCGCTGAGATGGGTCACTCCCCCCTCTGACTCCCTCATTCTGTTTCTCCTTGCGCTGCAGGCTGGCCTTTTGTACTGGGCTCCTGTGTGCATTGCTGCCTTTTTCTGCCCACAAAGAAATCTGCAGCAGTCCCAACACAGCTCCATTCAGCTTGCTCTCATTCCCCCTCTCTCACTCGCTCATTCTGTTTCTGCCAGCGCTGCAGACTGCCCTTTTGTACTGGGCTCCTGCCTGTGTTGCTGGCTTTTCATGCCCACAAAGAAATGTGCAGCAGTCACGATAGAGCTCCATTGAGCTTGCTCACTCCCCCTCTCTCACACGCTCATTCTGGTTTTCCCACCACTGCAGGCTGCCCTTTTGTACTGGGCCCCAACGTACATTGCTGTCTTTTTCTGCCCACAAACAAATCTTCAGCAGTCCCAACAAGCTCCGTTGTGCTCACTCACTCCCTCTCCCTCACTCACTCATTCTGTGTCTCCTGCCGCTGCAGGCTGCCCTTTTGTACTGGGCTCCTGCCTGCATTGGCGGCTTGTTCTGGCCAGAAAGAAGTCTGAAGCAGTCCTGACACAGCTCCATTGAGCTCGCTCACTCCCCCTCTCTCGCTCACTCATTCCGTTTCTCCCAGTGCTGCAAGCTGGCCTTTTGTACTGGGCCCCTGCCTGCGTTGCCACATTTTCTGCCCACAAAGAAATCCGTAGCAGTCACAATACAGATCTTTGAGCTCGCTCACTACGCGCTCTGTCACTCACTCATTCTGTTTCTCTTGGTGCTGCAGGCTGCGCTTGTGTACGAGGCTCCTGGCTGCATTGGCACCTTTGTCTGTCCACAAAGAAATCTGCATCTGTCCCGACAGAGCTCCATTGAGGTCGCTCAGTCTCCCTCTGTCACGCGCTCATTCTGTTTGTCCTGGCGCTGCAAGCAGCCCTTTTGTACGGTGCTCCTGCTGGCATTGGTGCCTTCTTCTGCCCACAAAGAAATCCACTGCAGTCCTGCTTGAGCTCTGTTGAGTTCACTCAGTCCCCCGTCTCACTCACTCATACTGTTTCTCCCACCGCTGCAGGCTGGCCTTTTCTACTGGGCCCCTGCCTGCTTTGACACCTTTTTCTGCCCACAAAGAAATCCGCAGCAGTCCTGACAACGCCGGAGAGTTCACTCACTCACCCCCTCTCTCGCCTCTCTCATTCTGTTTCTCCCAGTGCTGCAGGCTGCCCTTTGTACTGGGCTCTTGCGCTGGGGCCTTTTTCTGCCCACAAACAAATCCTCAACAGTCTCGACGGAGCTCAGTTTAGCTCGGTCACTCCCCCCTCACACTTGTTCGATCTTAATCTGTCCCAAACAGTGATTTCCCACAGCGACCATGCCATTCTCCAGCAGGAGTGCAAAAACATATTTAGACCAGATGTGAAAAATGACAGCTGTACTCTTCATAAGGAGGTGTGAAAAAAGTGCCACTGTTGAAAATGTGGTGTGAAAATATTACAAATGTGCGAAGTTACAAGGGTGCGTGGAAACAGTTCATCACACGCTTGTAACACGGTCATGTTATGGAGTTTCGTCACCAAATTTTCAACATAGGGCTTTTAGGACCTCTGCTCATGA
Organism: Neoceratodus forsteri; assembly: GCA_016271365.2. NCBI lineage: Eukaryota > Metazoa > Chordata > Ceratodontiformes > Ceratodontidae > Neoceratodus > Neoceratodus forsteri. The sequence goes on along the minus strand of CM028129.1, from coordinate 1,166,861,556 downwards.
ACAGTGCCACTGTCATTTTCTTAATCTGTCCCGAACACTGATTTCCCTCAGCGACCGCATTATTGTGTGCGTCAACTGTGAAACCACATTTCAGTCAGGATGTGAAAAATGACAGCTGTACTGCTCATAAGGAGGTGTGAAAAAATGCCACTGTTGAAAATCTGGCATGACAATATTACAAATCTGTGAAGTTACAAGGGTGTGTGGAAAATGTGCAACGCACACTTGTAATACAGTCATTTGCTGGTCTATCATCACCAAATTTTCAGCATAGGCATTTTAGGACCTCTTCTCATGAACAGTATCACTGTCATTTTCTTAATCTGTCCCCGACAGTGATTTCCCACAGCGACTGCTCTATTCTGCACTGGAAGTGCGAAAACACATTTTAGCCAGGATGGGAAAAATGACAGATGCACTGTTCATAAGTAGGTGTGGGAAAATGGCAATGTTGAAAATCTGGAGTGAAAATATAACTTCATGAAGTTACAAGCGTGTGCAAACTGTGCAACACATGCTCGTAACACAGTCATTTTATGGAGTATCATTAGCAGATTTTCAACACAGCCATTTCAGGACCTCTACTCATGAAAAGTGTCACTGTCATTTTCTTAATCTGTCCCGAACACTGATTTCCCACAGCAACCGCTCTATTCTGCGCCAGAAGTGCTAAAACACATTTCCGCCAGAATGTGAACAATGACAGCTGTACTGTTCACAAGGAGGTGTGAAAAAATGGCAATGTTGAAAATCTGGCATGAAAATATTGCAAATTCATGAAGTTACGAGGCGTGGGTAGCAACCTGCGGAGCTGCGCTTGTAAAACAGTCATTGCAGATGCCCGCCAAGAATATAGGCTTTTTGAGACCCACTTCATGAACACTGGCACTGTCATTTCGTTAATCGCCCTGAAAGATGATTCCGCGCAGTGACCACAAAATCTCCTTTCAGGGCTGATTAACACAATGACAGTTCAAGAATTCATGAGGAGGGTCCCAAAAACCCTATGTTGAAATTTGGTGAAAAAAGTCAAAAAAATGCCCGAGATATGTACTAACGTTGAAAAAACACTATTTATTACGTTATACAGCTTACCGGCATTTCCTCAGTTCATGGTCAGATTTAAAGAGTGCAGACGTGTTCCCGGTCCACCGAAGACTGTCGTGCCAAGCTCCGGAGGTAAGTATGGCGTGATGGGGGGGTGTGGGGAGGCAGGGTATGCAGTGGGTTGGTGCGGGTTGCAGGTGGGGGCCAGGGAAACTACTAGAAACTGTTTCCTTTTTTGCAGGTAAAAAAAATAAAAATACTTCGCGGGACCATTTTTCCCTTTACAGGGCATGTGGCATGCTGGGATGGGCACCAGCGTGCCACCAATAGCTTTCTTTGGGGGCAGCAGTAGCCGGCCGAGTTGAGCACCTGTCGGCGAGAATAAAAGCGGGGTGTTACAGAGAATGCTGACGAGGAGTGAGCTCCCCCGTTGGCACCAGAAACAATGGCGCACTGAGGCTGATGGGGTTTGGGGACCCCGTTGGCATATAAACATGGTGGGGGGGGTTATATTGTTTGTGAACAAGGTGGCAACCTGCTGCCGTGTTCACAAACAATATCAGGGTTTTTACATCCCACCCTGCAATGATGGGTCACTCCCTCATTGCAGCAGATGGCTGATGCTGCAATGACGAGGAGGCCCCTGATTGCAGCGGCGAAATTGTCAGCAGTTGGTGCAAATATTCCAAACCACTGTCACCAGCACCCTGCAATGGCATTGGGGGAAGCAGGACGAGCCTTTGCAGTCTGTGGGGCATTGGCCACAACAAGTGCCATGCCTCACAGCTTGTTACTGAGAGAAGCTGCCGCAATATGTTATTTAGCTGTATGCGCAATCAACATAAAAGTGGTACATCTAATCTGCCCCATTTCCCATATTAAACCTCAGAACCTACTGTTCATGCAGGGTAATAGCCTTCACTATCCACTCCCTTGTACCCCCCCTACTACTATCAGCCTGAGTAACTATTATACCCTTCACTTTGTCACAGCCATTCTTGAAACCATTTATGGTTTTGGTGCCTGCCATCTCAGTTGGCAAACTATTCCACATTTCCACCGCCATTTCTGGAAAATAAAACTTTCCAATATCCCTCTTGAACCTCCCTTCCATCAGTCTCTACTTGTGCCCCATAACCTTGAAATGTTACTCATGCTAAGTAGTTCTCCATTCACTTTGTTTTTTCCTTACAGGAACATGAAGGTCTCTATCATATCATTCCTTTCTTGTCTGGTCTCCAGTGAAGACATGTTCAGTGCCTTGAGCAGATCCTCATATGATCTGTTCTGTCAGCTCTGAATCATCCTGATCACCCTTTGTCTTTATCTTTCCTGAGGTGAGGTCTTCAGAAGTTCAGAACTCTGAACAGTATACCCAGTGCAGCCTCACCAATGATCAATAAAAAGGCAGTAAACCTCTTTTCTTCTACTATCAGAACCTCTTCTGGCACATCCTAGTATCCTATTTGCCTTACTAGATGCCTCACTGTACTAGCTTGATTGTTTAAGGGAGTCACTAATGACGAATACTAGATCCCTTTTCTCAGCTGTAGTGCTCAGTCTACCCCTCCCTATCCAGTACTCTGTCCTGGGGTTCTTGTCCCTAAGTGAATCACCTTGCACTTTTGGCATTGAATTTCTTCAACTGAAACCTTAGGCCACCTCCCTAATCTTTACACGTCAGTCTGCAGTTTCCTACTTCCCCATCACTAAATACCCTCCCATGAGCTTGGTGTCATCTTCAAAGAGACACAGCCCCAGATTCATTCTCAGACGTTGTTAATGAGCATATTGAAGAGAACAAGAGTCAGGATGGATCCTTGTGGCATTCCACTCTCGACTTCCCTCTATTCTGATCTGACACCATAATCACAACCCTCTGATGCCTCTCATTCAACTAAAGCCCCCTCACCACCATCAAAACACTGCTTATATTTTCCTTCAAATCCTGGGACCTCACCCCCTTGCGCCGTGACCTAACTCCATCACTGATTAGTCCCCTATCTCATTGGTCTGCTCCACTGATTCCATGCTAACATATTTCAAAACAAAATTACTCTAAATATATATATATTTTTAGTTGTTTAACCAGGAGTAGCACACTAAGCTGAAAGCTTTTTTACAGGAGCAACCTGGGAGCACAGGAAAGTTAAGTGACTTGCTCAGAGTCACACAGTATGCAAGTGGAAGCTGTTGGATTCAAACCCAGGTCTGGTCTACTGGATGTCACCAGATTTGCAGCTCAGAGCCTTAAACCACTGCGCTATACTGCCTTCCCTTTATGGGACTGCCATGCCCCCCCAGAGCAGGACATGAGAAAAGGTATACCACCTCCCCTAGATCATGGCTGACCTCATAGCTTACTTGCAAGTGCATGATTTGGCATGGTCAAAAAAAAAACATAACCCATCCCCCATGGCTTCCAGAGGTATCATCATCTCCGCAGCACCTGTAACATGGCAATAAACTTGCCAAAGGTGAGAATTTTACATCTAACTTCAGTACCAACATTGGTTACCTGTCTAAATTTTGATAGGCTGCCACAATCTCTTCTCCCCTCCCACTCCTTTGCCTGTCCTCAGAGTCAGTGACACCCCTGGCTCTAACCTCTCCTTCATCACCATTGAGATGTAATTCCTTTTCATTACCTGTACCTCCTCTCTCCTCTCCTCCCTCTACCCTTCCTCACCTCCCTCTCACCCCTGCCAGCCTGCATGATTGTCATCTCCTTCATTCCCACTATTGTTTTTCTCTCCAGAAACTCCATCCTTTATCCTGACACACTTCCCGCCCTTAATCCTTCCAAGGGTAGGAGCCAAGATGGCTGGGATAGCAAGCTCCTCCATCTGACTGCTTCTGCAATCTCCTCCCCATTGGATGACCTCCCTAACCTCTCTTTCTGGTGTTCCTCCATCCCTGCTGACTGGAAGGCTGCCACTGTTACTCCTCCTACTCCAAAAGATGGTGACCCATCAGGTACGAACAGCTATCAACTCATTTCTCTCCTCCTTCCAAATTACAGGAACAAATTATCTTGTTACAGCTCTCTCCTTTTCTGGACTCCTCTTCCTTTTTCACCCAATACAAGTCTGACTTCCACAAAAATCACGCCACCATCTGCTCAGGCTCACCAAATCCATCCATAATGGTATGGATCACAGCCTATTCACTTCTGCTATCTTCATCGATCTAGCCAAAGCATTCAATCCTCTCTACCACCCAATTATTAGCCAAACTCCAGGCTGCAGGCCTCTCTGATTTAGCAATCAGCTGTTCCACTCCTACCACAGGGGTAGGTCCCAAGCAGTCAAAAGTGGTGACCCCCTCTCTCCTCCCTGCCTGTATCCACTTGGGTCCCACAAGGATCTGTGTTAAGCCCACTACTTTTCTCCATTTTCCTTAATGCTCTCCCCCTCCATGTGCTTGTCTGCATCCATTCACATGTACATGGATGACACGGTCCTCTTCACAGCAGGCCTACAGACTCCAGCTGGACTTTGATCAATTTCAGACCTGACCACACACAAATCAGCTTTTCCTCAATGTCAAGAATGCTGTCTCCATGTCCTTTGGCACAAGGCACCAGACTCTCTAGGCTCCCTCCCCTTCCTACTTTCCATACCCTGGATGGCTCTCCTGTGGAGGATGTCACCACCTTTAGTTATCTTGGTATCTGGCTAGACCAGCACCAAACGTTTCTGAACAAGTGGATGCTATAGTCAAAAAGCTGCACCACAATGTGGTGCACTTTACAGGAATTGTGACTGTGTCCATCTACAGCATACCATGCTATTATCCAGAGAATGATCCTCCAAATCTCTGACTATGGTGAGTTGGTCTACAGCATAGCCCCCTTCACTACCCATGCCAGACTGGACACACTCTTCAACTATTTGTGCCATTACACTCTCGATTATCCTTCTTGGACTCACCATTGTTCTATATATAAATCTCTCTCCTTTTCTTTTCTTGCGGACATACACCATGCCCACTGTGCCAGCATTGTGAGCAAATCCGGTTTGTTTCCCTACCCTCCTATCTCTCCAATGGCCCCGTCATAGCCATACCATCAGAAGCTGAAATATTCGAACCCTAGCAGTCCCTTCAGTTTCCACAACCATCGGCAAAGTCATGTTCAGCCACCGCTGCCCTAAAATCTGGAACTCCCTCTCCCCAGCCATTCACCAATCTCCTTCCCATGGATTCTTTCAAACCACTTCAGTGGTCTCACCTCTCTCCTGCACTTGCTCTAGTTTTCCTCTTGCTCTCTATTACTTGTTTCCAGTTTAGGTACAGCTAAAATTGGCACCTATGCTTCCCACTCTAGGCATTATGACAAATGTTAATAGTTAATGTTGAAGTAAAGCCTCCAGCCCTTTGCATATCAGTTGGTGCAGATGGAACTCCCTCTAACTGTGAACTCCATCAAATACCTTGGGGTGACACTTGACCCCAGTTGGACCTAGGAGTCATATCCTAAATGTCTGTAGAACTGTGAACTGTAAATTGAGTCTGGCCTATAGGGCAAAAGACAACTCTGACACCTGCTGTCATCTGGCACTTGCTAGAGGTGTACTACTTCCCTCCCTTAGCTATGGTCTCCACCAATTTGACTGTACCTCCAAAGCTCTTCTTACTCGGTGGCACACAATGTACAGTAACATATGTCGCTTTGCACTGGCTGCCCCTGTCTCACCCACCATTGTGAGCTTTATGATAAACTAGGTTGGCTTTCCCTGACCAATCACCTGAACTTTGAGCTGGGATGCCTCGTGGGCAAAGTGATCAGAACCGGCACCCCCTCTGGGGCTGGCACAGCGTCTGTCACCTCCTGACCCCTCCTCTTACCCACTCAGGTCCCAGGGTCCTGGGATGCTAAAAATACCCCTCACCCGAACCCTTATGGGGGACAGGAACTTTGTTGTGTGTGCTCCTAGGCTCTGGAACTCCTTTCCTGACCATGTTCATTCTGCCTCCTCCCATCAGTGCTTCCGGAAGTCCCTGTGGGGGCATCTGAAGCTGGCCTCAGAGTGCAAATGTCCCAAGCCTCCCTAGCCTAATTGTACTTGAGCCCAACTGTTCTGAGGACCTGCCAATGATCTTTTGGTCATTTCGATGATCCAATTGCTCTCCCTAGGCATCTGACTGCACTATGTATGCTCTAGACTATATATTGTTGATTATATGTACTTTATCAATTTCTGTCATAGCAGTTCACTCCATGCCTTACCGTTTTGTGACTCAATGCATTTTGTTACTCTACGTACTAGCTTTACTTGCTGTTATGTTCTGATGTATCTGTATTACCTGTTGTACTCTCCTGAAAATAGGCATATAAGTTGTCTAGTGTACCTACCCGGTTAACAAAAGCTACATAAATAAATAAATAAATAAATAAATAAATAAATAAAACTGCTCTGTATTTGATTGCCAGCATAGGTTTGTGGCTCCTGACTGCTGTATATGCATTGTCGATTGTTTGCTTGTCACTCAAGTTCTCACATCTTGCATGAATTATTACCAATGTAATTTGTGGTTGTGTACCACTCTGCTCCATGTATGTTATGTATTTTGAACTATTGTGCTACCTAAGACCCACTTATACAAGTTCCCCTTCCAGGATGCATCTAGAAACGAGCTCCCAGCTTAATATTCCTGGTGTGGCTTGCACTAGACACCAAGGATCATTTTACTATAATAATTAGAGCCACTTAAACTACAATCAGGGGTATAGAACATGCATACTAAGATCATTTGGTATAGTACTTGGGAGCATCATAATGGTGACCACAGGTAGAGATGCAAAATCACCACTGTGTACTCAAATTCATTTATTTATTGAAAAGTTTCACCAGGGAAGGTGCACTGAACAAAATTTGCTCATCTCCTGGTATGACCTGGGGAGAGGGGTGGGGAGTTACATAGTAACAATCAGTACACACAAAATACACAATATCATCACAACAACATAGGTTACAACTGAATTACACATTAGCATGAAAAGCAAGCAATTACAAAGATGAGAAGTGAAAACCAGTGCATGATGAGCTTGTGGTGAGACAGAGAGAGAGAGGAGTGTAATGTAATAGCAAGTGTGAACCAATGGCTGCACTATGCAGACTAAAACACGTACAAAGTGGCAAGTGAAGGTGAGTCAACAGGGCATCAAACAGGATGTAGGACAAGAAAGGGGGGAGCTAGGGGCAGGTGCAATTTACAGAGAAGAAATTATGAAGAACTTGATTTAATGAGTCTGGCAAGGAAGAGGATCGGATATGTGTAGGTAGAGCATTCCACATTTTGGGGAGATGATAGGAGTGGGAGACCTGTCCACTAGCGGTGGATCTCCAAGGAACAGACAGAGTTCTATGGTCATGGACTCTTAGAAGTTGAGAGGGAGTGGGTGGGAAGATTAGGAAATTTAGGTAGGGAGGGAGGGAGTGTGCCAAGCCAGTACTTAGAGATGAGATTTGTGCAATGATGCAGTCACCTATTTGTTAGGGATGGGAAGGCTAAAGCTCGGTACAAGTGGCAGTGGTGGGTAAGGTGAGGTGCATCCAGAGCAAACCTACAGAATGAGTTGAAAAGAGTATCCAGGTTGGCTAAGGAGGTGGCAGGAGCAGAGCAATAAACAACATCGCAATAGTCGAAAACCGGGAGGATCAGTTTTTGGATCAGTTCACGTCTTGCCTGTGGCGGGAGGCAGGATCGGTTTCTAAATAAGGCACCGAGTTTGGGATGAAGCTTTTTTATTATGGCATCTACATGGGCCGAGAAGGTGAGATGTTTATCCCAAACGCCCAGATACTGAAGACTCAGTAGCAATTACAGTTGCTCTGTAGAGGTAGTGAAGGTGGGGGCAGAAGGGAGCCTTGACAGCTTCTGACATGCGCCAAAAGTCATGGACCTGATTTTCTTGGCATTTAGAAAGAGTTGGTGAGATTGAAACCAGCTCTAGGCATTGTTAATCCGTTGGAGCCTGGGCGACATCCACGAGTGAGCGCCAGAGGAAAATAGAACGCATCATCAGCATACATATGTATAGAAGATGAGGTACAGATGGATGGAGATCATTCAGAAGATGGAAGAAGACCCTCCCTAAAGTGGACTTGCTGCAGCCACTGGCGGCTATGCTCAACCCTGATATAATAATAATTTCTGAATCCTGGCTAAATAAAATAAATCAGCAACTCATCTCTTACTCTCCCTGGCTACAATATCGAGACAGAACTGGCATTGGAGAGGAGGTAGGGCAGCCATCTATGTGCTCCTCTTTACATCCATTTCACTTCTGTCTTTTCTAGTGCTCTACCAAAAGCTTACAAGGCTCTGCTGTTGCAAATCTAAGCTCCCTTCTCCAAACCTATCTTTGTTGTAGCAGGTGTCTACTGTCTGTCTCCACAACCCAATATTGCTACTGAATTCATAACCACACTTAGTTAGCCACTCTTCTGCTGGGGAATTATATATTATGGGAGAGTTCACCATAAATTGGACTACCATACCCAGCAAAGTGCTAAATGCTATACATGTGCTCAACCTAACTTAAATTATCCAAGATCCGACTAGGCTAATCACAAGACAGGAAACCATTCCCCATTCGACGGGTTCCTTACAACTCACACCCTATAGGTCATTAATTCTGGTACTCTAGCAGATGCCTTCAGTGACCATTGCATGACTTTCCTGGTGCGCAAAATTCACAAGTCAAAAGTCCCCTATAAAACTCTACAAATCCAATCATACAAATCCCTGAACATTGACCCCACTTCTTTATGATTTGACCAGCATAACTGGGCACATATAACTATTGCCAGTAACCTAGATGTAAGCAGCTAAATGCTTCAGGCAATTCCTTGAAGTCTGGAATCCCAACATGCACCACCACGCTGGGTGTGTCTTGAAACCACCTCCCTGGATCTCCCAGAACTCATTGCTTGTCTAAGGAGCACGTGATACAGCCTGGAAGCTCCATAAAGAACAAACTTCTTAAAGACTCTGAGGCCTACCGAGTCCTCAGAAACAAATAGCACAAAAGCCACTTTCGTTTGGCGAGGCTGATTACTTCAGCTCTACTTCTAACTCTAATAAAATAACCCATCCAAATTCTGGAAAGTAATCCACTCACTTTTCTCCCCACAGGCTCCCCTTCCCTCCCCCTCCTCCAAATAAACAATACTGTCATTGCCGACCACCCTAGCATTGCTGCTGCTTTCAACCTCGCACTTTACCTCTATGTGTTTCTACTCTGCTAGGCTCTCTCCCAACTATTAACCAGTTATTCTCCACACCCATTAGAAGTCCTCCAGCCCCACCTCATAGCTTTTCTTCTGTAAAATTCTGAGAACTGACATGCTGGCGGCTCTTGGAAGCCTAAACCTGAGCAAAGGTAGCTCCTCTGATGGACTGGACCCAAAGTTACTAAACTTGTCTTCCTCGCCATTGTCCCCACTCACTGCTCTTTTCAATCTCTCGTTTCACTTGGCCAAATTCCACGTCAGTGAAACATGCTATTGTCCTCCCCTCTCCATAAGTGTGAGCTCCTCCTCCCCTAGGAACACACACTTCTATCTCTCTAGCGTTGGCAAACTACAAGAACATCTAGCCCTTGACTAAGCTATCCTATTCTCTCAGACAGAAATTTCTTCACCCAATATCAATCTGGGTTCTGTAAACATCACTCTACTACTACCTCGCTGCTTTGAATTACTGATGCGATCCTGACAGGCATGGATTGCGGTCACATAACTCACTGCCATTTTATTGATCTTGCTAAAGCTTTTGACATGGTTTCACTCCCTCCTGCTCCACTTCCGCTCATCAGCTGGGCTGTCTGAACATGCCATTAAATGGTTCAGCATATACCTATATGACTGCTCACAGTCTGTAAAATATCGAACTACATCTCCCCTCCTCTACCCATATACTTTTAGGTCCCCAGGGTCCATACTAGGCCGATTCTCTTCTCCATCTTTCTGAATGATCTTCCATCCATCTGTGCCTCATCTTCTATACATATGTATGCTGATGATGCGGTTCTATTCTCCTCTGGGCCCTCACCCTTGGATGTCGCCTCCAGGATCCAACATGATTTCAATAATGCCTAGAGCTGGTTTCAATCTCACCAACTCTTCCTAAATAGCAAGAAAACTGTGTCCATGACTTTTTGGCACACATCAGAGCTATCAAGGCTCCCTTTGCGCTACCTTCACTACCCTCGATGGAGCAACTTGTGAATTGCTATCAGTCTTTCAGGTATCTGGGCATTTGGCTGGATAAACATCTCACCTTCTCGGCCCATGTAGATGCCATAATAAAAAGCTTCGTCCCAAACTCGGTGCCTTATTTAGAAACCGATCCTGCCTCCTATACAGGCAAGACGTGAACTGATCCAAAAATGATCCTCCGGTTTCGACTATTGCAATGTTGTTTATTGCTTTGCTCCTGCCACCTCCTTAGCCAACCTGGATACTCTTTTCAACTCATTCTGTAGGTTTGCTCTGGATGACCTCACCTTACCCACCGCTGCTACTTGTACTGAGCTTTAGCCTTCCATCCCTAACAAATAGATGACTGCATCATTGCGCCAATCATCTCTAAGTACTGGCTTGGCACACACTCTCCTCTAAATTCCCTAATCCACCCCACCTCCCTCTCAACTTCTAAGAGCCCATGACCACAGAACTTGTCTGTTCCCAGGAGATCCACCGCTAGTGGACAGGCCTCCCACTCTATCGTCTCCCCAAAATGTGGAATGCTCTTCCTACACATATCCAATCCTCTTCCTCACCTGGCTCATTAAATCAAGCTCTTCATAATTTCCTCTCTGTAAATTGCCTGCCCCTAGCTGCCCCCTTTCTTGTCCTACATCCTGTTGATGCCCTGCTGGCTCATTTTACTTGCTACCTCTGTGTTATTCTTAGTCTGCATAGTGCAGGCCATTGGTTTCACACTTGCTATTACATTACATTCTCTCTCTGTGTCTCACCACAAGCTCACTGCAACTGGTTTTCCTTCTCTACCCTTGTAATTATTTGCTTTTCATGCTAATGTAATTCAGTTGTAACCTATGTTTTATTGATGATACTGTGTGTTTTGTGTGTACTCATTGTTACTATGTAACTCCACCACCCTCTCTCCCAATTGGTACCGGAGGCCGAGCGACTGTTGTTCAGTGTACCTTCCTGGTGAAACTTTTCAATAAATAAATTTGAGCACACAGTGGTACATATTGTGACCCTACCTGTGGTCACCATTATGATGCTCCCAAGTAGTATACCAAAATTGTCCATTGGCATGTAAAGGTTCTACATCCCTGCTCACAGTTTAAATGGCTCCAATTTTTATAGTAAAATGATCCTTGGTGTCTAGTGCTTCCCCCGGAATACTAAGCTGGGAGCTCATTTCTAGATGCATCCTGGGAAGGGGAACTTGTACAAGTGGGTCTTAAGTAGCTGAATAGTTCAAAATACATAACATACATGGAGCTGAGTGGTACACAACTACAAATTACATTGGGAATAATACATGTGCAAGATGTGAGAACTTGAGTGACAAAGCAAACAATCGACAATGAATATACAGCACGTCAGGAGCCACAAACCTATGCTGGCGATCAAATACAGAGCAGTTTTATTTATTTATTTAGCTTTTGTTAACGGGGAGGTACACTAGACAAGTTATATGCCTATTTTCAGGAACTTCCGGGAGAGTACAACCAGGTACTACAGGTACATCTAGAACATAACAGCAAGTAAAGCAAGTGCATAGAGTAACAAAATGCATTGAGTCACAAGCGGTAAGGCATGGAGTGAACTGCTATGACAGAAATTGATAAGTACATATAATCAACAATATATAGTCTAGAGCATGCGTTAGTGCAGTCAGATGCCTAGAGAGGGCAATTGGATCACGAGAAACAACCAAAAGATTATTGGCAGTTCCTCCAGAACAATTGGGCTCAAGTACAATTAGGCTAGGGAGGCTTGGGACATTAGCACGCTGAGGCCAGTTTCAGATGCCCCCACAGGGACTTCCAGCATTGATGGGAGGAGGCAGAATGAACATGGTCAGGAAAGAGTTCCAGAGCCTAGGAGCACATGCAACAAAGTCCCTGTCCCCCTATAATGGCTCGGGTGAGGGTACTTTTAGCATTCCAGGACCCTGGGACCTGAGTGGTAAGAGAGGGAATAGGGGTGACAGAAGGCGCTAGCCCCAGAGGGGTGCCGGTTCTGATCACTTTGCTCCACGAGGCATCCCAGCCCAAAGTTCAGGTGATTGGTCAGGGAAAGCCAACCTAGTTTATCCATAAAGCTCACAATGGTGGGTGAGACAGGGGGGCTAGTGCAAAGCAAAAGATGTTACTGTATCATTGTGTGCCACTGAGTAAGAAGAGCTTTGGAGGTACAGGCAAATTGGTGGAGACCATAGCTAAGGAGGAAGTAGTACACCTCTAGCAAGTGCCAGGCAGAGGCAGCAGGTATCAGGTTATTTTTGGCCCTATAGGCCAGACCCAAGTACAGTTCACAGTTCTACAGACATTTGGGATATGACTCCCTAGGTCCAACTGGGGGTCCAGTGTCACCTGGTAAGGTTTGATGGAGTTTACAGTTGAGGGGAGCCCATCTGCACAACAGATACGCAAAGGGGCTGGAGAGATTTTTACTTCAACATTAGCTATAAACATTAGTGCATAATGCCCAGAGTGTAAGCATAAGTGCCAAATTTTTGCTGTACCTAAACTGGAAACAAGTAATAGAAGAGTAAGAGGGAAAACTAGAGCAAGTGCAGGAGGGAGAGGTGAGACCACTGAAGTGGTTTGAAAGAATCCATGGAGGGAGATTGGTGAATGGCTGGGGTGAGGGAGTGCCGATTTTAGGGCAGCGGTGGCTGAACATGACTTGCCGATGGTTGTGGAAACTGAAGGGACTGCTAGGGTTCGAATATTTCAGCTTCTTGATGGTATGGCCCTAACGGGCCATCGGAGAGATAGGAGGGTAGGGAAACAACTGGATTTGCCCACAAAGCTGGCACAGTGGGCATGGTGTCTGTCCACAAGAAAAGAAAAGGTGAGATATATATATATAGAACAATGGTGAGTCCAAGAAGGATAGCTGAGAGTGTAATGGCAGAAATAGTTGAAGAGTGTGTCCAGTCTGGCTAGGGTAGTGAAGGGGGTTATGCTGTAGACCAACTCACCATAGTCAGAGATTTGAGATCATTCTGGATAATAGCATGGTATGCTGGAGGTGGGATACAGTCACAGTTCCTGTAAAGTGCACCAAATTGTTGTGCAGCTTTTTGACTATAGCATCCACTTGTTCAGAAACATTTAGGTGCTGGTCTAGCCAGATACCAAGATAACTAAAGGTGGTGACATCTTCCACAGGGGAGCCATCCAGGGTATGGAAAGTAGGAAGGGAGGAGCTTAGAGAGTGTGGTGCCTTGTACCAGGGACATGGAGACAGCCTTCTTGGCACTGAGGAAAAGCTGATTTGTGGTGTTCAGGGCTGAACTTGATCAAAGTCCAGCTGGAGTCTGTGGCTCTATCAGAGAGGACCGTGCCATCCATGTACATGTGATGGATGCAGATAAGCACATGGAGGAGGTGATCATTAAGGAAATGGAGAAAAGTAGTGGGCTTAACACAGATCCTTGTGGGACCCAAGTGGATGATTGGGGCAGGAGGAGAGGGGTCACAACTTTGACTGCTTGGGTCCTACCCTGTGGTCGAGTGGAACAGCTGATGGCTAAGTCAGAGAGGCCTGCAGCCTGGAGTTTGGCTAATAATTGGGTGGTAGACAGGCTGAATGCTTTCGCCAGATCGAGCAAAGATAAAGAAGTGAATAGCGGTATCCAGTTACTCATTGGCGGATGGATTTACTGTGAGCCTGAGCAGGTGGTGGAGTGACTTTTGCGGAAGTCATACTTGTATTTGGTGAAAAGGAAGAGGAGTCCAGAAAGGAGAGAGTTGAAACAAGATAATTTGTTCCTGTATTTTTGGAGGGAGGAGAGAAATGAGTCAGTAGCTGTCGTACTTTGACGGGTCACCATCTTTTGGAGGAGGAGGAGTTACAGTGGCAGCCTTCCAGTCAGCAGGGATGGAGGAACACCAGAAAGAGAGGTTAGGGAGGTCATCCAATGGGGAGGAGATTGCAGAAGCAGTCAGATGGAGGAGCTTAGTTATCCCAGCCATCTTGGCTCCTACCCTTGGAAGGATTAATGGCGGGTGTGTCGGGTAAAGGATGGAGTTACTGGAGAAAAAAACAATAGTGGGAAGGAAGAGATGACAGTCATGTGAGGCTGGAGGGGTGAGAGGAAGTGAGGAAGGGAGGGAGGAGGAGGAGAGGAGGTACAGGTGATGAAAAGGAATTACATCTCATGGTGATGAAGGATAGGTTAGAGACAGGTGTGTCACTGACTCTGAGGACAGGCAAAGGAGTGGGAGGGAGAAGAGATTGTGGGTCTTTCAAAATTGAGACAGGTAACCAATGTTGGTACTGAAGTTAGATGTAAAATTCTCACACAGCGACTTATTACCATGGGTACAGATCTTGCGAGAGATGATGGTACCCTCTGGAAGCCATGGGGATGGGTTACGTTATTTTTTGTCCAGGCCAAATCATGCACTTGCAAGTCAGCTATGAGGTCAGCCATGATCTAGGGAGGTGGTGTACCTTTTCTCATGTCCTGCTCTGGGGGCATGGCGTCCCATAAAGGGAGGCAGTATACACAGTGGTTATGCCTGAGCTGCAACTGGTGACATCCAGCAGACCAGACCTGGGTTTGAATCCACAGCTTCCACTTGCATACTGTGTGACTCTGAGCAAGTCACTTAACTTCCCTGTCCTCCCAGGTCGCTCCTGTAAAAAGCTTTCAGCTTAGTGTGCTAGTCCTGGTTAAACAACTAAAAAAAATATATAGTTAGAGTAATTTTGTTTTGAAATATGTTAGCTTGGAATCAGTGGAGCAGACCAATGAGATAGGGATCAATCAGAGTGACTTAGGTCATGGCTAAGGATGAGGTCCCAGGAATTTAAAGAAAATATAAGCAGTGTTTTGATGGTGGTGAGGGGCTTTAGTTGAATGAGAGGCATCAGAGGGTTGTGATTATGGTGTCAGATCAGAAAAGAGGAAGTCAGACAGTGGAATGCCACAGGGATCCATCCTGATTCTTGTTCTTTCAATAGCTTTCAACAATGTCTGAGAAGAATGAATCTGGTGTCTCTTTGAAGATGACACCAAGCTCATGGGAGGTAGATAGTGATGGGGAAGTAGGAACTGCAGACTGACATGTAAAGATTAGAGAGGTATCTAAGGTTTGGCAGTTGAAATTCAATGCCAAAAGTGCAAGGTGATTCACTTTAGGGACAAGAACCCCAGGACAGAGTACTGATAGGGAGGGTAGAGCTGAGCACTACAGCTGTGAAAAGGACCTAGTATTCATCATTAGTGACTCCCTTAAACAATCAAGCTAGTACAGTGAGGCATCTAGTAAGGCAAATAGGATACTAGGATGTCCAGAAGAGGTTCTGATATTAGAAGAAAGAGGTTTACTGCCTCTTTATTGATCGTTGGTGAGGCTGCACTGGGTATACTGTTCAGGTTCTGAAATTCTGAAAACCTCACCTCAGGAAAGATAAAAGACAAACGGTGATCAGGATGATCGGGAGCTGACAGAACAGATCATGAGGAGGTTCTGCTCAAGGCATCTGAACATGTCGCCAGTGGAGACCAGACAAGAAAGGAATGATATGATAGAGACCTTCATGTTCCTGTAAGGAATAAACAAAGTGAATGGAGAACTACTTAGTATGAGTAACAGTTCAAGGTTATAGGGCACAAGTAGAGACTGATGGGAGGGAGGTTCAAGAGGGATATTGGTAAGTTTTATTTTCCAGAAATGGTGGTGGAAATGTGGAATAGTTTGCTTAACTGAGATGGCAGGCACCAAAACCATAAATGGTTTCAAGCATGCCTCTTGACAAAGTGAAGGGTGTAATGGTTACTCATGCTCATAGTAGTAGGGAGGAAACAAGGAGTGGATAGTGAAGGCTATTACCCCTGCATGGACAGTAGGTTCTGAGGATTAATATGGGGAAATGGGCAGACAGGATGTACCATTTTTATATTGATTGCGCACAGTGCAAATAATATATTGCAGGCTGCTGGTGACAGTAGTTTGACTATTTGCACCAACTACTGACAATTTTGCCGCTACAATCAGGGGCCACCTCGTCATTTAAGTGTCAGCCATCTGCTGCAGTGAGGGAGCGACCATCATCATCTACAGTGGGATGTAAAAACCCTGATATTGTTTGTAAACAGGGCAACAGGTTGCCTCCTGTTCACAAACAATATAATCCCCCCACCAGATTGATGCCAACAGGGTCCCCAAACCCCCTACGGCCTCAGTGCCCCATTGTATGAGGGCCGACGGGAAGTCCACTCCGTCAGCATTCTGTATCACCCCCCACTTTTAGTGGCCTGCTGCTGGGGTGCCCAATCTCTGTAGGCTACTGCTGCCCCCAAAGAAAAAGACTGGGCACGCTGGGTGCCCATCCCAGCTGCCTCATGCCCCCTAAAGGAAAGAAACAGTCCCAGAAGCATTTTTTTTTACCTGCAAAAGGAAACGGTTTCTCCTAGTGTCCCTGGCCCCACCTGCAACCTGCACCAACCCACTGCACACCCTGCCTCCCCACACCCCCCCTGTCACCTCTATACTTACCTCCGGAGCTTGGCAAGATCTTCAGTGGACCAGGAACACATCCGCACTCTTCAAGCGGACGTGAGGAACTGAGGAAATGCCGGTAAGCTGTAGCGTAATAAATAGTGTTTCAGCTTTAGTACATCTCAGGCATTTTGGGACTTTCACCAAATTTTCAACATAGGGTTTTGGGTCCCTCCTCATGAATTCTTGAACTGGTTGTATGCTTAATCGTCCCCGAAAGGTGATTTCGTGGTCATCATGCCGGAATCACCTTTTGGGGCCGATTAATCAAAACAACAGTGCCAGTGTTCATGAGGTGGATCTCAAAAGCCTATGTTGCAAATTTGTGGGAATAATCCAAAACATGACTGTTTTTACGAGCGCGCTACAGTTGCTACCCACGCCATAATCTCGTGAATTTGCAATATTTTCATGCGATTTTCAACATTGCCATTTTTACACCTCTGAACAGTACAGCTGTCATTGTTCACATCCTGGCAGAAATGTTTTCGCACTTCTGCACAGAATAGCACGGTCGCTGTGGGAAATCAGTGTCAGGACAGATTAAGAAAATGACAGTGACACTGTTCATGAGTAGAGGTCCTGAATAGCTGTGTTGAAAATCTACTAACAATACTCAATAAAATGACTGTGTTACGAAAGATGTTGCGCAGTGCACGCGCGTCAGAATCTCTGTGAATTTATATTTTCACTCCAGATGTTCAGCATTGCTATTTCACACCTACTTTGGAACAGTGCATCCGCCATTTTCCCATCCTGGCTGAATGTGTTTTCGCGACTCCGGCGCAGAATAGAGCAGTCGCTGAGGGAAATCACTGTTCGAGACAGATTAAGAAAATGACAGTGATACTGTTCATGAGCAGAGGTCCAAAATGCCTGTTGAAAATTTGGTGATGATAGTTTAGCAATGATCAGTACATAGTGTGCGCTGCACACATTCCACACACTCTTGTAACTTCGCAGATTTGTAATGTCATGCCAGATTTTCAACAGTGGCATTTTTCACACCTCCTTATGAGCAGTACAGCTGTCATTTTTCACATCCTGACTGAAATGTGGTTTCACAGTTGATTTACACAACAAAGCGGTCGCTGTGGTAAATCAGTGTTAGGGACAGATTAAGAACATGACAGTGGCACTGTTCATGAGCAGAGGTCCTAAAACCCTATGTTGAAAATTTGGTGACGAAATTTCATAACATGATTGTTAGGAAGCGCGCATTGAACTGTTTCACGCACCCTTGTAACTTTGCACATTTGTAATATTTTCACAGCACATTTTCAACAGTGGCACTTTTTCACACTCTTATGAAGAGTACAGCTGTCATTTTTCACATCCGTCTAAATATGTTTTTGCACCCTGCTGAGAATAGCACGGTCTCTGTGGGAAATCAGTGTTTGGGACAGATTAAGATCGAACAAGTGGGGAGCAGTGACCGAGCTAAACTCAGCCTGTCGGGACTGCCGCGGATTTGTTTGTAAGAGAAAAGGCCCCAGCGCAAGAGCCCAGTACAAAAGGGCAGCCTGCAGCACTGGGAGAAACAGAATGAGAGAAAAGTGAGGGAGGGTGAGTGGGTAGACTCACCGAGGCGCTGTCAGGATTACTGCAGATTTCTTTGTGGGCAGAAAAGGGTGTCAAAGCAGGAAGGGGCCAAGTAGAAAGAGGCCAGCCTGCAGCGTGGAGAAACGGTATGAGTGAGTGAGATGGGGACTGGAGTGAACTCAACAGATCTCTAGCAGAACTGCTGCAGATTTCTTTTGTGGGCAGAAAAGGTGCCTATGCAGGCAGGAGCACCGCATACAAAGGGCCGCTTGCAGTGCCAGGACAAACAGAATGAGCGCTGTGACAGAGGGAGACTGAGCGACCTCAACATAGCTCTGTCGGGACAGCTGCGGATTTCTTGTGACAGACAAAGGTGCCAATGCAGCCAGGAGCCCTGTACACAAGTGCAGCCTGCAGCACCAAGAGAAACAGAATGAGTGGAGTGAGCTGTAGTGAACGAGCTCAAAAGAGCTGCATTGTGGACTGCTATGGATTTCTTTGTGGGCAGACAATGCGGCAACGGAGGGCAGGAGCCTCGCACAAAAGGCCAGCCTGCAGCACCGGGAGGAATGAATGAGGAGAGGGGAAGAGCCAGCCTAATGGAGCTGTGTCGACTGTTTGGATTTCTTTTCTGGCTAGAACAAGCAGCCAATGCAGACAGGAGCCCAGTACAAGGGGCAGCCTGCAGTGGCAGAGACAGGAATGAGTAAGTGAGGAGGGGAGTGGTGGAGCACAAAGTAGTTCTTTGGGACTGCTGCAGATTTGTTTGTGGGCAGAAAAAGACAGCAATGCACGCTGGGGCCCAGTATAAAAGGGCAGCCTGCAGTGGCGGGAAAACCAGAATGAGCGAGTGAGAGGGGGAGGAGTGAGCTCAATGGAGTTTCTATGATCACTGCTGCACATTTCTTTGTGGGCATGAAAAGCCGGCAACACAGGCAGGAGCCCAGTACAAAAGGGCAGCCTGCAGCGCTGGCAGAAATGGAATGAGCGGTGAGAGAAGGGGAATGGAGCAAGCTTGAATGGAGCTGTGTCGGACTGCTGCAGATTTCTTTGTGGGCAGAAAAGGCAGCAATGCACACAGGAGCCCAGTGCAAAGGCCAGCTGCAGCACCTGCAGAAAAGGAACGAGCAGTGACAGAGGAGGAGTGAGCCGACCAACAGAGCTGTGTCAGGACTGCTGCAGGTCTCTTTGTAGGCAGAAAAGCTGCCAATGAAGGCAGGAACCCAGTACAAAAGTGCAGCCTGCAGCACTGGGAGACACAGAACGAGCAAGTGAGGGAGGGGAGTGAGTGAGCTCACCGAGCTTTGCTGGGACTGCTGCGGATTTCTTTGTGGGCAGATAAAGGCAGCAATGCATGCAGGGCCCAGTACAAAAGGGCAGCCTCAGCGTGTGGAAGAAACAGAACCAACGAGTGAGAATGGGGATTGAGTGATCCAGCTCAATGGAGCTGTATTGTGACTGCTGCAGATTTCTTTTGGGCTGAAGAAGGCGGCAACGCAGGGCAGGAACCCAGGCATAAAAGGGCCGCCTGCAGCACCATGAAACGGAATGATCGAGTAAGAGAGGGGAGGAGCTAGCCCAATGGAGCTCTGCTGGGACTGCTGCAGATTTCTTTGTGGGCAGAAAAAGGTGCCAAGAGAGGCAGAGCCAACTACAAAATGGCAGCCTGCAACGCCAGGAGAAACAGAATGAGTGAATGAGACAGGCAGAGTAAGTGACCTCAACAGAGCTCTGTCCAGGACAGCTGCAATTTCTTTGTGGGCAAAAAAGGTGCAACACAGGCAGTAGCCCAGTACAAAAGGACAGCCTGCAGCAGCGAGACACAGAATGAGCGAGTGAAGGATGGGGAGTAAGTGAGCTCAACGGAGCTCTGTTGGGACTGCTGCAGATTTCTTTGTGGGGAAAGGCAGCAATGCACGCAGGGGCCCACTACAAAAGGGCAGCCTGCATTAGCATGAGAAACAGATCTGCCAGTGACAGGGGGACTGGAGCGAGCTCAACAGAGCTCTATCGTAACTGCTGCAGATTTCTTTGTGGGCAGAAGAAGGCAGCGATGCACGGCGGGAGCCCAGTACAAAAGGGCAGCCTGCAGCACTGCAGAAACAGAACAAGAGAGTGAGAGAGAGGAGCATAGCTCAACGGAGCTCTGTCGGACTGCTGCAGATTGTTTTGTGAACAGAAAAGGTGCCAACAGAGGCAGGAGCCTAGTACAAAAAGGCAGCCTGCAACGCCAGGAGAAAAGAATGAGCCAGTGAGAAAAGGGAGTGAGTGACCTCAATGGAGCTCAGTCGGGACAGCCTGCGTATTTCTTTGTGGGCAGAAAAAGCAGCAATGTAGGCAGGAGCCAGTCAAAGGGCCAGCCTGGTGCAGGCAGAAATGGAATGGGTGACTTAGAGGGGGGTGAGCAAGCTCAATGGAGCTGCGCCAGGACTGCTGCAGATTTATTTGTGGCAGAATAAGCCAATGCAGGCAGGAACCCTGTACAAAAGGACAGCCTGCACCCACAGGAGACACAAAGAACCAGTGAGAGAGTGAGGGAAGTGGAGTGAGTGAGCTCAACAGAGCTCTGTTGGGACTGCTGCAGATTTCTTTGTGGGTAAAAAAAAAAGGCAGCAATGCACCCAGGGACCCAGTACAAAAGGGACAGCCTGCAGCGGTGGCAGAAACAGAATGAGTCAGTGAGAGATGGGGAGGAGGAGCTCAACAGGAGCTCTATCATGACTGCTGTGGATTCCTTTAGGCAGAAAAAGGTGGCAACACAGGCAGGAGCTCAATACAGAGGCCAGCCTGCAGCGCCGCAGACACGGAACGAGTGAGTGACAGAGGGGAGTGAGCAACCTCAATGGACCTGTGTTGGGACTACAGCAGATTTCTTTGTTGGCAGAAAAGCCACTCAACAGAGGCAGGAGCCCAGTACAAAAGGCCAGCCTGCAGCACAAGGAGAAACAGAATGAGGGAGTCAGAGGGGAGTGACCCACCTCAACAGAGCTCTGTCAGGCCATCTGCGGATTTCTTTGTGGACAGAAAAGGGTGCCAACGCAGGAAGGAGCTCAGTACAAAACAGCAGCCTGTAGCACTGGGAGAAACAGAATGAGCGAGTGACAGAGGGCCAGTGAGCGAGCTCAACGGACCAATGCAATCAACATTCAGCATTGACAAATGCTTGTTTTTTATTGTGTCCAGAACTGACTGTGTGTGTATGTGTGTGAGGTTGATGGCAGGCTCCATGTGTGCAGTTAAAACATGATTCCTCAGAATCATTAACTAGCACTAACCAAACAGTGTGTTAATACTTCAAGAAAGCATTCAATATACCTGTACACCTTATATGCTTTAGAGCAACCCCCAGTTGTATGAGCACCTTGTTGCAATTAGTAATCCTGTGCAAAAAAAAAAAATAGTGCCACATTAACAGGTTAGCACTGCACAGAAGAATGCTTTTAAAAATAGTATCAGCCATACTTATCACAATGCAGTGCTAGTCCTGTTACAGTGGTATGTGGGCCCCATTTCAGATTAGTGTTGTGCACTCCTAAGTACTACCTGAGATAGCGCTGGCACAGAAGGTGGTGGTAAATAGCACTCCCTCCAGTGAGGAGACAGTAAACCAGTAGGGTGCCGGAGGGTTCAGTAATGGGCACATCCTCTCAGTATCTTTTATAAGTGGCATAACGGAAGAACTGGAAGGGGAGATGTGCCTTTTGCAGATGACACCACAATCTGTAATAGCGTTGATAGGTGCAGATGGAGAATGAGTGGGGACATTAGAAAACTTAAAGAGTGCTATGGGACATGGCAGTTCGGGTTCAAAGCCAAAAGTGCAACATCAAGCATCTAGGTACTAGAAGCCTAGAGGCTGAGTATAAAATGTAGAGGGAGGTACTTATGGTCACTAAGGAAACCTTTTATACAGCACGGTGTTGGGAGTATCAGGAGAGGTTTCTGTTTACATGGCCGTAGTAGTATATATGCACATGCACATGACCAGGTAGCATCAAGTGATGCTAACACGACACCGATCCAACCATGCTGTTCCCACAGTGTAATGTTTAGCTCTGCACGTTAACCTTATGAAAATGGGGGCCCCAATTGACTAAAAATCCCAGCCGATGCCTCCTAAAATGCAGAAGGTAAACATAAAAGGTTTATCTTATCTATCTCTTTATGTATTGTTTTATCGTATTTTGCTTGCAAAACCTTTATCAATTTCAAAACATTGTGATGTGACTTAAAATGTTTATAACAGACTAGTTAAAATACAGTTTGTTTTCTTCTTTACCTATATGCTGTCTTTATTTACTTACAGAAACACAATCTGGTGGGCTGGCCTAGCAGCTTGGTGGTGATTGTACTGCCTCCCATGCCAGTGGCCCAGTTTGGGGTGGACCTGAGTTGCACAGGGGTTAGCTGGGGAAGATATGATTGAGCATCTCAGGGAATGCTCTCCTCTCAGTGAGGGAAGTCTGACCACCCCGCCTTCAACATCCACCTAGCTGAGGAGGGCTGGCAGGGCAGTGGAGTTGCATAAGGGGAGGGCTCAGGCAGGCACAAAGGAAGCATGTGTCTTTATACGCAATTGCATAATTCCATGCTTGGCTGCCCAGGGATGAAACCAAAGATAGAAACCCCTAATGGCAAAATGATCCAACAACCTGCCACAGATTTTGCACTGCTAAACAGGCTCTGCTCATATATGTGTCTCCTTGTCAATAGCCCTCCCTCATTCTGGCCCCAACACGGGGATGTGAGTGGGGGGATCTCAGAGCAATATGTCCTGTGGATGGTAAGTGATTGGGCTGGAGATGTCAGTGGGCAAAGGGGTAGCAGGGTGACTAAGGAGATAAAAATCTCTATGGGAAAAAAAAAATAAAACAAGAGTTTGAGAAGCTCAAACCCCAAAACAGACTGTGCATGCCTCAGTGAGGATTCACAATAAAGTTATTTAGTAAAACAATGCAAATTATATGCATATGCCAGCTAAACTCCTGATGAAAATTGAATACTGAGGATTGCAGCAAAATATATATTTTAAAATAAAACTTAAAACATAGTCCATAGAGTACAAACTAGCAATGATGTTACACTTCCACAGCTCCTGAAGTGCTTCCAAGCATTCAACTCAGCTAAGTTGCTGGACTTACACAGTAATTAATTACACGTAAAACAAATCAACACTTTAACTTGGAAAATGCATGCAGCTCCTATGTATACAGGTATGTTAGAATATCTGTATTAGCTTCCTATACAAATGTGTTGTCTGACAGTAAATGAAGGCAGCACTTATTTAAAAGAATAAACTACAGCATTTAAATTAGTTTTAAAAGTTTCTTGTCACATCACAATGGTCTGATATTTGACTAAAGGTGTGCAAGCAAAATAAAAGGAAAACCCCATAAAGAAGTAGAATAAGAGATAGCCCTGTTTTGTTTACCTCAGCTCTGCAGTTTCAGAGATCCTCTCATCAAGCTAGCAGCTAACTGAATGCAGCAGGCAATGAGTTCAACTCTAGGACATTCATGGGGGAGGGGCAGAGGGATGGGTAGTTTCAGAACATAGTCCATTTCAGTATATAGTTTATTTGTTTCAGTATATAGAGTATGTGAATTTTTCAGTCTACAGTGTATGTGTTTCAATACATAGTGTATGTGTTTCACCATGTAGTGCATTTGTTTCAGTATATAGTGTATGCAGATTTTCAGTGCATAGTGTATTTATTTCAACAGATAGTGTATGTATTTCAATATAAAGTGAAGATGTTTCAATATATAGTGTATTTGTTTCAGTATATAGTGTATGTGCTTTTTTCAGTGTGTAGTATATGAATTTCAATAGATAGTGTATGTATTTCAATATACAGTGTATTTGTTTCAATATATAGTGTATGCAGATTTTTCAGTGCATAGTGTATTTATTTCAATAGATAGTGTATGTATTTCAATATAAAGTGTAGATGTTTCAATATACAGTGTATTTGTTTCAGTATATAGTATGTATGCTTTTTTCAATGTGTAGTGTATGTATTTCAATATATAGTGTATTTGTTTCAGTATATAGTGTATGCAGTTTTCTCAATATATAGTGTATGTGTTACAATCTATAGAGTATTTGTTTCAGTAGATAGTTTATGTGGATGTTTCAGTCTGTAGTGTATGTATCTCAATAGGTAGTCTATATGTTTCAGTACATAGTACATTTGTTTCAGTATATAGTGTATGTGGATTTTCAGTATTCAGTATGTGGATTCAGTAGATAGTGTATGTATTTCACTATGCAATGTAAGCATTTCACTATATAGTGTATGTGTTTCACTATATAATATATGTATTTCAGTATACAGTATATGTATTTCACTATACAATGTATATATTTCAGTAGATACTGTATGTGGTTCACTACATTGTGTATGTATCTCACTATATAATGTATATATTTCACTATATGATGTATGTATTTCACCATATAGTGTGTGTTTACTATATAGCCAGAGATTCTGAATTATGTCCCTAACGGCTTGCCATAGGTTCCTGACACAACAAACTCATGGAGTTAACTGGCACTTCAGCAGTGGGTTTTTTTATGACAAAACAGTGGAGAAAGAACTGGAGGCAATCCCACCTAAAACAACACAAAATTCAAAGGAAAGAGAAAACAAGGAGGGAAAGTGGAACCACAAGAACAACAACCTCATCCAGACCTCAGAGGAAGAGATAGACAACATCATTAATTTATCTGACATTAACCTAACTTCAACATAAAGAATGGTACTCTATAAAGGATTAACATTTGTGCCTACAAAAAAAAACAGATTATTTTAAATTCTGGGTGGACATATTTAAACTAATTATAAAACTAAAGTTGAAGTACTTTTTTTGGATAGAGGAAATGGAAGCTGCTCATGCTTACAACATATGGAGGTCAATTGGTGGTAGCAGGTCATAGAATGAAGATGCAGAGTTATTGAATCTAAATGTATACATGGGGTCAGATATTCAAACTGCGCCACAAAGTAGTGCAATAGCAGGAGCAGGTGCAATTGTGTGCACCCATGTGCAAATACATGATATTCAAACACTGCACAGGCCAAGATGCGCTTGCCCACACAACTGAATAACATGCCAACTGCACCATGGCGCAACCAGGGATGTGCAGTGGCACAGGTTTGATGTGCAATAGCACAACCAGGAATGTGCAGTGGAGCAGGTAGCAGCACATCAGCACAACCAGGGAGGAGCTGGGACAGGATGCAGGGGCCACCACCCATGGTAGAGATGGGCAGAGAGAATACAGCAGAACAGACATTGCCCCCACACCCCATGAACCGCACAACTGGAGGAGAGCTGGAAGAACCACTGGCCCATGGATGCCAGCAACATCCCACAGCCAGGGCATGGTGCCCCAGCACATCCCTGGCAAGCTGTGACTGGCACACAAGGAGGTCTGGCCACCCCATGCTACACATCCCACCAATGCAGAGCACACCCTGCACAGCGAGCCCCAGACACCCTGCCCAGGAGCAGTGCCCAACAGTGCAGGACACCCCATGCATGCCACCACCCCACTGTGACAATGCAACCCTGTGTACCATGGAGCCATACAAGACAGCCCACCATGAGCACCTTGCAGTGGGCAGCAGCAGTCACCAATGCAGCAACTGCAGACACAGTGCTGCCCTGCATGGCCCCGAGGACAGCTGAGAGACCGACTGCAAGGGCCGCACAGGAGGTACCCACATGATAGGGCCTGCCCCAGACCCCACCACCAGGGTTACAGCACCTGCACACCCTCCCAAGGACACACCCCATCCCAGCACTGACCACAACAGCCAGCACAGGTTCCCACAGTGGTGGATGGAAGCATGCACCACACAGGATACAACACAGTGCATGGACAAACACTCACCCATACCCAGGGCGCACACCAACACAGGGACACAGTAGTGGGTCAACAAACCAATTGGTGTGTGGCCATGGCAGCCGTGTACCCACAGTTAGCACCCTCCATGGCACAGGTGTACCAGCTACCTTGCGCATGCACGATGAGGCCGTCGCCACCAGCATGTGGCAGGAGCACAGTGACAGACAGTGGAGCACATCCCTGCAACAAACGCAAGTGACATCATGGAGGGGGACAACAACGGAGGCCACGGTGCTCCCCCAAGGCAGATGTGCACCATACTGGTGACAGGAGGCAACCTGGCATTGTGCCAGGTACAGTGGTTGTCCAGCATGGACAGCCACCACTGACATGCCAGGCAGACTGTGCATATCACAGACATGCAACGGTGTCATCTGCACAGGCCATGGACGGTCTGACAGGGGCACCATGGACACAGTGCATGCACTGTGGACCACTGAACACAGGCATCCAGTGCACAAGGAACAACACACAACCACAGACAGTGACTGATTCCCCGCCCACACCATAGGCAGTTTTCTTCTGGACACAAACACACACCCATGCCTGCACCACCCCTGATGCCATGCACACCACTGCAGCTGAGCACCTATAGCTAGCTGCAAATCATAGACCACCACAGCTGTCATAACAAAACAAATGTATTGAACAGAGGTAAGAAACAAAACTATTTACAAATATGTAATGGGGGAAGGCCACATACCAGGTGGGGGCAGGTAAGGGCAGGTTGAACAAATGGGTGAGGGAAGAAGGGGTGAGATGAGTCCAGGGGGGTAGGGTGATTCGGGGCATGGAGGGCCTATTGTCTGCCCTGCTTTCCACTTCTGTGGTGCCTACTACTCTCCGCCCCTGACCCCATGCTGCTCCATATGCTGGAGGATCTCCATCGATGCCCTGGCCAGCTGCAAGAGCTTCTGCATGGCCCTTTGATGGCCATCATTCACTGTCCACCTAGGACAAGGGAGCAGAGCCAATATGTGTGAATGCCCATCTCCCTGCATCCCACTCATTGTGCATGGCATACAGCTGTTGGCCATGCCCCTGTGATGGTGTGTGACCACCCACAGTGATTGTGTCCACAAGACCTGCCTACCCAGGTACACACAGCCATGCGGACTGCTGCACATACCCACTGCCCAAGTCCTGCATAGCACCACTGTGGCTGTACAGTGACATGGCTATGCGGTGCGAAGGCAGTGGCACAGCCATGTGCCGGTGCATGCATGGACGACCAGCAATGCACAGCCACACATGCAGTGCCACAGAACAATGCTAGTGTGCCATGTGGCGTGCACGTCAGTGGTGTCAATGGATGGTGGCCATGCCCGCCGCCTACCCATCAACACAGCATGCACAGAATATCCTCTAAGAAAGGCACTCACCTGCATCCGCAACATCCGGGTGCTGATGAGTATGGGCCCACCAGCTCATGCCTGTTGCTGGAAGCCTCCTCTCACAGCGTGCCTGTGCCTCTTGGGCTCAGCAACCTCCTCAGGGCCTAGGTTGCAAACATGGAGAGGGAACATCAGTACAAACCAGTAGCAAAGGCCCCTCAGTGTGTGTGATCCCTCACAGCCCAGCCATGCTGCTACCCCACCACCACCACCCACACTGGGTGGCCCCTCCTCTGTGTGGTGGACACATGCCCACCACAATACCCAGATGGACGCTACCAGCGTATGGATGGAGCACCTACCTGGACATGGCACTGCACCTTGCCTGGCATGTGCCCGTAGATGGGCAAGCCTATCTGGGTCCCTCCACTGGAGGTCCCCATAGCTGTGGTGACACTGCTTAGATGTTTGGGTGATCCCAGTGGCCTCCTCCAGTGCCTCTGCCACCAGATCCCACACAGTACTCCTTGCCCTATCTAAGGGGTCATCCCAAGCAGGGCCCCAGCATGGGGCTCTGCAATGGCCACCATATTGGCCAGCTCAGAGTGCTCCACAAAGCTGCTCTCCTCCATGCCATGTCTACCACAGCTAGGATCACAAAATGGCACTCTGTAGTGCATGTCCACCAGGTGCAGATGCTGCATAGTACAGCACTGCTATTCCCCATCAAGCTGTCACCGAACAGCATGATAGGGGTTCACCCATACACGCATGGCACCTAGGGACAAAGGTCGACTGCAGGGTCAAGGGTCTGTCGCTCGTGGACCACCCCAGCGTGACTGGGACTCCCTGCATGTAGCGCAGTAGGATGCCTGTGTGTGATGCCCTGCAGTGGCATACTGCACTGTGGCACCATGGTGTCTACAGCGCCCAGGGCACAAGCGCCATACGCGTGAACAGTAACCTAGTGTCATTGGCACAGTGGTGACCAGCCTGCACTGACTTCCGCACTCAGCACATCAGCAGCATGGCAGGCATTGGCGTCAGCACCCCAGGCATGCGCGCTGTATGGTGCCTTACAGTGCACATCACAGAGCTACACCTTTGCCTGAGCATGCTTAACACAATTGCACAAGGCACAACAGCATGATATTCAGCGCATATGCAAATCAGCACATCAGAAATTCCATGGTGCAGCTACTGCATTAACATCCACTTAAAGTTGCACCTCACCTCATTTGCATGCCTTGCACTATATAAATGTGACATGAGGCTGCAAAGGCCATAGTTTGGTATTGCAGTCTATTGTGGTAGGTTGCATGCTGTTTGGAAGTGTGGACTGTGGTGTGGGGAGATGCATGGGACTGCACAATCAAATGTAACACCTGTCATTCCCACAGGCTCTATAATGACCGAGCGTGAGGAATAGGAGGAACAGAGAGCGTTGTAGAAGGAGGAAGCCCAACTTCACCCGGGCAAAATCAGATGCCCTGTTTGAGACCAACTCGACAGGGAACCACTGCTCAGTGGACAGTGGGGAACACCACAGGCCAGAGCTGTGGCATGGGGTGAGAGTTCTGCATGCCGTGAACCAGCATGGCAGCCACCAGTGGTCTGTGCAGGAATGTAAAAGAAGGTCAGCACAGATAAGAAGAGAATTAAGGACAAGGTGGCAGCCATCGGAAGGCACGTGCTAAACCAGTGGTGGACAGCTGGATGTGCCATGCCTGATGCCACAGGAGGAGCGGATGGATGGCAGCATGTGGCATTGTGCCATAGAGGGCATTCCAGGTGGTGGCTTCCAGATGGGTGGCAGCCCATCAGTGCATGGTAGGTCCTGTGCTGTCACTGTGTGGGAGGTGGGGGAATGCCACAGGAAAGGGCAGAGACATTAACGCCACTGTTTTCCTTACAGCTCCTGTGCATCTACAAGGGTCAGCGGTGGTTGGTGTCCACCGTGGGTGAGGCCTTGGACAGAGGAGAACCCATCCACCTCCACAGGTGTCCGAGGGTCAGGACCACCGCATACCTGCCTGTCTGTCCGGACTGAAGATGGTGGTGCGGTGCAGACTAGGCCCTGCCTGTGTCTCAGCGTGACAGTGGCCACAGACTCCAGCATGCTGGAACATGGACTGTTGCTGGATCAGGCACCGATGATGATGCATCACACATCCCAGACAGTGACATGTGAGAGACACTGGATGGTCCCACAGTTGGGAACAGCACGGGCGTGGCTGTGGGTGGTGCCGCTGTGGAGGCCTGTGTGACATCACAGTCCCAGCCTGTACCTGTATGCCCCAGTGGGGCAGCACTGGTGTGCGCCCAGGCTGGTGGAGCTGTTGCGGCTGCTGCAGTGGCGCCTGGTGAGCCCTGATGACTGGTGGCCGGAGGGGCAGTGCCAGTAGTCGGCCAATGGTGATGGAGGGATAGTATTGGGTGGCAGCATCAGTGCACTGCATGGATGTGCCCCAGCATGGCTCTGTGCAGCACCATCTTCAAGGAACATCATGAGGGACAGCATGCTGATCAGGCGGATGACCTCTTTGATGAACACAGCCACCTACTCCAGGCTTCAGTGGATGAGCAGTTGTGGCTTGTGACAGCAGTGGATGCACTCAGTGTGGTTCTGTGCCAGGCAGAGGAGTGGCACAGCAGGGACCACAGTCTGCTCCTAGCAGAGATGGCCCGGCAGTGGGAGGATGTGTCCACTGCCATTGACAGGCAGACATGTGCAATCACTGCCGTCATGGCCACTTTGGGCACCCAGTTTGTTGCCCATGTGCCACAGACACCGCACAGTGTCACAGCCACCCCCATTCGGTGTCATGCAACACCTTCCATGTCTATACTGAGTTCAGCTATGGGCATACTAGCATGCCTGGCGTGGGCATGCTGTTCGTGAGCTGCAGACCCTGCATGAACAGGTCATGTTCCCACAGCGTCACCCTGGGGACAGTCAGTGCACCACCATAAGGCCAATGGTCAGACTTGCATGGCTGGCAGGTCTCGGCAGGCTGCCCATGCATCCTTGGCAGCTGTGGCACTATGCTGCATGAGTGACCTGTCTTCCACCATGACCACTGTCTGCTACTGCCCTATGTGCAGTCTGTTGTGCACTCTGATGCACGGTGGGGTACCGTCCTACACACACACGGTCAATGTGCATACCCTCCCGCAGCCGCCACTGGGTTGTGTGCATGATGAAGCCTGCCTTGCACTGTCCACCAGTGTCAATGGTGCCCAGTGTCTGAGACATGCACAGTGACGCCACTGGGCATGGTTGTGTGTGGACCCGTGTGGCTAGGAGTTTCAGCCAGGGTTGGCATGCCTTATACCCTTGTACATGTCTTGTGGTGTGTGTGTGTGTGAGTGCATGTCGTGTTTGGCCTTGCCCACCCTGATGGCATGTGCGGTTCCACACTCAGACCCATTCCCATGCTGCCATCCACCCCGGGGTTCATCCATGCCTGTCTGTGGGTTGTGCCCTTGCCATTGGTGGTTGCACATGGCACCATGACCTACCTGTGTTGACCAAAGTGCTCCTCTGTGATGGTGTCCCGGTGCAGTTGTGCCATATGGATCAGGCGGGGTCCCTTGCCCAGGGGTGGCTGCCCATCACCATTTGGATCAGCATCCTCATCGTCCCCATCACTGTCCCCTCTTCAACCTCTACAGCTATCCCACAGTCGTTGGCCATGTTATGCAGGATGCAACAGGCCAGAAATGGCCTGCAGACCTTCCAGGAGCTGTACTGTAGGGTACCACCAGACATGTCCAGGCACTGGAAATGTGCCTTCAGCATCCCGAACACCTGCTTGGTGACATTACATGTGGTGGCATTTGCCTTATTGTACCATTGCTGCAATGGGGTGATGGGGTGCCGGTATGGTGTGTGCAGCCAGGACTGAGTGGGTAGCCACTGTCACCTGTGTATAGAGGGTGGACATTAGTGTGGTGGTCAGCATCGCTCTGCCATGGGCCATCAAGGCCAGTACCCATGGCACCTCTGACTATGCACCTCCCTGCTGCTGCCCATGTCATCCTGCATGATGTGCATACTTACCGACTAGGTGGCCAGTGGGGATGTCCCCACTCTCCAACCCGCGGCACAGTGCAGACTGGTGCCAGATGATGGCATCAGGTGCTCCCCAGGTGTTTGGCACAGACATTGGTTATGCACCCCTGGCATCACACACACCACCTGGCAGTTGATGCTGGCAAAACCCTTCTGGTTGATGTATGCAACACCATCTGAGCCAGGTGGCATGCGGATGGCCACATGGGTGCAGTCAATGGCCCCAGCATGCCAGGCATATGTGCTACCCTGTGGAACTCTTGTATGTGTGCTGTGCACTCCACCTGTGTGCTGGAAATGAATGTACTCTGCAGCATGTGGCAGCAGTGTGCTGAGGAATTGTGTGAGTAGGCGTGATGCAGCCGACTGGGTTATGCCTGTTTTGTCCCTGTTGATCTCTGGAAGGTGCCCGTGGTGAGCAAGCACATGACAGCTGTCATCTTGTCTCCACTGACAGAGCATAGCTCCGTCATGTTGGTGCCTGCATCTTATCACTGCACAGCTCACAGAGCCGCCTGAGATCGCTCGGTTCAGGTGGTACTGGCCCACAATCTCTGTGTCAGTTTAGTGCTCGAAGGTGGTGCAAGCTGGGTACCATTGGCCGGCCCTTCCACGCCATGCCCCCTGCTGCCTGCCTCTCACACCCTTCATTACTGCCTCCATCTGGAAGGTGACACTGGCCATGTCCTTGGTTGGTGTTCCCGGCAGCTGTTATCCCATTCCTCCCACTGTCCTCTGTGATGCTCCCCTGCACCAGGTACACCTCCTGCCTTTGGCTGTCCTGCCTACTGCCACTACCCTCAGTACACTGTGGCACTACCCTGTCTGTCCTGCACAGCACAGGCTCCCACTCCTGTCCTGTTCCTGTGTGTCCTCAGGTGTGCCCTGTCCTGCTCCTTCACAGTCCCACTCACTGCTACCCTGTTTGTGGTTGCTGTCACCTCACTCCCACCTCTTGCTTCCCTGTAGCGTTCTTGCATCTCTCTTGTTCCATTTTATTTTGGATCATTTCCGCTATCACACAACTATCCGCTGGCTGCCCTATTGCACATGGCGATGCTGTTGAATATCGCATTGTCATTTATTCATGGTTCCTCCCCTATGGTTGTGCATGCATTCATTACCATTGTGCTCTTGCACATTGCAACTTGAGCAGCAGCTGCCTCCACTGAGTATCACACAATGGTGCATTTTCGCATTTGCACTGGCGCATCTCTGTTGCGCATGGCGCATGCCATTTGAATATCTGGGCCATGGAGGGTTTATGAGGGAGCAATCTTAGACCTCATACTCTCAAATGGGGACAGTGAGAGGATCTTTGTACTTGTGCTGGCGCATCTCTGTTGCACATGGTGCATCCCTTTGAATATCTGGGCCATGGAGGGTTTATGAGGGAGCAATCTTAGACCTCATACTCTCAAATGGGGACAGTGAGAGGATCTCAGATCTAAAAGTGGGTCGCCATTTGGGAACAAGTGACCACCAAACAGTGTGGTTCACGATAAACTCAACTACAGAGTCAAGCCATACAAAAGTGAGGGTTCTGGACTTCAGGAGGGCTGACTTTAGCAGGATGGGAGAGTGTCTTAGAAAAGCACTAGCAAACAGGCTAGAAGGAGGGTGGATCAACAACGGGGAAATATCAGAACTGCCATCACAGAGGCAACAAGCCTTGTGTGAAGCAAATAAACAAATCAAATGAAAGAAAAGCCACTACAGTTCTCAAAAGAGGTGGTGGTGAAGGTTAGGGAGAAAAGATAGCATTTAGGAAGTATAAGGAAACACAGAAGGAGCAGGACAGAGAACTGTACCAGTTAAGGCAGAAGGAAGCAGGGAGGGTAGTCAGAATAGCAAAGGCACAAACTGAGGAAAAGATAGCTAACTCAGTTAAGAAAGAGGATAAAACATTTTATAGGTATATCAGGGAGCGAGAAAGACAAAGGGAGGGAAAGTGAGGCTGAATAGAATGGATGGTGGGTGAGCGAGAGTGACAGTGAAAAGCAGGGATACTGAAAGAATACTTCTGTTCAGTAATCACAAAAGAGGAAGTGGGGAGGTGCCTAATCCAATTAACAGAAGCACTCTGGAGAGGGTGGTCAATCCCAGTCCTTTCACAGAAGAAAGGATTCTGAAAGAACTCCTAAAACTGAAGGTGGACAAATCAATGGGGCCAGATGGAATTCACCCCAGAATTCTAAAAGAATTAAGCAGAGAACTAGTGACACCACTGACTACCCTGTTTAACAAATCATGGGAGGTTAGTGTGGTACCTGAGGACTGAAAGAAGGTGGATGTGATTCCCTTCACAAAAGTGGGACCAAGACAGAGGCAGGGAACTACAGACCTGTCAACTTGACCTCTGTGGTAGGGAAAGGATGGAATCACTCTGAAGGAAAGAATTGTTGAGTACCTAGAGGCCAGTGGGGCACAGGACTCAAGGCAGCATGGGTTCACAGCAGGAAAGTCATGTCAGATGAATCTAATTGATTTCTTTGACTGGGTGACCAAAGTAGTAGACCAGGGAGGGACTATAGACATGGCCTACCTAGACTTTAGCAAGGCATTTGACACAGTCCCACACAAAGATGAGTAGTCAGATTAACCAGCCTGGGGTGGGTCCCAGGGTGGTAGCCTGGGTAAAACATTGGCTGAACAACAGGACACAGAAGGTAATTGTAAATGGAGTCCACTCTGAAGAAAGAGGGTTACTAGTGGGGTACTGCAGGGTTCAGTACTGGCTCCAGTCCTTTTAATGTCTTTATAAGTGACATTGCAGAGGGACTGGAAGGAAAAGTATGACTCTTTGCAGATGACACAACGATCTGTAACAGGGTTGATACACAAGGAGGCATGGAAAGGATGAGAAGGGACTTGGTAAGGTTGGAGAAATGGTCTGAAGTATTGCAGCTTGATTCAATGCAAAGAAGTACAAAGTAATGCAGTTGGGAAACAAAACCCAAGGAAGATTACACAGTGGGGGGGAGTTAGTAACAACAACACAAATGGAAAGGGGCCTGGGGTAATCTTATCAGATGACCTTAAGGTTGACAAGCAATGTGAGAAGGTGGTAGGAGGGCTGGGGATACTGGGATGTATAGGAAGAGTATCACCAGCAGAAAACAGGAAGTTGTTATCCCTCTGTACAGACAGTTGGTGAGACCCCATCTGGAGTACTGCATCCAGTTCTGGAGACCCCATCTCCGCAAGGACATAGACAGGATGAAGGCAGTTCAGAGGAGGGCAACTGAAATGGTGCAGGGTCTGCAAGAAGAAGCCATATGAGGAGATATTAAAGGAGCTTAATATGTATACCCTTGAGGAAATATGGGGGACATGATAGAAATGTTTAAGTACCTCAGTGGAATCAAGAAAGTCCAAGAGGGTAGCATCTTTCAGAAAAAGAGATGTGCAAGAACAACGGGACACAATTTGAAGATAGAGGTGGGACAGCTCTAGGGGCAATGTGAGGGAGTATTTTTCACAGAGAGGGTGGTGGATGCATGTAACAGCCTCCCTAAGGAGGTTGTGGGTTCTAAAACTGTGGGAGAATTCAAGAATGCATGGGACAGACATAAAGCAATTTTTGTGGGGAGTAGGAAGAAATAGGCTGTTGGTTAAATAGGATCTGCAGCTTATCCTCCAGGAAGGAAATGGGCAGACTAGGTGGGCCAAGTGGTCCTTATCTGCCGTCACAGTCTATGTTTCTATGTGCTGACACCAGACTAGCTGATTGGGCACCTGGTGATTGGGATTATAATGCTATGGAAAAATAAATGTTTCAGCGTTATTACAGGAATTTGACACTAACACTGAGAGTGACTATACACTGGACTATGAGGTGGAAAGGCAGAAATTCAAAACAAAATCGCTTTTCTACCCTCAGGTAAACTGCCCTGCAATCACCACCTTTGAGAAAATTTTGATAGAAGAAATTGAACATTTATTTGATATGAAATTTAATTACCATAATAATTTGAGTCAGGAAGAGATGGTAGAATTGTATGAATTTGAGGGCATGACTGACATAGTAATTAAGAAATCTGACAAAGGTGAGAACGTAGTCATTATGCCAGAAAACATGTATATAGAGAGTGACTGAATTTATTAAAAGATCCTAGCCATTACTGTAAATTGAAGGAGACCCAAAGTAAAATTCCAAGGGTACTATTTGAGTTTATTGATTTGTCCATATATCGTGGCTGGATTACGAAAAAGAGGAAGATATTCTGAAAGTTGACCACCCCATTGTACCAACATTCCACATGCTGCCCAAAACCCATAAAAATTTGTTAAACCCATCAGGTAGACCAATTATTGCAGCTATTGGCTCAGTGACACAAACTGTAAGCATATTTGCAGACAGTTTTTACAACCACATGTACTACAATTACCATCATTTATCAGAGACAGTATGGATGTGACGAATAAGTTAAAAGACAAACTATGGGCATAAAGTGAAGTTGGATTACAATAGACGCTTATAGCTTGTTTACATCTATTACACATGATATAGGTCTGAATGCAGTTGCTCATTATTTAAACAAGAATCAGGATAACCCTGCAGATTTGGTTAAGGGCATGTTTGAAGAGTTGTGGATATTAGATGGAAACAAAAGTCAATATCTAGGCCAAATCAATAATTGGTTTAGGTTTATTAATGATATAATTGTTATTTGGTCAGGTGATGAAAATGATACCGAAAAGTTATGGAGTATCTAAATAAAAATACAATGGGGTTGGAATTCACACATGAGACAAACAAATACTGAATAGCTTTCTTGGATTTGAATTTAACAGACATACATAGCCAAAACATTGTAACAAGTAGATACCAAAAGGTGACATCAGGGAACACCATTATCCATGCTAAAAGTGCTCACCAAAAAATTAATTTCTTCCATACTGTATGGAGAAATCATTAGAAGAAGCAACTGTTCAAATGGGGATTCATTTTGAAACAGATTAGAGAATACAAACAAGATTACTATTAAGATGGTACAATGAGGAGACATTAAATGGAGCTTTTGAAAATGTAATACTGCTGGACAGAGAAGAACTATTATCCCTCCAAAAGATAGACAGCAGAAGGACACAGGTACACTAGATGGTAGAAATATTCTAATATTTGTCACAGAGTTTAATCCTAGTAGGGAGGATAGGTGGCATAGTCCACAAATTATGGTCAATTCTGATGGTGACCCCACTTTAAAAAAACACATACATCAAAAGCCAGGGTTACATTCAGTAAGGGCAGAAATATTGGGCACAGAGTTGTAC
The DNA here is from genome assembly GCA_016271365.2 of Neoceratodus forsteri. NCBI lineage: Eukaryota > Metazoa > Chordata > Ceratodontiformes > Ceratodontidae > Neoceratodus > Neoceratodus forsteri. The sequence continues at coordinate 1,166,824,637 of CM028129.1, read as the reverse complement.
ATAGTCACTTTACTGTCTGCACTCAGACAAAAAAGACCTGGTTGGGAAATAAGCCAAAAGGACACTACAAATGTGGCAACTCAACATGTGCCAGTACACCCATACTGGTAGCACCTTTGAAAATCAAATGGGAAATTTGACTTAAATTAATTTACAGCTTGCACCACTCCTTTTATGGTATACATTTGCTAGTGCTCATGTAACAATTACTAATGTAGGTGAAAGACCAGCAAAGTTAAGAATTCAGGAACACTGAGAGCCATTATGAATGGCAACATGGTGAATACCATAGGTGCACACTTCTCAGAAACACACAACAAAAAAAACAGACTGTCTGGACTATACTATATTAGAACATATTAAGAGAAACCTTAGGATGGAGTAGTGGACAGATTCTTTCATGAAAAGAAACTAAATGAAATTTGAAGTTAAAAACTAGCTTTCCAATAGGTCTGGATGAAGAAGTTGCTGTCACTCCTCATCTGTACTTGTCTGTTAATGTTTATTTTCTTTTTATGCTCTTTTTCTAGCTGTACACATCCCTCATTGTTGGAGTCCAGCCTGCTACCCTCAGTTCTGATGATTGTGCTTGAAAATATGCGCCCTTGCATACTGCCGATTTTCAGACATCTGGCCATAATTAGGTTGGGACTCAAATCAGATAAGCTACTCTTTTCAGCTTTGTTGCTGGACTATTTTATTTATTGGTGACTGCTTGAATACTTGAATAAAGTACATTAACTTGACCTTTTGCAGTCCTGTGGCTGCGTTTAATAACAGGACTAGACACTCCATATATCAGCAAATATGGAGATCTAATGAATAGTTACCTACTCCACCCTAATATAAAATCCTCCTCCCCTGTTAGTTTCCCCAACCTTTTTTTCATTTTTTGAATACCTATGAAGAAACTAACTCTTATTCAAATTTAATTTCCATTACTTTTGTATACAGGTGTATAATGGAGTACTCCTCTTTTCCTGAATCAGCTTGACTATTAAGAAATAGATGATTTTATCATCTCTTAGATTAAAAGTAGTTATAAGCTGAAGTACCTGGCTAGTGTAACCAAAATGAGGAGCTATTTACTGCAAAGAATAAGAACCTCTAAATCTAGTTTACAAGTTAAACATAAATTATTTTGCTATCATAGCCATTTTCTTTAAATGTTGTTACTTTTGTATGTGTTTTGTTAAAATCAAACTTGTTATTGTATTTGCATTTTCACTGGTTGGTTAACACAAATGGTTGATGTATCTTTAATTGTGCACTTTAAAAGTAAGGCATTGTTCACTAATTTTGAGACCTGTCCCTAAGAAAGGCCTTGTGTTGGGCTGAAGTGCTGGGGATGTAGTGTGAAGTCCTTGGCACCTTCTGCCAGTACAGCTGGATTTCCAAAGCTATACATTTATTTAAGTGCTTTTGTCAGGCATGAGTGCATAACTTCCTTTGTCTCTATATTTATTTTGGCTGGCAGTCTTTGCTGTGCACCAGGAATTTCTTCAGTGTGCACCTTTTCCTATAAGTAAAACTGTAGGCCTGCCTGAAGAAAATATATCAAATGTCACCTTATTTGGTCATAAAATGGGAAGAGCATTAAGGCCCCACCTCTGATTTGCCAGTAGTCAAAACAGCAAAAACTGTAATAATTTTTTTCTTTTCCTGCTTAAGCGGTGGGAGTTAGTGTTTGAAACCATAACACCATATTTCCTACTTTTGTCAGTTTAATCTGAACCCAAACTGATGCATTAACAAACTTTATGTAAAAAATGTCCCTGCTTTTTAAGATAGTAAAATCATATCCTCATTCACAGAGGTCCCAAGCACATCCATCAGGCTAGGAAAGCACAGGGCCCCATCCCTCTCTTGATGCACATATCCATCTGGCTGTGAAAGCACAGGACACTTTGTGCCCTTTTTTCATGCTTCCAAAAAGCAATATATGTGCTGGCTGTAATTGTTTTTGGGGTTCACTTCTAAAGGAAAAATATATTAAGTGACCCTCTTAACTGCCAGTGGTTCATTGTATATGGACAAACATGTGGTTTTGCTTTTTATCCATAAGTCAGTAAATGTTTGTCAGTTTTCTGAGAAATTCCTACGTTTGCAGTGGAAGATAAGATATCCCTTTGGTGTATTTTTGATGATGATAATTTCATTGCGGATTTGGCACTTTGGTGAAGATTTGAGGTAATTTGGGGTTTTGTGCATACCCCGTGAATGTTTAGAGGGATTTTGTGTTAGTGTCATAGTAGTCATTGACAATATATAATATATATAATGTCCCTTAAATCCAATTATTGGCAGAGGTATGGCTTTTAAAGTTGCAATGTTATCTCCTACGGAATTTTCATTTTTAATATTTATGTTTTTTTATGTGGCACCTAAACTTTTTGGGGTATTATGTGTTAGTATTGTAGTACTCATTGAGACCTTTTTATACATAAATTCTTCCTTAACATCATAGAGTGATGGAGTTATGGCTTTTAAAGTTGCAGTGTCATCCTAAGGAATTTTCATTTTTTTATCTTTATAGTTTTATATAGCTCCTAAGTTTTTTGGGGGTAGGGGTATTATCTGTACTGTTGTAGTGCTCATTGAGGTCTTTTTTCTTATATAGATTGTCCCTTAACTCCAAAGATTGATAGACTTGTAGCTTGTTGAAGTTGAAATGTTACCTTTGGAAACTGTCATTTTCAATTTTTTATGCTTTATAGGACCCTGAATTATTTTGTAGAGTATTATATGTTATTGTTGCAGTACTCATTAAGACCTTTCTTTTGATATATAGATTGTCCTTAACTGCAAATATTGACAGAATTATGACTTCTTAAAGTTAAAATGTGGAAAATAAAGTCCAAATTCTTTTCATATGATGGGATCTTTTCATGAGTTTCTGTCATTCTTGCAAGAAAAAAAAGATTCCTTTCTATGAAAAAGCAGTGAAAATACAAAGTTCAAATTCTTTTCTCGTATAAAGGGCAATCTTGTGTCATATGGCTCTATTCCTGTTTCTTATGTACAAAAAAAAACAAGATCATATTACAGAAACATTTTTTAAATGTGTTAAAACACACTTCTGGGTCATTTCCAAAAACTAACTGTAGAATACAGCTAATGGGGTCCCGATTATCAAGATACATGTGTTGGTATATTTCCACAATATCATTTTTATGGGTTTTCAACAAATATTTTTTGAAAAAATGGAAACAAGATGGTGGCCATATGAAGAAATAATTTTGTTACTCACAAACAACTCCCATATGAAACAAAATCATTTTGCATGGCCAAATTATTTTTAGTATGAAACAGCTATCAAAAAGACAGCACTAAGCATGCTCAGAACCAAAATTTCAAATCCTTATAACTTTAGTTAATACTTTTCAACAAACTAATGAAAGGCACAACTCTGGACCAATCCTTTCTATCCTGATAATTTCATACCAAAGTTCTAAACCTTCTAGACTTTAGGCAAAGACAAGAAAACAGAACCCTGCCCTCCCGATTTTTTCACTTTTTGACTATCCAGATCTCAGAATCCACACATCTGATCAAAACAAAACTTGCACCTCAAGAGACCTTATCCCTGAGACCATTCATGCAAACTTCTGCACAAATTGGATTGAACTGGGGTAAAGCTAATAAAGTGCAAAATTAGGGGATTACCATAAATAGCCTAATCAATTCTAACTATAAATGCTAGACAAATAATAAGAAAAATTATTACATAGTAGCATCTAAGCCACTCAGAATTAAAGGAAGAAAAAGAAAATAATTTGATTGGTCAAATAAGTGACTTTTATACAAGCTGTATCCGAATGTGTACTATGAGCTATACATAACTCTGTAAGTCATTAGAGAGAACATGAGTTTTATCTGAGACAGAGGGAAGTTGAGAGGCAGAGGGAGGTTGAAAGAGGAGGTTGAGACAGAGATAAACAGAGAAAGGCAAGCCACTTGCATGGGGTCACATTCCCTTGACTTCCTCAGAGTCACAGTTTGGTGTTTTAGAACAAGTCTATATACTCCAACATCCTATTTAACAGAAAAGAAATACCCTATGTAATACACAGCAAAAGATCAACATAAAAACCTTAAAAGTTGTGTAACTTTTCAATCACAGAAAAGGCTTGCAAAAGTGATCATACCCTTCAAGAAGCAAAATAAAATTACCATTTAACCTCTTGGATGGCTAATTCATAATAAACTGTTAAATGCATGATCATCACCAAAACACTGATGGAAGGTAAACAAGACCCTGTTCCTGCACATTCATGACTTCAGGATGTATTGGTCTGGCTAATAATCCATTTCCGCATAACATCAGTGCTTCCCAATGTGATAACAGCAAATGAGAAGCCACAAGGCAGAATCTGAAGCAACTATATGAATCTGGCCATACTTTTGCTAAGCCACTCAGATTACAGAGCTATACTGCCATGCTGCATTTTTAGTTATGGCATCCCATTAGTCAGTATTTGTAAATTGCTTTACCTGAGAGAGCAATGACATAGGTCCTGCACCATGCATTAACACTTTGACAATGATAGCTTGCTGTATTTTCAACTTATAACACACACAATAATAATTTCACATAAGCTCATATCAGAAATGCATCCCCATCACTGATGGCATAAGAAATAACAACCATCTCTATCTCATGCACAGCTTTTCAATCAACTTTAGCATGAGGGGTTTCTTTATAGGGCATTTGCATAAAACCCTCATAATAACACTGAAAGGAGGATACTGCCCTTTCAACAGAATGTCACAAGGATGAGCATCTCAGCTCCATGAGACAATGTATTTGACTTGCTTTGTTTTAAGAAATAAATCAACTTACAGACTATTTTACATGCTACACATTTGTGTTTTGCAGATAAGAGAAACATTGTTTACAATGGCGTACTGAATATCTTGAGATTTCACTTTACCTACACTAACTGGACTCTCTGATCATCTTGGAACACATCTTGGCTCAAACACTGTACTACCACTAGCTATCTTTTGAGGCCTATAGATTAACTGAATGTAGAGTATATTATGGGAGAGTGAGAGACAGAGAGTGAGAGAATGAGTGCTTTATCTCCTTCCAGCTGTAGGATTGCCGATTTCTTCAATCAACCTCCACTCACTTCTTAAACCTCTCTCCAGTGATTAAGTGTTTTAAACCCCATCTCCAGTAATATGTGAGTGTAAGACTCCTGCAGCTTTTACTGTACCATGTAAAGGTCCCCAAAGTCATGCTCAGTTGTAAAACTTGACTGTCTGTGCTTTCTTGCTCTCGCTGCCTGTGTTGAGCAAGTCATTTTAGAATGACAGGATCTGAGTTTCACTGTGTGCAGAATCAGAGTGAGAGAGCAGCTTCCTTAAACACTGCTCAGCTTGAGTCGACTGTGGCTATCTCTAAATAGAGGCTAATTTAAAACAGTCAATGGGCTAATATTGCAATCTAATCACCTACATCTGAGCTCTCCTGGTTGCTGAAGCATCCCCACTTCCCATGGGAGCAAGAAATAGTGCATTGGTGGGGACAGAAGAAAAAAAACAGTGTAGTGAATGGAGGCCCATGGAGATATGTACTAACTGCACTCCAAGTAAGAAGACAGCTGTGGTACATTCAGTATCTAGCCATGGCCATGCCACAGATCCCCCTTCTACGGCAATATGTCAACCAAGACACTAGTGTAGCTCTCACTATGCAGCCATAAAAATGGCAGTCAAATAATTTCTGCCAGGGTGGCACAGAGATAGAAATGGCAATCAACTAATTTCTACCAGGTGGCCTAGAGATATTTTTTGTTAGGGGTCACTGGAGTCGTGGCACTTGTTTTTCTGTGCTATACTACCACAAAAATAGCATGGCGAAAAAGCTCAACATGCTTCATGTTCCTACTCATTTTATCATAAGAGATAGTTCTGGGGTGGAGCATGTAATAAACAAACATGACTCTGATTATCTATCCTGCTAATGTAAATATTAGTTTGTACATTTGCACACTAAATATCTCTGGGAAATACAGTAGCAGGGGTTAGGAAGGGCCAGTGGACACTCCTTGGATTCAACTAGTATAGTATTCCTAAACCTTACTTTTCATTTTGTGAATTTTTTAGGTTGATAATGAGAGAGACTTGTAGCACAACAAAGTACAGTGATTCAAATTACATACAGTCCTGGGCATGGCTGTTTAAATAATGACAAAAGCACCAACCCTCCTGCTCCACTCAATTACAATAATTTAAGTCCTGTATCACTGATGTACTGCTCACTAGGATTGCAATTATTTAAGTCCTCTACCTTCATGCTCACTCTAATTGAACCCCTCTGGCCCCATGCTCTGAAATTTGGTAGCTGACTGCTGCAATCATCTGACTGGCTCTGAACACTGGCAGGGATAATCCTTTCTGAAAGAAATAGCGATGTACCCTTCTCTGCTGTCCTGCTCTGGAACTTGACTGTCTGTGCTTTCTTGTTCTTTCTGCCTGTGTTGTGCAAGCCATTTGCAGGATAGATACGCTTTAGGTTTCATTGTGCTCAGAATCAGAGTTAGACAGGCGGCTGGCATAAATACTGCTCTACACAAGTCGGCTGTGGCTGTCACTAAATAGAAGCTAAACTAAATAGGCCTAAATAGAGGCTTGATTACTGTAATGCACTCCTACCTCAGGGTCAGGGGTGCATTAGGTGCACGCAGCTGCTGCAGAGTGTGACGGCTCATGTGTTGATGGGTCTTCTGAGATACTGTCATATTTGTTCAGTGCTGTGTGAGCTGCACTGGCTGCGGTGCAGTGGTGTATCTCCTTAAAATAGGTCTGTTGACCTAGAAGGCGTATGTGGGCTGGGTCTGGGTTACCTGTTGGAGCTCCTTCACCATAATGTCTGAGATGTTCTCTGTTGAGTAGGATAGGGGCTCGGAGGTTCCCAGAGCCAAGTTAATATTCAGGAGACCAGGGATTTGAAGTGGTTGCTCCGGTTTTCTGGAATGCATTGCCTGAGTCCTTGAGGGTGGCCCTTCTGTGGAGATGTTTGAAAGGGTTTAAAACCTTTTATTTCAATAAGCATTGGCGATTTATAAATGTTAACTGTGGCTAGGGGCATGTCTTGGGAATGATATATTATTTGAGATGTTCTAATGTTTATTGATATGGGATGTGGTTTTAATTCTTATGTAATGGCACCCTGGGCCTTTGGGGAAGGGCCCACACATAAATAAAAAACTACAACTACTACTACTAAACTGAAAGAGATGATAGGCTTCATATTTGAGACTGAGCACCTACAGACATCTCAGCTCCCTGTTTGCTGCAGTGTCCTTGCTTCCTGTGGGGAGCAATAAAATAGTGCAGTGGGGAGGATATAGGAAGAAACTGCTGTGTAGTGAATGGAGAGCATGCAGAGATGTGATTCAATTTCACTGCATGTAAGGAGACAGCTGTAGTGTGTTCAGTGTCCTGCCATGGCCACATCCCCAGAGCCCCTTTCCCAGTTATATATCAGCAGGATGTCAGCATAACTCTTGCTAGGCAGCCATACAAATGAATGATGGTTTTCAAGCCCTTTAAATGTCATCACTGGCAATTCTCTGTTACCACAGGAATTTGTTCTTATGAAAAATGAGGTATGCTATTGGAACTAGTATTGCACTGTATAAGTAACAAAATAAATGTTTCCATGCAAACTATTGTGTCCCTTAGATAAAATTGCATTTACGATGTTGTAAACTAATTTGGAGACATGCACTGGTTTAGGAATGGCTGACTGATATGTTTCAGTGCTCCTCCTTGTATATATGTTCCCACTGGTGTTTTTGTTCCCCTGACTATGGCAGCATGTTTTATATAGCTCGGTTGGTGGGGTAGCAGTACACAAAGTTCAGTCTTATCAATGGAAGCAGGGGCAATGTCAGTGTCACTGGGAACAGAGGGTATGTAAATTATAAATGGATGTGATATAGATAAACTGATCTGAGATGGATAAATAATGTAACTCCAGCTGGGCAAGGTGGCAGTGTGGGGCAGGTTTGTTTGGAAGAGTTTAGAAGTATGCCATGGTGTCCCCTCTCTCTCATGACCAGCTAGATCATCACTTTTTGGTAATTAAAATCCATTAAAATTTTCCAATATTACAACAACATAGTCTTACAAGCTGACGGAGTGTCCCAATAGCTATTGCTGAGCTTCTGCCAGCATGCTGATTCCCAAAGCTGCTCTCTGTTTTGGTTTATGTCCCTCAAAATCACACTGTACAGTATTTCATTTACTTACATATTGTTTTTATTTAACACAAAAAAAACAGTTCTGATTGGGTGGGTTTGAAATCAGAGAATTGTAAATACTACACTGGATACAGCTGCATAAAGAAAAGCTGATAATATTGGGAACCACAGTCAGCATTTGAAATACATGAGTCTTCTATAGTGCGATTCACTTTAGTGAGGAGCACCACATTCACTACACAGTGTAATAGAGTCAAAATTACTATTCAGTTAAAATAACATACATCACTGATGACAGCCTGACTGTAAAGTTTCAATGGAATGAGGTCAGTGTCAATGGGAACAGGGAATACATAAATTTAAATTGATCTAATGTAGATAAACTGATCTAAGATGGGTAAATAATGTAACTATGTAACTCCAGCTGGGCAAAATGGAAGTGTGTATTTTATAAGAAAATAATGCAAGGGGTAAAGAGGAAGATACCATAGTGTAGTGAATGGAGAGCATGTGGAGAGATGTGCTTCAACTCCCACTCCTTGTAAGGAGATTACTGTGGTGCTTTCAGTATCGCACGGCTCCACATCCCCTTCTCTGTAATACGTCAGCAAGACATCAGCATAATTGTTAGAGACTGGAAGGCTAGAGGTAATCCAAAAGCAAAACAAATGCTCTAGAAGGTGAGGTTTTTGGCTAACTAATATGGTGTCGTGATGCCAGATGTGGTCCTACTAGCACCAAACTTAAACGATGATTAATGCCAATATCAGGTCTTCTAAAACTCAAATGAAGCATCGGTTCAATGCATAAATGTGAGAGCTATGCAGCAGGTGCAAAAAAACCTTTCTACTCTGCAGTTTGAGGGGCAAGGTAAACCTGCACCATCAGTACAAAAAGGCCACATCAGGGCACAGTCAGCATGCAGCTCACCTAGGGAACACTAACTCAAGACCCTGTTGTCATGGCTCCTGCCTGCACTAATTCATCAGGAGGTCAGAACAGGATCAGAGAACTTAACAGACCAAGTGACCTACATACAGAATGTGCTCACTGGGCTAGCTGAAGCTCGGGCACACATACTTCCAAAATTGAAGAGGTTCAATGGAGAATTGGTGACTTGGAAGATACTGTGGTGGAATATGCCAGGGATAAAAAACAATGGCTGAGCAAATCACAAATAGTGATGGGCGAAGTGGCTAATTAAGCTCCATGGGTGCTCCACAGAGTGGCCGAATTCACGGAGTGCTCCATAACATGAAGCCGGAGTACTGAAGAGTATCAGAATAATGGGTAACTAAGTCCATTAAAACAATGACTGCTACTCCACTCCTCTCTCCCAAACCACTACTCCACTAATTCTTAAAGGAAGTACATTGAAAACAATGTACTTCACCTTACTTCACCTTGTTTTTAAGCTCAAAGGTGAATTTTGAAGTGTTTCATGGGATTTCCGGTCACTTGGGCTCTAGATTGTTCTGCTCAGCCTCAGTTTGGGGTAGTGTGAGAAAACTGTAGGAGACAGTCTGCTCTGAGAGCTCTGCAATTCAAACCTTCAAAAAGCTGTTAAAAAAGCCTTTTGAGTCTTTTCTTTGCTGAAACTTTAGTTCATCGATTATAGAAACCCTCCTGTGCTCATATCATTGACCGTTTATTGTTTGCATATGGATTTTGAATGTTATTGTACAACATTCAGTCTGTGTATTGAGAGAAAGTGTGCTTTGGGGAAGGGTGTATCTGTGGTGTAGGTAGATTAACTTGGAGAAAAAGACAGTGCTTTCTGTTTTGGTGCTGTTTTTCTTGTTTAACTGTGTTAATGTACACAGTAATATTTTCAATATTTCTTGCCATTTTTTGCCGATTGTTGTGGTGCAGCAGTGCAAATTTTAGTTTGCTTAAAATATGTGGTTATATTATTGAAGTTTTCAATTTGCTATGCATTACTTAGTGTGTGTGTGTGAGTATGTGTGACACGTGTCATCAAATCAGACACCTTTTATTGTGCCACATAATAATTTCAGCAATGTGAAGCTGCTATCCACTGCAGCTGTGTGATTTTGTACTTCTTTGTGGTATCTTTACTGGTACTAGTACTAGTGACTGTTACTGCAGCAGTACAGAACACTGCCACCAGTGCGGCCGCCCCAACAGGTAAAGGTATTCTTTTCCAGATTTGAATTTCTGATGGTGAGCACTGGTTAGGTGTTGTGCCTTTGTGTCTGCATCTCTTCAGTGCACAACACAATCTTAATCTGTCTGTGCATTTGCATCTCTTCGGCCCGATCTACATCTGTAACTTCAGTCACAGTTGTTTCTTTGGCTTCCCTTAAGAGTACTGGACAGGTGTGGTGCTTAATTCTGCATGAACATTGTACTCATTAATATGCGTTTTTAAATCAGGACCATCATCATGAGTTACTCATAATACAAATCACTTTCTTTATCATCACGGTCACAAATGCAGTCACAAATCACGATTCACGATCATCCACATTACGAATCACAACATTAATTTTTTTCTAGTTACTTGGATGTATTGTAAGCCTGTTTTGTAGTATCCAGGCTTCACCACCCCACCATTGTACTCATTGGTCACTGATCACTGGAAACAGGGAGGTACCCAAAGACTGGAGGACAGCAGATGTAGTCACCTTATACAAAAGCGAGAACAAAGAGGAAGCAGGGAACTACAGACCAGTCAGCCTCACCTCGGTAGTGGGGAAGATCATGAAAGCACTACTGAAGGAGAGATTGGTGGAACATCTGGTTGTCAATGGACTACAGGACCCAAGGCAGCATGGTTTCACCAGGGGAGGTCATGTCAGACCAACCTCATTGAATTTTTTGACTGGGTGACTAGGGAGGTGGATCAGGGAGGGCAGTGGACATGGCCTGTTGGACTTCAGCAAGGCCTTTGACACTGTGCCATAGAAGACTATTACACAAACTGGGAATGGGTGTGGGGCAGGACAGTAGTGTGGTGGGTAGGTAACTGGCTGGGTGGCAGGACACACAGGGTGGTGGTAAATGGCTGTCACTCCACAGAGGAAGAGTGACAAGTGGGTACCACAGGGATCAGTGCTGGGATCGGTCCTATTCAACATCTTCATCAGTGACATTGCACAGGACCTAGAAGGCAGAATTTCACTGTTCGCTGATGACACAAAGCTCTGTAACAGAGTAGACACACCAGAGGGTGTAGACAGAATGAGAAGGGACCTGCAGAAACTTGAAGAATGGTCAGGGGTTTGGCAGTTGAAATTCAATGCAAAGAAGTGCAAGATAATGCATATGGGCACAAAAACCCTGGCACAATATATCAGTTTGGGGGTGAGGATATAGCATGCACCAAGCAGGAAAGAGATCTTGGGGTTATCATCTCTGATGACCTCAAGGTAGGGAAACAGTGTGACAAGGCAGCAGGTAAAAGCAAATAGGATGCGGTATGTATGAGCAGGGGCATCACCAGCAGGAAAAGGGAGGTCATAATTCTGCTATACAAGACATAGTAAGTCCCCACCCGGAGTACAGTGTACAGTTCTGGAGACCATACCTATGTAAGGACATAGACAGGGTAGAGAAGGTTCAGAGGAGGGCAACAAAGATGGTGCATGGATTGCATCACAAGTCCTATGAAGACAGGTTGAAGGAACTGAACATGTACTCCCTGGAGGAGAGGAGGAGAGGGGATATGATAGAGAGACATACAAGTATCTCACAGGGAGGAACAGGGTGCAGGAATACACTATTTTTAAGTGAAAAGATGTTACAGGACTGGAGGCATGGGATTAAGTTGGAGGGACTGACGATTCAGAGAAACATGAGGAAGAATTTTTCACAGAGCGGGTGGTGGACAAGTGGAACACCCTGCCAGAGGAAGTGGTGGGGGCTGAAACAATCATGGGTTAAGAATGCATGGGATAGACACTAAAGGAATTCTGGAGGTCAGGGGTAAGGGCAACAGACTTCTAGGAAAACATAACTGAACTTACAAGCTCAAATGTGCAGACTGGGTGGGCCATAGGCCCTTATCTGCCGACACTGTCTATGTATGTATCTATGTATTGATATGTGTTTTTAAGTCTGGGAGTTTTAAGCTATAGCTCATCAGGAAGTACAGCCATAGGCGGTAAGCATTCACGTTTCTTCATCATCACGGTCACAAATTCAGTCACAAATCACGATTCACGTTCATTCACATTACAAATCACAACATTAATTTTTTCTAGTTACTTGGATGTATTGTAAGCCTGTTTTGTAGTATCTCTCCAAGCTTCACCACCCCACCATTGTACTCATTGATACGTGTTTTAAGTCTGGGAGTTTTATGCTACAGCTCATCGGGGCCCGGGAAGTACAGCCATAGACATTCATGTTTCTTCATCATCACGGTCACAAATGCAGTCACAAATCATGACTTATGATCATGTCATGAATCACAAAATAAATTTGTTTTAATAGTTACTTGGATGTATTGTAAGCCAGCTGGTCACGGTGCTGAACAGGGATGGGATCCACACCTGGGCCCGGAGGAACAGGCACATCCTGCTCAGAGGACCTGGTGCTGGACTTGGTGGTGGTGGTGGTGGTTCAACTGCCTCAGAGTCAGGACAGGAGGTGGTGCTGGTCTTGCTTGAGGGCACTTACAAGTTTGGAGGCGGCACAACAGGAATGGCGCCCATGCCTTCCACACATGCACACGGTACAATGCTTACCACTACCATGCTCTCCCAGAGCTGCCCCATCCAGACATTCCCTCACCTGGTCCATCTCTCCTACTGGGCTCCCTGAGTCAGAGCAATCACTACTCACACTGTCACACAACACACACACATAGTCACACAGACACAGACAAACAACTACTTACAAAGGTAAGAAAATAAAATTTACAGAAAGAACAAATTAAGTAAAAAGAGTACAGAAAAGACAAAAAAATGTAGCTTTTAAAAAGCTGTTGGGTCTAAATCAAAGTTTAACTCTCCTCCTCGCTCTGATCTAAAAGTATTAGCAGTCACAAAACACACTACTCTCTGTGAATTGTGGGATAGAGAAGGCACTCAGACAAGATTAGCAGCAAAAAATGCATATTTATTTTAAACAGCGGACTTGTAAGCAACAAAACAAGAATAACAGATTCATAAGTTCAAATCAAGAGCTAGGAATAACTAACTCAGTTCAGGGTGTTGTTAGGTCCACACCCTTATCCGATGCCTGACTTCCCTGGATCGTCACTTTATATAGTGTTTCCAAACACGTGACACAATAACTCGCCTTTTAAAAATACCCTTTGAACTAAGAGATTTAAAGGAAGCATTAATTTTATTTATTCACACAAAATAATATGATTAAAGTTTAATGTATACCTATATCTTACAGGATCATTCATAAAGTCTTCACAGAACTTTTATAAGTTTATAGAAGTCTTAAGGAGGACCGCCCTTCCAGCTGTCAGCATAAAAAGAGAGGATTTGGCCGGCTGGCACATAGAGAATGCTGCACTAGGAGGAGGTGGAGCCCCGACACTGCAAAGCTCTGAACAGCTTACTAAAACTGTCTCCATTTTAGGAGGCTTCCAAAAACCTGTATGATTGTTTAGCTTCCCAAAAGTAAGGAGGTATGTAGAACTTTGTCTTACTTATAAACCATCCTGCTAAGGCAAATTACAGGGCTAAATACCCTCGCACGTTCGGCGAGACAATTAATTACAAACGCTCACGTTAGCACTGTCGTACAGTATAAGAACTCAACAACAAATTTTAATATTTTTAAAATAAAACATTTTATTCAAGGCTCAACAACATTACAGGAGACAAAGCTAAGATTCCTGTATTCTTCAGCTTTTTACATAAACTCAAGCAGCCTATTTCCGAGGGCTGGCATTTCAGCCAGTCGGCATTTCAATTTGGGGGACTAACATGCCCTATTTATTTGTAACCTTTAGGCAAACACGCAAAGAAGCACCTTGGGAAGATTAATTATATTTTTATGCAGAATCCTGCAATCACAAAACCGAGGGTTTGCTTCAAAAACCTCCTTAACCAACGGGACTACCCTAAATACCCTGCTTAGTACACCCAATTATAAATACTTTCCTTTTGGAGAAGAAAATAAAGGAAAAAGCATAACCAGTTTATCAAAGAATTTCACTACTTTGCGACTAAATATTTATTCGCGATAGTCACGAGAGAGTTCGGCGGTAAACTTTACCACAACTCCACACTATCGCTAAATCTTGTACCTTTACTTTTGACTCCTAATGCGAGGCTAAAAAAGGAGATTGATACCGAAGCTGATATTTTGCAGCATTGAATACATGTATACCCAAACGGTTATACTAAGGTAACAATAACTTTTATTAAAGGTGTCCTGAGTATATGGGGAGGTAACAAAACAACAGACAAGACAGGCGTATATTTTATTTTGTTTGCTTTATACAAAATGGGTGGCCAGCCCAACAAACAAGACATTCATATAAGACACTGACTAAAATGACAGGACAAGGAGATTTGTACATTCAGACTATCCTCCAGTAAAAGTGGTACCTTACATGGTATCATAAAAACAAAAATAAAAGGGGGCCTCTCCATCACATTCCTCCCACCCAAAACCAAACATGTCGAGTTTGGTTAATATTGAAAATATTAAAATACTGTCATCGGATCTCTTAAACAAAGAGATGGAGCCATAGCCCACCCTCACCAGAGCTCCACCGGGGTCCCTAATAAATATAAGAACTATAAAGAACAATTTTTGAAGTGAACCTAGTTCACCTAGTGTTCATTATCTTTCTTTACCACGAGGTCTGTTGACAGGTAGAAGTGTTTCCCATGCCATACCTGGATAAGAAATCAGCGTTATTATGGGCTGAACCGTTCCTATATTTTATAATAAATCTATAAGGTTGCATTGCGGTACCATCGCATTATCGCGAGGTTTTTGTCCTTCATTACATGAAGCCAACATAAAGGGTTGTGATCTATCCATAATTCAAGCTCTCGACCCCATAAATAAAAGCATAAAGCTTCTATTGACCATTTTATGGCTAGACATTCCTTTTCAATAACAGAATAGTGTTTTTCCCTTTCATGTAATTTCCGACTTATGAACATTATAGGATGCTCTTAGTCTTGTACCATCTGTATGAGTACAGCCCCTATACCACAGTTGAGGCATCTGTTTGCAATATAAATGGTCAGGAATAATCAGGAGAGTGTAAAACAGATGAGGAACATGTTTTAGCCTTTAGATTACAAAATGCCTCCTCACACTCAGGTGTCCATTTTACTTTGTCTGGTTTAGATTTTTTATTAGGTCTGTTAAAGGTCCAGCTATTGTAGAACAGTCAGGTATAAATCATCTATAATACCCAATGAGGCCTAAAACGACCTAACATCTTTTTTGTTATTGGATGGGGCTATTGGCCACGGCCTCGACTTTAGTAATTTCTGGTTTTACTTTCCCATTACCAATTTGGAACCCTAGGTATTTTGTTTCCTGCATTCCAAAGAATATTTGGAAGGATTTATTGTTAACCCAGCTTCAGATAGGGCTGATAATATAGCCTTTAAGATGCTGTCGATGTTTTTCCCATGAGGACTGAATATCACTACATCGTCTAGGTAGCTGCGCTATACATTGTATGTGGTTGTAAGATGTTGTCCATCACTCGTTGGAACGTAGCAGGGGACACCGTGTTGACCAAAAGGCATTACTGTAAAATGGTATAGGCCGATAGGTGTACTGAATGCAGTTTTTCTTTGTCTTTTGGATCTAGAGGATTGCCAATACCCTTTGTCAGGTCTAAGGTACTGATGTATTGAACTGCTCCTAAACGGTCTATGATGTCATCTATTCATGGCATCGGGTAACAATCAAATTTAGACACTGCGTTTAAATGTCTGAAATCAAGACAAAGTCTGATTCCTCCTTCCTTTTCTCTACTATAACCATGGAAAGGTCCATTCACTATGGGAAGGCTCAATAATTCCCAACTCGTGCATTTTCCTAATCTCTTGTACAACCTCATCCATTACTTTTTCTGGTATCCTATAAGCTTTCTGTCGATAGGTACGGCATCGGAACCATGATATGATGAACAGCACCATTAACCTTTCCTGGTATGCCAGTAAATAAGGTTCTGACGGGTTCTAACATAGTTTGCAAAGTGGAAATTTGTTCAGCTGATAAATGTGAGTTGATTTGTACTTCTGAAAGATTACTCATATTTTCTAACCTTTCATAAGCTACATCTAATTCGGACTCAATAGTTTCTGGAAAAATATAGTTACAGGTAGAGGGTGTTCGTTCTATCCATGGTTTCAATAGATTCACATGGTATATCCTGTTTTTAATTTTCTTTTCTGGCAATTCAACTGAATAAGTTACTGGGCCCATACATTTTATTATTTTGTAAGGGCCTTGCCACTTCATAAGTAATTTACTATCAGAGGATGGCAATAAAAGTAAGACTTTATCACCTGTAGCAAATTCTTTAGATTTTGTTAATTTAACATAGTACCCTTTTGTTTTACTTGCTTTTGTAAGTTAGTCTGGTGAGCTTTTTACATAAACCATTAACCTTTGATGTAATTGTTGCCAATACTCCAGAGGTTCTGACATGTGTTTACTTTTCTTATCTTCCCATTCTTCCTTTATAATATCTAAAGGGCCTCTTGGGTTATGTCTGTATAGTAATTGAACGGAGAGAACCCAGTAGATGCCTGTGGTACTTCCCTATAAGCAAACATCAAATAGGGTAGATATGTGTCCCATTTATTACCTTCCTCTGATACATATTTTCTTAACATTTTTTTCAATGTTTGTTTGAACCTCTCGACTAACCCATCAGTCTGAGGGTGATAGGGTGAATGAAAATAGCTTCAATAATTCAACGCCTGATATAACCGCTTGAAGTAATTGTGAGCAAAATTGGTACCCCTGTCAGTCAAAATAGTTTTGGAATCTCCATATGACTGAAAATCTTACCAACTCTTCTGCTATTCTGGAAGCAGTAACTGTCTGAAGAGGAATTGCCTCAGGATATTTTGTGAGTGTAGTCTACTACCACTAATATGAAGCAGTTTCCCTTCGTACTTTTAAATGATGGCCCTATAATATCCATTGCAATCCTTTCAAACATATTACTAACTAAAGGCATTGGTATGAGGGGCACTTTATCTTTTCAGCCTACTGCTGCTACTTGTTGACATTCAGGGCAGCTTTTTCAGTATTCGTACCTGCTCATATATACCAAGCCAATAAAACCTGTACAGTAAGCGTTGCAATGTACGGACTTTACCTAAATAATACTGCCATAGGTACATCATGGGCAATAGACAATAACCTTTTTTGGAACTGTATAGGGACCATCAATTGCTCAACCATCTCCCTTGTATGTGAATTCATAAACCCTATACAATAAATCATTCTCAACTATATAATAGGTTGATGAGGTTCAGTGGAATTGTTGGCATTACCTGTGAAAAGAAAGGGGTCAAGGTAACATCATTTTTTGTATATTAACAAACTCTTTGCTAGGTAATATACATTTTCAGACAACATATCCAGTCCAGTATTTCTTTTAGTCCATAAATGTTTGTCTTTCCTTTTTCGTGTTTTACTTTTCCTGTTTTGCCAACAGTCCCAAATACCTCCTCCTCAAAGGAAATAGGTGTCCCAACTCTTTTCTTGCTTCCCTTGTGCCCAGTGGTAACTGCTCCAACATTTGTATTTAATAAAGAGTCAAAATATGGATAGTCATGCCCAATTATTACTGGGACGAGCAAAGAAGGTACTATACCTATTTTCATTTTGATATGTCCCATTTATTTGAATCTCCATTTCTCTTAATGGGTACCAGTGGATGTCTCCATGTATACGTTTGACCCCTGTAGTTGGTTCCCCAGTTCTGGTTTTCCCACCAAGAAGCATGTACCAGTGTATGCTTGCTGCCAGAATCCACAAGACCAGATACTACCATTCCTCCGATCTCCACAGTGGTGACATAATGGCCCCAGTTAGCCAGGACTAGATGAATTGACTCTACCTTTTCTTTGGACAGAATCTAGCAATATGTCTTTGGCTTTACATTCATGACATATAATATCGTGGCTGAATCCTTTACTTATCTTACTATATTCTTTACCCTAGGAACACCACTAGTTTGCATCATTGGTGTAATAAGGGCCTTATTGCAACTGAAGGACTTCTAGGGTTCATAAATGTCCTAGAGGCGTTGAGGCCTAGCAGTCAGATAGTCCTCAACGAGTCTTATAAGCTGCCTCGGAAGTTTCAGAGCGGTGTTCCTTGACCCATAACTGTACATCTTGGGTCAAAACATGAATAAATTGTTCCAAGATAATACTTTCTGTAATTTGTACTACCGTTCTTGTGTTGGGTTGTAACCACTTATGACACAAGTCTTTTAAATGAGTGTATAGGTCTTGAAGGATGTCAGCAGATTGAAATTTATAGGCTCTGAAACATTGTCTATAGGTTTCAGGACTTATATTGTATCTTTTCAGAATGGCTTGCTTAATATAGTCATAATCATTTATATGTGCAAGGTCTGTATGGCTATAAGCTGGTGAGCTTTCCCAGTCAAACAAGGGCCAGCCTGACAACCCATTGATCTCTAGGCCATGCACAGGCAATGGCTACCCTCTCAAATGTCAAAAGATATGCTTCTATATCATCAGAGTCAGCCATTTTAACTAATCTTATATCTTTTGTCCTACCACAGGTGCTGAAGGTGGTCTTGCTGAGCCCAAAACCTGGATAGCACATAAGGTGTCAGTCCACCTGGCCGCATTCTCTGCATGATCTCTCTTTCTCTCTATCACGATCACGCTCCCTTTCTCTTTCCAGCTCTACCTGTCGCAGGCACAGCCATCGGAGCAGTTCATGGGGATTCTCTGAGGGTCTTCCTGCTCAAGTTCAGCTGCTTGAGCACCCTTTTCAATGGGTTTCACGTCTTCCATTTCCACAATATCTCCTTCAGTTGTCACCTTAGCCACCTTCCTCGTACCACTGGCTTCAGTCCAGGCAGTAAAGGCAATTTTAGGCTATGCGATTGACCTTGTGGCTGGTGCAGTCCACTCTCCTGCCTTGTCCGGATGCATACGAATTGGATCTGGACTCAGATCCACCAATAGGTCCCTTCAGAACTCACTATCCCACTTCTGACACCAAATGTGAACTCGTGTGGGATAGAGAAGGCACTCAGACAAGATTAGCAGCAAAAAATGCATATTTATTTTAAACAGCGGACTTGTAAGTGACAAAACAAGAATAACAGATTCATAAGTTCAAATTAAGAGCTAGGAATAACTAACTCAGTTCAGGGTGTTGTTAGGTCCACAACCTTATCCGTACTGCCTGACTTCCCTAGATCGTCACTTTATATAGTGTTTCCAAACATGTGACACAATAACTCTGCCTTTAAAAATACCCTTTTGAACTAAGAGATTTAAAGGAAGCATTAATTTTATTTATTCACACAAAATAATATGATTAAAGTTTAATGTATACCTATATCTTACAGGATTATTCATAAAGTCTTCACAGAACTTTTATAAGTTTATAGAAGTCTTAGGGAGGACCACCCTTCCAGCTGTCAGCATAAAAAGAGAAGTTGGCCGGCCGGCACATAAAGAATGCTGCACTAGGAGGAGGTGGAGCCCCGACACTGCAAAACTCTGAACAGCTTACTAAAACTGTCTCCGTTTTAGGAGAGCTTCCAAAACCTGTATGATTGTTTAGCTTCCCAAAAAGTAAAGGAGGGTATGTAGAACTTTGTCTTACTTATATAATCCATCCTGCTAAGGCAAATTACAGGGCTAAATACCCTCGTGACAGTGCGCGTTCGGCGAGACAATTCATTACAAAGGCTCACGTTCACACTGTGTTGTATAAGAACTCAACAACAAATTTTAATATTTTTAAAATAAAACGCTTTTATTCAAGGCTCAACAACATTACAGGAGACAAAGCTAAGATTCCTGTATTCTTCAGCTTTTTCACATAAACTCAAGCAGCCTATTTCGAGGACTGGCATTTCAGCCAGTCGGCATTTCAATTTGGGGGACTAACATGCCATATTTATTTGTAACCTTTAGGCAAACACACAAAGAAGCACCTTAGGGAAGATTAATTATATTTTATGCAGAATCCTGCAATCACAAAACCGAGGTTTGCTTCAAAACCTCCCTTAACCAACTGGGACTACCCTAAATACCCTGCTTAGTACACCCAATTATAAACACTTTCCTTTTGGAAAATAAAATAAAGGAAAAAAGCATAACCAGTTTATCAAAGAATTTTACTACTTTGCAACTAATATTTCTTCGCTATAAGTGCAAGAGTTCGAGGGTAAACTTTACATGAGCTCCACACTATCGCTAAATCTTGTACTTACTTGACTCCTAATGCGAGGCTAAAAAAGGAGATTGATACCAAGCTGATATTTTGCAGCACTGAAAACATGTATAACCCAAACGGTTATACTAAGGTACAATAACTTTTATTAAAGGTGTCCGAGTATACGGGAGGTAACAAACAACAGACAAGACAGGGTATATTTTATTTTGTTTGCTTTATACAAAATGGGTGGCCAGCCCAACAAACAAGACATTCATATAAGACACTGACAACAACAACAGGACAAGGGAGATTTGTACATTCCAGACTAATCTCCAGTAAAAGTGGTACCCATGGTATCATAAAAACAAAAAAGGGGGCCTCTCCATCACACTCTCTCTTAGTCTGCACAGGAGAAAGTAAAAGTGTCTGCTTGTATGACTCACTTTCTTCCTGCCTAGCTAAAGAGCATGTGACTTACAGTACTGTAAGCCATGTGATGTGTAGGTGGGGCTGCCAAATCTGAAGCACAAAGTGGATCTTAGAATCATAATGAGGAAAGCGAAGTCCATTAAAACAATGACTTTGCCTTACTTAGTGCCATTCTGCCTTAAAGCGAAGTGCTGATGACAAAGGCGGAGTAAGCACTTTGCATTGCTCACTCAGCATAGTGGTGGCAATGTGAAGTGCCCAATTCGTGGCAGAATTTTAAATTTGCTGCATCCCTAATCACAAAATTAATTGCCAGGCAGAAGACCAGGAGAATCATGCCAGGAGGTTAAACATCCAAATCATCAGGCTACCAGAAGGAGTTGAAGGGAAGGAAGGCAGCAAAACAGTACAGCGGTGGCTAGTGGAACACCTCGGACTGGCACCAGAGGCAGGTATTTACAGAATCCAACATGCTCATAGCTACAGTTCTAAACCCAAACCTGGAGAAAACCCAGGCACTATCTTATTAAATACCTCCAATTCCAAAGAAAGAAGTGGTACTAAAAGTGGCTCGCCCTCATGGATCCATCAGTATAGAAGGAGGAAAGTATCAATCTATCAAGACTTCACTAGAGAATTACAGTTGCAATGGGCAAGATTTGCAGAGGTAAAGGCCAGCCTGTATAACTGAGGGTGGAATTTACCCTACTGTTCCCTGCCAGAATATGAATCAACAAACCTGAATATCAATCCAAATATTTTGAGTCACCCAAAGATGCCAAACTGTTTATCAACAAGGAAGATGTAGCAGGTGAAGGATGCTCACACCGAGGGATGCGGCTCCTGCAAAATGACCATATGAGGTACAGTGCTTAAGCTAATGTCTTCCTGCTGTTAAATAGAGAGTAATGTGTGCTTTGGTGATGAAGATCCCCATCTATCATCTTCTCAAGTGACTGTGGTGAGGAGCTGAAGTGACTGCATATGTCCTGTGGGGTCCAGTCAGGGTATATAATGGAATTGCCTCATGGTATGTACTCACTCATGTACTAAGGTGACCATGTGCTTCTGTTTGAGAGTGGCATCATATAACTGTTTTATTCTTTATGACTCAGAAATGTAAAATTAAGTTAATCACTATTTACACCCTGAAATAAGAATGTAAACAAAATACACCCTCCAGCACTCATAAGGGACTTAAGCACCTTGGAATTGCCTGCTGCATACATCAGTTATTCATGAGTTTAGTCCATTTCAATATGTGCCATGAGAATTCCTTTTACAGTTGGTTCTTGTGACCACTTCATGGGTGGCAACATCTTGTTTTTAGTGGCAAGGAGAACTGTCAATCCATTTGGAGGCAGATATAGCGCAGTGGTCTAAGGCTCTGAGCTACAAATCTGGTGACATCCAGCAGACCAGACCTTGGGTTTGAATCCCACAGCTTCCATTTGCATACTGTGTGACCTGAGCAAGTCACTAACCTCTTTGTGCTCCCAGGTTGCTCCTGTAAAAAGCTTCCAGCTTAGTGTGCTATACCTGGTTAAACAACTAAATAAATTAAATAAATTGAAATTGACACTGTCATTGAAGCAGTCAATCCCATTATGACCATCGACATGCCCATGAAGCTCCTGTCCTACTACACATCATGCAAATTCTTCTGAAATGCTCCCCAGTAGAGAAATACTTCTTGTTTCCAGGGCTGTGACAGCAGTGAAATATGTGTCAGCTGTTATCACTACTGGAATTGAGGTGGCCTTACTCCATGACACTCAGCATCAAAGCCAACTTCCCAGGCTGATCAGAGAGACCAGATGCAGTGTCCAGTCTTTTGCTCTTCACATGCATGACTTAGCATTCAGTGGCTGTCAGAAATTGCTTGCAAGGTATGTGGTCGCTCAATGTGGAGGATGAGGGCTAATCAAACTAACATGGTGACAATTCTGGCTGAATGAAGTTATTGGAGTATGAGGTTTATCTTTATGGTGATTGTTGCATGCCACCACATGACCGCAAACTTGTTTATTTCAAAGGGTCAATATGCTCGACTCCCACTACATTTACTTACCAACTGTGGCTGGAGCCTTAGGTAATAACAGTAAAGTGGCAACAATCAACAAAATGCTCTCTATCGTTGAACTTGAAATACACACAAACCACTCTCTGTGCTTCATTTATTAACTGACCTGTTTTAAGCAATGTTTTGTTTTCATTGTGCCTAGTGCTTTACAAGGATGTTATAACGCTATAGTAGCACCTCTGTGAGTGTGGGGGCTATTGGAAAATGGGGACTTTACAGGTTTTAATGGGCAATCTTTCTCTGTGAGGTATTGTACTGTCTAGGTATTAAGGGTTGTTTTCTCTGGTGGGATGATTTAAGAGATTATTGGTGTTCAGCACAGTACTGATCCACACTGGCCAGCCAGTGTCTACTGGCAATTGATTGCTAGCTAATGTCCCTTAGCACTCCAGGATTGAAAGCCCCACCCTATAAAGTAGTCAAATTACAGGAAATGTCTGTAGCCCAAATCATTTAAGTGCCCTTTAAAGTGAAGTAATGCACACAGTTTACTGGAGAGTTCATTAATGGAGCTATGCTCAAGTTGAGAGGATGCCTCTTGTGAGTGTAGGGGATGGCATTCTCAATGAACTACGTAATTTCTATAGATTTGCATGTTATATAAGCTTTTTGCTTTGTGGTGCTGGTACATCCTTCTGGGTGTACACCACCTATCAACTTCTAGGGATGGCACACTTCTTGTATGCTTAAAGGGAATGGGGACTCGTGGCAGGGTTCCTTTGGCTGGCATTTGGCTTACTTGTTTTGTTATGGGATATCCTCTAATGCTGGGATTATAGTTAGGAGGTGGGGTGGATGGGTGAGGAAAACAGGTATCAGGGAAAGGTCATGTCTTATGTTGTATGCTACTGTTACTATTGGGAGTGAGGCGATGGATTGGGCATAAAAACATTCTGTCTTTGTAAAGGTTTGAACTACGTTTTTGTTTAGAAAAAATTAAGCTCTAACATACTATGACAATATAATGAGGTTTGCAAGGGCATCTCATACAATAAGGATTATGGATAACGGTTATAAATATGCTTGTGGAATGTGAATGGCCTGAAAATTCATGTCAAGCACAACAAAAATCTGGGAATAGTTAGAAGTCTCCATACAGATATTCTGGTCCAAGAAACCCATATGGTATCTAAGGAGGGTGACTGAGCACAATGGCTAAAAACTGGGGGGACAATGGTTAGACTCATATGCCACCTCAAAGGTGAGGGGGCCACATTTTCCTGGAATGGTAACTCAGGCTTGTTTGGATCACTGTGGAGGGTGCTATGTGCTTTTGCAAGTACAGCTAAATTTGTGGGAAAAGATTGGGATTGGCTCCATATATGGAGCAAATTAAGATTCTCCTGAATTCTTTAATAGGCTCTTGATGGAGATGTTGCACATACAGAGGCCTTGGATCCTTGGATACTGTGCATAGACTTTAATTATGTCCTTGACACTGTGCTGGATAGGTCATCCAGAGTGGAGGGACAAGATCTAAGAGGGCACAAGAACTAAACCAGTTAATGAGGAACAATATATTAACTGACACATGGAGACACTTGAATCCAAAAAGCAGGGACTATACCCACTACTTCCACTCTGACAAGAGTTACTCCTGACTGGACCTAGCATTAACTTCACAAGAACTTTTGGCAAGTGTGCAATCGGTTACTCATGGTCATCACCAACCACTCTCCTGTTAGCCTCGTTTTTAACAGGGTGGGATCATTCGGGACTCCGGGGATGGAGGTTGGACCTCACCTTGCTTAAAAAGGCAAATTTCCAAGCATTTATTGGAGAACAAATTAGTAAATATCCAGAAAATAATCCAGTAGGTAGTGTCTCCACTTCAACAATATGGGATGCCATGAAGGCAGTCCTCAAGACAGCCATAATGCTTATGCTGCCCATAAAAATCTGGCCAGTGAAAACAGCTGGTTGATCTTGAAGCTAAAATATTGGAGGTGGAAAGAGCCCACATAGTTACTCCCGAGTGCTGAGCACTACCAGATTCTCCAACAACTAAAGTGGGAGCTTAACTCAGCACACAGTACCAGAATTGATTGGACCCTGCTACTGACGCATGCTGGAAACTTTTTGAAGGAGGACTCCACTGGGAAATGGCTAGCCTGCCAGCTTAAAAGTAGGGAAGGAGCTAAAAATGTTGCAAAAATCCAGGATGAGTCAGGGGCTGAGGTAGTAACAGATGCAGAGATAGGTGATTCCTTCTGAAAATACTATGAGGTGCTCTATACGATAGAGACCTCCTCCACAGAGAAACTGGTAAGGGAATTTTTGGACAAGGCTTCCTCCCCAGAATTGATGAAGAGCTCAGGGATCTGTTAAATGTACCAATTGAGGGGCAAGAGGTATTCTTGTATATATATTAATTTATTGTACTACAGTATGTACTGGTAGTAAGATGTAACATCTACTGTGCAAAATTTCCTGCCAAAGTACAGCGGTCCCATGCCTTCATCACAGTGGTCCCAAGCACAATCATAGGATTATCAACTCTGGACCCTTCCAGACCATCATGGAATCATCATCCAGCAGCTGATGAAACTGACTGTCTACTCATTAACACACCTTTATATTTATATATATGTATTGTTCTCCTGCCACTGATTGTACTCTTTTGATTTATGTTTTACCTCTTGCATCCAACTGTATTTGAACCTACTCAAGGAATTGTCTTTATTCCCAAAGGTCACCCCAAAAAAGGAACATGACTGTCTCAGTGGACCCATTCGGTTGTCAAAATTCAAATAAATAAAGAGGTAAGGACAACCATTCAACAACTCAAAGGTGGGAAGGCACTGGGCCAGGATGGCTTTCCTATTGATTTTTTTCACATTCTTTTTCCTCCACCTGGCATCCATAGGTAATATCTCCCCTACCTTACCACCTAAGTCCTCTACTGCTTCCCCAGCAACACTGATCCCTAGTACCCCCACTGATCCCCCTTGTGATGGGGCCGGGAAGGGAGGCCATCCTCCCCCACAGGACATCCAATCCAGATCAGTTTGGGGCCTCTGGTGTTCCAGTGACAGAGCAGGATGCTGGTTACAGACAGGGCTCATGGAGCCTGTGGACACCTTCTTTTCCTGTTTTTCTATCCCTTCCCTTTCTGCCGTGGCGCTCATGCTTGGAAGTACATGCATGCCAGGTTGCCACATTCTTGTGCCTCTCAAACTCCTAGCACTGCCACCCAACCTCCACCAGGAGGCAGCCAATTAGAGGAGAGCAGTCCATCAGATGCTCAGTCCTCTCCTTCCCTGCTGACCCCCAGCAACCTGAGCTTGCTCTAATGGCACAAGGTATGGCATCTAGTGCCTCATCCCTAAGTGCCACTGAACCAGCTCCTATTGCTTTTTTTAAATGTTATTCATAAAAATAGAGAGCTCTGTAGTGGACATGATTAAAGAAAGTTTAGATGCAGGTGTTCTACCCACAACCATTTTGGTTCCCCTAAACCAGGGAAGGATCTGCAGCTCTGCCCTTTGTATTGACCTATATCACTCGTAATGTCTGACTGCAAAATAGTAGCCCACATATTAGCAGGCAGACTCGAAGGATTTTGCTCCACATAATACATGAAGATCAGACAGGCTTCGTAAAAGTCAGACAGGGGAGGCATAATGTGAGGAAAACACTGAATTTGATGCGAGGTGGCCAGACAAAATGTGGGGGCAGGGCTGCAGTACTTAGCTCTGGTGCAGAAAAGCCTTCGACCATGTGAGTGGGAGTATATGTTCCAGACATTGTGGGATTATGAAGTGGGGACAACATGATTCAGTGGGTTAAAATACTATAACCAACTGACAGCACAGATAATGGTTAATGGCACTTTATTATCTAGGCTCCTGCACTTAACAAGGTACAAGACTGGGATGCCTTGTCCCCCACTTTACGTAATGGCTCTTGAGCCTTTGGCTGCAGTACTGAGATGGGACCAATGTCTGGAGGGCCTGGAAGTGAGAATTCAGAATACAAACTAGCTTTGTTTGTGGAAGACCTACTAGTATATTTAAAATCTCCAGGTGGGTATTCCTGTCCTTGAGGAAATCTTAACACAGTTTGGCAAACTGGCTAGCCATAAATTAAACTGGGCAAAAGTGAACTACTATTCCTGGGGAGAAAACACTGGAATGATTCTGGACTCACTACTGAGACTGAAAATAGTCACCTCCTTAAAATACATAGGCATACATACACCCAAGAATGCGACCCACACAAAGAAATCATCCCGTACTCTTGGATAACATTTGTAGTGACTGTGATAGATGAGCAGGGCTACTTATTGGCCTTATAGGCAGAATCAGTACTGTAAAGATGACCATCCTTCCAAAGTGTTTGCACTTATTCCAAAGTTTACCAGTTAGAGTTTCATAATTATTCTTTAAGCAAATAAATAGCATAATTATTAAGTTTCTGGGTGTGTTGTGGGTGAGGGGCAGCCAGAATCAAAGGTCTATTCTGCAGCTACCCTTGACAGATGGCAGTTTGTCACTGCCCTGCTTTAAATACTACTACAGTACTGGGCTGCCCAGTTGTCTTTCTTACAAATCCACATTTGGGATCATGCACCTGCTTGGCACAGACTAGAGGAAGAATCAACAACAGGCGGGCTGCTATGGGACTTTCTTTCCCCAACACTCCATTCACCCAACTCCACCAAATTACTTAACCCATTCATGCATCAGTTACTCAGAATCTGAGAGAGGCTCACCAATGCAGAGCCCTCTGGGGACTCTCCAGCCAATGTGGCTTTACACACAATTTTAACAATCAAAAAGGCTACAATGTGTTCCCACATCAGGCATTGTTGTGATGGGGTAAAATGGGCATTATGAACATTTTATTTATTTATTTAAGACTTTCACCAGGAAAGCCACACTGAGCGACAGATTGCTCATCTCACAGCGTGACCTGGGGAAGGGGAGTTGGAGTAGATACACAATTTACATAGAGTTGCAAAAAGTACATTGACAGTATACACGACATTACATAGGAGAGAAATTACAAATATACAAAACATTACAATGTGAGCATAACTAATAGAGCCTTATTACAATAGAGTTCTAGCCAACAAAGGGCGTGTAGCAATTATACATAGAGCAGACAGGCTGTATTATAAATTGTGAGTAAAAGAAGGTGGACTGGATCTCAAGGAGAGAGAGTAGTAATAGGTAGGAAAATTGGAGAATGGCAAGGAAAAGATCAGTTACAGGTGCAGTTTACAAGAGGAAATTCCACAAAGCAGAGGAAATAGAAGAGGAAGAAGGAGTGGTGAATTTGGGGAGGGAGAGTTCCATAATTTAGGGAAGCAATGAGAGAAGGCAGCCTGGCCGATTGAGGATGAATGGTGTGGGGTAACTAAGGAGCAGGAATCGTATGACCTAAGTGAGTGGATAGGGGAGAAGAGATAGTTAAGGAGGAGCTGAGGTAGGAAGGATTGAGCCAAACCAGAATATGGAGACAAATTTGGCACAGTGAAGGAAACATCTATTCCCAAGTGGGGGAATGACAGAGAGTGGTAGAGATGACAGTGGTGAGTAAGGGCAGGGGCATCCAAGGAGAAGGGCAGAAGGAGTTAAAGAGGGTGTCCAATCTGGCTAGGGAGGTCTTTGGAGCAGCGCTATAGACTACATCACAGTAGTCAAAGATGGGTAGGATCATCTTCTGAACAAGTTCATGCCTTGCCAGGAGAGGAATACAGTTCGGTTTCTGTATAGCATGCCTAGCTTGGGGCACAGCTTGTTCAGGATAGCATCAACATGGACAGAAAAGGAGAGGTGCTGGTCTAGCCAAACCCCAGATATCTGAAGGAGGAAGTGTCATCAAGGACCGTCCCATGAGTGTGGAAGTTGGTGAGCTTTATTATGGGAAGCTTTCCGTGCATTTCTCTATCCTTCAACAGTGATATGGCATAAAAGTAGGTGATTTAATTGCATACTTACAGATGAGAGAGCTGTTAAAACTGAGTTTCCTACCACTTCCCCAACAGAAATCCTTGGTAAACCACAGCCTAATATGCCCATTTTAAAATCCTTTACAGGCTATTTCTGGGTGCCTTACAACCCCTGCTATGAAGGCCAGAGTAGATTGGGAATGGGATGTAGCTGTCTCTATAGATGATGCAACATGGACAACAGCTATAAGTCATACACACAATGTTCCAGATCCAACAAATTGAATAGAATTCAATACTTTTTCCTACACAGGGCTTATCTCCCACCTCCTAGGCTCCACAAATTTGATAGCAGCAGGAAAATGATATGTTCACGAGCCCAGCAGATATGTGGCAATATGCCCATAAGGCCTTACTGTGCCTACAAGTCTCTTACTACTGGTATGGTATCCATGACCTGATGAAAAAGATATTAAAGATGGCTCTGCCAGCTTCTCCCTTAAATTTATTTTGGGCTCAGATCCTAAATCTGAAACACCCATGGAAGATCAAACTCTGGAGATTGCCCTTGTGAATGCCAGCAAAACCATCGCCCCAAAACAGGGTCAGTAGAAACCCACCCACCCACTGTCACCCAATGGCTTAATAACCTCATGTTATGCATAAAGATAGAAAGGTACCAACTCACTTTGATGGGGCAAGCAGTTGTCTTTGATAGAACCTGGAACCCCTTACTGAAGGCCATTGAACAGGGACTATTGATGTTTGAGTATAGAGGGATATAAGAATTGATGGTGTTCATATTTTGGTCTTACTTGGGTATCACTTGTGAAACCGGGCATGCTGGACATGGGGTGAGCTGCCTAGTAGCTTGGGGACATGCTTTCTGGGAAGGGGATATATCATGAGAATGGGATGTTGACTCTATTTATCAAACTGTACCTTTCATCCATGTATGAATACAGAGTCTCTGTATACTGTACACACATTGTAAACCTCAGCTGTAAACAACTGTAAACATTAATTTGCAAATTATATATGGATATTAATGTATGTTTGGAGCCTTTTCAATAAAAGTATTTGTAAAAATGCTCTAGGACTGAGCAGGGTGTGCAACAATAAAACAAACTGAAATATAGCACAAAAATCATGCACCTACTGTACCTCTTACCACCTCAACAAAGTGTCGGACTCACTCACATAGAAGTGCAAATGTGGCTACCACTAAGCTTGTGATTGTGATATGACTATGAAGTTACTGATGAATCTTTGTAAAGGCTTATGTATCTGCTTCCATCTCTGTAATTTTACTTGCTTTGTTATGGTCTGCAGATTTATTGTGGTATAGCATTGATGTTTATACCTATTATTGCCAATATGATGTGTTTCCTTTTAACTAGTTATAGGTCTCCCCTTTAAAGGGACTTCTAGTCTCAGTGGGCCTACCCAGTTAACTAAATCCAATGAATAAAAATACTTCATTCATAACATCATGGTTAAAATCATTGAAAATGGATAGAGGCTGTATAGAGCAAAAACTCAAGTGTTTCATGCCAAGTGCTTTTCAAGTAGTTGTCATCCTTGTCACAGCCTTTATAGCAATACCAATTTGATTAATTGACACAGACATGTGAAATTCATATAAAATGTTCATAAATAATTAAATGAAAATGCTTAACAGAGAGGAATCGCCCAGATACTTAATTAACAAATTACTAAATGTGAACCCGGCATACTGTAAATTAGCATGTAAAAACAAGAGATCTAGCAACAAAACGATTTCCCATAAAACAAGCTGGCACAGAGATGTACATAAATCAGTCTTCTTTTGGTAAATCCATTTCATATTATACCGAAGAGTCCTCTCGTGCAGGATGGATTCATTTCAAAATCTGGTGAAAATAGAACAGGTGTCAATGCAAATTCAGCTAAAATTCTATAATGTAAACAGACAACAAATAGGCTTTTGCAAAATAATGTAATTTCTCAAAGGGATATAAATCCTTCATTTTCATTAATCTCAATATTTTTAATATTTAAAATTTCTAAAACTTTAAGAATGATTCCAGAAGCAAACCAATCATTACATGTCTAAGGAGAAAGAACAGGTTCCCATTTAAAGAGGAAAGCATGACACAGGGTCAAGTCCCTGTCCCAGTTACTAGGAGGATTTATTTTCTATAGACCACTGTTAAGGGCAACATAAACACTGTTGTTTCAGTTTTTTAATATAATTGTTCATTTGGATATGTGTGATGTGTGTTTAATAATGTGAGTGCATTGGGTATGTTTGTAAATAGTCCTTGTTTTTTTTAGTAAAGGCCCATTATTAAAACAGTCCTTTTCAGACTGAATATTCAGATCTTAATTACTTAGCAGTTCAGAACCCTGTGACATCAGTTTAGTTGAAGCCTACAATGAAGCAAAACCCAGTGACATCAACTGGGTTCCATTTTACTATGTGTTCGGCTCAAGTGATGTCACTGAGTTTGGGAACTGGTAAGTAATTAAAATATGAATGTTGGGCAGGAAACAAACTGTCCTAAATATGGATAATATTTTTGTTAAAAAAAGTTGCAATTGTGTAACAGCCCCCTTTGCTCACGCTCACCTGGGCTGCCCCAGTGTCCTCGGAGATCCTCGGCCTACCTCCCCAAGGAACCGGGCCTGAGTCTTGACTGACTTTCCTATGGTAACTTAGTGTCTTCACCTGGGGCCATGGTGCCTCCTGTAGGCGAAACAGGTTAACACCACCCCAGGAACAATATTAGACACCCTGGATGACCGTCACCTCTGTCCCAAATAAATCCACACTCCCTCCCCACAATAACGATAATAAAAGCACAACAAATAGTGGTGGGTGAGCAACAATAATCCCTTTTTACTACACTGTAATACAGAGCAGGTTGGGCTTTCCCTCAATCCTCCATAAAATAAAGCACACCCTGCCAGAGCTCTCCCCCTCCCGGGTGCACCAGAACAGTCCCATATGGTGGGTACCTCACCACTCCTAGTCTGCAGGCCTGCCATCTCTCATGGGCCCTTGCACAGCTGTCTGAGTCCAGTGTGGATAAGTCTATTGTTGGGAGAAAACTCCCCTGACCCTCTGGCAGAAGCAACAAAAGTCTCCCAGAGCTACAGCTTGGGATACTCACGGTGACCTTAAAGGGTGACGACACTCACTGTCCACGGCACTGCAGTCCATGAGAGTGAGGCACTGTTCTTCACCTGCCTGACCTTTCCAGCTTCACCAGAAGGCTTTTGGATACAGAGTTCACCAGGCAGACCTGTTTCACCTTCTTCCCTCAGCACCGGTCTCAACACTGGGGTGATGCAGTAGCTCAATCCCCTCAGGGAGGGCCTTGTGCTGCCCTAGCCCTCTCCCAAGATTCTCCCTGGCAGAAAACTCTGACCCCTGCTAGATCAGATCCCTGAGGCCCAAGGCTGGCCCTACTGTGCATTTCAGCCCAAACAGTCAGCCCCAGTGCCCTCAGGGAAACAACCTAGTATAATCTGCCTGCAGCAGCAGTAGTAGTCCTCCTGCCATTTCTTTTGTCTTAATTTGTGGAGAAAGATAGGGAGGGAGGGAGGTGCAACAAGAGAGCCCGACCTGGCAGGCAGTCATAGATGCTGTGGTTTCTCGCAGGGACCTAGTGTTTCTTTTCTCTTAGCTCTCTCCCTCCTCCCAATCTGCTCTCCTTCTTTTTTTCCAATTTGTGCCACCCTCTCCTTTTTTAAACCCCTAGGCACTGCCCTCTCCTGATTGGTGAATGCCCCATGTGACTTCCCAGCTGCCTGATGGGTATCTCCCAGAAGCTGTAGGTCACCACAGATTCCATGGGGCCACCATCTTGTCTGCCCCTAGCGCCAAGCACTATTGTCCCAGTTTTGCCTGCAGCTCACCGATTAGGCTGATTTTAGCTTATTTCATGCCCTGGGCTTTCCCGGTCACTTTTGCCCTTTCCTGGCTCCTCTGCATGCTTGGGGACTGGGAAACCTTCTGTTTCATCTGGCTCGTGGCCAAGAGGAGAAAAAGGAGCTGGGCTCCTTTAAAACTAGCTGGTGGTCCTCGCACATGTGCAATGCATATGGGACTGCCATGTTTAAATTAAAAATATTTATTTATCTCAAGCAGCCCCAGGCCTGATCCAGGACCTTCCCAGACCCGGGACCATGCAACACCACAACTGGCGGTACAGACAATCTCTGCGGTGCTCTGCCCGACTCCAAGTCAGCTAAGACACTGGCAAAAATGGTAACTAGCCACAATGGGGAGTCGAGGTGCAACTCCCACCAGAACCCCAAGACAGGACAGTGCCCATGGGGAGAAACAAAGGAGCATGGAGTTTCTCCAAAGGTAAGTCCAGTTTGGGGGCTTGCAATTGTTTTCCCTTAGGTCATAAAACTTGCCATTCCTTAGGACTTAGTCAAACTCCGATGTCTCTTTAAGTACCATATCCTACCCACATAGTTATTAGATGACAAGCTACTATATGTATGCATTGCCTCATGTTATCATTAGAGATGTTGCAAGTTTTACTCCACCTACAAATTCCCTCGAAGTCATCAAATGCACCTGCAAAATTAGCTTCTGGTGCCAAACTTGCTGGTTAACCGAGTTAACTTTGACTTATGTTAGTAACTTTGAAGTTAATTGGCTTCTGGTGCTAAAACTTCTCCAGTTAACTTCAAAGCTAACTTTGACTTTGTTAGTAACTCGAGTTACTGAAAACATGGTTTGTCCACATGATTCACTTACAGCAGGTCACATGGGAGTCTCCAGGCAGGCAGGAAGTGAATGTTTCACTTTCATTTCAGCAATTGTAGCTGTAGGAGACAGTGTGCTAGATAGTCACTGATCACATGAGCAGCAACATCTTTATATATCTTCTTAACATTTTTATATTTTACACCTTTTTGAGTTCTATTCCTTAGCTTTTTTTTACTGTATTTTCTGAATTTATACATTTTTAGTCTATACTGTTTTCTCACTTCTTCTTACTCTCTTTTCTTTGATTTTCTTTAAATTTTTCCTGTAATGGAGGGCAGCATAGAAATCGGAGAAGTTGAGGCGGGTGGGGCTGGTGGAGGTGCAGTTATTCACCTTAGCAGGCATGCATTTGCCAGAGGGACTGAAGCCCCGCCCCAGCTCAGGCAGGGAGTTCTGCTGCTGCAGAACAGCAGCAGCAACAACAGCAAGAGAAACAACAGCAGCCAGAACCACAGCAGCAGCAGCAGGCAGTACAGCAGCAGCAGGCAGTACAGCAGCAGCAGCAGCAGGCAGAACAGCAGCAGCAACAACAGCAAAGAGAAACAACAGCAGCCAGAACCACAGCTGCAGCAGCAGGAAGAACAGCAGCAGCAGCCACAAGTCCCCCAGCAGGGCCCACCACCTCCTCATCTGGTGCTCCCCACTCCCACAGCACTTTGCAGTGTGGAACATTTTGAAATGCACCCTGCAGATGAGGCGGTGGCCATTTGCAAGGTGTGTGGGTGCTCTGTGAGGTGGGGAACAGGGACCTGGCTTGGGACCGTGTGCCAGAGGATGCCCTCCACATCCACCACTTCAATGAGTGGAGATCCAAGGAGCACAATGTGGCTGAATCACATGGTGGTGGTGGTGATGTCCCTGGTGACAATGTGGAGCAGTGGGAGGTCAGGTGATGCTGCTGTGAGTCATCGCTGCAGCCACAGGAGTGACCAAGCATTACTCTGCCTGTACCTCCAGACACCAGCTAATGACCCCATGGCACCTGCCACACATGGCAATGTGGCAGTTTTGTGAGCCGAGGTGCAGGATCTCCAGCATGATTTTAACACTTTCTGGCAGGAAGTGATGGATTGGCTGGACAATTTTATGTCCAGCCAGGAGAGGATCCTCACTCTCCTTGCCAAGCTGCCTGGTGGTGGTGGGCATGGCTCAACTTCTGGCAGTGCTGGTGGGGTTGTCTGAGTGGTTACCAGAAACAGTTTATTTCATATTTAGTTATTCTGTAATCTGTGTTCTTAAATTCTCCACTCTCTAGTCCCCATTAAAAAAAAAATAAAGTTACAAAAATAAAAAAAAAACTCTGTTGTTTTCATGTCTTTTACTATATCCTCTTTTAGTATTGTCTCATTCATTTGGATGTCCCTTGCCTGTCCAGTTCTATTTTTCTGTAATCCCTTTACATGGTGAACCACTTTCCCTCCTTTCATGTTTGTTACTGACTCATCATGTGTTCTCCCTCTATCCACAAATGCAAGTATTTCCCATTAAATAAATTGTTTACCCATGGTATGTGATGGTGCGTGACTGGTAGTTGTGTGCAACTGCCAACCACCCAAAAAGTGAAAACCATAACACAAACATGAGCTATTCTCCTGAGAAGTTAAACATAAATCTGTTTTAAGCACTTAACATGTTTACTGCAGTCACCAGAAATGTCTAGTTGTGTCCCTGAAAGAAAGCGCTTCCCTTCAGTGAAATACTGTTGCCGCACACCTGAGCAGGTGGTGCAAAGCAGAGAGTGAAACTTACAAGATAACTTAAACATATTTATGGTACTAAGCATTTTGGGCTGGCACCCGCCACCACCACCAGCACTCTGCCAGAAATGTGAAGTTGTGTCCTCAGAGAGAAAATGCTTCCCTTCAGTCAAATAGTGTTGCCACACACACCTGAAGCGGTGCAAAACAGATGTGAAACTTGCAAGAGAACTTAAACATATTTATGATTCCAAGCATTTTTGGGCCTGCCACCCCAGAGAGCCACCACTACATCACCAACACTTTGCCAGAAGTGTGTCGTGTCCCAAGAGAAAAATATCAAGTGGCTGTGTTTTACATTGAGAATGGATTAAATAGCTTAAGGAGATAATGCTTTGATGTTGCTGTGTGTTGCTGTTGTTCGGAGTTGGAGAAATGGCCTCTTACTGGTTGTAGATTCATGACAGCACATAGACATAGTGCACAGGTAAGTAAGCACCTTTGTTTTCTTTTCATTGTAAGGTGGGTGGGGTTATCACCACTGTTCAAAGTCTAATATATTTGTACTGCAAATGGCTGAATAGAATTATTGTAGTTTGATCTAGGGAAGTTAGTGAGGAGTAAACACAGGCAGAACAGGTTGGCTAAGGTACAACAGAAGTGCAAGTTAACTACAAGTGAGAGAGATTAGGGGTCAACCATAACAGAAGTGCAAGTTAACTACAAGTGCATTAGAGATTGAGGGGTAGCCATAGCTAGGGCTACGTAAGGGGGAGCAGGAAGGTGAGAGAGAGAGTAGGGATGTTGGTAAGCAGAGAAGCAGGAAGGGTGGTGGAAGGAGATGGAATGAGGAGATGAAGGAAGAGGAAGGAGGAGAAAGATCTGCTGGGGTCTGACCCTCCAGTATGCTGAGACCCTGCCTGCACAAGGCAGGGGTCAAGTATGACAGGAAGAGAGATGGGTTGTGGCAGCGAGAGGTGAGAGTACGATGGGAGGAAGCAGGTTGCAGGCAGTGAGGGAATAGTCTTGGAAGAACACAAGAGAGGGTGAAGGTGAGAGGCCAAATCCTAGCCCTTGGGGATGTGGAGAAGTGGAGGAAGAGTTGGGTTAATGGTGTAAGGATAGGGTAGGGACTGTACCTTGTTACAACTCTGGATGACTGAGATATCACAGTAAGAGAACAATGGAAAGTCTGAAGGGAAGGGATTGGGGAATGGAAGGAATGCTGGTGTTTAGGTGGGTGGGGATGGAGCTGCAGCAGGGGCATTGCATGGGTACTGAAGAGGGGTAGGGTTTGTCAGGGGCTTAGAGGGGGAGTTAGGGAGGGTTGTAGCAGGAACAGCTATGTGCAAGGAAGATTTTAAGGGTAGAGTTGATGGAGTAGTAAGAGGATGAGTGGCGAATTTGAGGGGAGGAATTCCACATTTTGGGAGGCAGTAAGAGTAACTGGATTGGTCAATGTGGGTGGCTCTGTGGGGAACCGCATGAGTACAGGAGTCAGATGATCTAAGGGAGTGAGAAGGAGTGAGGGTGTTATAAATGAGGGGAGAGGTAGGAAGGAGTTCACCAGCCAGTGTTCGGAGGTGAATTTAGTGCAGTGGAGTCATCTGTTTGTAAGAGAGGAAGGATAGGGCATGATAGAGATCACAGTGGTGGGTGTGAGAGGGAGCATTAAGGGTGAAACAGCAGAAGGAATTGAAGAGGAATCCAATTTGGCTAGGGAGGACTTGGGAGTAGCACAGTAGACTACATCACAGTAGTCAAAGATGGGCAGGATCATCTTCTGAACAATTTCCACCTAACCGTAGAGAATACAACTACAGTTCCTGAACAGGGCACCAAGCTTGGGATTCAATTTTGGGATGGCATCAATATGTCTGGAGAAGTTTAGGTGTTGATCCAGCCAAACTCCTAGGTAATTGAAGGATGATATGTCCTCAAGTAAAGTCCCATCAAGGGTGTGGAAAGTGGGTCGGGAGGAAGCCTAGCAAGTCTCTGCCTTGTGCCATAGGTCATGGAGACAGTCTTCTTGGCATTGAGAAAAGTTGATGGTTAGCAAACCAGAGCTGAACCTTGTCCAAGTCTTGCTTCAAGTTGGATGTAACCTCAGCTGGGCAAGAGCCAGATGCATACAGGACCGTGTCGTCGGCATATGTGTATGGCAGTGATGGAGGAGCAGACAGATGAAAGGTCGTTTAGGAAGATGGAGAATAACAGGGCCCTAGCACTGAACCCTGAGCTCTGTGGGACTCCAGTATTAATCGGCAGGGAGTAAATGACATCAGAGATCCTGACCAGTGAGGTAGGCCTTGAACCAGCTGGTGGCTGAAGGAGATAGCCAGCTGTTGAGAGGGAGTCAAGGAGGAGGGAGTGGAAACAGTGTCGAAAGCCTGGGCGAGGTTGACAAAGATGGCTGAGGTGATTTGCCCATTGCCCATCCCAGTAAGGATAGAGTCAGTGAACAAGTAGGAGGTAGTGGTGGAATGCATTTTCCTGAAGCCAGATTGGAAAGGGTGAAGTAGGAGGTGCCAGTTAGAAATGAGGTAAGCTGGGAGAGGACAAGGTGTTCCTGTAATTTAGCTAGGGTAGAGAGGAGAGAGATAGAGCAGTGATTTCCAGGGAAGATGGGTCACCACCTTTGAGAAGAGGGAGGACCACAGCATGTCTCAATGGGGTAGGAACCGAGGCAGTAGAAAATGAGAGGTTTAGAATTAGAGAAAGGGGGTAGGCAATAGTCGAGGCAGAGAGAAAGGAGTTTGGGGTCTAGGCCATCTGTGGAGGAGCCTTTTGAGGTTGATAGTGAGGAGGGCTTGTAGCTTGTCATTTGGGGAGACTGTATCCAAGGACAAGTGGGGGAGGAGGGAGGAGGAGGTACCATTGGGAGAGAGGATGGCGGTAGGAAGGGAGGATTTCAGTAGCTCATCACATTGTTTATCACATTGGTGGCAATGAATCATCACTATGGTGGTGGAAGTGGTAGCTAGTACTTTCCATACTTGCTGTGAGGAGGAGGACATAGCTGAAGCAGCACAGGAGTGCAGAGTAGGTGGATCTCTTTATCACATTTGGGTGACTACCATGTGCCACCTGTGCCTTGAATGTATTGTACATTAATTATCCTGATGAATTGCTATGCTGGTTAGTAGATACTGTAGTAGTGGAAGTGCCATGCCATGCTGTTTCTGCCTGTGTTGGAGGATCCAAGGTGACTATACACATGAGATGATATAAGGGAGCAGGAGGAGAAGGTTGAGTTATTGAGGTCACTGCTGTACAGCTGTGGTGTGTCTTGCTGGCTAGAGAGGGTGTTCATTGTAAGTGGCATAGTGCATTGTTTACTGGTGTTCCATTTAATGAAATTAAAAGCATCACTAATTAATAGTTGTGGATTTATATATCGACAGTGAATGTGAACATTATAATTGTTATTAATTTGACATCCAGGATTACATGGTTGGGGATGGGTGGGAGGAGAAGGAGAAAATAAATTGGAGAGTTTGTTCTCCCACATCGTCCATGAAGCATCCCTCACAGTCTTCAAGACTGGAATTGTCACCATAGTGGAACTCCATCTCCAACACTGCTTCATCCACTTCAATGCTGTGAGACAATGATGAGGTACATACCTGTCTACCAAAGCAGACCGGTATGTACCTCATCATCATCACTGTCAAGCAGTGGTGTGACAAGGGACATTACTCTTCTTGAGCCTCATTTATTTTGATAAATGTCATCATGCCAACATTTTTGGGAGAGAAATTGTTGCACCTGTCATCCACAATGGCACCTGTTGAACTGAACACCCACTCAATGCTGACACTGGAGCTCAGATATTTCAGGGCAACCGCTGTCAGTGCTGGCCAAGCACTGATCTTAGTGCCCCAGTGTAGCAGTGGCTCTTCTCCAATGGTGAGGTTATTTGTATCTGCACAATATGCATCTACCATGCATTTGCCACTTGAAGACATGCATCATGATCATCTTCCTCCTTGGCTTCAGTTTCCTCCATGTCTGCCACTCCCACCTGACTGAGGGTGCCTAAATGGCATTCAGAATAGATTCGTTTATCCTGCATGGTTTTGTGCAGTTTGACACCCTGGGATGATGAGTAGGTAACAGGAACACTGGCTCGCTGTGCAGTTCCCTGATGTGGCTTTCACCCCATGCCCGTGGTACCAACTGTGCACGCTTACCCTCTGAGTGAGTAGTTCTGTCAGTCTCTGCAACTCCTGACACCCCACCTCGTAATATGGCTGCCAGCCCATGTTTATAATGTGGGTCAAGCACTGTGGCAATCCCAAACTCCTCTGACTGCAGAATATACTTTATGGGGGTATTGGAGTCTAATGTGGACAGCATGGTTCCATCATTGAGTAAATTGTTACTCACCACCTGCTTCCAGCTGTTGCTGCACATTCAGCAGTGTCTGCCTCAGCACCCATAGCAGAGGGATGGGCTCACTGATGTCCCCACTCACTACTTGTTTTGCATGCTAGAAGGGCCTTAGAATCGAGATGAGCCCATCCATTAGGCACCACTGCTCTGTTGTGAGACACATGGATGCCACACTGCTGTCACAACTCGCATGAAGTAGCAATACTCAGAAATTGCCTTGTACTGCTGGTATAGACACTCCACCATGTACAAGGTAGAATTTCACTGGGTGACAACGCAAGTTTTAACCAATGCTGAGGCAGCTTGTTCTTTACCGCAGACACGTAGATGGTCACGTTTTTGCTGAACATGCAAAGTGGGCACAGATGCATGAGGCCACAGTCAAAATTTCTTTTATATCCGGATGGTTGATGAAGTTTGCACAACAAGGTTAAGGCAGTGTGTCAAGCATGGAACCTTAACAAATCCCCATCAGTGATGCATTTCAGCACATTTGATCCATTAGCACTGGCGATGAATCCAGCTTTCAGTGCATGGGAGTGGAGCCACTCATCAATCTTTATTAGTACCACTTCCAGCATCTTTTCTCCAGTGTGTTACCCGGGATACTCTTCTTGGTCAGTGTCGCATGCTGCCTAACACCAGACATGTTGTTACCACCACAGTTTGTCCTAGTGCAATTCTTGCCTCTCCCACAATCAGCTGCTACCACAGATACCAGTGCCCAGTGTGCTGTAATGCACAGGTAAGAGCTATCAGTTTGTTTTCTCAATGGTCCACATGTCCATGCTCAGATGCACATACTGTACTGGGGAATGCTGCAGGGCATGACATACCATGTCACATACATTACTGTACAGTTCCTGGATGGCACGCTTTGAAAAGTATGTATGTGATGGCATCTGCCATTTAGGCAAGTCATGGGCCATGAACCACCTAAATCCACATTCTCAACAAAGGAGTATGACAACAAATCCAGAGCAAGCATTTCTGCAGCTGCTGCATTCAACTCCGTGCTATACCATGATTAGGTGATTTAGTTTGCCGATCAAAATGGAATGCAGCATCGGCTGAACTTTCTTGATATTGTTGCTGGTGATGCACCTGGTGGTGTGCCAAACAGCTTGCCTTGCTGTTGTACCATTAATGGGGTGCTGCTTGAAAGGGGATTGCCAATGGTACTCACAGGCACTGCATGACAGACATCAAGCGCCTTTTTGTTTTCATTTCTGAGGTAGCCATCACATTTGACTTGGGGTAGTAGTGCTGCTGTTAGGACCACTACTTGGCCCACTTCCAGAATCCTCTGCATCCAGTACCACAAAGATGTCCTCCTCCTCACCTGCATCTCCATCTCCCTCATGTAGTGCAGAGTGTATTTGGCTTACATTGTCCACTGATTTGGATGAACCAGAACCACTGGAAATGGATGCCTTCTGGTGTTCATGCCATTGAATTGGGTGCCTGTTTTAAGGTGTGTATGTTGCCCACCTGTGCCAAGGTGACTACTCTTCTCACCCCTACTTACTTGGGCTTGACACAGTTGGCAAATTGCCACTGTCTCGTCAGATGGGTCTAGTACATAAAAATCCCACACTAGGGATTTCTGGGATCTTGCATTTACTTGGTGCCAAGACAACTAGGATAGCAAAGGAGAAGATTTACTCTTTGTTATGTTGTGGGGTGACTGGAAAAATTGAAAAATGGGAGAAACAGTGCTAGTGGGTCCTTTTCCTTGGTGGTTGTAGCAGTTAAGGCAACAGGAAAGACATGTTCTGTAACAGCCTGTTTTGGCCTTTTCTTTGCAGGCTCCCATGAGGGATCCATGTTGTCTGACACATCATCTACATCATAGTCTGCAAAAAGCTGGTATTCTTATCATCCTCTGCAGATCTGTCCTCCTCAGAAGCAACAAACTGTGTGACATGCACCTCCTCTCATGACTGGCATCCTCATGTTGCTCCACATGTACTACCTCACCCACAGGGCATACATTATCAGACTCTGCCTGCTGCAACCCACCATCACCAACAGCACCACTTTCTATTTATTTTTATTTCATTTTTGTTGACTGGGTAAGTGCACTAGACAAATTCTGCCTATTTTCAGGCACGACATGGGGGAGGGATACAGATGAATGCCAGCTGACTTTGATCCAGATTAAGCTGTTGGAGGTATTTTAGTGACTGGGAGGAAATTTGGCCAGTGTGCTGAAATTTCCCCTACTCATCTGTAGGGAACCTCTGGCCATTGCAATGGCCACTGTGAGCCCTGGATGCAGAGAGTGTGGATGTGTTAGAGGTAGGAGCTAGCCTCTTCCTCTGCCTTGCTGTTACAAGGGGCTGAATTAGAACTTCAGACAAAACAACAACAAATGAAGGAATGGAAATTGAGCAAAGCAACAGAAAAATTGTAATTATGCCTGGTGGAACAGAAACTGTGTTGGAGTATAAGGGACGAAGCGCAATGGCAGCATAACCCTGCAGAAGTGGGGTTAGAACAAGCAGAGTCAGAGGAAGTATGATGGCAAACAAGCCAGGAGGATTTGAGTTATTGATCAGCTATGTCAGAGCCTCTTAACTCCAGCGATAGAGAAGTCTAATGATACAGATAATGTGGCTACTGATACACCCCAAACCCCACACTCAGCATCAGGACACCAGGCAGAGTGATGAACAAGGACAAAATGGGAACCAGGGAGTCACCCTAACAATAGAACATATGCTGGCCTGCCCCACACTCCCAGAACAGGCAAAATGAAGGAATGCAGTAAGACTAAGATATAGGGGTGGCCTTGA
This sequence comes from Neoceratodus forsteri, assembly GCA_016271365.2. Classification (NCBI taxonomy): domain Eukaryota; kingdom Metazoa; phylum Chordata; order Ceratodontiformes; family Ceratodontidae; genus Neoceratodus; species Neoceratodus forsteri. The sequence goes on along the minus strand of CM028129.1, from coordinate 1,166,781,995 downwards.
GACATTACCAGACCTGATATACGTGGGGAAAACTTTGATTAAAGGCAGTTTACAATTTGCTCCTACTGAAATATATGCCCTAATTAACACATTGGGAGACTCTAATTTTGGCCTAAGCTTTAAGACATCAGCAAGCCTGGAATAATTTTGGCACAGATACCAACAGGTAAAATACACTTCATTATGGGCACCATTTACAGCTGTTCCATTAACGAAACCGCTATTAAAACTATCAGTCTTATTCACAAATGACGGGGTTGCAGTGGCGGATATTATCAGATGGCTAAACCTAAATGCACAGTTCTGAGCCTGCAAGAGCTAATCATAGACTCAGAACAACTAAGGAATGGAGGGTGGAGGTTACAGGTGTGACTGCCACAAGTAAATGGGGCAATTCATCATCTGCCTAACTGTTTTACTTGGGGAGAGATAGAGGCTTTATTTTTTTCTGGGGCAACCAAAGTCTTGTTTTGGTGTGGAGCCCAAACGCACCTCAGTAATGCATGTGAAGACTGAAGTGTTCTCTCTCGGTTCTGGATGTGGACATCTAAGCATTAACTGCCCAAGACCAGTCTTTTTGTAATTTATGCGAGAAACATCACAGTCATATAAAAATTGCCCCAGGGCATTTCATAATAATCCAGACCCCTCCCAGGAAGACCAGGAAGAAACAGTATCCAAAGTCCAACAAAATGCAGGAGCAGACCGCAGGCAGAACAAGGCCAGAGGCACAGAAGCTTCAGACCTTAGCACTACTTGCAGCAGGAAAAACATTACAAACATCTGAAATGGCACAACAAAACAGCACAGAGGCCCTAAGAGACCTGCAACCAACAGATATAGGTACAGAGTCCACTGCGCAATATGGAGTTATTGACCCCAGGAAGAGCTTCAGGCAGTTCCTGTATCGCTGAGCCTCAGACTACAAACCAACCACTGGCAATAAGGCAGAAAGGCACAATGCCACCACCAGATGAGGCAGACTAGACACAGGCTGGCACAAGAAAGCAAACTAAGGGCAGAGCAAGTTGAGAAGCAAGCAAGGTACATTACACATTCTTCCAGAGGAAGAAGTGACCACTGCAACAAATTTGCAGCCTTAAACAATAGGAAACAGTGGACTGACACAGAGGAGGACTCGGATGCTTCATCGGTGGCGCCCCCCAACCAGAGCTAATGACTGATAATGGATCACCTTCGAGTGACTCCAGAACATCTAAAAAAAAGATAAGATGAAATCTCCTGAGAAAACATTGATGTCCTGGCACACAAAGGGACTAACGATCTTGCCAGCCAGTCAGTAGTGGAGATCAAGGAACACCTGAGCAGGCTGGGTGACAAACTATCATCCATTTCATCTGACATCTCATTCTCTGAGATCCTTCCAGTCTGGGAGAGTGGGGCAGATGGATGGAAGGTCAGAGAAGGGGAGATAGGGGAACTAAACATGTGGCTCAAGGGCTGGTGCCAGGAAAAAGGACACAAATTTGTAGGGAACTGGCAACAGTTTTGGGAGCTAGTTCTTTAAATTTGATGGACTGCATCTGACTAAGGAGGAGTCAGTGCATTGGGGCAGAAGTTTGATGTCTTTGCAGAATATTTAAACTAGCAAATGGGGAGGGGTGCAGCACCCCATATGTGGAATGGGAAGAACACCCTTCTCCCTCAGCTAGTGGTCAAACAGGAGTTCAGCATGTTTGTAGTTCATTTGCTTCACCAGGTAAGGAAAAGATCTGGCTCCTCATCGATGCACAGGGGAAGCGCCAGACCTCGCCCAACAACTAACACACTGAAATCTGGCCAATGGAAAATCATGTACATAAATGCTCGCAGTCTGGTAAACAAGATCCCAGACCTGCAGGCAATAATGACAGAGGCTAAACTGGACATAGTAGCCATTAGCGAGACATGGTTTACCAGTAACCACACTTGGGAGACTTCAGTACCTGGCTATGTACTGTTCAGAAGAGACCGAGGTGCAAAAAGGAGGTTGAGTGGCCTGTATGTCAATGAAAATATCAAAGCTACAGAAATTCAGAATACACATAAGAAACCAGAAGAACTGTGGGTCACCCAGGAAACCGGAAATGGGACAGCCATACTAACTGAGGTTGTGTACAGGCCTCCAGACCAGGGGAGGACATAGACACATTACTGTTAGAAGATATACAAAACATGACAGCTAAAGGGAGGTTCTGATAATGGGAGACTTCAACATGCCAGATACAGATTGGTCAATACCAGCAGGAACATCAGCCAGAACTAGACACATAGTGGATTCCCTGCGGGAGGGACTCAAACAACTGGTACAACAACCCACAAGAGACAGGGCTGTCCTAGATCTAGTACTGACTAACAGGAAAGGATCACAGATCTCCAGGTAGAAAGTCACCTGGCCAGTGACCATCACATGGTATGGTTCAATTTAGCCATCAGATCTAAATCATCCCATTCCTAGGCAAATATATGGGACTTCAGATGAGTTGACTTTGATAAGATGGCCAACAGAGTAAAGCTAGCCCTGGCAAAAAGAAATACAGATGAGGGGTACAGGTAAAGTGGGCAGGCATTAAAGTTGCAATACTTGAGCAACATCCCATTGTGTTAGAGAGAAAGGAAGTGCAAAGAAGAAGGAAACCACTTTGGTTCTCAGAAACAGTAGCAGAAAAGGTCAGAGCCAAAGGCTGGCCTTCAGGAAATATAAGGGAATGCAGCAGGATGAAGACAGGAGGCATACCAAACTTCCCTAAGGGAAGCAAGGAAGGCAGTAAGGCAGACACAGCCCCAAACTGAAGAAACACTAGCACAAACAGTAAAAGAAGGTGTCAGGATACATTAGTGAAAGGAGAAAGTCCAGAGGGGTATTGCTAAGATCAAAGGAGATAAGGGCATGTGAGGAGGAAGACCATAAAAGCATCTATCCTAAATAGATACTTCTGCTCAGTAATTACTGAAGAGAAGGTAGGGCAGGGCCCACAGCTCAGCACCATGGACACAGGGGAGGAGGTGTGCACTAGTCCCTTCACAAAAGAAAGGGTCCTACAAGAGCTCGCTAAGCTCAGGGTGGACAAGGCAATGGGACCTGATGGCATACATCCCAGGGTACTAAAGGAGCTAAGGTTGGAACTAGCAGATCCATTAGCAGAAATGTTTAATGAGTCTCTGAGCACAGAAGAGGTCCCAGAAGACTGGAGAAGAGCCCATGTTATCCCGCTCCACAAGCGTGTAGTAGGGAGGAGGCAGGGAACTATAGACCAGTCAGTCTTACCTCAGTAGTGGGCAAGATTATGAGCACTCCTTAAGGAAGGATAGTGCAACATCTGGAATCCATAGGATACAGGATCCAAGACAACATGGGTTTACAATAGGAAGGTCCTGCCAAACTAATCTCATAGATATCTTTGACTGGGTAACCAGAGTGGTGGACCAAGGGGAGAAGTTGTTGTTGCCTACCTTGACTTCAGCAAAGCTTTTGATACTGTTCCCATAGAAGATTGATTAATAAGTTGGGTAGGCTCAGGGTGGGTCAGAAGTTGGTCAACGGTGGCAAACTGGTTGATGGGCAGAAAACAGAGAATGATGGTAAATGATATACAGTCAGAAGAGATTCAGGTCACAAGTGGGGTACATCAGGGATCAGTCCTGGGGCCAGTCCTCTTCAATATCTTCATCAGTGACATTGCAGATGGACTGGAGGTAAGGTTTGTCTGTTTGGAGATGACACCAAGATCTGCAACAGAGTAGATGATCCAGATGGGTGGGCAGAATGAGAAGAGATCTGGATAAACTAACAAAATGATCGGAAGAGTGGCAACTGGAGTTTAACGCAAAGAAGTGCAAGATCATGCACATAGGAAGAGAACCCTGAAGCCACCTATAGGTTGGGAGGAGTTGCTGGCAGTCACAAGGAAGAAAGAGACTTGGGCGTCATCATCAGCGATGACCTGAAATCATCCAAGCAGACCACTAAACCAGTAGGTACGGCTAAAGAGATATTGGGGTGTATTAGTAGGGTTATCACAAGTCGGAAGAGGAGGTAATAATCCCTGTTTACAAGACACTGGTTAGGCCCCATCTGGAGTACTGCATGCAGTATTGGAGGCCACACCTTTACAAGGACATTAACCAAATTGAGGCAGTCAGAGAAGGGCAACCAAAATGGTGCAGAGACTGCATCAGAAAACATATGAGGACAGATTAATGAAGTGCAATATGTATACCCAAGAGCAAAGGAGGGAGAGAGGGTGATATGATCGAAACATTCAAACACCTTAACGGCATTAACAAGGTGAAAGAGTCTAACATGTTTCAATATAAGAAAAATAGCAGGACAAGAGGACACAGCATGAGATTAGAGGAGGCTGATTAAGGGTAATGTGAGGAAGTTCTTTTCCCAGAAAGTGTGGCGGATGCATGGAATGGCTTACCTCAGGAAGTGGTGGATATGAACACAGTGCAGGGCTTTAAACAGGCATGGGATAGGCATAAGGAGCAATACAGATGACTATGAATAGATAGGCCATTGACAGAGCAAAGGCTGGTGGCGCATTCATAAGGAAGAAAAGAAATGGGCAGACTGGATGGGCCTTGCGGTCCTTATCTGCCTTCAACTTCTATGTTTCTATGAAATGATGCAACACCTGTTTTTGACTGCCTCTATATAACTCAGATGTGGTCAAGGTTAGCCCAAAATGGGCAACACCAGTGTTTGCGAAAATGACATATAATGAACTAGTGTATAGGAAGTTTAATTCAGAATGGGGAAATGTATCCAGAAACTCTTAGTGTAATATGTGCCATAATAAAGTAGTGTATTTGGCAGAATAGATGTTTGTTTGTACTGCAGCAAAAAATAACACCTTGAATGTGTTTAATTGAAAGAATTACAAAAGAAGTTGCCATTTTGTATATAAAAAGAAAAACAATCGATGGTTCTATCTTTAGTAAAATGCTGGTGGAGGGCTCTTCCTTTGATATTACTTGAAGGTATAACATGAAATAGTATTCTGCTGTTCTATGAAGAAATTTGAGGCTAGGAAGCAAGAGCAGATGATCAAGGGGTTGTTAAGTTATTTTCTCAAAAGTATAACAAAATGTACAACACCGATGGATTTATATTAATTGGAAATGTAAGATGTTTTTCTTGAAATGTATTATGATTTGTTCTCTTTGTTATATTATTATTTGCAAATAAAAATTCCCAACTCTTTTTGAGAAGTGCAATGGGATCTTTAACATCCACCTGATCTACCACCAGAACAGGCAGATGGAACCTTGGTTTAACATCTTATCCGAAAGACAGATTGCATTAATTCTAATTGTACTTCCAAACCGACCGCCTCCATGCTCACAGTTGTTTGTTTGATGGTGGTACTGCTGCTTCCTGACACTGTGTCATTTGACATTGACATATCCGTCACCATCATACCTCTCAACTGTCCATGATTTTCAGGGACATCCCTGGTTTTGCCTCAAAATTTTACTCTGTCCATCCTAAAAATTGTGTTTCTGTGACCAAACAGTGGGGATTGTAAGCACAAAATAGTGTCAAACATTATGGTTACAGAGTTGTTCTTCCTTAGAAAATGCATTTTATACTAAGTCCCTTATTCTACCAGCTTCACAAGAGATATCACCAATTTTGAAGATGTGTTCCTGATTTTGGTCCTATGTCTTTGATTTTCTTAAGCCTTGTCCCTGATTTATGAGGCAGGAGGCTGACAGGTATGGCCTGTCTGTCACAGTTTTGGCAGAGAAAAACTTAGAGGTAGGAAAGCCAACACCAGGGCAAAATACATTGCTACTACTGCTACTGCCTGCCACAGAGACATCTGAATGCTGTCCTCCTGCTCTCACTGACACATTTTTGGTTTCTGCACCACTATTAGGGACAACAAATTGAGCAATATTCTTTGTGGCTGCTCCACAGCCCCTCCTTTTTGTTGCCCTTTTCTTCCAGTCATTCTTCAGTGCCACAGGAACACAACTATCAATCTGGTTAAATTGCCATCTGGACAGTGATTTTTTTTCACATAAAGGTGTGCCAGCAGGGACTCAACAATCACTCTGTTTAAATCACAGTCAGGAGGACAGTGATTTTTTCTAGCACAGGTGTGCACGCAGGACACAACAGTCACTCTGGTTAAATCTCAGTCAGGAGGACAGCGATTTTTTCTAAATAAAGATGTGCTGGCAGGGGACAACAATCACTCTGGTTAAATCTCAGCCAGGAGGACAGTGATTTCTTTCCATGCACAGATGTGCATGCAGGAACACAACAATCACCATGGACCCTGGTTTTCCATTTTACCGGTAACATGGAATCTTGCTTGGCTTGCAGATTTTGAATTCTTGTACTGGTGCCTCACAGAAATTGCATGTCACTGCACTGAATCCCAAGATTTCAGCATCTTTTTTTTTTCTCTTTCATGCCCCTTCTCATGGCATCCATCTCCACTTTCAGGGATCCCAAGGCTGTGTATCCCCTAGCTTCACCCCAGGTAATGCTTAGAACTCCTGTTGGCTTAACCCCATCCTGCCTCAGTTGTACACCCCAGGCGAGGAGGGAGGGGACCCCAGGCCATCCCATCCACAGTCCCTTATTATGCATTGTGCAGCCCAGTCAGTCCCCATGGAGCCTGGTTAAGAAGTCTGGGAAGCCAAGTCCCTTTACCACTGGCCAATGTAGGGTGTTTGTTCCTGGTTTTCTAGTCTCTGTCCCTGAGGGCACCGGCACATGAGGGGATTCAAGGAGATAGGACACATGAGACATGCCATCGCTCCAGATCCTGGTCAGCATCCACCCTCCTGATTGCTAGGCAGCCCATTGCACCACCACTCATTATCAGCAGGTGTCGGTAAGCAGTGGGACCTGCAGCCCACCCTTCCCAGAGGAGGACAGCAGCCCCAGAGTGCTCGATCCTACTCCTGCAACCAACCATCCAACAACTTGAGCTCACTCTCTGATTCCAGGTCACTGGCATTGCCAAGTAGTGCTACTGCAGCTCATGGACTGGCCCAGATTTCAGCATCTTAAAATGAATGCTGTTCTGTTGTGGATTCTTTCTGCTTAGTCACTTATAGAATCAGTAAGGAACCACCCACACTTCTTTGTTGTAACCAGCCATGCTTCAGTTTTACTACCCATGCTTCCCACCAACCTCTCCATCAGCTGAGGACTGCTTTCCTTCCTGAAAGCACAGTTTTCATGTAGTATGTGCCTAAACATCTTCTATTATTTATATTACACTAGATGATACAAAAAATACAATATCAGCACACATGGGCAAGGCCACTGGAAAATTGTGGAAAAAGTAACCTGAAATTGCAGAGATTTTGGCAAAATTGGGGAAATTGCAGTTCTACTATAGACCCTAAGTGCTTCACAATAAATACTTTACTGTTTTCAGTGGCATATATTAGTCAGCATAAACTGATAAATGGATACACTGCCAACTGAATATGTTTTAAATATGAACATAAACGTAGGTACCTAAAATAAATCATAAATGGATAAGATGTGTTGCCTCTCTTCCAAAATTTATAAACATTTCCCTCCTAGAGTGCTAAATAGATTCTATTTAGTAAGCCACAGAAAATCAATATTAAATAAATCCAGAATAAAATATTTTATCTGTTTCTGAATGTAGAATAATGAAGCCTGATCAAAAGCTATTTACAGTGCTCTGTCAGCTATGCACCCTCTTTGGTGTGAAAAATAAGCAGATGGAGTGGCAATTCAGTTTTAGTAAAATGTAAAGTGTTTAATGTTCATAATTTTGCACTGTAGGTACTTTCCACTATTACTGAAATCACATATTAAAACATTATATCTGGGGGTTATTGTGGCTGGCAGTATAGCCTATAGGCTAGAGTAACACACAGTGAATTAACTGGGTACATCCAGCAGACTTGGGTTTTATACCCAGAACCTCCACTTGCATACTGTGTGACTCAGATCGAGTTTAATCTCCCAGTTCTACCGGGTCACCCCTGAAAACAGGCACTTCTGCCTAGTGGGCCTTACCTGGTTTACAAAGAATATAAAACAAATACCAATATATGTTTACTGCATCATACAGTAGTCAGGTACCTTGTAATTTATTTGAGTTTTACTTGGTCTGCAATGATTTGTTTAGGAAAAGATAAATGTTCTAATACATTTTATGTGTTGTATAAGCTTTTTAGACTTTAGTCAGGTTTTTATTATATTCTGTGCATGTGAGCATCTAGGTTGCAAGCACAGGATCACTGTTACCAACTAGCTTATTCAAGTTTATAATCAGCAGGGCCATCCAAAATCCTCAGTTGTTTGAATGAAAACTAGTCTGAATGAAACTATGTTCACAAGGAAGAAACTGCCTTACTACTTATGAAAAGATTTCACAGTTAGCACCCCATTTAGGTGAATTGGATCATTTGCACCTTTTCTCCACCTGCTGTTTCAGTTTCTGTGGAAAGCGAAAGTTTTCTGATAGAAGTACTTCAACACAAATCAAATGTTAATTGTTTAAGTGTACTTATGCATGGCCAGTGGATTTTGAAACCAAACCAGAGAAGGACCCAAAGAAAGCAGGGTAACATAAAACTATTCCTCACCTTGCACTGCATTGTTTCAGCCAATAGCCAAACCCAAGTCTGCAGGCAAAATCGTCAATATATTTGAGAGTATTGTGTTGAAAATGTTAACACTTTCTACACTGGTGTGCACTCAGAGACACAACAATCATTCAGGTTAAATCGCAGTCAGGAGGACAGTGATTTTTTTCCCTACACAGGTGTGCATGCAGGAATACAACAATCACTCTGGCCAAATCACTATAAGGAGGAGAGTGATTTTTTAGCTAGTACAGGTGTGCCATAAAGGACACAGCAATCCACCTGGTTAAATCGCAGTCAGAAGGATAGTGATTTTTTCCTAGCACAAGTGTGCACACAGGGACACAACAGACACTCTGGTCTGGTTAAATCTCAGTAAGGAGGACTGTGATTTTTTCCAAGCACAGGTGTGCACACAGGGACACAACAAGTCACTCTGGTTAAATCGCAGTCAGGAGGACAGTGATTTTTTTCTAAATAAAGGTGTGCACACAGGGACACACAGTCACTCTGGTTTAATTTCAGTCAGGAGGGCAGTAATTTTTTCCTAGTACAGGTTTGCATGCAGGGACACAACAGTCACTCTGGTTAAACTGCAGTCAGGAGGACAGTGATTTTTCCTAGCACAGGTTTGCATGCAGGGACACAACAATCACTCTGGTTAAACCGCAGTCAGGAGGGCAGTGATTTTTTCCTAGCACAGGTTTGCATGAGGGACACAACAATCACTCTGGTTAAACCGCAGTCAGGAGGGCAGTAATTTTTTTTCCTAGCACAGGTGTGCACACAGGACACAACAGTCACTCTGGTTAAATCAGTCAGGAGTATAGTGATTTTTCTTCCTAGCACTAGTTGTGCACTCAGAGACACAACAATCACTTTGGTTAAACCGCAGTCAGGAGGACAGTGATTTTTCCTTGCACAGGTGTGCATGGAGGAACACAACAATCACTCTGGTTAAATCGCAATAAGAAGGACAGTGATTTTTTAGCTAGTACAGGTGTGCAGTGAAGGACACAGAAACCCCTGGTTAAATTGCAATCAGGAGGGCAGTGATTTTTCCTAGCACAGGATTGCATACAGGGACACAACAGTCACTCTGGTTAAATCGCAGTCAGGAGGAAAGTGATTTTTTTTTCTAAATAAAGGTGTCGCAGGAGACACAACAGTCACTCTGGTTAAATCTCAGGCAGGAGGATAGTGATTTTTCCCAAAACAGGTTTGCATGCAGGGACACAACAGTAACTCTGGTTAAATCTCAGTCAGGAGGACAGTGATTTTTTCTCAGCACAGGTTTGCATGCAGGGATATAACAATCACTCTGGTTAAAACGCAGTCAGGAGGACAGTGATTTTTCCTAGCACAGGATTGCATACAGGGACACAACAGTCACTCTGGTTAAATCACAGTCTGGAGGACAGTGATTTTTCTAGATAAAGATGTGGATGCAGGGACACAACAAATACTCTGGTTAAATCTCAGGAGAACAGTGATTTTTTTAAATAAAGATATGCATGCAGGGACGCAAGAGTCACTTTGGTTTGGTTAAATCTCAGTAAGGAGGACTATGATTTTTCCAAGCACAGATGTGCACACAGGGATGCAACAGTCACTCTAGTTAAATCGCTGTCAGGAGGACAGTGATTTTTTTTTAATAAAGGTGTGCATGCTGGGACGCAACAATCACTCTGGTTAAATCTCAGCCAGGAGGAGAGTGATTTTTTCCTAGCACAGGTGTTCATGCAGGAACACGACAGTCACTCTGGTTAAATCGCAGTCAGGAGGACAGTAATTTTTTCCCTAGCACAGGTATGCATGCAGGTACACAACAGTCACTCTGGCCTGGTTAAATCTCAGTGAGGAGGACAGTGATTTTTTTCCCTATCACAGGTGTGCATGCAGGAACACAACAATTACTCTTCTTAAATGCAATAAGGAGGACAGTGATTTTTTGCCAGTACAGGTGTGCAGCAAAGGACACAGCAATCGCCCTGGTTAAATCGCAGTCAGAAGGATTGTGATTTATTTCCTAACTCAGGTGTGCATGCAGGAACACAACAGTCACTCTGGTCTGGTTAAATCTCAGTAAGGAGGACTGCAATTTTTTTCAATCACAGATGTGCACACAGGGATACAACAATCACTCTGGTTAAATCGCAGTCAGGAGGACAGTGATTTTTTTCCCTAGCAGAGGTCTGCATGCAGGGAGACAGCAATCACTATGGTTAAATCGCAGTCAGGAGGACAGTGATTTTTTTTCCCTAGCACAGGTCTGCATGCAGGGACACAACAATCACTGTGGTTAAATCGCAGCAGGAGGACAATGATTTTTCCTAGCACAGATTTGCAAGCAGGGACACAACAATCACTCTGGTTAAATCTCAGTCAGGAGGACAGTGATTTTTTCTAGCACAGATTTGCAAGCAGGGACACAACAATCACTCTGGTTAAATCTCATTCAGGAGGACAGTGATTTTCCTAGCACAGATTTGCAAGCAGGACACAACAATCACTCTGGTTAAATCTCAGTCAGGAGGACAGTGATTTTTCCTAGCACAGGTGTGCATGCAGGAACAAAACAGTAACTCTGGTTAAATTGCAATCAGGTGACAGTGATTTTTTCTAAATAAAGGTCTGCACTGGGGACACAACAATCACTCTGGTTAAATCTCAGTCAGGAGGACGGTGATTTTTCATAGCACAGGTTTACATGCAGGAAGACAACAATCACTCTCATTAAATCGCAGTCAGGAGTACAGCGATTTTTTTTCATGGCACAGGTGTGCATGCAGGAACACTACAATCACTCTGGTTAAATCGCAATAAGGAGGACAGTGATTTTTAGCTCATACAGGTGTGGCACCAAGGACACAGCAATCCCCTGGTTAAATCGCAGTCTCAAGGATTGTGACTTTTTCCTAGCACAGGTGTGCACTCAGGGATACAACAGTCACTCTGGTATGGTTGAATCTCAGTAAGGAGGACTGTAATTTTTTTAAATCACAGGTGTGCACACAGGACACAACAGTCACTCTGGTTAAATCGCAGTCAGCAGGACAGAGATTTCTTTTCTAAATAAAGGTGTGCATGCAGGGACACAACAGTCACTCTGGTTAAATCACAGTCAGGAGGACAGTGATTTTTTCTAAATAAAGGTGGTCACGTATGGACACAACAGTCACTCTGGTCAAGTTAAATTTCAGTAAGGGGACTGTGATTATTTCTCAAGCACAGGAGTGCACACAGGATACAACAGTCACTCTGGTTAAATCGCTGTCACAAAGACAGTGATTTCTTTTCTAAATAAAGGTGCGCATGCAGGTACACACGATAATCACTCAGGTTAAATCTCAGTCAGCAGGACAGTGATTTTTTCCTAGCACAGGTTTGCATGCAGGGACACAACAATCACTCTGGTTAAATTGTAGTAAGGAGAACAGTGATCTTTTCCTAGCGCAGGTTTTGATTCAGGGACAAAACAATCACACTGGTTAAATCTCAGTCAGGAGAACAGTGATTTTTCCTAGCACAGGTTTGCATACAGGGACACAACAGTCACTCTGGTTAAATCGTAGTCAGGAGGACTGTGATTTTTTCTAAATAAAGATTTGCATGCAGGGACACAACAATCACTCTGGTTAAATTGGAGTCAGGAGAATAGTGATTTTTTCAAATAAAGGTATGTATGCAGGGACACAACAGTCACTCCGGTCTGGTTAAATCTCAATAAGGTGTACTGTGATTTTTTCCAAGCACAGGTGTGCACTCAGGGACACAACAGTCACTCTAGTTAAATCACTGTCAGGAGGACAGTGATTTTTTCTTAATAAAGGTGTGCATGCAGGGACTGCAAATCCCTCTGGTTAAATCTCATTCAGGAGGACAGTGATTTTTTCCTAGCACAGGTGTGCATGCAGGAATACAACAGTCACTCTGCTTAAATCTCAGTCAGGGAAACAGTGATTTTTCCCTAGCACTGGTATGCATGCAGGTACACAACAGTCACTCTGGTCAGGTTAAATTTCAGTCAGGAGGACAGTGATTTTTTCCCCTAGCACAGGTGTGCATGCAGGAACACAACAATCACTCTGATTAAAATCGCAATAAGGAGGACAGTGATTTTTTGCTAATACAGGTGTGAGCAAAGGACACAGCAATCCCCTGGTTAAATCGCAGTCAGAAGGTTTGTGATTTTTTCATAGCACAGGTGTGCATGAGGGACGCAACAGTCACTCTGGTCTGGTTTAATTCAGTAAAGAGGACTGTAATTTTTTCCAATCTCAGGTGTGCACACAGGGACACTACAGTCACTCTGGTAAGATTGCAGTCAGGAGGACAGTGATTTTTTTCCTTGCACAGGTGTGCATGGAGGACACAACAATCACTCTGGTTAATCAGCAATAAGAAGGACAGTGATTTTTAGCTAGTACAGGTGTGCAGTGAAGGACACAGAAACCCCTGGTTAAATTGCAATCAGGAGGGCAGTGATTTTTTCCTAGCACAGGATTGCATACAGGGACACAACAGTCACTCTGGTTAAATCGCAGTCAGGAGGAAAGTGATTTTTTTCTAAATAAAGGTGTGCACGAGGGACACACAATAGTCACTCTGGTTAAATCTCAGGCAGGAGGATAGTGATTTTTCCTAAAACTGGTTTGCATGCAGGGACACAACTGTAACTCTGGTTAAATCTCAGTCAGGAGGACAGTGATTTTTCCTAGCACAGAGTTTGCATGCAGGGATATAACAATCACTCTGGTTAAAACGCAGTCAGGAGGACAGTTATTTTTTCCTAGCACAGGTCTGCATGCAGGGACACAACAATCACTCTGGTTAAATTGCAGTCAGGAGGACAGTGATTTTTCCTAGCACAGGATTGCATACAGGGACACAACAGTCACTCTGGTTAAATCACAGTCTGGAGACAGTGATTTTTCTAGATAAAGATGTGGATGCAGGGACACAACAAATACTCTGGTTAAATCTCAGGAGAACAGTGATTTTTTAAATAAAGATATGCATGCAGGGACGCACAGTCACTTTGGTTTGGTTAAATCTCAGTAAGGAGGACTATGATTTTTTCCAAGCACAGATGTGCACACAGGGATGCAACAGTCACTCTAGTTAAATCGCTGTCAGGAGGACAGTGATTTTTTTTAATAAAGGTGTGCATGCTGGGACGCAACAATCACTCTGGTTAAATCTCAGCCAGGAGGAGAGTGATTTTTCCCTAGCACAGGTGTTCATGCAGGAACACGACAGTCACTCTGGTTAAATCGCAGTCAGGAGGACAGTGATTTTTTTCCCTAACACAGGTATGCATGCAGGTACACAACAGTCACTCTGGCCTGGTTAAATCTCAGTGAGGAGGACAGTGATTTTTTCCTAGCACAGGTGTGCATGCAGGAACACAACAATTACTCTTCTTAAATCGCAATAAGGAGGACAGTGATTTTTTTGCCAGTACAGGTGTGCAGCAAAGGACACAGCAATCGCCTGGTTAAATCGCAGTCAGAAGGATTGTGATTTATTTCTAACTCAGGTGTGCATGCAGGAACACAACAGTCACTCTGGTCTGGTTAAATCTCAGTAAGGAGGACTGCAATTTTTTCCAATCACAGATGTGCACACAGGATACAACAATCACTCTGGTTAAATCGCAGTCAGGAGGACAGTGATTTTTTTTTCCTAGCAGAGGTCTGCATGCAGGAGACAGCAATCACTATGGTTAAATCGCAGTCAGGAGGACAGTGATTTTTTTCCCTAGCACAGGTCTGCATGCAGGGACACAACAATCACTGTGGTTAAATCGCAGTCAGGAGGACAATGATTTTCCTAGCACAGATTTGCAAGCAGGGACACAACAATCACTCTGGTTAAATCTCAGTCAGAGGACAGTGATTTTTCTAGCACAGATTTGCAAGCAGGGACACAACAATCACTCTGGTTAAATCTCATTCAGGAGGACAGTGATTTTTCCTAGCACAGATTTGCAAGCAGGGACACAACAATCACTCTGGTTAAATCTCAGTCAGGAGGACAGTGATTTTTCCTAGCACAGGTGTGCATGCAGGAACAAAACAGTAACTCTGGTTAAATTGCAATCAGGTGACAGTGATTTTTTTCTAAAAGGTCTGCACGAGGGACACAACAATCACTCTGGTTAAATCTCAGTCAGGAGGGCGGTGATTTTTTCATAGCACAGGTTTACATGCAGGAAGACAACAATCACTCTCATTAAATCGCAGTCAGGAGTACAGCGATTTTTTTCATGGCACAGGTGTGCATGCAGGAACACTACAATCACTCTGGTTAAATCGCAATAAGGAGGACAGTGATTTTTTAGCTCATACAGGTGTGGCACCAAGGACACAGCAATCCCCTGGTTAAATCGCAGTCTCAAGGATTGTGACTTTTTTCCTAGCACAGGTGTGCACTCAGGGATAAACAGTCACTCTGGTATGGTTGAATCTCAGTAAGGAGGACTGTAATTTTTTTAAATCACAGGTGTGCACACAGGGACACAACAGTCACTCTGGTTAAATCGCAGTCAGCAGGACAGAGATTTCTTTTCTAAATAAAGGTGTGCATGCAGGGACACAACAGTCACTTTGGTTAAATCACAGTCAGGAGGACAGTGATTTTTTTCTAAATAAAGGTGGTCACGTATGGACACAACAGTCACTCTGGTCAAGTTAAATTTCAGTAAGGGGACTGTGATTATTTTCCAAGCACAGGAGTGCACACAGGATACAACAGTCACTCTGGTTAAATCGCTGTCACAAAGACAGTGATTTCTTTTCTAAATAAAGGTGCGCATGCAGGTACACGATAATCACTCAGGTTAAATCTCAGTCAGCAGGACAGTGATTTTTCCTAGCACAGGTTTGCATGCAGGGACACAACAATCACTCTGGTTAAATTGTAGTAAGGAGAACAGTGATCTTTTCCTAGCGCAGGTTTTGATTCAGGGACAAAACAATCACACTGGTTAAATCTCAGTCAGGAGAACAGTGATTTTTCCTAGCACAGGTTTGCATACAGGGACACAACAGTCACTCTGGTTAAATCGTAGTCAGGAGGACTGTGATTTTTTCTAAATAAAGATTTGCATGCAGGGACACAACAATCACTCTGGTTAAATTGGAGTCAGGAGAATAGTGATTTTTTCTAAATAAAGGTATGTATGCAGGGACACAACAGTCACTCCGGTCTGGTTAAATCTCAATAAGGTGTACTGTGATTTTTTCAAGCACAGGTGTGCACTCAGGGACACAACAGTCACTCTAGTTAAATCGCTGTCAGGAGGACAGTGATTTTTTCTTAATAAAGGTGTGCATGCAGGGGCGCAACAATCCCTCTGGTTAAATCTCATTCAGGAGGACAGTGATTTTTTTCCTAGCACAGGTGTGCATGCAGGAATACAACAGTCACTCTGCTTAAATCTCAGTCAGGAAACAGTGATTTTTTCCTAGCACTGGTATGCATGCAGGTACACACAGTCACTCTGGTCAGGTTAAATTTCAGTCAGGAGGACAGTGATTTTTTCCCCTAGCACAGGTGTGCATGCAGGAACACAACAATCACTCTGATTAAAATCGCAATAAGGAGGACAGTGATTTTTTGCTAATACAGGTGTGAGCAAAGGACACAGCAATCCCTGGTTAAATCGCAGTCAGAAGGTTTGTGATTTTTTTTTTCATAGCACAGGTGTGCATGCAGGGACTCAACAGTCACTCTGGTCTGGTTTAATTCAGTAAAGAGGACTGTAATTTTTTCCAATCTCAGGTGTGCACACAGGGACACTACAGTCACTCTGGTAAGATTGCAGTCAGGAGGACAGTGATTTTTTCTAAATAAAGGTGTGCATGCAGGTACACAACAATGACTCTGGTTAAATCTCAGTGAGGAGGACAGTGATTTTTCCTAGCAGAGGTTTGCATGCAGGGACACAACAATCACTTTGGTTAAATCGAGTCAGGAGGACAATGATTTTTCTAAATAAAGGTGTGCATGCAGGATGCAACAATCACTCTGGTTAAATCTCAGTCAGGAGGACAATGATTTTTTCCCAGCACAGATGTGCATGCGAGAACACAACAGTCACTCTGGTTAAATCGCAGTCAGGAGGACAGTGATTTTTTCCTAACACATGTGTGAATGCAGGTACACAACAGTCACTGTGGTCTGGTTAAATCATAGTCAGGATGACAGTGATTTTTTCTAAAGATTTGCATGAGGGACACAACAATCACTCTGGTTAAATCTCAGTCAGGAGAACAGTGATTTTTCTAGCACAGGTTTGCATGCAGGGGACGCAACAATCACTCTGTTTAAATCGCAGTCAGGAGAACAGTGATTTTTCCTAGCACAGGTTTGCATGCAGGGACACGACAGTCACTCTGGTTAAATCTCAGTCAGGAGGACACAGATTTTTTCTAAATAAAGGTGTGCATGCAGGGACACAAAAATCCCTTTGGTTAAATGGCAATTCAGGACAGTGATTTTTTCCCTAACACAGGTGTGCATGCAGGGCACAAAAGTCACTCTGGTTAAATAGCAGTGAGGAAGACAGTGTTTTTCCTAGCACAGTTGTGCATGCAGGAACACAACAGTCACTCTGGTTAAATCGCAGTCAGGAGGACAGTGATTTTTTCTTAACACAGGTTTGCATGCAGGGATACAACAGTCACTCTGGTTAAATTGCAGTCAGGAGGACAGTGATTTTTTCTGAATAAAGGTCTGCACGCAGGACACAACAATCACTCTGGTTAAATCTCAGTCAGAGGAGAGTGATTTTTCCTAGAACAGGTTTGCATGCAGGGACACAACAATCACGCTGGTTAAACTGCTGTCAAGGGGACAGTGTTTTTTCTAGCACAGGTGTGCACACAGGAAACAACAGTCACGCTGGTTAAATCACAGTGAGGAATACTGTGATTTTTCTTCTAACACTGGTGTGCATGCAGAGACACAACAATCACTCTGGTTAAATCTTGAGTCAAAGTACAGTGATTTTCTTTTCCATAACACAGGTGTGTATGCAGGAACACAACAATCACTCTGTAAATCTAATAAGGGAGGACAGTAATTTTTAGCTAGTACAGATGTGCCATCAAGGACACAGTAATCTCTCTGGTTAAATCGCAGTCAGGAGGACAGTGATTTTTCCTAGCACAGGTGTGCATGCAGGGACCAACAGTCGCTCTGGTCTGGTTAAATCTCAGTAAGGAGGACTGTGAATTTTTCCAAGCACAAGTGTGTACACAGGGATACAACAGTCACTGGGTTAAATTGCTGTCAGGAGGACAGTGATTTTTTCTAAATAAAGGTGTGCATGCAGGGATGCAACAATCACTCTGGAAAAATCTTACTCAGAAGGACAGTGATTTCTTTTCCTAGCACATGTGTGCATGCAGGAACACAACTGTCACTCTGGTCTGGTTAAATTTCAGTCAGGAGGACAGTGATTTTTTCCTTGCACAGATGTGCATGCAGGAACACATGAATCACGCTGGTTAATTGCAATAAGGAGGACAGCAAATTTTTAGCTAGTACAGGCATGCCACCAAGGATACAGCAATCCCCTGGTTAAATCACAGTCAGAAGGATTGTGATTTTTTTCCTAGCACAGGTATGGATGCAGGGACACAACAGTCACTCTGGTCTGGTTAAATCTCAGTAAGGAGGACTGAAAGTTTTTCCAATCACAGGTGTACACACAGGGACACATCAGTCACTCTGGTTAAATCGCAGTCAGGAGGACAGTGATTTTTTCTAAATAAAGGTGGTGCATGCAGGACACAACAGTCACTCTGGTGAAATCCCAGTCAGGAGAACAGTGATTTTTTCCTATCACAGGTGTGCATGTAGGGACACAACAGTTAGTCTAGTCTGGTTAGGTCTCAGTAAGGAGGACAGTGATTTTTCAAGCAGGAGGTGTGCGAACAAGTACACAACAGTCATTCTTGTTAAATCTCAGTCAGGAGGACAGTGATTTTTTCCTAGCACAGGTGTGCATGTAGGAACAGAACAGTCACTCTGGTTAAATCGCAGTCAAGAGGACAGTGATTTTTTCTAAATAAGGTGTGCATGCAGGGACACAACAATCACTATGGTTAAATCACAGTCAGGAGAACAGTTATTTTTCCTAGCACAGGTTTGCATGCAGGGCACACAATCACTCTGGTTAAATTTCAGTCAAGTGCGTGAGTTTTCTTCCTAGCACTGCTGTGCGATGAGACACAACACTCCCTCTGGTTAAATCTCAGTAAGGAGGACTGTGATTTTTCCAAGCACAGGTGTGCACACAGGGACACAACAGTCACTCTGGTTAAATCTCAGTCAGGAGGACATTGATTTTTTGTAAATTAAGATGTGCATGCAGTGACACAACAGTCACTCTGGTCTGGTTGAATCTCAATAAGGAGGACTGTGATTTGTTCCCAAGCACAGGTGTGCACACAGAGGCGCAACAGTCACTCTGGTTAAATCGCTGTCAGGAGGACAGTGATTTTTTAAATAAAGGTTTGCAAGCAGGAACGATAACAATGACTCTGGTTAAATCTCAGTCAGGAGGACAGTGATTTTTTCCTAGCACAGGTGTGCATGCAGGAACACAACAGTCACTCTGGTTAAATCGCAGTCAGGAAGACAGTGATTTTTTTTCCCAGCACAGATGTGCATGCAGGTACACAACAGTCACTCTGGTCTGGTTAAATGTCAGTCAGAGGACAGTGATTTTTCATAACACAGGTATGCAGAGAGGGACACAACAGTCACTCTGGTCTGGTTAAGTCTCAGTCAGGAGGACAGTGATTTTTTTCCTAGCACAGGTGTACACATAGCTACACAACAGTCACTCTGGTTAAATCACAGTTGTGAGCTGCAGTGATTTTTTTTTTTTCTAAATAAATTGTGCATGCAGGGACACACCAATCACTCTGGTTAAATCTAGGTCAGGAGGACAGTGATTTTTTCCTAGCACAAGTTTGCACATAGGGACACAACAACCACTCTGGTTAAGTCTTGGTCAGGAGGACAGTGATTTTTTCCTAGCTGAGGTGTGCATGCAGGGATACAACAGTCACTCTGGTCTGGTTAAATCTCATTCAGGAGGACAGTGATTTTTTCCCCTAGCACAGGTCTGCATGTAGGGACACACAACAATCACTGTGGTTAAATCCAGTCAGGAGGACAGTGATTTTTTTTCTAAATAAAGGTTTGCTGACAGGAACACAACAGTCACTCTGGTTAAATCTCAGTGAAGAGTACAGTGATTTTTCCTAATACATATGTGCTGAGAGGGACACAAACAGTAATCACTCTGTTTCAAGAGCAGTCAGGAAAGTAATGTTTTTCTTAAGAAAATACAGAGCACTGGTCCAGTGATTTTTACTGAACACAAGTGTGCCTTCTAAATTGCTGCTACCTCTCCCCACACAAGCCTCCAAACCACTACTTCTGTGTTAAAACTAAATACTTATAGTAAAGAATGCAGGAGAAGAACAACATAAAAATTACTGTCTGGGGTTTGGGCACTCACAAACACCATTTTGAAGAAATGTGACCACCAAAATGATATTTTATATTATGTTATATTTTGATGTTGACTCCAGGCTGCTACAACAAGCACAAACTCTGCTCTCTAAGTCTCTCTCCAACACACTATACTCAGAGAATGACCAAACTAGGTTCTCATCGGCAGTTCAGCAACATGTGACCTCCTATTTCATGTTACATTGCAAAATTTGAATACTATACAAAACTTTGATGGCAAAGTTCCAGTTTCATGGATCTGAGATACTTGATTATTTGAATTAACATGCATCGAATTTGAAAATCCACAAAACTGCAAATAGAACATGAAGTGCAACTTCGAACTGTGGAAAACTTCACAGATTGGTTAAAATGCATGAAACTTTTACGTGGAGTGAATTTTGCAACTTCTCACATCTCTAGTTGTCATGCATACTCTTCTATGTATATTTAAAGGAACATTCCTTAAACCCTTTTTCTGTATACAGTACCTGTAAAGTTTGTAGAACAATTATTCCTTCTCTCCCCTCTTACACCCCAGTTTCATCCTAATTTAATTTTAAATGAAGTTGCTTCACTCTGTTCTGCCTTGGTGTGAAACCTTTTGACTCCATTGCAAGATCATGACCAGATTCATGCAAGGCAACATGCAAGTCAAAGATGCTTAATCGCACAATCCAGCAGAAGTGCTACTCTATCAGCCAGTTCTTTTGGCTGTCTTCTGAAGTCCCATTGTTCTTGCCTTCTGCTAGCATCAAACTTTTTAAGGTTCAAGGTAAGTTGCCTATGTTTTCTGTTGTTTAAAGTTTGTCTGAGCTGGAAAGAAATGCTTTCCTTATACATACACAAATAAGAAAACTAAGGGTCCACAGCCCACTGGTTCTGACAACAAGCATGTAGGGTTTCAGCACAGAGATAGTAGGAGATATCATATTGTATATAGCAGACCATATCATATATACAGTAGCCTCCATTTTTATTAAGAAATTAACAGTAGAAATTACATTCTTAAAACTGCAAGGTAGTTTGTGGCACTCTATAGACAGTTTCCAGGTACTGAGTTTCAGGTCCAGCACTTGTGCAAACAAAAAAACAATTGGATTCTAACCCAGGAATCCCTCACTTAGTGTTCACACTTTAGCATCATCTTTCTGTGTGAGAGTGATGCCCAGGAGATGGAACCATATGCTAATTAGCTAACTTAGAATTACGGTTCAACTAAGGAAAGACCCAAGTGCATGTAAGTCTTATAGAACCATTCCTTACTCCCAATAGACCTTAAGATTTACAATGCAATCCTGACATCCAGGGTGCATGGGGTGGTGCAATATCTAGTCACCCTGGATCAAACAGTTTTATTAAGGGATGGAACCTGCATGATAATATGTGGCACCTCCTTAATATTCTAGCAGCACAGCGCTCCACAAATGTACTACAGATGGCAGTCTCCATGGATGTGGAGAAGGCTTTGACCAGGTTGACTGAGCTTACCTCCAACACACCCTGGAGGCAATGGGATTTGGCCCTAAATTCTTTGACTGTGTTTCTCCCTTAGGTAGAAGAACCTAGCAGGGTTGCCTTCTTTTCCTGTTGCTGTTTTTCCTATGTATAAAGCCCCTAGCAGTCGCAATAAGGACAAATGTAGACACTACGGGAAGTGAAGGTGGACAGTTAGAAAATAAAAATGCTTGCTTCAATAGGACGATTCTCTTTTTTTCATTTGAGATCCCCAGCACTGTCCCAGTCCTTTGGAGGAGCTGCAGACCTTCAGCAACATCTCTTGCTTTAAAATTAATTATGGCACGTCTAAAGCACAATTGTTTCAAAGGTTTGCCTGCCTGACCTTAGAAAATTTTCCTTTTAAAGAGATCCACCAATATAAATGAAATGCCCTGCACCTGAAATATAGGTGCCTTACTACAGGAGTCCAACATTTGCAGATGTGAAAATATTATTCAGTAAGAAAAATTATATCCTTTGTAAAATTCATGAAACCAGGTCCCACGGACTTCCTGGTTATAAGTGTCACCACGCTCCGCCCCTGCACTCACTAACGTGTTGATGAGATGCCAGTGAGATCATGTCATCATGTTAGTGAGCGAGGTGAGTGTGGGTGGCACTTATAACTGGGCAGTCCATGGGAGCTGGTTTCGAATGTATTTAAGGTTATAGCTTTTTTTCTTACTGAATAATATTTTCACATCTGTACAATTTATCACTCCTGAGGAGTTAAGGCACCTGTATTTCAGGTGTAGGGGCTTTTCTTAGTGAATCTCTTTATGTGGGCCTCAAGAAACATGTTCAGACATCTAGGCATCAAGATAACTTTCAGACTGGCAAAACATTACACACTGAATTACTTTCTCCTGTTGGATGTGATTACTAAAGATCTGAATGTAAAGGCCAGCTCATTGTCCCTAGGTGGAAAAACTGAAGCCTTTAAAATGAATATATTTCACCACCCATGTTGTTCCTGTCCCTCCCTATTATGCTCTCTAATACCTTCTAGGTGTGGCTAAGAAGCTAATAATTTAGTTTTTGTGGCAGGGACATAGGATTTGTATGGGTATCAGTACTTTCTGCCTCTCAAAGACAAAGGTGTACTGGGACTGTCCAATTTTGAGCATTACTATCTGGCAGCTCAGGCAGCACAAGTGATCTAATCACAGTAGTGGAACAAAACTAGACTTTGGGTGATATGCACTGGAGAATAAGGTGAAGCTGCACTACTATGCACCCTACCAACAGCTAAGCTGACCCCCTGCCATTGAGGTGCATTACAAATCCCTGGACTAGACAGTCCCCATGGACAGAAAAAAATTAGGCAAATCACCCATACCCCAGATTAAATAGGCCTGCTTATCACTATTGTGGGAGATCCAGAATTTGACTCAGTGTATAAAGACTCCAGCTTTGCCTGAAGGAATAGGCTAGCTCTCATCAACCACACTAACTTAAATGGAGTGGTCATTGTCTCCTTTGCACATCAAAGGTTACCTATGGACTTCCCAAAACAGACCTCGTTACAATTTCACCATTACCTAAATACTGACAGACACCTGTGACTATTCACTAGACCACTAACAGAGTGGGAGGATATCCTCTGTTGGTCAGTACCTACTCCAGTCATATGCATGTTCCTGTACTCGGGCTTCAGAACGGTGATCCCTTTATTCTCTTCCTGCCAAATGTACCTGCATAGCACTTGACGCTGTGTACTTGTTTAGGTTACTGTACTTGTTTTTGTAATTCTTCCCTGCCTTGAGCTGCCTTGCACTCCTTTGCTCAGTCTGATGTTATGTTCATTGATGGATGTACAGTTCATTGCTCAGTTTTGACCTGTATCTGTTTCACCCCAAATGTTTATGTATGCCATGGCTGATACTATGTTTGTACATTCCAAGGTTGTCACTGTTGTACTGGAACGCATTGTTAACTAAAACTGCTTGTATTCTCCGGATCATGCCTGAAAATCGCAAATGTTTATCTAGTGCACCTTACCCAGTAAACTAAAAATAAATAAATAAATAAATGTCCAAGGTAAATATATCTCAATGGTCTATAAAGTGTAATAATCAGCCAGCAACCCAACCATGGTAGGGGTCAAATAGAAATGGGAGGAGGAGTGTGGGAACCCATTCCTGATCTAGAATGGAAAAACTTTTGAATGAAGGTTGGAAAGTTACTGCATCCTCCACTTGGCAGGAATTTTGATGAAACCAACCACCATCACAGTACATTTCTGGAGAGGAGCCACAGATTGGTGCTGGAGAGGATGTGGGAAAACAGGAGAACTACCACATATTCTGCCAATGTGCTAGAGTGCAAGAATTCTGGTCTCAGGTCCAAACTGAGATAAGCAGGATCTGGGCCTGAAAGCCACCTGGACTTTAAGATCTGTGTCCTGGATCTTTCACCATGTTGGGGGCAGGGGACACATGGAGGTTTTCAGTGTATGTGTGTGTGAACCTTAAAGGGCTCACGTCTTACTGTTTATCACTCGTCCCTACCCATGCTGGCTGAATGGCAAACAAGGGTAAATACAATCATGGATATGAAAGGATTACAACCACACTAAGGCTTATCACAGAAACATTTCTTGAAAAAGGACTAAGTGGAGTGTAACAGCCCCTCTTGTCTCACTCACCTGCACTACCCCAGAGCCCTCGGGGTCCTCATCGTATCTCCACAAGGGTCCGGGCCTGAGTCCTAGCCGGATCACCAAAGGTGACTGGTGCCTCCACTTGGGGCAATGTACAGCCTCCTGTGGGCAAGACAGGTTTCCACCCCAGGAACAATGATATATCCCTTAGTGACTGACCCTCTGGCACAGTTATATCAAGACCCCACCACGCAATAACGATAATGAAAGCACAAACACTTATGTAAGATGGCAAACAACAATCCCTCTTTATTTAAAATGATCTAAGACAGAGGAGGTGAGGGCTACTCCTCGAGCCTCCATAAAATCAGGCACACAACCCAGTATGAGCTCTGCCCCGGTTGCACCCAGAACATTCCCAGAATAGTAGTACCCTACTGCTCTCAGTTGCAGGCCTGCAGTCTCTCACTGGGGCCTCGTGAGTTCAAAGAAAATCAGTCTGTCATTAGGGTGGGTTCTTTCCCCAACCCTCCTAGCTGATGCAAACAAAGAATCCCCAGAGCTGCAGTTCGGGGTACTCACGGCTTCCCAGGAGGGTGATGGTCTCCCTGATTCAAGGATATGCATGGAGGGTGGAGGAGGCACTGTTCTTCACCTGCCTGGCCTTTCCAGCTTTGCCTGAGGGCCTTTGTAACAGTATTCACCAGGCAGGCTTGTTCATCCTTCTACCTCTCTGGCGTCCACTGCAGCAGTGGATTCAAGGGCCCTGCATGGAGCAGTCCTCAAAGCCTAAGGCTCACTTTAACTGTCCCTTCCAGTCAGTCAGTCATCCCCAGTCCCTCAGGAAACCTCCTGCTCTCACTCCTCTCCAGCAGCTCTCCTTTCTCCTCCCTTGCTTCCTGGAGGGGTAGCCAGAGAGCCAACAACCCAGCAGGCAGCCTTTATAGCTGCCTTTTCTCTGGTCCCAGTTTGTTTGTCTTTTCTCCCAGCTCTCGGCCCTCCCTCTCAGTCTCTCTCTCCTTTGTTCCCCGTCACTCCATTCATGCTCTTTTTCCTTGGCCCTCTGCAGGTAAGCCCATTTTGGGGGCTTACATGAGGCTACACATGCATCCACTCTTCCCAAGGTTAGATGAGTTGAGGGCTAGACCCCCGTCAGGAAGCTGAAGGAGTCCCACCCTGCCCACAGGGTTCAACTACCACCGTGTTCATGTCTGCTGAAGAGCAGCCAGCTGGATTTTCATTAAGAATCACCTTCCCTGAGTTTTATGATGACATGGACACAATGAGAACAGACATAAATAAACTGTTTCAGTTTACTGTTAATTAGTTATACTGTATTTATCATATATAGTCCAAAAACTGTGCATCTTAGGTTGAAGACATTATGAGGCCTGTGTGTACTGGTTTACATACAACTTTGGATTGTTGAGACATGTATGCTTTGACCTGACAAAGTGTGATTTGTGTAGGGAACAAAATGGTATCATTGCATGTATGGTAATCTTGTTGCATACTGCTTCAAAAGATATTCAATAAACTTGAAGTTTAAAAAAAGAATGAAGGTTCAAACTCTGCACTCTGGTCACACTCACTCTAGGCTCTAATGGCAGATTTGTTTCTCTGCCTGAACAGAACAGTCCTTCAAGTACAGTTCCTGTGTTCCAGTCTCCGGAAGCAATTTCTTCCTTTATTTCAAATGCTTATTTACAAAATCATTTAGTTTTCATTAGAAAATGGGTACCTTAAAAGCTACATTCTGATTGGCTGAAACACCCTTAAACCCAAGCTGTTATTTCTTAACAATGCCCAGTGAAAAACAAGTGCCAGTTTAGGGTGCCCCATTACTACGGTATCATTGGGCACCCCAAACTTGCAGGCATATTTTCTCTCCTTAGTTAGTGAACAGTCCCACCTGGGCCCCACCACCCTGTACAGAAATGCTACTGACAGCCTGATACTGCCTCCTGAGTTGCCTCTGTTCCTCCTCACCACCGGAAAAAAACATCCATTTTAAATGCTTACCTTTGTTTTACAGTGCTGACTCCTCAACCTCCCTCAAACTAAACCTTCCGATCTTCTGGGTCCGCGTTTTCCTTCACAGAATGAAGTGTGCTTCCTATCAAGTCAACGCTCACTTTTAAACCTAGCTGCAGACTAGTGCCACACTTGTAAGCCCATCCCAAATTTTTTATTTATTTATTTAGTTTTTGTTTACGGGTAAGTGCACTAGCCAGCAGGTGACTATTTTCAGGCACGACCGGAGCTACAGGAACAATACAAAGCACAATTTCAATGACAATGAGGCAGAGTTACAGAATCAAGGTACACTGAAATATCACAACTTGTTTACAGAAAGAACAGGAGAAAAAGGGTAATGGTGCTGGGACAGACCTCAGGGATTATATTGGCAGACATGGCAGGAGGAAGGGGGACAATGGTGAAAATGGGGCTAAGGATAAATGACTATGCCCTGACAGTTTCCTGACAGGTAACAGGGGCTAGGAACCAGACTACTAGGTTCGTTCACTAGCTAGCAATATAAAGGAAGGCGGGCGGGACGAAATACGGTGAAACCTTGCGGCATCAGCGGCTGAAAGGTAAAAAATGTCTGGACTGCTGGTTCTATAACTGGGCATAGGAGCTGAGCTTCTGTCAGAGTATGAAGGGACTTTCCGGCTTTTGCGGTAGCTGGCTGGGGAGCTGAAACAGGGCTTGTGGAACCTCTCTCCAGCTTCAGTATATTCAAGAGGCAGGGGTCAGGGGTGAAAGTATGGCAATTTCATGGCTTTTGCGGCCATGTGAGCGTGGAAAGTGCCCAGGCTCACGGTTCTGATCCGGCATGGGATCGGTGCTCCGTCCGGAGGTGGGGGAGTTCTGGTGGTCCAGTGGTAGTGGAAGCAGAAACACATCATTCCTGTAATAGGTCTGAAGAGGGGCAATAGGAGCCAGGCTGACCGTACTGGGAAAATGGAGAGAAGCCTACAGGGGAGTGGGGGCTGAGCCGAAAGTAGGGAAAGTTGCTGAAGATTCGGTCTGGTGCGGTGGGACTTAGTGGCTTTGCGGCAGAAGGCTGGGACCTGAGACTGGGCTCATGGAACCGCTCACCGGCATGAGTTTGTCACAGGGCGGGGGTGAGGTGAGTCTGGCAATGGCGGCTTTAGCGGCCGAGAGTGCGGAAAGGTGCCCGGACTCATGGTTCTGTTACCGGGTGAGGGCTCGCGCTGAGTCGGGGGTGGGTGGGGAGTACAGTGGTCAGAGGTTTAGAGGCTGAGACCTGAGTTGTACCAGTACCGAATACACAACATAACTTAGCACAATATATAAGTTCATGTTTAAACAGCAGTAAACGGCAAACAGTGTAAGAGGCAAAGGCAGGGTGCAGTCATTACGCATAGTAGAGGCATAACAGTAA
This sequence comes from Neoceratodus forsteri, assembly GCA_016271365.2. Taxonomy (NCBI): domain Eukaryota; kingdom Metazoa; phylum Chordata; order Ceratodontiformes; family Ceratodontidae; genus Neoceratodus; species Neoceratodus forsteri. Next base: position 1,166,754,345 of record CM028129.1, on the reverse strand, counting down.
GGTCTAATTTCTTATACCATAAAACATAAAAAAGTGCAATAGGCTACTTAACGAGAGGGTAGATGGGGAAGTATAGGCAATCAGCAGATTGATAGGTAGGGAAGAGATAGTAGGGAGAGCGAGTGTTAGGAGAGGGATTCAGCATAAGAGGGAGGATTAGGTAGGAGAAAAGGTGGCGTGGAAGTACAGGCTCAGGTAGGGTTGTAGCAGGCACATTGGTCCTTTGTAGCCAGGTGATCACATAGTGCAGCTTGAAAGAGGTAGTGTGAGGATGCATGTCTTAGGTCAAGTGGCAGCATGTTCACACATTTGTGGGGCGGTATGCCTGAAGCGCACAGACTCCTTCAAGATGTGGCAGCGGGGAACTTTCAGGAGAGATTTGTCTGATGATCTCAGTTCACGAAGAGGAAGCGGGCTGAAGCAGCTCAGCTAGTGATGCTGGTCTGTCCATTCTGATGATGGAGTCGAGAGGCAGCCTAGATAGTAAAGTCTAGTGGCGGAGGAAGAGAGCCAGTCTAGGTCTCTGTAGAGTTGGTAGTGATGCTTGAGCCGGGGGCCTTTGAAGCATACCGGCAGACATTATTGGTGACATCCCATTTTGCAGGGTAGTTTTATGAGCAATAGTCAGGATGGGAGCACCGTGAGTTAGAGTGGGTAGGAGGATTCTTCTGGCAATGGCCAGCTGGCAGCAGGTGTTAAGCATATAGCTGGTTCTGTAGGCAGCCCCAGTTTGCAGTTCACAGTTTGCAGGTTTCTTGAATATGCAGGTTCAGGTCCAGGGTTTGGTCAAGTAGTATGCCAAGATAGTGGAAAGTGCTGACAACCTCAAGAGGGTCCCATCCAAGTCCAGGATTATTAAAGGAGAAGAGCAGGATCTTAGCTTATGGGCAGTGCCTTGTAGCATAGCTTTGGTTTTGCTGGAGTTCAGGATAAGGCGATGGGAGTTAAGCCAGTGTTGAGCAGTGTTGAAGGCAGAGGTAAGCGTCACACTTAGGTGGTCTATATTATCCATGTTAGCATAGATGACCAGGTCATCTGCATGGAGAAGAAGAGGACAGGATACTATGCTGCTAGGAAGGTTGTTAATGAACAATGAGAACAGGAGAGGGCCGAGTATTGAGCCTTGTGGCACTCAATGTTGATAGTGGTGCTGCCAGAGATTGCAGAGTTAAGTTTGACAGCTTGGGTCCTATCTGTTAGGTAGATTCTGAACCAGCTCATTACAGGAGATGAGAAGCCAAGTTTTTGGAGGGTGGACAGGAGTAAGGGGTGGTCCACGAGATCGAAAGCCTTGGTGAGGTCAAGGAAAACAGCCCCAGTGAGCTGACCTTTGTCCATGTTTGTGAGAGTGTCAGAGGTGAGTTTGGCTAATGCAGTTTTGGAGCTGTGATTTTTCTGAAACATGTTGTGCTTCACATAGCAGTTTTGAGGTTTCAAGGTACTCAATAGTCTGAGTAGCTACAAGCTTTTCTAAATTTTGCTGAGGACCAAGAGAATCGCTATTGGTCTATAATTTGAGATTTCATTCTTATTTCCCTTTTGAAGATGGGAGTAATTCTAGCAGACTTCAGATATCTGGAACAGTACCATTGGAGGAGACAGTGTGAACACCTTGGCTAGTGGATAGGAGATGAGATGAGCAGCTGCCTTTAGAAGGCGTGGTTCCAGAGAGTCAGATCCAGGGCTGGTGCTGTCAGATATGTTGTTTAGTAGTTTAAAGACTTGCGTTCTGGACACAGCTTTGAAAAGAAGGGCTTGATTGCTTGAGGCAAAGGTTTATTGGTGAGGGGCAGGCTGGATCACTAGTAGCAGAGGGCTGAGGTGCAGCAGGTGCAGTTGGTAGTGTAGATGTGTAAGGAGACAGATCAGAGAACAGTTTATTGAAGCATTTGCTATGGTGGGGAGTCATTACAGTGGATGCCATCTAGTATCATTTCCGAGGGTTACAGATTGGTGGGTACCAAGGAAGGTCTTGATGTGACCCCAAAATTTGCGGGATCATGTGCAGAGCTGGCTAGCAGATTCTGGCAGTATTTGCTTTTGCAAGCCTAACTGCTTTTGCAGGAGCTTCTGTGTTGCTTATAGATTACGTGATCCGTGGGTAGACCAGTGGATTTGAAGTGCTTCCATAGATTATCCCTGGTTCTGATTTGTCAGAGAAGATCCTTATGGAGCCATCTTGTTTGTTGACCCCTGACCCTTCTCTCTGCACTTTAGGTGCATGCCTATTTTGTATATCTCTGAAACTGGTCAGGAACACATCTAGGGCATCTTCAACTTTTGTTGCTTGGTAGATTCGGACAAATCGATGTTGGATCGTCTAGGAGAAAAGCGTTTAGATCCATATGTGCAAAGTTGGTGAATGTGACCAGGCGGGACAGAGGAGAGGGTGATGGGCCAGGCGCCAGTGGCAGATAGTGGGTGAATGGTCAGTTATAGCATCAGCCAGGACGCATGCCCTTGTCATATGATCAGGTCTGTTTGTGAGGATCCAGTCTAACAGCATACCTGATTGGGAGTTAATCATCCTGGTGTTCTCAGTTATTAGCTGGTAGAAGTTAAGACCTTGGACTAGAGATGCCAGAGTGCTATGAGACGGGCCCAACCAGTTTAGATTTACATCACCAAGTATGATGGCCTCATTCATGTTAATCGCTTGTGATGTTTGTTGGAGTAGTTCCTGGAAACTTTCCACCCCTCAGGTGGGTGGATTGTAGAGACATATTATGTGAAGATTTTTCTCACCAAGTGACAAGGTTACGTGTAAGGACTCACAGAGCCGTTGGGGTTTTTGACAGAGCCATTTTTATATTGAGGAGGGTTTTATGGTAAATGGCTACACCCCACCCCATTTAGACCCTGTCCTGTCCTTCCAGATAATAGAGTATCCAGGTAGGTTACTGGGCATCCAGGATACGCAGGTTTAAGCCATGTTTCCGTGAGGCATAGAATGTCAGGACCAACCACTTTGATCCAAGCCTCAAGTTCAGCCAGATGGCCCAGAAGACTTCTTATAGTCATGTGAGCAATTAGAAGCCTTTTTGACTTGCTATGAGTGTTGATCAAGGTGCTGTTGTAGGGAGGGCCAGGATTAAGTTCCACATCGCCTGTCAGCAGTAGTAATAGAGGGCTAAGAATTTAAGCAGAAGCCTGTGTAGAGTATAGGAGGATTTTGGTTTCTTCCTTTGCAGATGGTAGTTTGTGAGAACCAGGTATGTGCATCCTTTTTAAGAAGAAAGTAGTGCAAGGCAGGTTTAGAGTAATATTTGTTGAGAAGTAGGTTAGAGAAACTAAAGTCACTGAGTGATGGGGTGTCATGGTGTATGACCTGAGGTAGAGACAGAGATTTTGTTTAGGCCAAGCAGGAGAAAAGGCAGAGCATGGGGATTAGTACCTTTAGTCTACCACACGCGGAGGTGGCAGACCCCGTGGAGGAGGAACATGATAGCACTAAAGTTGGAGAGGAGCAAAGTTAGAAAGTGCAACAGGAGGTAAGGAGAAAGGTTAGAGGGTGAAACAAAGGAATGTATGAAGGGGTTTAGGGAGGTTCATGTCAAAAGTATGGTAGGTTTGAGAGAGCAAAGACTCTGTGAGGGAGAGTAGCCCAAGTAAGGTGGAGAACTGCAGGCAAATGCTGTCTGGCAGTGTGTGGGACCAACGCCCTCAGTGGTTAGAGGTATAAGGAGCCAATGGGAAAGTGGACACTTAGTCATATGACCAGCAGGAGCCTATATAGCTAAAGGTTGACCAGGGTGGGTGAGGTGGGGCGGGCGAGTGTTCTCCAGAGGAGCTGCAACACTAGCCATAAACGGCTCACCGCTAGCGGGAGCGTGGCTGCTCACCACGGTAAACGCGCTCACGGGTCCCGGAGCACGCTTAGGGCAGTCCAAAGTCCAGATAACAGGGTGAAAACAGCCGCTTTCAGTGACAGGTGGAACCAGCTAGAGCCACCAACCCCTACTGGAGAGAGCGGGTGGGTAAAATCGTGAGAACACCTCGCTTTAGCGCCTTTAGCGGCATCGAGGTCCCAGTGAGCGGCCGAGCTCCTGGTTCCCTTCTGGGCGGGCATGCGTGGGCGGCCCCTTTCAACAGGCTTCCTGGAGGAGCGCGAGCTTTTCTTCCAAGGGGACCGCTGGGCAAGCGGTGACCCCTTGAGGCTTTCTTTTGTGTGCGGGCGGAGGGTCTCAGGTCCGGGAGGAGTAGGTCCGGCCCGTGGCTTGGAGAGGTCCTAAGGAGAGTAGCAGGAGAGGCAGTTATAGGCAAGCAAGGTAAAGCAGGACAAAAGAAAGGGCGGAGGTGAGAAAAAGTGGAGATTAGCTAGAGGAGAGAAATTACAGTTTTCAGGCAGCTTGTTCTCTAGGGTTTTAGGTTTACAGCAGTGCTAACAACAGACTACGCATTCAAAATAGAGAAAAGGCAGGAAGAGAGCAGTTTGCAGCAGAGGGCGATTTAGGCCAATTTACAGAATTAGGTAGCTGGATTAAGACTTTAACTTAAATTGAAACAAGTAGTCACTGATTCACAGTAAAGTACACCAGGCAAAGGTCAAAAAATGTTCACCAGAGGAGCTATAACACTAGCAGGAACGGCTCGCCACTAGTGGGGGAGCGTGGCTGCCTGCCACGGTAAATGGCGTTCACAGTCCCGGAGCACATTTAGGGCAGTCCAAAGTCCAGATAACAGGGTGAAAACAGCCGCTTTCAGTGACAGGTGGAACCAGCTAGAGCCACCAACCCTACTGGAGAGAGCGGTGGGTAAAATCAGTGAAGCGTACCTTCACGGCTTTAAGCGCCTTTAGCGCACGAGGTCCCAGTGGCGGCGAGCTCCTGGTTCCCTTCCTGGGGGCATGCAGCGGAGTGGCACCTTTCCACAGGCTTCCTGGAGGAGCACGGCTTTTCTTTGGCTGGGACCGCTGGACAAGCGGTGACCCTGAAGCTTACTTGTGTGCGGGCGGAGGGTCCTCAGGTCTGGGGAGCAGGTCCGAAGCCCCGACAGGCTTGGAGAGGTCCTATGGCTTTAGTGCCTTTAGCGGCACGAGGTCCCAGTGAGCGCCGAGCTCCTGGTTCCCTCTGGGCGAGCGGCGGAGCGGCTCTTCAACAGGCTTCCTGGAGGAGCATGGCTTTTCTCCGGCAGGGACCACTGGGCAAGCGGTGAACCCTGAGGCTTTTTGTGTGTGCAGAGGGTCCTCAGGTCTGGGAGCAGGTCTAAGCCCCGGCAGGCTTGAGAGGTCCATGAATACAGAGGTACCTGTCTCTAAAGATCAGTTGGCTACATTTGTCCCATTCTCACAGAGTGTTGTTCAATGAATATGTGTGTGTGTGTGTGTGTGTGTGTGTGTGTGTGTGTGTGTGATGAAGCAGGAGGGAAAGCTAATTGGAAAACAGTATTAAAAATACACAGCAGCGCCTTGTCTATATGTGTGACCAAGCAGGAGGATGACCTAACTGGAAACAAAATAAATAAATAAAAACAGCAGTGCCCTCCAGTGGTGATTCCAGCAGTTCATAGTACAGGGATGATTTTACTACAAACATTACTTTTATTTGGATTTTATATATATTTTTTAAAATGCCACCTATAGCCCATTTTCTAGGTGCAATAATACCCTCCAGGGTGGGCATTATTGGAATATAACAGACCTTCCAGGGCTTTAAGGCCCTCCTGCTTGTGGCATCAGGCCTCATTACGACCTGGGTGGTCTGGTTATATCTCAATAACGCCACCCTGGGGGATATTATTGCTTATATAACTCAGAATTAGTTTAGGTTTTTGTAAATATTACTTATGAGAGACCCACCTGTTTCAAGATGGCCACCAGGATGGGTATGCTGCCTGTCTAAGTTTTGAGTTAGGCAAACTTTATGCTGAACAGCTGGCTGGATTTTAATTCATTTAGTCAGTTTTGTGCAGAACCTAGGCAGATGTAAATTTAACCATTTATTTTTGTTTTATCCTGGTACCCAAGTTTGATTTTAGTGTAGAACAGGAGTGTTAGTTAGGTAGTCCAGTAAGTCAGCATTAGGAGAGTTAGGTTTTATTAATTTTTTTTTTTTGCCAGTCAGGTCCATAGCCATTTTAATATTATACTTTATTTTAACAAGACCTGTGATATTTTAACAAAACTAGTGATTTTTCAGTGTTGTCCACTATATCATGGTGCCTAACGGAGTGAAGCAGAACAGAGTTTTTGGTGCAGGAGTGAATGACTGGGATCAGTGCAGAGCTCTGTTGTGAGATATTTTCCTTGATTTACTGTGAGTCTTATGGCTTAAGTGCAAAGTTGCACTGCAGTGGATCACTGCTGGCTGTGCTATGCTTGAGAGTTGGAACATCCTGTAAGCAGTGTTTTTGAGGATCTGGCTGATGATGGGTGAGATGAATCTGTTCACCCTAACAGCTAAATCCAGCATAATTTGCGGGGCTGAGGGGCAGCGGGTTGGGATTCACCTTCCAGACTGTAGAAGGGTTTAAAAAGTTCTTAAGACCTTTTATTCAAAACAAGCATTTTCAAGTGTAAATTGTGTCTTAAATTGCTGTGGATTTTACTATTGTATGTGAAATTTTGTAAAGGCACCCTGAGCCTTGGAAGGGCACCTCATATAAATACATTTTTACTTACTTACTTCTGAGCTGCGGGCTAGTGTCCCTATAAATTGCGGCCAGTTCATCTCAGCCTGTTTCAATCCAAGAATTTGGATTCTAATAGCTCTGGAGAAAAGACTCTGCAACTGCCCAGCCGGCTGTATCAAACTGTGGTTATCAGCTGAAAGACAAAATAGTGAGTATTGAGGTAAGCAATAACACCTGACAGATTGGCTTTGTTGGGAAATACAGACCACCCAGAGGGCATAATGAGGCCTGGCTGCAGGTGGAGGGCCTTGTAGCCCTGAAGGTCTGGTATTCTAATAAAGCCCACCCTGGAGGGTATTATTGCACTTTAGAAAATGGGCACTGTAAATTAAAATAAGTTTAAAAAAAAAGTTAATAAAAACTTGGTTTAACATAAATTGTGTAATAAAATAGTTCATCTGCCTGCTTTAGAATGATGGGGTTTTGTTTGTTACTTTGAGAGAGGGACTTTATCTCTCTAGTTTAATTAAAAGGTTGCCCCAGTTCACTGACTCATCCTCATCCCTGCATTATTTGTTCCCCTCCTCCCATTCCCTTAGTTTATTTAAAAAAAGTTATGGATGAGTGGTTTGCTGCAGTATGCAGCTACTGAACAGGGGCTGATTTTAAATATGTATGACAAAAGGCGTTGAGTTCATTTATGGACGGTGGAGGTATGGGGAGAGCAGGAGCTAGAGAGCCACTCAAGAGGTACTGGAGGTTGGGAAGTGAAAGCGGTGGGGGGTGAGCAAGGTGCAGAACAAAATAGATATAACAAAGGAACAGGTAGGACATCTTTATTATTTGTAGTCTGCTGTGCTGTTTTGTATTCAGCTGGGCTGCAGTGGGGCTGTGCATTTTGTTTGCAGGGAAAGACTGCAGCCAAAAGGGAATAACAATAGCTGGGCAAGCCTTGTGCTGGAGGAACTGCTGGTTTAAGCTTGCCTTTTTTTTTGCATGTGAAGAAGGGAGTGAGACTGCATTGAAGTGATGTGAGTAAGAATTACAGCAGCTGGGAGAAATGATTTACTGTCTCTCTCCTCCCGACTGCAAAAAAAAAACTGGAGTGTCTTTTTTTTCCATTTACAAAGCTGGGGAAGCCTTGTACCGCTGGTTGAATCTTTTGATTGTTTTACTATCTCTGAACCATGCTGTCAGTGAGTTACCACAAGCGTCGATACTGTTGCATGAGGATCGGTATTTTCTCAGATTTCTGTACTGCAGATGGACGTCCATCTGTGGTATAGGAAATCAAGAAAATACCGCGGCTCATGATCGGTGGTGGCCGTTGGTAACTTGCCGTCACAGGTCTCAATGTCTGTGAATTGGACGCCGCTGAGCGCTGTGGGTGGACCATGTTGTGGCAGCACAAGGCATTCTTTTGGAGGATTGGAGTCAGGGGGACATGATGGCCTATCAACTGCTTTTATGGACTTGCTTGCTGAACAAGGGAAAATGGTGGGCACGTCTCATCAATGTTCGGGGTGTCCAAGGATCTTCCTAGAAATAGGGCACCTCGAATAGGTCTTTCTTACGCAGGCTCTATCGGAAAATAAATTAATCTGACAACAAATGCTTCAGCCAATGAGATTCATTTATTTACCGAGCCTATTTTCTAAGAACACTTACTGACACAGCTCTGTCTGGATTATGTGGCATTTTATTTCCAATTATTTTGGCAACACAACTGTCTCAGTCTGGATCCTGTGACATTTTATTTTCCAATTATTTGGTGACAGAACTCCTGTTAGCAATGTATGCTGAACAATATGGTGTTGGACTGTCTTTGCTGTGAGAGGACAGAGTCTGTACCTGCACTTCATGATTTTGAGCTGTGGTTCCTTGGTGAGAGCAAGGACAGCTACTAACCTTGTAAATCCAATTTCTAACCCAACTCAACTTTCAGCCGATACCGTTACTGATCTTCTTGGCTTGGACTTGACCTTTGTATGAATTAAGAACTGTGTAGCTGGAATGGTCTCATTGAAGTTGTGTTCTTATAATTAGTACTGAATTTTGGGCTTAGATTTTCCTATATTGTTATTGTTATTGTTATTGTTATCACAAGATTTGTATAGAGGATAATGGATGGTCTTTGGTTAATAACCATGCTGTAATCTCTTTGAGAGGTTTATTGTCCTGGCAACCTCGAGAAGGGATTTCAGTGAGGTTGTTAACTGAAGACCATCCATTATATTTATAGTGAGTGGAACCGGTTAGTGGAATTCTGCCCTTCCTTTTTTTTTTTTTTTTGCTTTGCACCACTCTCATTTACATCCAGGGCTCACCGCCATGGTCAGTCGTATCCGAGACATGCATGCGCTTAAATGCCCAGCAAACCTCACTCCTCCTGAATGGCTGCGGTACTGAAACTACAGACCACAGTATCTAATTAAGGTAAGGTACCAAAAGAAAGTCAGAGTGCAGCTGCAGCTTGAATAGGTTATTCCACCCGTGCAGCAGTTTCTCACATCCTCGAAGTCAGTGGAACAGCTGCTGACATTGCTACAGTATGGTTGTGGCATAGTCAAGAGGGTGTAACAACTTCTTGATGTCACAATGATACTATAACAAGGATATGAATTCATTGAATTCTATCCTTAATCACCATCTTCCGTGATATTATATAGAGGATCGAGCATGGGCATACATCGTAGCCAGTTTGTTAACCGTGAGAGGTTGCCATGGCAACTGTGTAAACCTGGAGAGTGAAGCTTGAGAGGTTTATATATCACAATGGAACTTTAAATGGGTTTTTCAAACCGGTTACCGGCGTATGACCATATATTATATTTTATAGTGTATGGTCATACACATCTAGTTAAAAATTAAGCAGGATGATCCTTACTATCCAAATTTTGTCACTGCCACTTCACATGAGGTCATGCTATCACTGCTGCAGATGTTTTAGTCAGGGCCGGCCACATCATGATAGGCACATGCACAGAGTGATCATGGTTGTTATGTCATTGATGTGGCATACCATTGATGGGTTAACAACAAAGTGACGCCATATCGATGGTATAACAACTTAGTAAAAGATGAAAATCGCCATATAACAACATTCCATCATACATTATATTATAATTTTATCATAGTGGTTTGGGGTGTATGTGTGGTTAGGCTAGTCTGTATGTCTGTAGTGCAGTTTTTATTTGTGTGTGTTTTGTGTGGGTATGCTTAGGATTAGGGTGAATGAGGGGCAGTGGGTGGGTTCTTTTAGCAGGCGTTGGTATTATTTATTTTTATAATGTGTTTGCCTGAGCCTCTGAGTAAAGTTATTTACTCCCTATCACAGTTACAGTATATGCTTTACACCCTTTTGGGATGTCCCCTACCTGCAGACATTTATACTCAATGCAGGGGTTGGGGCTCTCCAGGAGGCATCGCAGCAGGATTTTGATAAGGGATGAAAGTGAGGTGTTGGCGGTGGGGGCGATTGGGATAGTGCAGACCAGGAGATGGCCTGGGGTGAGACAGGGATCAGAAAGGGGTGGTAGATATTTGATCCCTCTCCCCAGGGTATCCATTGATTTCAGTGGGCAGGTAGCTAAGGACCGTCCACAAGTACTCATCCTTTTCGGTGGTGCTTAGTGCCAGGTCGATGAAGAATAATACCACAATTATTGTGAGTTTTGTTTCTCCAGTCAACCTGGAATGCTTTACGGAGACCTGGCTCAGCTATGATGCTGACCCCAGCCTTGGAAGCAGTGGTGGTGGTTGATTTCTCTGTAGTGTACTGCTCAAGGAAGGATTGGGGGAGGGGTAGCTATTCTGTTTAGAATTGAACTGGGAATGGTGGTGAACCCTGTGGGGACACCTCAGCCTTTGAGTGCATGTCCATCCGAAGAGGTTCGGTTCTGGGTGCAGAGTCCTCCTCATTTATTATCCACCTGAGTATGAGGGACTTTTCTGCTGAAGGGTAATGGAGATAGTCGCTGACCAGTTGAGTTGCCAAGGTGGATTATCCTCGGCGATTTCAATGCATGGGGCAATGAAGAACTATCACATTTTGTACAGGAGTTCCTCCAGAGCAAGTTACCTCTGGGCATAGCACAAGCTGTTGCTGCTGGTACCCACCAACATGGACACACATTATATTTGATGTTCCACACAAGGCTTAAGGTCAAGAACCTCAGGATTGATCCAATCAGTTGGTCGGATCATTGCACCATTAGTTTAAATTTCAGGGCACTCTCTGTAGTCTTCCTCTTGAGGAGGAAATCAGATATCACCCTTTGAAAGGGTTGAACCTGAGGTCCTTTTGGTGGTACTTGACACCTTTTGTATATGGGCAGCTTGTGCTGCAGGTATGAGGAAGCTGTTGTGGCTTATAATAGGGTTGTCACCACAGCCTCTGATCTGATAGCACCATTTCATGTCCATCCTTTATGTCGATCTTGATTCACCATTGTTTGATGGGGAGCTAAGATTGATGAAGGCTATGGGATGGAGGTTAGAAAGGTGCTGGAGGAGGTCCAGAGTTCAGGATGATAAACTGGCTCTGATTACTCACTATAGTGAATATCAAAAGCCAATCTCTTGTAAAAGGCAGAATTCCTGTCCAGAGAAATTGTGGCCTTGAAAATTAACCAGCTCAGCTTTTTCAGGCTGTAGACAGGATTCTACACCCAGCCTGTCTGGAGCCTGTGAAAGTGCATCATTTTTACAATGCAAGGAGTTTGCTCAGTTTTCTTGGATAGGGTGTTCTCCATTAGGGCTGCGATCTCCTTTGCTGGACAGTCACCGTCCAGCAGTGAGGGACCGGATGTCAAATTGGCTGTCAGTGGTCATGGAGTGAGTTTAGCCAGTGATGACACAGGAAGTGATTAATGTGAACTCAGAGCTGTGACCTACCTGCTGTGAACTGGACTTGAGCCTGACATGGCCCCTAGTTGGCTGTGCATAGCAGCTGGGTCCAGTATTTGCTAGGATTGTTGGCTGTTCTTGGAGGAGGTCTTTCCAGCCAAATACAAAAGTGTGCTGCTGAGACCCCTTTGAAAAAATGACTTTGGACCCAGACATCCTGGCAAATTACAGACCTGTATCTAACCTGCTGTTTCTAGATAAGGTTATTGAGAAGGTAGTGGTGTTGCAGCTTGAGGCTCACCTTGAGGTGTTTGCTATCTATGAGTCTCTCCAGTTGGGATTTCAACTGAGATTCAGCACTGAAACCACTTTGGTCAAGGTGTAGAATGAACTGCTTGTGACGAAGGATAGAGGAGAAAGATCAACTCTCATAAGCCTAGATCTCTCCTCTGCATTTGACACCATTGACCATGGGCTGCTTTTGGACAGTCTCAGGGAATACAAGGTGCTCAGTGGCACAGTTTGGAGCTGGTTTGAGTCCTTCCTCCAGGCAAGACTCAAAGGGTGGTGATGAGTAATTATTTGTTGCACCCTAGGGACTTGCACTATGGGGTTCTCCAGGGATCAGTATACTCACCCATGCTGTTTTTGGTGTACATGCTACCCTTTGGCAAGATTATCAGACAGTATGGAGTTGGTTTCACTGCTATGCATGATACTCAGCTCTATCTGTCTTTGCACCACAGGACTGGGGAGCAGTGGACATGGTGTATAAATGTTTGGCTGGGATCCAGGGCTGGATGTCCTCAAGTTGGTTGAGGCTCAATCCCATTAAACTGAAGTACTGGTGTTTGAGCCAGGTAGGAAAGGGGACAGACAGTGTCCGAGAGATTACCAAACTTGTGTCTCAACACTTCTCATCTTGGCCCTGTCCAATGGGTGACAAAGATATCCCATCAAAACAGTGACTGAAATTGAGTAACTCAATATGAGTGACTCAGTTTCAACACTACATCATGTGAGCTACCCTTAAAGGTTAGAGAGGGGTGAACAACAAGGTGACTAGAAGAACAGGAGGGAAACAGAAAAGGATGGAAGGTATGTGGGAGGTAGTGCAGCGAGAGGCTGCTGAGCTAGCCATGTGGTGTGGTGGTGAGGGTGGCTGGTTACAGTAGGGAGGGTGCATTTTTGCAGGAGGGAGTATATTTTTTCACTATATCGATCACCGCTTTGACTTAGAACCATAAAGAATCTAGGCTTTATTCTGGATGAGGGCTGGCATTGGAGGCTCAGGTGTCAGCTGTCATCTGAAGTGGTTTCTGCCATCTCAGAAATATTAGCCAGATTTGTCCCCTTGTCTCTCCTGAAGACCTAGCTTCACTAGTGCATGCCTTCTTGATGTCACACCTTGACTACTGCAGTGCCCTCTACCTTGGGGTCATTGGGTCAGTGGAGATGGGCTGCAATGCCTGCAGCTGGTGCATAATGCTGCTGAAAGATTATTGACAGACCTCCTAGGTCACGTCATCACCCCTGCACTGTGGGATCTGTACTGGCTGCCTGTCAAGTACTGCATTCCTTATAAGATCAGGTTACTAATCTACAAGGCCTTGCACAACCTTAGTCCTGGTTAAAGTAAGTAAGTAAAACTTTGTTTGTATTAGATGCCCTTTCAAAGCTCAAGGTGTATTAACAACATGAATAAAACAATATAAACAACCTCTTAAAGTATAATATAGAGAATAATGGATATGGAAGTGTGTGTTATGAATATTTTTCACACTGAGGGTGTGATGACCCATAAACCTCGAGAGCGTTTCGAGAGGTTTATGTAGTCACTGCACACCAAGGGTGTGAAAAATATTCATACACACACATTTCCACATCTTTATTTTATATAATTACTGGCATGGACTTTGTGTGTAGAAGAACTTAGGAGGGGAGAGAGAGAGAACTGCCCAGTGGTGTCTGCTTTTAGAATATGCCCCCAACCATAAAGAAAGAAGTGCCTTTGTATAAAAAATTGTTACCTGTGGGTGCTCAGCTAATTGTTATCAGTTTTGAAAACAGAAGTTTATCAGTGTAGACTGAGGGAGAGCTCATGGCCAAGCTTCAGTAAGATTCGTTAGAATGAGCGCCATAGCAACGCCATTCACGCTTGAATCTCAGCTTCTGGCAGCCGAGTCACCGCTCTCCTCAGTCTACACTGGGCGGCTTCTGTTTTTCAAAACTTTGAGAAAAATTAGCTGAGCAATCTGCAAGTTACAATTTTTTTTTACAAAGCACTTTCTTTTGAGGATTTGGGGTCATGTAATTGATCAAAAGCGAACACCAATCGGAAACGCTGCTGTGTTGAAGAAATGTAAAGGACAGTGTAAGTGAGCAGTGACTCAGAGCTACTCAATGCAGAATAACCCGATTTCAGGTTATTACGGCGCTTGAAGCACATCTGAAATCAGGTTGATAAAGGGTCACCAGTAATTATAAAACAATAAATATATAAGATCTTACAGTGTTTCTTACATCAGTCTGTTAAATCCATGATCTTTTGAATTTGTACTGTCCCACTGACTCCTCCGCTTCTTCCCATGGGGCTTCCTGGTTGTTCCCAAAACTCATTTAAAAACATCAGGTGACAGAGCCTTTAGGGTGGCTGGACTGAAATTTTGGAACTCATTACTGAGGGTTCTGAGGGAGGCTCCTTCGTTTGACATATTTAAAAAGATCTTAATACCGACCTCTCTCTTTTCCCAGGGTTTGGCTCTACTGTGTATTTTAGCTGATTTTAGTCAATTTATTAATGGTTAGTAAATGTACATGTTATGTTTATGTTGAGCTATGTAATAGGGGATTGTTGATGTTCTTTAATTTGTAATGGCACCTGGGCCTCGGAAGGGTGCCAGAAATAAATAAAACTACTACTATTAATATTTTAACTTTTCTCTGGTTCTTGTTTCATCCGTGAACTGGAGAAACTGTGACAACGTGATTCCAGCCTTAGGGGAACCACTATTTTTCTTCTTTATTTGGTAACACTTGTTACAAATAAGTACCACTTTAGTATTTTTCTGTGGTTGTTTACCTTTAGACAATCATGGTTGCCATTTTAGGGACTGAACTGAGTATCAAAATATTTTTTCCCTTTACTTATGTATTAACTGCTAATTCTTCTATACTGGTGGTTTTTAGCTATATTTCTAGCAGTTCTTGGTAAAAGGAACCACATTCAATGTATTTTTCTTTTAATTTTCTCTCAGAACCTCTCTGGGCTATATGGGTTCTGTTTGAAGCACTTTGGGATCCAACTGAGATTTTCCACATGTCTTCAGAAATTGGCTTGTCTGATAGACCTAAGCAAATGACAGAACCTAGAGGAATTAAAAATTGCAAAATGGCTTCCAGGCCCTAGCAGATTGCAGTAAGTTTTGTTTAACGTCCCTGTGCCCCGATCGTGATTTTACCAATAGTGAGCCCTGAATAAAGTTTTGCCATAAAATCCAAAGAAAAGGGCTAAGAAAAGAAAAGAGTTTAGGATTTCTTTGTCTACCTCCATGTCACCAAAAAATAATAATGGCTGAGTGAGTTCCTAATGACGGTGGAAAGAAGTATCAGAGGGTTTGCCTTCTCAAATACAACAGCAATCCCTGTTAAGGGGGCAGATAAAAAGATAAAGCTGCTCAGCCATCAGATAAGCATGGAAAAGATGGTAAAGATACCAGGGTGTAAAAGGGAGAACCCTGAGTCCAGTAATGGCAAAATACATATACAGAGCCTCAGAGCAGGTACTGGAAACAGTGTCAACAAAGAAAAAAAAAAAGAATGTCCTTTCCACTACTCCTGAAAAGGAAAGGAGCACACTTTGGACCGAAGACAGATGCCCTCAACAGAGGACATAACAAAGTGACAAATTTTTCCAGGCCTTCCAGGTTACAGGAAATGTTATCAATATGCCTGCCCCTTTTCAGGCTCAGGCTACCTGCCTGTAGAGGAGGAGGAGGAGGAGGAAGAAATATATTATGAAGATAAGAAGGAAGATGAACCTATTGAACCAGATGGTTCACCTGAGCAGCAATTTGACTCCTCCAAGGTCTTCAGAGGATTACTCATCCTTTTCTTCTTTGTTAGAAAATGGTGAATACTCTCAACATGCCTCCCTCGGGAGACAGAAGAGGATAAGGAGGAAGCAGAATATATGATATGGTGGGGCTAGCTCTATAAGTAGGTTGCTGGTCTCCATATACAAATGATTACATAAAGCCACTACAAAAATCATGTCTGCACCTACTGCAGCTGCAGCCATAGATAAAAAAATTGAAAAAGTAGGGTCGGACCACCGGTGTAGTGGTAGCATCACCGCTTAGGATATTGATGACCTGGTTTGGAAGTGAGCCCAGGTGATGGATGGCTGGCAGGGAGAAGAGGACTGTGCTTCCACAGGACTGCCCTCTCCAGGGGGAGGGTGGGGAACAGCCCATTGTTTGCCTGTACCCTGGTGAAAGCTGGGAGAAAGGCCACCTCTCCCAGCAAGTCAGAGCCAAGGCAGACTCACAACACACACAACACATGGGAGCACATGGTGCACGCCTAACATGATAGCATGCCACACCTTCAGGGGAACAAAAACAAGAAAAACACCTGGCTGGCAGGATGAACACCACCGCTGCAGGCCCAGCACCCAGCAAATAAGCCACCTCCCGCAATCTGGATCTAGTCCTGGTGGGATGAGAGGGCCCCACCCTACCCTGAAGGACAAGCCATGGGGACTGTGGGAGAGGTAAGTCCTAGGGAAGCCAAGGGTGACAGGGCTGAGTGGAATGGCAGGAAGGAGGGATAGCCAGGAGGGACTACAGATAGATTAAGAAACAAAAAGTATCAGGAGGACAGAATGGGGGTAGAATACCTATATGACCACACTGGTCATAAAGATGTAGTCCAAGCAGTTGCCTGTGAGGGGCTAAGTTCCCCTCTCTGCACAGCTCACCCGAGAAGGACTCCAGAAAATTGGATACTATGGCCAATAAAGTTTATACATCAGCTTTCTTGCTCATCAGGCAGGCAGCTTACTGAGCTCATATAGCCCAGTACCAGAATGCGCAGTGGAGTACAATGTTTGCACTGGCCAATAAGGCTGAAGGTGAATTGGCACAGGACCTGATTTCTACAGAAAACTTAGCCTTGATGCCAATAAATATCACTTCCCCATTGCAGTGTACACTTATGACACTGCCTCAAAGAGTCCTAGCTTATGCAATGTCATTAAGGCAATTCTCTGGCTAAGGTCAACCATCTTTTCCCAGGACACTTAGACCAAGGCCAGATTTCCAATTTGAAGGAATTCACTATTTGGTGACAAAACAGAGGCTTGCATGAAAAGTGGATGAGTACGAGACTACTTACAAAATGACCCTGAGAAAGAAAATACTTTCATTTCCTAGAGGTCTTATGGTAGGGGAGGCAGGGCAGAGCTACTTTCCAATAGCCTGTGCTCCCTACCTCCAATATGAGTACCACCGTCAAAGAAACTGGGTCCTGGAGGTGGTGGGCAAGTGGTTATCTCTTAGGTTTAAAAATGTGCAAACTGCAGCAACACAAGACCTTTCAAGCTCACTCTCCACAGAAAGAATTATGTTGGAACTGGAAGTAAACATACTGCTACAAGCAAAAGCAGTGGAAAAGGTGTTTGCCTTATAGTGGGACAAGGGCTTGTTTTAAGGTACTTCCTGACCCACAGGAAAAATGGTGAGAGTGGCAACCCCTTTTAGATGTCAGATACCTGAACAAGTGTATCACAAAAGAGAGGTTTCAAATGGGAACTGTGATACCATCATTACAGTCAGGGCATTGGCTATGGTCTCTGGATCTGAAAGATGCCTATTTTTATATCCCAGTCAGACCTACCCACAGAACATATCTCAGGTTTAGGCTAGAAACTGCCAGTACCTGTTTGCAGCCTTCCCTTCGGCCTCCATTTCAGCACCAAGGGTTTACAAAGTGTTTAGCTTTGGTGGCAGCACAACTGAGAAGGCAAGGTGGGGTGTTTTTTCCTACCTGGACAACTGTCTAGTCTCAAGGAAAGCAGAACAAGAGACAAGGTCCTCTATTCAGAAGGTAAACAGCACCCTAGAAAAGCTGGGGTTCCTGATAAATCTGCAGAAGTCTCAAGTAGAACCTGTTCAGGTGCTGGACTCCATAGGCAGAGAACTGGATACCCTGCAGTGGAACGCCTTCCTTTCTTAGGAGATGGTACCAGGTCTGATTGCCACAGCAAAATCCTTCACAGTGAGCCAGACAAGGCAAGCAAGGATTTTTATGACTATTGAGTCACATGGCTGCGACCATGGCTGTAGAACCATGGGCCAGGTTTCAGATTATAGACATACAGTACCACTTAAGAGACCACTGATCTCAAAGATGGGACTCCATGAGAGACATTCAGTATCACTTTAGAGAACCAGTCTCAAAGATAGGACTCCTCTAAAAATGAATGCCAGTAACAAAACATTAGTAAGGTCATTAGAGTGGTGGAAAGAAAAAGAAAGCAACCTCAGAGAGGGCATTCCCTTCCTCCAACAATCCCTGACAAGTATCCTCACAACAGATGCTTTACTTCTAGGGTGGGGCACCCTCCTGGAGGACCTCGCTGTAAGTAGCATCTGAGTCCATGGGAGACCCAGGAATACATTCTCCTGGAACTCATGGCAGTATTTCTGGCAATGCAAGCTTTTCCTCCCAGCTGCAAGGTCAGTCTGTGCAGATCAGAACAGACAACACCACAACGATGCACTACATAAAGAATCAGAGGTAAAAGATCCTCAAGATTGCACAGAAGCAATGAGAATCTGGGAACTGCTCATCTCTCTAGATGCAGAGACCTCTGCAGTAGATTTGCCAAGCAAAGACAATCAATCAATCAATCAATTAATCAATCTTTATTTATCCGGTGAAACACCATTGAGACAACTCATTTACAAGGTGGAACTGGGTAAGGTACTAGACACATAACAGGCAAATAAAGGGTACACAAAATAATAAGAACAATATTACATATATAATGCAATCTGCAAATCATATCCATAAAACACATGAGGATACATGTCATAAAACACAATTTTCCTCAGTGTAAAGATAATAAAATCGAAATTAATGGGAAAAAACATTAGAAAAAGGGAATATGAATGAGATGGGGGGATGTGAGCTCCAGTTATTAAGAAAATTAGCAAAAACAGTCATGTTTCTTGAAAGGCCTTGCAAAGAGTTTTGAGGAAGGGTATTTTCACTGGTAATACAGTTTTTAGGGGTTTTGTATGTTATTCAGATTGACAGGGAGGAAGTGGCTTATGGCCACTTTGCCAAAACGTGTTTTACCTTGGGAATAAGGAGAGTGGAATACAAGAGACTTCTTAGAAGGTAAGACCCTGACTGGGAGAGAAGAAGGCAATCCAAGATGTAATTTAGGAGCTTGTTAGTTAAGGCTCTAAGTGTCCAAAGGATTGCATTTTGTGCCATCTGTAGCTGAGGGAACTCCAACCTAACATAGAGTATAGGGTGCAGGGATGAGTAGAGTATGGTGCATTAGTAATGAATCTAATAGCCTGGTGATAAAGGTAGCCTCACTTGGCCCATGCCCATATAGGATATCAGTAATCTAGGGCGGTAAGAAAGTGGTTTGCACTAAGTGGGTCTTAGCCTCTTGGGTGAGTAGATGCTTTATACGAAAGAAGATGCGAGCCTGTCTTAGTTTTTTATTTAGGTTCTCAATATGATCTGAGAAATATAACCTGTCATCGACCCATACTCCCAAGTATTTGAAGTTGGACACAAACTCTACAGGCTCACCTAGCAGCGACCGTATGCTAGAGCTTGAAGTAGGGTCCTTAGAATTGTGTCAGCAGATTCTCTAAGCAGAATCAGCCAGGAAAACCATGAATGGGCACTGAACCAACAGGATCTAGCCACTATTTTCAGAAGATGGGGCACTCTGGAAATAGATGTTTACATCCTGGGAGAATAGTCAGCTCCCACAATTTTTTCAGACCATCAGCCAGGGGCACAGTCCCAGAGGATGCCCTGGCCTTGAAGTGGACAGGGAGGTTTCTGTATGCCTTCCCACCATTCCTACTCATACATAGAGTGCTTCTGAAGCTCAGGAGAGAGCCTGCAACAGTGATCCTAATAGCCCCAGACTGGGACAGGCAGGCATGGTATTCAATGCTCCTGGCCCTGTCCAGCAAGAATTCAAACAGTCTGCCACTGTGCAACAACCTGCTGACTCTATCTGATGGCAGAATAATATTCCCAGATATAAGGACCTTATGCCTGAGGGCATGGTTCTTGAAGAGCTAGAGTATTCTAGATTGAATCTATCAGAGGAGGTCCTGATGGTGACGTAAAAGTTCCAAGGAAACCAGCAACTAGGAAAGCATATGTGGAAGCTAAGGGAAGAGATTCTCATACTGTGTTGCCTACAGTCCTATACTACCTAGTGCACTTGCAGTCCTTAGGTCTGAGGCCACCAGCACTAAAGGTACATCTAGCAGCAGTGTCGACCTACACAGCAGCAAGCAAGGGCAGTCACTTGACTTGCAAACTGTTTTTAAAAGATTCTGTAAAGGTCTTTCCCACCTGAGTCCACCTGTGAGTGACCCAGTCCCCATGGAACTAAATATCTGCCTTGTCCAGCTGATGAAGGCCCTCTTTGAGCCTATGGCTACTGCTGACCTAAAATATGTCACATGGGAAACCATTTTCTTTATTGCTATGACATCTGCTAGGAGAGTACATGAGCTACAAGCCTTCTGCATAGAAGCAAACTACTGTATATAATATTCCAAATGGACAAGGTAGTCCTTAGAACCAATAGAAAGTTCTTGCCTAAGGTGGTATCAGATTTCCACCTGAACCAGTTGCCTTCTTGTACTCTACCCTGAGTACTCTAGCTCAGGTGAGCAGAAATTGCATAGCCTGGATCTGAAATGTGGACTGAGCATCTACCTGGACCGGCAAAAGATGTCAGGTTTCAGTTCACTCAGCTTTTGTTACCTGTGGTGAGCTGGTTAAAAGTAAACCAGCAACCAAGAGGACTGTTGCTAGCTGGATAGTCTCTTGCATACAGTTTTGTTATGAAAAAGCTGGGAAAATACCCTCACAAGGCTTAAGGGCACATTCCACAAGGAGTACCTCTGCCTCAGTGGTATCCACAAGGGGCATCCCACTATTGGACATTTGCAAAGCAGCTACCTGGAAAACAGTGCACACCTTCACAGAGCACTATTGTCTAGACACAGTCCAGAATGGATGCCAACTTTGGCACTGCTGTCTTGCAGAACCTTTTCCTAAGTAGGTTTTGGACTTAGTCTCCCAAGTTATTGCTGTAGAGTATGCTGAAGTGTAAACACTAAGTCTGGGATTCTTGGAGTTAGAAGAAAAATTACTCCCTGTATTAATGTTCTTTCTTCTCAGGGATCCCTCATTAAGTTTATTCTCCCTAACACTTCCTTTCCTTCCAGAACCTGAAAATAGGTTCACACAGGAATCAGTTATTTTCATTGAGGTTGCTTGAGCATTATTATTGAAGTTCCTTGGCAGCTATAAAATGTGATCAGTTAAATATTCTTCAGTATTCTTAAATGTTTTCCACATTTTCTTAAATATTTTCCACATTGTGTCTGCTTTAAATTTGTGTAGTTTTCAAATGTCTTTTTCAAAAGTTTTTGAAATCTTTGGTAGCCATTTAGCTTGTTTTAGTAGTCACATGTCCCTGTAACTATGGAAACAAATCTGCCATTGGGGCCTGGAGGAGTGTGGCCACAGTGCAAAGTTTGTACCTTTATTCTAAGTTCTCTAATTAGCATAATGTTCTTATCTCCGAGAAATCACTTTCACCCAGGAAGATGATGCTAAAGTGTAAACATAGTGAGGAATCCCTGGGAAGAAACAACAGTACTATGGTGAATACTTTTTTTTCTTTTGAGCATACAACATAACTTTCAGACCAGATTTCAGGCCAGGCATTCAGCTCAGATATCCTCCTCCCTCCCTCCATGGTTTTAGGTAGGTACTGTACTAAGGCTTTTGGTTGACTCAACACATTTGACACTTACAGACTTATTGTTTTACACCCTCTGCCCTCTAAGGTTTCAGACCAGGCTTTCAGCAGACATATAACGCCCCTGGTACTTATAAAGAAATAAATATAAGCAAACAGACTTGCTGCCCCCAATGTTGCAGGCCAGATTTTCAGACAGAAACACTCCCTTCCCTAGCACTTCCATAGATGCACACAAAAACACAAATAAACTTATACCCCCCAGGTTTCAGGCCAGGCTTTCAGAACAGATATCCCCCTACCCTGGCACTTTCGTGGCATACACAAACAAACAAACAAACAGACTTGCTGCCCCCAGGTGTCAAGCCAGGGTTGCAGTACATATATCCTCCTTCCTGGCGCTCCAGAGGCATACAAAACAAACAAACAGACCCCCACCAAGATTCTAGGCCAGGCTCTCAGCACAGTTATCCAACTCCCTGGCACTTATAAACCACAAAACACAATGAAGACATGCTTTTTGTTTTTGCCACCCCAGTCCAGGCCAGGCTTTCAGATATCACATTCCCCTGCACTTCATTACAATGTTTATTCTCCTAACCCTATCTTTCTTTCCTGAACCTGAACATGGATTCACACATGTATCAATCTTTTTCATCGAGGTTGCCTGAGCATTACTACTGTAGTTTCTTGAGAGTTGTAAAATGTGGTGAGTTAAATATTTTCAATATTCTTTTATGTTTTCCACATTGTGTCTGCTTTACATTGTTTTGGTGTTTTTCAAAATTTCCTTTTTAAACAAAATGTTAGAAACCTTTGTTAGCCATTTAACTAGTTTTAGTGCCACAGCACCCTCTAACTATGAAACAAATCTGCTGTTGGAACCTGAAGTGGTTCAAATACATACAAAAATGAAAAACTAGTTTGAAACAAAAGGTTTAGCTGTACTTTCTTTGCTCTGAAGTCTGAATTCTGTGCAATACCTTGGGGCCAGTTCTCAGGTCAGTCAACTCAATCAGTCAGTCTAGTAAGAAAAAGTAGGCACCAGCGCACTGTTACAATGCCTTCTGTCGGTTGGGAATCAGGGAGGTCCCCGTACTTGTATTTGCAGTTTGCACGGTTACAGCCTTGGCAGATAGCTCTCTCTCCACACACACTCCATGCATGTTGATCCTCACTCAGCTGGTCCTCCACTGGCAGTGGCTCTAGGTTCAAGGTGATTCCACATCTCTGCATCTCTGGTCTGGTCCAGTCCAATGTGTTCCACTCATGATCACTACTCTGTTGCTCCAATGAAATAAAAATAGATGCTCTGTCAGAAATCCAAAATAATTGTAAAATGTACAGTTATTTTTGAAAGAATACTGATCCACCTCCATCACCAACCAAACCAATCTACACAGATATGTTTGCTCCCAACAGAACTTCAATCAATAGTGTCTGTTTTTAATTATGTTTTATTGATATTTCAAATCATTTACAGCAATAAGACTGTTTTAGACATTTCAAAGGAAATTATTTTCATTCACTTGGAAAAATAACAAAGAAAATGAACTGAAAAAACAATTTACATTTAAGGGGAGATGTGCTGAAAATGTTGAAGGAAATCAATATGAGTTCAGTATATATTATATTCAAAATTATATAATGGCAAGGAAGAATCCTGGACTCTGATTGGTCAGTGTATGCCTGAGACTGTAATGTTATTACACAATAACATCACTGTATTGCAGATGACATCCATTTGCTCCTTCTTTTCTTAAGAAACAAAGATATACTGCCACACTAAAATCTACTAATAGCATTTTTAAATGTTTTTATTTTGTATAACAACAAGACATTGTATAATAGCAATAAGGCATTCCAATGTGTGTGTTATTGTGTAATAATGTCACTCCTGGGGTGGTGGAAGCACTTGGCGCCTCATCGTACTAGCCCAACCCAAGAGTGACATCCTTATGATAACACACCCTGTTATCTTATTGCTTAAACATAGTACCACATGCATCATTCAGTTTTGCTCACAGATATTCATTCATATTTGTACCATGTTAGACTACCAATTCAGTTCAAAAGTTCAAGAAACATGATAATTTAAATAATAATAATGTAACTGAAATGTTTCATTTGATGAAGATTTAGCTTTTAATGTTGAATACTAGATCTGTAAAACTCATAATTTATGCCTTCAAACACTATAATGAAATCAGATCACTTTTTAACCAATATCATTTTAGGATTCAAATATTGATATTTAGAATATTATTTCCATCTTAATCTTCTAGCACAATTTTATCATTTATAAATGTACATCATTACAGATCAAAGGAGGGTTAAAACTAAAGATATGTTAGTAGTATAAGTTCATATATCTCGTCAAATGTTAAATTTCAGCCAATCAGTGTGCCACGTCATTTTGACAGGTGGGCGTGGCCTAAAACGGACCAATCAGAATGCCCTTGTTAAGCCGAGTCCCTCCCTAAATCGCTAGCCCGCCCCCATTCCTGGCAGAAATGACACTCGTTGAACCCGTGTCCCCCTTTGCGAGGAAATGATACGTGTCGAACCGTGTCCTGCCCTTGTGCAGGAAATGACCCACACTGAAACCCTGGAAGTGACCTAACACCACCATTTTGTAAGCATCTTACGCCCTCATTCTCATACACTCCTCGAACCCTGCCACCCACCATTTTGTAAGCATCCTCGCCCCTCCTTCTCGTACACTCTCGATCCCTGCCAGACCATCCTGGCTGGAACCCAAGTCCCACCATGCTAGCTTGAACTCCTGTGTCCCTCCTTTCTCCTGCACCCCACCAGCCTGGCTCGAACCCCTGTCCCCTGCCCCATCTTCTCGTACACTCCTCGACCCCTGCCAGACCATCCTGGCTGGAACCCGAAGTCCCACCATGCTAGCTTGAACTCCTGCATCCCTCCTTTCTCCTGCACCCCACCAGCCTGGCTCGAACCCCTGTCCCCCTTCTCCTGCATCCCCACCATCCTGGCTCGAACACCTGTCCCCCTTTCTCCTGAACCCCACCATCCTGGCTCGAACCCCTGCCCCTCTTCACCACCATGCTCCTCCCACCCCAAAAATCAGTTAGTGTTTATGTAGTGGTATGTGCCCCTGTAGGCCTGGTGTATAACTGCAGGGACATGTGTGTGTTTTTGATTAGGATATTTTCAGAAAGAAGTATCTAGGAGGGAACCTGATCGTGCAGAGGTTTCACAGATCTGTGTGGAGACCCCCACCCCCAAGGGAAATTCATCTGCCTGTGTAGTACCCCTTTTTCTGTTTTGTAACAATATACAAAATTATTTAACATGCATCTGTAAGACTGTGTCAAACTTGCATCAAAAGGATAGCTTTATGTATACGCATGTAACATTTATAAGCTAAAGCAGGGGGCCTCTGTGTAAATAAGATGGTTCAGCAGTTTTCTCTGGATAGCATTGAAAAAACCAATTATTTATACTTTTGTCATGAATTAGAAAGAATAAAAATATATCATAAAAAGGAATACACATACCTATAGTTCACCCCCTCAGCTCTGTGTAGTATCAAGGAGAAGGCTGAAATGAAATGTGTGTGTGATATTTATAATGTTTTGAAAAAGGGGGATGGGGGCTACAACAGATGTGCCTCTGACATGTTACCATGTATAGTATGATGGGGTGTGGTGATGGTTTTACAAGGGGCAGTCCATCTTGCTAAGCGTTATATAAACCCTGCATTTGAAGCCAGAAGGCACAGCTTTTGAGAGATTTCTCAGATTCTGTTTTATAGATTTGGAGCAGATTATCAAAAACATCAAGCAAGAAGATGGCAAGCGCTTCTCATTTCAACATCCCTGTAACAGGTCAGATTGTCATACCACCTAATGAAAAATTCAACCTCCCTGTAACAGGCCAGATTGTCACACCACCTAATGAAAAGTCTGGAGATGAAAAGCCAAGCAAGAAGATAGCTGTGACGGGGCCCCACAACCCCAAGCCAGCGTATGTGTACTACGTGGAGGTGTGAAAGCAGATGCCCCACAAGTCTTGTTGAGTGGAAGAGTGTCTGACATAAAAGAAACTCAGCTGAACAGTTTGGTGAATCAGAAAATCCTAAATCTGACTGTCCTTCTGAAGAGACACCACTGCAAGACCTTGAAGAGTTGCTGGGTGTGAATCTGATGCAGAAAAAGAGTTACTATGAAACCAAAAACAGAGAGTGACAAGAAGGGGAGCCAGAGAAGATGGTCAGTGAGACACTGCCAAAAAGCATCAGAGAAAGTTGTGAAAAAGAAATGCAAGACACAGCCAAGAGAGGGCTCTGACCAAGAGGGTGATGATGATAATGCAGCCACAAGCAGTCAAGCCCAGGCTAAGAAAGTGAAAGATGAGAAAATGAAGAAGAAGAAAAAGAGTTGCCTTGATGAGGTAAATGCATTTAACATTTAAAAATGTAACATTTAAAAAAATGTGAGTGGGTGACATGGTGTAACTGAGGGAGATGAGTTAGCAGTAGAACTAAATCTTACCTATAATGAGTCAGAGGACCAATGCTGTTTTCTGTTTTACTTTAATAGACTGAAGGATTTGCGATGGAGCAGCAGTCATATTCGGACAGCATGGATTCTCGACTTTCCACAAATCTACTGCTCGACTGTGTTTGCTGTGTGAAAGATACAAATGTGGTTGTTAATGAGAAGTGTGAGAACCAGTATGTTAGAAATACAGAGGCGATAGAATGTTTCAAAATGTCCAGAACAGGCTGTGATCACTACACAACCCTCTTCTTCTACTGAGATTAGACAGGGACATCACGTGAAAAACCAGGCCTCAGTAGTAAACCCCCAAAACTGACAACGATATGTATTGTAAGTACGTTATGTATCATACCATCCGTGGCGCAATTGCTTCAGTGATACAGAGGGTGATACATTGTGAATTGAGTCGATTCCTGTCCTGGGTGTGAGATAGATGATCCGAGTCAGAAAAACATTCATGTGTCCTTGATGACTTAAGGTCTAAAGAAGCATACAGAAATGTTTCTGAAGCCATACATATAGGGCAGCTCATGCCCGTGATCTTGACAATCGCTATGAAGCATCAGGGGTTAAATATGACCAATTGTACCCTGGAAACTATAAGTCATGTTTTAAATGATGTGAGAAAATCCGATGACCCCATGTGGTTAGTTATGCAAATGTTACAGCAGACAGGACGGTGAAATTAAAAAGATGCCTGCCGTCTGGTCAGCAAAGTTCCTTTAAAAATTTCTAAAACGAAATTCAGGAACCCTGTTTATATTGTAAAAAAATTACCCCTCTGCCCCCCAAATTACTACATGGAAACATTTCAGTACCAAAATGTGTCATATTTTATTTTACAGATAATCATGCGGGATGCAAGTACAGAGAGAATACAAAGGCTTATGTATCTTCTCCTAAGCCATTACTGTCATCCATCACTGTTTGGTTCACCTCAATATGACATTTGCCTTTGTGAGATACATGCAGCCTAAGAACTGATGATGTTTGCCCTTCCAGAAGTATGGGAGGATACAGATAAATATATAAATGAATCTGTGTTACCACTTGTAGAAAATGTTAAAGTGATTGCCGATATATTACGTGGAAGACAATGAATGTCTTTGTGGACTTCATATCATGGTCGTCATAGCCATGTGTGTGTTACTACAAAGCAGAAAAACCTTGTGATATTGTGCGTGTTGTTAACCTGGCTTCTCTGCTTGCTGAAATGATCCACTGGTCAAAAAGGACCCTTTAAAAAATTATATAAGGAAATTCAGGAACACTGTTTACATTGTTAAAAACATTTATCCCCCACCCCACCCCAAAAACTGTTACTTGTTACCATTTTAATATTGTTCATATTGTTACCCTGGCTTTTACCACTTGCTAAATGTATGTTTTTCCAGAGTATACAACGATGGGAAACACCCTGTCAGTGCATCCAGAGGCTTATTTACCAACTAGTCAGACACAAAGCTAAACAACCTGGTTTAAATCTACCTACAGGACAAGCACTGTCTGTACTTTTAGAGACATGCCAGGTCTTTTTGATGGTCTCCCAGAGGGAGCCCAAAAGGAAACTGTGGATTATTTTAAGGATGAGGGGCTACTCTTGAGGAAGCAATGTTTAAAATTGCTATAGAGTTTATGTATAACCTTATGATGTAATACACTTTTGTGGTTTTATCTGTACTGCTGTTGACTTTTTGTGTTTAGTTTGCAGAACAGGGGTCTGAGTCTGACATCATAAATTTGCTTCTTTTATCGCTTTTGTTGTGTTTCATAAACCAGATTTAGCATATGCTTTTCCTAAATAGTGTATTATAATGTACTTTCAGATGGAACGACTGGCATGCTCCCAATATTCCAGACAGTCTTGATGTCTACAATGTACCGTGTGATAAAGAACATTTTAAAGGAACCTATATACTTTGGAAAGCAACCTGCATTAAATGTCTGCTCTGAAGATGCTGCTGCTTCACTGGCAGAAAACACACTGACTCTGATTAAGAGTTGCCACCACTTGTATGGAGACTCTATGTTGACGTAATGGAAAACAGTAACCATAGAGCAGTATGCAAGGTGAACGTCATTTTAGATGTAACAGAATGTCTTCAAAATCAGCCTTGTTATTTTGAGTGGTGTATGCATATGTGTGTATGTATTGTGCATACCTCATCACTAAGAGGAAGTGGACGATGCCAATGCTTGTGTAAAACATGCAGCTCAAAAGTTGCTGTTTCTGGGTATTGTGAAGCGTGTAAAAATTGAAGAGTAGAAAACAAGATATTATATAATCCGTTGCATGATTGCCATGTTATGCCTTTTGTATGTAGAACCTATATGCATTAGTTTATGTATTATAAAGTAAATATTCAAATACTGTTATGACATGTGTATTTATAAATAAAATATAATCATGCATTGCACTTTGTGGTTGTCATAGTGTTTTAAAAGAACAAAAAGAGCACATACTTTATTTTACTGGTGACAAGAGTTTTGCTAGCTAGCAGATGTGTCGAGGGTTGTTGACGAGATGAATGATCACCTGTTCCAGAATATACATTTTAATGCAAAAAGTGGGTAGTTTCACAGGGGTGACCTCAGCTGTATAAGGCTGTAAAAAACGTGATAAAGAGGTCACCAGGAAAGGTGTTGCAGAATGGCTTGTGAAGCAGGAGCCCTATTCATTACACAAGGCAGCCAGAGTCCGATTTAAGAGAAATCCTGTCATTGTTTCTGACATAGACAGACAATGGCAAGCTGATTTAATGGATATGAGTCAATATGCAAAAGTACAATAATGGGTTTAAGTACATACTGGCGTGCATCGATGTGCTGTCCAAGTATGCCTGGGTAGTGACTTTAAGAGACAAATCAGGCAAGGCAGTGATGCAAGCCTTTAAAACTATTTTTAAAAGTGGACGCATACCTCAGAAGTTGCAGACTGATTAGGGTAAAGAGTTTCTAAATGCTTCCTTAAAGAACCTATTAAAACAAAATAAAATACACCATTTTGTGACGAATAATGAAGTTAAGGCCAGCATTGTAGAAAGATTTAATAGGACACTGAAGTCATGCATGTGGCGTTACTTTACAGCCCAGAATACTTGGAAATATACAGATGTGTTGTCAGACCTGGTGCACAGCTATAACCATACTTATCACAGAAGCATTAAACACAGACCTGTGGATGTTAACCCTTCAATACCCTGGGTGTATGGAAGATCCTATACAGTAATTCTGTTCTTGGCAACAAACAAAAGGTACCCTTCAGAAAGATGATCACGTGAGACTATCTAAGCTAAAGGGGTGTTTGAAAAGGGATATGAACAGACGTACAGATGAGATATTTATTGTGACAGAGGTCTTAAAGACACAGAGGCCCACCTATAGCTAAAAAGACTATCAGGGGAAGACATTAAAGGTATCTTTTATGCAGAGAAGCAGCAAAAAATTGAACCTGATGAGGACCATGTGTACAGGGTGCAGAAAATCCTGAAGGAGAAAAAGCGTGCAGAAAAACTTGGTATCTGGTAAAGTGGAGAGGTGGTCCGATAAATTTAATAGCTGGGTTGAGGCAACACAGGTTCGGGACATTAGAAGCAGATAGGCTTAATATGCTCAAAATGGATTTTATATCACATTGCCCAGCAATGCATCGACAACATTTTCCCCAACAATACTATATCCACTTTTACTGTAAAGTTACCACAAACGCTTGAACTACCTGGTGAATGGGAAGTGGGCTTAGCAGAAATTCAGTACCCATACCTGGGACAATGTGCCTGCACAGAAAAACAGGTTCAGTATGCTCTATCAGCCTCTAAACGTAGCCCACAGTAAAACACCACCAACTGGACCCTTTACTGAGTCAGCAGCATTTAAAATCCCATTGGGCTATTATCCTAACATGGCTGGTGTTATTTCTCAAATTAATAAAAGCATATTTGAAGTAAATGAACTGCCAGTGGTTTTGGAACAACAAACTGTCGGGAGAGAAATAAGCATTGACAGTGACATCAAATGTATTTTGTTTATGCACGGGCAGTTACAGTACCTTTTGGGTTTTAGCAGACTCGGTAGGTGTAGAAAGAATCTAGCAAAGAACCCTCCAGATATTAATGGGGTTTTACAATATATATATATACACTGACATTATCACATGAAATAGTGGGTGACAGTCTAGTGCCTTTGCTGAGATGCGTGCCGTCAGGGGCCGAGACAATGAGATAATGACCATGACCTATGATAAACCCCTTTATCAAACAGTCAGTAAATATCAGATCGATACAGTCACTATTGAAATAAAGAATGATCAAAATGAACCTAATCCATTTTGATTTGGAAAGAGTGATCATGAAGGTTGCATTTTCGCCCCAGAGAGTGCTCTAAAATTTAAACAAGGATGGTGATTGTTCGACATTATGGGGACCCTGCCTTGTACAGAAGCTATTTTAGGAAACTGGGGAGGGTCTCAAAAGTAGCTACTTCTGTCACTTTCTCAGAAGTACTACCTGTGAGAGGCAAGGAGAGCATGGTGCATGCACCAGGAACTTTAACTCATGGTTGAAGAACTGGTGCTGTGAGAAAGGGTTTGGATTCATTGGTGACTGGGGACCCATCTGGAGGGATGGAGGTTTATTCAAGCCTGACGGCCTGCATCCATCCTGGAGGGGAATCAAGCACTCAATGATCAGTTTAAAATGCTACATTGACAAGCATTTAAACTAGCAAAGATTGATTAGCAGGCCAAGCAAGGATGGTACCTAGTTGCTCACCCCCACAGCTAGTAATGGAACCAGTGAACCAGAGGGGGCTATCTCTGCAAACAGTGTGCAAAGATGGAGATTAGTGTCCAAAAGGTGGATAAGCAGAAAAGGGGCAAAATTCAGCAGAAGGGCAGACAGCAAGGAGAACCAGGGATAAATGACAACCAAGGAAGGGGCTGGAGTAGAACAGTGAAGCAATCTAGGGAGGTCAAATCATGGAAAGCCATGTGCCCAAATGCCAGGAGCCTTAGCAACAAGATGGAAGATCTGGAGGCTGTCATGGTACAGTCGAACCTGGACATTGTGGCCATCACTGAAACCTGGTGTAATGATAACCTATGACTGGGAGATGGCCATACCTGGCTACAACATATTCAGAAGAGACAGAGCAGGCAGGAAGGGAGGAGGAGGCACTGTATGTGAAAAATGACATAAGGGCCACACAGATCCAGGAGGAACAAAATGGGGAGAGATACTGTGGGTTTAAGCTGGAAAGGAAAATGGGGCCAGCCATCCGCACAGGTGTGGTCTATAGACCACCAGCCCAGGAGGAAAACAGATAGGGAGCTGATGCTAGCCATCCAAAGGATGGCAGACAAGGGTGAGTAGTACTGGTTGGAGACTTCAATATACCAGACGTGGACTGGAGCATCCCAGCAGCAGCATCAACTAGGAGCAGATTTATCCTGGACTCCTTTCAGGGTGCCTTCCTCAAGCAACTGGTCATGGAACCAACTCGCAGAAGGCAATACTGGACCTTGTGCTCACAAACAGGGACAGTGTGATGGGGGGTAACAGTGGGGAGCACCTGGGTAACAGTGACCACCAGTCATTGTGGTTTGAAATCACAGAAAGAGCAGAACCAAACCACACAAAAACACATATCCTGGATTTTAGGGGGCAGACTTTGGAAAATGGGGAGATGCTTGAAAAGAGGCATTAAGGAATGGGACAGGAATCAGGGATTGAGGAACAGTGGGCAGTATTTAAAATGGGGATTATAAGAACAACAGAATTATGCATTAAGCAGGTTAGCAGAGGAAAAGAAAGAGGAGACCATTATGGTTTTCCAAAGAGGTAGCAAAGAAAGTGAAAGCCAAAAGATTGCATCAGGCAATACAAAAAGACACAGGCAGAAGGGATAGGAGAAGTACCAGGAGAAACAAAGGGAGCAGGAAGTCGAGTAAGGGAAGCCAAAACTCAGACAGAAGAACACATTGCAAAATCAGTGGTTAAAGGGGCAAAACCTTTTACAGGTACTATAAGTGAAAAAAGAAGGACAAAGGGAGGATAGTGAGACTGAAGGGAGGATGGGAAGCCACGTGGAGGATGACAACAGTAAAGCTGACATATTGAACAGGTATTTCTGCTCAGTCTTTACTAAGGAAGAGGGGTAATGGGTCTGAAGGGAGTACAAAGAGTGAGAATGGTGCAGAAATGGACACAAGTCCCTTTACATGAGAAAGGGTCCTGAAGGAACTGGAAGTAATAAGAGCTGATAAAGCTAATGGGGCCAGATGGGGTGCACCCTAGGTCCTTAAATAACTAAGAGAGGTGGTGGCTGAACCTCTGGCTATCCTGTTCAGCCAATCACTGGAAACAGGGAGGTACCAAAGACTGGAGGACAGCAGATGTAGTCCCCTTATACAAAGTGGGAACAAAGAGGAAGCAGGGAACTACAGACCAGTCAGCCTCACCTCGGTAGTGGGAAAGATCATGGAAGCACTACTGAAGGAGAGATTGGTGGAACATCTGGTTGTCAATGGACTGCAGGACCCAAGGCAGCATGGTTTCACCAGGGGAGGTCATGTCAGACCAACCTCATTGAATTTTTGACTGGGTGACTAGGAGGTGGATCAGGGAGGGCAGTGGACATGGCCTATCTGGACTTCGGCAAGGCCTTTGACACTGTGCCACATGAAGACTATTACACAAACTGGGGAATATGGGTGTGGGCAGGACAGTAGTGTGGTGGGTAGGTAACTGGCTGGGTGGTAGGACACAGAGGGTGGTGGTAAATGGCTGTCACTCCACAGAGGGAAGAGTGACCAGGGGTACACAGGGATCAGTGCTGGGACCGGTCCTATTCAACATCTTCATCACAGTGACATTGCACAGGATCTAGAAGGCAGAATTTCACTGTTAAGCTGATGACACAAAGCTCTGTAACAGAGTAGACACACCAGAGGGTGTAGACAGAATGAAAGGGACCTGCAGAAACTTGAAGAATGGTCAAGGGTTTGGCAGTTGAAATTCATTGCAAAGAAGTGCAAGATAATGCATATGGGGCACAAAAACCTGGCACAATATCAGTTGGGGGTGAGGATATAGCATGCACCAAGCAGGAAAGGGATCTTGGGGTTGTCATCTCTGATGACCTCAAGGTAGGAAACAGTGTGACAAGGCATCAGGTAAAAGCAAATGGGATGCTGGGATGTATAGGCAGGGCATCACCAGCAGGAAAAGGAGGTCATAATTCCTTATACAAGACACTAGTGAGGCTCCACCTGGAGTACAGTGTACAGTTCTGGAGACCATACCTACATAAGGACATAGACAGGGTAGAGAAGGTTCAGAGGAGGGCAACAAAGATTGTGCATGGGTTGCATCACAAGTCCTATGAAGACAGGTTGAAGGAACTGAACATGTACTCCCTGGAGGAAGGGAGGAGAGAGGGATGTGATAGAGACATAATGTATCTTACAGGGAGGAACAGGTGCAGGAAAACACTATTTTAAGCGAAAAAGATGTTTCAGAACTAGAGGGCATGGGATGAAGTTGGAGGAGGAGCGATTCAGAGGAAACATGAGAAAGATTTCTTCACAGAACGAGTTGGTGGACAAGGGAACACCCTGCCAGAGGAAGTGGTGGGAGCCTGAAACAATCAGGATTAAGAATGCATGGGATGAGACATAAAGGAATTCTAGAGGTCAGGGTAAGGGAAATAGACTTCTAGGAAAACAAACTGAACTTCTAGAACTCAAATGGGCAGACTAGGTGGGCCATAGGCCCTTATCTTGCCGACACTGTCTTGTATTCTATGTATGTATTACAAGGCACAGGCAGGATACGGTCTGCCAGGCTTTCATGGACTTCCTACTATGTATGGTTCTGGTATAGGAGGGATATTTCGTAGTTTGTTCAGAAAAAGCAGTTCCATTTTTAGAAGGGGTTTGAAATTTCAAAACCACATCTACAGACAACTTCTAAAAAATGTTGCAAAAGGATGTTGTGGGGCATGTGACTAGTGCTGTCCGCTCAAAGATGTCAGGGGTGAACTAAGCCTACTCAGGGTGGCTCAGGGGCTGATTGTATTCAGAGAGGTAAAGAAGCGCAGAGTACTCCTTCGCTTCTCATTGGCCTCCGGCTACTTTAAAAGAGGTGTTTCAAAACGCAAAACTTCACATAAAGAAAATGCTCAAAGGGCAAAAGGATCTTGAGGGTCGTCAAAAAGCAGACCTGTTCTAAAAAACATGGCTTTCGTGCACTGTGGTTCTGAAGAATGCACAAAATCAGAACTTGACTTGTTTGCCATTTCTCCCACACAGACAAGCATTGAAAAAGCATTTATGTAGAGATACCACCTCTGGCTGCCCTTTCAGAAAACTCACCGATTGAATTTTATATAGCAGGGACTGGTAAGACTATTTGGATCTAAACAACACGCTTCTTTACCTGGTTTTGCAAAATCACTGAAGCGGATGGTAGTGATATACCTGCAGCGGCCAAAGTGTGCCTCATAAACTACCCAGTGGCAACCATTTTTCAGTCAGCCTGGGTGTGACTGTCGTTGATCGGCTCATCAGTCAGAGTCAACTGTTACTCCTACAGGGCTGTCCTTAGAATCTGTGCTGAATCCAGTGAAGTGACCCTTTCTACACAATTTACGCTAGGGGTTGTTAAACAAAACCCAAGAAACATGAAATCACAGAGCAGAGATGGTGATAATGTGGGTTTTAATAAAAGACTCCTTCACACATCTCTATTAGAGGGTAGAACTGCTGGGACACTTGCACACAGACTTGTTTTTCAAGAGAAACTGATGCTGAATGGCGTGGATATTAAAATTAAACTGACACGTAACGGGGACAGCTTTGCCTGATGAGTGGAGATGCTGAGCCTTATAAGCTAAAAAGTCATGCGCCTCTTTGTTTGTCAAAAGGGTTAAAGTGACCCCGGAGTCTGTCTGGGACACCCAGAAGCCCTGCTCACCTCCAGCGCTGCAATACCCTATAGACAGAGTGGGTATGAAAGTGTTCAGCCTCCTGCAGGCAGCAGGGTCTGCAACCAAGATAATTTGTTTTGGGACAGTTGCAAAATGATGGTCATGGGATTTGTTGACAATGATGCTTTTAGTGGTTCCTACACTAAAAATCCTTTAACTTTTAAACATTATAACATTAATTTTGTGGCTCTGTATCTGGACGTTGAACAAATTCCCCTAAACCTCTGCAGCCAGATTTTAGAAATGGGAATGCTGTGAGAGAATATTTTATCTAGTACTAGCGGTGGGAAATCTATGAAAGATTGCCCGCTTTTAGTTATTCAGCAGGAATTTGCCAAGGGTACACCCTGTTTGCCTTTGATCTCACTCGGGACCAAGAATGTGCTGATCATTGTTTTTAATTAAAACTGGAACCTCAGAGCTGAGATCAGATTTGAGAAGCCCTTCCACAAACAGTTAATCTCATTATCTATGCAGTGTTTGATAATGTCATTGAGATAAACTGGAGAAGAAATGTCATTTTGATTATATGTGATAAACCATAAAAATGAACACAAAGCAGCTGGAAAAATTGTAACCATGACACTTCCATCCGTGACTGCTTTCTGGGTGTGTTTCCTGTGATCTGCTTCCCAAGGAGAGACTGAGAAACCTTCCTGCAGCACTAGTCATCAATACTGACCCCATGACCTCCTGGACAGCACTGGTTAGCCAGTATACATTTCAGAAAATGGGACTGGGGAGTTCTTCGAGCATTCCACGGTTTTCATCCTGACAATCATGCACAAACTATTGTTTTTTTTAAACAGAAATGCAAACAACATTTTGTACCAAAACACACAAGTTACAAGATACCTTTTCTACCACCTATGGATTTCACTGTATATTTTCTTACACCACAGATGCAAAGGACTTTCTTATGATCAGATTTTAAAAATGTACTCTAATGATTTGTTGAAAAATTATGCCATGGTAACTAGTTTTGTACGTCACTTTTTCCAGACATCTAAACATGTCAGGGCAACGTATCAGTGAGGGTGGCAATATGTTCAGACTTGTTTGTCTTGTAATGAATTTAAATATGCAGCTGCTTGTAATTTATTCAAAACCAGTCACTTATAAAATCATATATAAACACTCATAATTGTGTGTCTCTGTTTGCTGTGTTTAAACTTGGGGGTAGCACCTGTGTGTTTAAACTGTGGGGGGGACTGTGTTTTAATGTTTTTAGATATGCAGTGTCTTCAATAATGACAAAAATATATAAAATATAAAAGGTGGTTTTTGTAAAAAACTGCCAATAAAATACAACATACATCAGTGGTAACATCATGGATAAGATATGCAATGTCTTCAATAATGACAAATGTATAAAATACAAGGCATTTATTGTAAAAACTGCCAATAAATACAACATAAATCAGTGGTAACATCATGGATAAGATATGCAAGGTCTTCAATAATGACAAAATATATAAAATACAAAGGCATTTATTGTAAAAAAAACTGCCAATAAAATACAACAAGCATCAGTGGTGACATCATAGATAAGATATAATAAACAAAAGCATCTCCTGTTAAAAATGCACATATATACACCATAGCACTGAGGTAGAATTATAAGCACATCTTTCTAAAAAACATGTTGTAACATATTTAACTATGAGGTAGGCTAACATGCATCAATATAAACACTTTTTGTAAAAACAGGATTACATATTCAGTATGAGGTAAATGGCTTACATAGGTTGTACACAGCAGTCACTGAGGTAGGATTACATATTTAATATGAGGTAAAATGTTCAACTATATGCTGTACACAACAGTCACTGGGGTATCTAACATTCATACTAGAGATTGCATTTTAAGTTTTACATAGTGAGCCACACAGGTTTCTTAAAAGACTTTTGTCTTTTGGGCGTCACTGACCATTGGTTAACTGGAGAAGGCTGTGGCTGTTTTACCAGCTACCGATTTCAGCCTTTCCACATAGTTCTGTTTGCTGGGTGAACAAACACTGAGGTGAGTATGTTAGAACTCAGCCATTGCTTTGACAAAAACATCCCAGCCCTTTGGCTTTCTGTGGTCAGGGATTGCGTGATGGTGGCTGTAGCCCGCTCTTACTAAAATCGACCATGTGAGACCCTGAAACAACAGTGCTTTATACATTAATTCACTACATATCACTCCAAAAACACAATATCCTTGTTCTTTGCCATATGTTTTAACAACAGTTCAGCATTGGTTTTAGACCGATGAGAAACACTACTTAAAATGTCTTTTTCCATAGTACTAGGTATAGAAGCTGTCTCTGCCGTGACTGCAGGGTGGTGAGACACTGATTCATTTTCAGGGCATGAGTAATGTCAAACTGGTTTTAGCTTGTTCTCCTTGTCTTGCAAAGTCAGATGAGTGCTTTCCCAGCAACACAGCAGAGCCATTTTAAGCTTTGTCATGAGTCTGATAAATCATTGATCCGGGACAGTGTAGCTCTCACGTCAGTGTCCAAAGTGTTAGTTGTAACTTTTCAGTATCCTGATCAGGTAATTAGTTTTAATGTGATCCATCTGTTGCTGAGGTACCAATATATTTTCTGTGTAAATCCATTATCTGTTAGCCAGCAGGCCTGTGATCAAAGGGATGGCAATTCTAGCATGTTCCTATAAAGCCACCAGTCTGATTAACTATTTTCTTTTTCCTTTTAAGGTTATTTGTTTATAAGCTTAAAGTTTTAATGACTCTCTTTTTTTTCAGCAAACCTAACTGTTTTGCTGACAGTGGAATATTTCCTCTGAGAGTGTTTAAGGCTATCTCAGCTATAGCTGATATCAGATCACATCAGAGGCGTAATATAAATAGCTTTTCTTAAGCTCGAGGACCTTTACTAGTAACTTTAAAACAGACAGATTTCTCTGCAGTCTTTAGACATAATGACAATACAGTATCAGATATTTTTAGAAGCAGAATGTGTTTTTTCATGACATATGTCACAGGCCAGTTGGGGAAACACACCACTACGTTGTCTATATTAGTCTGGTGTATTGGATCTTAAATCAACCAGTGAATAGCCATGAGGCTTTCTGTGGCATCTTCAAAAGCTTCTAAGAAAAATTTTGTCTGACCAGGATACATTTGTCTAGCTAGTGTTGTGATCAAGGCTTGTCTCTGGGGTTTTTAAACAAAATCATGTATTTGGCATTTAGTGTGATGGTCCTGCTTTTTACCTTGACAGAACACATTCTGGACAATTAAAAAATATTGTCAATTGTTTATGATGACTGTACTTGGTAACCCATATTCCACTTCACTATTTTTGAGAGCAGAGTCCATCAAATCATCTATAATGACAAAATTTACCTTTCCAGGGGTAAGAGATCATTGTCAGCTAAGTGACATCGGTAGCCCTCCACAAATTTAATCTGAGGGAACTTTAACAGCAATTCATTGTACAAGGTTGCCAACAGCTGTAGAACCAGTACAATATTTTCAGGTTTGTGTGATAAAGTGGCATCAGCATGTTCCACACAACTGTTTTATAAAGAAGCTCTTCCCACTATTAGAGGGCCAGCCAACAGACAAGTAAAGGATGCTGCAACCTGATATCCATTTTTCAGATTCAGTATCCATAAGAAGTGTTTGAAATTGTCTTGTAAAACTCATGTCATAAACCTCTCTGGGTCTTGGACCTTGTTTTTTGTTTCAAAGGACCACTGCTTTTATTCCTAACAATGCTGGGTTGACTCACGGTAATTTCTTTAGAGATCTGTGACCCCGTATAGTCAAAGACCAGGTCCTCAGACTTTCAAAATTAATGTGTTTAC
This sequence comes from Neoceratodus forsteri, assembly GCA_016271365.2. Classification (NCBI taxonomy): domain Eukaryota; kingdom Metazoa; phylum Chordata; order Ceratodontiformes; family Ceratodontidae; genus Neoceratodus; species Neoceratodus forsteri. The sequence continues at coordinate 1,166,715,544 of CM028129.1, read as the reverse complement.
TGCTGGCTACATTGAGGGTAAACCCTTTCACTTTAAGAACAACCTCACCACTGACAGCCTGTAACTATAAGTTTTTGGGCCTGCAGAAATGAACTCTGTAATGTGTTCATCAGCAGGAACTCACTGGTCAGCTCCCTAAATAATCGCCTAGAGGTGGGGCCCAGTTACCCGGTCTGGACACAAAATGACAGAGTCTCCGAAGAACCTGTTTAAACAAAATAAAATACCATTTTGTGTGAATAATGAATTAAGGCCAGCATTGTAGAAAGATTTAATAGGACACTGAAGTCATGCATGTGGCGTTGCTACAGCCAGAATACTTGGAATATACAGATGTGTTGTCAGACCTGGTACAGCATAACCATACTTATCACCGACATTAAACACAGACCTGTGGATGTTAACCCTTCAATGCCTGGGTGTATGGAAGATCCTGTACAGTAATTCTGTTCTGGCAAAACACAAAAGTGGTACTTCAGAAAGATGATCACGTGACTATCTGCCAAAGGGTTTGAAAAGGATATGAACAGACGTTACAGAGAGATACTTGTGACAGAGGTCTTAAAGACACAGAGGCCCACCTATAAGCTAAAAGACTATCAGGGAAGACATTAAAGGTACTTTTATGCAGAGAAGCAGCAGCAAGAATGAACCTGATGAGGACCATGTGTACAGGTGCAGAAAATCCTGAGGAGAAAAAGTGGCAGAAAAACTTGGTATCTGGTAAAGTGGAAGGGTGGTCCGATAAATTTAATAGCTAGTTAGGCAACAGGTTCGGACATTAGAAGCAGATAAGGCTTACTATGTCAAAAATGGATTTATATCATATTGCCCAGCAATGCATCGCTTAACATTTTCCCAATACTATATATCACTTTTACTGTAAAGTTACCACAAACGCTTGAACTACCTGGTAATGGGGTGGGCTTAGAAATTCAGTACCCTGTTGCCTGGGACAATGTGCCTGCAGAAAAACAGGTTCAGTATGTCATCAGCCTCTAAACGTAGCCCACAGTGGCACCACCAACTGGACCCTTTGCTGGTCAGCAGCATTTAAAATCCATTGGGCTATTATCCTAACATGGCTGGTGTTTTTTCAAATTAATAAAGGGTATTTGAAGCAATGAACTGCCAGTGGTTTTGGAACAACAAACTGTGGGAGAAATAAGCATTGACAGTGACATCAAATGTATTTTGTTTATGCGCGGCATTACAGTACCTTTTGGTTTTAGCAGACTGAGGGTAGGAGAATCTAGCAAAGAACCTCCAGATATTAATGGGGGTTTTACATTATATATATACACTGACATTATCACACATGAAATAGTGGGTGACAGTCTAGTGCCTTGCTGAGATGCGATCGTTAGGCCAAGACAATGAGATAATGACCATGACCTAGATAAACTGCTATCAAACAGTCAGTAAATATCAGTTCGTAGTCACTATTGAATAAAGAATGATCAAATGAACCTGTACCATTTTGATTTGGAAAGTGATCATGAATTGCATTTTCCTTTGAAATTCATAATTTAAACAAGGATGGTGATTGTCGACATTATGGGGACCCTGCCTTGTACAGAAGCTATTTTAGGAAACTGGGAGGGTCTCACAAGTAGCTGCTTTGTCACTTTCTCAAATTGGCCTGTGAGAGGCAAGGGAGAGCATAGGTCATGCACCAGGAACTTTAACTCATGGTTGAAGAACTGGTGCTGTGTGAGGAGGGTTTGGATTCATTGGTGACTGGGGACCCATCTGGAGGGATTGGTTTATTCAGTCTGGTGCACTTCATCCATCCTGGAGGGGAATCCAGGACTAATGATGTTTAATGCTACATTGACAGCATTTAAACTAGCAAAGTGGGCGTGGCAGGCCAGCAAGGATGGTACTCTAGTTTTCTGCTCACCCCCACAGCTGTGTAATGGAACCAGTGAACCAGAGGAGGGCTAGTCTGCAAAGCAGGCCATGCAAAAAGATGGAGATTAGTGTCCAAAAGGTATAAGCAGAAAAGGGGCAAAATTCACAGTAGAAGGGCAGACAGCAAGGAGAACCAGGGATAAATGACAACCTATGAAGGGGCTGGAGTAGAACAGTGAAGCAATCTAGGGAGGTCTCATCATGGAAAGCCATGTGTGCAAATGCCAGGAGTCTTAGCAACAAGATGGAAGATCTGGAGTGCTGTCATGGTACAGTCAGACCTGGACATTGTGGCCATCACTGAAACCTGGTGTAATGATAACCATGACTGTGAGATGGCCATACCTGGCTAAACATGGCCCAGAGACAGAGCAGGCAGGAAGGGAGGAGGAGTGGCACTGTATGTGAAAAATGACATAAGGGCCACACAGATCCAGGAGGAACAAAATGGGGGAGAGATACTGTGGGTTAAGCTGGAAAGGAAAGAAATACGGGCCAGCCATCTCACAGGTGTGGTCTATAGACCAGTACCAGCCCAGGAGAGGAAGAAACAGATAGGGGCTGATGTTTGCCATCCAGAGATGGCAGACAAGGGGTGAGGTAGTACGGTTGGAGACTTCAATATACCAGGCGTGGACTGGAGCATCCCAGCAGCAGCATCAACTTGGAGACAGATTTATCCTGGACTCTTCAGGGTGCCTTCCTCAAGCAACTGGTCATGGAACCAACTCGGCAGAAGGCAATACTGGACCTTGTGCTCAAGACAGGGACAGTGTGATGGGGGGTAACAGTGGGGAGCACCTGGGTAACAGTGACCACCAGTCATTGTGGTTTGAAATCACAAAAGAGCAGAACCAAACCACACAAAACACATATCCTGGATTTTAGGGGCAGACTTTGGAAAATGGGGAGATGCTTGAAAGAGGCATTAAGGGGAATGGGACAGGAATCAGGGATTGAGGAACAGTGGGCAGTATTTAAATGGGGATTATAAGAACAACAGAATTATGCATTAAGCATGAGTTATCAAGAGGAAAAGAAAGAGGATACCATTATGGTTTCCAAATAGGTAGCAAAGAAAGTGAAAGCCAAAAGATTGCATTCAGGGCAATACAAAAAGACACAGGCAGAAGTGGATAGGGAGAAGTACCAGAGAAACAAAGGAGGCAGGGAAGTCAGTAAGGAAGCCAAAGCTCAGACAGAAGAACACATTGCAAAATCAGTGGTTAAAGGACAAAACCTTTTACAGGTACATAAGTGAAAAAGAAGGACAAAGGGAGGATAGTGAGACTGAAGGGGAGGATGGGAGCCAAGTGGAGGATGACAACAGTAAAGCTGACATATTGAACAGGTATTTCTGCTCAGTCTTTACTAAGGAAGAGGGGGGTAATGGGTCTGAAGGGAGTACAAGGGTGAGAATGGTGCAGAAATGGACTGAGTCCCTTTACAAGAAAGGGTCCTGGAAGGACGCTGGAAGTAATAAGAGCTGATAAAGCAATGGGGCCAGATGGGGTTCTCCCAGGGTCCTTAAATAACTAAGAGAGGTGGTGGCTGAACCTCTGGCTATCCTGTTCAGCCAATCACTGGAAACAGGGAGGTACCCAAAGACTGGAGGACAGCAGATGTAGTCCCTTATACAAAAGTGGGAACAAAGAGGAAGCAGGGAACTACAGACCAGTCAGCCTCACCTCGGTAGTGGGAAAGATCATGGGAAGCACTACTGAAGGAGAGTTGGTGGAACATCTGGTTGTCAATGGACTACAGGACCCAAGGCAGCATGGTTTCACCAGGGGAGGCCGTGCCTTGACCAACCTCATTGAATTTTTGACTGGGTGACTAGGAGGTGGATCAGGGAGGGCAGTGGACATGGCCTATCTGGACTTCGGCAAGGCCTTGACACTGTGCACATAGAAGACTATTACACAAACTGGGGAATATGGTGTGGGCAGGACAGTAGTGTGGTGGGTAGGTAACTGGCTGGGTGGTAGGACACAGAGGGTGGTGGGTAGAAATGGCTGTCACTCACAGAGGGAAGAGTGTGCAGTGGGGTACCACAGGGATCAGTGCTGGGACCGGTCCTATTCAACATCTTCATCAGAAGATAGCTGTACAGGATCTAGAAAGGCAGAATTTCACTGTTCGCTGATGACACAAAGCTCTGTAACAGAGTAGACACACCAGAGGGTGTAGACAGAATGAGAAGGACCTGCAGAAACTTGAAGAATGGTCAAGGGTTTGCAGTTGAAATTCATTGCAAAGAAGTGCAAGATAATGCATATGGGGCACAAAAACCCTGGCACAATATATCAGTTGGGGGGTGAGGATATAGCATGACCAAGCAGGAAAGGGATCTTGGGGTTGTCATCTCTGATGACCCAAGGTAGAGGAAACAGTGTGACAAGGCATCAGGGTAAAGCAAATGGATGCTGGGATGTATAGGCAGGGGCATCACCAGCTGGGAAAAGGAGGTCATAATTCCGCTATACAAGACACTAGTAGAGGCCCCACCTGGAGTACAGTGCATGTTCTGGAGACCATATACACAAGGACATAGACAGGGTAGAGAAGGTTCAGGAGGGCAACAAAGATTGTGCATGGGTTGCATCACAAGTCCTATGAAGACAGGTTGAAGAACTGACATGTACTCCTGGAGGAGAGAGGAGAGAGGGGATATAGATAGAGACATACAAGTATCTTACAGGGAGGAACAGGGTGCAGGAAAACACTATTTTAAGCGAAAAGATGTTTCAGAACTAGAGGGCATGGGATGAAGTTGGAGGGAGGACGATTCAGAGGAAACATGAGAAAGAATTTCTTCACAGAACGGGTTGGACAAGTGGAACACCCTGCCAGAGGAAGTGGTGGGAGCTGGAAACAATCAGGGATTTAAGAATGCATGGATAGACATAAAGGAATTCTAGAGGTCAGGGTAAGGGAAATAGACTCTAGGAAAACAAACTGAACTTACAAGCTCAAATGGGCAGACTAGGTGGGCCATAGGCCCTTATCTGCCGACACTGTCTATGTATCTATGTATGTATCTATTACAAGGCACAGGCAGGATACGGTCTGCCAGGCTTTCATGGACTTCCTACTATGTATGGTTCTGGTATAGGAGGGATATTTCGTAGTCTGTTCAGAAAAGCAGTTCCATTTTTAAGAAGGGGTTTGAAATTTCAAACCACATCTACAGACAACTGCTAAAAATGTTGCAAGGATGTTGTGGGGCATGTGACTAGTGCTGTCGCTCAAAAGATGTCAGGGGTGATAAGCCTACCAGGGTGGCTCAGGGCTGATTGTATTCAAGAGAGGTAAAAGAGAAAGCGCAGAGTACTCCTTCGCTTCTCATTGGCCCCCGGCTACTTTAAAAGAGGTGTTCCAAAGTCAAACTTCACATAAAAGAAAATGCTCAAAGGCAAAAGGATCTTCGAGGGTCGTAAAAAGCAGACCTGTTCTTAAAAACATGGCTTTCGTGCACTGTGGTTCTGAAGAATGCACAAATCAGAACTTGACTTGTTTGCCATTTCCTCCCACACAGACAAGCATTGAAAAGCATTTATGTAGAGATACCACCTCTGGCTGCCCTTTCAGAAAACTCACCGATTGAATTTTATATAGCAGGGACTGGTGAAGACTATTGATCTAAACAACACGCTTTACCTGGTTTGCAAAATCACTGAAGCGGATGGTAGATATACCTGCAGCGCCAAAGTGTGCCTTATAAACTACCCAGTGGCAACCATTTTCAGTCAGCTGGTGTGACTGTCGGTGATCTGCTCATCAGTCAGAGCATAACTGTTACTCCTACAGGGCTGTCATAGAATCCAGTTGAACTTCAGTGAAGTGACCCTTTCTACACAATTTACATTCAGGGTTAAACAAAGACACTCCTAGGAAACATGAAATCACAGACAGAGATGGTGATAATGTAGGTTTTAATAAAAGAAGCTCCTTCACATCTCATTAGAGGGTAGAACTGCTGGGACACTTGCACACAGACTTGTTTTTTTCAAGAGAAACTGATGCTGGCGGATATTAAAATTAAACTGACACGTAACAGGGACAGCTTTTGCCTGATGAGTGAGATGCTGAGCCTTATAAGCTAAAAGTCATGGCCGCCTCTTTGTTTGTCAAAAGGGTTAGTGACTCCCGGAGTCTGTCTGGGACACTCAGAAGCCCTGCTCACCTCCAACGCTAAATACCCTATAGACAGAGTGGGTATGAAAGTGTTCAGCCTCCCTGCAGGCAGCAGGGTCTGCAACCAAGATAATTTGTTTTTGGGACAGTTACCAAAAATGATGGTCATGGGATTTGTTGACAATGATGCTTTTAGTGGTTCCTACACTAAAAATCCCTTTAACTTTAAACATTATAACATTAATTTTGTGGCTCTGTATCTGGACGGTGAACAAATTCCCGCTAAACCTCTGCAGCCAGATTTTAGAAATGGGAATGCTGTGAGAGAATATTTTAATCTAGTACTAGCGGCGGGGAAATCTATGAAAGATTGCCCGCTTTTAGTTAACCAGCAGGAATTTACCCAAGGGTACACCCTGTTTGCCTTTGATCTCACTGGACCAAGAATGTGCTGATCATTATTCTTTAATTAAAACTGGGAACCTCAGAGCTGAGATCAGATTTGCAGAAGCCCTTCCACAAACAGTTAATCTCATTATCTATGCAGTGTTTGATAATGTCATTGAGATAAACCAGAGAAGAAATGTCATTTTGATTATATGTGATAAACTATAAAATGAACACAAAGCAGCTGGAAAAATTGTAACCAATGACACCCACATCCCGTGACTGCTTTCTGGGTGTGTTTCCTGTGATCTGCTTCCCAAGGAGACTGAGAAACCTTCCTGCAGACTAGTCATCAATACTGACCCCCATGACCTCCCTGGACAGCACTGGTTAGCTGTGATACATTTCCAGAAATGGGACTGGGGAGTTCTTCGACAGCTACGGTTTTCATCCTGACAATCATGCACAAACTATTGTTTTTTTTAAACAGAATGCAAACAACATTTTGTACCAAAACACACAGTTACAAGATACCTTTTCTACCACCTATGGATTTCACTGCATATTTTCTTACACCACAGATGCAAAGGACTTTCTTATGATCAGATTTTAAAAATGTACTCTAATGATTTGCTGAAAAATTATGCCATGGTAACTAGTTTTGTACGTCACTTTTTCAGACATCTAAACATGTCAGGCACGCGTATCAGTGGTGGCAACATGTTCAGACTTGTTTTGTCTTGTAATGAATTTAAAATATGCAGCTGCTTGTAATTTTATTCAAAACCAGTCACTTATAAAATCATATATAAACACTCATAATTGTGTGTCTCTGTTTGCTGTGTTTAAACTTGGGGGGTAGCACCTGTGTTTAAACTGTGGGGGGGGACTGTGTTTAATGTTTTCAGATATGCAATGTCTTCAATAATGACAAAAATATATAAAATATAAAGGTGGTTATTGTAAAAAACTGCCAATAAAATACAACATACATCAGTGGTAACATCATGGATAAGATATGCAATGTCTTCAATAATGACAAATGTATAAAATACAAAGGCATTTATTGTAAAAAACTGCCAATAAAATACAACATAAATCAGTGGTAACATCATGGATAAGATATGCAAGGTCTTCAATAATGACAAATATATAAAATACAAAGGCATTTATTGTAAAAAACTGCCAATAAAATACAACAAGCATCAGTGGTGACATCATAGATAAGATATAATAAACAAAAGCATCTCCTGTTAAAAAATGCACACTATATACACCATAGCACTGAGGTAGAATTATAAGCACATCTTTCTAAAAAACATGTTAACATATTTAACTATGAGTAGGCTAACATGCATCAATATAAACACTTTTTGTAAAAACAGGATTACATATTCAGTATGAGGTAAAATGGCTAACATAGGTTGTCACAGCAGTCACTGAGGTAGGATTACATATTTAATATGAGGTAAAATGTTCAACATATACTGTACACATAATCATTCACTGGAGGTATCTAACATTCATACATAGAGATTGCATTTTAAGTTTTGTAGTGAGCTGCACACAGGTTTCTTAAAAGACTTTTGTCTTTTTGGGCTACTGACCATTGGTTAACTGAGAAGGCTGTGGCTGTTTTGCACCAGCTACTCGATTTCGCCTTTCCACATAGCTTCCTGTTTGCTGAGTGAACAAACACTGAGGTGAGTATGTTAGACTAGCCATTGCTTTGACAAAAACATCCCAGCCCTTTGGCTTTCTGTGGTCAGGGATTGCGTGAGTGGCTGTAGCCTCTCTAAATCGACCATGTGAGACCCTGAAACAACAGTGCCTTTATACATTAATTCACCCTTATCACTCCAAAACACAATATCCTTGTTCTTTGCCATATGTTTTAACAACAGTTCAGCATTGGTTTTAGACCGATGAGAAACACTACTTAAAATGTCTTTTTCCATAGTACTAGGTACAGAAGCTGTCTCTGCTGTGACCGCAGGGTGGTCAGACACTGATTCATTTTCAGGCATGAGTAATGTCAAACTGGTTTTAGCTTGTTCTCCTTGTCTTACCAAAGTCAGATAGTGCTGTAACACAGCAGAGTACATTTTGGCTTTGTCATAGTCTGATAAATCAGTCCGGGACAGTATAGCTCTCACGTCAGTGTCCAAAGTGTTAGTTGCAACTTTTCTCATATCCTGATCAGGGTAATTAGTTTTAATGTGATCCATCTGTTGCTGAGGTACCAAATACATTTTCTGTGTAAAATCCATTATCTGTTAGCCAGCAGGCCTGTGATCAAGGGATGGCACCTTGTGCAGCGCTCTTATAAGCCACCAGTCTGATTAATTCTTTTCTTTTTCCTTTTTAAGGTTATTTGTTTATCGCTTAAAGTTTTAATGACTCTCCATTTTTTTTTCAGCAAACCTAACTGTTTTGCTGACAGTGGAATATTTCCTCTGAGAGTGTTTAAGGCTATCTCAGCTATAGCTGATATCAGATCATCAGAGTGCCTAACATAAAATAGCTTTTCTAAGCTCGGAGGACCTTTTACTAGTAACTTTAAAACAGACAGATTTCTCTGCAGTCTTTTAGACATAATGACAATACAGTATCAGATATTTTTAGAAGCAGAATGTGTTTTTTTCATGACATATGTCACAGGCCAGTCAGGGGAAACACACCACTACATGAGTCTATATTCGCTCTGGTGTATTGGATCTTAAATCAACTAGTGAATAGCCATGAGGCTTTCTGGCATCTTCAAAAGCTTCTAAGAAAAATTTTGTCTGACCAGGATACATTTGTCTAGCTAGTGGTTGTGGATCTGAAGCTTGTCTCGGGGTTTTTAAACAAAATCATGTATTTGGCATTTAGTGTGATGGTCCTGTTTTTTTTACCTTGACAGAACTACATTCTGGACAATTAAAAATATTGTCAATTGTTTATGATGACTGTACTGGTAAACCCATATTCCACTTCACTATTTTGACAGGCAGAGTCCATCAAATCATCTATAACGACAAATTTATCTTTCCAGGGGTAAGAGATCATTGTCAGCTAGTGACATCGGTAGCCCTCCACAAATTTAATCTGGGGAACTTTAACAGCAATTCATTATACAAAGGTTGCCAACAGCTGTAGAACCAGACAATATTTTCAGGTTTGTGTGATAAAGTGGCATCAATGTATGTTCAACAACTGTTTATAAAGAAGCTCTTCCCACTATTAGAGGGCCAGCCAACAGACAAGTAAAGGGATACTGCAACCTGATATCCATTTTTCACAATCAGTATCCATAAGGAAGTGTTTTAAAATTGTCTTGTAAAACTCGCTTGTCATAAACTACTCTCTGGGTCTTGGACATGCTTGTTTCAAGGACCACTGCTTTTTATTCCTAACAATGCTGGGTTGACTTCACGGTAATTTCTTTAGAGATCTGTGGACCTCGTGATAGTCAAAGACCAGGTCCTTCAGACTTTCAAAATTAATGTTTACTGTTGGCTACATTAAGGGTAAACCTTCACTTTAAGAACAACCTCACCAACTGGACAGCCTGTACCAAGATGTTTGGGCCTGCAGAAATGAACTCTGTAATGTGTTCATCAGCAGGAACTTCACTGGTCAGCTCCCCTAAATAATACCCAAGAGGTGGGGCCCCAGTCACCGGTCTGGACACAAAAATGACAGGAGTCATGTCGTGGTAAGGCACCACCATCCTGTAACCTATCTAGCAGGTTGTAGAGTTCGACTCTGGCATGCTGCTGTTAAAACTAGCTAGTAAATATGATATTATTGGAATTTGTAATGATCGCTGGTATATTTAGTTTAAGCATGCTGTTTCATCATCGATGAAAAAAGCATGGACAGAGATCGTGATATGAACACAAACATATTGAAATAATTTCTGTGGGTCTGTTACTATGCTCGTTGTCGGTAAATTAGCTCTCTGCCCAAATTTGCTCTAAAGAGAATTTAAAAACAGTTTAGATATCTGTCTCTTGCAGGGTTAATAGCTATGGCTGCAGGGATCAAATGTACATTTTCCTTTCAAAATACTGTCGTATGTACCTGATTTTATCCTCTTCAGTTTTGACCCATGAAGGGAAACCAGATGCCTCTTGTTTGCCTTTAGATGCAGCTTGATGTAATCTGCAAAAGCTCTGTGCATGACTCTTAAAATGCCAAACTTCATAAATGTTAATGATTTTATAGCCTTTTTCCAGTGCCAGGTTTAGTTCTACAGTACAGTAGGTACCTGTAAGTGACGTTGCTCATCTCATCATGTGCATGATGTTGTTTGAAGTCTATTTTCAGCGCATGCCGCATATAATGTAAACACAAGCTTTTACCAATCCTGGATGGCAGCACTGGAAAGAAAAGACCTCTAGGGGGTAAGACTTTTACTTTGTCTAAACCAAAGTACTGAGTGAGGTCATCAAAATTGTCATAAATGATGTCAGGATGACCGACTGGATACTGTTTGGTTTTGTTAACAAAAGGATAGAGGCTGGTAAAATCATAATAGTGTATTTTCTCATCAGGCTGTGTCTTATAGTACAGACAAATGGCATTTGTTCTCCCCCTAAACAGTGACTGCCTAGGTTCGAGTGGCTGTGGTAGCTGCCTGTCCCTCAAGAAATTATTCAAACTCTGATCTGTAGTCAGCATTGCTTTCCATTCATGTTCCCACAATACTCTAATGGCAAAACCCTGTCTTTTTAGAAAATGAAATTTGTGCGTGGTCCTATTGAATAACTGTCCAAAACTAGTCTCTGTCATGTGGTTTCTATCTTTCTCACAGTAACAGATGTTGCAGCCATGAAAAAAACAACCATTAAATTCAAATGCTGTGGGTATTCCATTTATGACTGAATAGCCATCCAAAAGTACTGACCTACCTTAAATTCTCACCCCTTAGCGCATGCTGAATAGAAATGTTTTTCTCAGATATGTACATAAGCCACTGAATAGCAGTGTGGAGTACCTCTTCAACTGTCTATGGTAGTTGTCTGGGGAGAACAGCAACAGTGCATTCTTTCAAGAACAGAAATCTGTACATCGCCATAGAAATTGAGGCTATGGTGACGCATTGAAGGGTCTAAGGATACTGTTTCATACTCCACTGATATCACCGCCTGACTGTTTTAAAATACTTTTCATAGTCATCTCCAGTACTTCATTTCTAAATCTGACACAGGCTTTTCAAGAATTTCAACATCTAACTGACAATAGTATGACTCTCTTTTCAGATTAAATTCTCTATGTCTGTTAGCTAGGTACCATTGCAAAACTCTTGCTTTTCTGCAGGCAACATATATTCAGAACCATAAACTGAGCATCAGACAGGGGCCTATATAATTTTATTAGCCTTGGTGTTAAAAAAATGGGGAAGTAACCTTTAGCAATCTCGTTCTCAAATCCAAGGGCTGCAGGGATTTTGCTAGTTTAAAAGGAAGAAAACAATGGCTGTCAATAAATCTGATGTGTAGGATGTCACTGTGACACAGAGTGCTTTTTCATCCTTGTGTGAGCAATTTATATCAATTCTTTCCTTGACTAGCTGGCTAATGATAAAGTAACTGTCATAGCCTTTGGCATTGTGTGCTATAAATGTGTAGTGTCTAAATGGGGCATCAATAAAATGTCCTACAAAATCTTTTATGCAATCTTCACCTTCAAATTCCCAGGACCTCTTCCCATCTAATTGCTTAGCATACACAAAATTTGGTATGTGCACCCCAGTTTCTTGTGTGGCTTCAAAATCAAACACTATATATTTCTCAGTGCTTTTTACGTCTGTGAGTGGTGACATGTAACACAGATGCTTGTCTGCTGTCATGAAAGAACCACATCTGCTACACTGAATCAATTTACATGTATGAGATCCCTTGTAAAAAACAAAACATTGTTCACACAGTTTCATGGATTTACAAGACCCTGTATCCCCATCAGCTCTAGCTAAATGTCTTTCTAGGCATGCTGAAGACCTACAAATCTTCTTACATTTGTGACAAGATACTGTGCCAATTTCCTTTTCGAGACAACACGGGTCGAAACAAACTTTGCACTGTTGTGCACAGATATGATTTCCCTTATGGCTGTAGGCTACATCACAATATTCGCAGAGGTACCGTGCGCCTATGAATTTTTTTACATTAGTGATACCATAAAAATGCACTTCATGTAATAATACAAACAGTGTTTTAGGAAATCTTTCTGGACCTGTTGAAAATGTTTGCCAGTTTCCTTCATTATGATATAAAATCTTAATTTTGACTCCTAAAAAGCGTTCAAACTGGGACACATCACTAAAAGTGACAGGGGTTTGGTCTGACAAACCTAGCTCAGCGTATAATATTTTAGCCTTGTTCAACAACTGACTGTCACTCATATGTGGATTTAAGAGTGCGAGAATAGAGCCACCGAAACACAAACTATTGTCTCTGTTATTTAAATCAATCAGGTATCGTCTCTTTTTTTGTAAAATCCTGCTATACAAGATGGAGCTCAGTGTCTGTCTCCCCCCCCCCGAACCCTGGTGGTTCCTGATGGTCATTACCATGAGATGTATAGAGGAATCAGCAATTACTTCAGTATTGCTCTGTAGCATATCAGCTATCTGATCTAAGAAGGTTGCAGCATTTAGTTCATTTGGTCTTGTCTTTCTTGAGAACAAGGGGTGATTCAAAGAAGCAGCCTTTAATCTTACCTGTATAAAATCCCATATTGTGTTTTTCTTCACACTGTCTAACAAACTTTCTATAGCCTGGTGCATTGCAACAATAGCCTCTGTAAAAGATTTTATTTTATCTAGATTTATAAACTTATATCTTTGATGAAATTCTGTAGCATTAAATTTTTTTAAACTGCGTTCATATTCCAGTACAGCTTCTAAATACACTGTAGGGGGCGCCCTGTTAGCCTGATCATCATCATGATGGTTTTCTAATTCAGACTGCAGACCATTTGTAGCATGCTGTAACAACCTACGTTGTAATATTTTCCTGGCATGTTTTACTTTTCTTATCAACTTTTCTTGGATTGTTTTATTTTTTACCCAGATTTTTCTTTTTTGACCCCATTTGTTTTTTTTTTTTATCTTGTTAGTGATGCAAACCTTTGTACTCAGTTTATGAGAGTTTCTGTGCTTTCACTTTGTAATTTGATCTTTGTTTTTGGCCACTTTTTCCTCCAAACCCCTGTACTTTTCATACATGTGGGCTGCACTTGCCATCATCTTTAAATCCTTGCATGACTGTTTAGATACATGCACTAAACCAAGCACACTGTTCAGTAAAGTAGCTGAACTTTTAAAAAGCTCAGATTTAAGCAGCTGATGATCGTAATCCTCACTAGATAATCTACCCTCAATTACCAAGGCATTAAACAAACTATCAATTGTTTTAAAAATACAGGCTTTCCCAATATTGATCATGTCAATGTCACTTTCTTGAAACCTTTGGGCAGAAACTCTTGTGCTGCTGCTGCTGCTCCTAGATGGCTGTACATTGTTTATTGTCACATTTGGTTCATTTACAGCCACAGAGACTCTTGAGCCGCTGTTCTAGATGGCTGTACAATGTTTATTGACACATTGGTTCATTTACAACTGCAGAGACTTTGAACCTCTGCTCATAGATGTCTGTATATCTTGTTCAGTTATACTATACGTATTCTGGTCACTGACACCAACAGAAACTCTTGCATGCCTTTGAAAACATCACTTTCATGTAATGATCTTTTCCTCTCACACCTGTAGGATTTGTCTGTGGGGCTGTTTAAAACAGAAAATAAACCCCTGTCACTACTTCAGTATTTTAAAACTTTTATAAGACAACATTTAAACTCTAAAACCTGCAGCATCTACTATTTCTAGTTAAAAATACACACCTTCTGTAGTAGTAATCTGGGATTAGCCACCTCCCCTCCAGGGTTTCTCTGCATGGCTGTTTTAAAACAGAAAAATACACCTCACTACTTTTCAGTATTTTTAAAACTTTTATAAGACAAAATTTAAACTCTAAAACATGCAGCATCTACTATTTCTAGTTAAAAATACACACCTTCTGTAGTGGTCAACTGTGTATTAGCCAAACGAGTAAATGTTTGATAAGCTCTTCATCAGGAGTCCACGATTCCATGGCTACTTGTTGAATATTTTTAAATTTTTTAGCTCAGGACAAAAGGACAGAGCGAGACTGCTAACTACTTTTGAGCTTCCAGTATCTTGAAATGCTTATAAAATGACTCAGACCCCCTCCCCCTCCCCACCCCAAGTACGTAGCAAGTAGTGAAAACATCTGGTACTGTCCATCAGACCACCCACCCATTCTCCAAGGGGAATATATAAGCCCCTATGCTAGTCAATGTAGGCTTTGCTTCTCACTTCCTATGACAGCTGGAAGGCATTAAGAAATGCCTTCTGCTAATACGTTGGTCACAGTCTAATTAAAACAGATGCTTTTTATCAATCTTAAAACACAAAGAGGCAGAGTTTATAATAACGGCAGTTGAGTGCCAGCTTAAGTTATGTTTTTAAAAGTCAAAACAGAAATTCTGTCTTTTTTAAACAGCTGTGTCCTTTAAATTAGTAATTCGGTAAAACTGCTTGCATACCACTAATCAGAAGATAAAACTTATTTTGTTAAAAAGTTAATCATGAGAAACACAAGTTTTTCTCATTTACAATGTAGGAGAGTTCAAAAAGAAATGCCATACTGCTAATACGTTGGTCACAGTCTAATTAAAACAGATGCTTTTATCAATCTTAAAACACAAAGAGGCACAGTTTATAATAATGGCAGTTGAGTGCCAGCTTAGTTATGTTTTAAAAGTCAAAACAGAAATTCTGTCTTTTAAGCAGCTGAGTCCTTTAAATTAGTAATTCAGTAAAACATAGCACACACACAAATGTGTGTATTCTTTTAGCACCGACTCTAAGCAAAACTGTAGATACATTTTAAGAAGACTGTGTGCTTTGAAATTATTCTGAAAGAGAAACATTATCATTTTACATTCTGTCTTTTCTTTGTAACATATCATTTATTTTTCTATTTAGTACTACATGCCTTTTTATTTTTGATAATGTAACTATAGACATTTATTTTGTAACAAAAGCATAAAGCTACATTTTTACAGATCCCTGTAAATACAGGGACCATGTAATCCAAAATCTTGAGACACACATGTTTCCAAAGAGAATCAATAGTCCTTTGTAGCCATGGCTGTGTAAATGAACAACAGATGTTTTGTCACTCTTAACAGACAAAGACACCTACCACACAGCCAACAGGACCGTGAGCTCCAAAAAGTCCATCTATATTTTAAACATCCATAAAAGGCATTGCTTTTCCTACTTGCCTAATGAGGGACGGACACACACATACACACACACGCAGCCACCAGGCTCCAAAAACCCCATCTATATTTTAAACATACATAAAAGACATTGCTTTTCCTACGTGTCTAATGAGGGACACACACACACACACACACACACACACAGTGTGTATTTTTTTGCAACGACTCTAAGCAAAGCTGTAGATACATTTTAAGACTGTGTGCTTTAAAATTATTTTTGAAAGAGAAACATTATCATTTTACATTCTGTCTTTTCTTTGTAATATATCATTTTTTCAAAACATTATAAATATCACACACACATTCATTTCAGCCTTCTCCTTGATACTACACAGAGCTGAGGGGGGTGAACTATAGGTATGTGTATTCCTTTTTTATGATATATTTTTATTCTTTCTAATTCATGACAAAAGTATAAATAATTAGTTTTTTGCAATGCTATCCAGAGAAAACTGCTGAACCATCTTATTTACACAGAGGTCCCCCCGTTTTAGCTTATAAATGTTACATGCGTATACATAAAGCTATCCTTTTGATGCAAGTTTGACACAGTCCTACAGATGCATGTTAAATAATTTTGTATATTGTTACAAAAACAGAAAAAGGGGTACTCACACAGGCAGATGAATTTCCCTCGGGGTGGGGGTCTCCACACAGATCTGTGAAACCTCTGCACGATCAGGTTCCCTCCTAGATACTTCTTTCTGAAAATATCCTACTCAAAAAACACACACATGTCCCTGCAGTTATACACCAGGCGTACAGGGGGCACATACCACTACATAAACACTAACTGATTTTTGGGGTGGGAGGAGCACGGTGGTGAAGA
Organism: Neoceratodus forsteri; assembly: GCA_016271365.2. Taxonomy (NCBI): domain Eukaryota; kingdom Metazoa; phylum Chordata; order Ceratodontiformes; family Ceratodontidae; genus Neoceratodus; species Neoceratodus forsteri. The sequence continues at coordinate 1,166,698,917 of CM028129.1, read as the reverse complement.
GGGACAGGGGTTCAAGCCAGGATGGTGGGGGTTCAGGAGAAAGGGGGACAGGGTTTGAGCCAGGATGGTGGGGGTGCAGGAGAAGGGGACAGGGGTTCGAGCCAGGCTGGTGGGGGTGCAGGAGAAAGGAGGATGCAGGAGTTCAAGCTAGCATCGTGGGATTCGGGTTCCAGCCAGGATGGTCTGGCAGGGATGGAGGAGTGACGAGAAGAAGGGCACTGGGACGCTTACAAAATGGTGGGTGGCAGGGTTCGGAGTGTATGAGAATGAGGGCGTGAGGCGCTTACAAAATGGTGGTGTTAGGTCACTTCCAAGGTTTCCAGTGGGTCATTTCCTGCGCAAAGAGGCGGGACCGCGGTTTGAACGCGCCGCTTCCTGCAAGGGGCGACACGGGTTCGAACGCTGCGTCATTTCGCGCAAGGGCGGACGGGTTTGAACGAGTGTCATTTCCGCCAGAAAGGGGGGGCTAGCGATTTTAGGGAGGGACTTCCGGTTTAACAAGGGGCGATTCTGATTGGTCCGTTTTAGGCCACGCCCACCTGTCAAATGACGTGGCATGCGCTGATTGGCTGAAATTTAACATTTGACGAGATATATGAACTTATACTACTTATGTTCTATTAAAAAGAAAAAAATATATTAAATTCATATTAATCAGTTTCTTTTATACCTATGTCCATCTCCTCCGGACTTGTATCCACAGAATCGGGTCAGGCTCTGATTCAGGTCTATTGTATGCAGCCTTTGCCTTTTGTTTTGTCTTATTCTATGTACTGTATGTTCTGTCGTCCACTCCAACAGAACATACAGTACATGGGCCCTGCTAACACTACTTCTGTCACTCCTTCACTTCACTTCACATGTGTACTCTCTCCCATTTGCTCTCTCAGCTCTTTCTTCAGTCTCTATTAGAACAGCAATCCAGCCAACCTGGAGTGCAGCTTGCAAGTAACAACCTGTCCCATCAGTCCTGTAAAAATGAGGGCCTCCCTCTCCCAACTAAAAAGAAAGCACATTGCCATCTCTCCTTTCCATGACTTGTGAGTCTAGCACTTTTTTACATCACCAGGAGAACAGAACCCTGTGTACTGTGGGGCATCATAGGAAAACATAGCATGAGACCGAAAAAAATGGCAGTATAATTTTATAAGTTTATTTCATTTCTAAGCATGTAAACATTACATGAATTGGAAGATATTTTAGTTGGGGGCCATAAAGCTGGGACACTGGGCAGTGGGCACATAAGTATGGCACCTTCCATTCAATACCTTGTGATCAGAAGGATGCTCACATAGTGTTCATCTTTTGGGGAGTTCAACTACTCTGCCAAAGCTTTTTTTAAAGAGCTAGGACAACATGAAGAAATACCATTAAGTACAAACATGTGAAAAGTTATTCTACTAGCCAATATTTCTTCCCCCCTCCAATACGCTTCCTGCAATGTCAGCCTCTTATGCTTTTCATTTCATTCCTCCCTTGTACTTGACTTTTTCCCATAGCTGGTCTCCTGCAATGAGGGTACCTCGGCTACTCCCCTGCACTTTTGCTTACTCTCCTGCCTCTGCTAACTGCCATTCCCAAACTCCCTTTGTTCCTTTGCCAACTGCCATTTCCAATCATCTTTTTGTCCCACCTGGCACCAGTTTCCCTTGGCGCCCCTGCTCCTGCCTCTCTCTCACTGCCCCCTCCCACCCCAGTTGCACAATTAGCCACCAATTTAATCTTTTATTTTCTTCAGTTCCTGCCTGCCCCCCCATCTAGCCCAATTCTTTGTCTTGTCTGACCCCAGGACCGCCCCCTGATTCAGCTCTTTCACAGCTACTTTCAGGCACTTAAATTCCAACTTAATCCTTTTTTCTTTCTCTTTCATCACTTCACCCTAGACTCGGGCACACTGCTGCTTGCGGCCGGCCCTGCAAGTGCCACCAGCTGCACTCATCACTGAAGCCAGCAGCCCACCTACCCAGACCTCAGTAAGCCAGGTACCACTCCCAGGAACCCCGGCTCACTGCTGATTGGCCACTGAAACTAGGACTCATCTAACCATTGGGCAGCTGCTGCTCTCTGTTGCTCTGCTATTTGTCCACCTTTTTTCATCCATTTTGCATTAGTGTTTTAGTGGTGGTCCGGTGCCCAATTTTAATTTCCTATTGAATTTTTCTCCACCCACCCACCCCCACCCCGGTCCTGGTCTCAATTAAATACACTTAAGCCCCTCCCTGATCCCTCCCTAGTAAGTTCATTGGCTGCTATCTCTTCAAATAGCCAACAAAGACCATTTCAGGCTACCTATACTATCTTTCTCTACTGTGGACATATTTCTCTTGGACCACCTTAAACAGGGCTCACCTGATTGGGATATACTGTTAACCAATAAGAATATGGGGTACACTATCAGCCCACTAATCCTAGAGTAGTCCTTCCTTAATCCTTAAATCTTCAGGATGCAGACCCCCCAAAAAAAGTCAGTGTCAGTGGCTCAGCAAGTAGCACACTCACCTCTGAGGCTGGGAGATCAGTAGGCTGTGGGTTCTATCCCCAAACCAGGCACTTGGGCTAAATCCCAATACTGACACTGTAGTGCAGCATGAGGGGGGTGATGCACTCCTGAGGTGCCATCTTTCAGATGAGACATTAAACCAAGGCCCAATCTGCCTGTTCAGGTGTATGTTAAAGATCTCTTGACACTTATTGAAAAGAGTAGGGGAATTTTTTATTATAACTTCAGATACAATGATATACAAAATGTGTTAATGCACACAAATCATAATCCATAAAACAGATTTTACACATAAAAAGAAATAAGTATTACTATCATACATGTATGGAAAACTGAGAAAATCACAATCCAAATAAACTGCAGTTAGTGAAACTAAAAGATAATCTCTCCCCCTCCCTCTTTAAAAACTAAAGAAATATTTTCATTATAACTTGCAAGAAACTATATAAAAGTACCGCTGCACACAAAAAAAGAAATAAAATGAAAAGGAAAGGAAACCTTTATATTTATTGCATCATATGTCCAATACCAGAATTCAATTATAACGTCCCAAAAACTTGTTAATAGCAGCTGAAAAAAACAACCCCCCCGTCCCTCTACCCCACTAAAGTGTAGGAAAGCTGATTTTTTTCCCAAACAACTCATAATCCAGAACCATAATACAAAATATTTTAGCCTCCCATCAAGAGAGAATAATTAAGGGTGAGCAACATATAAAAACAAATACATATTAAATCGTACTGAGATAATTCCCGATGCATCTTTTTCAAAAAACATAATCCTATACAATTCGAAAATCGAAAGGGAAAAAATAAATCATTATCCTGTGTCTAACCATGTAATTTTTCCCCCTCCATTTTGTATAAATATTGAAGGGAAATTTAGATTTCTCAAAATCTCTTATTGTCACTATAGCTGTCTGAACGGTCCAGAAAAGCTCTTCTGGCATGACATATAGTTTCTGTAAAGTCCAGTTGCATCTTGTTATCCAAATATGATATTTCAAAACAATAAGGATTAGATGAATCATGTCTTATGATGAATAGCCCATGCTTTCGGTAATATACCCAGAAATAAAATATCAGGGGTTAAGATTTTGAAAGGGGATGTAATCCAATATTTATGTACTGTTATCCAAAACTGTAAAATAAAAGGATATTCAAAATAAAGGTGTACCATAGTTTCAATCTGTACTAAGCACATATCTGTTCTTGGACAAATCCTTTTTGTCACTTCTTTGTGTTTAAGGTTACCCTTAACATTAAGCTGACCATGGGCACTCAGCCAAAGAACATCCCACATCTGTACTGGAGTCCTATCAAACCATAACATTGATTCTATCTGGTTTAAATCCTTGACCAGCCTATTACCAAATGTAGGGATATCCAAAAAGAATCTGTCTAGGATTTGAGTATATAATTCCTTCCTAGAGAGAGACACACACACATTTATGGGTAATCCCCAAAGTTTAACTGTACCAAAACAATGGTAATAGGATTCTGAGAGTCCCTGTAGGGACCTCTGTTTAGGTATCCCTTTTTCCCTATCCCAGCTTGTTATCCAGGGGCCTATATGATCCCACACCTAGGGAATCCAAATCTGATTATTTCTCTGCAAGACTGGTTTGACATTATATTGAAAAAATATACTAAAGGAAAAAAAAAACAACACAGGATTAATCATTCCCAGGCCCCATTTTTAATAGGTAAATATGTAACATCTATTTTAATGGGGTTCAGACAGCTTCCCCAGACTCCTAAAAAAAGAGACTATAAAGCTTCATATCCAATTGTTTGGGAAAAATAAAAACAGTACATGCATCAAAAAATATGTCCTGTTGTGACCCCAAAGGAGAAAATAAAACACTACCTGAGGCATCTGGGAAAGCCAATGGTTGCAAGTCAGCTATAGCTATCTTAGAAAAGAGTAGAGCTGTCTGAAGTACTTTCAGAATTTCCAAGAGGGGCTGTATGCTTACTCCTTCCAACAGAATTGCACCTGTAAGCAAAGGATCTGATTGTGCATTCCATTCACCCATATCGGTACAAGCCCATTCTGCTCTCTCTAGTGCTTGTTCCAGTGACCAATCTATGATGTCACAAATGCGACCTCATAGTCCAGTAACAGTAGGAGATGGATTTGCAGATGCAGTGCTTGGAGTTGTAATTTGCCCCAAACCAACAAGTGTGGCTGAAGGATGTGATGAAGAGCCTGGGGAGAAATCCGTAAGTCTTTTCCGCTTACCCGGCTCATCTGGTGACGAGTACTCTGATTGTATCTGTAGTTCAATTTTGGTCAGTTTCACCTGTAGGATGTATTTCTTATCCTGCAATGAAAGGATGGTGGTGGTTTCTGTAACCATAGTATTTGGTACAATACTGCTCCTGGTACTGGGGTTAACCATCTCCGTGGAAGAAACTGAAATATTCGTGGTGTCGAGAGCACCTGACACTAAAGTCTCATGTCCTGCTCCTTCACTCCCCAGATCCATATTGGAGTCCTCCATCATGCAGCAGAGCTACAACGCCCCCTGCCAATGAGTAGGGGAATTTCTCCGGTGCCCAGGCCAAAATTCCCCCATTCACTAAAAATACCACAAACAGCCTAATCTGGTTCAAGGTCAGTTGGCATTCATCTGCATCCCCTCCCCTGGGTTGTGCCTGAAAATAGGAAAAATTTTTCTAGTGCACTTACCCAGTCAACAAAAACTAAAATAAAAAGAATAAATAAAATAAAATGCTGTTTTTACTATATTTCCTTGCTACCTATTTTGGAGTTGTCAGGTGCATGGAGATTAAAATCTCACTCTTGCTCCTCCCAGTGCTCCCAGGAGCCCATCTGCCTCAGAACTACACTTCTGGTGGAACATTTACAGTACCCCACCATCCTCTTGCATCCAAACAACAGCTGCAAACCTATAAAATGCAGGCACAACTATCTTCCAATGGCTGTCTTACTCTACAGTCGCTCCCTCCCACCCCCTACTACTGACCCTAGGCAACCTAAAACTAAGACCCTAGGTTCTAACTGGGTAACTTGGTTCCTTTTCCTACGCAAGATGATCCTGATAATGCTACTAATATCAGGAAAAGTGAACCCCAACCCAGTATCCCAGTTTGTAAATACACAATAAAATTGGGCCCCCTTAAAATCATCTCACTAAAGATAGGCAGCCTCCTGCCTAAGCTGCCTGAATTCCATGCCTGGGTAGAGGTAATCAAACTGGACATCATTGCACTAACTGAGACCTGACTCTCACTTAAGGTCAGTGATGCGACAGTTGCTCTAGATGGTTATATCACTTTCTGCTGAGACCAACTATCCAAGGGGGGGTTGTTTGGTGTACCTCAGGAGCAATATCAGAGGCAAATTACAACCAAGCAGCCTGCATACAAAGGAAGCCCAGATATTAACCATTAAACTCACCATAGGACAACAAAATAAAGTCCTATTACTCTCTACAGTCTTCATACCCCCAAGGCAAACACACCACCAGACTTGAGCAGTTCATAAGTAACCAGGAACAGCTCAAGCGTAAGTGGGAGCAAGTCATCCTAGGTGACTTCAATACAAACTGGCACTCCCAGGATGCCTCTGTGGCCAGGGACCAGATATCTGGCCTATACCTGACACAGATGGCAACACAAGCAACCAGATATAACTATAAAATGGGCACAAGTACACTCATAGATTGGCTCCTCGCTACATGCCCAGAACATATCGCTGAGGTGTCAGTCCTACCTGGCTCCCTCAGTGATCACTCCCAAGTCTTGTGCACCTGGACAAACAAGTTTATAAAGTGTCCTCCATTGGTCCAGAGAAATTGCACACTTAGAGCAGGGCAGCTGGATGCCTTCAAACAGCATCTGAAGCTCACTGACTGGTCACCATTAGAAACTGCCATGGACAGCAGCCAGGCCCTTGAATACTTCCTACGGGCTTTCAGAAAGGCCTGCAATACCTTTGCAACTGTTAAGACTAATAAGGCTAGAGGCTCAGCTAGCCCATAGCTCACAGGCTCCTTCATTGAGGTCATGCACCAGAGGGACAACGTATGGTACAAGATCAAGGCAACAAGGGTTCTGGGAGACCTAACTGCCTATAAGGCTGCATGAAATAAGTGCACAGAGCTTATTCAGCTTGCCAAAGCAACCTTCTACAAAGACCTCTTGACCAGAAACTGGGACCGTGAGAAGGAATTCTGGGACTCTGTGAAATCCCTTACTGGAAAGGCATCCAGAGCACTACCTGACCTTATTATAACTGGATCTGAGACCCTCCAGGAGCCTAGGGATATTGCAGATACATTCAACCAAGTATTCACTGACCTAAGCTCTGTGCTACCTAGTGACTACCTCACCCAGGCGTCACCAATCTCCCCGAATAAATAAACAAGCTCCCTTTAGCAGCAGAGTCCCTCCTTTTTATTTCAAGCAGATCACCCGGTCAGAGACCATCAGGTACGTCTAGCAGGTTCTAAGAAAGACTAGGATGGGGAACGAGCAAGTAGACATGAAGATGATAACCCTCACCCTCAACAAACTTGCTGACCCTCTTTTGAAAATCTTTACTGTCTCACTTAGAACTGGTGTGTTCCCAGACAAGTGGAAGGCAGCACTTGTCACCCTAGTTTTTAAATCAGGGGACAGAACAAACCTCTCTAATTACAGACTTATTTCCATTCTACCCCCCTTTCCAAAGCCCTGGAGCGAGTGGTCGCAGATCAACTCACTGAATACCTGGACAAAAATAACCTTCTCTGTAACCAGCAGCACGGTTTCTGGAAAAAACATGCAACCCACACTGCATTAATAGATTACACCTCTCAGATCTATAATGCCCTTGACAATGGTCTCGCAGTGAGATCTCTCTTTATAGACCTTACAAAGGCATTTGAAACCATTAATCACCACCTGCTACTAAACTGCCTTTTAGCTACTGGCCTGTTCACAGACAATGTTGCCTGGTTCCACAATTACACATCTCTCACATAGAACAAGATGTGTGAGAATTAGCGGCCAAATCTCAGAACATAGTGAAATGAACCATGGAGTCCCTCACGGGTCCATCCTTGGGCCATTCCTTTTTGGTTTATTAATTAACACCTTACCCTCCATCTGCCCAGCACACACAGTACTATATGCTGATGATGCAAACATCTCTGTATCCGGCAAACAGCAGGCCACAATCACTACTGAGCTGCAAGATAATTTCCATGGGCTGGAGCAATGGTTTGCTAAGAATAAACTGTTACTCAATTATAAAAAAAAACAGAGAGCATGCTCTTCTCTGTCCCACAGACCAAAAAACGTTTGTCCCTCTCTTGATTCATAGTTCCAAGGGGGACACTTTGGAACAAGTATCCACCTTCGAATATCTAAGTGTATACCTAGATGACACCCTCACCTTCTCTAAGTGCACTGGTTACGTGGTCAAATCTGCTAACACATAACTTGATATCCTATATCACCACAGACACTGTATGACCCCAGATGCCTTAAAGCTAGTTACATGCTGCTCAGTATTATCCACCATAGATTATGGCCTTGTCATCTATGTCACTGGTTCTGACACCACCTTAAAGAGGGTCAGTACTCTACTCAAGAAGGTGTGCCATCTGTTCCTAGGGGCCAGCCATCTCACCCATACATGCACTCTATACAATGATACTGAATGGCTCCCACTTGAAATAAAGGCCCAGTACCAGACCTACCTGCTGGTAAAAAAATCATTACTTGTCCAAACTCCGGACTCAACCACCTCCCTGCTCAAATAAGGGCATTTCAGTGTCAACGCTAGAAGCGTGGCTAAAGGTTGGCTCCTAGTGCCTTTCAAGCACACAACACTGGCTCAGAGATTCATCTCATATCGAGGGCCCAAATGGTTCAATGACCTGCCCCCTGAACTCCGTGACTGTGGAAAACTCAGTCAACTCAAATCTGGTATCTGCTCACACCTTGCACTTGAAAATGTCTGTTCCTCCTATACGTAACTCAAGCTAGTCTAAAGAATGCTAATAATACACCCTCAGCTGCCTCTGGCCAACTCCCACTACACCTGTAGCCCCCCTCCCATACCTGTCATATGTCTTCCTCCTATTACCCCATCCCTTCCCCTATTCTTAGCCACTACCCTCTCCCTCCAACCCCCCACTTCTCTGCCCTGCCCTCATTTGACTATACCAAATGACATAGCCTTCTCTGGCTGCTCCTGCCCCTTTTCCATTGCACCCTGAGGCCTCCTCCTACCTTTAATACCTGACACTTATGTAAGGGCTGTATGACACTTTAAGTGTTGATTATTGCTGCATCCCAAAAGTTGTAACTCTGCATCCTTTGAAATTGTCGAATATGTTCTTTCTTTGTCAACAACTGTATTCCTTCAGTTTTAACTTATTTGATGGCTTATCTACCTACTTGATGTGTTACCTTTGTATTGTATTGTATTGTATTGTACTGTCTTTAGTTTGACTTGGAACCTTTGTAAACGAGCCCCTGGCTCAAAGGTGTTAATCTGAAATAAAAATAAACACATTTTTTTATCTCTTTTTCCTTTTCCTCGTTACATTCAAGTACAGTAATATATGTATTAAACATAGGTAAAGTTTTTATTTTATTCTAATAAGTTCCATTATTGCTGTCTTGTACACTTGCAGCCTAGTTTTCAAATCTTATTACAGTGGGCTGTTGAGATAGCACAGTACTGGCCATCAGAGCTGCTAACTTCTCTCGATTGTGCAGTGTAACTTCAGAATTTGAATGCTGAGAAGATGGAAAGGAGTGTGATCTTGTAGCTCGTTTATACTAGAGGTTGGTCTACTCTGCTTTTGCAAAATCAGGTTTTCTTGAACATTCTGTTTATTTTGTGTAGACACGGCATAGGCATCTTTGTAAAATAAAGTGATGGCACCACAATCAAACTGATTTTTCACAAAAAGCTTTGGCCCTGCTGAGATCATTGAAGACATGAGTGTTACCATGCCAGAAGAAATGTATCTTTTCTGGAGGGAGGAGGAAGACCCTAATACTCAAGTCATGCAGCATAGCTTTAACTTTGTCAAAAGCCTTACAAGATTGAACTGTTTTTGTGCTGAAGCCTGGATAACCTGAACATTTTATTCCATCAGCATGTAGCCCTTTATCAATGCAAGCTTTTCTGAGTATTTTTTCTCAGTCTTGATAATAGTGGCATTTTACATACACAGGTCTTACAGACATATGGCCATTTGTATGAGAAGGTAATGCTCATTGGTTCACTCCCCCCTCCCTCCCGATGTTCATGAGCTGAAATAATGCTTTCTTCTGGATAACTCAAACCAAGTGCCATAGTTAAAAGCTTCTCAAAGTAGGGAATGGGATCTCCTTTTCCTTCAACACACCTTTATCAATTTTAAATTATTTCTTCTAGAGAGATCTTCCTCATCAGTGATTATTTTTCTGCAAATGTAATTGTAAAGTGTGGTTCTTTAGTATTTGCTGCACCGGATTTAAATTGTCATCCAGCAGGCTAACACGTTGTTCAGCTTTAGTAGTTCTTAATGATAAAGTATTACATTTTCCCCCAGGTCATTAATTGAGTTGGTTAAAGAAGAAAGTGTTGACAATAGTTTTTCAAAGCCTTTCTTAATTTCAATAGTGAGTTTGTTTTTGAATTGGGCTAGAATGTCACTCTGTGCTTTATCAGAGTTAATGTGTGTGTGTGTGGGAGGGATGTCATTTGACTAGTGACCATATCTTTATTCAAAGAGACTTGTAAGGACAATTCAGGAGTGTTACCGGGTTGATTATTTGTAGAAAGTGGTAAACCGACAGAGGTATTATCCATACTAACCTCCTGTGTGGAGTTATCCATATTTGCACTCACCTGTTTGAAATTAGATTGAAATCCATAGAGACAGGTACCACCAGTTATTTGATATTGCTCTCAGAGGTTCAAATCTCTCAGCTCGGTCTGTGACTCTGCTCCACAACTCTGTATTTCCACAGTGGAATTGACTATGGGCAAGGTAGCAGTCTGGTTTGTTGAAAGGCCCAGGGCAGTTCTTTTCAAGTTGCTTGTGGTCTGGATTAGCAGATAAAGGTGAAAGGGGCTGAGAGGGAAGAGTTTGGTTCTTAAATGCAAAAAAAATGACTCCATATGTTCTTACACTAGGCGAGTGGACTTTGACATCTCACAGTTATGACAGAACAGAAAAAACAAAAATGAAGGTCAGTTTCCTTCACTTCATGCCTGCAGAGCTCAGCCATTTTCAGTCCCTGGACACCAAATTATGTGTTACATATAAGTGGTGTGGAAGCACAGTGCCACAAGGCTGTCTCTCAGAGGGCCAGCTTGGATCTCAGCCTCCCCAAGCCTGACAAACTCCTACTCTGCCAAAGCTGAAGCAGAACTTCAAACCAAAAACACTTGTAGAAACAATTCCTTCAGGGTTTGACAGACCCCTGTTGTTAATTAACACAGTAAAAGAACAATGACAACAAAGGGGCTGTGTAGTAAGCAGGAGCGTCATGCAACCAGAAATTTCGGAGGGGCACAAAATCAAAATTTCTCTAGGGGGCTCTGGGGGCATGCTCCCCTGGGAACATTTTGAAAAACTGAGGTCAAATGGTGCATTTTGGTGACTTTTAGAAGGCCAGGAAGCTTTTCCTTAACATGCTACATGCTGTCACAATGATACTTTTTTTTTCCTTTGTTCAGTCTGTGACAGTGTCCTCTTATATTTTCAAAGCAATTTTGTAAAAACTGAACTGAAATGATGCATTTTAGTGGCTTTTACCATACAGTGACTCAGCTAACTATTTACAGTCCATTCTGAACTAATTAATTACCTGTTAAAAGCCAGAAATGCACCATGTGAATAGTCAAATTATTACAGTCATCTACTATAAATGTTTTGTATGAAAAATAATGACACAGGTCATCTGTTCTTGCTGATAATTTATTTACCGTGTAATCTTTTCCATGTATTACTTGCATATATGCAATAGGGATGACGATAAACAGAGTATGATGAATCCATTTATTTGAGTAACTGTGTGTATAAATTTCATTTATACACACAGTTATTACATCACGCTCCACCACTCGTGAGGTTACTTGAGGTCAATGGCAAGTTCACAAGATAATCGCTTCATCACACAGTCGCCCCCGCATATCCCTTATTCATGCAATAGGCATGGCAGTGTATTAAATAGCTAGTATAGCATAGCATAATGCTATTCAGTATCAGAGGGTGGTGCTATCCATTTTCTGAACTGTATAGCACTAGACTGCTAAACATTTTTTTGTTTTTTATTCAAGTTTGCACTTTCAAAACAAATTAAAAACAAAGTATTTTTCATTTTGCTAACCAGTCTGTGCCATATACTATGCTTTTTTTGCAGCCGATTAGCACTTTCACATGTGAAACTGCTAATCATTTTTTTTTGGATTATTTAATACTCTACTTGGACACAAAACCCATTTAATAAATCCATTTATCTGCACAGCCATTGAATAAATCAAATGTATCTATGCAGTAGTGATTTAATCACCATTTATCCACACATTATCTGTCATTATCATTGATCTGCATAGTAGTGATGTCACATATTCCCATATTCAAATGCAAATAACTTTAAAACAAAGAATGATAGCATAATACTGTGAGAACAAAAGGAGTTCAGCAGAAAGATATTTACAAAATGAGTGGTGTTTCATTTATAGTAACCTTTTAGTTTTATTTTATAATTAGCAAAAAACAGCAGAAAATTCAATTTTGTTCACTTTTTGCAAGGAACCAATGCAAAAAACTTTAAAACAAAAAAAATGACAGCATGGTACTTTGAGCACACAAGCTGTTCAATACAAAACTATCTACAAAATGAGTGGTGTTTCATTTAACAGCAACCACTGTGCTAGTTGGAAAGTTGACAAAAAGTCACACAGCCTATCATTTAAAAAACATCAAAAGCAAATGCCCCTGCAGTGTCAGAAAGCATCCCTTATTGTATAAAGGAAATATACAATGGTGAGCTGTCAGATAAATTATTTATCTGCACAAGTGTCGTTTGACCTCGGAAATCTGGACCATACCTTTTATCTTCTCATGTCAGCACTTGCCTTTAAATTGCAAGCAAACTGTCTGAATGTGTAGCACATTCTTAATCAGTATACAAATAGTGGGTTTCCTATTCTTAGTGCCAAAGTATGTTTCAATAAAAGTTACATTTTTATTATGAAACTGCAAACAACCCAGAAAAACTACCAACAGGCATGATAGAGATCATGATGAGCAACGCAAGGCAGAAATACATGTAGGTGAGAATAATCCATCACATTTGGGCTGGCAGTATAGCCTAGAGGTTAGAGGAACGAGGTGTGAATGAGTGTGATACATCCAGCAGACCAGATCTGAATTTGGTTCTCACAACCTCCACTTGCATACTGTGTGACTCTAAGCAAGTCACTTAACCGCCCAGTGCTCCCAGGTCACCCCTGAAAACAGGCACTTGTGCCTAGTGGGCCTTACCTGATTACCAAAGACTAAAATAAAAAAATAAATAAATAATAAACATCAGTACCACCTCCCTACCAACAGGCCCTCCAAATGAAGTACTGCAAACAGAGCAAGCCAGCTTGCAATACACTGTACTTAATATTGCTAACAAAAGTAAAACTGTCAGAAAAGCATAATAAAGTATCACACTAATTAATGTTACTTGTAAAACTCCTACTGCCCGGGGGGGGGGATAACACACTCCAGATCACACAGTTTACACTCCATTCAAGAGCACAACCACATCCTGTAGGCTCCTAAGCCAGAGCAAGCCTAAGAACAACTAATTAATGCCTTTACTAATAACCCGCCAACACTGACAAATGACAGGGATGGTATCCGTGGTAACGCCACACCCAGATGAGCGACCTCCTCTTGCAAACCCTCCAAACAGAAACAGACGAATGACAATAAAATACAACACAGACTGACAACCCAGACCCTACTGAACTTCTGCTGCTGCATGAATATCTGCCCCACTTTGATTGGCTTGTCCATGGTGGCAGGTGGTCGGCTCCTCTGCCTGCCTCTCAGCACCACAGGGCATCCCCGGTGGATCAAGCTATGGTGAATGTGACAAAGTTCACTCCTGCTGCTCCAGCTGAGTACAGGATTCTTTTATTCCTGAAAACCAAACTTTTACAGCTCTCTGTTGGTGTCTGGGGTGGTCCAACGTTTGTGTCCCTCTGTGTCCCCTACACTGAACCCAGGAGAACTCTTATCACTAGTATTCCCTCTGATTCTCTTGCTCCCCAGACCCCACAACTGCTCAGCTCGTGGCATAGACCACTGTCTTTTTGCAGATGCTGGAGGCTGGTCTGTATTGGTCACTTCCACTAAGTATGTTGCTTTGTTCGGGGGTGGGCATCTGTTGCTCCTGTTGCTCTGGGTCCCAGCACTGTGGCACCTGCCACTTTCCCAGTGGGACTGCACAGTCCAGTGACACCCCAACACCATGTCCAAGTATTCCAGGTGTATGGTGCTACCCCAGCGCACCCTGCCTCATGCCCAAGTATCAGTGGCATTCAGAGCCAGCCCCTCCAACACCCTGTCCCCACCCAAGTATCCCTGCTGGCCACTGATAGCAACAACTCTCACCATTTCCCCTCGACACACACACACACACACACACACACACACACACACACACACACACACACACACACACTCTCCTTGCCTGACCACTGAGTGGGGGCTTTGTGTAAAGCACTTTTATGGCATGGCAGTATGGAGAGCCTCTGTGTGTCCCTAAAGTCCATCATCCCGACAGCCACCGTATATCGGCCCCAAAGAGCCTCTGTGTATTGGCCCCCTATGCTCATAAAAAGCTTCTGAAGATAATTATGTGGGTTGCAGTTGTTACAGTCAGTGAGAACCCTGGATCCCTGTTGCTCACTATATATTATCTTTAATAAGGAGACATGCAAGAAATAAAAGTCAAAATCCAGCATGGCAGAGTTACAAAAAAATGCATAGTTTTGTGTTCCATGAGCATCTCTGCTCCACTCCAAAGCTAAAACTGAATTCCCAAATCAAATTCAGGTTTCTTTTTACCTGGTTAAGTTACAATTTGTCTCTGAGTTTTAAGGGAAAAGGAACAAAAGCTAACCATTCAAAGGAGAGACACTAGCATGTCTGATGCAACTTTTTTCCTTTTCTCAGGTGATGGACGTGTGAGCAGAGTTTCATTTCCTTTCCTTTCCACGATGCTTCAGAAAGGAAATGAAACAAAACTCTGCTCACACATTCATCACCTGAGAAAAAAAAAGAAAACCTGAAAGTCAGAAGGGGAGGGGGAACGGATTGGCAATTTGGAGAAGAGGTACCTGCAAAAAAAAAAAAAGGGGACGGAGAACACATTCTAGGTGGATGCCACTCCTCAGCCTTCAAAACACAGAAATCCTTGTCTGTGGACCGACGCTGGCTCATCAAGTAGTTGATGGACACTGGGCACAGCTTGTAAGAATTAGGCTTGTTATCTCACCCACTCTGCCCCATCCCCCTGTCACATACAACGTCCTCCAAGAACAGAGCCACTTTACAAGCCAACCCAGACCAATGAATGAAGACATTCAGACTCACCTGCCTCCTATTGCTGCTGGTACTGCTAGTACTCCTCTCCTGAGAAGTAGCGGCAGCACATACACACCCTCGGGCTGATCTCACTCAATAACGTGGCCCACCACAGGTGAACGTTCACCCTTCATGGTTGCAGTTTTGCTTAGTTTTTCTCATACCAGTCTTCTCCTCTGTTTGTCCTCCTTAAGCATACAGAGTAGGATGGTGCCTGAAAATACACTCTTTGATGCGTGGTGGCATCAACAGATACCTGCCCCCACCACTTATGACTTCAAAAAAGTCAATATTGTTTTAGATCTTGTGATTTTCTGGAAAATAAAATACATTTACGGGTATTTTATACTAGTTTTGAGCAATGATATTAGGGGGCACATGCCCCCTCGGGCCCTATGGGCATGACGCCACTGGTAGCAAGTCTAAGAACTCGTAACATTAAACTAGTTAGACAAAGCAGAAACAAAACTTTACAAACACAAACACCTTGTAAAACATTTTTTTTCCAATGGTGACACACCTTAAACACACAAAGCAGATAATTTGTTGAGATGTTTGTTTGCCAGCAGGAGTCAAGAAAGAACAAAAGGACTAAAGGCTTAGTGGGTAAACAAAGAACTTGTAGCACTAGAGATTATGATAAAACAGAAATAAGATGTCACAAACATCCTCTAAAGCATTTTATTCTCTCTGAAATTAATCCACAAAAAAGCACGTCACTTGCAGACAGAAGTTTGTTTGCCGGCAGGAGACAAGCCAATGACATCAAAGGGACTTCATGCTCAGTGAGCAAGCAAACAAAGAGCTCCTAGCACATAATCCAATCATTCAGTCAAATAACAAAATGTCACAAGCACCAGCATCCTTCCAACTGCATTTTTTCAGACCCAGACACACTTTAAACAATAGAAAACAGTGAACTTACTTACCTTAAAAATGTTGATGGCCAACAAAAGACAAGAACACATACAGTAATGGGTGATGTGAATCTAAATTGGTTGTCTCCTAAGTTAAACAAGCTACACAATGACGTCACTGCTCTAAACCTTACTCAACTTATACTTGAGCCCACACACCATAATCACAAAACATAAAACTACACCCTGCTTGACTGGGCACTCACAACCCACCCACCCCGTGTCATTAAATCTAGTCTCCTCCCCAATGACCTTAGTGACCACAACCCCATTTTCATTGTACGTAAAGTTTATCGCCCCAAACCTCCCTCTAAGATTATACAGCTCCGGTCCTTTAAATCTTTAGACCTTACCCCAATCAGCTCTGCACTCACTTCCACCGACTGGGCCCCCTTCTCCACTGCCATTTCTGTCGATCAAGTGCTTGACTATTTTAAGGATAAATTCATTGCCACCTGGAATGCCTTTGCTCCTTTCAGAAGGACCAGAGTCCATGGACTTCACCTCCCCTGAATCATCCCTGAACTACTGGCCTGCTTCAGGGAGCATGACTGGGCCTGGAGAAAACACAAATCTACTATACATCCAAACGACTATGCCAAGTACGGAACGCTATGCAATTCATGTATTAAAGCTACTAGACTGGCTAAATCCAATTATTTCAACCCCTCATTCCTGACTAACATTAACTCTCCATCTAAATTCTGGAGGGTAGTTCATGCCCTATTCTCTCCCCCATCTCCCCTTCCCCCTCCAGTTCTCAAAATAAATAACTCCCTAGTTTCCAACCCTGGCTCTGTGGCCAATTAATTTAATGCCTACTACACCTCATGATCCACATCTCTTCTAAATTCCCTCTTCACATTGCCACCTACTAACTTTAGCCCTTCACCTTAGCCAGTGCCTACCCCTCACCCATTTTCCTTTTCTACTATCTCCTCTGATGAAGCTCTTAATGCACTCCTATCCCTCAACCCCTCTAAAGGCTCCTCACCAGATGAGCTTGATCCTAAACTTCTGTACCTTTCTGCTCCTGCAATTGCATATCCTATCTCCCTAATCCTTAACCTGTCCTTTATTTCTGCCCAAGTACCCTCATCCTGGAAACATGCTGTAGTCCTTCCTCTCCCCAAGGGTGGTGACACATCAACTCCTGGCAACTATCGTCCCATTTCCCTCCTTCCTAGTCTTGCCAAACTTCAAGAGCAATTAGTTCTCTCTCAACTATCACCCTTCCTCTCTGATTCCTCCTTCTTCATCCCCTTCCAATCCAGTCTTTGAATGAACCACTCAACAACCACCTTCCTCCCTCCTCAGGCTTACTGACTCCATCCTTTCTGGGATGGACAATGGCCTGATCACCTTGGCCATCTTTGTCGACCTAGCCAAAGCTTTCAACACTGTTTCCCATCCCCAGCTTCTTGATTCACCATCCTCAGCTGGCCTTGCTTGGTCAGCCACCAACTGGTTTAAATCCTACCTCATTGGCAAGAGAATCCTTGATTCCATCTCTTCTCCACTCCCCATCAACACTGATGTCCTTCAGGGTACAGTGTTTGGTCCCCTACTCTTCTTCATTATCCTTAATGATCTTCTCACAGCCTGCTCATCCTCTTCTATCCACATGTACGTTGATGATACTGTTTTGTATAGTTCCAACAGAAACCCTGCTGCTGTGCAAACCAGCTTATAGCATGACTTCAACTAAGTTCAGCTCTAGTTTACTTTTCACCAGCTTTTCCTAAACACCAAGAAGACAGTCTCAATGACCTTTGGCACCAGGTAGAGACTCTCTAGACTTCCAGCTCTACCCACCTTCCACGCCTTTGATGGGAACATCTTGGAGGACACCTCCTCATTTAGATATCTGGGGGTTTTGCTTCATAAGCCCCTCAATTACTCTGCGCATATCAATGCTATCCCAAAGAAACTGCACCCCAAACTTGGTGCTTTGTACAGGAATCATAGTTGCATCCCGTTGACTGCGAGGCGTGAAATTGGACAGTAGATGATACTCCCCATCTTTGACTACTGTGACGTAGTCTATGGTGCTGCTCCCAAATCTTCCCTGACAAGCCTTTGTGTGAAGCAAATAAACAAAACAAAATGATGTAAGAAACCACTATGGTTCTCAAAGGAGGTGGCAGTGAAGGTTCAAGAGAAAAATAAAACATTCAGAAAGTACAAGGAATCACAGAAGGAGCAGGACAGAGAAATGTATCAGTTAAAGCAAAAGGAAGCTGGGAAGGCAGTCAGAACAGCAAAGGCCTGAACTGAGGAAAAGATAGCCAACTCAGTTAAGAAGGGGGATAAAACCTTTTTTAGGTACATCAGGGAGCGAAGGAAGACTAAGGGAGGGATAGTGAGGCTTAATAAAGGGAAGGGGGGCTGGGCAGAGGGTGACTGTGAAAAGGCAGAGATACTAAACAAATAGTTTTGCTCAGTATTTACAAATGAAGAGGGGGAGGTGCCTAAAACAAACAAAAGAAACACTCTGGATACAGAAGTTGATACCTGCCCATTTACAGAAGGAAGGGTTCTGAAAGAACTCTTAACACTGAAGGTGGATAAAGCAATGGGGCCTGATGGGATTCATCCCAGAATTCTAAAAGAACTAAGGGTAGAACTAGTGACACCACTGACTACCCTCTTTAACAAATCATGGGAGGATGGGGTGGTACCTGAGGACTGGAGGAGGGCAGATGTGATTCCTCTTCACAAAAGTGGGAGCAGGGCAGAAGCGGGAAACTACAGACCAGTTAGTTTAACCTCAGTGATAGGGAAAATGATGGAATCACTTCTGAAGGAAAGAATTGTCAAGTTCCTAGAGGCCAGAGGGGTACAGGACCCAAGGCAGCATGGATTCACAGCAGGAAGGTCATGCCAGACAAATCTAGTAGATTTCTTTGACTGGGTAACCAAAGTAGTAGATCAGGGAGGGGCAGTGGACATGGTCTACCTAGACTTTAGCAAGGCATTTGACTCAGTCCCACACAAAAGATTAATATACAAGTTAGCCAGCCTGGGAGTGGGTCCCAAGATGATAGCCTGGGTAAAGAATTGGCTGGAGAATAGGACACAGAGGGTAATATTAAATGGAGTCCACTCTGAAGAAAGAGGGTTACTAGTGGCGTGCGCAGGTTCAGTATTGGATTCGTCCTCTTCAATGTCTTTGTAAGTGACATTGCAGAGGGACTGGAAGGAAAAGTATGTCTCTTTGCAGATGACACAAAGATCTGCAACAGAGTTGATGCACAAGGTGGGGTGGAAAGGATGAGATGGGACTTGGTAAGGTTAGAGGAATGGTCAAATGTATGGCAGCTTAGATTTAATGCTAAGAAGTGCAAGGTGAGACCCGGCAAAATTAGTCAAAATGGGTCTCACTCCGGTTGACACATGTTGGAGATGCGGCAATCAAGGGGCTCATCTTCTGCATGTTCTCTGGGATTGTCCGAACCTGTTACAGTTTTGGAATTCTATACAGAACATGTGTCAGCAAATGTTCCCGGATATAGTTCCTGGTCCCGGCCTAGTTCTTTTGGGTTGCGCCAACCCGGAGACCCCTAAGTATAGCCCAGGGGCCCAGTGGATTACTATGGTCGGGGCATTGGCCAAAAGGCTTATTCTCATGAGATGGAGATCCCCTGATAGCCCTACCTTTCATCAGTTTCTTTTAACCCTAGCTCAAGGGGCTGTGTTTGAGAGGATCTCAAGTTTTGCCCACGGTTTCTTAGCTCGATATAACCAGTGCTGGCAACCGTATGTAAGGTCAGAGTACTGTCACAATACTGCCTCTAACCATACAGCCCCGACTCTTTCCCTTTAGTTATAAGCTGGGGATACTCTCATGCTCTCTGCTTATGAGTGTAAGTTCCCGTGTTTCCTCCCCTCTCCCTTCCTCCCCCTTTTTATATCCCCTTTGGTTAGATTTATGTATGGGAAAGATTGCCTATGTTGTAAATAGTTGATATTATAATCGTATGTGAGTTCATCATGCTTAGGGCAGAGTGACCAAATAATACTGATTTCTTTGTTATTCCCCTAGTTAAGGTGACTGTATTTCATTTTAATCGATGTTTTTCTGGTGATTAGTATTTAATCCGTTACAATCATCCTTTTGGGTCATTCGTCAGGAAGTGACAATATATGTGAAAAATAATTTATAAGGTCATCACTAAGGACGGACTGTTCTGTTAATTAGTACTATTGTTTAAGCCTAATCTTTCGTCATGTAAGATTTTCTCTATGTTACACTCTGCCATGTGTGTATGACCTGCCTTAAGTCAACAATAAAATGTTTAACTACAAAAGAAGTGCAAGGTAATGCACCTGTGAAACAAAAACCCAGGGGAAGAGTACACAATGGGGGGTGAGATACTAACAACAACAAAAATGGAAAGGGACCTGGGAGTAGTCATATCAGATGACTTAAAGGTGGGCAAGCAATGTGAGAGGGAAGTAAGGAGGGCTGGGGAGATACTGGGATGCATAGGGAGAGGCATCACCAGTAGAAAACAGCAAGTTGTTATCCCTCTGTACAGAGAGCTGGTGAGACTCCATCTGGAGTACTGTGTGCAGTTCTGAAGACCCGATCTCCGCAAGGACATAGACAAGATGGATTCAGAGGAGGGCAACTAAAATGGTGCAGGGTCTGCACCGGAAGACATATGAAGAGAGACTAAAGGAGCTTAATATGTATAGCCTCGAGGAAGGGGGTGGGACATGATAGAAATGTTCAAGTACCTCAAGGGAATCAACAAAGTCTAAGAGGGTAGCATCTTTAAAAAAAAGAGGAGTGCAAGAACAAGGGGGCACAATTTGAAGGGGAGGCAGCTCAGAGGTAATGTAAGGAAGTATTTTTTCACAGAGAGGGTTGTGGATGCATGGAACGGCCTTCTGGAGGAGGTTGTGGAGTCAAAAACAGTGGTTGAATTCAAGCATGCATGGGACAGCCATAAGGAAATTCTAGGGTGTGAGGGTAGAAAGAAGTAGGCTGCTGGTTAACTAGGATCTGCAGCTTATCCATTAGGTAGGGAAATTGGCAGACTGGGTGGGCCAAGCGGTCCTTATCTGCCGTCAAATTCTATGTTTCTATGTTTCTAGTTGGACACTCTCTTTAACTCCTTCTGCTGCTTTGCTATCGACTCCCCTTCCCACTCCCACCACTGTGAACTCTATCACTTTGTTACCTTCCTTCCACTATCTCATAGATGCATCTCTCACTGTGCCAAACTAAGCTCCAAATTCTGATTTGGAGGGCTGCCCTCCTATCTCTCATCCTCTCTCTCTCCACTCCACCTCCCCCCCACCCATTCTCTCAGATCAAATGACACCCTCACCTTGAAGGTCCCTCACTGCTCCACCCTCATCAGTCAGACTGGTTTTGCCCATTGTTTCCCTAAAATCAGGAATTACCTTCCCCCTGGAATATGACACTCCTCCTCCAACTACTCCCTTACCTCTGCCATGCACAATTACCTTTCCTTCAGCTGTTTCTGCTTTAACCCACCTTAATACCTATCCCCAGTTTCTGCCTTCCTACCATGACCCCAGCAGCAGGGTTCTCAACATACTGAGGGGGAAAATCAGGAAATGGCTACCCCTTCTCCTCATATTCAGTTCTTGCCTCTCCTCCTCTCCTCCTCTCTTCTCCGCCTGCCCTTCTGGATCCTCAGTGTGCACAACCTAACCCCATCCTTTTTACTCCAACAGCACTTGCGTACTACCTCAAGCCTGCTCCTGGTACACTCATGCGCTATAAATGGTTCTATCGCATTATTACTGTTTTGTACATTTATATGTTCTTTTGTATGATTTTGGACATGTATTGTAATTTACCTAATGTTTCACTACTGTTTATAGTACAATACGTTGTGTACCAACTGTTGCACAATCTTACATTGTTGTATTGTTTGTACTATCCCACATACTATTGTAACTGACTATCCTTCACAACCTTAAGTAACCTCTCCTCCCAGGTCACACCATGAGATGAGCAACTTGTTGTTCAGGGTACCCTCCTGGTGAAACATTTCAATAAATAAATAAGTAAGAGCACAAGGACTTCAGAAGGCATCCAACAGAACTTCTGATAGAGCAGCACTTCTGCTGGCTTGTGCAATTAGGCATCAGCAATTACATTGATGCCTTGCATGAGTCAGGTCATGACTTTTGCAATGGAATCAGACAGGTTTTCACACCAGGGCAGAACAGAGTAAAGCAACTTCTTTTAAATTTAAATTAGGAAGAACTTATGGGAGTGCAAGAGAGGGAATCATTGTGCATGCCTACAAACTGCACAGGTACACAGAAAAAAGTTGACAGGAACTTGATTTAGGTTGCATTCAGTGTGTGCCAATTGTGTATGGTTAGGTTTGTGTAATATTTTATTCTTCAGTATCCAGGTAAGGCCCACTAAGCACAAGTGCCTGTTTTTGAGGTGACACAGGAGCACTAGGGAGGTTAAGTGACTTGTTCAGAGTCACAGAGTATTCAAGTAGAAGTTATAGTAATCAAGTCAAGGGCTGCCTGTTACATACAACAAGCTCATTCACAGCTTGTTACTCTAACCTCTAGGCTATACAGCCAGTGACATATACATCCAAATACAGCATCTGTTGAAGCATTTCTTAGTTGGTGCCCCCCCCCCCAAACACACACAGATTTGTCTACCCATGGTACATGGTGCTGGATTTTTGGCTTTTGATTGTAAGTGGGTTACCAGAAACCACAACAGTTAGAAAGTCTCTACATTATTGCATCAGTTGTTTCCTGTACTTGGTTCTTCTTTCTGAATAATATTTAAATGACTTCCCCTCTTATCACTCACTACAAAAATACCAAGACTTCAAGTCTATGGGCTCCTAAGAAGCCAAAACATCATTAGCTGTTCATCCTTGGGGATTCTGCCTTAAGTGTTGAGTATGGAATCCTATGAGGTGGCTGTTGCTTGGCTCTGCTTTCATGGTTGGTACATTTTACCTGAAGATGTGAAAACAGGAGTGCTGTCTTATGTCATTTCTAGTAGTAGTATACTCAGGCATGTCAGACACCTTCAGATAGTGTAGACTGCTGCAGATTCTCTCCTCACTCTGGCTTTTTACACATTACTGTAGAGGGTTTTAATATGATATTTTCTAGGCAGCTCAGAAACTCCCCCATACACACACACACACACACGCACACTTTCTCACATGGAGCTGCAAGCCCATGGTGCTGGGTTTGAGGCTTTTGATCAGATGCGTGGTTACAGAAGTCATGCAATTTGGAAAGTACAGTGCCTACTGTACTTTCATATACCAGTTGTTCATCCTACATAGAACTGACAATTCAGTAAATTGACTCCACTTACCAAATGTCTTAATATGCAATTTTATTTTTTTAGCACATCAGTCATATAAATTCAACATTTCACTGCTTTTTATTAGAGCAGCTTCTTCCAGAAATATGACTTTAAAATAAATTAAAAAGGAGTCTGCTACTCATTGTCATAGACAAGCTGTTAAAAATATACCCTCTTTGTTCCATTACATTTAAATCAATTATCATTAAGCATATAATCAATTTAAATCATCATGTTTTAAGCAATTTTACTCTACATAAATCGCCTGTCAGGAGAATTTAAGCTTACTGCGGAGTTCTAAATTTTCTGTTATACCAAATAAAAAATTTAAACTGCACAGTCACTTGTTGCAGCTCTCTAGAGTATTTGTTTTTCAATTTCTTCTATTCATTTATCTTTGGCTGGCAGCTGTATAGTTGTTTTTTCTAATTAACTTTCATTAGCTGGTCTACTCGTCAATTCACACCTTTAAAAATAATATACAATGTTGTTATGTCACCATTCTCATGCCAAGTGTCATTTATTCAGTCTTTTTCTTATGGACCATGTCATTCTCTAAAAAGAGCAGTGGTAAGCATTTTATTAGTCCCCATGTTCTTATTTTACTTGAAATATTGCACTTTATATTTTATAAGTACCTTTCTACATGCAGCCTAAAGCTAGAGCTCTCTCTCTCTCTCTCTCTCTCTCTCTCTCTCTCTCATGTTTAGGCTGAGGGTAAGCTCATGCACTCTTCTGTCCCTTTAATACAAAAGATGAAATTTCCTCAGTAAAAGTGCATGTACTAGCTGAAGTTTGCTTAAATCTCTACGCACCAAAAAACATGGCATTCTTGTTTAATGGCTACCAGCAGCCACTCACAGCTCTCTCTGCTCTTTTATCTTTTTTCAAACTTGTGCTAATAATGAGTGCATCAAAACATCATCACGCTAATGCACGATGGTGTTACATGCTCCTCTTGTGAAAAATTATACTTTTTACAGTTTTACAACTAAAATATATCTCTTGACAAGTGTCTCCACATTTTATATCCTTCCTTATTCATTAAAGACCAGCTTCAATCAAAATGTAACATTTTTATAAACCTAAAACAAAAAAAGGTTTTCATGCTACACTTTCATACATACAGACCAACGTTACAGATTAAAAAAAAACTCTTTCTGAGCTAAGTTGGAGCCTCATGTAACACCATCATTGGGCCAATTCTAGAAAGGTTATGCATGGTGCAAAGTGACTTGCACCAAGCAGAATGGTGCAAATAGCACTTTTGTGCCATGAATTGCAACATTTGGGATTCTGCAAAGCAGCCTGCAACTTGTCTCATGCTGCTTGTGCCAAATTGGAGTTACACAGGGGTTGTATATAGACCCCCATGTCAGGGGGGGGGATGGACAAGGATATGATAGAAGGCATACTTAGGATGGTAGAGAAAGGGGAGATACTGTTGATGGGGGACCTTAACATGCCAGATGTTAACTGGAGCACTTTTGCAGCAGCCACATCCAAAAGCAGGGACATTCTTGATGCCCTTCAGGTGGCATGTCTCAAACAGATAGTTTTGGAACCCACTCATGAGGGAGCAATCTTAGACCTCGTACTCTCAAATGGAGACAGTGAGAGGATCTCAGATCTAGAAGTGGGTAGCCATTTGGGAACAAGTGACCACCAAACAGTGTGGTTCACGATAAACTCTGCTACAGAGTCAAGCCATACAAAAGTGAGAGTTCTGGACTTCAGGAGGGCTGACTTTGGCAAGATGGGAGAGTGCCTTAGAAAAGCACTAGCAAACGGGCTAGAAGGAGGTGTGGAGCAACAATGCACAAATATCAAAACTGCCATCACAGAGGCAACAAACCTTTGTGTGAAGCAAATAAACAAATCAAAATGAAAGAAAAAGCCACTATGGTTCTCAAAAGAGGTGTCGGGGATGATTAGGGAGAAAAAGATAGCATTTAGGAAGTATAAGGAAACACAGAAGGAGCATGACAGAGAACTGTACCAGTTAAGGCAGAAGGAAGCAGGGAGGGTAGTCAGAATAGTAAAGGCACAAATTGAGGAAAATATAGCTAACTCAGTTAAGAAGGGGGATAAAACCTTTTATAGGTACATCAGCGAGCGTAGAAAGACAAAGGGAGGGATAGTGAGGCTGAATAGAATGGACGGTGGGTGATCAGAGAGTGACAGTGATAAAGCAGGGATACTGAATGAATACTTCTGTTCAGTATTCACAAAAGAGGAAGTGGGGGAGGTGCCTAATCCAATTAACAGAAGCACTCTGGAGAGGGGGGTTGATCCCAGTCCTTTCACAAAGAAAGGGTTCTGAAAGAACTCCTAAAACTGAAGGTGGACAAAGCAATGGGGCCAGATGGAATTCACCCCAGAATTCTAAAAGAATTAAGCAGAGAACTAGTGACACCACTGACTACGCTTTTTAACAAATCATGGGAGGATGGTGTGGTACCTGAGGACTGGAAGAAGGCGGATGTGATTCCCCTTCACAAAAGTGGGACCAAGAAGGAGGCAGGAAACTACAGACCTGTCAGTTTGACCTCTATGGTAGAGAAAGTGATGGAATCACTTCCGAAGGAAAGAATTGTTGAGTACCTAGAGGCCAGTGGGGCACAGGACCCAAGGCAGCACGGGTTCACAGTGGGAAGGTCATGTCAGATGAATCTAATTGATTTCTTTGACTGAGTGACCAAAGTAGTAGACCACGGAGGGGCTATGGACATGGCCTACCTAGACTTTAGCAAGGCATTTGACTCAGTCCCACACAAAAGATTAGTAGTCAAATTAACCAGCCTGGGAGTGGGTCCCAAGGTGGTAGCCTGGGTAAAACATAGGCTGAACAACAGGACACAGAAGATAATTGTAAATGAAGTCCACTCTGAAGAAAGAGGGGTTACTAGTGGGGTGTGGGTCTAGTCCTTTTTAATGTCTGTATAAGTGACATTGCAGAGGGACTGGAAGGAAAAGTATGCCTCTTTGCAGATGACACAAAGATCTGCAACAGGATTGATACACAAGGAGGCATGGAAAGGATGAGAAGGGACTTGGAAAAGTTGGAGGAATGGTCAGAAGTATGGCAGCTTGGATTCAATGCAAAGAAGTGCAAAGTAATGCACCTGGGAAACAAAAACCCAGGGAAGATTACACAGTGGGGGGGTAGTAACAACAACAAAAATGGAAAGAGACCTGGGGTAATCATATCAGATGACCTTAAGGTTGGCAAGCAATGCGAGAAGGCAGTAGGGAGGGCTGGGGGGATACTGGGATGTATAGGGAGAGGTATCACCAGCAGAAAACAGGAAGTTGTTATCCCCTGTACAGACAGTTGGTGAGACCCCATCTGGAGTACTGCATCCAGTTCTGGAGACCCCATCTCTGCAAGGACATAGACAGGATGGAGGCAGTTCAGAGGAGGGCAACTAAAATGGTCGGGGTCTGCAAGAAAGCCATCTGAGGAGAACTAAAGGAACTTAATATGTATCCCTTGAGGAAAGGAGGAGAGGGGGACATGATAGAAACATTTAAGTACCTTAGTGGATCAACAAAGTCAGAGGTAGCACCTTTCAGAAAAGATATGTACAAGAACAAGGGGACACAATTTGAAGATAGAGAGGGGACGGCTCAGGGGCAATGTGAGGAAGTATTTTTCACAGAGAGGATGGTGGACGCATGGAACATCCTTCCTGAGGAGGTTGTTGGGTCTAAAACTGTGGGAGAATTCAAGAATGCATGGGACAGACATAAGGCAATTTTTGTGGGGGGTAGGAAGAAATAAGCTGTTGGTTAAATAGGATCTGCAGCTTATCCTCTAGGTAGGGAAATGGGCAGACTAGGTGGGCCAAGCGGTCCTTATCTGCCGTCAAAGTCTATGTTTCTATGTAATTGCACCACAACCCCCCTGTAACATGGCGCAAAGGGATTTATGGGAACAGCTGCACCCTATTCTGTAAGAGCAGCTGCAAAGTCCCTGGTTTTGGTATTCTACAACAACCACCGGAAAACATCTGTCAAAGTACATTTACACCAGTTAAGTGTACTTTGCTGTCCACTGGGGGGTTGCACCAATGTGCCACAAGTAAACCCTACAGCCTCCCCCCACAATCACACAGAAGACCCCTCAAGTCCCAATCCTTGAATGGTGCCTGTACAGAATGCCCCTGTGGGCTACTGGCCCCCCACCAAGCCCCTAACCCCGATTGTCAATTAAACATGCCCATGTGAGCTAGGGGCTCCCTACAAGCCCTAATCCCTGAGTCATCCCTGAATCCCAATTGTTAATTAAACATTTCCATGGAGGCTACTGGCCCCCCTACAAGCCCTGACCTCTGATATTACCAATATTCAAGACCTTGTGGGCTAGCTCCCACCCCCAAGCACTGATCCACAATCTCCGAAAACTGTCCTTTACTGTCTGTCTTGTAAATTTATTTTCCCTACAGTACCCATAGCCCTGATGGTCTAGTGCCCCCCCACAGCTGACTGTGCCAGACCACCCCACTCCCCTGACCCATACCCAGTGATGACTGGCATAACCTACCTCTCAGCAAGACAGCCAGCTACCGACTGAGCTCTCAAGGAGCACAAAATAGTACATGCTCGGTGAATGACTGTCATACACTAGGCATGTACTATTTATAGTACGCACTCCTATAGTACTCAGTTGGTGGCTGGCCATGGTGGTGAGAAGTGGGCTGTGCCATTCACTGCTGGGTATGGATTGGGGGAGAGGGGTGGTCTGGCACTGCCCGGCGGTGGTGGGGGCCACTAGACCATCAGCGCTATGGGTACTGTGGGGAAAATAAATTTACAAAACAGACCATAAAGGACATTTTTCTAGGATCATGGATTGGTGCTTGGGGGGTACTAGTTCACAAGAGCTTGAATGTTGAGAATATCAGTGGTCACAGCTTGTGGGGGGGGCCAGTAGCCCATACAGGAATGTTTAATTGACAATTGGGAATCGGGGCTTGTGGGGGGCCCTTAGCCCACAAGAACATGTTTAATTGATGATCAGGGATTAGGGCTGCCTCAGGGATAGGGGCTTGTAGGGGGCCAATAGCCCAGGGGGCTTTTTTGTACTAGCACAATTCAGGACTTGGGGCTGGGGGGGCGCTTGTGCTATCCACTGTCACTGCCATGGGCTTGCAGCAACCCATACAGGTACACCCTCTATTTGGTGTACCTTTCAGGTTGGCGCAAGTTATGGTACTTATGCGCAGGGACCCTGCCCATTACAGAATCGGGCACTGGGTCTTTGGCACAATGGCACCCCTCGTATGTCGCAACTTGCAACATTCATAGGGGTGCTTCTAGAATCAGGCCCACATATCATGACATCTGACGTGACCCGCCCCCAAAATAAAAATTTCTCAGTGATTTCTTCTATGGCAATAACCTTATCCCTATTCATTAATCATGGCTATAAGGAACAATTCAGATCACAGTTTTCAGCATTCAGTTCTCAGTTACCAGATAAGTTATATTTTCCCCACACATTGCATTCTGTCCATTTACAAACCACTTGCATCTACAGAACTAAAATGAAACCAAAATGGAATAAGAGAAGTAAGAGAGAAAACAGGGCTTGAGGTAGAGTTAAGTGCAAAGTTAGGGATTGGGGGAGTTTAACAATTTTAGAACAGACAGCCATCAGTCCCCTCTATCCTACCTGTTATTTACCATATGGCTAGCCAATACAATTCTTCATTTGAACCACACTTTCAGTTTGTAGTGTCCATTCGATCTATCCATCTAGCTTCATGTGTATGCAGATGTTTATCTTAGTCCCCCTCCCCACGGCAATTGTACGTGTTCTCTTCATAAACCTTTAGCAACCAGGAAATTTAAATATTTTCTTCATACCCAGCTTTTATGCTCTGATACTTTTTTTGTTACTTACTCTTTATACACCCCTTTCTCTCCACTACCACTCCTCCCTTTGGGGTCCTCATGCACCCTGCCAGCTCCTACTAGTGCCCCACCTCCCATAGGTTCCAGAGCTCCTGGATTGCACCCCCCCCCCGGGTTGGGGTGGGAGAATCCCCTCTTACTCCCCCATACTTCAGGGGGAAGCATGCACTGAAGTTGTGATGCTGGAGGTCTACTTGTGTGGTCACGGGTTGTTTTCCCTTGTTCTCCCTGCTCCCCGACATCTGCATGCAGGGAGGACCAATGAGCTGGAGGAGCATAGAGACGCACCTCCACTCTGGTCCTTGGCAGATGTCCATCCCTCCCCCTTATTTTCTGCCTCCCCTGCTGCCCCATCACCACCTGTGATCACCCAGGTGGTGGCAGTATTGTGGCGAAGAGTGCTGCTCGCCCCACCCAGAGAAAGAGAGCGGCTAGTCAGGTGCTCAGTCCTTCTCCCCCCCAGCTGACCTTCTGATGACCCAGCCTCGCTACTGAACCCGGGTCGCGGGCATAGTAAAACAATAGCAGTACCACTGTGCCGATGGGCCAGCCTGCTCTGATATTCTTGTACTCAATTTCCATGTGATCATCCCTACATAACTCAGATCACATGGGCACTTCAAGAGGTATACCACATGAGAAGTCTGGCATGTGATGACATTTTCTGTTTCATTTTTTGCCACATCTCTAAACTCTCCCACAGTCTGTTCCTCAAATTCCTATCTCTCCCAGATACTACCAGAGTTTTGACTGGAAATCATTTTCTCCTTCTACCTGGGCTGTCACTACATACCAGTGTCTCCAAAGTAGATTCCTAATCTTATTGTGATACTCAGAATATTTAATAGCTATCACTGGCTTTGCACGGTCATCTTTTCGGATTTTCTATTAAGCAGTCTTTCCTACCCATTTCCTCCACCTCAGCTTGTTTTAAAAGTGATTTAGTGATTTATTATAACCCCTTTGTAAAAGTGAGTCTTGTGGTGTATTTTTTCTTGTTGGTAATCCATATTTAATGTCGCATTCCTACATGCCCTCATAAATTGTCCTTTTGGTATATATACTGCAACAAATTTAACAGTATCTTCCCTTCTATATAATTTATTGATTCTACATATTGTTTTTCTTCTTTATAATCTGCATTTAAATGACTTCACCTCTTTCTACTTACTATGACAATAAAGAGACTTCAGATGTATGTGCTCCCAGCTTACAAGTAAGTTATTTAGACAGGACTGCCTAGCTGAGATGCCACGTCTTATTTGCAGTGAGTTTCTACTTCTGATTAGGGCAGCTTGACACCTCTTTGCACCTCTGATGCATTGGTTTTTACCTGTTGAGCATATTTTTCTTGCTGCACTGGGCTTGCTTCACCAAGGGAATCTGTTTTTTACTTCCTCTTCTTGCTGCTGCTGCTGTTTTCATGCTTACAGTAGCCTCAATTCCCCATAGTCCCATTTTGGATTATTAACCCTATGTTGAAAGCTTGCAATTTGTTTTTGTGTTTTTTTGCAATTAATAATTTATCGAAATATCAAAAAGATATATAGATTACAATTCGGTACATTCTTTCATAGCCAGGGGAAATACAACTTTAATATGTAAATGGTTGAAGAGTAATTCAGGATAAGTAGGGTAAGCAAGGTAAATTATTATTGGGTTTGCAATACAGTGGTATTCATGCAAAGGATCAACTTGATAAATAACTATAACATCCAGTTCCATACCGGTTTAACATAGTACAGTCTGCCTGAATTCTGGTGCTAAATATGCTGCTGATAAGGATTAATCCACACATTGTTAGTGTTGTTCCTGGTCCAAATCAGTGTTGCTAAAGGGGGCTATCCAGTATAGTGGGTTAGGTGTTGGGTGGGAAGCTTACATCTGTGCAGAGGGGGTAGAGCATGGGCAAGGACATCCTTCTGAAATTAGGAAATGTGTTGAGTTTAGGTAGTTCCCCAAGACAGCCCCGTACTGGTCCATTCTGTCTACAGTGTTGAACTGGTCTCTTTCATAGCCGTCTCTCTTGCTCATTAGCCATTCCCCAGTTTGTGGTGGTTCTGTCTGCTTCAAGTGTCACAGAACCACTCCTTTTGTGGTGGTGAATGTGCCTGTCAGCCATCTGGAGGGATCTGGTGTGCCTGGAGCCATGTTAGGGTGTATGCCTAGTAGCACCCAAGTGGGATTAAGGCAGATGGGCATTTTAAGGATATCAGTGCAGGCCTGCTGCATACCCATCCAATAATTCTTCAGGGGTTAGATTCACAAAGCTTTGTTCCATCACAGACTCAGTTTGCACTGAGAAAACTGGGTTTTGCCTAAGTGTGGTATTCACAAAAGCCCAGTTTGCACTTACAAACTGGGTTTGCGATGAGGCAAAGTTTTGAGGAGGCCACAATGCAAATGAAGGGGAAAGGGAACCTGCATATTGACGCAGTCCCAGTCACCAAAGATTTTTTCCATGCAAGGTCCATTTCTGTGGTACCCTTGTCTGGAGAAAATACCACCAACAGAGACCTGGTGGTGTTCCGTGCAACTCTTGCGGCTGCCGGAGGTACTGCCAAGCCCCTATCCTTTCATAATCGTAAGAAACTGTTTGGTTCCTCCCCTGCCCTGATCCCCATTCCTGTATGGAAAAAAATAACTACCCTGTAGTCTAGTGGTCCCTCTCCTGTGTTCTCTGATCACCATTCTGACAGTTTAAAATGTTTCCCTGGCAGTCTAGTGGTCCTTCCCCCCTCCCCATCCTCCATTCACCATCCTGTAGGTTTAATATATATTTACCTGGTTTCTAGTGAACCCCACCCACCCATCCAAGAGGGATTGCCCATCACTCTGCTTCCCCCAACCTGATCCCCATCCAGTGACCAGCACAGCCCTCCTAACACCTCCATGGCTGACCGCCGAATGAGCACTCAGTGAGCACATACCATCTACAGTGTGCACTCATTGACAGTAAGCTATCAATCACTGTCAATGGGTTTGTACTGTAGACAGTATACTCTCTTTCAGAGCTCAGTTGGCAGTCAACCATGGATGTGTGAGGAGGGCTGTGTTGGTACCCAGACAGAGGTCTGGTTTGGGGGGAATGGAGTGATGAGCAGTCCCTCACAAGGTAGATGGGTGGGGGGGTCCACTAGACACCAGGGAAAACTGTACGGTGCCTTATACAATCAGATCATGGATGGGTGGGGGGACCAATACACCTACATGATAATGTTTTTATTGTTTATTTATTGAATTAATAACACCTTTGAGTCAAAGACTCCTTTACAAAGGTTCCATGACTTTGAAAACAGAGACATCAGGAACAATACCAACAACTAAACACAATGATTACAGAAATGGTTACAAAATGATTACAGATAACACAGTAAAGCAGCTGGTGATACAGAGTTACAGAGTACTGCCAAACATAGGTACACAGTGAAGATGGTAGCAGGTAACAAAACATACACTGCAGAGCGGTGGTGCAAGCCATGCCCTGGTGGTTATTTGCAGGCCTAGGCTTGACTGAGTGTCTATTGTTAAAATATATGCACGCCCAGGGCCGACTGGCCCACAGTAAGTCCAGGGTCATTGGGGGGGAGTGGGTAGGTCAAATTCAAGGGCAGTCACAAACTGATTCATGAGTGATTAGGTCTCTTAGTTGGGACTTGAACTGACCAAGTTTGGGTTCTGTGAGGAGGGAGTTTGGGAGTGAGTTGAGCCAGTTAGTGGCCAGGTATCTAAAAGTTCTTTGACCCAAAGTGGCCTTGCAGCAAGGTACCCTGAAGTGGGTTGTCACTGACTGCTGAGTGAGATGGATGGACAATGATGCCTTGAGTGGGGGGAGAGAGCAGGTGGGAGTAAGCCTGCTGTAATTTTTTTAGCAAAGAGGCAGGCCTGATATTTGAGCCTTCTGTCAAAGTTTAGACAGTTTGTTGAGGTGTAAAGGGTGCAGGTATGTGTAAGTCTGGTGCAACCAGTAGCAAATCTACACGCCTTATTAAGGGCCAGTCTAATTTTGTTTAGGTACATGTTGTTGGCTGCCCCATAGATGATGATTCCATAGTCTATGAGTGTTAGTATAGATGCAGAGACAGCTAGGTGGAGAGCTTCTGGTGGGAGGCAGTGCTTGTACCAGTGAAGTAGACCAATGTGCACATTGACAGCGGTGCTCAGTAATTGGATGTGGTCATGGTAGGTGAGCCTGGAGTCTAGGATGATACCAAGGTATTTGAATGAGGTAACCTGCTCAAGGGGGTCATTTAGGGAGTTCAGTATGAGCAGGGTCTGTTCTATGGTCTTGTTTTGGGAGTGTGCAAACACCATGGATTTTGTTTTTTTGTAATTTAAGACTAGCCTATGTTGAACAAACCAGGATTCAGCTTCCATGAAAGATTTCTAGAGCGCTGAGCAGAGGGCTGTGGGATCAGTGTGGGAACTGTAGAGGATTGCATTGTCTGCATACAGTAGTAGTTTCCTGGAGCAAGCCTTGGACAGCGAGTTGAGGAACAGGGAGAAAAGTAGGGGCTAAAAAATAGAGCCCTGTGGGACCCCTGACCTGACTTGGAGGGGGAAGGACAGGGTATGGGCAATCCTGACTGTCTGGGTTCTCTCAGACAGATAGCTGGCAAACCAGCCAGTGGTCTCAGGGGACAGGACTATCTGTGTGAGGGAATCCAGGAGTAGTGTGTGGTGCACCATATCAAACACCTTAGAAAGGTCTATGAAAACAGCACCAGCAGTGTGACCAGTGTCCAGAGATGTGTGGAGGGTGTTTGTGAATTCCAAGAGGGCTGTGGTGGTACTGTGGTTATGGTGGAAGCCATTCTGGTCAGGACACAGGAGGCTATATTTGGAGAGGTAGTCCATTAGCTGGATGGCCACAATTTTTTCCAAGGTTTTTGAGAGGGGAGGCAGGATTGAGATGGGGTTGTAGTTCCCAGGCAAGATGCAGTCACCACTTTTAAGGATAGGTGTGATGAGAGCAGGTTCCCATTTAGAGGGAAACTGGCCCAGCGATAGGGAGTGGTTCAGAAGCATGGCAATAGGAGGGAGAACTTCATTAAAGGTGAGTCTAAGCAGTTTAAGGTCTAGAGTATCACTGCTGAAATGTGATTTGCTGAGGGCCTTGAGTAGAAGAGGGGCAGCTTCATGCTGAGATATTGCTTTGAAGGTGGTATGGGGGGGTGGAGAGGGAGCAATGCGGTACTGGGGAGGTGGGGGAGAAGAGATTGCAGGGATTAAGAGACAGCTGGGGGAAGGGGGGAGGTATGGTTGGAGAAGAGGGCAGGGGATCTCCCACGGGGTTGCACCAAGCACTGGGGGGAGGCATAGGGAATGGAGTGCAGGAGAATACTCTGGGGTCACATAGGGACCCTGGCAGAGGGGTCCCAAAAGGAGGACACTACCAAGAAAGCAGGCAGGTAACTGGAGACCCTCACAAAGGGGGGCCAGAGGGACAACATTCTCAGGGAAGTAGGCAATTGGCTGGGGCTAGACAGAAGGAAGCAAGGTGGGGAGGTGGATCAGACCTTACACTAAGTAACCACTTCAATTCTCTTCTTCAGCTTGAGGATGAGGGGGGTGATGTAGCCATGACAGGGGTGGTTAGAGATGGAAAGGGAATGGGGGGCAGGAGGCAGGAGCCGGATAGCAGGAGGAACAGGCTAGAACCTGGAATGCAGGAAAATGGGGGGAGCAGTGGATCAGAGCAGGAGGGGCAGGGGGAAGAGGGAGGAAAGCACAAGGAGAAGGACCAGTTGGGAGGAAAGGGCAAGGAGAAGGACCATAAGTATAAGGACAATACAGTAAAGGGAGCTGAGGGTTTAGGCCAGGGGAGCATGACAAGCAAGGAGCGACTGAATGGAGACAGGAAGGAAGGGAGGACGAGCCAGGCTAGTTTAGCGGATGGGGGAGAAGGACCAGTGGTGAGCAGTGAAGGGGGGAGTTAGCGAGGTACAGAAGGATACTCAGGAGGAGAGGCATAGGATCGGAGAGGAGGGGGTGGCCAGGGTAAATGAGGGGGTGGCATGTGGCACCCAGATAGGGGGAGGAACAAGGAGCCGGCTTGGCGGAGGGGCCGGTAGAAAGGATGAGGGACATGGAAGGGAGGAAAATGGAGGAAAAGGAGTGGCCAGAGTGCTCCTGTTGGGGGATTCTATGATCAGGGGTATCAAATGGAATAGGAAGGGGGAAGCCTGGCTAGTTAGAACAAAATGCTTCCCTGGACTAACGGTGCACAGGGCCAAGCATGAGGTATATCAGCTGGCAAAGGATTGTGGGGGTTTCCCAGACATACTGGTCCACCTGGGTACAAATGACATTGAGGAAAATAGTGAGCTATAGATACAGGCAAGGTTCAGGGAGCTTGCCAGGGTCTGTCATGACATAGGGTGCATGATTTCCTTCTCAGAAGTCCTGCCGGTGCCAAGGGCTAGTGAGGAACACAAAAGGAAGATTAGGGAGATAAACCAGTGACTCAGGGAGTGATGTGGGGCCAGAGGGTATGGGTTGATGGGGGATTGGGAGAAGACCTGGGAGGATAAAGAGCTGTATGCTAGAGATAGGCTCCATCTCAATTTGAAGGGGAGGGGAATCCTTAAGTTGAAAATAGAGGGTTCATTGGTGAAAAGTGGGGTTTAAAGTTGTGAAGTGGGGACGGATGGGAGAAAAGGCTGTCAAGGGGGGTCCAATAAAGGAGGGACTCTGTCTCCACCCCCCTGGGAAGCTGGAGGAATGCTGGAAAATGCCGACTGGTAAAGTGCAGACCAGGGGAAAATGGAATCCCTTTGGGAACATGATCTGGGAAAATGGAAGTATAGGGAAAGGGTGGAAGGTAGTCCTGCTAAATGCCAGGAGCTTGGGCAATAAAATGCCTGAGCTCCAGGCGATGCTAACTGAGGGAGCGGTGGATATGGCAGCAGTCACTGAGACCTGGGCCACCGCAGAACACTACTGGGACCTGAACCTGGAGGGTTACACTATGTTCAGGAAGGACAGGGGGGAGGGAAGGGGAGGAGGGGTAGCAATAATAGTCAAAAACTGCATTGGCATAGGGAGAGTAGAGGAGGTGGAGGGAACTGTGGAGGCGATTTGGGTCACCTTGATAACAAGGGGGGGGCAAGAAAGTAAAAATAGGAGTGGTGTGAAGACCCCTGCGCTGGTGGAGGAGCTGGAAGACAGTCTGGTGGCAGATGTTGGGAGACACTGCAGATTGGGCAGGGGAAGGGTGGTGGTGTTGGGGGACTTAAACATGCCAGGAACAGACTGGGAGACTATGACATCCTTGGTGGCCAGGGAACAGAGGTTGTTAGATGTCGTTCAAGACGCATTCCTGACTCAGCAGGTGGGGGAACCGACCAGGGAGGCATGGGTACTGGATGTGGTCCCGGCAGAAAGTGACCAGACTGGGGGCCTGGAGGTAAGGGACCCATTGGCGGGGAGTGACCATGCCACAGTCTGGTTCTGCCTGGACCTAGGAGGGGTAGAAGGCTGCACAAAGACAGAGGTAACTGACTTCAGGGGGGAGGATTTTAAGGAAATGGGAAGATTCTTAAGGAGCATTGGATGTGATTGGGTCAGACATGGACGCTGACAGTAGGTGGGAAATAATCAGGAGAGGGGTGCAGGATGCTACCAGCACCTGTGCCAGAGTAAGACGAAAATGCGGTAGGGCCTGAAAACCCTGCTGGTGGACCAGGGAGGTCCAGGAGGTGGTGTGAGGAAAGAAGGCAGCCTATAGGCAATTAAAGTGCTCAAGGAGTGAAAGGGATCAAGGGGAGTATGAACTGATAGCTAGAAGGGCCACTAGGCTGGTGAGGGCGGCTAAGGCAAGGAAGGAGCAGAACCTGGCCAGGGAAATTAGGAAAGGGAACAAGGAGTTCTTTAGATACATTGGGGAAAAACGAAGGGTGAAGGGGCAGATTAGCAGGATTAAAACAGGGGATAGATGGGCACAAGACCAGGGGGAGCAGGCTGAGGTACAAAATGAGTACTTCACCTCAGTTTTCACCAAGGAAAATGGGGGTGCTGCATCATACATGGGAGGAGACAGTAATACTGAGGAGGGGGGACCCTTACCGATCCGCAGGTCTGGGGAGAGGGGGAGGCATCACTGGCAGGAAGGGAGCAGGCTAAGCAGGGAGAAGAGGTAGCAGAGGTGGAAATCACATCAAAGAGAGTGAGGGAAGACTTCAGGTCCCTTAAGACGGAGAAAGCACCGGGGCTGGATCAATTACATCCCAGAGTGATGAAGGAACTTGCAGATGTCCTGGCGAAACCCCTGGTGGAGCCTTTCACCATCTCTCTGAGGACAGGGTGGGTGCCCTAGGACTGGAAGGTGGCATATATAGTGCCTATCCACAAGGGGGGATCATAAGAGGTGGCAGGGAACTACAGGCCTGTCAGTCTGACATTGGTGGTGGGAAAGGTGATGGAAGGCATTGTCAAGAAGAGGCTGGGGGGGGTACCTGGAAAAGTCAGGGTGCCTGGATGACAGACAGCATGGATTCATCCCAGGGAAATCGCATCAGACAAACCTTGTGGAGTTCTATGACTGGGTGATGAGTGCCTTGGACCTGAGTAGACCAGTGGATGTCCTCTTTCTAGACTTCAGCAAAGCATTTGAAATGGGGGTGGGGAACCAGATGATCAGATGGATAGACAATTGGCCTCACGACCGGATGGCGGGATAGTCTCATCCCCAAGGGGGGTCATTAGTGGGGTCCCATAGGGATCAGTCCTTGGGCCCTTCCTGTTCAATGCCTACGTCTCTGACATAAGGACAGGTATCAGGAGTGAGATGAGTCTTTTTGCAGATGACTCAAAACTGGGGGCAGTGGTGGATGGGGAAGAGGGAAGGGTGGCCCTACAGGGGGATCTGGAGGCTCTGGAAAGATGGTCTAGAAAGTGGAAGCTGAGGTTCAATACAGGGAAATGCAAGGTACTGCAGTTGGGGGCCAGAAACTCAGGCCAAGTGTACACCCTGGGGGGGGGAATGCTACAAGTCTCGATGGCTGAGACGGACCTGGGGGTGGTGGTGGATGTCAAGATGAATAACTCGGAGACTTGTAGGAGAGCAGCAGCCAAGGCCAACAGGATGCTGGGATTTTCACTAGGGGGAATCACCTCCAGAAGGAGGGAAGTGATACTTCCTCTGTATAACTGCTTGGTGAGGCCACACCTCGAGTACTGCATGCAGTTTTGGAGGCCACTTTTAAAGAGGGACATTAAACTCCTGGAGAGGGTCCAGAGGAGGGCAACCAAAATGATTTGGGGCTTGGGGGACAGGACCTATGGAGAGAGGCTCGAAGAGCTAAATATGTACACATTGGAAGAGAGAAGGGACCGGGGGGACATGATATTCAGGTACATGAAGGGGGTAAATAGGGGAGGAGCAGTCAGGGTGCTTCAAAGGAAGGAGGAGGGGGCAACTAGAGGGCATTGGTGGAAGCTGGAGGGGGG
Organism: Neoceratodus forsteri; assembly: GCA_016271365.2. Classification (NCBI taxonomy): domain Eukaryota; kingdom Metazoa; phylum Chordata; order Ceratodontiformes; family Ceratodontidae; genus Neoceratodus; species Neoceratodus forsteri. The sequence continues at coordinate 1,166,660,179 of CM028129.1, read as the reverse complement.
AAGATTCAGGGAAGAAAGGAGGAGGTGCTACTTCACTGAGAGGGTGGTGGAGCCATGGAATGCACTGCCCAGGGGGCTGGTGGAGGCAGAGACAGTGGAGGGATTCAAAAGGGGGTGGGACAGGTACAGGGGAAGGGTTCTGGAAGCAAAATCCAGTGCAGCGAGAATATCCGGAACTGAGAAGGGAGAAGCCAGAGAAGGCGAGGGGGGCAGCAAGGTCGGCTTCCAGGGTGGGGGCTGACCAAACAAGCAGACATGAAAGACCGTTAGGTCTATTCTGCTGGCATTTTAGTATGTTAGTATGAGAACACCAGTAAGGTTGGAGGAGTCATTTAATGTATCTGCAATCAGGGCATGGTCTGTGGTGATAGACCCATTGGCCCTGAGTTGGGAGGGAGGTTCAGTGGAGGCTTTGCCACTGAGCTCTTTGAGGGAGTCCCAGAACTTGCAGCCCAATCCCCATGCGGCAGTGAGCAAGGTTTGGTAGTACTCAGCCTTAGCCTCATGAATACTCCAAGTACATTTATTGCACGCTTCTTGGTAGCGCTGCCTATCAGTGAGTTTACCAGTATCCAGAGCAATGTGCCATATTCGCGCATCTGGTCCAGCAGGGCTTGTGATAACCAAAGTGTGTCAGCCCCTTTAACTCTTTGTTTGCTTAGGGGTGAAATGGTTGAGGGCAGAGTCAATGTTCAATGCGGTTTTAATGGGGGACCAGTCACTAGCTAAGGGGCACTGTCTGAGGAACCGAAGTTTGCCGGGTTGAGGCAGTGTTGGAGGATAGTTTGGGGGGGGGTTTAACACTATATTACCAGTGACAGAGCACTGGGGAGTGGTCACTCAGGGCATTGGGTAGTACCCCAACCTGGGTTGCTTTGTGTGGTGCATTGGTGAGCACTAGATCAAGAAGGGTGGCAGTACCAGTCTTCTGGTTGATTCTAGTGGCAGTGGCCACAAGTTGGGAGAGGTTTTGAGAGGCTGCAGCATCCCTAATGGGGGCTGATGCATCAGCTAGCCAGTCTGTATTAAAATCCTCAAGGGCAATGATGTCAGCACTGTCAGGGAGTGTCTGGAGATGGCTGAGAACAGAGTGGAAAGCAGTTTTCTGATTTCGGGGAGGGATGTACATGGTGGAGAGGAACAGTGGGGCTCTGTTTGAGGCTAGAGTGATCTTCAGTGTGAGAGATTGGGCCCCATGTTCGAGGGTTGAGGATGGGAGGGTGAGACACTGTAATGAGTCCTGCACATACAGTGCACATCCACCCCCTTTTTGTTAAGTTCTGTAGGCAAGGTATAGCGTAAAACTGGGAAGTGAGACTATGGAAACTGGGGTAAGGTCGTTGAGCCAAGTTTCAACTACCAAGATGACATCGGGGCGATTCTGGGCAACCCAGCCCTGAAATTAATCAAATTTCTTGAGGAGGCTGCATATATTAAGGGAGGCGATTATGAGATCCTTAGGAGTAGTAACCTTGTGGGGGAGGGTGGGTCCCAGGTTCGGGTGGATGTCTCCGGAGAGGAGGAGCAGGAGCAGGAGGATGCACAAGGATGTAAGTTAGGCACCAGTTGGGAGGGAGAACAGCAGCGTATGGAGATGGGGATGGGTAGGTTCCATAGCGAGGGAGTGGCAGGGTAGAGTAGTGTTCACTGCTGTACCATGGTGGCACCAATAGGGGGAGTTGAGGTTGGGGAGAGCATGGTCCATTGGTAGAGTGAGTGGGGTTGTTCACTGGTAGAGGTGGAGGGGGTAAGGTGAGAAGTCAGGCGAGAGGTGGTTCTGGCTCACCATGTTGGGAGACATGTGGAGCATCCCCTAGCAAAATGATGGGGGCTAGTGTTAGCAGTACAAACCACATGGCAGTGCTGGTAGTAGAAAGCAGTGTTATAATGAGCACAATGTGGTTGGGGAGGGGGGACCACAAGCTTTAAGAGCTTTAAAAAAGTAAGAGAAAGTAGCCTGATTGTTGGCTTAATGGTAGAGCTGCTGACTTTGGTGGCAAGGGTGCGGGGTTTGAGACTTGCAGACAGTAACAAACTATGGGGAATAGGAGCTAAAGTGGGGGTATAGTAGTAGGAAAGTGGTGTAGAGATTAGGAGAGTAAACAGAGTGGTGTGAGGAAGGAAAAATCAGGATCTAGGAAGGGCACTGTGGTGACTCCTAGTAATCAGAAAAAATATTAGTTGCAGATGAGGAGAGTAAACAGAGTGGTGCCTGGAAGAGCACTGCAGCAACTCCTAGTGGTCAGAAAATGTAAGCTACAAATGGGAAAGTGGACACTTAAACAGAAGGAGTGGTCCTGTGACTATTATGCAGCAATAAAGGTTGAGCTGAACTGGGGAGGGCAGGGCAGTCAACACACAGTGCCAACGGGGTAACACCCCTACAGAAAGTAAGCTGGAAGGAGACAGGCATTACCTCTTATAGCCCCTCTGGAGTCCCCTGGTGTGAGCTCTTCAGCTGGGCAGTGTTCTGAGACACATGATGGGAGGGATTGGGCATGGGGTAGTGAGACCAATGGACAATTTGGGGAATCTTTATTATGCTATGGGAATGGCACTCAGGGATTGGGGGAGGGGCCACTAGATTGCCAGGAAAACATATTTGAAACCCCACAGGATGGTGATCGGAGAACAAGCGGAGAGGGAACCACTAGACTGCCAGGGAAACATATTTGAAACCTATGAGATGGCGATTGGAGAACGTGGAGGTGCCACTAGACTAGCAGAATAGTTTCTTTTTTTATACAGGAACAGTGATCAGGGACAGGGGAGGGACCACTACACCACCAATGACTATGGCTGCATCGGGCAGGGGCTGGGGAGCAGTGCTAGGACATCCACAGCCCATGTAAATGAGCCTATAATGAGCATGCAAATGACCAGCTAGTGCCTTGAATGTCCAATGGGCACATTGCATGGCTGCTTTTGTGAATATCCAATAGCACACCAGAGCTATTCATAGCAGGGTCATTTCAGGGAATGGAGGTCAGGGCAGTGCTAGTGGGATTAGAGGTAGTGGTAATGGGGTTATCACTGCCTCTACCTAACCCTATTCACAGTCGGATAGTGCCCTATGCTATTTGCCTGTGAATAGCATTTTTTATCACCTGGGCAAAGTGTAACACAAACTTTTGTGCAGCACTTTGTGCTTTTTTGTGAATCCTGCCCCAGATCTTGACAGGACCATATTAGATGGGTGATGGAGCCTAACTCATGGCTGCATCGCCAACATTTATCAGAAGAAACAAGATTCCATTTGTTAGCTTTTGAGGGATTCTGTGCCATCTATGCAGGATTTTAAATTGTTCAAATCTATTCCCTGTGTCCTTTGCATCTCTTTTGAATACTACCCAACAGCTGCACCACTTGCTGTGCCAATATTTGTATACCTAACGCCTCTTGCCATTTCTGCAAGTTTGGTGGGGTATGGGTTGGCTTGAGAGATAGGAAGAACTTATAGATGTTGCTGTTGTCAATTGTTTTTCCTGAATGTCCCACCAGGAGAGTGTCCAGAGTATTGCAGCTCTGTATTGGGTACCTCTGTCCAATGCCAGCCTGGAGTGCATGCCTAAGCTGCAGGTATCTCCAGTGATAATTACTTCATAGTTTGAAAGTTGATTGGAGTTGTGCAAAGGACTTCAGTACTCCAGAGTTGAGGTGGGTGAAATAAGCAAATTCTGAATTTGCGGAATGTTCTCAAAATTCCTCGAATGTCCATGAAATTTCGTAAATTTTTTTTAATTTTCTGAAATTCTTTCATAGGCCATAACTCAGTCCATGCTAAGGCTAGGGGTCTGACATTTGGCATGATTATTGTTAGGTACATGCCCTAAATGTTTGTCAGGCATCTTGACATTTGGATGAAGGATGGGGAAGTTATAGGGGCTCACACTCTCAGCCAAGGACACAGATGTCCTAACATCTTATGAGTAAGAAATACACAGAAAATACATAGGAAAAATATATGTATTAGCAAGCAAAGTGTATTACAATAATATGCGTACATATTCTGACATCTACTCCTATACGGTAGGTGCCCTTAGCCCTATATGTTAGTATATGCTTCAAGTGGCAGCTTTTCTCTTTCTGCACAGTTTATTTGCTTTTTCAACAGAGAGTGACTTACTCTCAGTGTCTGGCTCTATGTTACGTATCATTATTGACCACTCTTGGTCACGCTACAGTTCCCTAATAAAAGTGAAAGTGCTCCCCCACTCACTCTTCACTCGCTTCAGTTGGCAACTTGTTTTGAGGATTCTACATGAAAATAATGTAAAGTACAAAGTTACTTTGCGTTTTTTAACAGAAAGGGACTTACTTTCAGTGTCTGCCTACATATCAGTACTGATTATTGACCAGGCTCGGTCAGGCTACATTTCACTAATAAAAGTGAAAGTGCTCCCCACTCTTTCTCCCTTTGAAGAGGGTGCCTTTTTCCTTAGATAAGTAAAGGAAATTATCAGAAATAAACATTGTTTTTTACTTTTTTAACACACAGTCTTACTTTAAACTTCTGTCAGCAAGTCACTTATCAGGGGGAGTTGTATATTAATGTTGGTAGCAGTCTGAATGTACCAGTTGTATGTGTGTGACTGCCTATGTTTGCCAGGTGTGGAGTGATCTCACTACTGGTGAGTAGATTTTGAAGGCTAAAAAGTAGTTTAGGTGTGCAGTCATAGTGGGAGGCATGCGGTCATTGTGGAATAATGCACGGTCATGTGACATATTTTATCCAGTCAGCTCATTGGATTTTACTTACCGATTTCATATATATATATATATATATATATATACACATATATATATATATATATACATATTAATGCCTTTATATTAGGGTTCAGACCTCACTTCTATGTTAGACACAAAATGTTGACCTTTAATAACTTTGCAGCTGTTAGTGAAACTGTGCATACGCCGTTGGGGACCAAAGATCTCATGATGTGACAAGTTTTGTTCCAGTCAGATGTGCGGTTGCAGAGATGTGGAGTGTCAAAAAATGTGAAATTTGCCATTGATCTTGGCGAGCTTCACTGTAGGTGCAAATCCTTTGTCACGCCATTTCTCTGAAATGGCTTAGGGGTTTCATCTGAAATTGTGAAGGTATATGGGGTCTGAGTCACAGATGTGCCTTTTGAAGGTTGGGTGCAAAAATATTAATCCATTCAAAAGTTTTTAAACTTGAAAGTTTCCCATTCTGTCCTATGGGAAACATTAGATGTGCCATGCAAAAGCACTTTTTGCTTTTGCAAAAGCAGTTCTTGCTTTTGCAAATGCAAAAAGTAGTGACGTGCTTCTACCATCTTGTTTTCAGTTAGTGACTCAGAGAAAATGCTATAATTAAAAAATACTGCCCCTTGGTAAACACCAACAGTTGTGTTTACTTAATCAGGGCCCAAGAAACATGATTCTGGCATCAGATTTTAGAAAAATTGGCCAGAAAGATGTTTATTTTAATCAGGCCACTTTTACTGCTGCAAACTGTGGCACTAGTGTTGCAATTTGCAGCAGTACTGTTGCATGAAATACATGGGGTTCTGCTGCAAATTATGTTACTGTTTTGTGAAAAATGCCACAATTTGTGCAACTACTTTAACAGCCACGGAAAAAGGAAAAACCTTTTCTGGCCATTTTTTGGCCAATCTGTTACCAGAAGCCTAATAAAGGATTGTTTTATCCTTTACCTGCCTACAAGGGGGCAGAGGCATGTTTATATTACACATATGTTTACTGACATGAGGGTGTCCAATCCCCGTGTCAGTGGTAGAAGCCTCCCCACCAGTGTGGGACACTGGGGAGCCTACTCCCAGTGTCTTGAGATAGAAGCTCCCCATCACTTGCCAGTGTGGGACACTGGGGAGCCAACTCCCAGTATCTAGCAATGTCCCCCCGCCAATGTGGCTGAAATACATATTTTAATGATTTGCCAATAGCGGGGTGCCCAATTCCTGTGTCAGAACTAGAAGCCCCCCACCAGTGTAGGACACTGGGGAGCCCACTCCCAGTGTCCCCAGATATGTCCTACACCCCAGCACTGTGGGACACTGGTGAGCCCATTCCCAATGTCCTGAAATATTTTCCACTTGTACCTGTAAAAAAAGAAAACAGTCCCCGACATATTTTTTTAAATTCTGAAAAAAGGAAAATGATCCTCGACATCTCCCTTGCCCCCTCCCCATCCTGACTCTCCTACTGAGCACTCACCACTCCACACCCTCCCTTGCCCTATGCTTACCACCGGAGATTGGCTGTCATCGTCTGTGGACCGGAACATGTCTGCACTCTTCAAAGTCAAACCGTGAACTGAAAAATCAAGGTAATTGCTCTATAATGTATTTCAGTGGTGTTTTGAACTTATGGTGGTAACTTTGGCACTTTTTTGTACTTTTTCACTGAATTTTCAACATGGGCTTTCTGGAACCCCACCTTATGAACACTGTCACTGTCATTTCATTAATCAGGCCCAGAAGGTGATTTTGTAGTCATTGCACAAAATTGCCTTTTGGGACTGAATAACAAAATGTCAGTGCCAGTGTTCATGAGGTGGGGTGCCAAAAAGCCCATGTTGAAAATTTGGTGAAAAAATCCCAAAAAATGGCAGAGGTACACGAAGTCATTGAAATTACTCTATGTACATGCATAACTTTGATAATTTTAAATATTTTGACTCCAAATTTTCAACATAGCCATTTTCTCACACCACCTCATGAACAGAACCACTGTAATTTTTCACATTCTGCCCAAAATGTGTTTTCGCACCTGTGACTTGCAATGGTATTTTTGCTGCTTATTTAAAAAGTTTCACCTATGGGTTTTATGAGGTGGGGTCATAAGAAGACTATGTTGAAAATTTGGGGTCAAAATATAAAAAAATGCAAAAGTTATGATCATTCCTTGCAATTTCAGTATGCCTATTCATAACTACAGGCATTTTAAATATTTTGACACTAGATTTTCAGCATAGTCTTCTTATTACCTGACCTCATATATGTCACAGCTGTCATTTTTCAAATCCTGTCCAAAATGTGTTTTCATGCCTGTGGCATGGAATGGCATTGTAGTTGTGCAGAATTATGTTTTGGCAGGGATTTGAAAATTTTCTCTACTGGCTACATGTCCTGGGGTAATCAGATGGCTATGGTGATAATTTGATCACGCATATATGGAGGGACAAGTGTGCAGGGTCCTTCCACAGTAAAACATGGAAAAACACTGAGCATAGGAGCACAGGGCCCTCTCTACACTTATGGATAGATGGGATGGAGGGACCTGCGCTCCCATAAACAACTACAGCTATGGTGATACTTTCACAAAAAGTAAGGCAGATATATATATATATATATATGGTTATCGTATGGTGGAGCAGAGTCTTCAGGACTGACAAAGGTAGTAAGGTATATGCTGCCCCACCTGTGATTCAGCAGATGCTCTTTACCTGCATTCTTTTCTGTAATCTGGGTATACTCTGGTACCATACTAGAAAATATACACCGTTGGGGGTGATTTTTCCTAGCAACCTATGTTTTACCTTTTTACTGTTAGCAAACATTTCAAACACCATCATACAGTAAAATGACAATAATTCTTTATACATCTTATGACTGTTCAAACACATACAAAACGAGTAATAGTAAATATAGCCACTAGAGAAGTTCTATTCTTCGGGTAAATATCTTAAACACTAGATTCCTCTGGATAAGAGGTATCTGTGGGTCTGGGATGGATTTTATGGAGACCTCCAAAGACCCTAGCATCTCCAGTCATGGGTAAGTGTGGTGCTACACCTTTGGATTTCTTTATATCTTTAAAACTTTAAGGATTAGGTACTGTTTGTTCTGGGGGGTATGTAGAGACAGCCTGGGTGGAAGTCATGACAATTATTTCAGGTGCCTGATTTGTGAGACATGTCTTTGACCCTAGGTGAGGTTGTGTTGCTTGAGTGTGTTTTGCCCTTCAAGCTGCACTTGTCAGTCCAGTTTTCATATGGTGGGGGAGAGCTCAGGCCATTAAAATCATGCACAAGACAGGGAGCCTGCGTTGGTCATGACCTTCGACCTCCTACTGCTAGTCAGTGCCTGCGGACAGCCTCCTTGTGATTTTGCCAGACAATAAAAGGGGATTGCCCCTCTGTCAGCATTCCAAGCCTATGCAGTGGCATACCATTTCCAAGGCTTTCAGGTGCATGTTTCCCCATACAGTTCTAGGAGTTTTTTCCCCATACAGATCAGTGCCACGGTAGGGATGTCAGTTTACCTTACAGGAGCATATCGGCATTGAGCCAGAGGTTTGCCACAAGTGATGGGGAAACATTGGTGAGGGCATGGGCATGTGGTGATTAAGCTGGCCTCTCATCTGTGGGCAGGCACTGGAATTAAGCAGAGACTGCTCTGTATTATCTGGGACAGACAGGTTTGTGGCAGAATTACAGAGTGTTAATATGCACCCCCTTTGTGCTCACCGGATGAAATTATTGTGGGTATAAATGTGGAGGGTTGCTGAGGTTTATATGCCTGGAACCTGTCAGTCTCAGATATGTCTCTCCCACCACTAACAGTGCACATGCTATAAAACATTGTGCGCCCTTGCTGTAGTACATTGCAAATTGCTGCAATCCACTAGTCCCTCATAGGGTTTGTATGGGGGGGGGAATGAGTGCAACCCTGAGAATAAAGTCTTACCTAGCAATCAAGCTGCTTTCAAAGATTAAACTTTTCACAGAGGTATCAAACCAACAGAAACTAGCAATAGGTTCTATACTGGTAACATGCTTTCAATGTGAGCCATGTTTTAACAAGTATAACATTTATATTTTAACTCAGTGTGTATTGCAATACTCTGTCAGGGTCTCTCTGGTATGTATCATTTTCAGACAGCAATGGAAATACCTCAAAGAACATTACAGTGACCAAATCGGCAGTTCGCTACAACGGTCCCCGGTATTCCCAACACTGCTGTCTCTGGGGATATCGCCCCATCCTCAAATCAACTCCAACTCAGAGTTGTTTATCTATAATATGGGTGGTGCGATGCGGGTGGCAAAGCCTCCCACAAAAAAGTTTTGCTTTCCCAGATGGCACAATGCTGACTGTTGGTATTGTGCCATTGTTATAATGGTGTTTGACACAATTTGAGTCGTTGCAGCATGGTGGAACTTCTCTGGTATGTATGAGGACCTCTAGCCTGCTTGCAGGGTGGGGGGATGAGGTGGGAAAAGGTACCACTGGGGATCCCTCTTTTCTACAGTTGGTCGCATGTCATGTATAGTACCTCGTAAGTTTTCCTTACTGCCAGAACTGTCTCCTCTTAAATTCACCAACCTCTTCTGTGAGTTATTTTCATCACGGTCAGCACCTCGGCTCACTTTTCGGTAGAGGGTCAGGATGGTTGCTCATCCAGTAAATCTGGCGTGACTTCTGAACTGCCAAATAAACTTTTAGCCCACTCTGAATAGATGGGTTCCCAGTCTGTTGGTATCTGTGTCATCTGACCCTCGGAAGGTTGCAGTTGGTGGTTCACTGGTGGAAGCAGGAGAGCTGCAGGTGTCATTTCTCTGAGATCATACCTGTTCACAGTCTTGATTGGGGTGATGTAGGTGGATCTGCTGCTTGGTTCTGAGGCAGTATTTGTTCTTCGGTGGCTCCTAGATCAGGCACATTATGGAGGGGCTCATATATTGTTAGTATTTTTCTCCCTTTTCTTCTGTCGGCCCCTTTCAACCTGTTGCCATGGTTTCATATTGATGTTACTCAAGTTTTTGAGGGGTTCAGCTGCTCAAGAGGCAGGCTGTGACAGATCCATCAACTGAGCCTCCATGCCACATGGTTTCAACGGAGGCTGGGCAGGGGCAGCATTTTCAAAATCCAGATACAGCAGGTATCCTTTCGTTCTGCGGGAGAATTAAATGCGATAAATGTCCCATTAAGTTGTATTCTCATCATGGTAGGATATTTTAAAGATGTGGGAATGTTTCTTTGAAAGTATTGCTGTTTGACTCCAGCATAGGCTTTTCTTCTCCTAGATAGATCTGGCAAAAAGTCCTGAAATATCTGGAGCCTGTGCCCTTCCCATTGTATTGGGCCATGTTCTTGTGCCAGCCTCAGAAGTGCTTCTTTCACCAGGTACCTCAGTAGTCTGCATAAGAACAGTCTGGGTTTGTATCTGGCTTTGGGTTTAGAGACCAGGGTTTGGTGAGCTCTCTCAATGTCTGATGGGGTGTGGAGGGGGGGCAGTTGTTAGTATGCAGGATGCCTGACAATGATGCTCTTAGGAATGCAATCATGTATCTGCCTCCTACCCCTTCTTGAATGACGATTATCCTGTTATTGTTTCACCTGGCATGATTTATCCAGATCATCAACTTTCTCTATGAGGTACTAGACTTGTTGGTGGTGCTTCCGGATTGTGCCATGTTGGTATTGCATGATTTCTTGTTGTGCTTGCACTTTCTTCTCTGTGGTTGTCACCCTCGTGGGTTAGCTCCATTACATCTTTGCTTGTTTGGGCAGCAAATGCTTTACATTCTGTAGTGTCCTGTAAGATCTGTGATAGCATCTTGGTAGTATGTGCCATTTCAGAGCTGACCAGCTCTTTATTGAGGTCCATCATGGTTATAGTTTAGATAGTTTGACTTTTCTGAGTTGTTAGACATGAGCGTTATATGATGCCAAGGTGTATCGGCCTCTAGCCACTGTGGCTTTCTTTGCCCTGCGGGTTGACTGAAATTTGTTAATTCATTCACAAATTCATTCACAAATCTAGTGTTAAGTCCAGCAAGAAAGGTATTGATCTGTAGCTCTGAAATGCCTCTTTACAAAGGATGAGATTTGCAATCGAAAAAACCTGCAGTTCTGGTCGAATGGATAATAATAATTCTCCCATGGTTGTTCTCCCTTGCTAATTAAAATGCCACCATGCTCTTTGGCTAGCATGCAGTGAGCTTATTTATTATTGTGCCATCTGCTTTACACTGTTGCCTACTGGTGCCCTATGAGAACAGACACAGACAGCCTCTTCCAAGTTGTCCCACCACCTGGGGACACAGAAATGCCCTCGTAGCTAGAGGGACCTTGCAGCTGCATCAGGGTCCCTCTCTATGTACCAGCAGTGCCTGGTGCATGACCTTTTAACTGGCGGTTTGACTGTTACTCCCTAGTTTAGTATGTACTGACTACTGGAAGTTCTGCAGCTAATGATATTGCTGTAAACTAAATCTGTAGTCTTATCACGTACTTCAGAAAGCAGCCACCCTGTAGCTTGATGGTATCAAGAGCTGCTAAATAATTAACAGAGCAGGCCCTCATGCTGCCATAAAGCATGTAAGGGATGCCTATTGTACTGATAGTGTCTGTGCTGAGGGGTAAGATGATTATTGGGGTCAATGGGCCAGTAGGGCAGGTGAGATAACAGTTCACCTTCTGTCAGGTTTGATGGGTGTGGGTTGTCTGTATCACATTTCCAGACCAGCTGCTAGGCTACAGGTAGGTAGCTGTTACATGTGGTTGCCTGGGGAACCCCATGAGTCCATACTGATCAAACACCAATAAAGTTTCAAGTTTATTGTGAAGGGATAAGATCCATTGAGCAAGCTCATTTGCAAGGATGTCCCTTGTACAAGCAATAAACAGAACAATGTACAGAGAAATGAACAGTATACAGAGAAATGAATATTTACAATATAAACACTATTTACAGTCCAACAGTCAGCCCCCTTAGACATTGACAAAACATTAAATTTACAATATACGCAGGTTTTCAGAGGAGCTGCAATGAATAATAATACAAGGTAAGTACAATGTTACAGACTTCTTATTTGAAATACAGGCTTTTGGTATAGGGTAGAAAATCTAAGGTGTCAGCAATATAACACAGACTGCATATGAGTCAAATAAGTAACAGGCATAATAGTCACTACTTAGAAAACAAGTATGGAAGAGAGGATGAAGTAGGGAAGGTGGGGAAAATGGAGTTTAAGTGCAGTGACATGTGTCGGTAGAGGTTTTGGTAATGAGGGTTTTAAAAGCATTTAATGGGATTAGGGATTGGAGCTTACATAGAAACATAGAAACATAGAAGTTGACAGCAGATAAGGACCACAAGGCCCATCCACTCTGCCCATTTTTTCTACCTTATGAATGTGCCATAAGCCTTTACTCTGTCAATGGCCTATCTATTCATACTCATCTGTATTGCTCCCTTATGCCTATCCCATGCCTATTTGAAGCCCTACACTGTATTCATATCCACCACTTCCTGAGGTAGGCCGTTCCATGCATCCACAACCCTTTCTGTGAAAAAGAACTTCCTGACATTACCCCTTAATCATCCTCCCTCTATTCTCATGCTGTGTCCTCTTGTCCTGCTACTTTTCTTATATTGAAACATGTTAGACTGTTTTACCTTGTTAATGCCCTTAGGATGTTTGAATGTTTTGATCATATCACCTCTCCCCCTCCTTTGCTCTAGGGCATACATACTGAGTAAGCAAGAACCCACAACAGGGTGTGCGGTTATTGGGGATTAATCAGCACCCCAGGTGTGTTGTGAGGCATGAGGCCACAGGCCAATGTATCGGGTGCTGCACCCCTCTCTATAGCGTTAGCTCCTGTGCAGTATTGTCCTGTTCTGCAGTGTCCTCTGCCCCTTTGTTTGATTTCAGAGATAGAGGCAGATACCTTTTTGTAGTTTTTATATGGTTTGTGGAGATGATATGTTGGAGAACATTGAGTGATGGGGCACCTGATTTGCTCCTCCTAAACAGCCTCCCACACTAACTACCCTCTGTGGTCGTGGTTCTTCAGTTGGATGTTGGGGAAATGGCAGGCGGTTCTTATAATATATTTCCTCCTGAATATGCCATTTGAAGTGTGCAATCTCTGCCCATGCTGCCTGGAGCTGAGCCCTTAGATCTCCAATGGTACAGCATGTAGGACAGTGTCCTAAGTCCTATATAATTGCCCTTTTGAAAAGTGTCCTGCAGTACCTGCAGTTAATAATATCCATTCCAGTTGAGCTGCCGAGTTCATAACCTGGTCCAAGTAATTAGAAGGAGGCAAATGAAAGCAAACTTTTTTTTTGTTTTGTTTTTATATAACTTGTTATAACAAGTTAAATTACGTGTGGCCCTGTAAGTGAGGTCACTGTGTGGATACCCCTCTGATCCTCCCTTTCCTGCTTTGCTGCAGGAAATGTCACAACTGTGCTACTCTATAAAAGGAGTATAGCATGGGGTGGTTGGGGATGGAGGTGGGTGGCTGGGTCCTTCCCCTGCCAAAAAAGAAGAACCACAGATGAAAGAAACAAGGAGGTAAGAGCAGAAACAATCAACCAACAACAAATGCAGTAGCCCTGAAAGCTTAGAATAATGATAGATAAAAAAGCCACAAAAATGTGAGCACCACCTGTAACAATTTCACAGAAGAGATATCCTGCAAAAACACTTTGCTATAGAGAAAAATAAAGTAGTAACAGAAGATATACCTTGCAAAAAACAATTTGAATCACAGAAGATTACTGTAGTAATCTGTAAGCACAAAACAGTAACAAACATGTAGGCACACCCTGTAATAATGCAGCAGAAAGTATACCCTGCAACAGCAATTTGAATCAGAGAAGATTACAGCAGTTAAATGTAAGCAAGCAACAGTAACAAACCCTGTAAGAACAAAAGAAAATAATAACACACAGTAAATCTGCCTAGCCAAAAGAAGCCTTAATCTTTTTCCTTGCACTGATAATGTTGTTCCTTGCTCTGTCCTTATGAGCAAACCTAGAAGAAAACAGCTCAAGTGAAGATAGGTGCCTTTGCCAGCAAACCTAGTCTTCAACTAGAGTTAATTGAAGTTTATTCCCAGCTGTGGGAGTATGTAGCTAATGGCTGCTTTGGCACAGTGTGTGTGCATGTTTTAGGGATGTCTAGGGATATATATGAGCATTTCTTTAACGCATACACACTATGTAATCGATGGAGTAGAGTTGTAATATAGGGGGCTGTTTAAGAGGGCTTTATATATCAGGTGTAGATATGCGTGATTGTCCTGGTGGTCAGGGAAGTCCAACTGACATCCTTATATAGGTACAATGATGGGTACTAGCTGGAGCACTAGTAATGAAGCAGATGGCATGGTGATATAAGGAATCCAGTTTGTGAAGATAGGTGGCTGCACAGCTGTTATAAATGATGTCAGCATAATCTAGAAGAGGCAGGAAGGTGGCCTGGACTAGTCTCTTCCTGGATGTCTGGGAAAATAGAGATTTATTTAAGAAGCCTAGCCTCATTTTCAATGTGTTTATTAGTGCCTCAAGGTGGAATTAAAACAAAAGATGCTAGTCGACCCCCCAGAAGTTAAAGGATTTGGAGCTGCTAAGGGATCCCAAATGCTTTGGATGTCAGGGTGATGCTGGGAACCTCTTACATATTTTTTGGGAATGTCCCAAAGTTGCTCCACTATGGCAGGAGATTAAAAATAAATTAGATCCCCTATTAGGTCTGGATGAGATGTTTAGACCCAAAGTCTGTCTGTTGGGGGAAATGACGGCTTTCCCAATCAGGAATAGGAAATATTATATGGCCTTGATTTCTGTTATAGTCAAAAAGTTGGTCCTTCGCCATTGGAAGGATAAGATGCGTCTCTCTTATTCCGAATGGCTAGCAGAGCTTCTGGCTTTTTTGAGAACTGAAAGAATGATAGCTACCCTGCACAATCAATTGCCCCTGTTTGACAGGATTTGGTCCTTGTTTTATGCTTGTTATTTAGGCTAATTTTGATCTCACCTGGTTTCTTTCTTTATTTTGGTTATAACTTATTTCCTAGTGCCTCGGACGGAGTAGAAAGTAAAAGATGGGGGTGAGGGGGTGGGATGTTTCTGGGAGTATTGTTTTTTGTTTTGTAGGTGTTTTGGGGGGGAGTTTTGGCAGAGTAACATTCACTTTGTCTGTAACGAGAACCTTATAATCTGTATGCATGTTTACTCATCATTTGTTCTCTTTGGATTAATCTCTGCTTAAAATAAATAAAATGTTAATGGAAAAAAAAAAGATGCTAGTCGAGCCACAAACCCAAATATTTGAACCTATCCACCCCTTCAAATGTCTCACCAAGAAGGGCTGTGATGGACAAGGGGAGGGCAACTGTTAGGATGGGAATTTGGGGAATTGGGAGGATGAAGGAACATTACTTTAGTTTTCTTGGTGTTCAGTAGGAGTTTTGATCATAGTAAGTTATTCTGATGGTGATTAAAGTCAGACTGAATGGTGGAGTAGACTTGTGCGGGTCCAAACACATATAGTACCATGTCATAAGCGAAGAGGTGTATTTTGGAGTACATAATATTATCGCTCAGATTATTGATGTATAGCAAGAAAATCAGGGGGCCCAAAATAGAACCCTGGGGAACTCCTCTTGCCATGGGGAGAGGTGATGAGTAAGTCCCGCTGGTCTTGATTTGTTGCTGTCTATCTGCCAGATAGCTGGTAAACCATTTTAATACTGAACTGGTGAACCCATGTTCCTTGAGGTTGACTAGGAGAAGACCATAATTGACTGTATCAAAGGCCTTACTGAGGTCCAAAAAAACAGCACCTGTGCAATGTTTATTGTCCATGGCCTCTAACCAGTCATTTGTTACCTTGGATAAGTCAGATATGGCGCTGTGCTGACTTCTAAACCCAAATTGTAATGGGTTTTGGAGATGGTGAGTCTCAAGGAATTCCCTGACCTGGATACTAGCCAGTTTTTCTAAGACTTTTGATAGGACTGATAAGATCGATATGGGCCAATAGTCAGGGCCCCATGTTTACTGTGGCAAACTGGACCTACATTCTGCGGCAGGACCTCATGCTTGCTTCGGTCAGACTATGAGCAATTCTGTGGTGATTCTGAGGCAATTCTGTGATAGGCTTTACATTCTCTGGCAACTAAAATGAGCCTCAAAATAAAATCTAGTTACCCAGAAAGAATGCTCAGGAAAAGTTAGCCTGGGGCAGTTTGGCAGAAGCACAGGGAATGCAATGCAAAGCAATTCTGCATCATGATTTGGATTGGATGTAGGGCATGGGGAAATTGAAGGCTTATTTTATTTTTACTGCAGTCTGTTTTATTGTCCCATGGCTCCCTCCCACCTGCCCAGTGCTCATTTACCACAGCTATGCTTCTGAAAATTTCTTCCCCTGCCTGCCAAGTTGCTTGAAGACCAGTATTGTCTGGTTGCTAAACAGTGCTACTCCAATGGCTCCCTCCCACCCACTCACTTGAAGCCTGGTGGTAATGGTTTGTGCCGTATCGCTGCTCTAGCTGCTTCCTTCTACTTACGCTGTTCAACACCAGTGGTGTCGTTTGTGTCGATGCCACTTGGCTTCCATATCTTCTTCTCTCCCACTCTGTAAGGATTTACTGTGAGTCTAGAGAGTAGCTGGACCATTTTACATTAGGCAAAGGTACAGAAAGTTTCCCATTTTTTGTCCTCAATAATTACTAGTACTTTTGCATTCCACAGTTCTACAATTGGCAATTAGAACCACCATTCTTTCTCATGAACTAGACTTCCTGAAGTTCCCTCAGTGTTTGTAGATGGCCATAATGGTCATTAGCTTGAGGGCTAAGTGCCAGTGGATTGGAAAGGTGTGGTCCCACTGACTACTGCTACCCAGGGAGTGGTGGATGTCCTGGGTCGTGCCTGAAAATAGGCATCTCTATGTCTAGTGCACTCACCTGGTTACCAAAAGCAAATAAATAAATATATAAATAATGGAGCTGCCAACAACTCACGCTAATGCCATTTTAAGCTTGCTCACAATCAGTTCAGCCATTTAGCTGGGATTTGCAGTGGTGATGGCCATTTTTACCACACCAAAAAGTGCTATTTCTATGGCAGAGGCTTGTTTCTGCGACAGGACCATGTTTCTGTGTCAGCTGCTGCAACCGCAGAATCGCAGAAAATATGGGGCCCTGCTTATAGTTATTCATGTCAGTAGAGTTACCAGATTTAAACAGGGGTAATAAGTGGGCTGCCTTCCATGCGTGAGGTACTGTTCCTTCTGTTAACGATAAATTAAATAGGTGTATAATTGGTGCAGTCAGGAAGTGGTACCCTAACTTCAGGAAGAAGGGGTCGATGTTGTCTGCACCAGTGCTCTTTTTGATATCCAGTTTAAGTAATTGATCCTTGACTTGTTTATATGTAATAGTAGCCAAGTTAAAGGTGGCATCGATAGGAGGTCTGGTATCCATTGCTAAATGTAGGATAGTTTGGTGCAGGGCGGCAGCACTGGAGGAATCGAAGGTGAGGCCTGCTGTTGCAAAGTGGTCATTAAGTTTATTGAGTATTTCAGCCTTATCAGTAATAAAGGAGCCTTGACAATTAATTTTGTCAAGTGCTTGGTTGATTCATTCAGTTATTCCCATGGGTCTCCCACTAATTAACCATGTAGCAGACAATGCCATGATGAGGCATATGTTAGATGAGTAGTTGCTGAGCCTCGGTTATGCTACATTCAGTGTCAGGTACAGGAGTGGATTCTATGATGCAGTTTACATAACTGCATGAGGCTGCAGAGATGGGAGGAGGGGAGAGGGATGGGTCACTTTGTAATCTCTTCCCATGCTGTGCAATTATTCCCCCTAAAGTAGACATACACTCTAGAGTGGTTGCTTGTGGAGGGATAAGGGGAGGGTTACTAGGGCTGCTCAGACAGCAATAATAATGTTGTAAGATACCATGGTGGGACTTCCCTTCCCCTGCTGCTACTGTAGCTTAGTACAAAATCCAGTTGCCTTTTCACTCCCTCTCCAACCAGGGCCCATTAATGATAGTGTTTCTGGAACTCTCTGACACTCGGGGGCAGGGGGGTTAGCTGCCAAGCTGGGCAACCACTGTGCAGTAATACATTTGAGGACTAAGTGAGTACAAGTCTTTTTTAATTATTGCTGTTACATGCCTCAGGTGTGTACACCATGGGTGTTTCCACTAGGTTCAGGTGGTTGGCAGAGATGGGGACAGAAGCAGCATGAGCTTTCCTCCCAATCACACACACAGCATCTGGCACCTCTCGAATGTGTGCATGTTCATGGAGGAGTATTCAAGCAGCAAGGTTGTTGCACCAGATGCTGCAAAAGATACGGCAGATTGAACCATGGCTGGTTGTGATTGTTTGGGTGGATTCCTGCCATGGTCTGAATGGTATGGTAGGGAGACCCCATTGTGTCTCTTCCTTTATACAGTAGCTGCTATGAACATATGTTTACCTGACAGATGTGAAGGTGAGGGAGATACACATTTTAGAAACCTACAGCCCTATCCCCTACTGTAATTATCTAAAGTAGCTAGATGACTCAGTATATGAGAAATTAGCAAATAATCAGACACACTGCAGATCAGTCAGAGAGGTTGGGCGGGATGAGAAGAGGGTGGAATAGTAGGGGGAAGCAGTTACCTTAATTGGAGATGAGGAATATTTAGTGTCCCAGACTAGAACAGCACATTTCAGAAACTGTCCATGGCAAGCTGATTAAAGTCAGGTTGTCAGATGACCATTAGTGAGTTGTGCTGGTCTCAGAGAGTGTATGGGTACCCAGTTTCCAGTATGCCAGCCCTGGAGGTGCCAGGGGATTCCAGGTGATGATTTAGTTGTGTGGTCTCTCCTGTAAACTGTGGTGCTTTCATTGGAGGTGGTTCATCTTGAATGATGATGGGGAGTTAGGTTCCATTTGAGTGACAGTTCTTCCACAGAGTCCATACTGAGCTCTGATCCCTCAGATTCCCTGCTCTTGTCTCTACTGAGGGCCTTGGTATGCATCTGCAGTTATTCACTGTGATTTCTGTGTTTACCACTCTGGGTAGCACATTTAGATTTCAATACCTGGCAGTCTATGTCACTATTCTGTGGTTCCTGGGGTCCATTTGGGAGCTGTGGTTTAGAGTTCTAGTGGGCCATATTGGGCAGAGGTGACAGTTTGCTAAAGATAGCTGTCATAGCCAGCAAGTCCTTTACTTTGTGATGCTAATTCTTCTTAATGTATTTTGCTTCTTCTTCAGGGGACCTGAACTCATTGGGATACCATTTCTAGTTATTTTCAGGGTCACTGGGTATTGTAGCTGGTAGGGGACCACCAGGGCTTGAAAATGTCTTTGAACTTTGGTGAAGCCTTTCCTATGAACTGCTAATTCTTCCGAGAAGTCATTAAAGATGTAGATCTTGCACCTATTCCAAGAGAGGGTTCCCCAGTTCCTTATGAAAAAGTAGTATACTTGAGTACACTACAAATATAAGTTTAGTAAACTCAAGTAGTTATCATATACTTTTGTTATACTTATGTAAAGTATATGAATGCCTTTGTATACTTGAATATGCTAAACATATACTTGTAGTTAACTCATGTACTTACTGTATATTCTTGCACTATATATCCCTGATATACAGTACTTGTATGCAGTGTATACTACCACCTTATTATACTTTAAAGTATGTTTTGAATAAAATAATATTAAACTTATTAAAATATAGTATACCTTTTAAACATACAGGTTGAAACTTTCCAAGCTTTGCAAATGATACCATTTTTTAAAGTTCATTTTCTGCACAGTTCTGAGCTCCTTCCATTTTAGGCACTGTGCCCTGCTCCAGTTCCTCTCGTACACTCTTAATCTTGATCATCTCCAGGCCAGATCCTCAGCAACTACCCCATTACTTCATGGCTTTCCAAGCAACTGGTGGTCACACATTATCAGTCTTCCAGGGAGCCCCTACGTCAGCATGGATGAATAGAAAGGTCAGCAGGGGCCAGATATTTTAACGTTTGCCCAGGCACAAATCTAAGTTTGCATGTGCAAATTGGATTTTGCATGTATGTCCTATATTGAAAAGACCGGTTAGCGCAAGCAAATAGGGTTTGTGCCCAGATGATATTCAGAGATGGGCACAATGTAATTGATGGGCGGGACATGAATATTGGTGCATGGCCATTTGCATGGACCTCTTGCAGGGCACAGATACTGCCAACCTACAACATGACTTACTTCTACACAACCCTAGCAGTTGGTGGAAGAAGTGCGTCAGCCCCCGACCCCCAACACAATAGCCCCCAGTGTTTAGTGGTGAACTCCTCCTTCCAATCCCATTCCTATCTATAAATGAACATGTCCTTGGTATTTACTGGTCCCTCCCCCCACTCCTACCCATGCCCAATGATTTTTGTAACCTCCTTATCACCTTCACTGTAGCTGAAGGAGGCTAGTCCAGCTGCAGCGGCAGTAGTCAGATTAGCTGGGGGGGTGTTGTGAGGGGGGTAGAGCATGTAGAGTAAAAAAGAATTCACTAAGACTGATTGGCTGCTGCCATGACAATGGTCATAGAAACAATGTTGTCATCATCCCTATCCTATGCTCTTAACACGACTTCCCCCTGGAGAATGGCATGTTTACTAAGTAACCGTTACCATGGCAACAATGCAATTTACGACTCAAGACAGGCATCTAGCCATTAACCTTAACTACACATCCACACTAAACTGACTTTTTTTATTTTCCTAGTTGGACAAATTTGCTGGCTAGCCACTGCTGAGGTCAGCATGATGTCATGAGCTGACATATGCTTTTGCCAACTGCGCAGCTCTTCTTGACATGCTCTCATTGCTCTGCAGCAGCACAGATGTCTTTGAATGTCCACAAGCTGAACTGGAACATAAACTGACTGTGGACTGATGATCAGATGGCTGAAGGACTAAATATAAAACCAGGTAAAATTAATAGAAAAATATATACCGCTAGTTTGAATACTTTTTATTCAGATTGCTAAAAAGAAACAAGATCTCC
The DNA here is from genome assembly GCA_016271365.2 of Neoceratodus forsteri. Classification (NCBI taxonomy): domain Eukaryota; kingdom Metazoa; phylum Chordata; order Ceratodontiformes; family Ceratodontidae; genus Neoceratodus; species Neoceratodus forsteri. Next base: position 1,166,639,374 of record CM028129.1, on the reverse strand, counting down.
CAGAGATTGTATTAGCCAAATGTTAGTCACACCCTAAAGGCATGTGCCACTTGGCTTCACCTTAGCCAAATTACACAAGGATGTGATTTGCATATGGTTACTGCAACCCCTGGACATTCCTTATTGCTTAAATATTTCAGGCCTGCCACTGTGGCTTCTTGTTCAGCTGTAATCATATTTGATCTCCCTATAGGCTCTACTCATCTTCTGAAAATGTGAGCATGAAAAGCAGGATTCCACATAAAACAAGATCCTTCATCTTTGTTTGACAATCCTGGGTAAGTAAATGGTTAAATAAAGTCAGTCCTCTAAGATACACCCTTGTGTAATGGTCCTTATGACCCCCCTTTTGTATAAATAATTTGAAACACCCTAACTGACAGATTGTACTTGTGTGTTGCCTTAAAAATCTACCCAGAAAAAACTTCATTACCCATAACCCCTTGGCTTTTTGCCAGGATCTGATCCTGCCAGAGGGAGGCACTTCCTAGTCCCCCCCCCCGTTTGAAAATACAGCCTTGAGCAGTTACTAGCTTCCTTCCTGTGCTGCAAGCTGCTGCATTAGAACTGCCCCAAGTAAAGGTTCAGCAGAGATTTTCAGGTATACTTTTTACAGTTTTGTAAACAGTTTAAAACAGAAAAGTGTTTATTAATCTAGGAATAGTTCTAGACAGTCTCTTAGCTTACAAACATTGTATTGGTGTGTCTATTAACTGCTGTGCAGTGTCAGATTGAATTTATACAGAGATTCATTACTTGCAGCATCTGTTTAAGTAGTGCAGTCTTTGTTCTCACTACAGTTTTAAAGTTTTGTCTAACAGAAACTGGACTTTCAGAGTAAGAAATGTGTGTGTGTAGTTATTTGAATGTGTAACACACAGTAGATACTACAGCATGAGTTTATGTATGTGTGTGTTGGGGGGGTGCTTGAGGTGTTCTCCTACAGATTTTGAATTCAAATGTAGTGTTTTTAAGCCTGCTCGGTGTATGCAGTTGCATAAATTAGGAGAGGGAAAAAGGGGTTCTTTAGATACATTGGGGAAAGACGAAGGGTGAAGGGGCAGATTAGCAGGATTAAATCAGGGGAGAGATGGGCACAAGACCCAGAGGAGCAGGCAGAGGTACTAAATGGGTACTTCACCTCCAGTTTTCACCAGGAAAATGGGGATGCTGCATCATACATGGGAGGAGACAGAGATAATGAGAGGGGCCCTTATCAATCGGCAGGTCTGGGAGAGGGGGGCATCACTGGCAGGTGGGGGAGGGCTAAGCAGGGAGAAGAGGTACTGGAAGTGGAAATCACAGCAGAGAGAGAGTGAAAGCTTCGGCTCCCTTAAGATGGAGAAAGCACGGGGCGGATAAATTACATCCTAGAGTGCTGAAGGAACTTGCAGATGTCCTGGCGAAACCCTGGCAGAGCTTTTCACCATCTCTCTTGAGGACAGGTGGGTGCCCCAAGACTGGAAGGTGCGCATGTAGTGCCTATCCACAAGGGGGGATCAAAGGGAGCTGGCAGGGAACTACAGGCCTGTCAGCCTGACATCAGTGGTGGGCAAGGTGATGGAGGGCATTGTCAAGGAGAGGCTAGGGGGGGCCCTGGATAAGTCAGGGTGCCTGGACGATAGACAGCATGGATTCATCCCGGGGAAATCATGTCAGACAAACCTGGTGGAGTTCTATGACTGGGTGACAAGTGCCTTGGACCTGGGTAGACCAGTGGATGTCCTCTTTCTGGACTTCAGCAAGGCATTTGACTCTGTTCCTCAATTGGGCCTGTTGGATAAACTAGGAGAAATGGGGTTGGGAAACCAGATGATCCGATGGATAGGCAATTGGCTCCAGGACCGGACCAGAGGTCGTAGTTGGTGGGATAATCTCTTCCCAAGGAGGGTCATTAGTGGGGTCCCACAGGATCAGTCCTTGGGCCCCTTCTGTTTAACACCTACATATCTGACATAAGGACAGGAATCAGGAGTGAGATGAGTCTCTTTGCAGATGACTCGAAACTGGGGGCAGTGGTGGATGGGGAGGAGGGGAGGGTGGCCCTGCAGGGGGATCTGGAGGCTCTGGAAAGATGGTCTAGAAAGTGGAAGCTGAGGTTTAATGCAGGGAAATGTAAGGTACTCCACCTGGGGGCCAGAAACCCAGGCCAAGTGTACACCCTGGGGAAATACTACAAATCTCAATGGCTGAGAGGGACCTGGGGGTGGTGGTGGATGTCAAGATGAACAACTCTGAGACTTGTAGGAGGGCAGCAGCCAAGGCCAACAGGATGCTGGGATGCATCGCTAGGGGATCACCTCCAGAAGGAGGAAGTGATACTCCTCTGTATAACTGCTTGGTGAGGCCGCACCTGGAGTACAGTGTGCAGTTTTGGAGGCCACACTTAAGAGGGACATTAACCTCCTGGAGAGGGTCCAGAGGAGGGCAACCAAAATGATTTGGGGCTTGGGGACAGGACCTATGAGGAGAGGCTCGAAGAGCTAAATATGTACACTTTGGAAGAGAGAAGGACGGGGGACATGATAGAGGTCTTCAGGTACATGAAGAGGGTAAATAGGGGAGGAACAGTGAGGGTGCTTGAAGGAAGGAGAAGGGGCCACTAGAGGGGCATGGGTGGAAGCTGGAGGGAAGATTCAGGGAGAAAGGAGGAGGTGCTACTTCACTGAGAGGGTGGTAGAGCCATGGAATGCACTACCTAGGGGCTGGTGGAGGCAGAGACAGTGGAGGGGTTCAAGAGGGGGTGGGACAGGTACAGGGGAAGGGTTCAGGAAGCAAAATCCAATGCAGTAAGAATATCCGGAACTGGGAAGAGAGAAGCCAGAGAAGGCGAGGGGGACAGCAAGGTCGGCACCCAGGGTGGGGGCTGACCAAACGAGCAGACACGAAAGGCCATTAGGCCTATTCTGCTGGCATTTTAGTATGTTAGTATGTTAGTATATTGCAAGGCTTGCTTGCACTTTATGCTGCAGGTGTCATGGTGAACACCTTACAGTGGAAGTGGCATGGTGGACGAAAGTCTCATGCTGCTTGAGAGTACTGCTTGGGACTACTCGTACGCCACTCAGATTGCCTCCTACCGTGGAAAACAATAAAGCTCAGATACTAAAGTATCTTGACAAAACTGCTCATTTAGCATAGTGGTTAGGGTCTTAGACCATGAGTGTGGTAAGATGGAGATAGAAGTTTGATTCTGACAGCATGCAGATGTGATTCCTGCTAATAATAGATAGATCACTTAAAACAGTAAAAACTCCAAGGTAGCACACTAAATAACAGTTTCTATATTTTTTTTCCTTCAATGTTGTGTGATCTCAGATTTGATTAAATTTATTTATGGGGGGTGTGGGGGCAGGCAACTTCCAGGAATGAGTTGTCTACCCGACAGAGGAGATTGTGTCAGAAGCTCTTTAAGGATTTCCACACCCATTGTATTACCCAATAGGGGTGCTCAAAGTTTATGGAATCCATTCTGTCAGAAACATAAAAACATAGCAACATAGAAGCTGTCAGCAGAAAAGGACCTCTTGGCCCACCTAGTCTGCCTAACATCCCTAACTGTTGTGCTACCGTAGACCCTAATTGATCTCCAGCCTTACCTCCCCAGCCCTGTTACTAAGGCACCCTGTGTCTATCCTGTGGATGTTTGAAACCTGTTACCATTTTGGTACCCACCACCTCTGCTGGGAGGCTGTTCCAGGTGTCCACCACCCTTTCTGTGAAGAAACACTGTAGTTCCTCATATCCCCTCTAAGTCTCCCCCTTCCAGCTTCATATCATGACCCCTTGTCCTTGATCATCTCTTTCTGTGCAATATGCCATCCTCCTGTACCTTATTGATACTCTTGAGGTATTTAAATGTTTCTGTCATGTCTCCCCTTTCTCTCCTTTCCTCTAGTGAGTACATACATAATTCCCTAAGTCTTTCCTCATAGGGCTTCTGAAGCAGACTATGCACAATTTTGATTGACCTTCTCTGTACCGCCTCCACCTGATCTATGTCCTTCCTGAGATGGGGCCTCCAGAACTGGACACAGTACTCCGGGCATGGCCTCATCAGTGATCTATACAGGGGTAATGCTGCCTCCCTTTTTCTGCTGGTGATACTCATCCCTGTGCACCTCAGCATCCAACTAGCCTTTCCTTCTGCACACTCTCACACTGCTTTGCTATAAGGTCATCAGATATGATGACCCCAGATCCTTTTCCTGTTTTGTGGTTAACACCTCTCCCCTTAAATGATATGTTGCCCTTGGGTTTCTGTGACCCATGTGCATAATTTTTTTTTGCGCTGAAGGCAAGTTGCCAAACCAGTGACCACTCTTCCAGTTTTTTTAAATCTTCTTCATCCCCAACCCCCCAGTGTGACCAGCCTGTTGAAGATTTTTGGGACATCCATGAACAGGCATACCTTTCCTTCCAGTGCCTCACCAATGTCATTATTAAATAGGATCAGTACCAATACTGACCCCGTGGCACCCCACAGGTTACCTTACCTTCCTCTGAGTGAACTTCATTTACCACCACCCTCTGAGTTCAGTAACTTAGCTAATTTCATACTCATTTACAAGCTTTGGACCCACTCCCATGCTGCCTAGCTTGTTTACCAGTCTTCTGTGTGGAATGGTGTTGAAGGCCTTACTGAAATCCAGGTAGGCCACATCCACCGTTTCTCCCTGGTACCCGTGTCAAAAAACTCTCTCAGTTTGTTTGGCAAGATATTCCCATTGTGAACCTGCTGCCTCAGATCCTGTAATCCACTGGTGTTAAGGTATTCCCATTACTTTCTTTAGGTAGTGTTTCTATAACCTTGCCCACCACTGAAGTCAGACTTACAGGTTGGTAGTTTCGTGCCTTCTCCCTATTCTCACTTTTGTGTAGTGAGACCACATGCACCCTCCTCCAGTCCCCTGGAGCTTCCCCTGTATCCAGTGATATACTGAAGAGGTCTTTCAGAGGTGCAGACAGTTCCTCTTTTAGCTCTCTCAGTATCCTTGGGTAAACCTCGTTCAGCCCCGTTGCCTTGTTTATTTTTAGTTTTGCTAGTTCCCTCAGGACTCTTACCTCTGTAAAAGGGCTAGTGTCCACCTCCCTTCCCTTAATGCCCTTCTCTGTCTGTGCCCAGCACCTACCCCTTCCTTTGTGAATACTGAAAAACAGTATTTATTCAGTATGTCAGCTTTCTTCTGATCCTCTTCCACACTCTCCACCCCTGCCTTTTAGTCTTACTGTTCCCACCTAGCTTTTCTTCTTTTCGCTTATGTACTTGAAGAAAGTTTTATCCCCTTTTTTGCTAATTTGACAATGTTTTCATCCATTTGTGCCTTCCTTTGTTTTTCCTGATATGTCTCCCTGTTCTCTTCCTTTTGTGTCCTCTTCTACCTTTTGAATGCTTGCTTCTTTTCATTTACCTTCTCTGCTACTTCCTTGGTGAATCATAGTGGTCTCTTTCTCCTCTTCGCTTATTAACATGCCTGACAATGATGTTTGTTGCCTTCTTAATGGCCTGTCTTATTTTTGCCCAGTTTTCCTGTACCTCACCCTTATTTCCTATTCCTGCAAGGTCTTCCTTGAGGCACACTCTCATTTTCTTGAAATTGGCCTTCCTTAAGTCCAGGACCCTCATTTTAGTGTGGTGTGGTTTGGTTCTGGCCCTGTCCTTTTGCTGAACTACACCGTACAGTGATCACTGGCCCCCAGGTGGCTTTCCACTGTGACTTTAGTGACACTGTTCCAGTTTGACAGTACTTGGCCCAGTAATGCCCCCTCATGAGTGGGTTCTTTAACTAGTTGCCTGAGGAATGGCCCCTACAGGAGTCTAGAATTTCCCTACTTCTAACTGGTGCTGCAGCAGGTAAGTTCCAATCCACATCTGGTAGATTGAAGTCCCCCCACTAGCAGCACCTCGCCCTTATTAGCCATCCTTTGTATTTCTTCTATTATATCCTTATCCTCCTCCTGTCCCTGTGCTGGAAATCTGTCAATCACCCCTATCTTAATAGCGGCCCCACTCCCTTTCTCCAGGTTGACCCACAATACCTCAGCATTACTTTATCCCCTTTGAATTTCTGTGGCCTTTATGTTCTCCCTCATGTGAAGAGACACCCCTTCTCCTTTTTTTCCTACCCTGTCCCTCCTAAATAGAGCATACCCTGGTATTTACCTAGTTAGCTTTTCAGAATTTTTGATTCTGACTCTGATTCTGTTTTTCCTTTGACTAAGGTATAGGAATGAAATCTGTGGTGGAATTGGAAGTTCCAATTCTGCATCAGATACCATTGAACCATAAGCTAAAATATTCCCCCACCCAGTAACTCACAAAAAGCCTAATCTTACCCTTGCCACCCTCCCCTTACCTTTTTAATGTACTTATTATGTTGTAATTTTTTTATCTCGTTACTCCTGCAATCCTCCATCTGCCATGTTTACCTACTACATGTCCCACTGCTCTCCTCAGCCAACCCTCTGATGATGAGACTGATGCACTGAGCCATGGGGGGGGTGCTCTGTGTGATGGCAAGTCACTTAGATTGTATTACTGTGAAGGAGCACATGATCGTGCTTAGTTACTGATTGTGCTAAGCTTCAGGATGCATCCCTGAGTTCTACTGGATGACACCAGATTGGGGACTAAGTATTTAAAGGTAGTGCAGGTGCTAGGATGTGCTAGCCTGTACTAACCGTATTTTGCATTTGGTTTATGGGTGGAGTCTACATTCAGAAACTCTAGTAGCGTGGGCTAAACCCCTTAGTGCCCGAGTATTAACATAACGCTGAGCCCATTCAAATGATGGGTCCCAACCTGCATGTGGGGGTTGCAACATTTTTTTTTATCTAACTTTTTGCTCCCTGTTGCCACCTCCTGGCTTACTCAGCAACAGTGAGACATAGTTATTTTTCTTAGTTTTTGCCCTCCAAGCCTGGGACCCCAGAACAAAGTGGTATGATCCCTTGGAGGCAAGCATGCACCCCATGGCTCCAGTGATGATCTCTTCTCCCCACACTTACCTTACAGCAAGTCTCATATTGGGCTTGGCACTACCACCAAGACTTCACTCGGTGGAAGCCAAAAGCCTGGGAGACTCCAGAGACCACCCTGGGAGAGAAGATCTGCCTGATGACAGCTAAGTCCAACTCCTAGCCTTCCCTTCTGTCTAACTCACAGCAACCCAAGCTTGCTCTTGAACTCTGGTTGTCAGCATGGTGTGAGGTGTGGCATCTAGCACCTCAACCCTTAGCGCCGCTAGCCTGGTCTGGGGTTGCAACAGTTTTAGAGGCATGTGTCAGTGGTAAATGACACTTAAAGTGGTGCTATGTACCGCCTTTGCAAACTCAGTCTTAACTGGGTGCAGAGACCTGGGGGCGAGTAGAGATGCAGCAAAAAATAATTTTGCCAGTGAAATTGTGGCAAAATTGGGAATTACACCCCGGGAAATATTTGGTGAAATTCGTGCATTTCATTTAATATTTTGTGGGTGCGAAATACAGGTGTATTTAAAAAAAAGAAGTATTTTCCCCTTCCTGCAAATAGTGGCCAACATTAAAGTAAATATTTAAACCCCAGGATCCCTGGTGTCTAGTGGTCCCACCCCCCTGGCCGATCGCCAGCCCAGTATGAAGAATTTCCCCCACCACCACCAACGAGATTCACCCCCATCCTCCATCCAGAATGTTAATTAAAAATAAATATCCCTGATGTCTAGTGTCCCACCCCCTAGCCGATCGCTGGCCCAAGCTAAAGAATGACACCACCAGATTCACACCCCATCCCCCATTGTTCATTAGTGTGGCATGATGTTGTCATTATTTCATAAAAAAAAACTTTCTTTGGTGTCTAGTGGACCCCCAGCACCCCACCCTGTCCAGTAGTGACCCTACCCGCTCACCCCCATCCAGGACCAGGACCCCAGCAGGCCACTGGTACAGCCGTCCACTCACCTCCATGGCCGGCAGCCCAACTGAGCACTAGCGCTTTTCATGAATGAGCCCGAACTCACTGAGTGCCGAAAGCACTCAGTGAGATTGGGCTGCAGCCAAGGTCCATGTCAGAACAGCACAACTTGACTTAGGACTGCTCTAACGAAGGATGTTAGTGCACCGGCACTATCTGACTGACTATCTCATTGAGTACAACAACTTCTGGGTCAGGCACAAGCGCAGCTCAAACCTTTGTGCCATGCTTTTTGTGCTTTTTCAATATCTGGCCCCATGCGTTTCTGTTTGAGTAACCAAAAAAACTGAGATCATCTACCTGCTCAGCCTTTCTTTTTGTTTTTTTTGTAAAACAACATATCACTTACTTTGTTTGCTCTATGTCCAGTAATCCTCCCTACACCCCTTAGTTGTATATTTCCCTGTCCCAAAAGTAATATTGAGTCACACAGTTTGTTGACAGCCTATCACGCCTCTCTCTTCCTCAGCCAGCTGCCTTGTCATGTCTTTCACACTGTCTTTTTGTTCTGTAAAACATATTACTTTGTTTGCTCTAGCCCCTGGTGTCCAGTTACTCCCCATACACCCTTTATTTGTGTATTTCATCTTTCCAAAAGAAATATCAGGTCCATTCCTCTCAACCTTTCAGCATTAAAAATCATAGCAGTGGCCTTCAAAAATCATAGCAAGGGGTCAGAATGTGTAGTACTTTCTTATTTTGAACAATAATATGTCTACAAATAGTGGACCTCATATAGTTCATGATAAAGAATGTTTCTGTCACCTTATTTCAGTGATTAAATAGTTTGTGTGCCCAGAAATAGCTCTAACATTATTAAAAACATCAGTAAGCCTATGCGAAGCAAGGGTAAATTTGAGTCTGAAAATCATAGCACTATGTGAAATTCATAGCAGTTGAGAGGTATATGAACATACGAATGTGCCAGCAGAAACAGGCCACCCGGTCTATCTAAGTCTACTCGAGTGTGCAACTAGCACCCCTAGTTTGCAGCTGCCCTACCCCCTCCCATTTGTCATCCCACTGCCACCCCACACCTCCCCACCCTCACTCTCCCCTGTTCCCTGTCCCATGCCCTTTTGAAACTGTTTACAGATTTACATGATTCCACCCATTCTGGTAGGGGGTTCCATTTTGCTACCACCCTCTCTGTGAAATAGTGTCTCCTCATTTTCTTCCTAAATCTTCCCCCCTCTATTCTTAGCGCATGCCCCCTGGTGACCCTCCCCCTCCTTAACTTAAAGACTCCATCTGCCCCATCCTTATTGATTCCCCTCAGATACTTGAATGTCTCTGTCATGTTCCCCCTGTCCCTTCTATCCTCCAGGGTGTACATATTCAGATATCTCAGCCTGCTGTCATAGCCTGTCCCTTCCATTCCACATATCATTTTTGTTGCCCTCCTCTGCACTCCCTCCAGTAGCCTGATATCAAGTTTTAGGTTTAGCCTTTAAAACTGCACACAATACTCTAAGTGCGGCCTTACCAGCGACCTGTAGAGGGGCAAGATCACCTCTCTTCGCCTGGATGAAAAACCCCTTGCTATGCACCCCAGCATTTTGTTCACTTTTGCAGCCACTCTTGTGCTCTGGGCAGTGTTGTCTGTGGTCCCTGTTTTCATTACCCCAAGGTCCTTCTTCTCCTCAGTGATCCCCAGCTTAACCCTTCCCAGCCAGTATTCTCTCCTTGAGTTCTTCACCCCAAAGTGCATAACCTTACAGTTCTTTGCATTGAACCCCAGCTGCCGCCTCTCTGACTATGTCTCTAGCTTGCTTAGGTCCCCCTGCAGCTGCTTCCATCCCTCCTCTCCATTCACCACTGCTCCGATTTTGGTGTCATCAGTGAACAGACTTATCTTGCTTACCACCCCATGTGCAATGTCTGATATGGAGAGCCCAAACAATACTGGCCCCAACACAGAGCCCTGTGGCACTCCACTCGTCACTGGCTTTGGAGTTGAGAGCTCCCCTCTCACCACCTCCTGTTGCAGCCTCCCACTCAGCCAGCTTGTAATCCAGTTCATAATTTTTGCCCCTACCCCTACACCAGTTAGCTTCCCCCCAAACTGCCCATGAGGCACAGAATCGAAGGCCTTGCTGAAGTCCAAGCAAAAAACATCCACCGCATGACCCTTATCCAGCTCACCTGTCACCCAGTCATAATATTGTATCAGGTTGGTTTGACAAGACTTCCCTGAAACAAACCCATGCTGCCTCACATCCTGGAGGCCATTGTCCTCCAGGTACGACACCAGTCTTTCCTTTAGTATTGTCTCCATGAGTTTACACACTATGGAGGTGAGACTTACCGGGTGATAATTACCCGGTTCATCCCGTGGTCCTCTCTTGTGTAATGGTACTACATGTGCCATCCTCCAATCCAGTGGCTCACATCCTGACTCCAGTGAGGTGCTGTACAGATCTGCCAGCAGCTCTGCCAACACCTCCTTCATCTCCCTCAGCACCCTGGGGTGGATACCATACGGCCCTGGTGCCTTGTCTACCTTCAGTGCCCTCAGTCCCTCTAGGACTCTACTTGCCTCAATTCTTCCATCTGTTGCCTCCTCTCCACCTGTCCCCACCCTCCCAGCCCATGGTGGTAGTGGCCTCCCTTTTCTTCCATGAACACTGAGCAAAAGTATTTATTCAGTGCTTCTGCCTGCTCTGCACCCTTTTCTGTCCACTCCCCACCCCTTTTAGCCTCACTGTTGTCTCCTTGCACTTTCTTTTCTCCCTGATGTATCTGAAAAAGTCTCCCCCCCGTTAATTCCCTGCACTAATCTCAGCTTCTTCTGAGCCTTGACTTCTCTCACTTTTCTGGTCACCTCCCTGGGCTGTCTTGCATAATCTTTCCTGTCCACTTCCTTCCCTGTCCTTCTATACCTCTGGTGCACCTCTCATTTTGCTCTCACCACCTCCACTACCTAGCTGTTCAACCAGCATGGTTTTCTTGCTCTGCTCCTCTTACTATGTGTCTTGGTGCAGGCTTCTGTTGCCTTTGTAATCTCCCTTTTAATAATATCCCATTTCTGCTCTGCATCCATCTCCTGCCTTATGCCCTCTAGTTTCCCTTTCAGTACTTCCTGCATCCTTCCAAAGTCTGCCCCCCTGAAGTTTACTACCTGAGTAACTGATTTCTCTGGCTCCCGAACATCATGATATTAAACCACACCGTTTGGTGATCACTGTCGGGTAGTGGGTCCTCCACCTTTATTTCCCTTACTGCCTCCTCATTCAACAACACCAGATCTAAAGTGTTCTTTAGCCTAGTAGGTACATTGACCAACTGTGTCAGGAGACCCTCCTGGATTGCATCCAGGAGCACTTGCTCCCTAGCACTGGAGGTGACCGGAATGCTCCAGTCAACCCCCAGCAAGTTGATATCCCCCACGATGACCACCTTTCCTTTTCTACATACCTTTCTGATTTGTCCTGCTAATTCCCTGTCAAGCTCCTCAGACTGAGACGGTGGCCTGTATACTACCCCAAACCTCAGTTTCCTACCCCTTGAGTCTAGGAGCTGCAGCCAGATTGCCATTGTTCTCCTTTCTTCCCCCTCGTCCCTTGTGCATTTGATCCCATCCCTCACAAAGACTGCCACCCCACCACCCCTCCCTTCCTTACGATCCTTCCTGTATACTTTGTATCCTGGGATTGCCAGATCCCAGTCCCAGTGCTCAGTTGCCCAGGTTTCTGTGACAGCTACAATATCCACCCTCCACACTGCTAAGAATGCCTGTAGCTCAGCAGATTTGTTGCCTAAGCTTCTTGCATTCAGTGAGACTACCCTCCATCCTGCCCCTTCCCCTTCCCTTCATTGGCCTCCATTTCCTTCCTTCTACTCCCTCCTTTTTTGGCTACCCCGAGTCCTTCCCAGCTAGCCTGGGGGGTAGTCTGTGGACTCTACTCAATTAGATCCCTGCCTACCTGCTGTCCACTTGCCACCCCCATCTAGTTTAAATCCACCTTTGTTGCAATATACCTCCCCAGTCTTTGCTTTAATACATCCTTCCCTTCCCCACTCAGGTGGCAGCCTATCCTTTGCAAACAAATTGTTATTATCCCAGGTACTGCCCCAGTCACCCACAACCCCATAGTCCTTAGTTTGACACCATTCTACCAACCATGTGCTCAACTCCCTAATCCTCTCCTTTCTCACTGTGCTTGCACAGGGTACTGGGAGCACCTCGGAGAATGCCACAGACTCCCCAGTCTCATCACACAACCTTCCCACTTCCTCAATCCACTCCTTTGTTACCTCCACCTTTTCCCCCGCTAGGTCATTTGTCCCCACATGTACCACAAAGTGTGGTTTCCTCCTACCCCTAGTTATGCACCTTAGGATTGCCTGTCCTGCCTTGTCTGCCTTTAATCCTAGTATGGACTCCACCCATATCTGACTGTGCCTCTCCTCCTTGCTGCCCCATCTGATCCCCTTGAGTATGGAGTCCCCCAACACTAGTACACCTCCCTCCTCTTTCCTTGTGCTGGTCGCCACCCCTACCCAGGTTCTCATTTCTGGGGCCACTCAGTGTGTCCCAGCATTTTCCCCCCCTGCCCTTCTCAATTAAGACTCCTTCCCCTTCTCCTGTTTGACTGCCAACCTTCCGCTCCCTCCTCACCTCTCCTAGTATTATCCCTCCCCCTGCTATGCCATGCTCAGTCTCTCCACTAGTAATGTCCCTCTTTCCCTTCTTTTTGTGAGTACTATCCCTTGTGCAGTCTCCTCCTGCGTCCTCTTTCCCATGTGTTGCTAGTACAGCAAACATGTTCCCTCCTCCCTTTGCCTTATTGTGTGTTTCCTCCTCCCTCCTGCCTACTGCTGCTCCTCTTTTTCTAGGTCCTACTAGAGTCCACCCTTCATCAACTGGCTTCCTGTCTACTGTGCCTCCTCCCCCTGACCTCTCCCTTGCCCCACTGTTCCTTCTCTGTGGTGCCCCCACAATACTCTCAGATGTCAACTCTCCTACCGATGCAATCCTCCCCCCCTCAACCTCCCAAGCTCCCTGCCAAGCCACTGAACCTCTTCCTCAAGCCTCCTCAGCCTGTGGCATATTGGACACCCTCCCAGCCTCCACAGTATATTCATCTGCATTGCTGCCCCACAACCATTGCACCCTACAATCCTACTCATGGTCCACATTACCTATACAGCCTCTTCACACCACTCTCCCTACAACAAGTAGAATTAACTAATCCTAGCCCAGCGTCTAACAGAAATTGTTATCCTAAATGCCCTGCATGCAGTATAACACAGTCAACTACAGTACTAACTGGAAACCACAATTCTACTCATAAGGACTATAGATCTACTCACAGTACTAACTGGAAACCACAATCCTACTCATAAAGACTATAGATCTACTCACACGTTTTGTCTATTTATATGTCCTTAAGACATATAATCAAGTCACACAGTCTGGTGACAGGCACAGCCCTCCTCTTTCCTCCTCAACCTGCCACTGACCAACAATGCAAACTGCAAAGCATATCTTTGCGGTTTGCATTGTATCTGTGAGGAAGAAGAGACACGAATACTGAGTTACTGAACAGTATGGCTCGATATTACTTTTGGGAAGATGAAATATACAACTAAATGATGTGGGGGGGGCACTGGACACCAGGAACTGGAGCAAAGTAATATGTTTTACAAAACAAAATGACAGTGTGAAAGACATGACAAGGCAGCAGGCTGAGGAGGTGAGAGAGGGCTGTGCTGGTCACCCAAGATTTAGGAAAATGTTTTAATGCAATGAAGGTGGGAAAAGTTCCCTACTGGGCATTATATCTACTGTTGCTGATCATAACAACTCCCCCCAGCACTGTCCTTTCCTTCTCTGGATCTTAATCTGCAGGCAGTTAATATAGTGCAGGCTACACACTGACTTGGGAGTCAGTGGCATGAGCATTTCAAAGTTTGACACATGCTGACTCCCAATTTATAATAAATAAATAAATAAATCGTCACATGATTAAGTCAGTGAACAGCAAGGCTGGAGCGAGGGGAAGGGGCATTATCTGGAGTGACTGCAGCATGACTGACAGTCGGCATGGAAACAGACTGACTCAGCAACCAAGGATGAGAGGCACTCTCTCATGTGTGTGCGCACGCGCACATACACACACACACACACACACACACACACACTCTCCTGCTGTTGCTCTACACAAACCTGACCTGTGTTGTGCTACCTTACGCATACCCCCACTGTGCTGTGCTCTCTGATACCTTCTTAATGTTGTGGTCTGTTTTTTGCCTCACTTTGTTTTGTTTTTTTCTCAGACACACCAGATTTATGTTGCACCTGCTTGTGCCCTGGCTAACATGCCCCTTTCCAAAATCCAGTTCATGCAGTTTTCAGTGTTGATGTGTGAATTGGCTGCCACTGCACATTTAGAGTCACTTCACTACCAGTCTCTTATTGTTTGTAAAGAGAGTTGGGATACAGTGTGTATGAATGCACTATATAAATGCTGATTCTTCATCTTCTTGTCTTGGCTTGTGTGGTAGGTATCTGCACAGAGAGACAGTTAGAAAGAAGGTTTTAAAAAGTGCATTTTATACAGGCTATCCCATAGCACTACACAATCCATGAGAGGGAGGGGAGCAGAAAAATGCATCTGTCATTTCTGGGGGAGTTGAACGCAAGAGACAGAGTAGAGAGAAAGTAGAAGGTGGTTACGTGACTCGTACAGGGTTGCCTGGTGAATGTGTGGTAACTAGTGGGATTAAAACATGGGCCTCCAGATTTTTACAGTTCTGTGTCTGCTCTTGTGGGTAGGGGGTAGCAGGTGGGTGTGTCCTCACAATCAGGAGACAAGCTGACAGAGAGGATAATCTTCTGCTCTGAGCTGTAACCACTAGGACAACCTGCCTCCCCACTCTCTTGGGTGAGTTATCACACATGGCCTGCTTGTGAGTGACTATAGACACAAAATTGGCAGAGACAAATGGAGAAATGGATTGTCATTGTTAGCTGAAATGGTGCAGGCAAACAGATCTGGGTACTCCTGAAATGTCCAACCAAGAGAGGTAAACATTAAAAATGGAAACTTGCAAACTAAGAAATATTAACAGTAGCAATCTTTAATTCCAGTGGAAAGTACAGCAAAGGATCATTTGTTCTTTCCATTAAAGATATGCTGCTTTCACCTCTGTATACCTGTTTTTTTTTGTTTTTTTTTTTACCTATCTTTGGCTAGTTGTGTCTGGAGTGCCACATTTTATATTTTGGTTTGTGTGAAGGTGGTTGCCTCCAGTCCAGCCCAGCATATGATTGTGTTTTTTTTTGTTTCCCCATATAGGTTTTTATCCACCTTTCTCCCCCAGCTACTTCATTTAGACTGACACCACCCATCCCCATCATCTGGCTTCTCCAGGACTTACCTTCTCCTGTCATCCTCTTCCAAAGGACCTGTGGGGGTGCCTAGTCAATGGTGCAGAGCCAGTGAGGGGTTGGTCATCATCCTGTGGTCTATTTTTTTTCCCTCCATTTTCATCCTGGGCAAACAGCACGTGCAATGGTTGTGATGTATGAGCTCCACCTCTGGAGATGCCCTTGGCACCCTATGTGTAGGATCCCTCCCCCCAAGTATTTTATTACATGTATTGACACATGGACATCTCCAGGTGGCTGACAAGCAGCGAGCCATGTGAACCCCCCTCCACAAGGGAGGAGAGCAGTCATTTGGATGCTCAGTCCTCACTTTCCTGGCTGGCCTGAGTGACCTGTATTCATTCTCAAACCTGGGACACTGGCATGGTGACAGGTGAGGTACTCAGCACCTTAGCCAACCATTCCTCTGGTCTGTACCCATATGATTATTGTTTTCTTCATCTGTGACTGGCCCACAAGGTGAGCAGCTACACAGAGAGTGACCAAATGTAGGTGAAGAAAGAATGGACTTGAGCCTGCATTGTGGGCCACTGTATTGGAGAGGAGTGGGATTGTTCCTGATATCAGAGGACACATCACCAGCGGGATACTATGCACTAAAAAATTTAAATAGGCTAACAGGACCACCAGTGGAGCTACAGTAGCTCCATTGAAGCTATAGCTGTCTCCCAAATTATTTAACTTTGAATAGTACTGCCTAAATCTATATATCAAATCACAGTTTCAAGTTACTATTTCTCCAACTGACTCTGAAATTTAGCTTAATGTTTTGTTTTTATTCTTTTGCAGATTTCCTAACTTTGAAGTATGCAAGTCAAACATGTGCCCAGATAAATGCAATACTGGACATTCTGAAACTAACTGTAACAAAACTGCAGACCAATTGACACGGAGTATTACTTTGGTTAATATGGGATTTGTGCTTAACCTCAGGAGTTCTACAAGGCTAGCTTCCATCTGTATGTTAGGAGAACTAAATAGTGCCAGGACTTATTGTAGCTGATTTCACACAGGCCTCAAAAGCAGTCTCTGTACCATGAGGCACAAATCAAAATAACTAATAGATACACCTCTCTAGCCATGGAAAGCAAACAGGGGTATAATAACACACACCACCAGATAGGGTACAAAAGAGGAAAGAGCAAGGAAAGCACTGCAAAGGCATCTATTAATAAGATGCGAAGGAAAGTTCTGACTGTAGGTGATTCCATGATCCGAGGAGTAGAATCACACATACAGCAGGTTCTGGAGACGGAGGTCATAATTAAATGTCTACCTGGTACCTCTGCAAAAAGGGACACTGACCACATACATAGGTTAATAAAAAGTTAAGGTAAATGTATCAGCGTTTTCATCCACATAGTTACTATTGATCTGGCAAATTAGATGGTTGAAGAGACAAAACAGCACCTCTCTTGCCTAGGAGAAAAATTGTCCTCCCACTCCTCAAACATTGCCTTCTCTGAGGTCCTCTCAGTATGGGGGAAAGGAGGCAGTATGGATAGGATACAGAAAGAGCAAATTGATAAGCTGAACAACTGGCTGCAGAGCTGGTGCCAAGAAAAGGGGCATCTTTTCATAGGAAAATGGCATGACTTCTGGGACAGAGGCCTCTTCAAATTCAATGGTCTGCACCTCACTCGGGAAGGTATGCAAGTTCTTGGTTAGAAACTGGACGTAGCCATAAATAATTTAAACTAAACACTAGGGGGAGGATAGCAGCAATGTATGGATCTGCTACCTCTCCCCCAAAATACAAACAAATTAGGGTATAAATGCAAATGAGAAAATCAACCTATTGGATGAGGTCAAGACAATAAATCATTCGAACATACAACAGAGCACCAAAAAGGGGGGGCAACAATGCATGGAAAGCTATATTCACAAACTCAAGGAGTCTAACAAATAAATTAGTGGACCTCACCGCCGTCATCGCCAAAGCTGATCTAGACTTGGTTGCCATCACAGAAACATGGTTCAAAAATAACCATGACTGGGACATAACCATACCAGGATACTGTCTATTTTGGAAAGACAGAACTGGTAGAAAAGGTGGGGGGGCATAGCTATGTATGTAAGAGAGGGAATAAAAGCTACTATGACTCAAAATGACAATACCAAAACAGAGTCACTTTGGATCACTCTAGAGGCAAACAATGGAGCAGCAACTCAGGTAGGAGTGTTCTATTGGCCCACAGTAACAAGTGTGGAGGGAGACAAGGAAATATTGGAAAACATACACAAAATGAGCGACAAAGGGGAGGTGATTGTACTGGGTAACTTCAATGTACCTGACATAAACTGGGATACACATACAATGAGTTCAGCCAGAAGCAAGAACTTTCTAGAGGCCCTGCATGTATCAGGCCTAAAACAGCTTGTAAAGGACAACACAAAGGGGGAAGTGGTCCTTGACCTGCTATTAACAAACGGGGACACTATCACTGAGGTAAAGGTTGGGAGCCACTTGGGGACCAGTGACCACTGTATGGTGTGGTTCCAGACAAAAACAGACACAAAGCACTCCAAAATAAAAGCCATGGACTTTAGATGAGCAGATTTCACAAAAATGAAGCAAAGTCTTAAGCTGCGTCTGGCTAACATTATGGGGGGGATAGATGTTGAAGACTACTGGATACAGCTCAAAAGGGCAATACTAAATACTGCAAACCATTGCATAAGAAGGGTGAGCAAAGCTAAAAAGAAAAGAAAGCCACTCTGGTTTTCTAAAGAAGTAGCCACTAAGGTCAGGGTGAAAAGAATGGCTTTCAGGAAATACAAATAAACTGGGTCTGACAAGGACAGAGAAGAACACAAGGAAACATGGAAGGAAGCAAACAAAGTGCTCAGGACAGCAAAGACAGAAACTGAGGAGAAGATAGCCAAGAGGTCAAAAAGGGTGACAAGACATTCTATAGATATGTCAGTGAGAAGAGAAAGACATCAGGAGGTATTGTTAGACTCACAAGGATGGATGGGAAGATAACAGAAAATGACAAGGACAAGACTGAAATCCTCAACAGTTACTTCTGCTCTGTATTCACCAAGGAGGAGGAAGGATGTGGATCCAGCAATGCAACACACAACAAGAAAGGAGTCAGAATACACATGGGTCCCTTTACAAAAGAAAGGGTCCTAAAGGAACTAGAGAAACTCAACACAAACAAGGCCACGGGACCAGATGAAATTCACCCTAGATTACTAAGAGAACTAAGGGATGAGTTGTCAGTGCCCTTGTCTGATCTTTTCAACCTATCATTCAAGCTAGGGTAGGTCCCCCAAGACTGGAAGAAGGCAACAGTTATTCCTCTGCACAAAAACAGAAGCAGGGAAAGTGCAAACAACTACAGTTCAGTAAGCCTAACCTCAATTGTGGGCAAAATAATGGAACCCTGCTCAAGGAGAGGATTATATCCTTTCTAGAAGAAAACAACAAATTAGATACAAAACAGCATGGCTTTACAACAGGAAAGTAATGCTAAACCAATCTGAAAGACTTCTTTAACTGGGTGACTAAAATAATAGACCAGGGAGGAGCAGTAGACATAGTATATCTGGATTTCAGCAAATCCTTCAACTTGGTCCCACATGGAAGGCTGTAGGGATAAAACCCTTGACGCAAGCAATATTTTATTTTTATTTTTAATTATTATTTTATATCATTTGTATATGGGACTACTTTTGGTTAATATTATTGTTTGCATTAATTTTTAAGAGAAAACAAAAAGTGTTAGTTAATTAAACCTTAAAACAAGGTATCTGGCTTTAATGCTTTAAAGGAAAATATTTCTGTTCCCTAAGCAGCACTTTGCCATATGCTAGATGAGGTCTAAGTGAATAGAAATGAAACTTCATTTTCTTTTTAAGCCATGATAAAAGTGGACACCTTCCAAGCTAAGCATATAGTGCAATGTTGTTCTAAGGGGGACCCTGCCACATTTCAGGACCATCTTTGTTATGTCCAAGCCTTGCATGACAGATTTATAGGTAAATTTATAGGAAAAGCCTTGGCTTAAAGCTAGGTATTCATGACCACTATCAAGATAAGAGATTATGTGACTGGTAGCACCAAGAAGAAAAAAAAGTCTTACACTTTGAAAGTCCCATTACCCTGTATAGAAATAAGAAGTTGTATTCATAGTTTAAAGATGCAATGTACTGCTGCTATAAAAACTGGACAGTTATTGAACAACAGTATGATAAATAAGTTTACCAAGTTTTAGAGTTGCAGAATGAAGCATTCAGAAGTTATGAATATCATTTATTTAGTATAATTTTCTTAGAGAACTAGACAAATCTAGTGTCCTGTGATAGCACACATCTTAGGAAGTCTAACAAGATGAATATTAAATTTGTAGTTTGTTGCTATTGAGAAAAATACCATCTAAACGTTTATAGTGAATTACCTTTTCTGACAGTGATTGATGTCTTTAAGGAAAGAACAAAGGATCTTGTGTGTCTCTACAAAAAGTAATGTTTTAAGGACTTTAGGAATGGATTTTTCTTACAAATCTTATATCATTCTGTAGTTTAGACTATTAAGAGTAAAACTACCATTTTGCTTTGAGAAATTCTATTAAAATTATAAAGTTATAACCTTACTAGTGTAGTTTAAATAGTATCCATACTACAGATATCAGACTTTTTCAAGAATGGTTGGCTTAATGTAAAACACTTGAATATGCAAGTTTAATGTTCAAATTTCGTTAAATAAGACTTTTATTTAAAGAAATAATTTTAACCCAAAAATAGGTTTGAAGAGAAGGGGCTGTCTTAAAGAGGCATGTCTGTATGCCACCGTTTATCTTCTAAGATGCCCTACCTTTCTAGTGACTCAAACCAATCCAAATCCGGTGATGACATCACCACAGCAGTTATTATATTAGTAAACACTGCTGATCACTCCTTATATCGGAGCTAACTATCGATGTAGGAAGACCTATATTCAGTTAACTAAGAGTTTTAATGGCTTTATACTGATGCTATGCCAAAGAACTGTGGGCTACGCCTGTTTGAAATGCAGGGGTCAACCTATGGAGAGCCAGAGCTCAATGCTGCTGAAGGTATCCAAAGGCAAGAAAGAAGTGCAAGGACATTTTTATTGTGTGAAGCAAGGTCTGTGTTGTTTGCTGAGCATTTTGACAAGTAATGTTGCCTGCTGAAAACCAGACAGACTTACTTTTAAGACTCACACAAGTTAAAAATGTTAGTAATATCTGTAGCAATTAAGATGATTGTTTCAATGTTATATGTAAGGTCTCCTTTTTTCTTTCACAGTTTCTCTTACCTTTATTCCTTTTGTGCCTGACGTGTAATGAGATGTTTTTCTCACCACTTCTGATGTCATAGTTTGCTATGGTATTACAATAAAGTATATTGAATGACAAAAAAAAAAGACTCACACAAGCTACGCAGCATGCTGAGCAAAAAGAGGTCTATTGTCCCAAGGTATTAAAAGCAGATGCACAACTTGAAAGGGTCAATAAGCTCAAGTTATTAAAACAGCTTGCTATTCACAATAACGTTCTTTGAATCCAGTATTGCTATGGACTGTGCAGATTGAAACTGTGCTCTACAACTCTAAGAACTGACTTTTGGTAAAGTGATGTTCAGCAAAGGTTTCACTTGCATAGTGTATCCATGCTAAAAGAAGTTTCAGGGTTAAAGTTAGCTGACAAAGAAACCTTGTTATGAAAAGCCAGACTCAGCCAGAGTCTAAGTGATGAAAAGAAGACCTACTTCTACAACCAGAAATATAAGTATTCATTTTTAATTACTTTCACTAGTCTAATTAATAGTCTTGGTAATTTAAATTGGTTTATCTGGGAAAATATGAGGGAATCCACTTTTAACTACGGAATCTGGGTATATAGCTTAAAAACTTAAAAAAAAAAGAATTTTTCATGATTTGAAAAGTTAAACTGAGTTTTACAAAAGTAGTACAAATCATTGATGTAATGAGTTGTTGCCAGTTCTCATAGGAAATACATTTTACATGCAATGAAGTTTTTAAACAAGTTTTATACAGAAATAATCTCAGATACTGATCTGATAAGTATATGTTCATATGCATAAAGGTTATGTTAAATACTAAGTATGATTAAAGTAGTATAACTGTTACCATTTATTATGCTAATTATTGCTTATTTCTTTACATTGTTCATTTGCTATGATTTATTAGTTGCTAGATTATCTCAAACAATTTTGTTGATGTTTACAAGATTGGGCTTGATATTTATGCTAATAAGGAATATTTAGAACCATTGTATAGGTGTAAATAAAATATATATTTTTCATGTAACTATACGTGGGATACGCAGTGTCATTTACCATTATACTTGACTCTGGAGAGCATAGGATAATATCACATGTGAATATTTATTATTTTGGGTAATTTATAAAATAATTTTTGGGTAAGGCCTGAGGTAAATCCAAGTGCATTATTATAAAAAGTGATATTATAAGCCTTTGTTCCGACATCTTTGTGGTTCTCGTCTTTGGGATACAATTGTTAATAAATGACAATCCACACTTACAGTGTATGAAAAATAAATGTTATTATTATTATTAGTATTTGCAATATTTCTAAATTGCAGAAATAATACTTTCTGTTTTGTTTTTCTGAGTCTGAAGTTACCTTAAACAAAAGAGAAGGGAAGCTATAGCATTCAAGTGAACAGAATAGAATCACTAACAGTAAAGCAACAAGAACAAGGAAAATAACTTTTAAAGCCTCAAGAAAATAAAAGAGACTTCAATCAATCAATTAATCAAATCTTTATTTATTCAGGTGATCATCATTGAGCAAGGCACATTTACAAGATGGACCTGATAAGGTCAAGGTTCGAGTTGATGCACAGCAATTACATCACATACTTATGAGACAGTTATACATACAGAAAAAAGAAAATGTTATTTATAACACAATAATATACAGAGAATTCATATGTTAAAGCTTGCCAAAAGAAAGTTAAACTAACATCTACAATATGTACAGTACATATGTATCACAATGAGGGCTATGACAGCCACTCACATAATGAGTACAAGGATGGTGAAGGAATATTGGTGCCATATACTGGCAGTGTCTGGCTGGAAGGAATATGCCATATGTGATTGGAATATGGTTTTGTGGGATGACTATTCTATCTCTAGCGGTAACAACTGCATTTCTCTGAAGAAGGCTGTAACAGTGCTGCTTGAAGGATGTAAATGGAATGATAATGGACAGTTTTAGGATTTTTGTAGGTGTTCCATGCTATGGCTAGAGAATAGCTGATTGCTGCCTCCCTATTTTGGTGTTGACTTTGGGCAATTTGAGCAGGATGATATTGTTGCTTCTTGGGCATAGGAGCTGGGAGTGGTCAGGTTGAAGCAGTCCAGGATATAGCTTGGAAGTGTTTTTGATAAAGCTCTGTAGATCCATAGAGCTGCATTTCTGCTCCTCCTGACATGAAGGGAAACCCATCCAATTGCATCATAGAGAGAACAATGGTAAGTATTATATGGCAGGTCTGTAATGAACCTTATTGCTCTATGGTATAAGGTATCCAACTTTTGAAGGTAGGGAGTGGGGCAGTGACTATAGAGGAAGTCTGCATAGTCAATGACTGATAGAAAGATGGCCAAAGAGACTTTGTTTAAATTGTTGTGTAAGAAGTTATTGCTGTTTCATTTGTTTTTCAAAAGAATACTTAATTGTTGTTAAAGTCTGTAAGCACTATTGCATAGCCATGACAACGTTAGCTGTAACTGCAGATATGCTTAGCACTGAGACAGTAGTTTATACCCCAGCACAGCAAATTGTTATTAAAAGTAAAAATGAAAGGATACATCAGTTGGAGGATAAATGTTTTGAGTGTGGTAGGTTTGCAGGCCAGGTACTGTAGATATTTTGGAAAAGCTTTTACAAGAGTGTAAAAATGAAGTTTATAACAACTACTGTGACTTAGTCAAGCTAAAGGTTAAAAATGCTGTCTTGCAAAGTGAGTTACAACAATGTCATGAACAGTGTTTGAACTAGAAAACAGAAAATTGTTGAACTAGCAGATGCTTATACACAAGTTAACAAGGATGTGGTTAAATTAAGGGAAAGTATGAAAGTTTACAAAGTAAAAGTCAAGTTAAAGGAAATATGGAAGTATTCAAAAGGTTAGATTGCTCGACTGATTCTGGTATATCATTGAGTGTGTCATCTGACTCAGAAAATGAATTGCCTCAGAGCAAAAACATTATTTCCCCTAGACAGAGAGAGAATTCATATTCTGACTCATAGCATGAAGCATTCAAAAATACAAGAAAAAGAACAAGATTAGACAAAAAAGAAACACCTCTGTACCTCAAGCTAAGGTGTTGGAGGCTACCACCTCTAATACTCCAGCTAAGGGGGGAGAGAATTTACCTCTGTCTAACAAAGAAAAACAATCTGAGCCCATGCTTGGTCCATCTGTGGCTTGGCAACCTTATCAAGACTCAAACCATTACCAACACTGGAGTCCCTCTCAAAAGGGGGGAGGTCCAGGTGCAAGGTATGGCTGTGAGTATGGTAATAAAACTGACCACAGGGGCACCACTATTCTGACTATGATCAGCAAAATGATAGTGCAACTCAAAGCAAGTCTACACATAGTTGTACAAGACAAGAGGAAATGATTGATAATTCACAGAAGGAAGTAAAGGAAACAACCAAAAAGCTTAAAGAGTTAAACGCTCATTCTCAAAGATCCATCCAAGCTCATCAGTCATCTCTTTACTTTCATTTGCCTGTGAAAAATGCCTCCTCAGTTGTACCTTGTACAGATGTAACTAGTAGTGCTATGTGACTTGTGGATCCTGGTCACACTGTTGCTGACATGGTTACAGAAACTGCTATTGTTAAAATGGATAATGAGATTGGGATGAGATTTAAAAATGAGATGCCAAGTGAAGCTGAAAATGCTAACTCTGTGCTTAACCTTTCTCAAAAGGTTCCTAAGCTAGTATTAGCCAGTGCACAATGTCATTGTGAAAAAACTGCTGTGTTACCAGACAAGAAAGACAAATTCTGCCTGGGCAACTTAATTCCCAAAGGAAAAGTAGAAAGATTTTACTGTGACATAAACATTGAAAACAGTCTAACTCATAAGGCTTTGTTTGTATGATCCTGGGGCTGAAGTAAGTCTCACATCTAAAAGTCTGTATGATAAAGTGACTGATGCCTTAGGTGACCCCAAGAAGCTGAAAACCCTTCCTTACAGCTTACAAATTTTAGGTTATGGAGAGGAAATGCAAAAGACCTTAGGTAAAGTTTGGTTAAAATTAAGATATGGTAAAATGGTGATTAAACATCCAGTGTAAGTTACAACCCTTCCCCCCCAAAAAAAAACAGGTAATGAGTTCTTGATTGGAAATGATCTTCTAAGGATATTTAAACCTATTCTAGACTATGACCAGAAAATGATGGTCATAGTTGAAGAGGCCTATTCCATTTAGAAAGAGTCAGTAAAGTTTCTAAACAATGAAATTCATGCTACTGTAAAGAACATGATTTAATGATTAATCTGAATTTTGTAGGTTCAAATGTAATTAATGTATGTAGTTTTGCACACAGGACATAGAAGGTAATTGTAAATGGAATCCACTCTGAAGAAAGAGGAGTTACTAGTGGGGTACTGCAGGGTTCATTACTGGGTCCAGTCCTTTTTAATGTCTTTATAAGTGACATTGCTGAGGGACTGGAAGGAAAAGTATGCCTCTTTGCTGTTGACACAAAGATCTGCAACAGGGTTGATACACAAGGAGGCGTGGAAAGAATGAGAAGGGACTTGGCAAAGTTGAAGGAATGGTCAGAAGTATGGCAGCTTGGATGCAATGAAAATAAGTGCAAAATAATGCACCTGGGAAACAGAAACCCAGGGGAAGATTACACAATGGGGGGGAGGTAGTAACAACAACAAAAATGGAAAGGGACATGGTGGCAATCATATCAGATAACCTTAAGGTTGGCAAGCAATGTGAGAAGGTGGTAGGAAGGGCTGGGGGGATACTGGGCTGTATAGGGAGAGGCATCACCAGCAGAAAACAGGAAGTTGTTATCCCCCTGTACAGACAGTTGGTGAGACCCCATCTAGAGTACTGCATCCAGTTCTGGAGACCCCATCTCCACAAGGACATAAACAGGATGGAGGCAGTTCAGAGGAGGGCAACTAAAATGATGCAGGGTCTGCAAGAGAAGTCATACGAGGAGAGACTAAAGGAGCTTAATATGTATACCCTTGAGGAGAGGAGGGATGGGGGGGACATGATAGAAATATTTAAGTACCTCAGTGGAATCAACAAAGTCCAAGAGGGTAGCATCTATCAGAAAAAGAGATGCGCAAGAACAATGGGACACAATTTGAAGATAGAGGGGGGATGGCTCAGGGGCAATGTGAGGAAGTATTTTTTCACAGAGAGGGTGGTGGATGCATGGAACAGCCTTCCTGAGGAGGTTGTGGGGTCTAAAACTGTGGGAGAATTCAAGAATGAATAGGACAGACATAAGGCAATTTTTGTGGGGGGTAGGAAAAAATAGGCTGTTAAATAGGATCTTCGGCTTATCCTCTAGGTAGGGAAATGAGCAGACTAGGTGGGCCGAGTGGTCCTTATCTGCCATCAAAGTCTATGTTTCTATGTTAAACATTCTATTATGAAAGAAAAAGACTTAGAAATCACCCGGACTTTTATAGAGTGTTATGAAACTAATAACATCATCTTTCAAATAGGTGTCAGAAATCTCTATATAGTCTCTAAATATATTAAAAGTCAGAATAATCTATTCTTGCAGTTATAAATAAGGGGATAGGTCGAATCTTTCATTAAGACCAGGATATTGGAATGCTTTCAACATATAAATCCAGAATCCTTCCCTTTTCAAGATCAAGTTCTCATAATCACCCCCATGAGGGTTGGGGAGCACCTTCTCTATGCCTATAAATGTGAAATCATGCTCATTTTTATCATTACCACACAATTCAATGTGCATTGCAGTAGCATAAGTCACATCTTGGTGATATACAGCTCTTCTGTGTTCACCTACCCGTGCCTTTAGTTGTCTTTTGGTTTTACCGATATAAAAAGTCCCACATTTACAGTTAGCTTGATAAATGACACCCACTGTGTCACAAGTAATAAGTTGTCGAATGTTAAAACACTTCTGTACATTCAGGCTTGTAAATACTTTCTCCTATCTAATAATTTTACAATTTACACATTTTTGACATCTGAAGCAGCCAGTATATACATTTGTAAGCCATGTATTTTGTGTAGGTTGAAGTTGCCTACTGTGAACTAACATGTCCTTCAGGTTGGTAGCTCTCCTGTATGTAAATCTAGGCACCTGATCATGATACGCTTTCAAACCCATATCACCCTTCAAAATATTCCAGTTCTGCATAATAATCTCTCTCACTTTATGTGAGTGTACACTGTATGTTGTAATGAAGTTCATCTGATCATAACTAGATGTTTGGTCATTATGTTGTTGTCTCTGTATAATTGTGTTTCTATCAATATCCTTAAATGACTGAGCTATTAGTTCAATGTGTGTTTTATTATATCCCCTTTCTTGAAATCTATTGTGCAACTTGATACCAGCC
Source organism: Neoceratodus forsteri (assembly GCA_016271365.2). Taxonomy (NCBI): domain Eukaryota; kingdom Metazoa; phylum Chordata; order Ceratodontiformes; family Ceratodontidae; genus Neoceratodus; species Neoceratodus forsteri. Next base: position 1,166,612,412 of record CM028129.1, on the reverse strand, counting down.
TTGTCACAGGCTTTTTCTGTGCTACAATTTCTTCTCAATCTCAAAAATTATCCCTTCAGGATGTTTTTTTACTATATGTTGAGGGTGGCAGCTGGAGGACAAAAGTAATGTGTTTCGTTCACATTCTTTCCTAAAAATATCTGTATAGATATTTCCCTCTACGTCTTTTTGAATATGTAAATCTAAGTATTTTATCTCCCTCTGACTTGCTGTATAGGTAAAATGTAGATTTGGGTTTGAGGCATGTAAATAGTCAACAAACTGCCCAAATTTCTCCAGTGTACTGTCCCAAATAATTATAATATCATCAATAAAACGTCTATATAAATTGATGAAAGAAAAAAATGGATTAACATCAGAGTCTTGGATAACTTCATTTTCCACTTTCCTACATACAGGTTAGCTATACTGGGTGCAAAAGTAGCACCCATAACAGTTCCACGAATATGCAAGAAAAATGCATTCAGAAAAGTAAAATCATTATATTTAAGTACAAATTCTGTCAGTTTCAGCCAGAACTCAGTTGAAGGTTTAGTATCCTTCTCCTTAGCATTCAAAAAAGAGGCTAAACTGTGTAATGCATCCTCTTGAGGTATGTTAGTGTACAAAAAGACACTATATCCATAGTAAAGAGAAAAAAATCTCCACTAACCTGGATATCCTCCAAGGTCTGTAGGATATCACTAGTGTCCCTCACATATGAACCTAGATTAAGTACATATGGTCTGATGTATCTGTGAAATTAACAAAGTGTAGAAAGATTTGCAAAGTAGGGGGAGTGGCTTAGCTAGAAGGAGCCAGGTTAAAACCAGATATAAACACTGCCCTGGATAGCTTCTGCCAGAGAACAGACAGAATACCAGGAGGAAGGAGCCACTGGTATAACTAAACTTCTCCACTGGGACTATATTGCCCTCCTTCCCTCCCCTCCACCCCCCACCCTAAATCAGTTCTACTTTTATAGGCACAGGATTTAACTGACAACAGGAACTTCCTGTTTGGGAACAGGAAGTGAGTGATAGGTATCAAAAATCTCTATATAGTCTCTAAATATATTAAAAGTCAGAATAATTTATTCTTGCAGTTATAAATAAGGGGATAGGTCGAATCTTTCATTAAGACCAGGGTATTGGAATGCTTTCAACATACAAATCCAGAATCCTTCCCCTTTCAAGATCAAGTTCTCATCATCACCCCCACGAGGGTTGGGGAGCACCTTCTCTATGCCTATAAATGTGAAATCATGCTCATTTTTATCATTACCACACAACTCAATGTGCATTGCAGTGGCATAAGTCACATCTTGGTGATATATAGCTCTTCTGTGTTCACCTACCCATGCCTTTAGTTGTCTTTTGGTTTTACCGATATACAAAGTCCCACATTTTACAGTTAGCTTGATAAATGACACCCACTGTGTCACAAGTAATAAGTTGTCGGATGTTAAAACACTTCTGTACATTCGGGCTTGTAAATACTTTCTCCTGTCTAATAATTTTACAATTTACACATTTTTGACATCTGAAGCAGCTAGTATATACATTTGTAAGCCATATCTTTTGTGTAGGCTGAATTTGCCTACTGTGAACTAACATGTCCTTCAGGTTGGTAGCTCTCCTGTATGTAAACCTAGACACCTGATCATGATACGCTTTCAAACCCATATCACCCTTCAAAATATTCCAGTTTAGCATAATAATCTCTCTCACTTTAAGTGAGTGTACACTGTATGTTGTAATGAAGTTCATCTGATCATAATGAGATGTTTGATCATTATGTTGTTGTCTCTGTATAATTGTATTTCTATCAATATCCTTAAATGACTGAGCTATTAGTTCAATGTGTGTTTTATTATATCCCCTTTCTTGAAATCTTTTGTGCAACTTGATACCAGCCTTGTCAAAGGCTTTTTCTGTGCTACAATTTCTTCTCAATCTCAAACATTATCCCTTCAGGATGTTTTTTTACTATATGTTGAGGGTGGCAGCTGGAGGACAAAAGTAATGTGTTTCGTTCACATTCTTTCCTAAAAATATCTGTATAGATATTTCCCTCTACGTCTTTTTGAATATGTAAATCTAAGTATTTTATCTCCCTCTGACTTGCTGTATAGGTAAAATGTAGATTTGGGTTTGAGGCATGTAAATAGTCAACAAACTGCCCAAATTTCTCCAGTGTACTGTCCCAAATAATTATAATATCATCAATAAAACGTCTATATAAATTGATGAAAGAAAAAATGGATTAACATCAGAGTCTTGGATAACTTCATTTTCCACTTTCCTACATACAGGTTAGCTATACTGGGTGCAAAAGTAGCACCCATAACAGTTCCACGAATATGCAAGAAAAATGCATTCAGAAAAGTAAAATCATTATATTTAAGTACAAATTCTGTCAGTTTCAGCCAGAACTCAGTTGAAGGTTTAGTATCCTTCTCCTTAGCATTCAAAAAAGAGGTTAAACTGTGTAATGCATCCTCTTGAGGTATGTCAGTGTACAAAAAGACACTATATCCATAGTAAAGAGAAAAGAATCTTCACTAACCTGGATATCCTCCAAGGTCTGTAGGATATCACTAGTGTCCCTCACATATGAAACTAGATTAAGTACATATGGTCTGATGTATCTGTGAAATTAACTAAGTGTAGAAAGATTTGCAAAGTAGGGGAGTGGCTTAGCTAGAAGGAGCCAGGTTAAAACCAGATATAAACACTGACCTGGATAGCTTCTGCCAGAGAACAGACAGAATACCAGGAGGAAGGAGCCACTGGTATAACTAAACTTCTCCACTGGGACTATATTGCCCTCCTTCCCTCCCCTCCACCTCCCACCCTAAATCAGTTCTACTTTTATAGGCACAGGATTTAACTGACAACAGGAACTTCCTGTTTGGGAGCAGGAAGTGAGTGATAGGTATCAAAAATCTCTATATAGTCTCTAAATATATTAAAAGTCAGAATAATTTATTCTTGCAGTTATAAATAAGGGGATAGGTCGAATCTTTCATTAAGACCAGGGTATTGGAGTGCTTTCAACATACAAATCCAGAATCCTTCCCCTTTCAAGATCAAGTTCTCATCATCACCCCCACGAGGGTTGGGGAGCACCTTCTCTATGCCTATAAATGTGAAATCATGCTCATTTTTATCATTACCACACAACTCAATGTGCATTGCAGTGGCATAAGTCACATCTTGGTGATATATAGCTCTTCTGTGTTCACCTACCCATGCCTTTATTTGTCTTTTGGTTTTACCGATATACAAAGTCCCACATTTTACAGTTAGCTTGATAAATGACACCCACTGTGTCACAAGTAATAAGTTGTCAGATGTTAAAACACTTCTGTACATTCGGGCTTGTAAATACTTTCTCCTGTCTAATAATTTTACAATTTACACATTTTTGACATCTGAAGCAGCCAGTATATACATTTGCAAGCCATATCTTTTGTGTAGGTTGAATTTGCGTACTGTGAACTAACATGTCCTTCAGGTTGGTAGCTCTCCTGTATGTAAACCTAGACACCTGATCATGATACGCTTTCAAACCCATATCACCCTTCAAAATATTCCAGTTTTGCATAATAATCTCTCTCACTTTAAGTGAGTGTACACTGTATGTTGTAATGAAGTTCATCTGATCATAACTAAATGTTTGATCATTATATTGTTATAAATAAGGGGATAGGTCGAATCTTTCATTAGCAAGCAAAAAAAAAAAAAAAACAGCTGCTGTGTGAATTTGTGTGCCCAGTGCTTCAGCCAATGATGAAGCAGGCTGGGCACAAGGATACTTGGCTGGGCATTAGGCAGGTTTGCTCTCAGACTTTTTATTTGGTGGGCATCTATTGAAAGTTAATGTACCCCTGCAGAGTGGGTACCAGTCAATCAGATGCCTCCAAATAAAAAGCCCATTTTCTAAACAGAAATAATCTCACATAATGATCTGATAAGTATATGTTCTTATGCATGAAGGTTATGTTAAATACTAAGTATGATAAAAGTAATATAACTGTTACCATTTATTATGCTAATTATTGCTTATTTCTTTGCATTGTTTATTTGCTAGGATGTATTAGTTACTAGATTATCTAAAACAATTTGTTGATGTTTACAAGATTGGGCTTGATATTTATGCTAATGAAAAATATTTAGAACCATTGTATAGATGTAAATAAAATACATATTTTTCATATACCTATACGTGGGGTATGCAGTGTCTTTTACCATTATACTTGAATCTGGACAGCATAAGATAATATCACATGTGAATATTTATTATTTTGGGTAATTTATACAATAATTTTTGGGCAAGGCCCGAGGTAAATCCAAGTGCATTATTATAAAAAGTGATATTATAAGCCTTTGTTCTGACAAGGCTACACAACAAACTGGACAGAATGGGAGTAGGAAAGCAAGTAGTGAAATGGGTAAGGAACTGGTTCACTGGAAGGACACATAGGGTACTTGTAAATGGATCACTTTCAGAAGAAAGAGGAGTAGATAGTGGAGTGCCACAAGGATCAGTACTTGGTCCGATCTTATTCAATATTTTTATTAGTGACATAACTGAGGGACTAGAGGTGAAGGCAAGTTTATTCGTAGATGACACAAAAATAAGAAATAGGGTAGACACTCTGGGTGGGATAGAAAAGATGAAGGCCAACCTTAAGGCTCTGGGAAAATGGTCTGAAACATGGCAGCTAAAGTTTAATGCAACAAAATGCAAAATCATGCAACTAGGAAGGGCAACCCCAGGAGAGGAGGTCAACTGTAATCTTCCAAAGAGGAAATGGATTTGGGAATAATTATAACAAATGACCTAAAGATGTCCAAACACTGTGAGAAAGTGGCACTATGGGCGAATGGCATATTGGGCTGCATAGGCAGGAGGATCACCAGCAGAAAAAAGGAGGTCATCCTGCCACTCTATAGATCGCTGGTGAGGCCGCACCTGGAGTACAGTGTACAGTTCTGGAGACCACACCTAAAAAATTATATCGGCAGACTGGAGACAGTGCAGAGGAGAGCTACAAAAATGATACACAGCTCACAGAACAAAAACTATGAAAAGCACCTGCAAAACCTGAGCATGTACTCCCTGGAGCAGTGGAGGGAGAAGGGAAACATGATTGAGACCACAAGTTCCTAAATGGAATAAACAAGGTGCAGATTCAGGAACAGTTCCAAGACAGAAAGCACCCAAGAACTAGGGGGCACAACATGAAGCTGGAGGGGGGCAAATTCTGAGGTAACACATACAAGTTTTTCTTTACCGAGAGGGTGGTAGATGCATAGAATAGCCTTTCTCAGGTAGTGGTGGGGGAAAAAACAGTTGTAGGTTTCAAGAATGCTTGGGACAGGTAAAAAGGCACCATCACACTGACTAGCAGTTAAGTGAGGGGGGTAGGCCTATGGGCAGACTAGATGAACTGTATGGTCTCCTTCTGCTGTCATTTTCTATGTTTCTATGCTTCTATGATTAATTGTCTCACAGTTGACCAACAATGCTGGTGTTAATTGTGGGAGATTCTTGGATGCTGCTTGAGCAGCTTTATTAATATAATGGTATGTGACATTTCAGATCAACCAGATAGAAGTGTAAGTCTAGCTGGGAAGTAAGTTAAAGTTTTCATGCTCCAACTCCTAATCAAAGCTTGGTAGCCACACACCTGAGGTGGGAGACATAAATGCTGGGCATTCTATTTTAACACTAATGAAACAGTTTTATTTTTATTTACTTTCATAATAAAAAAATAAAGTTGTTTTAAGTTCAAAAATGCTTTGAGTACATAATTAATACTGGATACTGTTCACGAGCAGAGTATACAAACAGAAAAAGTTGATGAGAGCATACGTCAAGTAAGTGTGTGTGTGTGTGTGTGTGTGTGTGTGTGTTTGTGTGTGTGTGCAGACTCCAGAGCTTTCAGAATGCTATAGTACCACAGAAAGGTACAATCACATTCCATGATCTTTGAACTGCAGTTTGAAATGGACAGAATTCTATGCAGAACAATGCTGTACCGTACACTATATACATATACTTGCTGTATTAGTGAAGTGCATGATTAATATATTTTTAGAATACTACTCATACATCAACAGTATGCTTTTAGTGTGCTATTAATAAACTGATTTCTATATTTGTAGTATACTCCACATATATGTCTAGCATATGATCAGTATGATATATGCATTCTAATAATATACTCTAGCTATAATAATGACACACACTGGTACACTCTAAGTATATTTTCCATATATTGATATGACTGGATTAGTATATTTGCCTTTGAGCAGTATACTTAAAGTAAACAGAAGATGCTTAAAACTGCATTTTTAGTATTGATCATATACTACTAGGTCTAGATATTCACAGGGGTTGTGCCTGCCATAACTGAGTTGTACCAGCGCAACCCCAGAAATGCACCCTGGGGCAATAGTCAAAAGGGGGAATTGCACAGCGCAATTCCCAATGCACCAGAGCACAAAGATAATGTATGCATCACATCTCCAGGGGGTGTGCCCATGCATATGTGGCACATTCGGATATTCAGCCCGGGATGTGAGGTGCATCTGCTGACACATCCCAGAGATGTGTGGCATACCTGAGCACAAAAATGAGCCCATCAGAAAAGGCCCAACTGCTACCCACCCACTCATAGGCAGGCCACTATAGTGCAGGGCACAACACAGCAGCCGCCAGTCATGAGTGGCAGCCCCCTCCCCCGAGCACCATGCACAATTGTCCACAAACTGTCCTGGTAGCTTAGTGGTTCCCCCCTCCCCTCCCATACCTCTGATCGCTGTATGAAAATATTTTTAATCTCCTTGGTAGTTCAGTGGTACCCCCCTTCCCCGGTGGTAACCCCGATCACCATATGAAAATAATTTTACACTCCATGATACTCCAGTGGTATCCCCCTCCCCCCTGGTAACCCTCATCACCATAGAAATGGCAATGGCCATTCTCTGGTGGTCCAGTGGCACCCCCCACCCACACAGGACCCCCAGCCCATCCAGCTCCCCCTGGTCAGTAGTGGGCAGCAAACTCACCTGCATACCACCACGGCTGCCTGCTGACTGACAGCTTACAGTATCTGCTACAAGCCAGTTGGTCCACACTGTGGATGAATGGGCTTGCACTGCATACTATAATAGTCCTTCACAACTTTGTGAATGAATGACTTCATTCACAAATTTGCAAATGACTATTGCAGTGTGCATTGCAAGCCCATTGGTCCACAATGTGGACCAACTGGCTTGCAAACAGCAGATACTGTAAGCTGTCAGTCAGCAGGCAGCTGCGGTGGTATGTTGGTGGGTTTGCTGCCTGCCGCTGACTGGGAGGAAGCTGAGTGGGCTGGGGGTCCTTTGGGGTGGTGCTACTGGATCACCAGGGAATGGCCATTGCTATTTCTATGGTGATCGGGGTTGCTGGCGGGGAGGGGGTACCACTGGAGTACCAGGGAGTGTAAATTTAATTTCATATGGCGATTGGAGTTACTGGCGGCGAGGGGGGTACCACTAGACTACCAGGGAGATTAAAAATATTTTCATATGGTGATCAGAGGTATGGGAGGGAAGGGGGTATCACTAGACTACCAGGGAGATTAAAAATATTTTCATATGGCAATCAGTGGTACGGGACATGGGGGGGGGACCACTTGACTACTAGGGAATTCTTTTGTCACACATTACGGGCGATTGGGGTTATGGGTGAGGGGGACCAAAGGACTTCCATTGACAGCACTGCATGCTGTGCAGGACACCAGGTGCATTTCACTGGACAGCCCTGTACAACTCATGCAAATGGGGTCATAATGACATGCAAATTGCTCCATTTGTACCTTGCATGCATTATGGCCTCATTTGCATATTTGTGTCTGAATATCAGGAAATTGTGCATGGCATAGCTATGATGCACTGGTGCATTTACCATTCCTAGTATTCATACCTGTCTGGGGGATGTGCTGGCACATTGTATTTGTGCTGCATGCATTATTTGCTATATTCAGAAGAGATGCACCATGGCACATTTCTCTTGCACCATTGCCAGGTGCAATTCTGAATACCGGGCCCTTAATATTCAGTAAGGGTACCCATTACAACATCACTTGCTTGAAGTGTGTTAATCACATACTGATAGCATATTGGATATATGGGGAAATGAGAGAGATCGTACACTGCAACCACTATATGCATGCACTAAGATTATTCTTTGTTCATTCCTAACAGTATATATACTGGAAGAATACTGAAGTATGCTGAATTGGGCCAAAATAGGACAGAATTAGTATAAATAAGTATAAAATTAGTATTAAAATAATATTTAAAAACTACACATTTAGTATAAAAAAATCTATACTTGATTTATACTTACAATACTAAGTTCACAAGTGTACTTAAATACTAATTACATATTTAATATACTAAAGTTTAAGTACACTTAAGAATCAGAAAAGTATACTACTGTTTCGTAATGGGTCCCTGGCCAAAGCAATAATTTTTTCTCTGTCAGGAAAATGCAAAGAATTAGCAATAATAGGTCTTGGATGGTCCCACTGTTTTGGTGGAGAGGCAAGCAATCTGTGTGCCCTCTTGATTTCCAGGGCAAGGTGGCAGATGTGTTTTAAAAGCTTTGGAGTTGTTTTTGTGTAGGAACAGAGATACATCTTGGTGCTCAACCCTTCTGGGAAGCCATCACACTTTAGGTCATTTCACCAGTTTTGATTTTCCGTGTTCTCCACTCTATTCCATAGCAAGCTAACCATACATTTTAGTTTGTGTATTCTGCTTTTATGGTGGCTATCCTTTTCACCAGTACAAGATAGGAAAGTCTTAATGTCCTGTGCTTTTATTGTTAAAATTTGTACTTTGTCCTCCAGGACCAAAACTACTGATTTGAAGGTATTCATTTCTTTAAGAAACATCTGCAGGAAGCCCTTAATCTCAGTCACATCTGTGAGGGAGCACTACATGGGAGCCGCCACTATCACTGCTGTCCAGTCAGAGCCACCACGGTTTTTTGAAATAACTTTAGTCTGCTGCTTCAGAAGATCTTCAGACTTCAGATTTCATTAGTCCTGATTTTTTGGGAACAAATTATATTTAGGTAACCCAGTTCTGAAAATTGGTACCATGTATTTAAAACAAGCATTTGTCAATGCAGAATGTTTGCTTGCTGATATTAGCACTGGAAGTGTAGGAGTTAGACAAATGCAGAATAGGAATGGCAGTGAAGTATTGAACTCACTCCAACCCCACCATCACCCTGCAAAGATGGCCAGGCATTAGGGTGTGCCTTTGGGTCATTGCCCATAACGCTCATGCCACGTCACCTCACCCTATCCTGCAGACACCGACAACTGTTGAGGTATGCCTTGGGGTGTTCGGCTTTACAGTCACCCCATTCCATAAAGACATATGTTGAAATGGGTGCAGTATAGGAGAATGGGGTGAACTCTGGGGCAGAAAAATCCAAGGCACACCTTTATGCCTGTCACTGGCTTCAGGATGGGGGTGGGGGTGGAATGTCATGAGCATTACAGCTGGCAATCCAAAGGCACACCCCTGACACCTGTCAGTCTCTACAAGGTGGGACATTATGGTTAGAAACCCTAACACCCTGGGTATTTGTTGGTATTTGCACTACAAATTTTCAACATGGCTTTTTTGTGACCCCACCTCATGAAAGCATTTGGGACCTCTGCTCATGAACAGTGGCACTGCGATTTTGTGAATCTGTCCAGAACGTTGATTTCCCACAGTGACCGTGCCATTCTGTGGCAGATGTGCAAAAACACAGTTCAGGCAGGATGTGAAAAAAAAAAACAGTTGTACCATTCATAGGGAGGTGTGAAGAGATGGCAATGTTGAAAATCTGAAGTGAAAATATTGAAAGTGCTCGCCCTTACGAGCATACGTGGAAACTGCTCAATGCAAGCATGTAACAGAGTCATTTAGTGGAATTATTTCACCAAATTTTCAAGATAGGCATTTTGTGGCCTCTGCTCATAAACAGTCATCACCTTTCGGAACTGAAAAACCAGATGACAGTAACTGAATTCATGAGGTGGGGTCCCAAGAACACTGTGTTGAAAATTTGTTGCAAAAATGGCCGAGATATCCACCTAAGTTGAAAAAAAACCCATTTATGCCATTATACAGCTTACTGGTATTTCTTCAGTTCACGGTCGGCTTTGAAGAGTGCAAACATATTCCAACTCCACCGAAGATAATCATGTCAGGTTCTGGAGGTAATTATGGGGTGAGGGTGTGTGTGGAGAGGTTGGGTGCGCAGAGGTTGGGTGCGAGTTGGGGGAAGGGGCACCAGGGACAACGAGGGACCATTTTTTTCTTTTACAGGTTAAAATAAAAACATCAAGGGAAGATTTTTCCTTTACAGGTTTGTTTTTGGAACTCTGGGGTGGGCTCCCAGTGTGCCAGCTGCATTTTGTGGGGAGGGGGACTGAAGCGGATGGAGATTGGGTCCCCCGTTGGCACAAAAAATGGGTCTGTGTTTGGGGGGGTGCATGATGCCGAGGGGTATTGGGCACCCCCCTTAGCATACAAAACTATTACATGGGGGACATTATGCCAATGGGGATTGGGCTACCCCACCGGCAAATTAACTGGAGAGAGGGCATGCTGACAGGGGGATTGGGCACCCCTGTCGGCTTCCATGGGGACTGTGAGAGGCGGACGGTGATGGCCACCACCATGTTTATTGAAATGGGACACCAGACAAGGCAAGATGTGATTTGCCGCTGCAATCAGGGACTGCCCCAGCAGCAAAAACAGCTGATTGTTAAATGATAGGTAGCTCCCTGATTGCAGCGGCAAATTTCTTTTAAGTCAGTGGCATGCTACAATACTGCTGTCATCAGCAGCATGCTCCTCTATTGGCACCACAGAAACCAGACCCAAAATTGACTGCTGGCATTGGCCACAACACTGCCACACCTCCACAACTCGCTACTACAGCAAGCTGCCGCAATATGTTTCTTGCGCATGCATGCAAGCAAACATAAAAAAGAAAAGGACAAGTGATATCAAATAAAATAAATGTTCCCCACATAGGTATTTATCCTTTCTTTTAGAGTCCTGCTGGACATGCCCTATAATGGTGTCCTGAGAATGTTCTAACCCAGCTTTCCAGCTTGCTGTGGACAAATGAAGGGAGAAGGACAGAAGCATAGAAATATTTAATTTGTTGGCAGAATAGAACCGCTTGGCCCACCCAGTCAGCCCAGATGTTCCTTGCCTAATCCATCTACACAGGCCATAACTTGTCTCTAGTGACCCTTCCTCCTCCTTGCCTGTTTACTAATATACCCCTACGTCTATTCCTTGCATGCTTGAAGCCCCCATTGTTTTTGTCTTCACCACCTTTGCTTACAGTGTGTTCTAGGCAACTACCACCCTTTCAGTAAAGGTGTATATTCTTACATCCCTCTTAACCCCCCCACTTCATCTCGTGCCCATTGTCCTGGTGTTCTTCCTCATTTGGAAGAGATTCCCCACCTTCACCCTGGTCGCCCATGTGAGGTACTTGTAGGTCTCTATCATGTCACCTCTTGCTCTCCTCTCTTCCAGGGTGTACATTTTGAGATTCCTCAGTCACTCCTCGTAGGGCTTCTTGTGCAAGTCCTGCACTGTTTTATGTGCCCTCCTCTGTTTATCTCCTTTCTGAGGTGCATCTTCCAAAACTGGATACAGGCTTCTAAATGAAGTCCATCCCTAGGAGAGGTTGCAGAGCTATTTCCTTGTGCATAAGCCAAGGTGAAGCAACAACCCAAGGGATTTTGTACATTTCAATTGAGTGTGTAAACATACTGCTGTACAGGAAGCAAGAAGTAGGGAACAGTCTGTAGTCCACAAGTGCTGCAGTGGGCTACAGAAGTGTAAATAAACTTTATTTTTTGTGACGGGCTGTTGGAATTGGGAGAATATACTCACTAGGGTAGCTTTGCCCTGTAGAAACCTAATTTAAAACAACAGAGAGATTTGTTTTGAACGCTTACTCATGGGATGGTAGTGAAGCCTTCGGGTCCACGGGTAATAAAAGGAGGATCTCTCCCCAAAATGACCTAGGCAGGATGGTCCCTGGATCACCTCTGGGGCTGGTTTCAACCTGCCCCTGGTGGTCATTTCCTATGTGTGAGCTGCCTTATCTTTGGTCATCAGGTCAGCCATGGAGAGACCTGGGCATGCTTGGGTCGGCATTTGGGATGTGGGTGTTCCACTGGGGCAACTGTCATCTCACCAGTGGTCTAGAAGGATTTTTTGCTTGTGTTTTCCCCCGAGTGTAGCCATGCAATGGTGTCAGCATGCGGCTGACCCTAAGACGCCCTTCGCGCTCATCCCTGATTTTTGTTCCTGTGCTAGTAGTATCCCTGGTCTCCACCAGGGGGTTTCTACTGCACTGAGAAGACCCTGGGTCCCTCCCCAGGAAGAGGAGAGCTGTCCTATGGATGCTTGATTCATCTCCTTCCCCTGCCGACCCCCAGCACCCGGCTCACTCCCAAACCCGGGTCGTTGGCATGGCGCAATGTGTGGCATCCAGTGCCTCAACCCTCGGTGCCACCGGGCCTGCCCCTAATTGTATACTTATTCAACAGCTTAGATGGGATTTCAATAATATACAATTAATACTATCCAGCAGAGGTAATATAGAAGCAGTGGTTACAGCAAGTACAGCTTCTGGGTAATCAACCTTGCAAAAGGGAGTAGCAAAGGAAGAGACATTAGGTGAACAGGACATAAGCTCGACACAAGTCACTAAAATGCCAAGAAATAAAAGGAGAAGGGCCATGGACAGTAGGAAGATAGCCCTACATAACAATTATTCTGCCTTAAATGAAGAAAATGATCAGGTGGATGCTTTAACAAACACTATATACACACAACCCTCACCCTGTACCACAGAGGATAACACACATATCCTAGTCATAGGTGACTCTATATTAAGAAGAATAGATACCATAATATGTCAAGAAAGGAAAACTAATGCAGTAGTAAACTGCTGACCAGGAGCCAGAGTACAGGATATAAAGTCAAGGCTACCAAAATTAATGGACACTAAACCAAGCAGCCACATTGTAGTTATTCAAGTGGGGATAAACAATATTAGGAAAGATCATGAAAAAGATTTAGTGGAGGATATAATGGAATGAGTGGAGTTGGTAACTAAGGCTGGGCAGATACTAATAATATCAGGGATATTATCTAGATTACATTGTGATCCTGAAAAAACCACACAATACAAAGAATAAATATTAGGACCTCAAATAAATGCACTGCTGGGGGTATAACCTTTATAGACACCTGGGATGAATTTTGACAAAAAGAGACGCTCTATGCAAAAGATGGCCTTCACCTAAATAAAAATGGGACAACTGCACTGGCCACTCAGATAAAATCTGAAGCTGGTAAACTTTTAACTAGTTATGGGGGGGTGGAGGGGGTAGTAGAGACTGGAGCAGGACCAGTACGCTTAAAATAAACCCCATAACTGATAAATGTAAAACAACAAATAGAATAAAGGCTAAAACCCAAACTAAGGCACCACTGAGGTGTCTGCTGGCAAATGCTAGAAGCATTCAAAGCAAAAAAGAAGAGCTGGAAGCACTACTAGCTAAACAAGCTACCGTAGACATCATCGGCTTAACTGAGACCTAGTGGACAGACAAGGATGTTTGGGGAAGAGATATACCTGATATACACTTCATTACTTGGACAGGAGGGAAAAGAGAGGAGGAGGAGTAGTGTTATATGTAGTAAAACAACTGAAAACAACAAATATTTCACAAAAAAAAAATTAAGGCAGGAGAAGCAGAGGCAGAGACTTTGTGGATAAGAGTGGAAATAACAAATAATACATTCATAGTACTGGATATTATATATAGACTACCAGGAAGAAATGAAGAGGTTAGTCAAACAGTAACTAAAGAAATAGAAAAAGCCTGTGAAATGGGAAAAGTTGTAATAATGGGAGACCTTAATTATAGAGACATACACTGGGGAAGGCTTGGCGCTAATAAAAACATTAGAAAAAACTTTCTGACCATCATGGACCAATTAGGGCTCAATCAATGTGTGAAATAACCAACCAGGGGTGGAAATGTTCTGGATATAGAATGTAGGATAAAAGAATTATAGAATAGCAATTGCACAGTAGACCTTCCCTTGGGAAGTAGTGATCATAACAGTGTGTTTTTTATCATTAATGAATTTATTCCCATAACGAAAGGATGTAGGGAAGTCTATAATTGTAAAACTGCAAACACAGAGGGCTGGGTATTCAAACTGCGCTGTTCTGTGGCTCAAGCCCTTGCACTGCACAAAATAGTTGCGCAGGGGTGTGGCCATGGCAATATTCAATGGAGTTGCACTATTGAGCAACTCCTTTGAGTATCACCCCCCGGCCACAGCTACTGTGCATGGCGCAGTGGAACTTGCGCCACCGCAAGTGGTCAGAGTGGAGCATTCAAGATGCGGTGGCGCAAGTACCATTGCGCCATGCACAAATTTCCGATACTCAAAAGGTGACATGCAAATGGGGCCATAATTCATGCAAGGTGCAGGGGGGGCATTTGCATCTATTTATGGCCCCATTTGCATGCCATTAGCATGCAGGTGCACTGATCCCCGAGGACTTGCGCCTGGCACCCTGCCAGGCAGCAGCCATCGGGGACCGATGCCCCCTGCAGCCTGATCGTGGGCAGAAGTTAAAAAATCTCCCCACCCCCCGACTGGCCCGATCACAGCAAAAGTTTAAACATCTCCCCACCTCCGACTGGCCCGATCGCTGGCAAAAGTTTAAACAGCCTCCACCCCCGACTGGCCCGTCGTGGGCAAAGTTTAAACATCCCCCACCCCCGACTGGCCTGGTGGGCAGTGGAAAAACACCATCGCCGGTCGCGGGATAAGATTCCGTCATATCCTGCAGGACCGGTGGCCGGATCATTGGCAGGCACCAATCCTCAGGATTACTTCGCCCCGTGATCTAGGGTCTCACTACGAGGCCCCACTACCTGCCTTTCATCGTCTGGCAGCAGATCTCATTTACCTGCCGCCGCCGTTAGTCGCCACACCGAGCTCAGAGCTTCAGGGCGCAGTAGTTCACTGCGACAGCAGGTGTCAGATATGGAATAATTCATTCACATATTCGACCGTCTTAGCAGTATGAGCGACACCCATTGGCTCTTGCTCTGGAATCCATCGGGCGCAGAGTTCTACCGGCAGTCAGTTGAGCGGGCGGGGCAGGCATGGGTGGGATGCTGCCGCCTCACGCTGATGGGGCGGGTGGTGGGGCTTTGTGGGTGGGTGGGTGGGAGCCACCAGATCACCAGGGTAGGTGGTCCTTGGGGCGGGTTGAATACTTTGCTGCCCATGATCAGGCTTTGGGTCCACTGTACCACCAGGATAGTTCTTGGGGGTTGGACTCTTTGCTGCCCGCGATCAGGCTTCGAGGTCCACTGGACCACCAGGGATATGTTCTTGGGGGTTGACTTTGCTGCCCGCGATTGGGCTGGCGGGGTGTTTTTTTTCACTTGGCGCCGGATCAGGCCAGTCGTGGGGTGGGGGATGTTTAAACTTTGCCGCGATCGGGCCAGTCAGTGGGGATGTTTCAACTTTGCCCACAATCGGGCCAGTCGTGGGGAGTGGGATGTTCCAACTTTGCCCACGACCGCCAGTCGGGGGTGGGGGTTATATATGCCTGCATTGGACTGTAGGGGGGCACATGGAGAGGTTGAGGGCCACCCACAAGTGGCAGCTGCTGTGTTGCACCCTGCAATGCGGCAGCTCACCTGTGGGTAGCCCTTGACTTACTCCTTTTTTTGGCTCAAAGTTGTGCAGGAGCAGGTTGGGAGTTGCCGCACAACTCTGCACAGTCCGCTGAATATCGGGCTGTCAGTTTATGCATGGTTCTTCCCCCTCCAGTTCAGTATGCCTTCATTAGCATTGCGCTGTTGCTCAGCTTGACTTGGGGGGTGCAACTGCCTCCTGCTGAATATGGCAGAATGGCACAATTTCAGACTTGCTCAGGCGCAACCCTATTGCGCATGGCGCAACCCTTTTGAATATCCAGCCCAGAGAGTATAAAGACTGACATAGGTAAGCTAAATTAGGAGGAAATATTCACAGAAAAAACAGTAAATGAGATGTGGGAAAGTTTTAAGTACCACATTGGAGAAACGTGATAGAAATATAAAGAAAATGAAAACGTATAACACTAGGGGCATGAAACCAAAATGGTTTAATAAAGCTATAAATAAATTGATAAAGAAAAAACAGAAACTATATGAAAAATATAAAACGCTAGGAATGCAAGGAGTCTGGGAGGAATTTAAGAAGATACAGAAGCAATGTAAAAAGCTAATAAAGAAAAAATGAAATGAAAAATAGCTGGGTCTGCAAAAATGGATAACATGAGGGAATTTTATGGCTATGTTAATTCTTTGCATAGAACTAACACTAGCCTATGTTCAATCATAACTGTGGACAACATGATAAATGATCCGGTGAAAATTGTGAATATATTTAATGAATATTTTGGGTCTGTCTTCTCACAGAAACCTAAGAAGGAACAAAAAGACAAAGAGACCTTGGAACCCTGTATAGATATTTCAGAAGAAATAATTGTGGAAAAAAATAAATGGACTCAAAAATACACAGTCTACAGGGCTGGACAATATATCTAATACTACACTTAAACTACTCTCCCCAACAGCAGCAAAACTGTTGAAAATAATATTTGTAAAGTCATTAACAGAATGCGCAGTACCTGGGGATTGGCTGACAGCAAATGTGGTGCCAATACATAAAAAGGGAGACAAGTCAGACTACAAAAACTATAGACCCATAAGCCTGACTTCTGTCCCAGATAAACTGATGGAAGCTATAATTAAAGATTCTATAAACACACACCTGGATGCCACTGGCCAGGTGGACAGGAATCTGCATGGGTTTTGTGCAGGTAGATCCTGTGTTATGAATCTACTATGTTTCTATGAAAAGATATCATCGGCACTGGATAGCGGGTAACCGGTGGACTGCATTTACCTGGACTTTGCCAGGTCTTTGATAAAGTACCTCACGATAAAATCAGTAAATGATTAGAAAATAAGGTTATAAATGAACAAATAATAGGATGGGTGGAGGCATGTCTGGGACAAAGAACCCAGAGGGTTAGCATAAATGGGTATTTGTCAGAAGCAGTGCCGGTGACAAGTGGAGTGCCACAGGGGTCGGTGCTGTGTCTGCTGCTGTTTAGGATATTCATGGATGGTATGGGGGACAACTCAATGAACTGAGTGAGTAAATATGCTGATGACACAAGACTAGCAGGCCTTGCTATAAATGGAGAAAGTGTTGACTCTATTCAAAAGGATCTAAATAAAATCCAGGACTGGGTAGAGAAAAGGGGAATGAGTTTTAACTTGGGAAAAATGTTGTGTTCTACACCTAGGTAAAATGAATGAAAAGAATATTTATATTTTAAATGGTCAAAATCTTAGAACATCTGAAGAGGAAAAAGATCTTGGTATCATCGTAAATGATAAAGTAACGTTTGAGGCACACTACAAAAAACAGATAACAAAAGCAAATAATGTATTTTGGGCCATAAAAAGAAACTTTTGGAGCAGAAGTGAGGATGTGGTTCTGCCATTGTACAGGGCCTATGTGAGACCATTGTTGGATTATGAAAGTCAGATATAGGGTCCTATATCAAGAGGAGGGGTGGATGCCCTGGAAAGAGTGCAGAGGCAGGCTACAAAAATGGTGCATAAATGAAGAATGATTCCATATGAGGGGAGATTAGAGAGCTTCAAACTAATGTCTCTTGAGACCAGAAGAGTTAGAGGAGATTTGCTCTTGTGCAATGATATAATGCAAAATCACAAATTACTAAACAAACTAAATTTAACCATTAAAAACCTGTAAATCAGTTCCAGAGGACATCCATTGCAGCTTAGGGGAAGAAAATTGAATACAAATAAAAGAAAGGCATTCCTTACACAAAGAATAGTGAACCCATGAAATGAGCTGCCGTTGGAGGTAGTAAGTAGTAATAGTAAAGTGCAGTATAAATGTAGGCTAGATAATCATATTTTAAAAGGAAATATTTATTTATTTACTTATTGAGTTCTTGGATTACAATCTTTGAGCTACCAGCTCATTTAGAAAGGTTCCACATCAAGACACAGAAAAAAAAGAACAAATTACAGTAACAAAAGAATCACAGGCATATACAGGTGCTAGAAGCCACTGACAGTACAGATGTGTGATAACAGCAGCAGAGGGGATGGGGTAACAATGGATTGACAGGTTTAGCAGCTATTATGCAGAGCTGGTGTAGAGCAGTAGTGGGGGAAGGAAGTGGTGAGTACGCCAGGATAGGTGGTGAATAGGAGAGAGTGGAGGTGAGGGGCAGTAGTTCCTCGGGCTCAGGAAACCTTGTCTGGAGATGGGTGGGGGTATGCTAAGGTAGGGGCAAATGAGGAAGGGGAGATAAGAGTGACCAGGTAGAGTAAGAGAGGTGGGAGGGAGGGAAAGTGGAGGGATGGGGGAAGAAATAAAGGACGGATAAGTAGCTTGTTGGGCCATAAAGAAGAGCATAGTTGGGGTATGCAGGATGTGCTCCGGGAGGCAGTGGTCAATTGTGGCAGGAGCATTGCATATGGCTGGACAGGTGAGTTTTAAGCGCAGATTTGAAAGGGCCTATTTTACTGATGGAGACTATCTTAGGTGGGAGAGAGCTGAGCCAGAGTGGTGCTCGGTATTCAAAGGAATGCTGCCCTTGAGAGGTGCGACAGAAGGGAAACTTGACAGAGGGTTTGTTAGATGTCCTTGTAGTCCTGGCAGGTTTGACCTGTAGTAGGAGGAGGGAACTGATGGCAGGGGGCAGCAGGCCCAGGACCGCTTTTTTTGGCAAGAAGACAGACTTGGTAGCGGGCTCTGTCGCTTAAATTTAGCCAACCCATTTGTGAACAGAGATTGCAGGCATGAGTGAGACATGGTGCTCCTAGGGCTAGTCTCCAGGCTTTATTAAGTGTGGTGGTGAAGGGAATCACATGATGCCACAGAAGGGATAGCAGCTTGGAAAACCCATCTCCACCCTAGTTCTTATTTTTATAGATAGTTCTTCGGCTTTATAGCACCAAACACAAAGAGCTACTTAACATTTAGCTCCCGACGGCTCCCTGCATCATCTAAGAAGAAAACAAATCGTGTTGCAGTGCTTTTCAAGAGGATCAGACTGATCTACTTTTGTGGTCTAGTCCTGGTATGGAGGCAGAAATACGCCAGGCACCTCCCCCACACACACCGCCGCAGATGCCAGAAAAAACCCTGAAATGATGAAGGGGGCAACCAGGTACTGCTTCTAAAACTAGCACAGTCTCGACTACTGCACAAACCGTGGCTCCTCTAACGGAGCAGAAATTTATGGAGGAACTGAATCCTTTTCGTACTGCACTCCAGGAACTCACCTCAGAGTTAAAAACTATGCATACAGACCTTACAGATACCAACAGAGTGATCTCAGATGTGGCGGCCAGGACGACATCAGTAGAGGGCTGGAAAGCCTCAGTGGAACCGGAGCTCCCTGCACTGTGCCAAAAACTTAATCGGATGGAAGCTAAACTTGAAGATCTGGAAGGCCAAAGTTGCCGCAATAATGTTCTTATCTTCGACCTTCCAGAAGAATCAGAAGGAGTGGCACCGATTACTTTTTTGCAGCGGCTGCTCACCAAAATTGCTGGACCCTCTCCTAATAACACTATATATGTAATAGAGAGGGCCCATCGCTCACTTCGACCTAAGCTGGCTGCAGGAAAACCACCAAGGCCTTTGATATTAAAATTCTTAAATTACCTGGATAAAATGCACGTATTGGGGCAGGTCAGGGATCTCCAGGAAATCTCATCGGAGGGTCAGCAGCTATGGTTTGCGCAGGACCTTCCAGCCACCATATGACAGCGAAGAGCTGCATACCACCCCCATTGTCACTAAGTTAATTGCTGCCAGTACAAAGTATAAAGTCCTGTACCCATCCAAACTGTCTGTCTACCATCAGACCACCTGGAGAAGCTTTGACACCGCAGAGCAAGCTTAATCTGAGCTACAGCCACTGATGCCAGAATTGTTTAAGTCACATTTAACTCCAGAGTAGTTTTTTGGGGAAAATAGAAGGAACATGTGAGGAAGTCCACGGCATTTTTGATCTTCGTTAGAGATCACCAGTATGCTGAGCTTATGCTTAGTATTCAGTCGCTCTGTTCAACCTCTAAGGTAACCTCTGCTCTGTTACATGACATCAGGACCTTGGAACTGGCACTTTCTGCTGACTCTACCACAGATGAGATTAAGGCCTTAGAAATTCTAAGAGATTGATATAATTCAATCTTAACTGAACATGTAGAATATCTCCCTCATACGTTCCAAGATTCATTATTTTGATCAGGGGGATAAGGCAGGAAAACTCTTGGCTCTACGACTCAAGGCACAGGCCTCTGACAGAATTGTTCCAAGTATTCAAAAGCCCGGAGGACAAATTGTTCATTCCCCTAGAGATATAGTTAACTGCTTCCAGCAATATTATAAAACATTGTACTCCCAGGCCCAGATATTCAAAAGGGTTGCGCCATGCGCAATAGGGTTGCTCCAGCGCAAGTCCGAAAATGAGCCATTCCACGATATTCTGCAGGAGGCAGATGCGCCCCCCAAATCATGCTGAGCAAGAGCGCAATGATAATGAATGCATGTGCAACTGAAGGGGGAGGGACCATGCATAAATGGCGCAGTGTGATATTCAACAACATGCACTGTGCGCAATAGGGGAGCAAGCGGAAGTTGCGCGAAAGCGGAAATGAGACAAAATAAAAAGGAACAAGGGAGAGGCGCAAGAATGCTACAGGGAAGGCACATGTGGCTGACCCCTAGACAGAAACACAGGGCAGGACAGGGAAAGGGCACCATGAACCCACATGCACAGAGAATGTGTGGGGAGCCACAGACAAACACAGTGCAGAAGGGGGAAGTGCTACACAGCACTGAGGCCACCAGAGGAAGGTGTTCCCAGTGCGGGGGAAGTAGCAGCCAGGACAGCAGGGAACACAGAAAAGCTGCTGGGGGAACACAAGCCAGGGACATGGCCAGTGTCACCATCCAGATGGAGGCAGTAATGAAAGGAGTGAGAAGGCAGGCAGCAGGGGGGTGCGGCCGTGGAAGGGCCCGTCAGTGGTATGCCCCCAACAGGCAGTACTGAGCCACACCAGCTTGAGCTGCTGCATGCGGGTGAGGCCGGTACCGCCTGAATTGAACAATGGTCAATTGGCTCTGTGTGATGTGCAGTGATGTGATGCAGGCACCCACACGACGGAGCCATGCTCTGTCAGTGGAGACAAAAGTGACAGCTTGCATGTGCCTGCTCACCATGGATACCTTACAGAGACCAACAGGGGACACCACAGGCATAACCCAGTCAGCCGCGTCATGCCACCTCACCCAATTCTTCAGCACACTGCTGCCACATGCTGCGGAGTACATCCATTTCCCCAGCACACCGGCGGAGTGCACAGCAAACATACAGGAGTTCCACAGGGTAGCACGTATGCCTGGTGTGCTAGGGCCAATAGACTGCACCCATGTGGCCATCTGAACACTGCCTGGGCCAGAAGGAGCCACATATATCAATCGGAAGGGCTATGCAAGCATCAACTGCCAGATGGTGTGCGATGCCAGGGGGCGCATAATCAATGTCTGTGCCATGCACCCTGGGGGAGCACATGACGCCTTCATCTGGCACCAGTCGGCACTGTGCCACAGATTCAAGAGTGGGGACATCCCCACTGGCCATTTAGTAGGTGAGTATGCAAACCACGTGGAAAACAGAGCTTGGGAGGGGCATGGTCAGAGATGACATGGGCATTGGCCTAGATGGCCCAAGGCAGGGCGATGCTGATCACCAAACTAACCTCCACCCTCTACACACAGGTGACAGTGGACACCCACTCAGTCCCTGGCTGCTCACACCATACCGGTGGCCCGCGACCCCATCGCAGCAATGCTACAATGAGGCACATGCCACCATATGCAATGTCATTGAGCAGGTGTTCAGGATGCTGAAGGCACATTTCCGTTGCCTGGACACATCTGGCAGTGCCCTACAATACAGCCCCTCAAAGGTCTGCGGGCTATTCCTGGCCTATTGCATCCTGCACAACATGCCAACGACTGTGGGATAGCTATACAGGTTGAAGAGGGGGACAGCGATGGGGACGATGAGGACGCTGGTGAAGATGATGATGGGCAGCCCCTCTTGGGTGACGGAACCCCTGACTGCTCCAGCTGGCACAGCTGCACCAGGACATCATCACAGAGGAGCACTTCAGCCAACCCAGGTAAGTCATGGGGCCATGTGCAACCACCAGTGGCAAAGGCACAACCCACAAACGTGCATGGACACACATCAGGGGTGCATGTTGTCAAGGGAAGTGGCTGAGCATGGAACCGCACTCACCGCCAGGGATGGATGAGGTCTAACATGGCACATGGTCATACACACACACACACACACACACCTCACAAGACATGCACAAAGGGTAGGAGGCACACAGACCCAGACCACCACTCCTAGCCACACACACGTCCACAGACCACCACGCCACTGCCTGTCATTAGTATGTGTCAGACACTGAGCACCATTGCTAGTGGCAACTCTGTACAGGCATCATCATCACAAGCCACAGTGGACAGCAGACAGGAGGGTGTGCAGATGGAATGTGTGTGTGTGTGCATGCAGGGCCGGGGACCCCACCCGTGTATTGCCTGCTGAACGACACAATGCACACAGGGCAGCATCAGAGAGTAGCCGTGCTGGGAAAAAGGTTAGTCACGCGCCACAGTGCCACGGCCACCACAGATGCGTGGGTGGCCCCACTGAGTCCCACCAGCAGTGACAGGCTGACCACTGGCCTCATGGGGTGGCACCGACAGTCCCCCAGGAGTTCCACTGTGTGAACACAACCGTGCTCGCACAGGGGTCTGCAGCACACCAAACATGCCTGCGCCAGGCATGCTTGGGATGCCCACAGCTGAACCCGGTCTTGACAAGGATGGTGTCACACGATGCCGGGAACAGGGGGTGGACATTGCACTGCGTAGTGTCTGCGATGCATGGGCAAATAACTGTGTGCCCATTGTGGCCATGACAGCTGTGAATGCCTGTGTCTGCCTGTCAATGGCAGCGGTCACATCCTCCCACAACTGATCCATCCCTGTCTGGAGCAGAGAAGATTCTCTGCTGCACCGCTCCTCTGCCTGGCACAAAGCCGCACTCAGTGCATCCATTGCTGTCACCAGCCGCATCTGCTGATTGACTGATGCTGCAGTATGTGGGTGTGCTCATCTAAGAGGTCATCTGCTTGATCGGCATGCTGTCCCTCATGGTGTTCACGGCCCTGATGGTCATCACCCCTTGAGGGTGGGTGCTGCACACCAGAGCCAGGCCTGGGCATGTCCACAGATGGTGCACTGATGCCGCCCCCGACACTGTACCCCCACAGCCATTGGCCGACTTCTGATACTGCCCCTCCGGCTGCCGCTCTCCAGGGCTCAATGGTGCTGCCGCAGTGGCTGCAACAGTCCCACTGTCCTGGACACACACCAGTGCTGCCCCATTGGTGCAGACAGACACAGGCTGGGACTGTAATGTTACGCAGGCCTCTACAGCAGCACCACCCACAGCCATGGCCACGATGTCACCTGCTTGTAGCCATCATGGCCCACACATCTCACTGCTCCATGCGTTAGCTCCGATCATCATCGGTTGACGGATCTGGCACCAGCCCGAGTCTCCGCATGCTGGTATCCATAGACGCTGGCACACTGGAACACGAGCAGGGCCTCCTCCACGCCTGCTCCACCAACATCAGTCTGGATGTCCAGGTGGGCCCACTGTCACCCTGACCCCGTATGCCTGTGGAGGTGGACGGACCTTCCTCCATCTCCATGATACTGCCCTCAGTGGAGAACCCCACCATCACTGACCCATGTAGATGCTCAGGAGCTGTAAGGGAAAAACAGTAGCATTACTGCATGTGACCTACCCTGTCCCCCCCCAGTCAACAGACCATGACCTACCATGCAGTGACGGGCTACCACCCATCTGGAAGCCACCACCCGGAACACCCTCAATGATGCAACGCTGCATGCTGCCAGCAACCTGCTCTTCCTGTGGGGTCAGGCATTCCATCTCCGGCTGTCCCTCACCGGTCGCAGACCGTACTGCCCTGATGGCAGCCACCTTCTCTTTAATGATCCGCCTGTCCATGCCCATCTTCTTTTTGCACTCCTGCATGGAGCACTGGAGGCTACCATGCAGTTTGACAGCATGCACCACCTCCTCCCATGCAGCAGCATGGGCCTGTGGCGTTCCCTGGTGTCCACTGTGCAGTGGCTCCTGGTCAAGGTAGGCATCAAACAGGGTATCTGTCTCTGCCTTTGTGAAGTTTGGCCTCCTCTTCCTCCCATGTCTCTGTTCCTCGTCCTCCACCTCACGCTTGGTCATCATTCATCCTGTGAGAATGACAGATGTTACCTGTGACTGTGCAGTCACATGCGTATCCCAAACACTGCAGTCACACTCCCAAACAGCATGCAACTCACCGCAATAGACTGCAGTAACCGACTGCGGCTAATGCAGCCCAATGTCGCATTTTTTATATCGCAACCCATGCAAATGAGGTGAGGCGCATCTTTAAGTGGATGCAATTGCAGTGATTGTGCCATTGAATCATTGATTAGGATTATTTGCATATGCCAGCTGAATATCGAGCAGTTGCGCTAGTAATTGTGCTGAACGTCTGGAGCCAAGGGGTGCAGTTCTGTGATTACGCGCAGCACACACCTAACTCGCGCATGCCTGGGTTGATGACACAGGCACCTGCTGCACTGCTGATGTGCTGTGCATGGGAGGCAGTGCAGGCCACGGCCACCATTGTGCCAGTGGCACTACAGCGCTGTTCACATATATGGCGCTGTGGCACTGGGGCATCGTAGGTGCACTGGGGCAACAGTGCTGTAGGCTGCTACAGGAGGTGGAACACAGGCACCCAATCATGCTACACACATTGGGTTCCAATCACGCTGTGGCTGTCCGGACGCCAGAGACCCTTGACCCTGTGCCCGACCTTTGCCCCCTAGGCGCCATGCGTCAGGCATGGGTGCACCACTATTGCACTGTTCAGTGACAGCACGATAGGGAATGGCAGCGCTGTACCACGCAGCATCTGCATGTGGAAGGACCGCACTGCTGAGCACCATTATGATTCAACCACACTGAAGAGATGGCGTGGAGGCATGTGGTATTGTTGAGCCAGGTTGAGCTAGCCAACCTGGTGGCAATAGTTGAGCCCCATGCTGGGGCTTTATATGGAGAGGCACCCCTGGACAGGGCCAGGAGTGCAGAGTGGCAGGAGGTGGCCGACACCCTGGAGGAAGCCACCAGTATGGGGCACACAGCGGAGGAGTGTTGCCATCATTACAGGGACCTGCTTGCCCACCTGTGGGCACATGCCAGGAGGGGCATGGTGCCACAGCCAGGTAGGTGCCACATCCATACACATTATTGTCCATATGGGTATCACAGTAGCATGTGTGTCTGGCACATGGGGTAGCATCCGTTTTGGCCGTAGTGGTGGTATCGGTGGGGTGGATGGGTATGGTGGGATTGCACACACAGGGGGTTGGGGGGACTTTGCTACCAGATTGTACTGATGTTCCTCTCTCCATGTTTGCACCTTAGGACCCGAAGAATGCCGGCAGAACAGAGACAGGAGGAGCCGCCTGGAGGAGCAGCAGAGCAGGAGGGATAATGGTGGTCAGCGGCACGTGGACCAGCCTGATGATGGTGAGTGCCTTGTTACATCCATGTTTACTATTGCATGCTGTACAACTGGGAGGGCAGCGGGGCATGTCCTCCATCCATTGACACCACTGCCATGCACGCAACGTGTTACAGTCAGCACTGTCCAGTGGCACTGCATGTCTGGGGTGTGTCAGTAGTGAGGTCCATCATGCACAGGCACATGGTTGTGGCACTGCCTTCACCATAGACAAGTCACTGTACAGCCATGGTGGTGCTGTCAGGACATGGACAGTGGGTGTGTGCAGTGGTCCACATGGCTGTGGCTGCCTGGGTAGGCAGGTCTTGTGGACACAGTCACTGTGGGTGGTCGCACACCATCACAGGGGTGTGGCACATGGCTGTATGCCATGCACAATGGGTGGGTTGCAGGGGGCTGGACAGTCACACTTATTGACTCTGCTCCCTCGCCCTAGGTGGACGGCAACTCCAGGCAATTCAGAGGGGTGTTCATGAGCTGCTCCAGGTGGCATG
This sequence comes from Neoceratodus forsteri, assembly GCA_016271365.2. Taxonomy (NCBI): domain Eukaryota; kingdom Metazoa; phylum Chordata; order Ceratodontiformes; family Ceratodontidae; genus Neoceratodus; species Neoceratodus forsteri. Next base: position 1,166,585,997 of record CM028129.1, on the reverse strand, counting down.
GGAGACACTGGAGCTGCTTCAAAGGATCCATCACCACAGGGTGAGGAGGAGGAGGAGCGGCAGACATCAGCGCCATGTTGATGAGGACTGGGGAGCACATTAATGTCCCCATGTCCCAACTACCACCTTCCCCCCTTTGATCCACCCTCAAACCCCTTCTTCCCTCTCCCATATGTTCACCCCGGCACCTTACCCACCCCCACCTGTTATGTGGCCCTGCCCCCCTCTTGTAAATAGTTGTATATAGGTTTTGTTGTTTCTTTTAAATATAAGTGTTTTGTTATGAAAACTGTGGTGGTCTCTGATTTGCAGTGGGCTACAGGTGCTCAACTGCAGTAGTGTGCATGGCGTCAGGGGTGGTGCACACATGGGCGGGCGTGTGTGTGTGCAGAGGTGAACCGCCTATGGTGTGGGCAGGGGGATCAGTCACTGTCTGTGGTTTGTGTGTTGTACTCTGTGCACTGGATGCCTGTGTGCAGTGGTCCACAGGGCCTGCACTGTGTGCATGGCACCCCTGTCAGACCGTCCATGGCCTGTGCAGCTGTCACCCTTGCATGTCTGTGATATTCACAGTCTGCTACGTGCATGTCAGTGCGCTGTCCATGCTGGATAAACAACTATGCCCGCACAATGCCAGGTTGCCTTCCATCACCAGTATGGTGCACTTCTGCTCCAGTGGCACTGTGGCCCCACCTGTTGTTGTCCCTCCATGCTATCTTGTGTCTGTTGCAGGGGATGTGCTCCAGTGTCTGTCACCTGGTGCTCTGGCAGCATGCTGGTGGCATACAGCCATGGTGCCTGCACAGGGTGGCTGGCACACCTGTGCAATGTAGGGGTGCTGGCCATGTGTACACATCAGCAGTGGCCACATGCCAGTGGTTTGGTTGACCCACTACTGTGTCCCTGTGTTGGTGTGCCCCTGGGTATGGGTGGGTGTTTGTCCATGAACTGTGCTGCATCCTGTGTGGTGTATGCTTCCATGCTACACTGTGCATGTCTGTGCTGGCTGTTGTGGCTAGTGCTAGGATGGGATGTGTCCTTGGGAGGGTGTGCAGGATGTTGTACCACTGGAGGTGGGGTCCGGGGCATGCCCTATCGCATGTGGGGTACCTCATGTGGCAACGCATGGTCGGTCTCTCAGCTCTACCTCAGGGGGGGACATGCAGGGTGGCACTGTGTATGCTGTTGTTGCACTGCTGTTGGCTGCCACCCACAGCAGGGTGCACATGGTGGGGATGCCTTGCATGGCTCTGTGGTGCACAGAGTTGCATTGTCACAGTGGGGATGGTGGCATGCATAGGGTGTCCTGCACTGTTGGGCACTACTCCTGGGAAGGGTGTATGGTGATTGTGGTGCAGGATGTGCTCTGCATTGGTGGGATGGGGTGCCACGGGGTGGTCAGCCCTCCTTGTGTGCCGGTCACAGCTTGCCAGGGGGTTTGCTGGGGCACCATGGCCCAGCTGTGGGTTGGTTGCTGGTATCCATGGGCCTGTGGTTATTCCAGCTCTTCCCCGGTTGTGCAGTGCATGGGGTGTGGGGGACAATGTTTGTTCTGCAGTGTGCTCCTCTGCCCATCTGTGGCATGGGTGGTGGGCTCCTGCATCCCTGGTTGTGCTGTTGCATTGCTGCCCTGCTGCAGGGGGTATCCCTTGTTGCGCTATGGAGCATCAGATATGCTCAGCTTCACATCCCTAGTTGCATTATGGTGCAGGTGGTGTCATATTTAGTCATCGGCCGTAGGCGCATCTTGGTCTGCACAGTTTTTGAACATTGCACTTCGTGCGCATGGGCACAGTGGACTTGCGCTTGCTCCTGCTGTTGCGCACTTTTTGGGCACAGTTTGAATATCTGGGCCTCAGTCTTCCTCTTCTTTCAGACCAGAAATGGTAGACCAGTTTTTGCAAACACTTCAACTTCTACAACTTAACATTAGTCAAGCAAACTCTCTTAAGGCACCAATTTCCCAGGAAGAGATAAACCTGGCTATTGATTCTCTTCCCTCAGATAAATCCCCAGGACCAGATAGTTACACTGTAGAATTCTTTAAACTTTTCAAAGTGCAACTAGTACCAGTTCTTCTAGATACTTATAATTATATTTTTAAACAAGGTATCTCACACCCCTCCCTATTTGAAGCTACAGTTGTGGTTCTTCTTAAACCCGACAGGGATTCTCTTCAAATTACTAACTATTGCCCAATCTCTTTAATCAACATGGACATGAAAATACTCACAAAGATCCTGGCCACTAGTTTGACTAAAGTGTGGCAAAGTCTTATAAGTTGAGAGCAAGTTGGTTTAATTACGGGCAGGGTGTCTTCCGATCACATGAGCAAATTGGTCTATTTGATCTCTGCATCCAGGGAGTCCCGAATTTCATCTGCCCTGGTCTCCCTGGATGCAGAGAAAGTGTTTGACAGGGTCTCGTTTGACAGGGTCTCATGGGACTATCTATTTTATTTGTTACAGCGCTACAACATGCCAGTGCAGTATATCAAATGGATTAAGATTCTTTATACTCAACCCTCCGCATGCAAACTTTGTAATGGGCATCTATCTCAATCTTTTTATTTACAACAAGGTGCCATACAGGGATGTCCACTTTCCCCCTTCTTGTTTGATCTATATTTGGAACTGCTTATTAGACGCATTAATGACGCCCCCAACATCTCTGGTGTTTCTATTGGATCCAATCAGTATAAAATCTCAGTGTACGCCGATGATATCTTACTTCTCGTAACATACCCCTCAAAATCGATTTCTGCTGCACTCGAACCTATTAGGGAATTTGGCAACTTTTCTAATTATAAGCTCAATATAATGAAGACAGAATTGATGCCTTTAAATGTCCATACATTCCCTGCAGAGGTTGCCAATTTCGGGTTTCATTGGACTAAAGATAAACTAAAGTATCTGGGGATATATCTCTCTTGTTCAGAAGTTAAAATGAAGCAATACAACCTTGATAAAATTCTTACTCAAATTAAAATAGATCTTTCCAGTTGGGCCATGCTTCCACTTACTCTCTGGGGGGGTGAAAATGTACTGAAAATTAATGTTCTTCCTCAAATTCTGTACCCCCTACAGATGACGTGTCTCTTCCTACCAAACATCTGGTTCACTCAAATCAACAAACTCATATCTAACTTCCTATGGGGCAGTAAACTGCAAAGGAGCAAAGTTAAAGGGGGTCAAAAACTTCCAGACTTACTTCTTTATCAGTTCTCCATTACATGCTCAATTCTTACATATTGGATGAAGAATGAGCCATCTGCCGAGTAGACCCGATATCTACCCCTCTGGTTCCAAATAGAACAGACCCTAGTTTCCCCATATAATACATCTCTCAATACTCTAATTTTTTCTTCCTCTAAGAATTTAATTAAAAGTTTTAGGAGTTTACCCATAGGGATAACACTTTCTGTACACGCTCAACTATGCAATGCTTTTCAGATATCCTTGTCAAAGGATGTCTTCCAGCCTATATGTGCTAATCTCAATTTCAAGATCAGGGGTTTGCCCCTTTCACATAATTTTTGGCCAGGAAATACTCAGCTTAAAGTCATCGACTTATTACAAGAACACAAATTGATATCATTCCAAACGGCCCGTACACAGTTCAACCTCCCTAACTCTTTTTGCTTTAAGTACATCCAACTACAGCACATGCTTCTACAACATTTTGGAACTGGGTATTGGACACAGCACTTAGCTGGTCCTTTTCTTCCGGCTATCTCCAATTTACCCTCATCCCGTCTTATTTCTTTTCTCTACCGCCTCCTAAGGGATGGCATAAAGGAACTGCAAGGAGTGCCATACTATGTCTGGAACCAGGTACTACCCTCTGAATCCCCAACACTACGACCATGGTCTAAAGTCTGGTCACAATTATATCAAGATGTGAAATGGATTAGATGTTGCATTCTATAATTCTATGTAATACATGATCTATACTATAGTCCTGCCAGACTTTATCAAATGAGGAGGTTCCCCTCAAATCTATGCTCCCACTGTAAGGAATGTCCTGGCACACTACTGCACATTCTATGGGAATGTAATAAAGTCACACCCTTCTGGGCCATCATTAAGTCTAATTTGGACCCCCTATTAGGCCTATCCAAAGCCTTCAGACTGGAAATTTGTATAATAGGAGATTATGGGGATCTTTTGATTGGTAATTAATGAAAACACATGGCATTAATATCCCTATGCACCAAAAATGTAATCATGCACCATTGGCAGGATCAGAACATTACAATGTAAACAGAGTGGTTAAAAGAGATGCTCTTTGCTATACAAGCAGAAAGCACGATTGCCCATATAACGAAGAGGCCACAATATTATCCAAAAGTATGGGCCCCTTTACATACTTTATTAACCATTTAATGGTTAAATGGCACTAAATATAAAAACATTTCTTTTTTTTTCTTACTTCTCTTTTTGTAAAACTATTATTATTAAAATCTCAAATAATATTCTAGGCCTTCTCTAGTAATCGTACCTTGGGCTAATGAAACTACAGGCCAATATCACTTCATACCTGAGGGGTTGGGGTGGAGGAAGAGGGTTTAAGGGAGGAATTGGGGGGGACAGGAAGAGGAATAAGTGCATGTTTTCTAAGCTTAATAGGGATCTGTTAAGGAAATTGCATTTACAATCAATGTCTCATTAGACTTCTATGTAGTTACTCAACATTGTAAAAGCTCACCAACCTACATTACTGGCTTGTGAGAATGTAACATGTAATCTTCTCAACTTAATGTCTGTAATGAGTGATATGTGAACTCTTCCTACCAATAAAGCATATTCAATCTGGAAAGTGTGGTGGTGAGGCTGGTGAGCCGCTTGAGGGTGTTGTCTGGAGCAGCGCTATAGATGGCGAGCCCATAGTCATTGGTTGAGAAGACTGAACTGGTGATGAGGAGTTGAAGGGCTTGATTGGTGAGGCAGTTGTGGTGTTTGTACAAAAAAACTATCTTTCTGTTAGCTGATGTGGTGACGTGGTCAACGTGAGAAGAGAAGGAGAGAGCTGTCTAATGTAAGCCCTAGGTACTTGAAGCTATGGACCATTTCAGTGGCTGCACTTTGTTTAGTACAGATATTTATTGTGGACATCTTGTGGCAGCTATGGGCTGGGGCAAAGAGCATGGACTTGTTTTTTGTGATTAACGAGTAACTTGGCTTCAGTAAACCAGTCCTCCACTTTGTTAATGTCCTGTTGCAGTCATTGTTCTAGGGTGGTTGGGTCAGTGTGGCTGGAGTAAATAACTGCATCATCTGTGTAGAGGAGTATTTTATGTTGACATGCTTGCAGAAGGTTGTTTAAAAAAAGGCTAAATAGGAGGGGGCCCAGGATGGAGCCTTGGGGCATCCCAGAGGAAACTTGCAGGGGATCCGAGAGTGTGTTGCTTATTTTTATCCTTTGTACATGGCCTGTGAGGTAGCTCTGGAACCAACCCAGGGAATCGGCTGATAGCCCTGTTGTATATTTGGGCTAGGAGGATACCCTTTTGTACTCTCCCAGGTCGTTCCTGAAAATAGGCATAAAACTTGTCTAGTGTACTTACCCGGTTAACAAAAACTAAATAAATAAATAAATGGTTGACTGTGTCAAAGGCCTTGGTAAGGTCAATGAAGGTTGCACCCACCAAGTGCCCTTGATCAAAGGCATTTTGAATGAATTCTGTGAACTCCAACAGTGCTGTAGTAGTGCTGTAGAGTTTTAGGAAGCCATGCTGCTGTTGTCATTGGAGATGATATTTTTCAAGGTGGTCGACCAGTTGGTCATAGACTATACGCTCAAGAGCTTTAGACAGTGGGGGAGTATTGATATTGGACGGTATTTGGTATGGTCAGTCATGCTACCAGCTTTGTGAACAAGGGTTACAACTGCGGCTTTCCAGAGTTTTGGGACTGTCCCAGTTGTAAGGAACAGGTTAATGACTCTGGTTAGGGGGGTTAGCAGTTCTTCAAGTGCAAGGAAGATCAGTTTTAGATCTAGGCCTCAGCACTGTGCCTTGACTTAGTCAGGACCTTGGAAAGGTATATTGGAATGGTATATTATGGGTAAATGGATAGAAGCAAGTAATGGGCTGACCAGGCCTTCATAGTTCCTCTTGCCTTAGTATGAACCTTAGTATAGTACTGCAAGTGGGGTCTCACCAGTGAGCAATACCTTTGCAAAACCACCTCCCTCCTTCTGCTGAAGATGCCCCTTCTTATGCACCCCAGCATCCCACTACCATACTCACTGCTTTGTCACAATGCCCTGCCACTTTGAGGTCATCAATTATGATAATCCCAAGGTCAACTTCCTACTTAGTGACTGTCAATACCTCCTTCCAATCTTTTACTCAGATCCTGAGTTCCGATACCTTAAGTGCATGATTTTTGCACTTTTTGGCATTGAACCCAAACCGCCATGCTCTTGATCACTCTTCAACTTTCCAAGATCCCTGCATATTCACTCCACCCCTCCTGAGTGTCCATCTCATTGCAGATTTTGGCATCATCTGCAAAAAGACAATATTTCCCTTCTAGTTCTTCTAAAATGTCACTTATGAAGGCACTGAAGAGGACCAGTCCCAGTACAGAGCCGCTTGGAACCCTGCTGGTCACTCACCTATCATTAAAGTGAATGTCATTAACCACTAACTCTATCACCCATCTGCTACCCAGTTTCTAACCCTGTTCACCACAATGAATTCCACCCCTAGGCTGCTCAATTTTTTAATCAGTCTCTTGTGCAGCACAATGTAGACCTTGGTAATGTCCTGATAGGCCACATTTGTCACCCTCACCGATCCATTTCCCTGATCACACTGTCAAAGAAATCAATCAGATTCACCTGACATAGCCTCCCCACCCCACCCCTGTGAATCCATGCCATCTGTGGTCTTGGAGCCCATTGGATTAAAGATACTACATCTGTCTTTCATTTAGCAGCGTTTCCATTACTTTCCCCACCACTGATGTAAGACTGATTGGTCTACAGCTGCTAGCCTCCTTCCAGCAGCTGTTTTTATGTAGATTGACCATGGCAGCTCTTTTCCAGTCCTACAGAACCATACTTGTTTCCAGTGAGCAATTGCAAAAGGCTGTTAGTGGAGTAGCTAGCACCTACCTGAGTTCCTTTAGCACCCTCGGGTATATCCCGTCTGTTCCCATATCCATGTCAACCTTCAGAGCTACAAGTCCCTTGAGGACTCTTTCCTCTGAAAACAGGCTTGTGTTTACCTCTCACACACTCTAGTCCTGCTAATCCCAGTGGGCTGTTTTCCCCTCCCTCAACTGTGAAGACTGAGCGTAAATACATATTTAGGATGGTAGCTTTTTCTTGGCCCTCTTCTGCTCAGTCCACCCCTTCTGCCCTTCAGATCCTCACTGTGCATCCCCTTGCCTTCCTCCTCTTAGTTATGTGTCTGAAGAAAGTCAGAAACACTGACACTGAAACAATGGCTGCCATGCTGAGTGTGCCAGAAAGATAGCAGGAAAGTGTATCTCCAGTTTGCAAGCTTTTAGAGTATTTACAAGAGATTTTTTAGCTAAACTTGTAGCAGTTTTGACACAATTAGTAGTTTTCACATAATTTAAGCTGTAGCTAGGTAGTTAAGGATTTACAGTGAGTGAGATAGATAGTGACTGAGCATCTTTGGTAGCAGAGTTACACCTCGAGTGTACACTGGGGCAGTAGGTTTGGACCCGATGACGCTCAGACTGTGGGGCTCTAGGGGAGCTGAGTAGCTGTATGCCCTGACAGCAAGTAGCAGCAGTAGGACAGAAATAATTAATACTTATTTCCACTGCTCTGTCTGCTTGAATAAGATATCACCCAGAGAAACAGAAGGGGAGCGGAGCGGTATTGAAGGGAAATCTGAGGAGCCAGAGGAGTCAGAGTGGCAAAGAAGTAATCCTGGGATTATCGCTGAGAGGAGCTGTTCAGTGGAACAACTTTGCCTGACTGTGGTTTCTGACTGGGGTGAGAGTCCAGCCGGACCAATGAAAGGAAGCGCACTGATCCCATCTTTGGAGTGTTTCAGTTTGGAGGAAGTGTTGTAGGGAAGGTGACCACGATAACAAGCGACACCTGAGATGGCCTTTCGAGGAGCAGGAGTAAGATTAGGACCTCCAGTCTGGGCAGAGGGAAGGCCATGGCCACTACCAGAGGGTGGTGGTTTGGGATTTGTTTCCCTCAGGTGGAGCGAGGGACTCTCCGGAGGGTGGGTTGGCCTTGGATCACCAATGAGAAGGTCTGGGGGAGCCTGATCAATTTAAAGGAGAGGCATTCTGAGAGTTTGCAGGGGGTGCCTGTATATATTGAGGAAGAGAAGTTCTGGTATGGATTAACATCAATGAGAGAGACAGTCGGAAAGACCCAAAGAACTCCATTTTCTTAAAATCTGGTGAAGTAAAACTTTATTCTTTATTGTGTGGCTCTGTCATTGGAGATTTCCTGCTTACTGGACAAAACTTTATGCAAATTGTCAATTTGCTAAATACTGAAACTCATACAAGTCAGCCCAGTGAGAGGAGGCTGAAGGGTACTGAAGACTCTGTCCTGCAGTGGTGGAAGCACTGTAGGGGAAAACAAATTAAGACTGCAACTGTGGATTCTAGACTCCACTTATAAAATAACATTTTAAAATATTTGCTGCTGAGTGTTTGGGGTGATTTGAGGGTGGGTAGGAGGAGGAGGAGGAGTGGGAATTTGTATATTTGATTATGGGAGGTAACTATAGGAAATATTGAAGGGGGAGGGATGTATGTGTAAGTAAGTAAGATAGAGGGAAGAAGATTGTTTCACATAAGTAAGTAAGGAAGGTATTTGGTTGGGTGGGTAAGGGTTAGAGTGAGTGACTGAAGGGTGAGATTGAATAAGTAGTGTGTGTGTGTGTGTGTGTGTGTGTGTGTGTGTGTGTGTGTGTGTGTGTAGGCTTCAGTATTGTGCCGTGGAGATAGGAACACAGTCAGGCATTACTCCCCCTCGAGACTGAGGGATCTTTGCCCTTTTAACAGCCCCCCACTTCCTTTTGAGGTGTGTGGTAGATGCAGGGTGTCTGGCATATTAAGGAGGCAGGGGGGTGGAGGATCCTGGAACTCTCGGGCGGGGTGGGAGAGGGGTGGATGGATTGAGTCAGTAAGGACCAGGAGGCACCCTGGGGAAAAATGGGCAAAGGAACGAGGTCCTCCTTGCCTTGTGCCCATACCCAAGGGTTCTGAGTTAGTCAGGCAGAAATTGGAGCCATCTTCAGATTTTCGTCCCTCTCGGGTGGCGTTTTGCAATGCCAGGTCTATTAGGAATAAGACCACACTGGTTTTGGATCTTGTAGCTTCTACAGACGTGGCTTGCATCACCCAGACCTGGGAGGAGAATGCGGGTCCCATTTGGAATCCACTGTTCCAGTCGGGTTCTCAGTGATACACTGCCCAAGAGTGGACTGTCGGGCTGGGGCAGTTTCTGTCTGTTTTAGACAGGAACTGGAGATAAAGAGGGTGTCAGCTGGAACTACTAACTCCTTTGAGTGCATTGTGGGTGTGGGTGCAGGATACAGGATCCTTCTCATCTACCGTCCACCAGGTAATGAGAGGGTTTTCCTGAAGGAGGTTGCAGACTTCATCGCCGAGATGGTATTGGAGGCCCTTAGATGGCTGATTCTGGGAGACTTCAATGCCTTGGTCGATGACAAACTCTCACCCTTTGGACAAAACCTCCTCCAATAGATGGAATAATCGGGCCTGACATGGGTTATTGCCACCGCAACACACCGGGGGGGGGGGCATTCCGACTTGGTGTTTCACCTGGGGATGAAAATCTCCGATATGGAGGTAGAGCCTATCAGGTGGTCTGACCATCACGCCCTGAGATTCCATTTCACAGCCCCACCCCATAATAGGCCTGCCCCAAAGAAGTTGGTACAGTATTGTCCTTTGAAAGGAGTTACTTCAGAAGGCCTCATGACGGTACTGGACCTTTTGGGAATTCCGACAGATAGCACTGACCCAGGGCCCCTCATACTAGCCTATAACAGGGCTGTTGATGGGGCCCTGGATGTCATTGCTCCGCTACGTGTTTGCCCTCTTAATCTTTGCCTGGGCTCCCCTTGTTATGATGTGGCACTTTGGAAGTTGAAGAGGCAAGGGCGAAGGTTGAAGAAACACTGGTGGAAAACTCACCTGGAGGAGGACAGACTTAGATCGCTAGATCATTCTAAGATCTACCAATCAGCAATTTAACATAAGAAGGCACAGTTCCTGTCCAGGGAATTTGCTGCAGCAAAAAATAGACCAGCTCAGCTCTTCCGCACTGTGGACAGACTGTGCAATCTGGCCTGTCTACATTCTGGTAGAGCATTGTCACAAGAGAAGTGTGAGGAGTTTGGGCAGATTTTCACTGATAAGGTGTCCCCCATCAGGGACAAAATTAGCTACTGCCTCCACATTGGACCTTGCATTGATCAATCGGGTAGTACTAATACCCAGATGACCTGGTCCACCTTCAGCAAACCAGTAGTCATGGATATAGTGAGGATCATCCAGACTCTGTGGTCAACTTGCTGTAGTTTGGACCTGGGCCCAACCCACCTACTCATGGGGTGTGTTGAGGTCATTGCCCCAGTCCTTACTGAGATAGTGGGGGTTTCATTGGAGAGAGGGATCTTTCCTGATCCCTTAAAGGAGGCAATAGTGTGATCCCTCCTAAAAAAGCCCTCCCTTGTCCAGACTGTCCGGTTAACTACAGACCAGTCTCTAACTTACCCTTTACAGGGAAAGTTATTGAGAAGGTGGTTGCTCTGCAACTGGAAGATCATTTATCCATCCATAATCTAGATGACCCTCTCCAGTCTGCCTTCAGGAAAAGGCATAGCACTGAGACAACACTGGTACAGGTGCTAAGTGATTTTCTATGGCAGAGACCAGAGAGCCCATTCCATTTTGGTTCTCCTCGGTCTCTCAGTGGCAGTTGATACTGTGGACCGTGGGGTGCTGCTCAAGTGCCTGTGGTTCTTCTGTGGACTGGGGGGGGTGATCCTCAGCTGGTTTCAATCTTTCCTCAAGGGCAGATCTCAGAGAGTGGTGTCAGGAATTTATTCCTCTGCCCCTCACTGGCTGCCCTGCGGGGTACCGCAGGGCTTAGTGCTGTTCCCCCATGTTGTTTGCAGTGTACATGCTACCATGAGGGGACATTATAAGATGGTATGGGCTGAGTTTTCACTGCTACACAGATGATTCTCATCTGTACATGTCTTTTGTGTCCGAACAGGAGTTAGGCTCTGTCTCAATGTTTAACAGCTGCCTGTCAGAGATACAGGACTGGATGAGTGCTAGTTGGCTGAGGCTGAACTTAGGAAAAACAGAGGTATTGGTAGTGGACCCTGATCATAGGACGACTAGAGCATGGGTAGGAAAACCCTCAGGTTTACACCTTGGAGGGGCCCCACTGAATGTCTCGGGCCAGGTGCATAACCAGGGCATGATATTTGATGAAGGCCTGACCCTGAAGGTTCAGGTCTTGGCTGTGGTCAAATCTTCCTTTCACCATCTAAGGAATATAGCCAGGGTGAAGCACCTGGTCCCATCTGAAGATCTTCCCACCTTGGTCCAAGCCTTCGTCAACACTCATTTTGATTACTGCAATTCCCTCTACCTAGGGCTACCGGGGGTGAATATCTGCCATTTGCAGCTAGTGCAGAACGTGATGGCCAGGTTGTTAACTTGAACCCCTAGATCCAGTCACATAACACCTGTGTTGCATGAACTGCACTGGCTGCCGATACAGTGGCGGATCACCTTCAAGGTCTCATTGCTGACCTATAAGGCCCTACATGACCAGGGACCCCTTTACCTGAAAGAACTCCTGTCTCCTTACTGCCCCAGCCACTGAGATTGCTAGAGATTCCTAGGGTAGGCCGAAAAACATTGGGAGGAAGATCATTTGCCTTTATGGCTCCTACCCTGTGGAATTCTCTACCTCATCGGATATGAGATAGCCCGACCATGGAGGGCTTTAAAAAATCTTAAAAGGTATATTTGTTCCAACAGGCCTTTGAAGGGTCCTAATAAAATTGCTGCCAAAACACTGTATGATTATGTATGTTTATTGTTTTAATGTATTATGGAGATAGTACTTGTTTTATTGATGTTGTTAAGGTGCCCTGAGCTCTGGAAGGGCGCCTCATACAAATAAAGTTTTACTTACTTACTTATCAAAAATGCTAGAACGCTACACAGATATTAAATGGTTCAGGCAGGTGCTGATACTTTCCTGAAGGGATAAAATATATTGACTTATTAAATACTTTCATATACTTAAAGAATTATAAAGAAACACACTGTTTTTGTTGCTTACTGTTAGGTTTATTGTGGCTTGTAGAAAAAGTTAGAAAGAAAGAATAAGATAGTAGTAACTTACTAACAAGCATTTGTCAATGCCGAATGTTGCTTGCTTGTATGTGTTGTTTAGGTATTTGGAAGTCATTGGAGTGCAAATATGGAAAATTTGCGAACTTACAAGCTGCGTGAGAACCAAGCAACGGACACTCGTAAAACAATCATTTTAAGGAATTTTTTCACCAAATTTTCAACATAGCCATTTTAAGACCTCTGCTCATGAACAGTGTCACTGTGATTTTCTTAATGTGTCCCAAAAATTGATTTCGCACACCGACTGCGCCATTGTGCGCTACATGGGTGGAAACACGTTTTGGGCGAGATGTGAAAAATGACAGCTGTACTGCTCATAAGGAGGTGTGGTAAAATGGCAATGTTGAAAATCTGGAGTGAAAATATTGAAAATTCATGAACTTACGAGCGTGCATAGGAACTGTGCAACGCACGCTCGTAAAACAGTCATTTTAAGGAGTTTTTTCACCAAATTGTCAACATAGCCATTTTAAGACCTCTGCTCATGAACAGTGTCACTATGATTTTCTAAATGTGCCCCATACATTGATTTCACACACCGACTGCGCCATTGTGCGCTACATGGGCGGAATCACGTTTTGGGCGAGATGTGAAAAATGTCAGCTATACTGCTCATAAGGAGGTGTGGTAAAATAGCAATGTTGAACATTTGGAGTGAAAATATTGAAAATTAGTGAACTTACTACACACGTGCGTAGGAACTGCGCAACACACGCTTGTAAAACAGTCATTTTTAGGAATTTTTTCACCAAATTTTCAACATAGGCTTTTGAGAGCCCACCTTATGAACACTGGCAGTGTTGTTTGGATGTCGGTCCGAAAGGTGATTTCATTACGCAGTGACCGGCAAATCACTCTTCGGGCCCAATTAACGCCATGACAGTGCAAGAATTCATGAGATGGGGTCCCAAAAACATCATGTTGAAAATTTGGGCCCAAAATTCCAAAAAATGCCTGAGATATGCAACAAAGTTGAAAAAACCCTATTTATTCCATTATACAGCTTACCGGCATTTCCTCAGTTCGCAGTCGGCTTTGAAGAATGCAGACATCTTCCCGGTCCACCGATGATCGTCGGGCCGAGCTCCGGAGGTAAGTATGGGGTAAGGGGGGTGTGGGAGACAGGGTGCACAGTGGGTGGAGGTGCGGGTTGTGGGGGCAGGAAGACTACGAGGACCATTTTTTGTTTACAGGTTGTTGTTTTTTAAAGACGATGTGGAACATTTGCCATGCTGGGGTGGGCTCCCAGCGTGGCAGCTGAAAAGAACTGTTTGGGGGCTGGAGCCGACGGAGGATTGGGCACCCGTCGGCCATAACAAGCTTTGCCACACTGGGGTGGGCTCCAGTGTGGCACCTGGAAAGCTTTTGGGGGTGTGCAGCCGTGGAGCTGATGGGGATTGGGCACCCCATCGGCTATGACAGTTTTTGCCACGCTGGGCGGGCTCCCAGCATGGCACCTGGACAGCTTTTGGTGGGGGGGGGCGTGGAGCCGCGAGGATTGAGCACCCCTGTCGGCCATACAGTGTGTGCGGGGGGAATGCATCAGCATGCACATGTGTGCTAGCGCATGGTGGGGGGAGAGCTCTGCCCACTGAAGCGGAGCTCTCCCTTTCAACTGTATGCCACTGTATTTTTAACTGCTGTCATAGACAGCTGCAGCAGTGATTGGGGAACTGGGGCCGTGCCTGCAAACACACTGACTGAATTGGAAGAGGGCTGCCACACCTCCAAAAACTCGGATGATGGCACTATGTTTCTTGCACATGCGTGCAAGCAACATAAAAATGGGCAGACTGGAAAGGCCAAGAAGCCCTTATCTGCCATCAGATTCTATGTTTCTATGTTCCTTTCCCTCTCTCTGCCATAAACATCCTGACCACTGGTTTATAAATAACATCTTCTTTGACGTCAGCAGAGTGGAATGCAAGTTTCTGATGTCATAACTTTAGAATTATAGGGTGGTTCACAAAAAGCAAACCTAAAGTCATTTCAAGAGTTTTTCTTCAGTCAAAAAGTCCTGCACTCACCACCAAATAAGAATGCTGCTCAGACGTTGTAGATCTGTGCTGTGACTTTATTAAGGGGCTAGTTTAAAATGCACATCTTGAAATGTTTCAGAAATATATTCCTTTATCAAAAGACCTGCTGAACTCACAGACCACATGGCTTATATACAGGGTGATGATGTCTTCATCACTCAACACAGAAAAGTGGTATCACACAGTGCAAAAGATTTAAAAAAAAATATTATACAATATTATATACAACAAATAGATAGCATACAGTGAATAACACATTTCAGGTCTTTGGCCCCACAGATTTAAATTAAATCAAAGGACCAAACTCCAGGACATGTCAAGGCTATGCCAGTCAGCTGAACTGCAGTTGCCTTGACTCATCTCAGCTGGAGTTCCCTCGAAACGGCAATGAGCTTTGACCACTAGATTTAGTCTATCTCTGTCGGACCAAAGACTCCTGAAATTTTTTTTTAATTTGCTTTCCTGGCTCTGCGCGATACAATTTTCCCTTGTGAAGGTAGTTCACTTAAAATGAGTTTATGACTTTTGGAAAAACTTTGAAAAACAATATTTAGACACAGTTTAGCTTGTAGTCTATTTTGTGTATAAATCTATTCCTTTTATTCTTCATTACTTGGTTAATTTACATAGAAATAAGTTCATTGAGCCCCCTAAAGTAGATCTGCTCCTTCTAGGTAATCTTTTGTTATAGTCACAGTTCTCTGTGACAGCACAGCCATTTTCACAGCAAACTGTGATGTCAGAAACAGAGGATTATGACTTCGGTAAAGGATTGAGCAGCAAAAGCAGATGATCACCAGGGGATGAGGATCCAATTACCATGCAAATTAACCTAGCAAAGAGGAAAAAAGGAAAGAGAAATGCATACAATATTGGAATGTAAACCGAGCTGTATCTAAATATGAGGTTTTTAAAAGTTTGATCAAAAGAAATAAACCCACTTCAAGCAATAAGACACAACAGAATATCTGCTACTTAGAGATCCCCAGACAGTGATTCTATGATCCAGATCACAATCTACAGAGAGCTCTTTTATTTGCAGCCACATGGCTATTCCTGGGTAATTGATAACTGGACCAGATAATCATGGAGAATACAAATATTTTGTCCAGATGATGACCCACATGCCTGATAATCCAGTGTAAACAACCTGATCCAGGGCAAGGATGGTCACTGTCCAGGATATCTGGTGGATAGCAAGAAGTATCTGAGCAACTCCAGTATTACTGTGGGATAGCATCACACTCAAAAAATGAAGCAAGAGGCAATAGTATAATAGCTACCATGATTTATCTTAAATTCACTGTTTATACCCACTGGCTGTCCTTCCACCTCAGGCTTGCCCATCAGTTTCATTTTCATGCTATATTGAAGGATTCAAGCCTCCTTCAGTTTGACAGCACCCTGGTTTTCCTGAGATGCATCCGACTACTTTTTATTTTGTGCCCATCAGTCTCAAAGGCTGCTCTCACAAACCTTAGACAGACTGCTCTCACCCCAGGCACCTCATGGGAAAAGCCCTCCACATGGTAGGCTCAAGATGTACCTCAGATGACAACTCTAGTTTACTTAGATGGAAGGAGGAGGAGGAGATGGGAAGCAGATCTATGACAGGTCATTTGAGGCCATGGGGGGCATATTCTTTACATACCAGGACTTTTTAACCCCACAATATAGGACCTCCCACTGCCCCATTCTGCAGCAAATCCTCAAATACCAGCAGACTGGAAAATGTGCAATCACCAAGATCCAGTGCCACCTCTAGCTCACCACAGGAGGTGCTGCTATGGCAAGGAGGATATATGTCTTCCTCTGGAGTTTGAAAGCATTGCCATCGCAGTGTACCCTAGATTCCACCAGCTCAGGGAGTCATGCTTGCTACCTGGACCTTGTTATCTTGTATGACACGAACACATTGCTACCTGTGCCTCCAGGCTGGATGGCTTCTATGACTTTTAATTCTAAAACTGACTAATTAGGTTTACAAAGTTGTGTAGGTGCAGCCTGTGTGACCCCATGGTGTGGTCCTAACTATGAAATGCCAGCAGTGGCTACTACTTATATTTAGAAATGTACTCTTGTTTAGAAAGGTGATTTGAACTAAGTGACTAAAACAAAAGTAGAGCATGTTAGTTAGGGAATTTGTTTAGCATGTGGAAGGTGAGTGGTACTCTTGTAGTATGTCTCCTTTGCTTACCTGTGAATTTCCTAGGTGGGAGCACTTTACTTTAAAGGAGCTGATTTAGGCAATGCCACTGCTGGCATTTCATAGTTAGAACCAAACCGTGGGGTTCCACCTTGGTGTCTGGTGGTTTGGATTGCTCACATTGGAGGTCTAATATGAAGAGAAAGATAACCCCTTTTCATGGAGATAAAAATAAGAAAATAGCTATTTTAGGCAGAAAGGAATTTTAACTACTCAGATTTATCATGGGGGGGGTGCACTGGACTCTGTTTATTGTTACATGCCACAAAACCAGTAACACCTCATTAGAAATGTGATTTGAACTTTGTGAGTAAAACAAGGGAAGCGTGTGCTAGTTTTGGAATTTGTTTAGAGTTTGGGGGGTAAGTGGTACTCCTGTAGCATGCCCCCTTTGATCACCTGTGAATTTCCTAGGTGGGAGCACTTTAAAGGAGCCAATTTAGGCCATGCACTCTATATAAAAGTAGCCACTGCAGGCATATTATGAGAACCAAATCTTGTGGTCCCACCTTGGCATCTGGTGGTTTGGCTTGTTCAGACTGTAGCTCTAATATGGGAAAAAGAGAACCCCTTTTCCATGGAGATAAAAGTAAGAAAATAGTCAATCTAGGCAGAAGAAATGTTAACTTCTCAGATTTACCATGCAGGATGTGAGTGTGCACTGGTCTCTGTTTGTTGTTACATGCCACAAAACCAGTGACACCCCTCATTAGAAATGTGATTTGAACTTCGTGAATAAACCATGGGTAGAGCGTGCTAGTTTTGGAATATGTCAGTACTTCTATAAAATTGGAATTATATTTATATACATTTTGTTGTTTTGATGGTTACTTTCCTAATAAATGTAGTAGCTTCTTTATTTAGCACCCAATCCCAGAGGCTCTGGGTGCTGTACATGATTGAATAAAAACAGGTAAACAAAAAAACAGTGTAACAGATCATCATAAATACAAACAACTTAAAAATGTGCAAATTTAGTAGCATAAATAACTCATAGCTAAAATCAGTGGGGCAAAATCAAATCAAAAAGCTTGGCTAAAAAGGTAGGTCTTTAGGCCCTTCTTAAAGACCCACTGAAGGAGCCTCCCTCAGAGATCTGGGGAGGAAGTTCCACAGGGATGAACCAGCCACCTCAAAAATGTGGTTCCCCCATGTCTTTAACCTGTCCCTGGGAATTGCTAGGAGGCTCACATCTGAGGAGTGAAGAGGGTGAGCTGGGCAGTAAGGAGACAGGAGCTGATTCAGATAACCCTGGCTTAACCCATTCAGGGCTTTGTAGGTCAGCAAACTGATCTTGAAGAAGAATCACCACTTCACTGGCAGCCAGTGCAGGTCACATAGGACCGGGGTCACATGACCTGACCTCAGAAGACCTGTCAGTAACCCGGCTGCTGTGTTGTGCACTAGTTGCAGGTGTCATAGTACCCCTCTGCTAACCCCCAGATAGAGAGCATTACAGTAATCGAATCTGGAAGTCACAGAGGCATGGATCAGTGACAGCAAATTTTCTGGCATGATCAAGGTTTTAATCTGGGAGATGTTATGAAGATGGCAAAAGCCATTTGGGACTACAGACAACAGCTTAGCCTCCAATGTCAGTCTTTCATCCAGAATGACACCTAGATTCTTCACCTTAGTAGAGGCCAATAGACTAGAGGAACCAAGCACCAGGACAGGTCTTTCCGCTGTGGCCCCACACCCTGCCATCGATTGGGTTCAGTCACCAGAACCTCCTTCTTGTCTGGGTTGAGCTGCAGCCAGCTCAAGGACATCCAGTCCTGGATCTCGACCAGGCATAAATTTAGTACATTGACCGGACCATGTGTTCTGGGTGCAAATGACAGATACAGCTGAGTATCATCTGCATAGCAGTGAAAGCCCAAGCTTATGATGATATTGCCCGGGGCAGCACATACACTGCAAACAGCACAGGTAAGAAGATCAAATCCTGA
The DNA here is from genome assembly GCA_016271365.2 of Neoceratodus forsteri. Taxonomy (NCBI): domain Eukaryota; kingdom Metazoa; phylum Chordata; order Ceratodontiformes; family Ceratodontidae; genus Neoceratodus; species Neoceratodus forsteri. The sequence continues at coordinate 1,166,567,381 of CM028129.1, read as the reverse complement.
GGTATGCCACAGAGCAGAGGCTTCAGGAGTGAGAAAAAAATTTCCTATCACCACCCTCAGCATCCTGCCACAGAGGAAGGATTCAAACCAACTGATGACCCTACCAATGAGTCCATAGTACTCCAGAAGGCAATCCAACAACAACCTATGGTCCACAATGTCAAATGCTGACGAGTGATAGAGTAGAACCAGAACTAACCATTCCCCTCTATCTCTGTACCTGCGGAAGTCATTATGCATCCTGACCAATGCAGTCTCAGTACTATGCCTGGATCTGAATCCAAACTGGAGTGACTCATAGATGTTAAAGACTGTGAGGTGGGCCTCGAGCTGCAGAGCCACTATCTTCCCAATTACCTTTCCTCGAGATGGAAGATTAGAGATGGGTTTAAAATTTGCCAAGCAGTCCGGGTCCAAAGATGTTTTTTTTTTTTTTAGAAGGGGTCTCACCAGTGCATCTTTCAATGCACCTGGAAAGGAAAATACAGGGATACCATGGCAATGAACTTCATATACCACAGCAATAAAAGTCACGTACCAACAGTGCATTAAGTCCTATGCTACCACTCTAATTACAGCACTTACCAAACCAATTACAGTAAGTACAGTACCACCCCAATGAACAAACTCTACCTAAATATAAGAAAACAAGCATTTTCAAATGCTGAATATTGTGTATGATGTGGTGGCAGGCACGCATTGTGAGATAAGTAATTTGAGTGGTTCCTGACTTCCTGGTGTCTGTAGGTCTGTCCCTGTACTGTAATTTAAAGTATCAGACTAACATACTTGTCCAGACAAAGTGTATGGGAACATTAGGCTTTGAGACGCATGTCAACCCCTTGTGGGGGAAGACTCCCAGGCAGGACACATGGTGTCATGTGCACACCAGAACACTGCTGTATTCCTCCCCATGCTATGACTAATGCTGCACACTGCAGTGCCTTTCCCCCAGCCAGGGCCCATTCAGCTGGCTCACTGAGCTTGCACCTGAACACAGGTCACTGGCACAGGAAGGCAAAGTGACCCCCACTGGGTCCACCGTCATCCCTGCAAACAATGTTACTTTATAACTGTTTTATAACAGTTTTGACCCAAAGTTTCAGCATAGCTTAAGACCCCCCCATCACAGGTATAATTTATAAAACACTGGACAAACCTCATTTCCCACCACAAGTGCAACAGTTCCCATCCTTGTATATAAAACATGTCTAACCCTGTTTGTTGCTCCAGTTTACATCCTGGTGCTGTCCAGTATGACAGGAAACTAAAGCAGTGGCTAAATGTATGCATTTGCTTTGTGGTTTGCTCAGAGTATTTACATCATGGGGGAAATGATGCCCTCAAAAATTCAATTTGTTGACGTATGGGAAGTGAACTTCCAACACTCATGTTCATTGTGTTGGAAGCCAGGAGGACTTTGAAATATTTAAGAAATAGGAAAGGGAACTCCAAGTGTGTGCTGATTGGGTCAGAGAAAGTTGCAGCAAATATCCCTTCCCCAGCACCTCAGCAGCAGCGCTCCAGCCACTTCGCGCTGTGTTAAAATCCAGCAGCATCGATTCCGTATACAAGGAAAGACGTCAGTAACATCTGGATCGCCCTCAGGCTTTCCATTCGGGATTCTTTAGTTTAGTTTAGTTTATTAGTCTAGGAATTAATACCTTTGAGCCAGGGGTCTTTTACAAAGGTTCCACATCACAAAGAACATTTAACAAAGCACAATACACATTACAGGTAAAACCAGACAGGAAAGTTACATCATAAATTTGCTATTAACAGTTTAAGGCAGTAACGTTTTAAGTTTCATAGAAAACAAGCTATAACAGGTTCAAGCGAGTAGACAATTTCGAGGTTAAGAAACTTCCAGGGAAGGGTAATCATTAAGGCGCCAAGGAGGCTAGAGAGAGGAAAGGTGGTGGCGGGAGAGTAAGTGAGAGGGACAGGAAAAGAGGGGTGAGTTTGGGTGGGAGACAGGAAGTAGTAGAGGTACCAGAGGTTCATTAGTCAGGAGGAAGAGGCCTCAGATGTGAGGATGGACATGAGGTAGTAGTCTTTATCTAGCGCAATCACAGTTGCTAGTGGTGGTGAGGTGGGCATAGAGCATGGATTTGAAAGCTTCAGCGAGGTTGAGGATAGAGTAGGTGGACTAAGCGCATTGAACCATGTACGGGACCCTGTATCGAAAGATCTTTGTCCTTGTGCAGTCCGGCATCTCGGAACCAGGAAAGGTTGGCGTTCAGATCTGGTGGAGGGTCGAGCCAGGATTCAGTCGGAGTAGGTTTTGAATACATAATGGAGTCAGTCCCAAGATAGATTTTTTGCCATTGTGCAGGTGAGATAAATAAGACGATCTGATAGGTTCAACCAGCCTGATTCATAGTACAGATCACACATGTGAGTCAGTCTTTGAGCCCCGTGAGGAGCCGGCAGGCCTTATTTAGAGTGATTGAGATACGCCTTAGAGCAGTGGGGGTAGCTGAGCCATAAATAATAAGGCCATAGTCAATGATTGAGATTATGGAACTCTGTATAGCTATTCTCAATGCCGCTTGATTTAGAAATTGACGGTTACGGAATACGAAAAATTCTTCTTGCATCAAAGGCGACTGTGGATCTGCCATCTCTAAACGAGGATTATGGTGACAGACAGTGAGTGATACTGCAAAATAAAATGAGGATTTATTTGAATGTGGAGTTACATGTAATAGTTTTCTCATGGAAATGCAGGGTCTGCATCATTCAATTTGGGTTTGTTTACATCAGTGATCTCGTCAGTGCTGTCTTCTCTGAATTGTGTGAAGGGTTTGTGTGCTTCGTGTATTCTATTCCTGCTGTTTGTATAGCGGTGGAGCACAAAGGCTCAGTTAGTTTGCGACTGACCCAGCCGCTTTTCTGAAATGACATAAGCCAGTGCTTGGTGTGGGGGGGAGGGGAGCTCTCCTCACTGAAGCAGAGCTTTCCCTTTCAACTGTATGCCACTGCATTTTCAACTGCTGTCATAGACAGCTGCAGCAGTGATTGAGGAACTGGGGCCACGCCTGCAAACACACTGACTGAATTGGAAGAGGGCTGCCACACCTCCGAAAACTCGGATGATGGCACTATGTTTCTTGCACATGCGTGCAAGCAACATAATGACTGCCAAACTTCAAAAAGCCAACAGTGTTTATCATTTCCTGATACCAGCATTCTAAAGTTTCCTAAGGTTCTGTCCAGCTATTTCCTCTCTGTCCTTATGGGAGAGAAGGCAGAGGAAAAGTGTCTTCACAGAAACTTGAGATGTTGTTTATGACCTCATTAGAAGCATTTTTGTTATAGCTGTGTATAAAGTCTAGTATGAATTACTTTTCTGTTAAGAATGTCTGTGTCAGTGGGGCAGCTAGCTTCTCCCTGAGTTCCTTTAGTATCCTTGGGTGTATACCATCTGTTCATTAGGCATGTGCGAAAAAAGAACTTCCGGAAGAGATTTTAAGTGAAAGTCTGTGAAAGTTTGGAAATCCATTTCTGAACTTTCACGGAAATTCCACCAGTCCTTCAGCCTATACACTATCTTGAAAAAAAAAGAAAAAAGAACAGCACAGTGCATGTCCAATTGCCTCAAAATTAGTAAAAGGCTTCCTTAGTTGCTTTTGGTCCCCCCTCCCCCACAATTACCCACCTGATGTGTATTTAAATTCCCCATCCCTATCCCCCATTTTGTAAAAAAAAAATGTCTCTAGTCTTAACCACCTTCCCTCCCTATCCCCGGGGCATTCCAACCAGAATGTATATATATTGTTTATTTGTTTTTCTATTTATTCCATGGTGGTCTAGTGGTCTCCCACTCCCACTGTCAGTCATCGATTGCACCCGAAATGTAAAAGATATATATATTCTTGGTGGCTAGGGTTCCCCCCCCACCCTCACACACAATCACCAGCCTGACAAGTATTGATTAAACCCCCGCATCCCCATCCCCTGTACTGTAAAAAAAATGTTCATCATCTCTTGCCTTAAAACCTCTCTTTCCCTATCCCAGGGGCATTCTGCCCAGCCAGAATATATATATATATATATATATTTTATTTTTAGATTCCTGACTTCCTGGTGGTCTAGTGCCTCCCCACCCAGCAGGTAGAGTCTCACCCTGCTCTCCCATCCTGAAATGGAGCGGGCCTCCAGCACAGCCCTCTACTCACCTCCACAGCTGGCAGCCCACTAAGAAGTGAATAAATTAATGAATGAATGAGTGCATGCGCATGCGCTCATTCATTCATTCACTTCTCAGTGGGCTACCAACCATGGAGGAGAGCAGAAGGCTGTGCTGATGGCCTGCACCATTTTGGGATAGGGGAGTAGGGTGGGACTCTACCTGCTGGGTGGGAGGGGGTGCCTAGACCACCAGGGATTTGGGAATAAATACATATATATATATATATATATATATATATATATATATATATTCTGGCTTATTATGCCCTGGGGATAGAGAAGGAGGGAAGGAGTATAAGACAACAAGTGACAATGAGAATCTTTTTTACAATATGGGGGATGGGGATATGAGGCTTCAGTGCTCGTTTGGCAGGTGATCTTGTGTGGGGGTATTCAAGGGAACCCTAGCCACCAAGGATATTGTTTTTAATTTCAGGCAATAGGTGACAGATGGCCTGGGGAGGGGATACCACTAGACCACCAGGGAATAAATAAAAAAAATAGTACATAATATGGGGGATAGGGCTGGGGGATTTAAATTCATGTGGGGCAAGTGATAGTGTGTGGGAGGCACCACTGAGCGGGGGTATTGACATCGAGGGTGATCTGGTTGAGGCAGAGACCGCTAGTGGTGTGGGGGGGTATTTAACACTTGGGGCCAGGTAGAACTAAATGAAATTTCACCCCAAACATGCAATGCTTTTCTGATCCGTCACAGGCTAAAGATTGTGAAATTCCGTGAAAATTGCCACATTTTGCAAAAGTTCCATTATGGCAGAAAGGGCAACTTTCACCCACGGCTACTGTTCATATATCTTTGTACACCTTCAGAGCTGCAAGTTCCTTCTGGACTCTTTCCTCTGAAAGTGGACTTATATCCAGCTCCCCTCAATATTCCTGCTACTCCATGGTGGTGGTGGTCAGTTCCCCCTCCCTCCACTATAAAGACTGAGTACCTGCTCAGGATGACAGCTTTTTTCTGGTCCTCTTCTGCTCAGTCTCCCCCTACTGCCCTTCTAATCCTCACTATCCCTCCCCTTGTTTTCCTCTTCTCACTTCTGTTTTATTCATATATGTACTTATTTGATAACCAGGTAAGTACACTGCTGAAAAGGATCACTTTCTCGAATGACCCAGGCTATCTAGATGGCACATACTATACCTGAGATTCAACATACAGTACTTAAGTAACAACACACAAATTGGAGGTGTTACCTATAGTTAGACAATTCAAAGAAAATAATCAGTACGTTAGGATCAACATACAAACAGAGGTAATACAAACAGTCTGACAATACATGCAAATGAAAACCAATGCAAGGGCATGCCATTGGTTATGATTCTGAAGAAAGTCAGACATGTTTTATCTAAAAAGAATAAACTCTACACTGACATTTGATCAGTGGTGGCAGCCTGTGGCCCATAGGCTGCATGCGGCCCCAGGCAGGATAAGCTGTGGCCCCCAAGAACATTTCTGCCTTTAAAAAAAAACAAGCATCAGAAAGAAAAACACTGCACCTATAAATCAGCCATTCTGCTATCGCTCCAATGCTCTTGCTACAGACGGCCATAATCTGCTGTAATTAGTTCATTGACACATCTCCAATTGCCAGTACACCTACAATGGTGTGTTAATTGGGTGTACTTGGCGAATTCAAATCACTAGTGTTGTGCGGTATCCCGTGAGGTGGTCGCATGAGGAAGGACACCATCCGTAATGGTGACTGCTTCCCAGCTCAATCCCTCCCAGTGATGGGAGGTTAGGGTGACCAGATGAGGGGGTGGATGAACTGGGCAACAGGAAGCCGCTATGTGTGCGTGGGGGGGGGAGTGAGCATGGCGAGCATGGGCTGGGAGGGGGCAGAGGGGCTGTAGGGGGTGGTGCTGCGTGGTGTTGGGGGTTGGCTAGTGGTTGGAGTGGGTGAGGTACCAGGTTCTGATCTGGGAACTGGTGCGATGTTATTGCATCTGGCCCGAACCTTTTTTTTAATGCTTTCACCCCCGACATGCACCCCTGGGTTGAGAATCCTTAATTAGAGGGTATGGGGGGGTCTACACCCCAGAAAGCATTAAAAAACTGTCCTGGTGCCATTGTCCTGTGCTTCGGGGTTGTCAGAGTGCCAAAAAATGTTTTTGGCACTCTGACTATGCGATAACGGTGATTGCCTTTAGGTGTTCACCGTTATCACTTAGACCCGTTTTGTGTAGTACAACCAAAGTAGAAGAACATCAAACTTTAAAGTACAGTTGAGCCGTAGAACAGTGCGGGAAGCAAAGCTGAAGCTGCACAATAACAATAGGTGACTGACATGAGGTACAGTGTTAACAAGTTGCTGCTGTGTTATCAAGAACATAAAGATCGCTGGGATTTTAATAGTCATTTCATGTATGTGAGCTGGGAGCTCAGTCATGCAATTGGGGGCTCTGGGAGAATGCTACTCACTCAGTGTTAAATGTCAGTGTTACTGAACCAGATCTGAATTTGGGTAAAACTAAATATAAGAGAAATTTTCATTGAGAGCTTTCAGAGTGCTGAACGCTATTGTGAGTGTTTGAATGATATAATAATGAAATGATAAAAAAATAAATGTATTTCTTGTTCACATGACCATGCCTCACCCCCTACCACTGAATTAAATTAATTGAATTAATTGACTACATAATGCAGGATTATTGTATCTAAATAGGCAGAAAGAATGTATAAAAGGGCAACTAAAAGCATTATTAACCAACTCCACAGCCACCACAACAGGACTGCAGTACACTACACAAAGGGGAAATAACCGACAAGTTTCTGACATGCTGCAGCACTAAGAGCTTTGCAGAGCTGAGTTCTCCAACAGCATCAAACACTAATGAAGTAAATAAATCCATTGTTCATCTACATTCTTTACAGGGTACTGTCCTACAAACTGTTGTTCATAAGATCAAGGCAGGTTCTAGGTCTTTTCAATTTCAGCTCCACTGTTTTGGAATAATTTACCTGACAACCTTCATGCTGCTTCCTCACTGTAAACTTTTAAAGTTAATTTTAACCAATATTTAATGTATGTTGATAATTGTGATTGTTTTTAGTAACGTATCAAGTTTAGTTTGTCCTTATTGTGTTTGTATTTTTTGTCAGGCTGGGCCTGAAAAGAGACTTGTTCCAGTGCCCTATCTCAGTTAACAAAATAAAAATGAAATGAAAATGAGATGAAATAATAAAAAGAGAAAGCTTGGGGATGAAGGCAGAACAGTGCAGGAGTGCTGGGAGTTTATTTTTTTGTTACTGAACGCATGTGAACAAACTTTCTCAGCCATGGGACATATAAAAAACTATAAAATAAACAGACTTACAGATGGTAATCTCTCAGCAGAGTTGAGATGCCCCTGCACCTGCCTTTCTCCAAACTTTAAAAAGCTCATGGAAAATATGGTCACTGAAAAGTCACATCGAAATGTAGTACTGTATTTAATACTGTGATATGTATAACTGTATTTATTACCATTTGTACTGTTTTAAACTTTTAATGGTATTACCAGTCGATTAAGTGAAGGTTTTATGTATTCAAATCTGTCACTTTTGATTAATTTTGTGGTGAAATTGGTCCTGTCCAGGTTGTACGTGGTCACGCGGCCCTTGAGGGGCTTTGAGGGCTGCACATGCAGCCCTCTGGTTATTTTAGGTTGCCCATCACTGCATTACATGCTTCATTCAGGTATTGATCTGATACTGCCCAGAAGGCACCAAATGTGTTTATTTTTTAAATACTTATGTTTAAAAAAATTGCATATATTTACTTAAAGAATTACAAATAAACACACAGTTTTTGTTGTTTACTGTAAATGTTTGCTGCGGTTTGTAGAAAAAACTTAGAAAGAATCAAGATAGCAGTTACTTACAAATGACTACCAAACTTAAAGCCAACTCTATTTGTACTTTCCTGATACCAGCATTCAAAAGTTTCCTAAGGTTCTGCCCAGTCCTTTCCTTCCTTTCTTATGTATGAGAGAGCAGATGAAATGTGACTTTGCAGGAGCTAGAGTTAGGGTTTATAACCTTATTAGAAGTATTTTTGTTGTTCCTGTTTTTAAAACCTAGTATGAATACACTTTATGTTAAAAATGTTGAAATGACTAGATACGGTTTTGATACTTACCCATGTAAGTAAAGTATCCTATAAGCTCTGTTCTTGCAAATTGATACATCACATGATCCTGGGACAGAGTATACAAAAGATCATGGAAGCCAGTAAGCAGACTGAGTTTGAACCCAACTGAAGCCTAGCAGTATAGATGTGCTGCAGAGAAGAACCCAACTCAATGCTTCTCACTGAACATAGATCAGCCTCAGGAAACCACACCTTACCCTAATTATCACCACATTGTCCTGTGATCACATTTCCCATCTGCAACAAATTCATCAGCCCCCGGTTTGCATTTGACTCTTCACCACCCCCACCAGATGCTCACTACCCCTAGGGATGTTCTGAAGTCACTTTAAACTAGATATCTCATATCTTTATGCTGAATGGGGCCTGCATTCTTCTATGTAATTGTAGTGATAGTATAATATGTTGATTATTGTTACTCCATTTTGTATGCTATTTCATGTAATGTATGTCATTTTATACTCCATTTTGTATTGTGTGACTCCATTTTACATGCTGCTTCATTTAATTGGTGTTTTGCTCTTTAGATAGCCTCATTATTATGTTTTGCTTCAGACAGTGTATTTTGCTGACTTGAAGGTCGCATATTATCAGGCAACCTGTTTTTGTAGTTTTGTTTAAACTTCTGCTTAGCTCATAGTGTTCTAGGCACCCGGCCAGTGTTTGGAGCACAGTGACCTAGCAGGTGTAGGGAATTCTGAGCAGTCCTTATCAGTGTGAATTTGCAGCATCCTGGGAGCCGGCCAGCTTCTAGAATGTGGGAAAACAACACTATGAGGGCTGCACGATTATTTTTAGCATAGAATAAGATATAAATGTAGCTTTCTCAATGCCTGGTTGGAAGCCTCTCCTGCAGGGTGGACGCATCGCTGTGGGGCCAGTTCCTGGTTCAAGAGACTCCTAGCCAGGCTGACAAGGGGGCTTCCCAGCCATTGGAAGAGGGCTTAGATGATGCTTTGTTGAATCGGTGATGTATAACCTTTTGTATTATATTTTGTTATAATAAAGCTTTGGCTTGCTGTACTTATTGTGCTGTTATTGTGTGCATGTGAGTGTGAATGGTAAATAGCTGCCTGGTTTGAGTTGGCAGAACAGTAATGATAAACAAATGCTACAAACTCTAGTTCAGTATGAAATCCCTAAAATTTTCTGGGTCTACTTTGCTGCATTGCAAAATTGAAAAGAACCTTGGACCTCAGTCCCAATGTACCTACTTACACCAGTACCCAGTTAGATTAGTGTTACATTTATAACGCATGTCAAGAGAATACTAGTCTATATAGCACTACAATGGACAGCGAGCAGGGATTTACAGCGTTTTCCATATGCATGACCCTGGTCATTGTCTGTGATGCTGCCCTGGACAAGGGCAGCAGAATCCAAGAGGCTGGCTGAGCTGCTTCCATGGCGAGGCGGGTTGGGGCATACAGCTGCTCGGTCAGGTGGCAGTGGAGACCAGGGTTCTAATCCTGGTCTCCAACCATTTTGTAGACATCGGGACTTGCATTTTTTTACAAGGGGCCATGGAAACAGTATTCAATAGCCCCACAAATTTTAACTTGCCATGATACACTCTACCTGGAGTGAGAATCCTTAAGTCTGTGTGGTGCCCCCCACAAAAATAAAAATAACAGCATTTTTGCCGCACTGTTCTTGCCGATGGCATTGTAGTCAGCTATGTTCTGACTCAGTGCCCTTACACCAACTATATGTTGTCCCCATATGGCTCTTCCATCCCTTCTACATGCGAAGGTCTGAAGATGTTTTATATTTAAATCAGAGCCTGGTAGCTAAAGTGGATGAGCTGGGAGCCTGAGTTACTGCCCACAAACCCAATATCATTTACTGTTGGAAATGTGCCTTAATTCTAGAATCTATAACTGACATATCCATATACAGGGATACTCTGTGTACAGATAAGATAGGAACAGACATGGAGAAGGTGTTGATCTCTATATCATGGACAGTCTTATTGTGTCCAAGGCAGTGGGGTATTTGCCTAATAATATGTAGACACTCAACAAGAAACTCCACCTCAACACCACCAAGGTTATACTAGTGGGCTGTATGTAAAACCACCAAAGGGATCTTGCGATTTTCATGCTATTATAGGTGCTCATGGCTGTACTATTGGTAGGATTAACCTTGAGACATTCCTGCTGTTTCACTGCAACCTCTACTAGTTAGGAAAGGTCTCCTCCAATTATATATATCCTCCCTTCAACTTAAACCTCTTCCAAATTATCACCCTACCCATGAGACGCAACCATACCATCAATGACCATCACCTTCTAGGCTGGATTCTTGTTAACTGTCCTGATATAATCTCAACTGCAGGTGTACTTTCAGACTGCTTCAGTGATTATTCCATCACCTCTGTGTCTGGAAAATTGTTATAAAAATTCCTTTCTGCAAATGGCAAGGCAATCTTATTTCTTTAGTGCTTTATCCCTAAAGGGCTCAGTGTGTAGTACAGTTTGAAATTTGTCAACACTTAAATAAATAAATTATAGTGAGAATAAAAGTGAAGAAAGTGATTAAAATAATAGAGAAGATTTCATAGATATCAAATTCACTTTAAACACTTATGATCACATCTCCCTCAAACAGACATTTATTTTCAGGAAAATATCTTCACAGACTAGTCCAAGATGGGATCACACCAACCTTATTTCTTCAGAGGCTGATGCATAGGAGTCCTCTGCCAGTGAATTTCTTAACATCTATAATAAGAACATACATTGTTAATGGATACCATTACTACTGGATCTCCAAGGAGATTATTAAATTGTTTTTGCAGAGAGATGCTGCTTCAGCCAGATTTAGAAAGAGTAGATCCTCTAAAGACAGTCAGTATTGCAGAAAACATCAGAATCAAAGTAAATTTGCAGTAGCTAAAATAAAAGTGGGCAACTACCACAGTTCCTGGGAGGAAAACAAACAATCCAGAAAATTCTGGTCAGTGGCTAAAAACCTGTTTGAAAGGGATTTTCAGGAGCAAATTATTGGGCTGGCAGTATAGCCTAGAGGTTAGAGGAATGAGGTGTGAATGAGCTTGATACATCCAGCAGACCAGACCTGAGTTTGATTCTCACAACCTTCACTTGTATACTGTGTGACTCCGAGTGAGTCACTTATTTATTTTTTTATTTATTTTATTTATTTAGCTTTTGTTGACCGGGTAAGTGCACTAGACAAATCCTGCCTATTTTCAGGCACGACCCGGGGGAGGGGGATACAGATGAATGCCAACTGACCTTGAACCAGATTAAGCTGTTGGTAGTATTTTTAGTGAATGAGGGAAATTTGGCCAGGACACCGGGGAAATTCCCCTACTCTTTGCGATAAGTGCCATGGAATCTTTAACATCCACCTGAACTAGCACCAATCCAGGCAGATGGGACCTCGGTTTAACGTCTCATCCGAAAGACGGCACCTCAGAAATGCAGCACCCTCTCATGCTGCATTACAGTGTCAATACTGGGATATTAACCCAAGTGCCAGATGTGGGAACTGAACCCACAGCCCTCTGATCTCCTGGCCTCAGAGGCGAGTGTGCTACCTACTGAGCCACTTAACAGCACAGTGCTCACAGGTTGCCCCTGAAAACAGTGTGCCTAGTGGGCCTTACCCGGTTACCAAAGACTAAAATAAATAAAAATAAAATCAAAAAAATTAATCAAATCCAGAACCCCTCTGGAGACCTTGTCACTTCTCTTCCACACATTGTAAATGTCTTTAACACCCAGCTTACTAACCTCATTTTCCTGACAAGCTCCAAAACTCCTTGGTGCCATCCACGGAGGTCACAACCCAAAACCTGACCTTCATGAGCTGCCAGTCTTAAACTTTCAACCCATCACTACATGTTGCTAGATCATCTACATATTGATACAAAAAAAGAATAAAATTATTCCAAATTTCTATTAATCAGATTATTTTAACAACATATTATATTGACATGAATAGACATGTATTAACACGAGGACCCTATTGCTATAATCTGTTCATGTTGATCAAATTCCAAGCTTTCATTTATGAAAAAGGATGTTTTAAGCTTAATAGTTCAAAAAATACAGCTTTCAAAATATAATTTCAAACATTATAGACTAGGATATAAAATTATTTGTGGAAATGTTTGGGAGATTTTAGTGTTTGTTCTGTTTAAGAATAAATATATTCTTTTCCAGTTTTCCTTTTCTTATACTCTGCTATCTCACCAGAAGTCTAGTGATGAGTAAGTCCTTTTCTTTATCAACTGTAAGCTTAAATTAGGGTAATTTAAAGCAGCAGTGCAATTAAGAGTTGTAATTTTGCTGCCACCTGTAATTTTAGTTTAGTGACATGCTGCTTAATGTCCATTTTAGGTTATTGTATCGGCTTCCTTGGTTTCTTTTATTATTTTTTATTATGTCAATACAAATTGTAACTAATTTGCAAGACCATGATTGTTTTCTTCCTGTGACTTCCCACAATGCAATGAAATAGAGGTTAGAGCATAGCCTGTGTGTTTGTGACTGCTAGGTGGGAAAATGCAATCAGTCAGGCAATCAGTGCGCCCAAGGACTGTGTTTCTCGAATTCAAATCCCTCTTTTTTGTTTGTTTGTTTTATATATAAGCACTGACCATCTTGTAGCAATACAAAATAGCAATAGGAAATTATATTTTTAAACAGGCTGTTTTCTTTCTTTACTTTTTGTTCAAAATAACTCTGTTTTTAAGTAAAATAGCCAATCTGCCACCTGATTTGATGGCAGCCGGCATTCTGGTTCCAAGTCTTTAGTTCCATGTTCAGGAGAATCTGTCACAGTAAGGGGCATAAGCATGTGCCGAACAGTGGTCTCATCGGCAGTCAGATATTCTGATTTAGTTTGAGCCAATGATTTTGTAGAAACTGTCTCAAGAACATGAGGCACTTTTATGTTACATTCTCACAACTGTATAATACCTGTTTGTGATTGAAACTGCCTTGTATTGGGACAGTTCTTGGGTGCCTGCAGTTACGTCAATGATGCTGTCATCATGGCAACTTGGGCTGCACCACATTTAGTGGATTTACATAGCACATTTCCCTGTCTGCTTCTGCATACACTGAGAGACAGTGGTGTTGAGACTGGTAAAACAGTTGGTTAGAACTGGTAAAATGAGTAAAAAAAATCAATTCTTCTTCTCAAGCAATCTAACTGCTGGCAAAATTCCTAGATTATTATACTCTTGGTTCAGCATGGTTGTCATAAGATGGATTTCCCCTTAATGAACTCAACCAGTTCCATGACAACTGCTATGGCAACTATATCAATGTTGCTGCTGTCATGCACTAAGTAAACCCACTAAATGTGGATAATTTTTAAGGGGGTGTTACTTGTGTTCGCTGTGCTCGCAAGTGCAGTGAACACTTTGGTATCAGACTGCCTTTTGAGGGGCATGGACACTGTCCGCCCAATGCAGAGCAGTGTTGCAGAGGCATGACAGTGCCACACCAATCAGCACCCAGGCTGACTATGATGGAGTCTCTGGCTTGTTGGGCAGGGACAGTCACCAACTTCAAAAGAAGTTGCCATCCCTTTGATCTGCATCCCTCAGCAAGCCAGGTTGATCTGTCATGGTCAGCCTACAATGCATGGAATGTGTGCCTGCTTGTCCATTGATATCTGTTGCTGGCAGCCCTAACTGTCCCCCAATGCTCCCCTCCCTGTCAGCGCCCCCCCCACACACACACAGTAGTGACACTAGGGGTGCTCAATCTCCCAGTGTCTTTCTGTAAAGTAAACTGTCCTTCTTCATGTCATGTTTTTTTATCTCCCTGATGCTCCTCTCCCTGTCAGCCCCAACCCACACACAAACAGTAGTGATACTGGGGGTGCTTAATCCACCAGTGTCTTTCTGTAAAATAAAGAAAACTGTCCCTCTTCATGTCATATTTTTTATCCCCCTGAAAATAAGAAAAACATCCACTGGTGTCTGTTGTGCCCCTTCAGACATAACTCACTGACACTGGAGGTGCCCAATCCCCCCAGTGTCCTTGATTATACAATATACCTCCCAGTGACACTGTGGGTGCCCAATCCCCCAATGTCCTCCAGTGATAAAAAGAACTGCCCTGAAATAAAGGAAATTGTCCCTTGTCATTTTTCTTTTTAATCTGAAAAAAAGAAAGTTGTTTATCATTGTGTACTGTGCTGTTACCCACCCCCACCAACCCTCCCACTCAGGACTCACCCCCCCCACCACATACTTACCCACTGGAGGTCTGTTGCCATACTCTTCTCTGGACCATAGACAAATTTTCATTCTTCAAAGCCCAACTGTGAACTGAGGTAAGCGCTTCAAAGTATTTCAATGGGGTTTTCGGTTTCAATGTATTTCAATTGGGGTTTTCAACTTAGTGGCACAACTTGGCCATTTTTTAGTATTTTTGCTCCAAGTTTTCAACATACCTTTTTTGGGACCCCACCTCATAAACAACTAAGTGACACTAGGCAGTTCTGTTCCAAAGGGTGATTTTACCGTCCCTGCTCAAAATCACCTTTCGGGCAGAAGTAGAAATTTTTTTTCCACCTTTGTTCATGAGGTGGGGTCATAAGATGGCTATGTTAAAAATTTGGTGTTAAAATATAAAAATTAAAAAAAATGAAGTTATGAGCCTGCATTGAAATTTACAGACACACAGGCTTGTAACTTTGGCAGTTTTCAATATTTTTACCCCAAATTTTCAACATAACCATTTCTTCACAGCACCTCATGAATGTGTCAGCTGTCATTTTTCAGATCGTGGCCAAAATGGGTTTTTTTTTGCATCACATAAGGTGATTTTGCAGTGGCTGCACAAAATCTTTCGGACAGGAGTTGAAAATTGTCTCTGAATTTGTTCATGAGGTATGGTAATAAGAAGGCTATGTTGAAAATGAGGCCCAAAATATTAACAAACAATACAGTAATACAGTGTATGGTAGAATGTTATTATGGATAGAAATCCATAACTAGAATGGAGTTGTTATGCTGAAGCAGCTATGTCATCACAGCTGTTATGCTGCACTAGCTATGTCACTACTGAAGCATAACAACTTGGAATGCTGCCACATAGTTGCTTTCCTCAATCCAGTTAAGCTGGAATTTGCATTTTTTTTTTACTTGAACTTGCAGAAACATCTGCAGCACGTTGTGTCAGTTAAAGAAAAAGAAAATGTTAAAATTTCTATTCTCTGTTGTCTTCTCCAGCTGGCTTTGTGTGATTTTCTATGCTGTGACTGCCCATACACTATAAAAGATTATGTATGAGCAGTCATACACAAACAAGGAAATTCTTGTATCTTGAGGTTACCTTGGAAACAGAGTACCTCTCGAGCTGTGCTCTAGAGGTCATCTGTTACCAAGGAATCCTCTCAATACAAGAATACCCTTGTTATGTATGACTGATCATACACAATCCTCTATGTTATGAGCCTGCATTGAAATTTGCAAAAACAGGCTCATAACTTTGGCAATTTTCAATATTTTGACCCCAAATTTTCAGCATAGCCATTTCTTCATGGCACCTCAGGAATGTGACAGCTGTCATTTTTCAGATCTTGGCCATAATGTGTTTTTTCATCCAGACAGGTGATTCTGCATTCACTGCATAAAATCATCTTTCGGACAGGAGCTGAAAGTTTACTCTGCACTTGCTCATGAGGTGGGGTCATAAGAATGTTATGTTGAAAATTTGCACCACAGATATTAACAAACAAGACAGTTACTCTGCCCAACATCATCACTTCTACTTTGCATTCTTAAATGTTAATAAAATGGTTCCTTCACTGAAGTACTTTTCAGACACACACCCTATGGCACCAGTGCACACAGTGAACATTCAGCATTGACAAATGTTTGTTTTTAGATAGTGCAATAAAATGCTTTTTGTATCATTTCCTAACACTGGATGACTGGTGTGTCCTTCACATGTAGTTGAGATTTCTCTGTTTTGTTCCTGCAAAGCATTTGTAGTGTAAGAAATAAGAAAAAATGGAAAGGAGAAGGTATTATGATGATAATCTGAGGGAAGAATGCACCAAAATGTTGTAGACAGGGTTATATAAGACTAAAAGATAGCTAAATACGAGGTTTTATTAGAGAACCCCATCAAAGTAATGAGTTCCACCCCAAGAATAAGAGGATGAAAAGGGTGAAGAATAAGAGCCAGGGCAGGTAGAATTATAGCCACAGTAAGAGGCTAAGTGGATACTGAGAAGCAGAGAAACAAAATGACTATAATAAACCTGTCTTATTGCAAATTAACTTAATAACAGGGGGGTTATTATTCATTCACTCATCTAATAAAAGTCCATGTCTTACAAATAAAAATGTATCTATATAGATTTTTCAGAAACCTCTGTTTAAAATCATATTTTGTCAGCATCCAATCACTGAATGAAGCACAAGCAACAATCATAAAGTGACTGACTTTAAGAGAAAAATTGTAGTTCTTCCCCAAAGCAATTAAAGAACATCAGTGACACCCTGTAGCAATCTTGACCTCAAGAAGGTGGATCAACTAATACAGAAGTCTCATCCTCCATGTAAATATAAAATCACAAGGGATATTATGCATTTAATCACTTATTTAACAACAGTGACTATGTAATGAGGTCAGCTGAAAATGGTTGTATGGGTCAACAAAAAATAAATTGCAGATAATTCAGTCTTTTATAAAAATCAGTATGATAATTCAGTCACTGGGGGCTGTTGAAGACCTGGAGTGACAAATCTCTGCACACACTAGAAATGCTGCACTTCAGCAGAAAGGGTTCAAGGGTTCTTCAGGGAAAACTGAGAGTACATAACTGGGGGCCTGAATTTAAACTGACAGGGAGAGCAGAATGGGCCTTTGGGACCAGAGTCTCTGGAAAGGGACCAACAGGCATCCCCCAATCTCGGCAGGTTGAACCGAGAGTAAGGTTTGGGAATTCAGGGCCATAAAATAGCAAAGAGCAGTGGAGGTATGGAGTACAGGTGGAGTCACATAATATTGATGCTCACAAAGAAATGCTAACAGGGAAACTAAGGGAGTAAAAAGGAAGCAAAGGGTTAGAACAGGGAGCAGACAATAGAGAAGCAGAAGGAGGACAGTGGGGCCAAGGGAGAGAGAGAGAGAAAGCCTCAGATTCATGGTGAAGGATGGTATCCCTGAATACACAAAATCTCGATAACAAGATGGATAACCTGCAGGCATTGTTGGCAGAGATGAGGGTGGACATTGTGGCTGTTACTGAAACCTGGGCTACTCCTAACCGTGACAGGGACCTCTTGATTCCTGGATATAAACTATATAGAAGGGATAGGGGAGAAGCAGTATATATATGGGAAGGAATAACATGCATGACTGAGTAGTCAGAAGAGGGGAAGGCAGAGGAGCTGTGGGTGCAGTTACAATCCACTGAGGGGAAGAAGTTAAGACTGGGGCTGGTTTACATACCACCTAACCAGGAGGAGGAAAAGGACAGGGAATCAGGTTGTGTGATAAGGGTGGCTACGGGGAAGTGGAAGTGGTAACTGTGGGGGATTTTAACCTGCCTAAGGCAGACTGCATGATCCCCACCACAACCTGTGCCAGTAGTCAGGTAATCCTAGATATGGTGCAGAGTGTATTCCTGACCCACGGTGTCATAATACCCACTAGGGTGTGAGTAATTCTTGACATGGTAGTGACAAAGGGGACTATGTCCTGGACCTCCAGATTGAGAAGCCTTTGGGTAGGAGTGACCATCATACAGTGTGGTTGAGGTTGGACATGAGAAGGGGTAAGGTACCCACAAAGACCAAGGTCCTAGACTTCAGAAAGGTGGACTTCAGAAAGATGGGAGAGCTGCTAAAGGGTCATCTGGATGGCATCAGAGTAGAGATGGGGGGGTGGATCAAAAGTGGTTCATCATTAAGGAGGAAATAGAGGCAGCCACAAAGCAGTGTGTTAGGCTAAAGGGGAACATTTAAGAGCCAAAGCATAAAGCCAGTTTAGCTGTGAGGTAGCCCAAGCAGTCAGAGAAAAAAGGAGTGCCTAGAGGAAGTTTAGGAGAATCCAGAGCTAGGAGGACAGAAAGGGTACACAAGGAAGGCTAGTGATGCAGAAAAAGTAGTTCAGCAGGCTAAAGCTCGGAAAGAACTGCACCTAGCAGAAGGAAATAAAAAAGGAAAAACATCTTTTTAACTACATCAGCAAGAAAAGAGATAAAAAATATGGCTTTCTGAGGCTCAAGAATGAAGAGGGGTGAGTGGAAGATAATGGGGACAAGGCAGAGACACTGAATGAGTACTTCTATTCATTCTTTATAAAAGAGATTGATGGCCCCATGTTGCAGGATGGAGGAGGGAAGGGGCATTGGGCACAGATGGAATAATAGGGGATAAAAGGGTAAAGAAAGGTTTATTAGCCTTGAGGGAAGACAAATCCCCAGGGCCAAATGGCATCCATCAAAGTGCTCTGAGGAAACAATAACAGAGGAACATTCAGCCCTCTGACTCAGCTTTTCTATAATTAACTCAAATCAGGGATCATATCTCTGGACTGGAGAATGGGACATTGGTGCCGCTTCATAAAAGTGGACCTAGGGATGACCGGGGCAAGTGCAGCCCAGTCAGCCTGACCTCAGTCATGTGCAAGCTCATGAAAGCCATACTTAGAGAGTGTGATAAGAAACATGGAAGAAAACAGCATCCAGAATAAGTGGCAATAAGGGTTCATGGCTAGGAGACCATGCAAAACAAACATGATCAATTTCTTTAACTGGGTCACAAACACATTGGGTAATGGCCAAGCAGTGGATATCCTGTACTTGGACTTCATCAAAGCTTTTAATTCTGTGCCAGATAAGAGATTGATCAAAAAGCTGGAGTATCTGGGGGATGTAGAGAAACTTATTGGATGGGCAGCTAGCTGACTGAAATGTAGGATCCAGGGGGTGGTGGTGGGTCAGAGTTCTCTGGTGCTAGAGATGTAACCAGCTGGGTCCTAGAGCACATGGTGTTTGGGCCAGTGTTATTTAATGTCTTCATCAATGACACTGGAGAAGGTATAAAGAGCAAGATTTGCTTGCTCATGGACGACAGGCTCTGCGGAAGGGTGGATGCAATGGAAAGGGTACGGGACCTAAAAGGAGATTCTGATAAAGCTCAAGAGATTGTTCAGAACTTGGCAACTTGGCATTAATGTTAAAACATGTAAGGTTATGCACATTGGAGTCAAAATCCCAAAGAAGGAGTACAACTTGGCTGGGATCCTGGTAACCAGATCTGAGGAAGAAAAAGGCCTGTGGGTGTTGCTCACTAGTGACTGGAAGCACTCCTCACAATGCAGGAAGGCAGCAACAAAAGCTAACAGAATGTTGGGCTTCATTGCCAGGGGGATCAGCAGCAGGTGAGAGGTAATCATACTGCCATTATACAGGTCACTGGTGCAGCCACACCTGGCGTATAGTGTGCAGTACTGGCATGCCTACCTAAAGAAGGACATTAACCTACTGGAGTCGGTCCATAGAAGGGTGACAAAGATGGTTAAAGGTAAGCAGGGAAGGACATACAAGGAGAGGCCTGAAACCCTGAACATATACTCCTTGGAGGAGAGGAGAGGAGAGCATTTTAAAGGTTTAAATAGAGCAGACAAAGAGTGTATTTTCAGGCTCAGTGGAAATAAAAACACAAGGGTAATTACCTTAAGCTAGAGTGGGGAGGTTCAGAAAGGAGATTAAGAGGCATTTCTTTATGGAGAGGGTGGTGGCAGGTGGAATGGTCTTCCTGAGGAAGTTTTATCACTTGAAACAGTGGAAGGCTTCAAAAATGGATGAGACAAGGTAAAAGGCATAGTAATGGCCAAAAGGGGTATGGCTGGAATGGAGGGGGTAAAAACGGAAGAGTGTTAGAGTCCCTGGCTGCAATTTGGGACTCTGCAATATGAGCAGACTCAATAGACAGCAAGGCCTTTCTCTGCTGGCACCTTCCATATATTCATATGTTTGCATATTTTACTGTAAATTGATCAAGGATCAATTGATTAGATAGAAATTGGAATAACTGACTTAATCAACAATGGCCAGCTCATGGATTACAAAGCAAGAATTGGGGTTTCTCATGGCAAGGCATCCAGGTACTGTAGACCAACATGATACCTCATTTCAAATATTCACAAATCCATCTGGAAGGACAATTGTGGCAGGAAGTGGCTCCCTGCTGGAGTCTCTCTCATAGTACATTGATCATTGAATTAAAAAAATGCTACTGATCACACATCATTTTTAGACTATATCAGGCAGTATTTAATTGTGTTAAAAAATCATCATCTAGATTTCATACTGGGGTTTATACTGCGGTCTGTCTGGAAACTGGAGGCAAAAATGCCCATTATAGTCTCAATCTCTACTCCCCTAACAACAATGTTGAGGATCCAATTGTCTAGTCTGTTTTTAAATGTAATTTTGTTCTCACTAACAATGATATCAAATGGTAGTTTATTCCAAGCTGTTATCATCACCCTTTGTGAGAAATATGGCCCTCTTTTATTTGTATTGTACTTAGACACTCTAAGTGTATTCAGCATACACATAAGGAGCCAGAAGAATTGTGGGTCACCCTGGAAACAGGAAATGAGACAGCCATATGTACTGGGGTTGTCTACAGGCCTCCAGACCAGGGGGAGGACATAGACACATTACTGTTAGAAGATATACAAAACATGACAGCTAAGGGTGAGGTTCTGGCAATGCGAGACTTCAACATGCCAGATACAGATTGGTCATACCAGCAGGAACATCTGCCAGAACTAGACACATAGTGGATTCCCTGCAGGGGGAGGGATTTAAACAACTGGTACAACAACCCACAAGAGATAGGGATATCCTAGATCTAGTACTGATTAATGGAAAGGATCACAGATCTCCAGGTAGAAGGTCACCTGGGGGCCAGTGACCATCACATGGTATGGTTCAAATTGGCCACTACAACTAAATCATCCCATTCCAAGACAAAAAAATTGGGACTTCAGAGGAGCTGACTTTGATAACATGGCCAACAGAGTTAAGATAGCCCTGGCAAGAAAAATACAGGTGAGGGGGTATAGGCAAAGTGGGAAAGTATTAAGGATGCAACACTTGAAGCAACATCCCATTGTGTTACAGAGAAAAGGAACTGCAAAAGAAGAAGGAAACCATGTTGGTTCTCAAAAACAGTAGCAGAAAAGATCAGAGCCAAAAGGTTGGCCTTCAGGAAACATAAGGGAACACACTGGGATGAAGATAGGGAGGCATGCCAAACTTCCCTAAGGGAAGCAGGGAAGGCAGGCAAAGGCCCAAACCAAGGAAACACTAGCACAAACAGTAAAAGAAGGTGAAAAGACTTTCTATAGCTACATTAGTGAAAGAAGAAAGTCCAGAGGCGGTATTACTAAGATCAAAGGGGATAAGGGGGCATGTGAGGAGGAGATCTATGTAAAAGTCTATCCTAAATAGACACTTCTGCTCAGTATTTACTGAGGAGAAGGTTGGGCTGGGCCCTCAGCTCAGCACCATGGACACAGGGGGGAGGGAGGTGTGCACTAGTTCCTTCACAAAAGAAAGGGTCCCACAAGAGCTCACTAAGCTCAGGGTGGACAAGGCAATGGGACCCAATGGCATACGTCCCAGGGTAATAAAAGCATGAAGGGTGGAACTAGCAAAGCCATTATCAGAACTGTTTAGTGAGTCTCTGAGCACAGAAGAGGTCCCAGAAGACTGGAGAAGGGCTCATGTGATCCTGCTCCACAACAATGGTAGCAGAGTGGAGGCAGGAAACTACAGACCCATCAGTCTTACCTCAGCAGTGGGCAAGATTATGGAGGCACTCCTTAAAGAAAGGATAATGCAACACTTGGAATTCAGAGGAGTACATGATCCAAGACAGCATGGGTTTACAACAGGAAAGTCCTGTCAAACTAATCTCATAGATTTCTTTGACTGGGTAGCCAGAGTGGTGGACCAAGGGGGAGCAGTTGATGTTGCCTACTTTGACTTTAGCAAAGCTTTCAGTACTGCTCCACACAGAAGATTGATTAAAAATCTGGGTAGGCTCAGGATGGGTCAGAAGTTGGTCAACTGGGTGGCAAACAGGTTGATGGGCAGAAAACTGAGAGTGGTGGTAAATGGTATACAGTCAGAAGAGTGGGGTACCTCAAGATCAGTCCTGGGGCCAGTCATCTTCAATATCTTCATCAGCGACATTGCAGATAGACTGGGGGGGGGTAAGGTTTGTCTGTTTGTAGATGACACCAAGATCTGCAACGGAGTAGATGATCCAGATGGGGTGGGCAGAATGAGAAGAGATCTGGATAAACTGGCAAAATGGTCAGAAGAGTGGCAACTGGGGTGTAATGCAAAGAAGTACAAGATCATGCACATAGGGGAGAAAAACCCTGAAACCAACTATATGTTGGGAGGGGAGTTGCTGGCAGTCACAAGGGAAGAGACTTGGGCCTCATCATCATCATCACAGATGACCTGAAATCATCCAAGCAGACCACTAAAGCAGTAGGTAAGGCTAGGGGGATGTTGGGGTGTATTAGTAGAGGTATAACATGTCGTAAGAGGGAGGTAATAATCCCTCTTTACAAGACACTAGTTTGCCACCATCTGGAGTACTTCATGCAGTACTGGAGGCCAAACCTTCACAAGCACATTAACCAAATTGAGGCAGTCCAGAGAAGGGCAACCAAAATGGTGCAGGGACTGCATCAGAAAACATATGAGGACAGATTAACAGAACTCAATATGTATACCCTAGAGCAAAGGAGGAAGGGAGGTGATATGATTGAAACATTCAAACACCTTAAGGGCATTAACAAGGTGAAAGAGTCTATAAGAAAAATAGCAGGACAAGAGAACACAGCATAAGATTAAAGGGAGGCCAATTAAGGGGTAATGTGAGGAAGTTCTTTTTCACAGAAAGGATGGTGGATGCAATGAATGGCCTACCTCAGGAAGTGGTGGATATGAATACAGTGCAGGGCTTCAAACAGGGATGGGATAGGCATAAGGAAGCAATACAGATAAGTATGAATAGATAGGCCATTGACAGAGCAAATGCCGATGGCACATTTATAAAGTAGGAAAAGAAATGGGCAGACTAGATGCCATCACCTTCTATGTTTCTATGTTTCTACATTTGTAATTGCAGTGGATGCCCCCTAGTTTCCATTGTGTCCTGTCTGTAGGTGAAGCCCATCTCCACGAATAACTGCAGATTGTTAATGACATCAAATAAGATTAATAGTGTAGGTACCCCCTCTTCCGTCTCACTTCCAGGGACACCAAATTCAGTGTTTCCAACCTGTTATGATATTCTTTATATTCTTTAACCCATTTATTTGTCTGGTGAATTTTCTCTGAATTTTCTCCATATGTGCAATGTCAGTTTTATTTGAGGGGGCCCAGCATTTGTGCTTTAATGAAAATATGAAAACTATATACAAATATTTCTCATGAGGAGACTTGGATACAAAGGCCACCTATCTGAGGCAAAGAGAATATGAACTGCCACCAAAAAAGATCATCCTTGAAGTAGTAAGGTTGGTTCTGGAATCAAAATTAATGTACTATAATTTAATGGATCCTATAATGCACAAATTCATGGTACAGCATTGAACTCCACATTTGTTCCCAACATTTGGCAAATTAGTTGGCAAATTAGTTTGTCAGGAGATGGAAGAAAACATATAAATTTAATCAGAATAACATCATTTTGGAATACACAACACTTTGTATCAGATATATAGATGATGTAGTACTCATTTGGCATGGAAATCAGACCTTACTGGATGAATTTTTAAAGTACATAATTTCCACTAATCCTAACTTAAATTCACTGGTACAATGAACAATATGGAAGTGCTCTTTTTGGATATGTATATCTATGTGGAAATGGTTAAATTAAACCAAGTATCTAAAGAAAACAAACTGACAGAAATGTGCTCCTGTAGGCTAACAGCAGTCACTCCAAACAATAATAGAAAATACACTTACAAGACAGTTCCTATGAATTATGTGTGGTTTTCCATGAAACTATAATTTGAAAATCAAACAAGTGTAATGACTAAGAGGTTTAGCAATATATCCTTTACAAAAGCATGTAATGCCCTAATAACAAAGCTGTTAGAGAATCATAAGAATTGTTCAAGCTAGAAGACATTCTGATTACAGTGATTTGCCATTTCTCAATGGTAATAACCACATGTTTGTTTACTACTACAGTACTCATCCAGGGCCCTTTTCAATGTGTCCTTAGTTTTACAGTAAACTGTTTCTTATGGTAGTTTGTTCCATTCATTAACTATTATTTGTGAAAACCACATGCCTCACTTGTTAGTCTTGTATTTCTCACTCTTTGATTATTATGTGTTCTTTTTCCATAAACCATTATTTTCCTTTTTTGGCCTAAGCAATTCCATAGGTCGCTATCTCAAAAAGCTTTATAAATCAGGCTCAGATTACCTCTAATTCTTCTATATTCAATTGTATATCACTTTAGTTAGTTTAATTTTTGATCATGTGAAAGTTCCTTTAGTCCTATCACTAATTTAGTAGCCTTTCGTTGTATCCCCTCTATTTTCATAGGAGTCCCTTTACTTAGTGGTCCCAGAATTGGTAACAGTATTCCATGTATGATCTCACCAACACACCATAAAGTGTCATGGGTACTTGTTGGTCCCTACTAGCTACATTCCCCTTAATGTAACCTAAGATCTTATGGTATGTTTTTTTCACTATCTCATTACTATGGCAGTCAAGTATTAACTCTACATTTGCCAAAACTCCCAGATCTTTTTCAGAATAAGTAATCTTGATTTCTTCGTCTAACAGCTTATAATTTGCCTTTCTATTTTTGCTGCCAATATGTAAAACTGTATATTTCCACACATTAAAATCCAGTTTATGCACTAACTCCCATGCCTCTAGATTTTTTAAGTCTTCCTTTAAGGCACTAATTGCTGCTTCTCTGTCAACTGCTATGCCCACCTTCATATCATTGGCAAATTTTGCCATCCAAGTTCCTTTACTACACCTCATTGATGGCACATAAATGTTAAATAATGTGTCCCAGCACAGACCCCTGAGACACCCCACTACTAACTTCCCCCAATTCTGACATGTAGCCTCTTAAATGCCACTTTCTGTTTCCTGTTGCTCAGCCAGGATTCCAAGCACCCAGCTAGTCTAGTATTAATACCCAATTCCAATAGTTTCTGTATCAATTTATAATGCAGCACACTATGTAATTCATTCGCTCAAATCCACTCACTGTTCTGATGGGACCCATAATCCCCTGATGTCCTGAGCATTTCTGAATCCTGATCGTCCTCTAAGGTCCCCAACTCCTGCTTTGCTCTTCCTGATTTCAACCTTTTCTGCCAAGACCAAGGTAAACAGTGTGGTGGAGTAGCCCTGTATGTTTGCCAGTCCCTTTCGTGCTCCATTACTTTCAATGAAACAGTCTCTTCCTCCCATGAACTTCTTGTTGTTAAACTCACCCTTCCATCCACTCTCCCAGTTAATATAGGTGCATTGCACACATCCCCCAGACTCTCCTGTCTCCCTGGTCACTTGTGTAGAGTCGATTGCCACCCATGCTGCCTCTGGAGATCTCATCCTCCTATGGGATTTCAACTTAGATTGGTTCTCCACCACATCCAAGACTACTCTACACAAAACTGAGTCACTGAACCTATCCCAGCTGATAACTGAACCCACCCATCACAACCCATGCTCTCAGTATCACTCCCTCTTAGACTGGATGCTCTCCTTCCATTCCCACTGTATCTTCACTGCAGGCACCTTTTCAGGAAATTTCAGTGATCACTGCCTGACCTACTGCATTAGGTAGGTATGTCCCCAACACGCAGCCCCCAGATACATCTGGTATCGCCCCCACAGAGAACTCAACATGAGTGGCCTCCTCTGCAACCTTGCTGATGTGGACTGGCCCCCAGTTTTCTCCACCACTGACACTGACTCAGCCCTCAGTCACTTCTCTAGCTCCCTCAGGTGGATCTGGAACACCCATGCCCCCCTCAAAAAAGCTTGGGTCAAATAGTCTCATTAACCCTACATTGCTGCTGACCTCATAGCCCCGTGCAAGCCCAGGGACAGTGCCTGAGCTCATTTTAAATCCTCCCAGTCCCAGTCTAGCCTGCAGCAGGACAAATCACTTACCTGTAGGAACTTTAGTACCAAGGTAATCCATAAGGCCAAGGCCGAGTACTTCAAGCTCCACTTGCAATCCACCCATAATTCTCTTTCTGGATTCTGGAACATCTTACACTTTCTTCTTGACCTCAGCACCCAGTCCACCCCACCAGTCTTTACTGTGGATGGATCACCAGTCCCAGATCCCTCTTTAGTTGTGGCCATTTTTAACAACTTTTTCACAACATGTGTTCTCCCAGCTGATCCTCCATTTGCCCCTGCTGCCCTTTCAACTCATCTTCGCTCAGAGGCTACCATTTCCCACCATCTCCCCTCAGAAAGTTTACTGTGCTTGTATGTCTCTTAATCCTGCTAAGTCTAGCCCAGATGGCCTTGACCCCAAGTATCTACTCATCTCTGCTCCTGCTATTGTCCTCCCCCTCTTGTACCTTCTAAACCTCTCCTTCTCCTCCTCCAGCACTGTCCCCCTGGCATAGAAGTTTGCAAATGTTCTGCCCCTACCCAAAGGTGGAGACTCTTCTTCCCCCAGAAACTACCAGCCAATATCTCTCCTCCCCTACCTAGCAAAGCTCCAAGAGTCCATTGTCTACTCCAGACTTGCTGATTTCCTAACTTCCTCTGATACTGTCTTCCCCATCCAATCTAGGTTAAGAAATTGTCACTCCACTACATCTTCCCTATTATGGATGACTGACTTCATCATCTAGGGTATGGAACATGGTCATATCACTACCGCCATCTTCATAGACATTTACTCCTATACAAGTTACACTCTGTAGGTTTAGCTGCCCTGCTATAAAATGGTTCAGCTCCTACCTCATGTGTAGACTGCAATCAGTTCAGGTGGGTAATGTCCTATCGCCCCCACTCCAGATCATTGTTGGAGTACCACAAGGATTAGTTCTTGGCCTAATCCTCTTTCCTTTCTTTGTTCATTAGTGAACGTCCCTCCATATGCTCTACCTGATGCATGTACATGTATGCAGATGATACTGTCATCTTTACCTCCGGCCCTTCTACGTCTGATGTCCTTGCCCCTCTCCAGTAAGATTTACTCAACATGTTAAAATGGTTTCATGCCCATCAACTCAGGGTAAATTCTGAAAAAAACTATCTTGGTGACCTTCAGCACCAGGCAAAAACTGACCAGGCTACCCACTCTGCCAGTTTTCACCTCCTTGGAAGGTGCCCCACCAATGTGGTCCATACTTTCAAATACCTTGGGGTCTTGCTCAACTCTAATCTTGCCTTCCCATCTCATGCAGCCACCATTCACTCCCTCAGTCCCAAGCTTGGAGCACTATACCATAGTACAAACTGCCTCTCCTTCCATATCTGGCAGAATTGCTAACAAAAATTATTCTCCTGTTCTTTGATTACACCAACATTGTATATGGCTCCACTCCTGCTATGTCCCTTGCTAGACTAGACACTCTCTATAATTTTGTCATTTTGCTACAAATTCTCCTCTTTGCACACATCACTGCCATCTCTACTCCCCTCTCTCCATTCCCCCACCACAAAGGCGCATGTCCCACAGTCAAGCTTTATATCAAAATATTGGTTTGGGACACTCCCATCCTATCTCTACTCTCTTCTTTCCCCCACTATGCCCACCTCTTACTCTCTTCACTCCAGTCATTCCCTCTCCTTCACTCTCCCCTATCCCCACTCTTCTGCTGGCCGGTCAGTCTTCTGTTATTGCCTCCGATCCCTCTGGAAGCAACTCTCCTCTTCCATTCATCTTATCCCTTCCATCTCTTCTCTTAAGGGCCTGCTCAGACCCATTCTTGGTGCCACTTGCTGATGACCCTCAATCTTCTAGCCTCCACCTCCCTAGGGTCGGCACAAGCAAGTAATAACTTCTATTTTTTGCCCAGGTGCCTCAGTACTCTATTTAGTCTTGCTGCTTCTGTCTTCTTAACCAAATTTTATGCAAGCTTGTGTTATTTGCTTAGCAGCAGTTGTTATGGTAACCACATTTATGTAAATTGTTCTCACAAATTTTACTGTATGTAAGTATCATATTGTATATATTTTGTCTCCCTTTCTCTGTATCTATTTTCTGTCTCCCCAGGTCACACCTGAAAATGAGTCTTGGCTCAGTGTGCCTTTCCTGGTTACTAAATTTTAAATAAATAAGAATAAATAAAATATTTGCTCATTACATCTTTGCTCATTATCATTAAAGTTTTCATTGATTATTTTGAATGGATTTCTGCCCAGATTTGTTATTCACAGACCCTTGTAATAAATCCAGACTTCAAGCATCTGTTACGTAGTATGCTAGAACATTTATTGTATGACAAATGAATTTCCACCCGAGTCTGTGTTTTACAAACCCTTGTAATAAAGCTTGATTTGAAAAATTAGTTACATTCTATATTGGACATCTGTTGTATGTCCTTGACATCTTGTTTTTTTACTATTTATGTTAACACTATCATATTGAATGAATTCCTACATGAAGTTGTCTTTTATAAATCCTTGTAATAATGATAGATTTAGAGAAACATTTATATTATAAGTTAGGGTTGACCAGGCACTTTAATGTTAAACCTCAAATTTTGTACTTTAATAACCTTTCAACCATTCAATGTATTTGCACTAAATTTAGTATGCTTTGTCCCATGGGATAGGTCTCTTTACGTACCAGGTTTCATTCTGGTTGGATGTGCAGATTCTGAGATCTGGATAGTGCAAAAGCCTTATAATTCACCTTTTATGCACTTCTT
The DNA here is from genome assembly GCA_016271365.2 of Neoceratodus forsteri. Lineage (NCBI taxonomy): Eukaryota > Metazoa > Chordata > Ceratodontiformes > Ceratodontidae > Neoceratodus > Neoceratodus forsteri. The sequence continues at coordinate 1,166,538,103 of CM028129.1, read as the reverse complement.
TCTCATTGTACTGTGCACAGACAATGTTGACTTTTGGTGTGAAATTTTTATGGTAGAAAGAGCTTGGGTCACAGAACTGCCTTGCATTTTCTTGGTAAAAAAATATTAATCCATTCCAAAGTTATTGCATTTTAAGGTTCCATTATTTTCAAGTGGAATTTTACTTTCCAGGATTGAGGAATGGTATGAACAAGGATTTTGCTCTGACAAAAAAGGATCCATTTTCTTGAGGGGACAATCCTTTTCTGCCAAAACAAAATAATCCTTTTTTCATGAGTCGCCATCTTTTTATTTTTCCACGCAACAAAGTGTGATAACTCTGCCCAGGGATGTCTTCTAAAGATATCTTAACATGTATTTTACACATCGGGAGTTGATGAGCTTAACTGTGTATATTTTTTGGGGCTACATGCCCCGGGAAGTTTTTTTTCAGTTGTTAAAATCCTTTTTCCCCACTTGCTAAATTCCTGTTTTGCCATCCTTTTTCATAAATGTGAAAAAGGAATTTGTCTGGTGAAAAAAGATTAGGGTCTTAGGCTTTTTTCAATCCTTTTTCACCATGATGAGAAAAGAATGATGAAAAAGGAATTCATCTGGTGAAAAAGGATTGAAAAAAAATTCAAAGTCCCTAATCCTTTTCCACCAGACAAATTCCTTTTTTGCCTTGATGAAAAAGGAATTTGGCAAAAAAGGATTAAAAAAAATGAAGTCCCTGCTCCATTTTCATCAGACAAATTCCTTTTCCACCACCAAGCAAAGGAATGGTGGAAAAGGATATATGCTGGTGAAAAAGGATGTTTTTTTTCCATGGTTTCTCATTGGAACACCCCAGAAACTTCCCTGGTGTCTAGTGGCAACCCCGAATAACTATATTACAGTATATAGTTTTTTCTTTTATTTCTTTGTATATCTATCTATCTATCTATCTATCTATCTATCTATCTATCTATCTATCTATCTATCTATCTAATTTAGAAAATGGGTAAAAAAAATCCTCGGATTCTGACTGGCTGATAGGCCTGCCACAGTGGTCGTCTATCAGACCACAGAGCCCTGCTTTTAAAAGTGTCAATGCAATTACCTGCTCACACATATTGTAGTGCCATGGAATGTTAAACACTGACATACCACCATTTTTCTTTCCGTGTAGTGTCCCATCGGCCTGTTGTCGCACATCCTGTAACATCCCCCAATACAATATTTCTTAGCCAGAATCAAGTGAAAGTCGTATATTTATAAAAAAACATACATTATAGGAAGTGGTACCATTGTAAAAAATGTGTAGATTCACATCTTTGTGTCTCAACCCATAAAGCTAGCCACTAAATTTGAAACCCCAAGCTGGCAGCAGGCATCACTCAACAGGCGATAGCATGCAGAGTTCAGATGGTTTCTGTACCGCACACTCCAGCGCCTGACAGATTTTATAAAGTAGCGACCTTCACATTAGTTAATTTAACCGATCGATCAGTACCTATATAAATAAAGTTTAAAAATAAAACAAAATGGTGTCAGACATTACAACATGCCTACCCTGCCTCCTTGGAAGTTGTACAGCTCATCTGTCTGCCTTTCGTCAGCATGTCTATTCTGTGAGAACACAGCACCACTACTAAAAGTACTGAGACAGCTGACAGCTTAGCCCAGCTTCCCCTACCTTCAACACTGCTTGACCCAAGATTATAAAAACATAATTAAAACAGAGTAACATATGTAATTTACTTTTTTGCTCTGCACAACTGGCACCTTAACATTTTTTTCTTATCCAGTCCTCTCCTTTTGGTGCACTCCAACCCATATTGCAAACTAGCGAGTCAACGCATACTTTTTCACAGCAAGTGGCTGGGATTTTGACCCCAAATTTTCTACATGGCCTTTTGGAGCCCCCACCTCATGAACAACATGACTGTAATTATGCAACTTCTTCCTGAAAGGTGATTTGGCAGTTGCCTGGTGAATTCACCTTTCAGACAGGATTTGCATAATGACAATCATATTGTTTATGAGGTGGGATCCCCAAAAGGCCATGTTAAAAAACATGTTATAAACTTCAGCAGGCCTTCTCCTCCATCAAATCCTGGTTCCTAAATCATAAACTGCTTCTCAATCAGAAAAAAAAAAACAAGTCTATGGTCTTCTGCAGCCCCCACAACAAAAACAAACAACTCCACCTCTCCATTGCAACCGAACAAGGAGCCATCCTAGAGCAAACACAATCATTCAAATACCTCGGCATTACTCTTGATCCCCACCTCTCATACTCTGTCCATATAAGCAATGTTGCAAAGTCTGCCAGTGCGAGGTTAGGCATATTATTCTGGCACAGGAAACACCTAACCCCAGAAGCACTGTCAGTGGCTGTCCAAAGCTCCATCGTCAGCATCATAGACTATGGTCTTATCATATATGGATCTGCAACTACCACTGCTCTCAAACGTATCGCGACCTCCCTGAATAAGGCCTGTCATCTCATCACTGGCTCACATTGCCGTACCCACACATGTGACCTTTATTCCCAAACTGGATGGCTTCAACTGGACAAACGCATAAAATACCAATCCTGCATCACGGCCAAGAACATTATAATGGGGCTTTCCCCACCTGGTGTCTGTGCCCTCCTTAAGCCTAGACATAGGAACGTCACTACAAGGAGATCCAATTCCCATCTACTACATATCCCATGATGTCGCATGTCCCAAAGACAAAGATCATTCACCTATTGGGCATCCAACTGGTTCAACTCCCTTAGTAGTGACATAGCGACCACTCCAACACTCGGCCTCTTCAAGTCCAAGCTGCACCTCTCACTGCTTGCATTCTGCGATTGCCCATCTAAACATGTCCACCATTCCAGCTACACATGTCCCAGCACCCAGCACTTACAATCAGTCTTTGCACCCCTGGCACCTTGCCTATCATATTCCCTCGACAAGGCCCCCTGGCTGCACTGTCTCCCACCCTCGCCCAACTCCCCTCATATCTCCATTCCTGCCCCCACCCCAACTGCTTCCCATACTCCCCCTTACCCCTGCACCTCCTTCCCCTGATCTCTTACCCTCATTTCCCACCCACCCCATCCTTCTTCCCTTGTCTTGCTTATAACTCAAGTCTTTGTACTGGTTATTACATGTCTGTAAGTCAATGACTATATGTTTGCAACTAAAAATGGTGACTGTTGCACACGCTGATGTGGAGCCTTTGTAAAAGAGCCTCGGCTCAAAGGTATTGTAATCCTAGATTGAAATAAATAAATAAATGTGGGGTGAAAATGAGAAAAAATGACTGACTTATGATCATTTGTTGCAATTTCCCCATGCATGCTCATAACTTTCTAAATTTAAAATATTTTGGCACCAAATTATCAACATAGTCTTCTTATTATCCTGCCTCATGTATGTCACAGGTGTCATTTTTCAAATCCCAACTGAAATGTATTTTCACACCTGTGGCACAGATTGGTGTTGCAGTTGCGCAGAATTATGTTTTGGTGGGAATTTGAATATTTTTTGTACTGGGTACATCAGGTAGGGCAATAACATGGCTATGCTGACAATTTCATCATTCTTGTCCTATAAATGGAAGCACAGGACTCAACAGGCCATGTCCTTCCACAGCTACGTACATATATGCATCTGTGAAGGAATTGGGCCCTGTGCTCCCACAAACAAATTAGGATATGTTTATACTATCTGAAAAAGTAGGGAAATAAATTGCAAAAAAAATCATTAATGCATCAGTTAAGGTTAAAAAGATAAAAGTAGTGAAATGTGGCATTAGGGTTTTCAACACTAACACCTTACCCCTATCTTGCACAGACCAAGACATGTCAGGGGCATCACTAACATTATTAGCTCTAATGCTCATCCCATTCCCTTAGATAATAAGCTGGATGGGTACAGTATAGGAGAATGTGGTGAGCGTTAGGGCTGTTGATGCCAGTACCGCCCTGACACGTCTTGGTCTGTGAAAGATGGGGGTGTGGTGTTAGGGTTGGAAACCCTAACACCACATTTTCTTACTTTTGTTGCTTTAACCCTAACTGATACATTAACAAAGTTTTTTTGAAATTTTACCTCAGCTGCTGGGACAATGACGACGGACCCAAGGGCCTGTCCCCCAATGCCCATCGCTGGACCCTGATGGTACCAATGCCCCTGATTCATCCTCCACCACCTGATGCCAACTAGCTTCTGAGAAAGGGCACCGAATAGGAGTGGCAGCCAGCCATAGGGGTTATACAAGCCATGGGGTCAGAAAGTCAGAATGGTGAGGAGCTCTACAGGGGGGTCAGGTGTGGGAGAATCTTGGGATGGTGGGAGAAATAACTGACTCCTCTGGGTCACATCTGATGGGGTTCCCAGTTACCAGTGACCAGATGGAAAAAGAGTTTAAAAAAAGAACTTATTTAGGTTTTTGTGACTGCCTGGAGCTGGATTTTTTTCCATTGTAGCAGTCTGACTTGGTTTACATAACAGTTATCCCTGCCCCCCTTTCATTTATTTTGTTTATTCTGCTCCGGACCTTGGCTGTTGTAGAAGCTACCTTTCACCTCACTTAATAAATTACCGTTTCAACACCATTTTTTCCCTTCCTTTTATATTTGCTTTATCATATGGTTTAATGTATTTCAGACATATAAGTTTCAGTGAGGTGCTGTGGTGCTCCACTCCTGCTTTAATTAATTCTTATTTCTAACATAGTGTTAATTACCATTATTTTGCACAGAACTTTGTACATTATTATTCTTACACTTGTTCCTTTGGTCATCAGTTTTCCAAACTAAGCCCAGTGAATTGCACATTTCGTATCAGAATATTTTACTGCTGCTGTGTTTTGATTGATTTTTTTTTATCGTCTTAGTAATATAGAGCATTAGGGAATGCTTTTTCGAATATGAATTATTTGGAGTTTTTTGGCATAGCATAAACTTAATGAGAAAACAAGAGTCATTTCAATTATTTTATTATATTATTTGAGAAATTGAGCCTTTTTATTAATTAGGCTTTTAACATCTCTGAGCTCTCCTGCAAATGCCCCTGATTAGTTAGTCACAATGGTGTTTTTTGATTCAGTGAGGATTTTATATAAGGTTAAAGTGTATGTTCATTCACCAGTGCTGGCAGATTCTATATGGTCATTTAATTGTGGTTCAGTTAAGAATTATAATACAGATATTTCCATGATTGCCTGTAACTCCACCCCTGAAGAAGACACATCCTGAGTTGAAGCACTGGGGTTTCAGTGTGCTATTGATGTGGCAATAAATTACTGCATAATTACTTGAAGACTGCAGTGAGTTAATTTCATTTTTGCCTTTGAGTGCAGCTTTCTTTTGTATTTGATTTTGTATTTGTATTTGATTTTATCACTTTAACACTACTGCTGTTTACATACTATTTACATGCTATTTACACTGTGGTGATGTATTAGTGCTCAGCTTTGATTTGGACAGAAGATGAAAATTAAGGTTGTAAGCTAAAACATGCCATGACCCTCCTCTGTGGTGGGAGCTTCACCCTCACACTATAGCTAGCATCAGCTGTATGCTATTTTTGAAATTCATGAAAGAGTTGTAAGATAGCTAATTACAATTCTGTCTCATTCCACAACCACCTACGGTGTGCCCCAGCAGTTTTTAAGTTTGCAAATGCTATGAGAAGTGGCAGCTGTTTGGGGTTGTGGAAAATACTTAATTATGCAGAACTATGTGGCTGCAGTAAGAAAAAGGTTTACACACCAAGCCATTGAGAAGAAACTCTGTATGAATGAAAGATTCAAAATGCAGAGGTTATTGGCAAACAATGTAATATTGAAGGCTGAGGGAAGTACAATAAAACTTCTTTGTGGTTTGATCTAGGAACATTGTTGCACCCCCATTATGTAGCTAACCTCACAGCCTATTTAAATTTTCCATCTACTTAGTGTTGCTGCTATAGTTATATGATTTACTTGCATTAACAATATAAAAGAAAAAAAAGACAACACCATAGAGAATTGTCTCCTCCTCCAGGGGAGGGACAGTCCTGCTTCCTGCTGCAAGATAAGCATCTGAGTGACCACAGGTTGTGGTGCAGCTGAGTGTTCATTGCATTTAGGTGAGGAGAGCACATGGAGGTCAGTGTCACAAGCACATCAGCACCTAATGACATCAAGAGTGTGTGGTCTCAGGGGACAGGCATAAAAAGAAAAAATCAGGGCAGTTGAAAGATGATGAAGCACCTGCCCTATGGCCAATACAGGGCTTAATTCCTGTGTCCTATCCTCCCAGGCTCCTTTGCCCCTCCCCCTAGATTCTGGTAAGGTAAAATAAGCAAGCCTGTAGAGATGCTGAAAGGGTATGGCTCCACACCAGGGGGGCATCTGAGGGACATTCAGATGGTGGCTAACAGAAGGGTTTCCAGAGGAATAACATCAGACAGGGTTCTGTGGTTACAAAGAAGCATATGGCATAGGTGGAAGGTGGGCTAAACTGACAGGGCCATAGAAGGAGCAAAAACTATATTTAACAAGCATTTGTCAATGCTGAATGTTTGCTTGTTGATATTAGCATTGGTTGTGCAGGAGTCAGACAGATGCAGAATAGGAAAGGCAGTGAAGTATTGAACTCACACTAACCCCACATCCACCTTGGAGAGATGGACAGGCATTGGGGTGTGCTTTTGAGTCATCACCCAGAATGCTCACGGTATTTCACCTCACCCTATCCTGCAGACACCGACATGTGTTGAGGTGTGCCTTGGGGTGTTCTGCTTTACAGTCACCCAGTTTCATAAAGACAAACCCTGAAATGGGTGCAGCATAGGAGAATTGGGTGAACTCTGGTGCTGAAGAGTGAAGGCACACCTCGATGCCTGTCACTGGATTCAGGGTGGGGTGGGGGTGGGGTAGGGTGGAATGGAGTGAGCATTACAGCTGGCAATCAAAGGCACCTCCTGACACCTGTCAGTCTGCACAGAGTGGGACGTTATGGTTAGAAACCGAAACGCCCCGGGCGTTTGTTGGTATTTACACTACACATTTTAAACATGGCCTTTTTGTGACCTCCAATTTATGTAAACATTTGGGACCTCTGCTCATGAACAGTGGCACTGTGATTTTGTTAATCTGTCCCAAACATTGATTTCTCACAGTGACTGTGCCATTCTGTGCTAGATGAGTGAAAACACAATTCAGGCAGGATGTGAAAAATGACAGCTGTACCATTCTTAGGGAGGTGTGAAGAGATGGCACTGTTGAAAATCTGGAGTAAAAATGCTTGAACTTACGAGCGTACATGGAAATTGCACAACGCATGCTTGTAATACAGTTATTTAGTGGAATTATTTCACCAAATTTTCAACATAGACATTTTGTGACCTCTGCTCATGAACACTGTCACTATGATTTTCTTTATCTGTCCCAAACATTGATTTCCCACAGCGACTGTGCCATTGTGTGCCAGATGTGCAAAAACACATTTCAGTCAGGATGTGAAAAATGACAGCTGTACTGTTCATAAGGAGGTGTGCAAAATTGACAATGCTGAAAATCTTGAGTGTAAATATTACAAATTTTCGAAGTTACAAGTGTGCGTGGAAACTGCACAATGCACGCTCATAACATAGTAATTTTATGGACTTTTGTCACCAAATTTTCAACATAAGTATTTTGGGACTGCCACTCATGAACAGTGTCACTGTGATTTTTGTTATCTGTCTGAACACTGATTTCCCACAGGGACTGTGCTATTCTGCGCCAGAAGTGTGAAAACACATTTCAGCCAGGATGTGAAAAGTGACAGCTGTGCTGTTCATAAGGAGGTGTAAAAAATGCCAATGTTGAAAATCTGGAGTGAAAATATTACAAATTGGAAAACTTATGAATGTGCATGGAAACTGCTCAATGCATGCTTACAACACAATATTTTTTTTTGAAATTTTTCACCAAATTTGCAACATAGGCTTTTTGGGAGCCCACCTCATGAACAGTGATACCGTCATTTTGTTACTTGGTCCTGAAAGGTGATTCTGTGCAGTGACCATGAAATCACCTTCCAGGATTGAATATCCAGATGTCAGTCACTGAATTCAGGAGATGGGGTCCCAAAACCCCCATGTTGAAAATTTGGTGCCAAAATTCACAAAAATGGCTGAGATATCTACATAAGTTGGAAACCCCCCTTTATGCCATTTTACAGCTTACTGGCAGTTCTTCAGTTCGTGGTCAGCTTTGAAGAGTGCAGACATGTTCCTGGTCCACCAAAGATCGTTGCACCATGCTCTGGAGGTAAGTATGGGGTGAGGGGGGTGTGGGGATGTGGGGTGTGCAGAGGTGGGTGCGGGTTGGGGAGGGGTGCTACAGACAGCGAGGGACCATTTTCTTGTTTCAGGTTTGAAAAAAAAACACTGAAGACCATTTTTCCTTTTCCACACACACACTGGGGTGGACTCCCAGTGTGTCCTATCTTTTTCGGGGGTCATGTTAGCCACACTGGGGTGGGCTCCCAGTGTGGTGGGAGGAAATGCTGACATGATGGGGTGTTAAACATCTGACAGGGTGTGGGCACCCCATCAGCAAAGCGTGTCTGGGGGATGATGCCGAGAGGGATTGAGCACCCCCCTCGGCACACAAACAGAGGAATGGGGCACATGTGCCAATGGGGATTGGGCTCCCCCATCGGCAAACGAACTGGGAAGGGGACATGCCAACAGGGGGATTGGCCACCCCTTAAGTCAGCTTCCTGAGAACTGCGAGAGGTGGATGGCGATAGCCGCCACCATATTTATTGAAATGGGACACCAGACAAGGCAAACTGTGATTTGCTGCTGGACTCAGGGACTGCCCCAGCAGCAAAAACAGCTGATTGTTAATGACATGGTGCTCCTATTACAGCGGTGAGTCTCTTTCAAATTGGTGGTATGCTACAATACTGCTGTCATGGACAGCATGCTTCTCTATTGGCACCACAGAGACCAACCACAAAATGGACAGCTGGCATTCACCACAATACTGCTGCACCTCTACAACTCGCTACTACAGCAAGCTGACGCAATATGTTTCTTGTGCATGCGTGCAAGCAAACATAAAAAGGAAATGGACCAATAGCAGAGCAGTGTTGATCCCTTTTCCATGCCAGTGACCTGAATTAATTTTCTGAGAAAAAGTTATTACTGCCTTGGAAGACGGAGAAAGGCAGACTTTGCTGCATTAATGTCCATAGCCCAGATGTAGTGCCTTGATGATGGCCCCATGGACTTGGCACCATGATAACAAGTCACTGTGCATGTTCAGTTGTGATCAGAAGTGCTAGTGTCTAGGGGAAATTTATGAATACAAAGTCTTCAGGGCATCAGAATGAAGACTGATACTCTCAGGCACAGGCTCAAACATCTGCTAAATGCTGGATCTAGTCTCCAGACTAGTTCCCTCCTTGTTGTATGGCCCTATCACTGGTGGAAGCAGTCAGAGTGGCAGCAGTGGTAGGGGGTGTCAGTAAGGGGGGTATCAGATTAGAATGTTGCCTGTGTCCAGATGGGGTGGCTTGAAGGGAGCATCCACAAAAAGAAATTACCCCTGCTCCATATAATGGTAGGGTTCATATGCACCCTGTGTGATTATAATGTGTCAGAAGGTTTAATTTCCATGTCTACCTTTATAACTTTGATTTACAAAGCACCTTCCACACACAAAGAATGTCAAAATGCTTTATATGCAACAAAGTGATGTATAGCTTTTATAAATTACAATACAACATTAAATATTTATCTTTGATTGATGTTTTTTTCTTTCTGATACTGTGGAACTCATTCTAATGAAGTCCACTCTGCCAACCAAAGCTTCACTTTGTCAGGCAACAGTTCTCATTAAGTTCTCTTATCTGGGATACAAGAATAATCTCACTATAAAGTGAAATTCAATATATCAGAAATCACTGTAAGAGAGTTCTGCTGTATTATTTATTGCCACAGAACAACTGTTATACCAGAAAATTAACTTTCTGGTATTGCCAGGCATTTAACTACAGTACATTCAGTGCATGCCTTATCATAGTAGACCTCTGCCTATTCAAACTATCAGTACATCAAAATGAAACACTGTGTGTGTGTGTGTGTGTGTGTGTGTGTGTGTGTGTGTGTGTGTGTGTGTGTGTGTATGTGTGCATGCACATGAATGTGTGTGTTTGTCTATATAGATAATATAGATACAATATATTTATATCTATATAAAATGACAAAAAAACTAGAAATGTCATTGGCTGAGACATGTCACCTGACCATACATAAACATAAGTCTGGTGCCTAATCTTGTTTTCCTCCCCCAGAAAACCTACTTAGAGCCATTTTATAAGTGTAATAAGCCTCATCCAGAGTGTGTATACTACGATTTCAATGCCCTTCCGATTGGTATAAGGGCACTCAGCCTTCAATCTTATGCCTAACTACACACCTGGGGAGTGCATTAAAATCCTATCATGCACACCCTGTCATGGCTTTTAACTTGAATATCTATATCTATATCTATATCTATATCTATATCTATATCTATATCTATATCCATATCTATATCTATATCTATATCTATATCCATATCCATCTCTCTTTATTTCTCTGTCTGTCTATCCGTCCATCCGTCTGTCTGTCTGTCTATCTATCTATCTATCTATATATCTACCTATCTATCTAAAATATCTTTTCAATACAAGGCCGCACATACATGACATGAGTTGCCTCCACAATTATGTAAAACAGAAATATCTACAAATGTTTTTAAAACTGCAGTGAAACAAGAACTGCATTTTATATGCAGGTGTAGTAGGTGAGGTGTATTTTAAAGAAATACATGAGCTTTATAGTATTTTGTATACTTTAAGTTATGCATGAGTATCTCATTTATATTTTTCAATTAATGTCTAATCATGTTTGTAAATGTTTTGTTTTCATGTGTAACCTATAAATAGAAAGTAATATCTAACAGGAACACCTTGTAAATAGGGTAGTCATAGCCCTAACAGTGTGTAAATCTCTAACTCCTATATAAATAAATGTTTTACTACTATTATCTATCTATCTATTTATTTATCTAATATATATATATATAGCTATAGCTATATAGATATATACATATAATACTGGCATGATAGCGGCAGTATATTAATGTTGATGACAGTGTTTAATGTTAAAGGAAAATTTTGGACCTTAATAACTTTGTAATGGTTGACATATATCTATATATATAATATATATATATATATATATATATATATATATATATATATATATATATATTTTATACAACAGAGGTGTGTTGTATTCGTTGACAAGAAAATCATGTATTCTCACCCCAGTGAGGATAAATGGTTGATGACATAGCTACAGCGAAAATATTTACATTTACACATACTGTAGCCATGTCATCAGCCAATATTCTCACTCCAGCAGCATGTCCCCAATGTAAGTTAAAACTTCTTTTAAATGTGAAACTGAAATGTTTGAGGTACCTAATTAAGCAACTGGTCTGCATTTTTCATTCTTTGCTTGCAGTTTCACAAATGCCAGAAGCCTGCAGCAGTACAGTCCTCACTGCACCAAACAGCACACATCTAAAACAGCACATTTCTGTACTACAAGCTGTTGACTGGTCATGCAGTCTCTCACACTGTATCCAAACTGTAAACCTGTCGGGTCCCATTTATGATCTCTGCAATAACAAACAAAGAAAATCTGTCTACAGACTCTGACTCTGACTAGCATATCAGTGAACTACACAGCACACATATTTCCACACTGAAGCCTTCCGTTCTTAATTTAATTTCTTCACATTACAGCAACCTAAACATGATCTCTTTAAACTGGTATTACTTACATGATATATACTCTGAAACTGTATAATTCTTGCTGTCGGTCTCCGTTAAAAATAAAGCTAAGCATCTCAATGACAACTAAAGCACCTCACACAATCGAAACTGCTCTCTTACCTGTAGTTCCCATGGAGCTTCTCACAGACATTCCAAAACAAATAACATATAAGCCAACCACAAATGAAAAAGTTACTCACAGCAGCATACCACAAAAATTAAACACTACACATAATAAAATGTAGGGAAAAAGGAAAATCACACACAGTATCTACAGGAAACCTCCCAGACATGTCCGGCCTACCAAAACACATCATCCAACCTTGGATCACACTCACACATTCATCAACCTATTACCACTCACTCACACACACAACGACCAAGTGCACAACATATACACACCCCATTCATACCCCTTGACTCACAGCAGCAACTCACAGCAACAGAACGACATAAGATAAAGCAAAACAAATTAAAGCTTCCATATCTATTGTATAAAACACACAACCCTAACACCGAATTTCCTTGCTTTTGTCAGTGTGAAACAACCCTAACTAATGCATTAAACTGAGTTTTTTGCCTCTAATATATATATATATATATATATATAAATATATATATTCATTGCATTATGTTAATACTTCAGTTAGGGTTCAGCTTATTGCAATAAAAGTAGGAAAATGGGGTAATAGAGTTTCCAACCCTACTTCCCAACCCCCAAGCAGCAAAAGGAAAAAAATAGGGTTTTGGGTCTCCGAAGTTTTGGTGACTTTGGTGGGGGTCTTCCTAGGGGTCGTCAATCCTAATGCTCAGCCCCTCTCCTGAGAAAACAAGGTCAGACATGACTTTTCTTTATGTAGGGACCAGAAAACTACAGTAGATTCTGTTAGCAACATGTGGTGATACATACTTCTCCATCTTTCAAGAGTGTATCAGTATGAGGCATTGGCTTGGAGCTGTATTCACAGCCAAAGACATGGACAGATGTTTCCTGAAATTTCTGTGATATTTCTAGCGAAACCTCCTGCTTTCTCTATTTACACAGTAGGGGCAGCAGAGAGAAACTCTTTAGAAATTTTGTGAAATATCTGGAAAAATCTGGCCATGTCTATGGCCATACCTCTCAAGTGTCCCTTATTTTCAGGGATGTCCCTGATTTTGCCTCAAAATTTTACTCTGTCCCTCCTAAAATTTGTGTTTTTGTAGCTAAACAATGGGGACTGTAAGCACAAAACAATGTCAAGCATTAAAGTTATAGACTTGTTCTTCTTGAGAAAATGCATTTTGCACTAAGCCCCGTATTCTACCAGCTTTCTGGGTGGATATCTCAAATTTTGAAGATGTGTCCCTGATTTTGGTCCTTTGTCCCTCATTTTTTTAAACCTTGTCACTGATTTATGAGGCAGGAGGTTGAGAGGTATGTCTGTGGCTACTACTGTACCCTATGCTTTGGACAGGAGGCTACAGGCTGTGGGAAGGGAAAAGTATTAAGGTTGATATCTCCAAGGAAGATCCCATCCATCACTGATTTTCCAAGACTGTGGAGACCCAAAATCCTAATGATTTTTCCTTTTACTGCTTGGCGTTGGGGGTGGGGAGTTAGGGTTGAAAACTCTAAAGCCACATTTCCTTACTTTTGTTGTGTTAAGTTGAACCCGAACAGCTACACTAATGCAGTTTTTTGCAAAGAAGATATCTATCTATCTATCTTGCAAAAAAACATTGTTAATGCATCAGTTAGGGTTAAACTGACAAAAGTAGGGAAATGTGGCATTAGGATTTCCAACCCTAACACCCCTCCCTGCATAAGCCCAAAGGTGGGGGGGGTCTGTCTTGGGGACATTAACTCCAATGCGCACCCCATTCCATTAGAAAATAAGGTGACATGGATACAGCATAGGACAATGGGGTGAGCGTTAGGGTTGACAGCCCCAAGACAGCCCGTCCTCATGTGGGTCTGTGCAGGGAGGAGAATGGGATATTAGGATCAGAAATCCTAATGCCACATTTCCCTAGTTTTGTAAGTTTAACCCTAACTGATTCATTAATGAACTTTTTTGCAATTTATTTCCTTACTTTTTGAGATAGTATAATCATATTTTGTTGAATCTATTGATTTTGTTATTTTGTTTAGAGTAAGTGTAGCTGTGTGGGTTTTGTTTAATTGGGGCAGTTTATGTATGAGGTAGTTGGGGTTTTACTGAAGTGTCTGGTATTTAGTTTGTTTTTTGCTTGTGATATGTGTGGGCAGGTCTCCCCGGGCATGCATTACTTGTCCTCCGATCTCCATGCCCTCTGCCCTTTCTTCTCTCCCATTTTCCATCTACCAGTGCTGTCAGGCGCTTAGTATTGCACGTAGGAGGTTTTGGGGTGGACCTGGCGGAGGCCGTGGACATTGGAGGGCAAATGAACGGACCTCTCATATAGGGCTTATTAGGTGCAGAAGACACCCTGGGGCAAAATGGAGCCTGGAACGTGAGTTCCATGTCTAGTCCCCATACCCAAAGGCTCCATCTCTATTGATGGGCAAGAAGTTGGGACAGCTCCGGAGCCCTGTCCAACTCAAGCGGTGTTGTGCAATGCCAGATCTGTTAGAAATAAATCTGCTACTATTGCTGACTTTGCTGGAACTGCTGATCTGGCTTGCATCACCGAGACCTGGCTGGATCATAATGCTGGTCCCATTTTGGAGGCAGCAGTTCCAGTCTGGTACTCGGTGATTCACCAGCCGAGATTGGATCGCAGGCGGGGGGGAGGGGGTTGTGGTCTGTTTTTAAGTCCAGATTGGGGCTCATGAGTGTTCCAGTTGAGGAAGCTGAATCCTTTGTGTGTATGGTAGAAGCCAGTGTGGGTTGCAGGATAGCCTTCATCTACCATCCACCAGGGGAACGACTGACAATTCCTCCCTGATTTTGGGGATGTGTTGCGATCGTGGGCCCGTTTCTGGCTCAAATAATCAGGTGCTCCTTAGAATTGGGTGAGTTTCCTCACTCCTTGAAAGAAGCGGTGGTTGCTCCCCTTTTGAAGAAAGCTTCCTTGGACCCAGATGTTTTTGCCAACTACAGACCTATCTCTAACCTTCCCTCTATAGGGAAGGTTATTGAGAAGGTAGTGGCAATCCAGCTGGAGGACCACCTGACCATCAGTAATATCTATGAACCTCTCCAGTCTGGTTTTCGTAAGAGGCATAGTACTGAGACTGCTCTGGTTTGAGTGCTCAATAATCTCCTGATGGCAAGAGATCAGAGACACCACTCTATCTTGGTTCTCCTTGATCTTTATTCAGCTTTTGACACTGTAGAACATGGGGTTTTGCTCGAATGCCTGAGGACCATCTGTGGACTGGCTGGCAC
The DNA here is from genome assembly GCA_016271365.2 of Neoceratodus forsteri. Lineage (NCBI taxonomy): Eukaryota > Metazoa > Chordata > Ceratodontiformes > Ceratodontidae > Neoceratodus > Neoceratodus forsteri. Next base: position 1,166,522,917 of record CM028129.1, on the reverse strand, counting down.
AGTGCTCAGATGGTTTTTCTTCTTTTTTATCTGGGAGAACGCAGAGAGTGGTGTCGGGGATTTATTCCTCTGACCCTGTCTCTCTGCAGTGTGGGGTTCCCCAGGGCTCAATGCTCTCCCCCATGTTGTTTACAGTGTATATGCTGCCCCTCAGAGACATTGTAAGACTGTATGGGCTGTGGTTTCACTGCTATGCTGATGATACCCAGCTCTACCTGTCTTTTGCACCTAGCCAGGATAGTGCTCTCTCAGTATTTAATAACTGCCTCACTGAAATCCATGACTGGATGAATTCAAGCTGGTTGAAGTTGAACTCCAGAAAGACTGAGGTTATGGCGGTGGACCTGGGTCACAGGATCGAGGGGTTGAGGTCTGATCTGCCTTCTGGTTTATTCCTGGGGGGAGATCAGCTCCTTACTTCTGAATGAGTGTGTAACCTGGGAATTGTACTTGACAACGGGCTGACACATCATCATCAGGTGTCAGCAGTTGATAAGTCTGCATTTTACCATCTTAGGAATATTGCCAGGGTGAAGAACTTGGTTCCATCCTGTGATTTACCTGTGTTGGTCCACGCCTTTGTGACATCTCGCCTTGACTACTGCAACTCCCTTTACTTGGGGCTTCCTGGGGTTGATCTCCACCACTTGCAGCTAGTGCAGAATGCTGCTGCCAGGTTGCTGACAGGGGCATCAAGAAGGATGCATATTACCCCTGTCCTGCACGATCTGCACTGGCTGCCTATACAGTGGTGGATCATCTTTAAAGTAGGTCTTTTGACCTTCAAAGCCCTGCATGGACTTGGCCCTGACTACTTGAAAGAGCTTCTGATTCCCTATATCCCTGTCTGACAGCTCTGTTCGGCTGACGAGGGGTTGCTAGATGTTCCGATGGTTATTTTAAAATCGTCTGGGGCTCAGATTTTTATGTTTGTTGCCCCAACCCTCTGGAATTCTCTGCCTCGTCAGCTTAAGGAATGCATGCCCATGGAGATTTTCAAGCGCAAACTTTCAATCCAACTTTGGACTCAAACTTACATGACTTGAGAGAGCTGTTACTCTGATTTTATATATGTCTGCTGTTTTATATTGTTAATATTTCAGATAGTTGTGATCTGTTTTTATACATGGCTTGTTTTATACTTATTTTGTGCAGCACCTTGGCACTTGAAAGGCACTTAATAAATCAAGTTTTACTATTATTTTGTTATTTATCCTTATACCCCCATCCCTCCATAGATGCGTATATGTATGTAGCTGTGGAAGCATAGGGCACTCCAGCCCCAGGGCTTTCACTTATAGGACAACAGTGACTAGACTGTCACCATAGCCATGCTATTACCCTACGTCATGTACCCAGTGCAGAACATTTTCAATCCATGCCAAAATGTAACTCCACGCAAGCGCAACACCGTTCCGCACCACAGATGCAAAAACACATTTTGGACAGGATTTGAAAAATGACTGCTGTGACATACATGAGGTGGCGTAATAAGAAGGCTGTGTTGAAAATGTGGGCTCAATTACCAAAGTTACAAGCATGCATAGCTCTCCCAATCAAAGGCAGACCCTTGACACCTGTTAATGTATGTAGGTTGTGGGTGGGGGTGGGGCGTTATGGTTGGAAACCCTAACATCACATTTCCCCACTTTTGTGGCTGTACTTACAACACTAACTGACATATTAACAACATTTTTTGCCATGAATTTCCTTACTTTTTGTGAAAGCATCACCATTTCTCAGGCAGGAGCAGTATCCCATGGTCCCTGTGCTACAATGTCTTTATGGGTGGGAGTGCAGGATCCATGTGTAAAAAAACTGAAATGGTACAGTATAGAAGAATGGGGTGAGAGTTAGGCCTGATGACCCCAATGCACACCCCGATGCCTGTTGGTGTGTGGAGGTTGGGGGGGTGGGATAGTAGGGTTAGTAACCCTAACATCAAATTTCCAGACTTGTCAGTGTGGAATCAATCCTAACTGCTGCATTAAAACAAAGTTTATTGCAATGAATTTCCCTTCTTTTTGAGAAAGTGTAATGTTACTCATATGCATACTGCATGTGGGAGTGTGAGCCATCAGGGCCTTGTGCTCCCACCCACCCATAACTGTAGAGGAATAGTGCAGAAGGGTCCTGTGCTCACAGTTTAGCAAAATGGTATGCATAAGTACAGACATAGTGCATGCCTAGAGACATTCCAAGTAACCCTTGTACTGCAAATGTGGCAATATCTCAGTAACCATAACAACATTGGAAAAAATTCCTTTGCAGTTGTATTCATGACCCGGCCACCTCCATGTGTGCTTAAGCTGCATTTAGCGAAAAATCCGTATCTTGAACCGTTTTCAATATATACACACCGAAAGGTGGTATGGGTGCCACAATGTTATCCTATGGGAAATTCCAAAACTTCAGAGTGCTGTAACTATGGAACCGTCGTAATTTTTTCAGCAAACCAGCAAAAGGCACATCTGTGAGGAAAGGCCTTGGCACCCTGCAAATTTCAGACCAAATGTCCTAACCAGTTTTTGGTATGAAGTGGCAAAGAAACTATTTTTGGGGGGCTGTTTACCCATGGAACTTTTGCAAAACTTCTGTGGACTTTCATGAAAGAACCACATACTTTCGCGAAAGTACTATTGCTTTACATGCGGGACTTTCACAAAAGTCCTGCATGTAAACCAATGGTACTTTTGCAAATGTCTGCATTACTTTCGTGAATGTTTTCATGGTGCACATATATTTTTCCTATAGGCTATAATGGAAAACAAAAAAGTTTAATAACTTTATTTTTTTTTTGTAATTAAAATTTGTATTGCTTTTAACCATTATACTGAGGTAACACACATTCGTTACTATAACATGAATTACTGAGCATGTACATTCACTTATCAATACAAGTGATTCTGTTAATCTAGTACTTTCAAATAGAGAGACAATAACGCACACTGAAAAAATTTAAGAAGTAAAATCCCACTACCGCTATCCTCTCCCCTTCCCTATCCCCAATTGTAATAATAACTTTATAACAGATTAATATTTTTTCACCAAACCTTCAAAAGTCACTTCGGTGACCCAGTCCCCATATACCCTGAAAATTTCAGACCAGACAGAGAAGCCATTTAGGCTGTAGAGACGAGCAAAGAATTTGCCAGAAAGTGAAAATTTTTCACATTTTGTGACACTCTGCAGCTCTGCAACTGCAAATCCTACCAGAACATTCCAGATCCAGGGATGTATGGTACCAAACCATGCATGAAAACTTTCAGGCAAATTGGTCAAATGGTTGCAAAGTTATTAAAGTGCAAATTTTGTGATTTAACCTTAAAGTGCCTGCTCAGCCCTACCTATATTGCCACTACCGAGGCACTATCATTTATATATATATATATATATATATACATACATATATCTATATATAGATATAGATATATATATATCTATATCTATAGATATAGATATATATATATATATATATGTGTGTGTGTGTCTAGTTTTCTGTTTGTCTATCTATCTATATTCTTTGAAAAAAACTGTGTTAATGCACCAGTTAGGGTTCAATTTAACACAACAAAAGTAAGGAATTGGGTGTGTGGTCTGGCACTGTACAAGATGGCCACTTAGATATACAGCGCTAACTACCTGGGGACTTAATTCAATAATATGTACGTTTGCAGATTCTGCTGGTTGTGCAAAACTGGACTGTCCATTCACTAACAACATCTACTATCCAGGGATATATTTTTCAGCAGGATTTAAGTGCACCTAGAGTTGTCATTTTGATCTCTTGTTTCAAGAACTTTCAGCCACATGGCAACCTGCAGCAGTGGCAAGATGGACTTTGACTCGATCACTGAGATGTTTGCGGCCCTGATGAAACAAATGGTGGAGGTCACAATGGGCTTGATCAACACAACACTAGCGCTCCACCAAATAGATGTCAGAATTTTTCATAATGAACGAAAAGCAGCCTCATATGATGCCACCATCTTGGAGCTGTCTACCTCCGTCCCATAACAGGCAAAAGCCATAAGTGCCCTACAGAGCAAAGCAGACAATCTCAAAAATAGGAGCTGCCACAACAATCTGCACCTGTGGGGGATTCCGGAGGGCTCAGAGCAGGGCAATGCAGCAGAATTTCTTTATTGTGAACTCCCTTGGATCCTGAAGATACCAGCTGATACACGGTTCACCATTGAGAGGGTTCACTGCTCACTGCAGCCTCAGCCCAAGCCCGGAGATAAAACCAGTCCCATCCTAGCCCACTTCTTAAATGTCGCCAAGAAGGAAGCAATTCAAACCAGAGCAAGAGAGCTGGGATCACTAGATTGGAAGGGGCCCCATCTGCTGGTTTTTCAAGATTACTCTAAGGAACTTTCAGACAAGCGGGAAGACTATACTGAAACCAGGCACCTACTGCACAAGCTGGGGATTTCCTTTTCACTAAGATATCTAGCATCCATCAGGATCATTTACAATGGTACCCCAATACTTTTTGCACTCTGGAATCACTAATGGACTTCTTCTGCCACACCTGGCCTCAAGAATCTAGGAGATTCAGAATGAAATCCTGAGTGAACAGAAGACATCAGGATAGGGACAAGGCTCGAACCCCAACTGCAGGTGATGAATCACAGCAAGAACAGATGTCAGAGACACAGCCAGGGGGTAACAGTGAAAATTAGGCCCTTCCAGCTCACACAAAGAAATGCCAGCAAAACTCCAATCACAATAGGAGAACCTACCCCATAGAACAAGATAGCTCCATGAGCCACAGCCAAGGCAGTGAAAAAGAAGAGGGCAACAATGCTGTCCTGAGCCCATATTTTACAAATAATGGATATGCTCCATTGGAACTAGTGCCCGCAAACCCAGTTCCACTGATGTAAGTCAGCGTCACAAACTACGACGGCCCCAATTCTATCAATGGAAACAGTGACTGTTAGGCCTTGTCAGTTGAAAGAAGCCTGCCGACACAGTGTGCAGATGCTGGAAGAGACAGCAGTGAGAGTTTCTCCCTGACATACTTCTTAACCAGTGATTTGCCCACTGAAATGCAAAGGAAAGAACTGGCTTCACCCTATGCAGATACCCCTGGATGAGTAATTGCCCCATCAGATAAGTGGTGATTTACTTTTTGTTTGGGGTATGAAGGTTGGAGGGGTGGATGGGGGGGCACTGAGGATTTAATGCCCTGCTAACACAGCTAAGATGGGCCTTGAAATCATTGGTCTTGGCACTGGTGTTTCCCTTTCTCCCACCCCATTTAGTGGTATGCAGGCATGGTTTGCTCCTGGTTGCTCTCCTCTTCCTCTCCATCTTCAGTCCCAAGCTGATGTAGCCATTTGACTCTCGATCACAAGATATTGTGTGCTGGTACACGTGTAGAAAAGTTGGTCAGCTCATTATCTCAGCTATATGTGGGCCTGGTTTAATATTGGCCACATGCCTCATGCTTAAAGGGGCACTGTCAGCTTTGCCCTTCGGTTTTGTCTCAATTTGAAATAATGATTCCACAAGCACATACCCCTACCAATATTTGAGTAAAATGCACCTACATAAGCAAAAAACTCAACTGGTTACCTGTTTTCGTAAAAAAAGCATTACTTCAGTTAAATTTCAGCCCGAAAGCAAACCATACGAGAGAAGATTCCACGCCGAGAATGCGCATGTAGTCGGCGCGCGGTGCTGAAGTGCATTTTTTATGGTCCCCATTAGAACAAATAGATCATTTAGTAGAACTCCGTAATACAAAGTGCTGCTGGTATTTAAAACTTAAACCTGAGCACCGGTTCAGCAGAAAAACACTTTCAAACTGTGGCACCGAAATCCCGCGCATGCGCAATAGCAGCGGGAGGAAAAGATCATGCGCATGCGCAAGAACGTGCTGCTATTACACATGCACGGGATTTCAGTGCCACAGTTTGAAAGTGTTTTTCTGCTGAACCGGTGCTCGGGTTTAAGTTTTAAATACCAGCAGCACTTTGTATTACGGAGTTCTACTAAATTATCTATTTGTTCTAATGGGGACCATAAAAAATGCACTTCGGCACCGCATGCCGACTACATGCGCGTTCTCGGAGTGGAATCTTCTTCCGGTGGGCCGGGTTTGCTTTCGGGCCCAAATTTAACTGAAGTAATGCTTTTTTTACGAAAACAGGTAACCAGTTGAGTTTTTTGCTTATGTAGGTGCATTTTACTCTAATATTGGTAGGGGTATGTGCTTGTGGAATCATTATTTCAAATTGAGACAAAACCGAGGGGCAAAGCTGACAGTGCCCCTTTAAGGCCAGAATGAACATTTATCTAGACCCCTTAAAAAACAGCTGAACCAGACTGGCTAAACATGTTGGAGCATCATGATGATTACATCATGCCTCCTCTCAAGCACTGGAATACCTTGCCCTGTTTAAACTAGGCCTTCTGCCTGGGTTACAGTGTAAGAAGTCCCTAATCAGCTGCTTTCTATGCTGCCATAGACAGTGTCATCCTCCAGGGGTGAGTAACAATGGGGCAGTAATATCATAAACTGCTTAAGTTAGACAGGTTATGAACCAGTAAGGTACAGCTGCACCTATAGCCAGGTTCTGCTGCACATAGCCTTATAGGCCCGCCAACCAAGCAATAATAAACTGGTACATTCTTGTTCCATAAAGAACTAAGGAATAGAGGAAATGAATAGAGGTGCCCAACAAGTAATCAGTGGCCTCACTTATCATACTATAAACACCCCTTAGTGAAAAATGGTAATGGTGGTCAAAGGCTAAGTGTAGTATGCTCTCAGAAAGCTCGTGACCCCCCCGAACATAGGAGTGCACACTCTGTAAACACTCGTCTGCATGTCACTTCCCCCAGGTAGTCAGTTAACACTACCAGTCACACCCCTTACTGGTTAAATACTCTCATGTCTATTGTGTGCCCCAACCAACTTGGGCATGTTCACAACCATGCTCCCCAGGGTAGTCAGGCTGGCCACGAGGCATTTTGTGCGTTTGGCTGTTTGCTATGGCAGCATCCCAAAATGCTTACTATGTGTTGTTATATATAGTTTTGTTTACTGTGTACTGCACTGTCAAGGTTCTGTGTCAGTGACTGTTTATTAAAGAAGGTTCATTTTAGCGAAGGGCTCCAAATAACAGGAAAACTTGTAGGTGGTATTACTGAGCATGTATGCTTGGGCTTCTAATGTACAAATGGTGTATGTAGAAAAGTTGCTATGGATGCACTCCTATACAAAAGCTTTGAGACTTCATTCTTCTCTTTAATACTGTATTTATAGTTAATTATCAATTCCCCATTAAACAACCACGGCTGAAGTGATCTGCCACACATGGAATGTCGGGGGACTCAATACCCCTGTCAAGAGGAAAAAAGTGCTTTCGCATTTAAAAAAGACGAAGGCTCAAATAGCTTTCCTGTAGGAAACCAAGCTTACTATGCACAACCACTCCTACCTAATCAAAGACTGGATGCAAGAGGTTCACTTCTGTGCCCCCTCAAGAAAATGCGGAGTGGTGATACTCATCCACAAAAACCTCAAATGGTCCATCTCCACACTTCTCTTTGACTCCTCAGGCAGATGGGTGATGGCTGTCTCGTCAATGCCAACAGGCCCTGTCTTGCAGTGTAAATGTTTATGCAGCTTACCAGGATGATCTTAAGTTTTTTCATGAAGTAGCCAATGCCATGGGAACCATTCCCCCCCCCCACTCAGTGCCCTCTACTGCTTGGTGGAGATTTCAAATTAACTCTCACCCCCTTAGTGGACAGAAGTGCAACAGGTAAAGAAATGCATTTTAGGGGTGGCCAATCTCTAGGCCAAATGATGACTGACCTTTACCTTACGGATGTTTGGCAGATGTTCCACCCATGAGAGAGGAACTGCATCTATCACTCAGAAGTACATAAGTCTTTTAGTAGACTGGACTTCTGGCTCACCTCTCAGCTACTGACCCAAATTACACTTGACTCATCCATCTTCCCAATGCTGATTTCAGATCATGCCCAGTGCAGCTTTACTTTGCATGGGGCCCCAGAACCCCATCCTGTACAACTTGGAGACTTGACCCTCTCCTGTTGAGAGATCCAAACTTCACCCCATGACCACGTGAAGAAACCTCCTTATTTAAAAAAAAAAAAAAAACAATAGCAGACAACTTGGCTGGTATCACATGGAAGGCGTATAAGGCCACCTTAAGGGGCAAAATTGTGGGCTATGTCTCGCAGAGGTGAGGGAGAGGGAGTGCCACCTTATTGCCCTAGAGGCAGAGGTAAAACAAGCTGAAACAGCATACAAAGGCCAACACTCAACAGACACGCACTTGAATATCAAGCGGAGGGTCCTGTGACTAGCCTTCAAGATTAACACGCTGCTAAGCCTAAAAGCAGAATTTGCAGTTTTATGCCTAAGCCATACATTTTTGGAAGGGGGAGATACAGGAGGGAAGGTACTGGCCTACCAGCTGCACAAGCAGCAGGCTGACAGACTTTTACCTGGCTTGCAAAATCTCAGGGCTAGGTAATGTCTAACCCTTAGGAAATTAATGATATTATGCAGTCCTTCTATGCCAAGCTTTTTACCTCCACTCACAACAGTACACCTGTAGGATTGCAATCCTTTCTTGGCAGACTAGACCATCCCAAGTTAACCCACCCCACAATCCTGGATTTTAGTTGCCCCAATAACTGCAGAGGAAGTGAAGGGAGCTTTACTTTCTCAACACTTGGGTAAATCTTTTGGCGGAGACGGTTTTCAGGTGGATTTATTTCTTCCAGACCCTGGCCACTCAGATAGCCCCATTTCTATCAGAGGTATTTTTAGAGGCTGAAGAATCAAGCTCTCTACCTCCTACACTCAAGGAAGCTGTTATCACAGTGCTGCCCAAAGAGGGTAAAGATCCTACCCTCACTGCCAATTAATTATAGGCTGATTTCACTTATCAACGCTGACAGCAAGGTCTGTGAAGGTACTAGCGAATAAACTGAGTCCAGTGCTGTTGATACTAATACACACATCACAGGTTGGATTCATCCCTGGCAGATACAGTGCACATCATATCAGAGCTTTGATGAACCTGATGTACTCTGCACGGAGCCTTCAATCTCCAGGGCCACCATCGCAGTGTATTTTGAAAAGACCTTTGATTCCCTAGAATGGGACCATCTTTAATGAGTACTAACACACTTGGGCTTTGGAGACAGGTTTCAGGCCTGGGTGCAGGCCCTATACTCTGATCCCACTGCTAGGATCACTACAAACCACCTGTTATCAGTTCCTTTCCAGCCTGAGAGGGGCACGCAACAGGGGTGTCTGCTCTGCCCTCTACTTTTTTGTGTTGGTGATTGAATCCCTCGCGGCTGCCTTTCAACAACAAACAGAAATTGCAGGGCTAAAAGTGGGTGGTAGAAGTTACCCCACACTCATGTATGCAGATGACAGATCTAAGGTACTCACTAAAGCTTTTACTTTCCCTGCTAAACTCCTTTGCCACCCTTTCAGACCTAAGGATAAACCAGTCCAAAACAGAGATCATGCCTCTTAACCAGTACTGCTAGGCTAATGCAGTGGAGGGCTCTGGTCTGCACTGGGCAGCAAAAGGCATCATGTACTTGGGCATCAAAATAGTTCCTCAGTTCGAAATGTTATGGAATGAAAATCTTCAGCCATTATTGCAGGCCTGCAAGGCTGAATTTGACAGGTGAAAGCTGTTGAATCTCATTTTAGCTAGCAAAAGTGCCACCATAAAGATGGTCACTGCCCCGAAATCTTCTACTTACACATCTCCCCTTAGCCATGCCTCAGACCTGGTTTCAAAATATTGATAAACTATTTAGTGATTTCTTGTGGGAGGGTAAAAAAAACTAAATTAAGTCAAAATATACTGTGCTTCTATTGGAAAGTAGGGGGATGGAATCTGCCCTGGATGGAAGAGTACAAGTATGCCTTTCAGTCAGTACAAACAATACAATGGTTCAGTCCCTGTTCAGATCAATTTCCACAGTGGGTCCACATGGAGTTGTCCATGGGAGGTGTCTCCATAGCCGTTTCCTTCCTGCATATACCCACAGGAAAACAGCCCCCCTCACACCCGACTATAAAACCATCCATTAACTACCTGACCTGGATTCACCATAGGCTAGGCACCACACTAGCTTACCTATCTTACACCGCCATACGCATGACCCTCATATCCTCATAGATAGGAAACCTGTTTACTGGCCATACTGGCTAGTTTAGGTATCCACTTCCCAAAAGACATCCTAGATCCAGATACAAAATCTGTGGCAACATATCTGACCCTTCAAGAAAGATGGGGCCTCCCACACAAAGAATTCTGGCATTACCTGCAAATCAGAGAGGCTGTGAAACCCATCACACACACAGCCCTAACTCTCAAAAAACAGATATACTAATAAATAAATAGCTTTCTGTTACCAGAGGACTGGCTGGTAAGACTTACCCAAACCTGAGGGACACACTACCCAGTCAGTCAGGGGAGCTAAAGCCCAGTGAGAAAAGTACTTGGGGTATGGCATCACTGATGATCAATGGGCACAAGCATGTCATAATGCCCATTCCCTACTCAAAGACGCCCATAGTAGGCTGATTCAAAACAAGGTTCTCCACTATTGATCTAGGACCCCTGTGGTTCTTGGGGCTGCCAGGCTAGTGGAGCATGACAAGTGTTGGCGCTGCTTCTCAGAGGGAGGGGATCTCTGCCATATACTCTGGTCATGCCCTAAGCTCCAGCCCTTCTGAAAACAAATATGCCATGTAGGTAGTGTGGTGCTTTGGAAACAGATTCTGGTATCTGCTTCACTCATGTTGTTGGGTATAAGGCCTGATACACTGTCTATGACATGATGAATTTAGATGGCTGGCCATACTAGCCATGCAAGCCAAGAGGTCTCTAGTATGTAACTGGTGAGGTACCAGAATCCCCTCTATTGGGGAAATAATGTCTTCCCTCACCAAAGTAGCTGAACTGGACAGGTTGTCACACTCCAAATACAATCAGATGATGACTTATTTCAAATGTTGCACCCCATACATGGCATATACAAGCTCCCCTTTGGGTGTTGGGCAGGTAGAAAAATGCCCTATGGATCCCTAGGACTTAATTACTGTAGATCCCAGCTAGGCCTCACCTTGCAGTCTGCACGGTTGGACCAGAATACTACAGACTCTACTAATTATCTTAGATTCTCTCTTCGCTATGAGCCGAGTATACCTCCTCCCAATGAATGCAGTTAGGTTTGTTTTGTTTCTTTTTATTATTGTTTATGGTTCTGGCTACTTTGTGGGTATCTCTGTTTTGGTTACAGAATACAGGAATCCTTACTGATATAACTACAGTAGGTATGCCCCGAGAATCAATCAGGAAGCCTTGAAAGTACACAACCTGAATGTAAGACTTTACCACTATAGGCAGACTGACATCTACCTTAGACATGTAAGTAAAAATGTCAATGATTCTTTGTCTTGTTCCCTGTATTGAATAATGATAGCATGATTACTGCTGGTGGCATATCCTGCCATTATGTGCAGTGCCTTGTACTTATGTATTGATCCTAAACTGAATTGCTTCTATGATTATAGCAGGAACATGTTTATCTTTAAAAATCAATAACAAGCTTTAACAACAAAAAAGTAAGGAAATGTGGCATTAGAGTTTCCAACCCTAACTCCCCACTCCCACTCTCCAAGCAGTAAAATGAAAAAATAAAATAGGGTTTGGGGCCTCCTGAGCCTTGCCAAAGTTGGATCTTCCTTGGGTTGTCAATCCAAATGCTCAATCCTTCCCCCTGCCCATAGCCTCCTGTCCAAAGTACAACGTACACATCCAAGCTGGTGCCTCATACAGATACACTCTTCAAAGGTAGAGAAGTATGGGTCACCATGTTGCCAAAAAATCTATTTTAGCTTTCTTCACACAGGGCCTGTTGGCCTGAACTTCTTTGCTCAGGAAAGGGCTGAACATTAGGGTTGACAACCCCAAGGAAGACCCTACCACTGACTCACCAAGATTCAGGAGACCCAACATTCTAATGTTTTTTCCTGTTGCTGCTTGGGGTTGAAGGTTGGGAGTTAGGATTGAAAACCCTTATGCCACATTTCCTTATTTTTGTTGCATTAAGTTGAACCCTAACTGGTGCATTAATGCAGTTTTTTGCAAAGAATTTCCTTTCTTTTTGAGATAATGGAATCGTATTCTCATTCATGCAGGTCACTTCAGGACCTGTTTGAACAGAGGCAGACATGAAGAGCCATCTGGGCTCTGTGCCAAGGGAAAACATCATATGCCTATGGTCATGCCAGGCTCTGCTGACCCTGCTCTTCTGTGCAGCGACGGATGTCAAAAATTATCAAAGTTATAAACTTGCACAGAAAAATATCAATTATTTTTATACCTATGTTGTTTTTTAATACTTTTACCCCACATTTTTAACATAGCCTTGTGAGGAACCCACCTCATGAGCCCAGTTGGTGAAAATTTTCAAATCTCAGCCGAAATATCATTCCATGACACAGCTGTGAAAACACATTTAAGACTGGATTTGAAAAATGACAGCTGTCAGAATTATGATATGGTGTGAAAAATGGCTATATTGAAAATTTAGGGTCAAAATAGTGAAATTATTAAAGTTATGAGCCAGTACAGAAACATTTCAACGCATGCTCATAACATTGCTGTTTTTACATATTTCAACCCCAAATTTTCAACATAACCTTCTTATGACCCCACCTCATGAGCACCAGTGGTGAAACTTTTCAAATCCTACTGGAAAGGTGATTTCACAAAGCAATGACGAAATTGCCTTTCAGGCCAGATTTGCACAATTCCACTGCCACTGCTCATCATGAGGGGTTCCAAAAAGGCCATGTTGAAAATTTAGTGTAAAAAATATTCAAAAATAACTAAGTTATCAACAAAAGTTCAAACCCCATTGAAATACAATAAACCACACTTACCTTATGTTTTCATATTGTAGTCTCTGGTTCCAGCAGCAAGACATGTCTTTGATCACAGTGTGGATACATGTCATAGGACATGTTCAGGTAAGTGAGGGTGTATGGAGGAGTTTAAGGTGGTGGGTGCTCAGTGGGTGGCTGGAGTGGGGGGGATGGGGGCTGCCGGGAGAGCAGATTGCCAATGGACCATTTTCTTTTTTTCAGGTGAAAAATAAAGATCAGCTAGGGATGGTTTCCTTTATTTTAGATGGACAGAAGCTGACACTGGGTACTGGCACCCCAGTATTGGTATGGTGTTTGGCGGCACCAGGAGTGGGCACCCTAGTGCTATCACATATATTAAAGAAAAAGGGATCAGAGACATGGAGGGGATGGTGCAAGTTGAGTGGTACTGGTTACTATGTCAGGACCATGTAACAAGAACAGCGCTGTCCAAAACAGTGAAAGCAAAACAGCACCGTCAATAACAGCGCCTGCCCAAAACAGTGACCACAACAATAGCACCAATGGTAGCAGTCCACGAATACACCGACCCCTACCATGGCAAAGTAAAACACACAGAAATATTTGTTTTTGGGGGGCTCTGCCCCACACCACCCATTATGGAGGGATTCACCCCCCAAACCCTGCTACTAAAAATAACCACCTCCGGAAGGGAGGCAACCCGGGCACACACAGAAACGTTGGGGGGAATTTTTAACCAGGGGAAGGAAAACATAACATGGGAGGGGGAAGACAAAAAAGAAATAAAGCAGACATCCCAGGAATCAAACCCTGGGCCACCCACATGCCACCATCCTCCCTGTGACTCTGTCCTCTGCACCATGGCAGCTGCTTAGTGGAACCCCTCCCAGCACAGGCTTCATCCCTTTCTCCTCCTCTCCCTGACAGTAATACAGCTACAGGGATAGAGCTAACCTGACCTGCACTATTCTATCCCTGAAGCTGTATTAGCTTTCACTATTTTGACAATGTGGTTCTCACTGTACTATTATTGAATTGCTCTTTTCATCCAGTCAGTGGTACTGGGGGTGGGCACCCCAGCCTATTTGCAATATAAATAAATGAAACATGGGAAAGGGGGGTGGGCAACCTGGAGTGGAGAGGGAAGAAAGAAGAGGTAAAAAGAGTAGCTGCCTAGATAGATACATAGATAGACAGGCAGACAGGCAGACAGACAGACAGATGGATGGATAGATGGATAGATGGTTGGTTGGATGGATGGCTGGATGGATGGACGATCACAGTCATAGACAGTTCTTTTGTGAGATCACATGAAAGAACAATGGTTCTTTCATTTGACCTCATGAAAGAACTATGAAAAAACCCTGTGTCTCCCCTTTTATTTCATGACCAGACCTTCTTCTTTCATGTGTCAAAGTAAAACTCATGAAGGAAGAATCTTGGCTCATGAAAGAAGATGGTAGACTTAGGTTTTTTCATTGTTCTATCTGAGGTGAACTTCTTTCGTGTTCATGAAGGAACTCACAAAAGAAGAGATCTTGGGTCACAAAATAAAATGGTGGACTCAGTTGTTTTTTCAAAGTTGTTTCATGAGCCAAGATTCTTCTTTCAGGAGTCTTTTGTGATGACAAAAGAAGAAGGGTAGCTCCTGAAAGAACAATGGAAAACAAAAATGTCAACCACCTTCATTCGTGAGCCGAGATTCTTCTTTTGTGAGACAGAAACCTTCTTGTGTGAGACTCACAAAACAAGAATTTTGACTCATGAAACAAGCTTTGGTAAGGATTTTGGGGAGCTCCCAAAACTATACTTCAGGGTTGTTTTTTGAAAAACAAACTCCAGAATTGAGCTAAATGGTCCCATTTCTCCAGGGCATCATTTTTGTGGGGTTTCACTTCTTTTCAGAAAAAAAAAGAATCTAGGTGGCTGCCATATGAAAGAAGATTTTTTTCATCATGAGAGAAGAATTTCAGCTCATGAAAGAAGATTCTTCTTTAGTAAGCAGGAAATTTTTCTTTCATATCGAACATCAATCACAGAAGAACAACTGAGAACAAACACGATGGAGGAAGGAGTAAGCATCTTTTTCTTCTTTAGGACTCAATGATTAGAGGAGTCGAGTCCCAAACAAAGTACAGGTACACAACCAAAAGTTACAATTAAATGCCTCCCAGCAGGTTCAGCGTAGTGAGACATTGATCACATATGGAGGATAGTGGACAAAGAGGAGCAAGCAATTGATGTACAGGTTCACCTTGGAACCAGTGATCTAGCAGCTTGGATGGTGGAGGGGACCAAGAAGAACTTCATCAAGCTGGGGGAACAGTTGGAGGCTTGAGCAGCCTCTCTTGCATTCTCAGAGGTCATCCCAGTGTATGTCAAAGGAAATGCACAGGGATGATCAGATACAAGGAGATTGAGGAATTCAGCTCTTGGCTACAGTGATGGTGTCATGAAAAAGGATATCACTTCATAGGATCATGGGTTAAATTCTGGGAGAGAAAGTTTTTCCATTTTGATGGACTTCACTTAAATAGGGAAGGGGAGAGTGCACTGGGGCAGAAATCTGACATTCATCTCAATCATTTAAACTAGGTGGGGGGGAGTCAAACAATAGGGAACCCATCGGTGACTGCACTTCTGATAGGAACTTAGTCGACACTCACCCACTAGCAGGAATTTCTCTTCCATGATCAAGGAGAACCTGTAGGGTGTACAAGGAGACTACAAGAGACCAGACAGGGGATAAGACAGCCGCTGACTAGCAGGCAAAACCTAAAGTAGTTAGGAAAAGTGCAGATACTGATCAATGGAAAGGGGTGTGCATCAATGCAGGAAGCCTCATTAACAAAATAAGTGACCTGCAGGCACTGATGGTGGAGTTCTGTAGAGACCTAGTGGCCACCATGGAGATTTGGGCCTCATAAAAAATGACTGGGATCTCTCTATTCCTGGGCTATGTCCTCTTCAGACAGGATAGGAGGGAGGGCAGGGGTGGGAAGTAGCACTATACGTAAGGGCTGGGATAAATGCCACCTCAGCTGAAATTAACAAATTGGATAGAGTGGAATCCCTTTTGGTACAACTCAGCTTGGCAGCAGGGAAAAAAAATAGACATCACGCTTTTATGCAGACTGCCAGGACATGCTGAGAGTAGGGACAAGGAGCACATAGGGGAAATCATAGGTATAATACAGAAAGGGGAGACAGGGGTGGTAGGGGACCTGAACATGCCCGATATGGACTGGGGCATCCCAGCAGCTGGTTCCTCTAGAAGTCAAAAAGTGGTCAAGACTGTCTTCCTACTCAGCTAGTCAATGCTCCAACTAGGTTGGACACCATCCTGGATATGGTCCTCACAAATTCAGAGGTAGTAAAGATTGCAGGAATTGGGGAACCACTGGTCAATAGTGACCACACTACTCAGTGTGGTTTCAATAGGGCTTAGGGGTAGTGAAATCTCGATCCAGAACATAAGTGTTAAACTTTAGAAGAGCTAATGTTGACAAAATGAGGAAATTGGTCAGGGAAAAGCTGTGAAGCATCCATGAGCATCTGGAGATAGAACACATATGGGGGCTGGTTAAACTAGCCATATTAGAGGCTACCAAGATGTGCGTTAGGATAGTGACAAAAAAGAACAAACAAAAAAGACCTATATGGTTCATTAGCCAGGTCAAGACCATGATTAGGTCCAAAAGAGAGGCTTTCAAAAACTGTAAAAGAACCAGGGGAAATGGTGAATGGGAAGTTTACATCCAGAAGAACAAAGAAGTGATAAGTATGGTGAAATCAGCTAAGGCTGAGACTGAACTTTGACTGGCAGAGGGGGTTAAAGCAGGGAATAAACACTTGTTTCATTTTATACAGGAAAAAAGGAAGCAGACTGGAGGGATAGTTAGACTTAAGGAGATGACAGAATACTAGAGGAAGATAAATAGGCCACTGTTCTGAATGACTTTTTCTGCTACGTGTTCACTAAAGAACACACAGGCTCCATTTCAGAAAGTGGCATCAAGGCAGTGGACAAAGGGGTCCCTCAAATGGAGTCATCATCATTCACCACCAACAGGGTCAGAAAAGCCCTGGAGCAACTCAGGGAGGACAAATCACCTGGGCTAGATGGCTTACACCCGAAGGTGCTAAAGGAATTGACAAAGGAATTGACAGATCCTTTGGCACATTTGTTCAACAGTTCAAGTTGAGTAAGGAGTAGTGCCAAGTGACTGGAGAAGAGCAGATGTGGTGCCCCTCCACAAGGGAGGGAGTTGGGAGGATGCTGGCAAATACAGGTCAGTTAGCTTTACATCAGTAATAGGGAAGTTAATGGAAACCTTAATAAAACAAGATCTGGTAGATTACCTGGATAAGAACAGTCTTCAAGATGAGAGACAGCATATCTTCATGGCAGGTAGATCATGCCAGATGAACATAATTACATTATTTTTTTAAATTTTATCTTTTATTGCCAGAGTTGCCATCCACCCGGTACCTCTGCTTGGTCATTGACCGCAGGGCTTCCACCCCCAACCACGACTGCGACCCTCTGATACCCCCAGATTGCCCCCTGGAGCGGGACTGCAGCACCCTGGCCTAGCACTGCAGATGTCAGGATTGATCAGAGGGCCAGCCTGGGGGGCTAATTGAAGCCTGTGGTGAGCGTCATCTAGGGCAGCGGGCAGCTCCCTCAGTTTTTCCTGGTTTTCTGGGGGGTGGGGATGTGCAGTGATGTCCTGCATCTGCCCCACCCCTGAGGTGCTGCTATGCGGTGGTAGCTGCGGTGCCCCCAGCCCCTGCCGGGAGTCCATCAAGTGCCAGACGGGTTCCCAACCCTCCCCCCAGAGAAGGAGAGCAGTCCACAGGATGCTCCATTCTTCTCCCCCTGGCCGGCCCTCCAGTGACATGAGTCCATTCCTGAATCCATGTCGCCAGCATCACAAGTGGAAATCCCAC
This sequence comes from Neoceratodus forsteri, assembly GCA_016271365.2. NCBI lineage: Eukaryota > Metazoa > Chordata > Ceratodontiformes > Ceratodontidae > Neoceratodus > Neoceratodus forsteri. The sequence continues at coordinate 1,166,505,027 of CM028129.1, read as the reverse complement.
TGCTGTGCCAGCGGGCCAGCTTAATTACATTTTTTTGACTGGGTGACTAGGGAAATATACAGGCACCACCCAGTGAACCTTCTCTACTTCAACTTTAGTAAGGCCTTCGACTCAGTTCCGCACAACTGCTTACTGAAAAATTAGAGGACCTGGGTGCAGCATTGAGCATAGTCAGATGGATAGGAAAACTGGCTAAAGGACAGAAAACAGAGTGGTAGTTAACAGTGAGAGGTCAGAAGAGGGTGATATCATTAGTGGTGTGCCCCAGGACTCAGTGCTGGGGCCAGTCCTGTTTAAGGCGTTCATCAGCAACATTGGTCTAGGTATTCAGGGCAGCCTGTTATCATGTTTACCATGACTGAATGCTTTCAAAAAGGGCAACTCAATCACGGCACCTGTGCACAGGGTTACCAGGCAGGAAGGGTGACCAGATTGGGGGATCAGCGAATATAGTGACAGGATGTCACTATTCAGTATGTACATGAGTGGGGGGGGGTACCATGCCATGTAATGGGCAGAAGGAGGTGGGATGGTGGCAGGCTAGAGTTGGGAGGGTGCCAGGTTCAGTTCTGGGCACATCCCTGTTTTTACGCCAGTCTAGGATTTTAATTTTATTTTTGTTTAACACACCCATCCCCGACATGCACCCCCTTGGAGTTGAGAATCCTTTAGTAGGAGGGTGCAGGGCGGGCAAAGCCCCTCCACTTAAATAAAAAAAAATCTAAGTCTCCAGTGCCCTTTTGCTGTCCGCCGCCACTGTACATCGCTGAAATAGATTTTCAGTGATGTACTGTACACTCACCCTAATTGCAATCACCTTTCTGTGATAGCCATTATCACATGGAACCGTATTCAGGGCAAACTGACCCTGTTCATGGATGACACCAAGCTAGGTGGAAAGGTGGACTTCAGGAGGCAGTTAGAAACCTAAAGAAGGACCTGGATAGACTGAAAAGATGGTCTAAAGTCTGGCAGCTCAGGTTAAGCTCCAAAAAGTGCAAAGTGATGCACCAGGGTAAAGGGAACCTGAGGACAGCATACTCACTAGATGGGGTACAGCTCAATGCCTCACAGGAGGAGAGAGACCTAGAAGTCATCATTTGTGATACCCTTAAACAGACAAGCCAATGCAATAAAGCTTACAGCAGGGCCAACAGAATGCTATGGTGCATCGGGAGAGGATTTAATAGCAGGAACAAGAAAGTAATACTACCACTCCATAGGTCCCTGGTAAGACCTCATCTGGAGAACTGTATCATGTTTTGGAATCCACATCTTATGAAGGATAGGAACAGGCTAGAGGACATTCAGAGAAGGGTAACCAAGATTATCCAAGGCCTCCAGGGCCTCTCATGTGAGGGGCAACTTCAAACTTTGAATATGTTATCGCTGGAGAATAGGAGGGAGAGAGGGGACATGATTGAAACATGCAAATTCTTGAGTGGAATAAATAAGGTGTCCTCCTGTGATCTGTTCAACAGAGTTACCAACTCCAACACTAGTGGACACAAGTGGAAGTTAAATGAGGGGGCTTCAAGAGGTATCTTAGGAAGCACTATTTTACACAGAGGGTCATAGAACCATGGAATAGGCTGCCCACTGAGGAGGTGGAGGCAAAGACCATGACATAATTCAAGCAGGACTGGGATGGAGCAAAAGTGCAAATAAATCTCAGGGGGGAAGTAGGCAGCACAAACCAGAAGGAGGGCTAGGTTCTGGGACCTTAGTTGGTCTTAGGAACTCATGAGCAAACATGATGGACCCTTGGTCTCCTTCTGCCAACATTTTTGATATGTTTCCATGTTTCTAGCTCTCTGAAAGACCCCACTGAGCATGCTCAGAACAGAAATTTCAAATCCTTATAACTCTAGAACAGAGTAATATTTTTTTCACCAAAACAATGGAAGGCACCATTCTAGGGCAAGCTCTTTCTACTCTGAAAATTTCAGAACAAAATTCAAACCATCTGGGCTGTATGTGAGAGAAAAAAACAGAAAAAAAACTGATAGTTCCTCTTTTTGCACTATTCGGATCTCAAAATCCATGCATCCAACCAGAATGAAAATTGCCATATGTAGAGACCTCGCCCTTAGACCATGCATGCAACATTATGTGCAATTTCATTCAATTGAGGTGAAGCTACTAAAGGGCAAGATTAAGGGTTATCATTAAACACCCTACTCAACCAGGATAATTAGTGAGATAAACACCAAGATAGAGAAGTCAATAGTGAGAAGGGCAGGGGTAAATGGAGAAAAAGGCAAAGGCAGTAAGGACAGGGATGGGGCAAAAAGAGGTAAAGCCATCAAAAAATGGAGGGTAATGAGTACCAATGCCTGTAGTCTAAATAACAAGCTCCCTGAACTGGTGGTCTTGATAGAAGAGAGATGCCTGGATTTCATGGCAGTAACAGAAACATGGCACACAGAGAACCATGACTGAGATGACAACATACCAGGGTACACAATCTACAGGAGACAGGGAGGGTAGAAGGGGAGTAGAAGTAGCTTTCTACATAAGGGAAGGGATCAAAACAATGGAACTAAAGGGTAAAGAGGGAGGAGAGAAAGCGCTGTGGGTCAACCTGGAGACCGGAAATGACACCACAATTCATGTGGGGGTTGTATATAGACCCCCATCTCATGGGGAGGAAATGGACAAGAAAATTATAGAAGGCATCCTTAGGATGGCAGAAAAAGGGGAGATAATGTTGATGGGGGACCTGAATATGCCAGATGTTAACTGAAACACCTTTGTTGCAGCCACATCCAAGAGCAGAATCATTCTTGATGCACTACAAGGGGAATGCCTCAGACAGTTAGTGCCGGAACCCACTCAGGAGGGAGCAATCTTAGACCTGATACTCTCAAACAGGGATGGAGAGAGGATCTCAGATCTAGAAGTGGGTAGCCATCTGAGAACAAGTGACCACCAAACAGTTTGGTTCACGATAAACAGCTGCAAAGTCAAGCCATACAAAAGTGAGGGTATTGGACTTTAGGAGGCTTACTTTATCAAAATGGGAGAGTGCCTCAGAAAAGCACTAGCAAAGAGGCAAGAAGGAGGGGTGGAGGAAAATTGGGTAAACATCAGAACTGACATCACAGAGGCAACAAGCTTTTGTGTGAAGCAAATAAACAAATCAAAATGAAAGAAAAAAACACTATGGTTTTCAGAAGAAGTGGTGGGGAAGGTTAGGGAGAAAAAGATAGCATTCAGGAAGTATAAGGAAACACAGAAGGAGCAGGACAGAGAATTGTACCAGTTGAAGCAGAAGGTAGTGGGGAAGGCTGTCAGAATAGCAAAGGCCCAAATCGAGGAAAAGATAGCCAAATTGGTTAAGAAGGGGATACAACCTTTTATAGGTATATTAGGGAGTGAAGAAAGACCAAGGGAGGGATAGTGAGGCTTAATAAAGGGGAGGGAGGGTGAGTGGGCAGAGAAGGACAGTGAAAAAGCAGGGATACTGAACAAATACTTCTGCTCAGTATTCACAAAATAAGAAGAGGGAGACGTACCTAATCCAGTCAATAGAAGCACTCTGGGTAGGGGGTCTATATCAGTCCTTTCACGGAAGAAAAGTTTCTGAAAGAACTCCTTAAACTGAAGGTGGACTAAGCAATGGGGCCTAATGGCATTCACCCCATAATTCTGAAAGAACTAAGGGGAGAACTAGTGACACCACTGACTACCCTTTTTAACAAATCATGGGAGGATGGTGTGGTACCTAAGGACTAGAGAAGGGCAGATGTGATTCCCCTTCACAAAAGTGAGAGCAAAGCAGAGGCAGGAAACTATAGACCTGTTAGCTTGAGCTCAGTGGTAGGGAAAATGATGGAATCACTTCTGAAAGAAAGAATTGTTGAGTACCTAGAGGCCAGCAGGGCACAGAACCCAAGGCATTATGGATTCACAGCAGGAAGGTCATGTCAGACGAATCTAATAGATTTCTCTGACTAGGTGACCTAAGTAGTAGACCAGGATGGGGCTGTGGACATGGCCTACCTAGACTTTAGCAAGACATTTGACACAGTCCCACATGAAAGATTAATAAACAATTAGCCAGCCAGGAAGTGAGTCCCAGGGTGGTAGCCTGGGTAAAAAATTGGCTGGACAACAGGACACAGAGGGTAATAGCAAGCAGAGTCCACTCCGAAGAAAGAGGGTTACTAGCGGGGTACTGCACGGTTCAGTACTAAGTCAGATCCTTTTTAATGTCTTTAAAAGTGACATTGCAGAGGGACTGGAATAAAAAGTATGCCTCTTTGCAGACGACACAAAGATCTGCAACAGAATTGACACACAAGGGGGAGGGTGGAAAGGATGAAAAGTGACTTGGCAAGGTTGGAGGAATGGTCAAAAGTATGGCAGCTTAGATTCAATGCAAAGAAGTGCAAAGTAATGCACCTGGGAAACAAAAACCCAGGGGAAGAGTGCACAGTGGGGGGGGGGTTAGCAACAACAAAAATGGAAAGGGACCTGGGGGTAGTCATATCAGATGACCTAAAGGTAAGCAAGCAATGCGAGAAGGCAGTAAAGATGGCTGGGGAGATACTGGGAAACAAACATAGAAACACAGAAACATAAAATCTGTCAGCAGATAAGGACCATACAGCCCACCTAGTCTGCCCATTTCCCTACAAGGTTTGGAAATCCCTACTCTCATCTGGACTGCCTTTCCCCCACTCTGCTGTACAGCAGGGTGCCTTTATGCTTATCCCATGTACTTCTGAATCCCCGTAAAGTTTTCGTTTCCATCACCTCCGCTGGTAGGCTGTTCCACGGATCCACCACCGTCTCTGTGAAAAAATACTTCTCAGCATTCCCACTAAGCCTCCCTCACTCCAACCTCATGTTATGTCCCCTTGTCCTTGTGCACTTTCTTCTCTGAAATATGCTCCCCTGCTGTACCCTGTTTAGTCCTTTAATGTATGTATAGGGAGAGGCATCACCAGTAGAAAGCAGGAAGTTGTTATCCCTCTGTACAGGCAGTTGGTGAGACCCCATCTAGAGCACTGCATGCAGTTCAGGAGACCCCATCTCTGCAAGGACATAGACAGGGTGGAGGATGTCCAGAGGAGGGCAACCAAAATGGTGCAGGGTCTGCACCAGAAGATATACGAAGACAGACTAAAGGAGCTCAATACATACACCTTCAAGAAAAAGAGGGAGAGGGGGGACATGATAGAAACTTTCAAGTACCTCAGGGGAATCAACAAAGTTCAAGAGGGTAGCATCTTTCAGAAAAAAAGCAATGCAAGAACAAGGGGACACAATTTGAAGATAAAGGGGGGACAGCTCAGGGGCAATGTGAGGAAGTATTTTTTCAAAGAGAGGGTGGTGAACATGTTGAATGGCCTTCCTGAGGAGGTCGTGGGGTCAAAAACAGTAGGGGAGTTCAAGAATGCAGGGGACAGACATAAGGCAATTCTGGTGAAGGGTAGGAAGAAGTAGGCTGTTGATTAACTAAGATCTGCAGCTTATCCAGTAGGTAGGGAAATGGGTAGACTAGGTGGTCCAAGCGGTCCTTATCTGCCGTCAAAGTCTATGTTTCTATGTTTCAACCATAACTATAGGGGTGCTACCATGCCCCTGTAATACATCTATATATATTCTTTGCAAAAACTTTGTTAATTTGCCAGTTAGGGTTCAACTTAATGCCACAATAGTAGGGAAAAATGGCATTATGGTTTTCAACCCTAACTCCTGACTCCAAGCAGCAAAGGAAAAGACTACACAAGCAACCACAGTCAGTCTTCATCAAGTCAGACAAACAACATGCAACTGTTTCCAGATGACACCATTGCAGTAGCATTAATGTGCTACCTTTGTGGATTTGTACTTGCAGAATGCACGCTGCAGAACATAGTCATTTGTCACTTCTGATAGAAATTCACAATACTCAAATCACAACACTGCTTCTGTGTGGCCCCCAGTAGAAGTTCTTGAGAAGTGAAGTGCTCAAGTTCAGAGAGTGTTGGACCACTATTCAGTAACTAGCTTGTGTGCATCCTTCTTTTTGAGAATTTTTATTGTTGCACTATGCAAAGCAGCTGTCTTACAATAATAATTGAATAGCAAAGAAGCATTGCAAGTATGTGTTGTTGATTTGTGATTTTGGTGTGGTGTATGGTGGTATATCAATTATGCACTAGATTAGATACAAACCTGAATTCTGCTTGGTTGGCACAGTGGAATGTTATGTACTTAGTAAAATACTATCAGTTGAATAAGGCTTTTTTTTCCTGTGCATTTTTATGTACCTTGATTGTATGATACATTTATTTTTCTAGTTACCCTGATCACAGCCGTGCAGAAAACGAAACATTCTTTTTTGTGGTTGAAAAAAAGTTGTCTGGAAGCTAGCTGCCCCATGATTCTAGTGCACAACCCCCAATTAATTATAAGTTGCTCACGCTCTATACCTTTAAGTCTGTTGCAGAAGCACAGTCCCCTGCAGCGACAGATACAACTTCATGATATCAATATTACAAGAGTTCTTTTGTCTGCAGAAACACAGGCCCCTGTGGGAGCAGCACTTCTGCAGCCTCAGGTACTCATGCACACTGTAAGACATACACACACTCTTGACATGCTTGTGTTTCAGCAGGTGTAAGTCATACACACCAACCTCTGGCTACAGAAAAAACAGGTGCCACAAAGTCCTTCACATCAGAAGTGCAATGGTACAGTACTTGTGACTGCAGAGGTGCCTGTACCTCTTCAGCTGCAGATGTAAGACATAACACAGACTTCTGGTTCAAGATGGGCAGGCTCCTGTGTGGCCTGCAGTTATGATTACAGTACTATTTCCATGTGGGCATTATAGTTTCAGTAGTGGATCAAGAAATAATTCAAAGGGTTAGTAGTTCTTTAGTTACACAGCTGCATATAGAAAACAATGCATTAGCAGATCATGCTATCTAGCGAGGTACCTCATACAGTGTGCATGAGTACCTCTGGCTGCAGTGGCATATGCCCAATGGGGCCTTCTGCAGTCACACATATTCTTGCATACTCTACGACATACACAGACAGATCTGGAGGCCTAAGCTTATGCAGCCACAGATACAAATCCACAAAGCTAACACATCAGTGCTGCTGCATTTGTGTCATCTCAAAACAGTTGTATGTTGTTTGTCTTACATGATGATAGCTGTCTGTGGTTGCTTGTGTAGTCCTGTCCTTTTGCTGCTTGTGGGTTGGGGAGTTAGAGTAGGAAACTCTTATGCCACATTTCCCTACTTTTGTAGCAATAAATTGAACCCAGATTGGTGCCTTAATACGTTTTTTGCAAAGAACTTCCTTTCTTTTTGAGATAATGGAATCATATCTTCATTCATACAGATGCAGACACACAGGGCCATCTGGGCCACGTGTCAAGGGAAGACCCTGTCTGCCTATAAAATTGCAGGGATCTGGACATGAAGAATTCAACTATCTGGTGGGTCCTGCACTTCTATGTGGCCACAGATAGATATGTGCAGAGCAAAGAGTCCATCTCTCAGTCAAAGCACAGTGCTGTCTGGCACCCACGTGTGCAGAGGTGCAGGGCCATATGCCAAGAGAAGAGTTTTATTCACTAGATGGTACTTGAGCCCATTGGTGTAACCCTGCACCTTCTCTTCTAAGGCTGGGGGTGGTGGTGTCAGATGATAGCACTGTCCGCCTAGCCTCAGCCCAACCAGCTTGCTCACTGAGCTCACCCACAAACTTAGCTCACTAGCACAGGATCACAAAGCACCACCTGCTGGGGTAAAGGCTGGCACTATGCACAATGAATCTTGATAATAATTATTATTATTTTTTAATTTAAACCTCAAATTTACATTTGTAGATTAATGGTCGAAATGTCATTTTGCACTTGAAGTGTAAAAACACATCCATTCAGAATTTGAAAAATGACACCTGTCACATTTATGAGGTGGTATGAATAAAATGGCTGCATTCAAGGCTTGTAGTCAAGATGTTGAAAATTAGTAAAGTTATGAGTGAACACTGAAAAATTTAAATGTTCACTCATAATTTGGTCATTTTACCATATTTGTACACCAAATTTTCAATATAATCTTCTTTTGACCCCACCTCATGAACCAAGTAGTTAAACATTTTCAAATCCTACCCAAAAGATGATTTTGTGCAACAACTGCAAAATCACCTTTTAGCAAGTACTGCAAACATTTTAACTGCCTTATTCATGAGGTGGGGTCCCAAAAGGCCACGTTAAACATTTAGTGGAAAAATACTGAAAACAAAGTTACAGTATGAGCAAATGTTGAAATATTGCAACATTCACTCATAACTTGCTCAGTTGCCATATGTTTCCATCTACTTTTCAACACAGCCTTCTTATGAGCCCCCCACCCCCTTCCCCACCCATCATGAAGCCAGTAGGAAAAAATCTCAAATCGTGCCCAAAAGGTGATTTTACACTGTCTGTGAAATCACCTTTCTGGATGGATTTGAAATGTTTAACCTACCTTATTCATGAGGTGGGGTCCCAAAAAGGTCTTGTTGAAAATTTGTAAAAAGATCGAAAAATGACAATGTTATGAGTAGAAGTTCAAAACCCATTGAAATACATTAAACTAGACTTACCTTATTTTATCATACTGTAGTCACCGGTTCCAGCAGCAAGATGTGTTTTCATTTGAAGAGTGGATCCATGTCATGTGATATGTTCAGGTGAGTATGGGGGAGTGGGCTTATGGGTGATGACTGGGGAGGTCTAGGTGAAGAGGAGGGTGGGTGGGTGGTGGTCTGGTGGGTCAGATCGGCAATGGACTTTTCTTTTGATAGATTCCAGAAAAAAAAATCAGTGAAGGACAGTTTTATTTTTTTATTTATTTTTTGTTGATGGGTATCCTGGTTGACACTAGGGATTGGGCACTGCAGTGTCGAGATACTGTTCAGTGGCACCAGGGTGGGCACCCCATTGCTGCCTCTCATATACTGTAAAACTATTTAATATCGTGTCGAGTTTATATCACGATCTGACTATCTTGTGCAGTAGCGCCTCAAATTACCATCGCGCTCTGCTACTGGCTGACAGCTAGCTTACATCTGATAGGTGTCTTATATGGTATTTAAAGTATATTGTGGTCAGCATTGCTCTGTTTGTTGCCCGTTCATTTGGATTACTGACCAGCATCATGTCGCTCTTCAAGTGGTTACATACCCCCGATAAGAAAAAAACAAAGCGTGACTACTCAGCACTGCATACAGATAGCATTGACGCTGAGTTGCTGAGTGTTACTGCTGGTGTCTCGAGGCTCATGGCAGAGAATGTCACGGAGGAGCTTACAATGCATCTCCCTCCAAAGAAAAGGAAAATGGTCCGCTGTGTATATCCCCTGAGGTCCGCTTTTGAGGTTGGCCAATATGCAGTTCAGCATGGGGTAATGAATGCAGTACGATGTTATGACACTAAGTACAAATCTAAAATCAATGAAAGTACTGTAAGAAGTTTTAAACGAGACTACCTGCTGAAGCTAAAAGAAAACCTTGACCCCCAGACATTAGAGAGAAGTCTGCCCATTAAACCCCGAGGTCGCCCACCACTCCTTATAGAGGACATGGAAAAAGGAATTGAGAGCCATCATTAAGTCTCTCCGAGCAGAGGGTGCTGTAGTAAATGGTCGTGGTTTGGCTGCAATAGCGACTGGCATTATAAAAACTACACACCCACATATGCTCGTTGAAAATGGTGGCACCCTTACATTTTCTCGGCAGTGGTCTGGTTATTCCTTAACCGCATGGGGTTCAGTAAAACAAAGGGCACAAAAGCAGCCCGAAAAATCCCTACTGACTTCCCAGACCTAAAGACACAATTCTTGAAGAGAACTGCAACAGCAGCAATGCAAGAACTTGTCCCAAAAGAACTTATTCTTAACCTAGATGAAACAGGTGTAAACTTGATACCGTGTTCCCAATGGACAATGGACAGTATCGGTAAGAAGCAAATTGAAGTGTCTGGTCTCGGTGACAAACGACAAGTCACTGTGGTGTTATGCATTTCCCTGTCTGGTCATTACCTTCCTCCACAGGTAATTTACCAGGGGGGAAAACTGATCAATGCCACCCACATTTCTCATTCCCTGCTGATTGGAGCATTACCCATACTGAAAATCATTGGGCTAATTCAAACACCACTGTGCTATACACGAACCAAGTGATTCTCCCATACATCAATAAAGTAAAAGCACAAATGAATCTCCCTGATGAGCAGCGTACAGTACTGATTTTAAATCTGTTTAGAGGCCATACAACTGCAGATGTACTTGCAAACTTCGAGACAAAGAACATTATTCCAATTTTCGTACCTGCATCTTGCACTGACTTATTACAACCTTTGGACATATCCATAAATAAAATATTTAAAGATTTGCTCAAAATTCAATTCACTGACTGGTATGCACAACAAATCTCTGACCAACTTCAGGTCGGGAGCAGCAGTTCACAGATTAAGGTAGACCTGAGATCCGCAGCATTAAAGTCTCGTCACGCACAATGGCTGGCGACAAGCATGGCTAGCCTGTACACACGAACTGACAAGTGTATCCAGGGTTTCCAGCAGGCAGGCATACTGCAAGCACACAACAACTGCCTCGACAGTACAGTAAATATCATTTTGATGTTCTTTTGCCAACTACTGTAATTACTGTATCTAAAATGTACCTGTAAACTGCCACTCACTGACCTTTCTCCTTAACAGAACGCGCAGGCTGACAACAAGGACACTGGGGAGATTCATGAGACCACTACCAGCACCGTCATGGAGAACTGAAGTAAACAAATCAAACTTACACTTTTTTGAACATACTTATAGTACTATTCAGAGACTAAACAATGTTTCATTTTGTTTTTTACAGACTGCTGTACCTGGTAACAACGCTGATGATGACAGCAGCGATGAAGTCCGTTAATGACTCGGGACTCGAGGTTACAGAAGTTACTGTAGCAATGTACCAGTATTAGGGTGGTAGAATTCGGGTGATTTAGGGTTTAGGCTTTAGGTGATTGTTTGTGTGGCAAGACAAATAAAAAACTAAAAATAAGCACTCCCTTCCATGTCCATATTGTTTTTGAATTGAGGTTCTTGTTGCCAAGTTACAACAGCACCACATGGTCGCTTAATGAATATCACTGAGTGCGGTAAACATAATGTCGTGCATTAAAGGTACAGCGCGCGATAATAGCGATATTTTTTTTACAGTAATACTTTCAAGTTCTACAGTATTTGGGGAGGTGAGCATGTGACTTGGAGGTAACGGGGGTCTAGAGAAGCAGTATGGGGGATATGGATGGATAAAGCACAGACTCTATTTGTCAGCAGATGTTCATGGCCCTCTGACATCCATGGGTACAGACATGGAGAAGATTTATTTTTATTGTATGGTACTTGAGCCTCTGTGGGCAACTCTGCACCTTTCCTTTACAGGATAAGGAGTGATGTCACATGACAGTGCCACCTCTCTAGCCTTGGCCCATCCTGCTGGCTCATTGTGCTCACCCCCCATCTGAACTCAGCTCACTGGCATGGATCACAAAGTATTGCATGCTGGAGTAAAGCCTGGCACTATACACAGACTAGAAACAGAATTTGCTGTCAGATAAGGACCACTTGGCCCACCTAGTCTGCCCATTTTTCCCTGCCTATTATATCGCTGCAGATCCTACTTGATCTTCAGCCCATTCATCCCCCTTCCCTTCCCTTCCCTAGGATTCCATTATGCTTATCCCATGCATTCATGAACCCCACCACTGTTTTTCCACCACCACATCTGCTGAAAGAATGTTCCAGGAATCCACCACTCTTTCTGTGAAGAATTACTTCCTCATGTCCTCACGTCCGTCCTGAATCTACCCCCTCCAGCTTCTTATCATACCCCCTTGTCTCTGAGCACCTTTTTTTTTTAAAATACTTCCCTCTTGTACCTTGTTTACTCCCAGAAGGCATTTAATGGTCTCTATAACATCACCCTCTCTCCCAGGGTGTACATATTTAGGTCCCGTAATCTCTCCTTGTAGGGCTTCTGATGTAGACCCTGCACCATTTTAGTTATCCTCCTCTGGCCCCCTTCGACTCTGTCTATATCCATTCTAAGATGTGATCTCCAGAACTGGACACAGTACTCTTGGTGTCTTACCAGTGATCTATACAGAGGCAACACCACCTCCCTCTTTCTATTAGTGATACCCCTTTGCATGCACCCCAGCATCCTTCTTGCCCTCCTAACTGCCTTGTTGCACTACCTGGCCACTTTAGGTCATCCAATATGATCACACCCAGATCTCTTTCCTACATGGTGGTTGTCAGTACTACGCCCCCCCCCCATTTTGTACTCTGCCTTGGGTTTCATTGCCCCAAGTGCGTTATTTTGCACTTTCTTGAATTGAAACCCAGCAGCCATACCCTTGACCACTCTTCAAGTTTTCTCAGGTCACTGCTCATCCTCCCCCTGAGAATGTTCACTGTCTTGCAGAGTTTGGTGTCATCTGCAAAGAGGCAGACCTTCCCTTCCAGCTGTTCTACAATGTCATTTATAAATAATTTAAAGAATACCAGTCCCAACATTGATTCCAGTAGCACCCCACTGAGCACCCTCCCTTCCTCTGAGTGAATTCCATTTATCACCACCGCCATCTGTCACCTATCCCTTAACCAATTTCTTACCCAGTTTATCACCTTTAGACCCATTCTTGAACTACCCAGCTTGCCTACTAGTCTATTATGTGGAAGAGTGTTGAATGCCTTACTGAAATCTAGGTAGGTTACATCCACCACTCCTCCCTGATCTAGTTCCTTGGACACCCAGTCAAAGAAACTTATCAGATTAGTTTGACATGACCTTCCCGCATGAATCCATGCTTCCTCGGATTTTGTAACTTATTAGATTCAAGGTATTCTGCAAATCTTACTTTTAGCACTGATTCCAATAACTTTCCCACCACTGAAGTCAGGTTGACTGGCCTATAATTGCCAGCTATTCCCTGCTACTACTTTTGTGAAGTAGGACTGCAACTGCCCTCCTCCTGTCCTCCAGGACCCCTCCTGTTTCCAACGAGCAGTTAAACAGGACCCTAAGAGTTGTAGCCAGTACCTCCATGAGCTCCCTCAATACCCTTGGATGGACCCTGTCTGTCCCCATTGTTTTTCCCACTTTCAGATTTGTGAGTCCCTTCAGGAATCTTTCCTCAGAAAACAGATTAGTGTCCACTTCCCTCCCTCCAATGCTCCTGTTACATTTTGTGGCCACTCTCCATCTCTTTCCTCTGTGAAGACTAAACAAAGGTATTTGTTCAGGCTGTATGTCTGCATTTTCCTGTTCTCCCTTGGCACAGCCCCCCCCCTTTCCTTCTTAACCTTACAGTCCCACCCAGTCTTCTTTTTATCGCCTACAGTACATACCTAAAAATGTCTTGTCCTCTTTTGTTACTGTCTTTTCTATTTTTTCTTCAGTGTGTGCCTTTGTGTTCCTTACAGCTTTCCCTGCTTCCCTCTGTTTCCCCGATACACCTCCATATCCTTCACACTCTGTGTCTCTGTGTATCAACTGAATGCTAACATTTCTTAATAATTTCTTTTTCAGCTTTTACCCAAACTTTTTAAGTTAGTTATTTAATGGCTTCCTCTTGTAAACATGATATGTGGCATGTATAAAATAGTGGCTGAAATGTCATTTCAGACTAGCGTGAAAACATATTTAGTTCAGGATTTAAAACATGACACCTGTCACATTTATGAGGTGGTTTGAAAAAATGGCTTTGTTGAAAGTCTGGAGTCAAAATATTGATAATTACTAAAGTTATGAGTCAGCATGAAAATACTTTAGCGTACATTCCTAAGTTATTTTTTTTCTTCATATTTTTATCACTAATTTTGAACATAGTCTTCTTATAGTCCCATGTTATGAAACTGGTACTTGAAAGCTTTCAAATCCTTTCCAAAAGCTGAGTTTGTGGAACAACTGCAAAAATCACCTTTTGGCACTTATTTGAAAAATTCCACCAATCTTGTTCATGAGGTGGGGTATCAAAAAGGCCATGCTGACAGTTTGGTAAAAAAAAAATGAAAATTAGCAAAGGTGTGAGTGAATGTTGAAATATTTCAACGTTCACTCATAATTTGGTCATTTTACCATATTGTTCACCAAATTTTCAACATAGTCATCCTATGACCCCACGTCATGAACCCAGTAGATATCATAGAACAATTATTAAATCACCATTTGGGACAGATTTGAAACATCTCACCAAACTTGTTCATGAGGTGTGGTCCCAAAAAGGCCATGTTGAAAATGTGGTGTAAAAACATTTAAAAATTACAAAGCTTTCAGTAAAAGTTCAAAACACATTGAAATACATTAACTGGACTTATCTTATTTTCTCACATTATAGTCCTGGTCTCAAGAAGAGGAGGAGGACATTTTTTCAATTGGTGAGTGGATTTATGATGTGGGACAATGTTTAGATGAGTGAGGGTGTGTATGGATGCGTGGAGTGGTGGTGCTGAGTGAGGGGTCAGGGTTGTGTGTGTGTGTGTGTGTGTGTGCAGTGTCAAGATCGATGAAGGACCATTTTCATGTTTTCAGGTTAATAGACAAAAAAGGATTAATGAAAGACAGTTTCTTTTTTTTTACGGTGGACTGTAGTCAACACTAAGGATTGGGCACCCCAGTGTTGGACTAGTTTTCAGGAACTTGGGCAGGGCACCCCAGTGCCATCTCCTGTGTATTGGTGGGGGGGGGGGTTAAGGTGATGGCTGAGATCAATAAGGGAATGTTTTCTTATTTTCAGGTTAATAATTGAAGAACTATAAAGATCAACAAGGGACTGTTTTCTTTTTTTAACAGGGGGACTGTAGCCAGCACTGGGGATGGTGCAACCCAGTGTTAGAATAGTCTTTGGCAGCATCTGAGATGAGCACCCCAGAGCTGCCCCCAGTGTACTGGGGGAAGGTGATCTGGAAGGCAGGGGGGTTTCATGAAGTGGCACTGGGGGCAGACAGCCCAGTCCACTTAAAAGTGATTAATATGAAACAGTAAGAATGAGGAAGGACAGTCTCTGCTGGGAAGGGAGAAAGAATAGCTAAAAAAAGAAAAATCAGAATTCCTAAGAATGAGGTAGGGCTGGCTGACTTGGGAGGGGGAGTGGAAGGGTCCATGTAAGTTTTAGTGGTTTTGGGTGCTAGTTGAAAATTCACCTGCCATACCATTTTGTGTGTGACGGGGAATTCTCGTCTCACAAACTGAAAAATGGGTTGGGTTGCTAAGCTGGGTACCCAGGATTTGGGGTAATCCAGAGAAAGTATTTCTGGGTCAAATTAGAAAAAACAAACACTAGAACCTAACCAAAACAGGTCCCTTTTAGCTAGGTTAAGGTGTTTGTTTTTTTCAAAATTCATAATTTTTAGGTATTTTCCATGTTTGTAGTTTAATAAAAAATAGAAGCCGTCATGACCCAAACATTTTCAACAACCTTAAAAGCACTAAGTGGTGTGAAAGCAAAATACCTGTGACATAAACTTGTTTAGTGTTATTTCAGAGGGTTATCCTAAAACCCTAGTGCGCATGCTCAAAAAATAAATTAAATCCTTAAACTTTGTAACCCATTAATAGTTTTTCATCAAACCTTTAAAAGGCACTACCTTGGCACGGGATGTTTTTACCCTGAAAATGTTGGGGAAAAATTCTGTACCGTCTAGGCTGTAGGTGAGGAAAAAGTGCAATAAGTATAGGAAAATGTTAAAAAAAACAATGTAAACACAGCATATTTGAATCTCAGAAACCACATAAGCTACAGTCACAAAACTTTCCAGATCTTGCAAATCTGCCTTCCAGACAATGTAAATCTGCCTCCCAGACAATGCATGTTAAATTTGGGACAATTTCATTTAACACCACCAAAGTTATTGGGGTGCAAAGTTAGGGGTTTAACACTGAACACTTTGCGCAACCCTAATTATATATATTTATGCAATACATATGGACACAAAATACATTATATAAATACTGATATTTCAGCTACTGTGTACATAAATTTCATTTATGTACACAGCAGACTTGTCATTAACATTTTTGTGCTCAGAAGACACATCATGATGTGTTTATGTCCACATTAGATACAACATCATGATGTGTTCCCCCCCTCACCACACTGGCCAGTTCTATTTGCTTCACTTTCACTTCTCGAGCAGCACAACCTCACTGACTGATGAACACATTAGTGCCCAAACTGCCCTAATTATTTAAAAACCACAACCTGTAATATATGCTGATAAAGGTAATCAAACACTTTTCTTTTTGTAACTCCCCAGCTCAGCTGCGCAGTAGCAGTTCCCTCACTCACTTCTCTCAACATGACATGCTGCCTCTCCTCGTCCTCTGGCCATCCAGCCCTACTGTACATTGACCTCTTACTCTGCCAAGCACACTACAGTAAACAAAAACTGCATCCAGATAGAACTCAGAAGAAAACACACCCATTTTTCTTTTTTTAAATCTGAAACTACCCGATAATGTTTTCCTCGTGCCTCCCCCCCACCCGTCACATTCAAGATAAAATGTAGTAATCCCATAAAGTGTATATTCTTTTCCCTGTCTCTGTAGAAAGAAAATGCAGCTGCACTTATGCTGGACAAACTCAGGATTAAAGGTGCTCCTGCAACTAAAGCTTCATTCTGTCAAATGGGTGAAACCTGACCAGACAAAGTAAACATATAAAATCCTTTTTTTTACTCAAAAACCAAAAAAAAAAAACAGGCAGAAAACTCCACTCAAAGTCATGTCACATAGTGTAAAATGAAACTGGCTGCCATGCTGCATGCGTTTTTAAAATATTTTAGAAAACTGCTCTCTGGATCAATCAATGGCAATGACATGCAATCCGTGCTAATGGCATGATGTGGTGTTCATGACAACCTTCATGGAAATGGGGCTTCTCAAAAGCAGTGGACCTCCTTTTCATAAAAAAAGGAACGTTTATCAGATTTAAAGAAGACAACCAATATGAAAAACAACTCATACACAATATTCCTAGCTATTGCGTAAATTAAATTTGCAACAGGGACTTTTTGGAATAAATTACTTCATAGAATCATAGAAGCTTGATGGCAGAAAAGGACCATACCGGCCCATCTAGTCTACCCCATTTTTCCCCCTACACCTCCCTGTCAGCCCCCACCTTCCCCCGATACTCAGCCCCATATGCCTGTCCCATGCCCTCTTGAATTTCTCCACCAATTTAGCCCCCACCACTCCATCTGGCAGTCTGTTCCAGGTCTCTACCACACTCTCTGTGAAGAAATGCCCTCTCACATTACCCCTGTATCTTTTTCCTTGCAGTCTGAGGCTGTGCCCTCTAGTTCATGCCCCCTCCTTCCTCTTAGCTAAACCCCAATCTCTTACTTTATTGAGCCCCTTTACATATTTAAAAGTTTCAATCATGTCTCCCCATTCCCTCCTTGTCACCAGTGTGTACAAATCCAGCTCCTTACACCTCTGCATGTCTTCCCCTGCATATCCTGTACCATCTTTGTTGCCCTTCTCTGAACTCTGTCCAGTGCATCTATGTCCTTGCGGAAATGTGGTCTCTAGAACTGAACCCTATACTCCAGTTGTGGCCTCACCATGACTTTGTAAAGGGGCATTATTACCTCCCTCCTTCTGCTAGTAATGCCCCCACTTATGCATGCCAACATTCCATCAGCCTTTCCCACTGCCCTGCTACATTGGATTCCTACCTTAAGGTTTGAGGAGACTATGATCCCCATATCCCACTCCTGTTCCATTTCTTTGATTTCCTCCCCACCTAGGGTGTACCCTGCTCATGTGTTTCTACTCCAAGTGCATCACAGTGCACTTATTGGCATTAAATTTCAGCTGCCACCTCCCAGATCACTCATTAGGTCCTCCCTCATATCCTCTACCCCCCCCCGGGGTGTCCACCCTATTGCAGATTTTTGTATCATCAGCAAATAGGCACACCTTCCCCCTCAAACCCTCCACAACATCATTGATGTAGATGTTGAAGAGAAGCGGACCCAAAACAGACCCCTGTGGTGCTCCACTCTTCACCTTCACTGCCCCAGAGTGCACCCCATTTAGCACCACCCTCTGAGTTCTTCCTGCCAGCCAGGCCTCCACCCAGCTTGTTATTTTCCCACCCAACCCCAGGCTCTCCGTCTTGTTCATCAGCCTCCTATGGGGGACGGTGTTGAAGGCCTTACTGAAGTCCAGATAGGCCATATCCACTGCCCTCCCTGGTCAATCACCTGTCACCCAATCAAAGAACTCAATTAGGTTTGTCTAGCATGACTACCCCTTCATGAAGCCATGCTGTCTGCTGTCCTGCAAGTCACTCTCCTCCAGGTAATCCGCAACTCTCTCCTTGACTAATGCCTCCATTACCTTCCCTACCACTAATGTGAGGCTGACAGGTCGGTAGTTCTCCTTCACCTCCTTGCTACCTCTCTTGTGTAAAGGCACCATGTCCACCCTCTTGCAGTCTTCTGGCACTCTCTCTGTATCCAGGGATGAGTTCAAGAGCCTTGTCAAGGGTGTGACCAACTTCTCCTTCAGTTCCCTGATCACTCTGCAGCGTAACCCATCTGGCCCCATTGCCTTGTCCACCCTCAATCTATCTAGCTCTGTCCTAAACCTATCCACAGTGAACAGGCTCTGATCCACCCATTTGCCCTCCTTCCCCTTCGACTTTAGCTCAGGTCTTCTACCATCCTCCTCCTCCGTGAATAGCGAGCTAAAGTATGTATTTAATACCTCTGCTTTTTCACACTTCCATTCCAATTTTATCCCTCCCCTCCCTCATTCTAGCAATGCCCTGTCTTGTCCTCCTCCTCCTCCTCCTCCCTCACATATCTGAAAAAAGTTTTATCCCCTTTTGGCCTTTTTGGCTATTTTCTCCTCAGTATCTGCTTTTGCCCTTCTAATCTTCTTCCCTGCCAGGCTACTCTTCTCCCTAAAGTCTTCCCTATCTTTCTCGCTGAGTGTCCTCTTAAATTTTCTAAAAGCCCTCCTTCTTTTCCTGACTGCTCCCACATCCTCCTTTGCAAACCAAAGTGGCTTCCTCCCCCTTTTGCTCTTCTTAACCTTTTTTATGCACATTTCCGTGACTTCCAGTACTCCTCCCTTGATAGCTTTCCATAAGTCCTCCACTGCCCCTATAGTCCCAATACCCTCCATTGTCACCCTTACTATCCTTCTCATCATGTCAAAGTCCATGTGTCTGAAGTCCATGACTGTAGTGCTGGTTTTACTTTTCTCCTTCTCTGCCCTGACCCTTACCATACTGTGGTCACTGGTGCCCAAGGCTTCTCCCACCTGCACCTCCACACCTTCCCCATTTGTCAGGACATCGTCCAGCAGGTTGTTGCCCCTTGTCAGCTCCCTGACCAGCTGTTGAAGGAATACCCCCTGCAGCACAGCTAGTATCTCCCTGCTCCCTGTTGATTTCCCAGTCTACATCTGGGAGGTTTAGTTCCCCTACCAGTAGTAGTATTCCTTTTAGGGCCATTGGGCCAGCCTTGTGACTTCCTGAATTTACTGTCGATCGCCCTCCTCCCCATGTGTAGGTGACCTGTATACCACCCCCAGTTACAAGGATTCTCCCATCCTGCCTAGTGTTACCCACAGTAGCTCAGTCTCCCCGTCCTTCTCTTGTTCTTCAGTTAAACTTATGTCTTCCCTGATCTATACGGCAACTTCCTCCATTCTTACCCTCCCTATCCCTTCTGAACAGTCTGTAACCTGGAGTAGTCATTTACCAGATGTGTTGTTCTGTTAACCAGGTCTCGCTTACTAATTTGCTACTATATCTAGTCCTTCATCCCCATGATGGCTTCCAAGTCCACCATATTATTTCCTAAGCTCCTGGTGTTGGCTGCTAAGCCCTTCCACCAAGTTCCCCCTCCATTCCCCCCTTTCAGTTGTCATGCCCAACATTTTAGCACTATCTGGGGGGGGAGGCTGGTAGCCTCCCATTTCTCCTGCCTTGTGGTGCATTTTTTCCCCACTCCCCAATCTATTTTAAATTGTAGGTTTCTTCTATGAACTCTCCTAATTTTCTCTTTAGTACTGCCGCACCTTCCCTATTCAGGTGCAGTCTGTCTGGTGCAAATGGGCTCTCATCACCTCACATGGATCCCCAGTCCCCTACTAACCCATCCCCAATTTGCTCACACCACCCAGCCAACCACTCATTGAACTCCTTTATCCTCAGCCTAACATCAGTACTTGCCTTTGGCACTGGTAACACCTCAGAAAAAGCCACTGATTTTAACCCTGGACTGCTGCAGTATCTAGTGAGTGCTCTGAACTTTGCCTGCATCTCTAACAGGCTATTTCTCACCAGGTCATTTGTTCCCAGGTGGAACATCAGGTGTGTTTTCTCATCCTGCTGTTTCCCCCTTGAGGGAATATGGTGAATGACCTCCTCCGCTGTCATGTCTGGCAGGCACTCAACCCATACTGTGCTACTCTTGTCCCTCTGCCCCCCATCTAATTCCTTTTATTATACAGTCCCCAAAAAGTAGGACCCTGCTCTCCATCACCTTCTGCTTACATTTCCCTTTTATCCTTCTCCCGAACTCTTGCATCCCATTCTCTACCCTGTTCTCACTATCACCATTTCCCTTTTCATCTCCTGGAGTACTGTCTTCCCCCTGTGCTCCCCTAGCTTCCTGCCCCCACGGGCATTTTCTGCTAGGCTGCTCGCCTCTGCCCCCACCACCCACAAGCTTTTTCCTTCCCCATTGATCTGCCCCTAACTGTGCCCTGACTGATTTCCCCAGAGAACTTTCCCCTTTCCCATCCCCATTTAGCCCAAGCCCTTCTGAACCTGAGCATGCTGTCTCACCCTCCTTTAGGGTTTACCCTTTCTGGGGTATGTCTACCCCTGCTCCCTTATCCCTATGTTTACATCCTCATTGTTCTTTCCCAAAAAGGTGTCCTTCTTTTCCAATTTTCCTTTGCCTTCCTTCACGCTTGTTACTCCCATTTCCCCTGGGTACTCCTCAACTCAATGTTCCTGATTTTCGCCCCCATTTAGTGCCGCTAGTGGAGCATATCTGTTTTTCTGTACAGTCCACTGCCTGTATCCCTCTCACTGGGGCACCACTTCTTACTTCCTCCTTCCTTGCCTTCTATGCAGGCTTTAGATTGTTATACTTTATCTCCTGCAATTCCCTCATTTCCCTTTTGTCCCTTGTCACCTTTACCTGGGATACCTGTAGCCCCATTAGAGCCATCCCCTACCCCTCCTTCCTTGTTCTGTGCTCCTCTGATTTCCTCCAGTCCCCATCCCATCTTCCCCTGCCTATTGCTGTATTTGCTACTTGTCCCTTACAGCTCCCCCTTTAACCACTGCTTGCCCCACATTTCCCTCTAATCATTATTGCTCCCTCAGCAGAACCCCTCCTGTTCTCCCTTCTGCTCCTCTCCCTTTCCCAACTTAGCATCTATCTCAGCCACCTCACCTCCTCCCTTAGCTGTGCAAGCTGCCTACATACCATGCATGCACCATTTTCCAAACTACATGCAGTACCATGGCCAACCCACAACCAGTGCACCCCCACTACCCTCCCAAAGATGGCCCCAGCTCTTGTAGCCAGGGGACAGTGCCTTAGACCCACCCTCTCCCTGCTCCATTGGCCCCTGCAATTTGTTCACCCCTCCATTTTCCCTATGGCCTATCACAAGCTTTAGATTTCCTTAAGAATAAGTCCAACAAAATTATCACAGTCCTAGGGAAAAAGGTTAAAATCCACAGTAGAAAGCTGAAATTCAGCATCTTTCAATTTTAAAAATAAAAGTTTTCAGTACTTAGTTCAGGCAAACACCATAAGTTCATGATAGTTCATAGTAGTTCATAATAGTTCAAGGAAGCCTTTACCAGTATGAATGAATTAAAAATCGCTCCAAGTTCTTCGAATATAAACTTAAGCACTTCTGACTGTTTCTTAGATAGTTTTGTTGTACAAATCCAACCCAGTAGTGAAGGGTATAAACTTTGAATGTGCTCCTCTCGCCAGCCCCAGTGCCAGGATCTGGGCTCTTAAGCCAGTCTGTCTTGCAGGCTTGCCAGTCAGGCCAAATTGGAGCATGTCCTGGTGACACCCCTGCTGAGAACACCACCCCCTGCTCCTATCTGTATTGGTGCTTCTCTAAAATGGGCAGTTTCAGTAGCCCATTTAATATTGGTGGTAGAGTGGAGTGGGTGGGGGGGCAGAAAATCTGAAAATTCTTCTGCTGCCAACTGTGGCTCCTGCTGCTGTCCGTGCCACCGATTGCAGCCTCTGACCCCTCCTGCAGCTGCTGATGCAGTCCCCAATCTGGCTTCTGCTGCTGATGCAGCCCTTGCTGCCAAATGCCACCGACTGCAGCTTGAATTGAGTTCAGCCCCTCTGGATCAGTCTGTGTGTGATTGGACTTTTATATCTGCCAGCCACAGTTCAAAACTGGTGCCCCTGCTGCTTCTGTCTCCTGGATTGGCTACAGGGAGAGCCAGGTCAGAAATTACCTTCTCCTCAGCTGCCAATGCGGCCTGGTCCTAGCATCGCTAATTGTGGCCCCCGTAAATTCTTTTGGCTCCAGCTGCAGCTCCCACTCTGTCAATGCCACTGATTGAGGCCTCTGACCCCTCCTGCAGCAGCTGATGTGGTTCCCTTGCTGGTTCCTGCCACCGATGCAGCCCTCACTGTTAAATGCTGCAGGCTATGGCTTGAAGTGAGTTCAGCCCCTCTGGATCAGTCTGTGTGTGGCTGGCCTTTCATATCTCCCAGCCATAGTTCAAAACTGTTGCTCCTGCCACTTCTGGCTCCAAGATTGACTACTGGGAGATCCAAGTTGGAAATCCCCTTCTCCTTGGCCGCCGATGTGGCCTGATCTAAGTGCCATCGATTGCGGTCCCCGCAAAGTCTTCTGCCACTGACTGCAGCTCCTGCTGCTGTCTGTTTCACTGATTGCAGCCTCTGACCCCTCTTGCAGCCACCTATGTGATCCCCAAGCTGGTTAATGTCACCGATGCAGCCCTCGCTGCCAGTTACCGCTGGCTGTGGCTTGAAGTGAGTTCAGCCCATCTACATATTTTCCTTGAAGTGGATTTACCTTGTGTTCATAACTCATGGCTTATGACACTCATGAGGTTACCCAAGGTCAAACAACTCTTGTGAAAATAAGCTATTTATTCCACAGATCCTTTGTACATAGAGAGAGAGAGAGAGAGAGAATAAATGATGGCTAATTGTGGTATACAAGACAATAATACAATCAAGGGGTTGAACAAGCCATAAAGCCACAAGCCCGAAGTGCAAGCTTGTTTGACCCCAAGATGGAATTATTTCATGAGCATGCCAGACTTTGCTATCTTTTATTTTATAAAATGCATTAGGTTGGACACTTGTTGCTGTGTCCTATGTTTTACCAAAGTGTTTGAGGGAGGTAGGGTGATTGTTGCTTGTGTTTATTAAGGGACTTGTTACATGTATAATTAAGGGGCATGTTGCTTGTGTTATTAAGGGGCTTGTTATCTGTGTTATTAGAGTGGTGTGTAGTGTGTTGGGTGGTAATGTGTTAATAACACATTAATTTAGTGGCAGTGTATATGGGGCATGGATATATATATATATATACATACAGAGTGCTTGTTAGGTATTAAATAGAGAATAAAGTAAGAGTCTGGGTGTGTAACGAGAATTCACATACACCAGAGGGGTTTGATGCTACATAAACCCAGAGAGCGAAGCTTGAGGGGTTTATGCGTAGCATCAAACCCCGAGGGTGTGTGAAAACTCGAGTTTTCACACACCCAGACCCATATTTTATTTATATAATTGCAGGGCTTGTCTTTTTCACCTCAGTAATAATATAAAATGAATGCAGGTTGCTGTGCGGCCTGCCCAGTTTGATTTGTCCATCCGGTCTGCGACAGTGACTCATGGTAACATTTTCAATAAATTTAAAACTTTTTGGAGGGCTGAGCAGTAGAAACAGGTTCTTTTTAAAAGTTAAAGGTTTTTTTTTAAAGTAAAACTTACCACCGAGTCAGATTGTAAGTGGCGGTTCAGTCTTCTGGGGGAAAGCGACCACATGCATTTTGAAGGGAAAAGCAGCAGTGGGGCATGCGCAGAGCGAGGGAAACCGTGCGCTTGTTTGCTGTTATAAATGCTCCTTTGTAACAGCAAATTATGCCATGGTTTCCTTATGGGAAAAAGGCTAATCCAGTTATTATATATAGAATAACTTATGGGGTGGTATATGTAATGAGAAGTTTACACACACCCTCGGGGTTAGATGCTCATAAACCCCAAGAATGAAGTTCGAGGGGTTTATGTGAGTATCTAACCCCAAGGGTGTGTGTAAATGTCAAGTTTAAACACACTACCCCATATTTTACTTTATATAATTGCTGGGTTTGACTTTTTTGCAACAGCAATTATACAAAATGAATGGAGGTTCTTGTGCACTCCTCAACCTGGTTAGATTTCAGCATGCGGTACGTGGTGCTGTTTTCTATTTATTTAAAACTTTTTGTTTTGGTCAGCAGTGGAAAGATAAGTTCCCTCCTTGTCATAGCTTTTTTGTTTAAAATTGACTTACCGCTGAGTCTGAGTGTCGATTAAGTCTCTGAAGAAGGAAAAAACATGCAGCCAGCAGTCTGAAGAGAAGAGTTGCAGGGGGGCATGCACAGAGTGAGGGAAACCGTACATGTGTTTGCCGTTATAAATCCTCCATTATAACGGCAAATTACAGCATGGTTTCCCTATTGGAAAAAGACAAAGCCAATTATTATTGTATTATTATTACAGTGTTAATAACACAATAATATAGCGGTAGTGTGTGTGTGTGTATATATATATATATATATTATTAACATGTTATTTTTATTTTAATTATTTATTTTATTCTTTGTTAACAAGGTAAGGCCCACTAGGCACAGGTGCCTGTTTTTAGGGGTGATCCAGGAACACTGCGGAGGTTAAGTGACTTGCTTAGGGTCACACAGTATGCATGTGGAGGTTGTGAGAATCAAACCCAGGTCTGTCTGCTGGATGTACCAAGCTCATTCACAGCTTGTTACTATAACCTCTAGGCTATACTGCCAACCCTGCTAATTACTCTGTATTAATAATACATTAATACAGAGTAATTAGCTTATTGGCATCATAATACGCTAACTGGTCACCATCATATATGGAGAATATGTGATGGCTTATATGATGACTTTTTGTATGGGGATGAGGGCTCAGCCATGCTGTATATACATATACTAATACATTTTTAATGGCACGGTAGCACCACCATAGTTAGGGTTGAACTGGGGTTTCTATGTCAAATTTTAAATTATGCACTTTAATATCTTTACAACCATTCAACGGATCTGTGCGAAATTTTGAATGTGCAGTCTTGTGTGGTAAACCTCTGAAAGAACTAAGTTTTGTTCTCATGGGATGATCAGTTTTCAAGATCTGGATAGTGAAAAAGTAAATTTTTCATAGTCTTTTTCCACATTGGTTTGGATGGAATTTTCTTTGAATTTGGCTACAGCCCAAATGGTTTGGAATTTTGGTCTGATATTTTCAGGTTAGAAAGGGGATAACTCACAGATGTGCCTTTTGCTGATTTTGTGAAAAATATTAATTTGTTCCAAAGTTATCCCAATTTAAAATTTTCATAAATTGGTTCTGAGCATGCTCAGTAAGCACCTCAAAATAGCAGTATGAAATGAAAAAATAATTATATTGTCATATTGACATTATACTCTTTCATTTGAAGAAAATCCTTTTTCATTTGACTGCCATCCTGTTTTCAGTTTTGCCTCAAAATTCAAATGACAAACCCCCCCAAAATCACATTCTGGGGAGGAACCAGCACATGTAGCTTGCTTATCAGACACCCCCTTAGCTGGATTTTTTACTTGTCTCTTTGAGAAATCCCCTTAAAATGTATCTTTTTAACATTATAAATCTTGTTTCTTATCACGTGATACAAAACAAGATTCTTGTTTCATATGACATGATATGAAACAAGTCCTTTTTTCGTATGGGGAATCAATGTATTTCAATGGGGTTTTCAACTTTTGCTCATTACACACATATAGCTTGCTTACACCCTTACCTGGATTCTGCCCTTTTCTGTTACAGAAATCCCCTTACAATATTTTTCTTTTTACATTTTAATTCTTGTTTTTTATCACATGATACAAAACAAGAGTCTTGTTTTGCATGATGAGATATAAAACAAATTATTTTTTCTTATGGGGAATCAATGAATTTCAATGGGGTTTTCAACTTTTGTGCATAACTTTGTCCTTTTTCATATTTGTACACCAAGGCCCAGATATTCAAACTGCGCCAGGCTGGGGTGCAAGCTTGGGCACAGCGCAACTTGGCTGCACAGGGGTGTGGACTGGAAGATATTCAACGGAGCTTCACCATGGCACAGCATCATTGAATATCACTCCCTGGCTACCCGCGGTGTGCATGGCGCAGTGGCACTGTGCCAGTGCAAGTGGCCAGAATGGAGCATGGGGATGTGCTAGAGCAAGTTCCATTGCTCTATGCACAGCAACCGCGATATTCAAAACGTGACATGCAAATGGGGCCACAATGTATGCAAGGTGCAAATGGGGCCATTTGCATGTCATTATGGACCCATCTGCATGCAGGTGCACCGATCCCTGACAACTTGCACCTGGCGCCCTGCCAGGCAGCAGCCATTGGGGACCGACAACCCCTGCAGCCAGCAATGTGCTCCACAGCCCAATCACTGGCTGAGTAAATTAATAAAATCCCTATCATCTCTGGTGGTCCAGTGGACCACTGTCTGCCCGATCGCGGGCATTTGTAATAAAATAAAGAGCAATGTCCAATATCCCTGGTGGTCCAGTGGACCACTGTCTGCCCGATCATGGGCATTTGTAATAAAATAAAGAGCAATGTCCAACATCCCCTGGTGGTCTAGTGGTACCCCTCCCCACCTGCCCACTGAGCCCCACCCCCTGCCCCCCATCAGCCAGTGGGCAGCAGCACCCACCGCCTGCCACCCTGCTGCCTGCTGACTAACACTGTCAGTAGGGCTGTACACCCATTGGTCACAGTGTGAGCCAATGGGTGCAGCTCATACTGTACTACACATTCCAGATATGTGAATGATCCCATTCACATATCTGGAATGTAGAAGGGTACGGGAGTTGCATGCCCATTGGCTCACGCTAGGACCAATGTATGTACAGCCCTACTGATGGTGTCAGTCGGCGGGTGGTAGGGCAGCAGGTGGGTGGGGTGCTGCCACCTGCTGGCTGACTGGGGAGGAGCAGTGCAGTGGGGCTCAGTGGGCAGGTTGGGAGGGGGGTACCACTAGACCACCAGGGATATTGCACATTAGTCTTTATGTTATTACAAATGCCTATGATCGGGCAGACAGCGGTCCACTGAACTACCAGGAATATTGGACATTGCTCTTTATTTTATTACAAATGCCCTCGATCGGGGCATTGGGGGGGCTCCACCAGGTGCAGCCAGAGCTCGGGTGGCCACCCGCAGGTGACAGCTGCTGTGTTGTGCCCTGCAATGCAGCAGCTCACCTGTGGGTGGCCATCAGTTGTTCCTTTTTCTTTGGATCAATTTTGTGCTGGCACAGGTAGGGGTTGTGCAGGCATGGCTCTGCACATCCCGGGCTGAATATCAGGCTGTGTAGGGTATGCATGGGTGCTCCCCCCCACCTGCACCTGCATACATTACTGATGCACTCTGGCGCATCGCGATTTGTGCCGTGCACTTTTCCCTTTTGAATATCGCGCTGGGGTGCATCAGTGGGTTGCACGTGGCACAACACTGTTGAGCCATGTGCAACCCTTTTGAATACCTGGGCCCAAGTTTTCAACATGGTCTTTATGAGACCTCACCTCATGAACAATGACAGTGGAAGTACACAAATCTGGCCAGAAAGGCAATTTCACAGTTGCTTGGCAAAATCTCCTTTTGGGTGAGATTTCAACATTTGCACTTCCATTGTTCATCAGATGGGGGTAGTAAGAAGGCTATGTTGAGATTTTGGGGTCAAAATATGTAAAACTACCAAAATTATGTGCATATGTTGAAATTTTGCTGCATTCCTTCGCAAGTTTGGCAATTTTAAATATTTTGACTGGAAATTGTCAACATACACATCTATTCACAGCACCTCATCAATGTGATAGCTGTCATTTTTCAAAGCCTGGTCAAACTGTGTTTGTGCACCTGTGGTGCACAATGGCATTGCAGTGGTGCAGAATCACATTTTGGTGGGGTTTTCAAACTTTTCAATACTGGGTTCATCAGGTGGGGTAATAAGAAAGCTATGCTGTCAATTTCATCCCTATTTTACTACAAATGCAAGTGCATGGCCTTCTGGTCCCTGTGCTTCCACAGCAACATATATGTAAGTATCTAAGGAGAAGCAGGAGAGCAGGGCCCAGTAGGCCCTGCACTCCCAAAGACAAATGAGGATACAATTATACTATTTCAAAAAGTAAGAAAATCTTTGCAAAAACTTTGTTAATGCACTAGTTAGGGTTGAAGCAAGAAAAGTAGGGAAATGTGGTCTTAGGGATTCCAAAGCTAACACACCACCCCCACTCACCAGACAGCAACAGAAAAAACATTACTGTTTCACCTCTCCTGTGTCTTCACTAAGCAGGCATGGAGCATGCCTTGGGGTTGTCAGCCCTAACGCTGTACAAATTCTCATATACTCTACATATCTCAGCTTCTTTCATGGTTGACTGGGGTGAGCGTTAGGGCTGACGACCCCAAGGCACATCCTCAATGCCTGTCAGCGTCTGCAGGATGGGGGTGGGGGTGGGGTGTTAGGTTTGGATATCCTAACACCACATTTCCCTACTTTTGTTGCTTTAGTAACAACCCTAACTGATGCATTAATTAAGTTTTTTGGCAATGAATTTCCTCATTATTTTCCTCTGGGAGTGCAGGGCCCTTCATAACTGTCCTTATGTCACAGTGGGAGCTAATGCTCACCCCATTCCAATAAAGTAAGTAAGAAAAACTTTATTTATAGAACACCTTTCCAAAATCAAGGTGATTTACATCATAACATCATATCACTTTTAAACAATTTAAAACATCCTTAACATCTGTAGAACAACAAATTGCAAGCTTGGCTTGGCCTACAGGGCCAAATACAACCTAACCCCTGGGGCTAGACTTGCCCTTGCGAGAGGAGTGCTTCTTCCCTCCCTCAGCTATGGACTTCACTTATTTGCTCGATCCCCCCCAAACTCATCTTGCCAGGTGGAACATGGCATATAATAAAATCTGTCAGTTTGCACTAGCTGCCCCCAAACTCACCCATCGCTGTGAGCTCTACGACAAACTCTGCTGGCTCCCTCCAGCCGAATACCTGGAATTCGGTGTTGGAAGTTTCTCCGGGAAGGTGCTCACTACTGGCATTCCACAGTGACTGGCGCAACTCCTCCCAAAAATGGACCCCACACCCTACCACCTCAGGTCCCAGATTGCTGGGTTGCTTAAAGTCCCCCCCATCCATACTCTTATGGGGGACCGTGACTTTGCTGCGTATGCGCCCAGACTCTGGAACTCTCTCCCTGATCATGTCCGCTCGGCCCCCTCCCATGGGATCTTTTGCACCTCCCTGTGGTCTCATCTAAAACAATCAATGGTGTGTGACTGTCCTAAGCCTCCTTAGTGAAATGAATCTAGTTGAATTCTGCTGCCCCTAATGTCAATTTTTGTACCCTCTATACGTTGTGTAATTGTTGATTGTGCATCTTCTTTTCCACACTTGTTATTATTTCCTGTAATATGCTGTTCCCCCAAGTTGCCTCATATGTATTCTACATGTTGTGCTCTCCCGGGTCGTTCCTGAAAATAGGCATAATACTTGTCTAGTGTACTTACCCGGTAAACACAAGCTAAATAAATAAATAAATAAAAAAGATCATGACATCCATAGACAGCTGCTAACTTAAAAAAACATCAGGAAATGCTAAACAAAACAGGTAGGTTTTAAACTCAAATTGAAAACTTGAGACAGTCAGGCATTTCCTTAACCAACGAGGTACAGAATTCCACAGGGTAGGGGCAGCAAAAGAAAAAGCACTTGCACCCAATGTTTTTAACCAAACCCTCAGAATCTCTAGCAATCCATCATTGGTGGATCAGAATGGGTGGGAGGGGCAGTAGGGAGTGGGAAGATCTTGCAGGTACTGGGTTCCTGTTCATGTAGGGCTTTATAGGTCAGTAAACTGACCTTAAAGGTGATCTGCCACAGTACAGGCAGCAAGTGCAGTTCACACAGCACAGGTGTAATATGACTAATCCTAATATACCTGTCAAAAGCCTGGCTGCCGCATTCTGCACTAGCTGCAAGTGACAGATATCAACCCCCAGAAGCCCTAGGTAGCAGGCACTGCAGTAATCAAGGTGGGTGGTCACAAAGGCATGGACCATTGTAGGAAGGTCATCTGGAGAAACAAGGCATTTCACCCAGGTGATATTCCTCAGATGATAAAATGAGGATTTGACAATAACAGACACCTGAGATTTCAGGGTCAAACTGTTCTCAAAAATAACACCCAGGTTACGCACCCAGTCTGAGGCAGTGAGCTGGACACCATTCAGCCATAAGTCTGAGGCCTGTCCTGCCCCCAGTCCTGCCTCCAGATGACCTGGGTCCACAACCAGCACCTCGGTTTTATCCAGATTCAACCTCAGCCAGCTGGTGCTCATCCAATTCTAGATCTCAACCAGACAGTTGTTAAACACAGAGACTGCATCATCCTGTCCGGGCATAAAGGAAATATACAGTTGAGTATCATCTGTGTAGCAGGAAAACTCAAACTGTATCACCTAATGATATCTCCAAATGGCAGCATATACACTGTGAATGACATGGATGACAATATGAAGCCCTGTGGCACTCCACAGGATAGGGGGAGGGCATCAGAGGAATAAATTCCAGTGATAACCCTCTGTGACCTGTCCACAAGGAACAAACCATCTTAGAACTGTCCCAGATAGTCCACAAAGGAGCTGCAGGCACTCCAAAAGCACACCATAGTTCACAGTGTCAAATGCCACCGAGAGGTCAAGAAGGACTAATGTAGAACGGTCCGCTCAATCTCTCACAATTAGGAGGTCATTTAAAACCCACACAAGGGTAGTCTCAGTGCTTTGTCTATTCCTAAACCCAGATTGGAGAGTATCATAGACATTTTGGGTTACAACATGGTCATCCAGCTGCAACGCAACCACCTTCTCAATAACCTTACCCTCAAAGGGTAGGTTAGAGACAGACCTGTAGTTAGCTAGACAGTCTGGGTCCAAGGAGAATTTTTATAGGAGTGGTAATACCAATGCCTCCTTAAGAGGATCAGGAAAGATCACTTTCTCCAAGGCACTCCAAACAATTTCAGCAAGGATCAAGCAGATGATGTCTACGGAACCTACCAAGAGGGGATAGGGCTCAGATCCAAATTACAGCTGGTTGGTCACAAAGTCTGGACAGTCCTCTCAATGTCCATGAATTCTGGCCATCTAAAGTCTGTCTAGACAGAATGGGTGCTCATCACCTCCAGCCGACCTACACAATCCCTCATAGGGAGAGTTGGGCCGATACCCAACCTGATGTATACAACCTTATCTGTGAAGAATCGAGCAAGCTCATCACACTTCATCTGTGAAAAATCACTTCCAGACTGGAGACAGACTGGATTGCACAATCTGTCTACAGTCCAGAGCTGAGCTGATTGATTCTGTGCAGCAGCAATTTCCCCGGACAGAAATTCTGCCTTCTTACAGGTGATTGCTGATTGATAGCTCTTGTAATAGTTCATCAATCTAAGTCTGTCAACCTCTAGGTTGGACTTTCACCAAGCTTTCTCTTGCCTTTGACCTACTTTCCTCAACTCCTTCAAGGACCCATCAAACCAGGGGGTCCTTGGGTGAAGGCTGAATGGTCTAATGTGAACAGGAGCAACTGAGTCCAGGGTATACCCTACTGCCTTATTATAGGCAAGTACCAGATCCCTTGGACTCATGCATTCACTCAACAAACCCAATAGGTCCAGTGCCACCGATAGACCCTCTGGCTAAGACTAAGTAAAGTAAGATGGGTACAGAATAAGAGAATGTGGTGAGCATTAAGGTTTGAAATGTCAAGGCACATCTGTTACACCTGTTCCTTCATGCAGGGTGGGGTGGGGGTATTAGGGTTGGCAGCAGAGGGAGGGGGTGGGGTGTAAGTTCCCCTTATGCCTGTTCCTGCATGCACGGTGGGAGTGAGGTCTTAGGTTTGGGAACCCTAAGGTCGTATTTCCCTACTTTCGACACTTCAACCCTAATGGTGCATTAACAGGTTTTTTACAATGAATTTCCTTACTTTTTCAGACAGTTTATTTGTATCCTTATCCCTCCTTCCATAACTGTCCTTACATCACAGTAGGAGTGCAGGGACATTCAAGCCCTGTGCTCCCATGCTCTGTAATTTTCCTTATTTTACTGTGGAGTGCAGGGTCCAAAAGACCCTGGGCACCCATTCCTCCATAGATGCATGACTAAATTATCAGCCTAGCCATCTTATTACTCCAGCACCCGTACCCAGTAGAGGACATTTTCATATCCCTACCAAGACATAATTCTGCACAACTGCAATGCCATTCTGCATCACAGGTACAAAAACACATTTTGGATAGGAATTAAAAAATTACAGCTGTGACATACATGAGGTCAGGTAATAAGAAGTGTGCTTACACACTAAGATTCTTTGTCTCTTGGCTTGTTTTTTTGTTTTTATTGGGCTCACCACAACCCAAATCCAATAGACCAACTTAGGGTAGCTGGTTCATTCCACTGGGGTGTCATACAGGCTAGGCACACTGATGAGTCCTGGTAGGATGAAACACATGTCTCTGTCTTTTGTTGGTACCTTTTTGCAGACTGTGTGAGAGGCCTTTCGGCACCATGCATTTCTGCTTAAAGTTGAACCAGCATAACGTTTTGTGGTGCTTTACATATACAGCCCATGATGCTTTGCATTATGGGGGTATGTGTGATTTTGTATTTCTTGATAAGAAGGCTATGTTGAAAATTTCTGAGGTTATGAGCAGGCTTACCAAAATTGCAACAAATGGTCATAACTTTGGCATTATTTATATTCTGACCCCAAATTTTCAACATAATCTTCTTATGACCCCACCTCATAAATCCTGTTCAGATCCTTGGCAAAATGCCATTCTGTGCCACAGGTTTGAAAACATATTCAGCAGGAAGTGAAAAATGACAGCTGTGCTGTTCATGAGGTATTGTGAAAAAATGGCTATGTTGAAAATTTGGAGTGAAAATATTAAAAATCACCAATGTTATGCTCATATGCAGAAAAATTTCAATGACCACATATAGGTTAGCCATTTTTCAGGAATATTTTCACCAGATTTTCAACATGGGCTTTTTCGGACCCCATCTCAGGAACACTAGCCCTGTCATTTCATTAATCAGTCCCGAAAGGTGATTTTGCACAGGGTCTGATTAACAAAACAACAGTGAC
This sequence comes from Neoceratodus forsteri, assembly GCA_016271365.2. Classification (NCBI taxonomy): domain Eukaryota; kingdom Metazoa; phylum Chordata; order Ceratodontiformes; family Ceratodontidae; genus Neoceratodus; species Neoceratodus forsteri. The sequence continues at coordinate 1,166,471,449 of CM028129.1, read as the reverse complement.
AGTGTTTATGAGGTGGGGTCCCAAAATGCCCATGTTAAAAATTTGGTGGAAAAATAAATAAAAATGACAAAGATATCAACATAAGTTCAAAACACCATTGAAATACATTATACGGTGCTTACCTTGATTTCTCAGTTTGTGGTTTGGCTTTGAAGAGTGCTTGAAGAGTGTACACATGTCCCAGTTCACAGAAGATGACATGAGATGACCTCCCCAGGTAAGTATAGGGTAAGGTGATGGGGTGGTGGGTGCTCAGTAGGAAAGTGGGGACGGGGAATGGGGATGGTGGGGATGATGAGGGACCGTTTTCTTTTTTTCAGGTTTTAAAATAAAAAGGACGTTGGGGGACTGTTTTCTTTTCCAACAAGTTTTATGAAAAAACATATTTTGTGTCCCACACTGCTCAGGGGGGGTGATACATATATTGGGACACTGGGAGTGGGCTCCCCGTTGTCCCACACCTCTGGGTGGGGAGACATGACTCAGGACACTGGGAGTGGGCTCCCCAGAGTCCCACACTGCTCAGGGGGTGATGCAAGTCTCGGGACTCTGAGAGTGGGCTCCTCACCATCCCACATTGCTTGCTTTGGGGGATACAGGAGTTTGGACATACATCTCTGCAGACACTGGTAGCGGGCTCCCCAGTGTCCCACACTGTTGGGGAAGGGGGGGGCTTGTGACTGTCAATATGCATGTCTGGCTGCAACTGGATGTATAATATTTGAAAGTATGGTATGTGCAACAATAGGCTATACACCATCATAGTTGTGGTTTTCCTGTGGTGCAGAGGACAAGGCATAGGGATGGGACATCCAAGGGTCCTGGGTTCAGAGCCAGACTCTATATTTTTTGCCATCATTGTAGGTGGGAAAAAAAGAGAGAGAGAGGCTGGTCTCAAACCATGGGCCCTTGGATGTCCTGTTCTAATACCTTGTCTCTACACTACGGAAAACACAATGAAAAAGAATGTTTTCAGTACTTATCAAATATGTCAATCATCGGCTGTTAGATGTGCAAAATAAGCTATACCTATTTTCACACATATCACATTTTCAGACATCTAATTTCCAGTTGATAGAAGTATGTGGTAAGTATAGGGCCAGGTGGGGTAGTGGGGTGGTGGGTGCTCAGTGGGAGGGTCAGGATGGGGAGGGTGATGACAGGGACAATGAGGGGCCATTTCCTTTTTTTCAGGTTAAACAAAAAAAAAAACAGACATCAGGGGATGGTTTTCTTCTTTCCAGTTAAAACACACAACTATTTCGGGACACTGGGAGTGGGCTCCACAGTATCCACTTGCAGATCACTAATAACAGCTGTGTGTACAACAATGGAGACAGGTGTATGTAAAAAAAGTAGGACTCTTCATGAACTAGTAACAGTCCTGTAACAAGGGTCTACCTTTATTTATTCAAAAAATTAAAACTCATGACAGAGAACTGAAATTAATTTTCTGTATGCACGAGCAGCAATGGAGTCATGACACTGAACACTGTTTCAAAGAGCAAGCAACTGAAAAATATAGCCCATAAAACATAGCTGCAAAAGAATCGACTTAACTTTGTAGGAAATTCAAATAAAATTCAATTGTATTCTATGGGTAAAAGACAGATGTCAGATTATGATCTACAGCTTTTGACAGCTGTCAACAGGAGTTGCGATCTGTACAGTGAGAGGAAAATTGGTGAAGTTTCTTTCACTACATGATCATATTAAAAACCAGCTCAATAGTAAGAATAAGGTCACCATGTAATGAAAAAGAAATCCAGGGGTCAGTTCACAAGTTGAGAGGGTCAGATCACACCTCGAGCATCCCAGATTTATTTATTCATTCCAATCGTGGATGAGGCATTACACAGAAAGCCCCCAAAGAGAGGCACACAACACACAAACACAAAAGAAACATTGGAACATTGCTGCAACAGATTTCCAAATAAAACTAGACAGTATAGTAGCAGACTGACTGTTTTGCCTATGATAAAAATATATGACAATGAGAGTGTGGGTGGTGCCACTAGACACCAGGGAAAGATAAGGGGTGTGCCACTACACAACAGTGATCGGTGGGTGGGAGGTGCCACTAGACACTAGGGAAAAGGAGCATCTCAAAGGTGACTCTGCAGCTGGAAGTATGAGTTCCAGCTGTGGCTGCATAAGTCAAGAAAACCCTACTGTTCTCATACAGAGAACCCAGAGAAGCAGTCCTCTCATTAAGCTCGGCAACTGGGACGTCGGGTGCACAGAACAAAAAGTGTTTCTGGCCACAATATGAAAAACAAATACCAGAATGTAGCTAAATGGGTCCTGTTCAGCTAAGTTCTGATGTTTCTTTTTTGTATTACATTAATTTGTATGTTTTCTTTATTTTCTATCGCTCATAAAGTGGAAAACAAGATGGCGGACACAACAGAGCTCTACGAAAACAAAAGAGAGCTCTGTGTATATTCATTAGGCTCCATGTGACCCTCCGTGCAAATATACTACAGCTCCTGTGACAACAAACCACAGTGTGTGACCCTCCATGCAAAAATACAACAGCTCCTTCAAAAACAAAAGTATTTTCATGCAGCACATCTAACTTTTCCCATAGGAAATAATGGAAAAATTAACATTTTAGTAACTTTTGAATGAATTAATATTTTTTCACCAAACCTTCAAAGAGCACATCTGTGAGGCAAAGGCTTTCTACTTTGAAAATTTCAGACCACAACCTAAAGCCATTTCTGAGCTACAGGTGGACAAATAAATGGGAAAAATGTGGTATATTTAGGAATTTTTTAACTTTAATAACATTGGAAACATTAAATGGATTCACACAAAGCTTGGCATGTCAAGAGACTTACACCTACAGCTTATGTATCCCAAACTTCATGAAAATTAATTGAACAGTTCCAAAATTATTAAAGTTCAAAAATGTGGCTTTAACATAGAATTGTGCACTCACCCTAACTATAATCTATCTATCTATCTGTCTGTCTTTCTGTCTGTCTGTCTGTTCTGTCTGTCTATATTGCAAAAAACTGTGTTAATGCAAAAGTTAGGGTTAACACCACAAAAGTAGGGAAATGTGGTGTTAGGGTTTTCAAACCAAACTCCAAACACACCTGTCCCCAAGTAGTAAAAGGACAAGGCCAAACAAGCAACCACAGACAGTCATCATCAGGTAAGACAAGCAACAACTATTTTCCAGATGACACAAATGCAGGAGCACTGATGTACTACCATTGTGGATTTGTATCTGTGGTACACATACTGGATGCCACAGCAACATTTCAAGATCGAAGTACATTACAGTGGCAATTTGCTGTTGCCACTGTAATGTACCTGCGGGATCCTGGCACTGCTCTCTCTGGGTTTTGCACTCATCCCTGAATCAACTTTGGCTCAGAGTTGATAATCCTAATTTATGGGGGAAGGCAGAGCCCCCTACATGGGGGGTTGGGGGGCAAAGCCCCCCATCAAAAAACAAAGAGTTTACCCAATGAATTTATGCTGACTGCAATTTGCAGTCGACATAAATCACTCACTGTAATGTCGGGTCAACAAATAGTTGTTGCAATGGCATCATAGATCCCAACATATACATACTCATTTCTGGCATGAGATAAAAATTCACTGTACTGAAATCACAACACTACTTCTGCATGCAGAAGCACAGGCCCTTGCAGCCACAGACAGAAATGCACAATACCAAATTACAAGATATGTTTTGTTTGTAGAAGCACAGGCCCCAATGGGACCATCTGTTCTGTAGCCACAGGTACACATCCACACTGTAAGACATACACGCAGCTCTCTGCGCTCTGCAACCACAGGTGTACAACATACATGCTGACCTCTGGCTGCAGAAGCACAGGCGGCATGATCTACAGGATTCCAGAATTGTGCAAGTACTTCTGTCTGCAGATGTTGTGTCTCATGAGGGGTCTGCACCTCTTCAGCTACCCCTTTAAAAGTTAATATTTAATTTTTTTGAGAAAAGTGGTACCTCCTAGACAAAACTGCTACCCCTTTGAAAAATGTCTAGATCCCCTGCTGAAACCACGATATCTATATTGCAATAGTATTTCTGCAACCACAGGTACTCATGTACACTGTCATGCAATGCACACATAGGTGTGGCTGCATAAACACAGGGTCCTGTGGGGCATGTGCTTCTGCAGCCACAGATACAAATCTGTGAATGATGCACATCAGTGCTACAGCATTTTTGTCATCTGGAAGCAGTTGAATGTGGCTTATCTTATTCGATGATGGCTGTCTGTGGTTGCTTCTGTAGTCTTGTGATTTTACTGCTTGGGGATGGTGAGATGGGGAGTTAGGGTTGGAAACCCTAACACCACATTTTCCTTCTTATGTGGCATTAAATTGAACCCTAACTGGTTCATTAACACAGTTTTTTTCCAATGATCTTCCTTTTTGAGATAGTGGAATCATATCCTCATTCATGCTGGTCCCCTCAGGACCTGAGCTAACAGATGTAGACATGCAGGGCCCTTTGGGCCCTGCACAAAGGGAAGAGTCCATATGCATTGATCCATTGATCTTGATGAGCGCCTCAAATATCTGACCTGTACCCTTACAAAAAAGACCCTCCTTGGGCTATCCCCATCTGGATTGACCACCACCATCCGCCACTCTGTCCCATTAGCTCATACTCGGACCTCTGGGAAAACCTCTCTTGTTATCCCTAGAGCTAGGACCTCTCACGGCCAAAGAACCTTCAGCTTTAGGGCCCCCTCCTGGTTCAACACACTGCCCCCCTCCATCTCCGAAGCTCCAACTATATCGTGCTTCAAAACTTTCTTACGGAACCACCTTGTTAACACCCAAAGCTGTAATGCCACTAGTCAAAGTCATATCAAACTAATGACAAAGCTTACTACTAAGCTGCTAAGGACAACATAACTCTGGTATTGTTTGCATCAATCCTACCTGTACCAGCTTGTTTGTATCTATGTCTTAAGTTACTGTTATACTGTTATACTGTGTATTTTCATTTGTCTTACTGTGACAAGGTACCTTTGTAAATGAGCCTATTGCTCAAAGATTTTCCAAACTGCTGTCTAAATAAATAAATAAGTTGAAGTGTCCATCTGCCTGCCAGCTATAAAGGCAAATACGTTGTGGGGTTCTCAGGGGGCCGCAGAACCACAGGGCCCTCTGGTCCATGTGCTTCCATGTAGCTACAGATGCAGATGTGCTGGGCCAAGAGTTCTTTTTACCGCAGAAATGCATGGCCTTCTAGGCCCTGGGCTTCCATACAGCTATTGGTAAAGAGGTGCAGGGCCCTCTGGGACCTATGCAAAAAAGAATACTTATTTTCACTATATGGTTACTTGGGAAATGCAAGTGAAGAAAGAATGAGATTTGGAATGGAAGCTACAGAACAAAGGGGACTGCTCTTGGGGGACAAGGGTATATTCCTACAATACCTAATAGCAGTAACTGTACTCACTGAGGACTATCTTCAGTTCAAACTGAAACATTTTGGTTTGTAAATCCTTTGGTTGATCTGAATTGCTGGTTCACAAACCAAAATATTTGGTTCACATTGAGCATTTTGGTTTGTAAGTTGACATTTTCAGTTTGTACCAAAATGTTCAGTTCATGAACAGAAATTTTCAGTTCACACAAAATGTTTGGTTTGCAAAGGAAAATGTTTGGTTCATGAACAAAGGTGTTTCAGTTCAAACCATACAATGTCTGATGAACCTAAAAATGGACAGGGCCAATCCTGTAGTCCAAAAATAATATTTCTGACACATTTTGAAAAAACAAACATCAGAATTTTTCCTTAGGTGGTCCCATTTGGCAAGGTTCATGTTTCTGTTTTTCTCAAAGTGTCCATTTATATCTGCTTTCATATTTTTGTGATACCCCATATTAAGAAACAGGATAGCAGTCATCACAAACTGAAAACAAATTCTGTTTGTGAGAAGCATTTTCAGTTCGTAGCACCTAAGTGATGCAAACCAGAAACACTCTCACAAGCTGAAAATGTTTTTGTTCATATCAGATGGTTATTCAAAACTAAACTTTAAATCCTTATAACTCTAGAACTGTATCATATTTTTTCACAAAACCTTCAAAATACACCACACTGGCACAGACTGCTTGTATCCTGAAAAATCTTACATAAAAATAACTGTTTATGTTGTAATTGAGAGCAAAAAAACTCATGTTAGGTATAGGAAAAATTGGATCCTTTTACAAAATAAGGGATATCCTGATCTTGGAAAATGCACAAGGTGCCATCACAAAACTTTTCAGACCTTGAGACTATGCCAGTTGGACTGCACGTGGAAATTTTTAGGCTATTCTGTCAGACACCACCAACGTTATCTATAGGTGAACAACTGCACCAATGTGAGATATATAGATAGATAGATAGATAGATAGATAGATAGATAGATAGATAGATAGATAGATAGATAGATAGATAGATATTCACAGCAAGACTGGGATTACAATGAGATAAAAAAGATAACTTGGCTAGCGACATCACATACCGCAACATATAAAAAAGATGTTAATGTTGTCACAGTGGATATTTTTAGGTTACTGTCATCACAGTGGAATGCTGAACCAATCAGGGAGTAGCATTAATAGTGCTGATGACATCACAATGCCTAGTGCAGCACTGAAGCAAACAGTTAAAAACCAAAGAAAAGTGCACAATCTTCAAACCACAGATTTAAAATCTATAAATTGCAAACTACTGTTAAATATATCAAATATACAATTGCTTTACTCAGAATAGGAAATTTATCATCACTCAGCAGTAGGCATGACTACTATAACTTATTTGTGGCACTGCCACTCATGAGTTATGGTTCTGCCCCATCACACTTGAAGATAATGTGCACAGATTGAATCAGTCCATTGCATTTCCCATCTATCTATCTATCTAGTCTTTGCAAACAACTGTGTTAATACACCCATTAGGGTTCAACTTAATGCCACAAAAGAAGGGAAATGTGGTGTTAGGGTTTCAAACTCTAACTCCTCCCAAACAGGAAAAGTACAAGACCACAGAAGCAACCCCAGACAGCCATCATCTGGTAAGACAAACACCATGTAACTGTTTCCAAATGACAAAAATTCAGTAGCACCAATGTGCTACCGTTTTAGATTCTTATCTGTAGTACACACGCCACAAGACCTATACACACACACTTCTGGCTGAAGATAAAAAATCCATAATACTCAAATCACAACACTGCTTCTGTGTGCAGAAGCACAGGTCACTGCAGCCACACATACAAATCCATGCTATCCAAATTGCAGGAGTTCTTTTGCCTACAGAAATGCAGGCTTCTATGAGGCCAGTGCTTCTGTAGTCATAGGTAGCCATCCACACTGTAAGACATACAGACAGCTTTGTCTGAGGGGCCTGTGCTTTTGCAGATGGAAGTGTAAAACATACACACTGACCTCTGGCTGCAGAAGCACAGGTGTCATGAAATGCATGATACCAAAATTGAAACAGTACTTCTGACTGCAGAAGTGTAGGACCATTAAGGGCCTGCACCTCTTCAGCCACAGATGTAAAACATATACAATGACTTCTGGCTGCAGAAGTGCAGGCACCTGTGGTGCCTGCACTTGTGCAGCTGCATATAGAAAACTATGCAGTAGCAGAGCATTGAGTACCAGGCCTGCCCAGTCAGGGACTAATATGATCATTGTTGCAAGCTCTCACCTGAGTTTCAAGAGCACTCTCTTTATGAGTGGGAATGATGGAAAGGCATACAGAAACCTCCCTGTCCACTTCAAAGCCAGGGTGTCCTCTGGGACTGTGCCCCTGGCTGGTGAGCTAGCAGATCCAACAATTTAGCAAGGTACTACCCCCACCAGGGCTAGTAATAAGTAACTATTTTAATCTAATTTGAGCTTTAAAAGGCTACATATTAACTTTCATGGAAAGTGCCACCTCTAAACAAAACTGCTCCCCCTTGAAAAACCTCTGGATTGTCTGTTGAAACCATGACACCCACATTGCAATAGTATTCCTGTCTGCAGAAGCACAGATCCCCATGGGGACAAACAGACACTGTTTGACATACACACACATCCTGTGGGGCATGTGTTTCTGCAGCCAGAGATATAAATCCACAAAGGTAGCACATAAGTGCTATTGCATTTGTGTCATCTGGAAGCAGTTGCATGTTGTTTGCCTTACCTGATGATGCGTATCTATGGTTGCTTGTGTGGTCTTTTCCTTTTGCTGCTTGAGCGGGTGAGGAGTTTGGGTTGGAAACTCTAACACCACAGTGACTTACTTTTGTTGCTTTAAGTTGAACCCTAACTGGTGCATTAATACAGTGTTTTGCAAAGATACATATAAATAGCCATATGTGCCACAAAAGTAGGGAAACGTGGCATTAGAATTTCCAACCCTAATTCCCCCATCACCCCATGCAGCAAAAGGACAAGGCCACACAAGCAATTACAGAGCCATCATCAGTTAAGACAAGCAACATACAATATACTGTACAACTGTTTCCATACCTGCTATAGTCATTGGCCAGCAGAAAGTAACTGTTGTGTCCTAATCTGAGCCTTCAAAGGCAACATTTTACTTTCTGGGGGGGACATGCTACTCCCCTGAAACATTTCTAGATCTGCTGCTGAAACCATAATACCAGGAGTCACGTGATGCAGAGCGCGTAGTGGCCGCTTTCCCCTTGAGCTCCATTAACCCGCTCCCGTTTTAACTATTTTGCCCTTATTGTGTACGAGTAAACGGTGCATTTCTGCAGTAACGGAGGAGAGGAGCGGTGGAATAAGTGGTACATGGAGCAGGAAATGAGAAAACCACCAAGAAAAACACGCCCAGTGACCCTGAGAAAGGCCGGCCAAGAAAGCTAAGGCCTCGGCTTTCAGTTGGCGCAGAGTCTCAAGCGGGCTGCCTGCAGGAAGAGCCGCCACCTTAAATCCAGATTTTTAGAGGAGTTCAGGCCATTTAGAGCCAGTGTGGAGGAGATGGCCAGTGAGATTAAAAATATTACCACGGCTTTGGAGGACTTAAACCGGAAGGCTGCCGACAATGAAGCGAGAATTAAGTCTCTGGAGGGGAACAGGGACCGAACGGATTCTGCCCTAACAGCACTTAAGCAGAAAATTACCAAGATGGAAACAAAATTGGAAGACCTGGAGGGCAGAAGTCGCCGGAACAATGTGGTAGTCATCGGGCTACCAGAGAAGGCAGAGGGCTCAGATGCTGTTAAATTTGCTCAGAAATTGGTGGAGAAGGTGGCTGGGCCTTCACCATTTGGGTCCACATATACCATAGAAAGGGCACATCGGGCGCTGGCGTCCTCTACCACCTCCGAATGGGCCACCAAGAACTTTTATATTTAGATTCCTGAATTACCAGGAACGCCAGCTGTTCATCATGAAAGCCAAGGATAACAAGGAACTGTATTGGGAGGGTATAAAGTTCAGAGTGGCTCAGGATCTACTATTCTCGGTGAGACAGAGAAGGACTGCCTTTCATCCCCTGGTCAGGAGACTGATCGCGGCAGATATTAAATTCCCGGATGATTTATCCTGCCAAACTGCAGGTTTGCATAAAGGATGAATGGAAATCTTTCGAGTCTCTGGAGTCTGCTACAGAGGCACTGCAAGTGGCCTTTCCTGTATTATTCAAGGTTCCCTGAATGGCCTGTGGAGAAGGAATAGTGCCTGGATCAGATTCTAAGGAAAGCAGTGAACTGCAATTTGGGGACTATGTTCTCTGGGTTGTATAGGGATACGCTTCCTGCTATATATTCAGGAGACTGAGTTTATACTGGACGGTTTACTGTTGTTATTCCATCATGTTATTTAGGGTACTTACTTGGCTAGTGAACAGTGCCCTTCGAGCTTTATTTTGTTTTGCAGCTATTGGCCAGACCCCTTTTTATATGTGTTTCACAGTTAACCTTGAAAATTGGGGTCATTTAATTACTGTAGTTGTTGGTCGCAGAATAAGACCATAAGCTGCATATTATTTTGAATTGTGAAGGAATGCGGGCCCTCCTCTTTAATTAAGAGTGGGCATATTTACAGCACCCTGTTCTGTTGGTGGGGCACTTCTTTGTAGGCACATATCTCTGTAATTTGTACATCAGTATATGGGACAAGCATCACAAATGTGGTGGGATATTACTCTCAAAGGTTCTGTACTCCAGCTTTTTTGATGTATTTTTTAATATACTCTTATCCTCTCTTGCTTTTACTATGCTAACAGATATGACATGGAATGTTCTAATGTTTGGAAATGGGGGCAGTATTAGATTGACAAGCCAGAACGAATGGTCTAATATTTTGTGGATTTAATTTCGGTATAACTGGTTTGTTGGGTAAATTTGGTGGGGGGGGGCTCTGGGAAGGGGCTGAGTGTCCTGTTGTCATGTACCATTATGATGGAGAGGTGGGGGTGGGGGAAATTGTTGTATTCTCTTGGGGATAGTGATATAGACATAGGGTTAGGGGTGTGGGGGGTGGGGTCTTTTCTTTTGAGGCACCACGAGGATGCACTTATTGGATGTTAGTTCAGGAGAATCTTGTTACTTATAGGGTAATAGGTAATATGTATTATACTTTGGGACTATTCATCTAGAATGGGGACAGATATATTCCTTAAGTTTTTGACTTGGAATGTCAAAGGGGCACGGCTTAAGGCTAAACAGTATAGGATTTTGAAGCATATTGACGCTGTTAAGGCTAAAATTGTGTTTTTGCAGGAGACACATCTACTCCAGCTGGAGGCCAAAACCATGAGGCGGTTACAAATTAGAGAAGTTTTCTCTTCTCAGGGCAGCACACAGAGCAGAGGCGTTATGTTGTTAATACATAGATCAGTACCGTTTACCCCTTTACAAATAGTTCAGGACAAGGAGGGCAGATACATTTTAGTTAGAGGGAAATTGCAGTGCATCGAAATCCTGATGGGATCGGTATATGGCCCTAATTCGCACACTCAAGATTTCTTGGTGGGTCTTCTAAAGGCTCTCTTACCATATAGCCACCTCCCCATAATCCTGGGTGGGGATTTTAATTTAACGTTGGACCCCTTGATGGATAGATCCGGTAGAGCATGTATATACCATACTCCCGCTTCTCGGGCTATGGGAGAGCTGCTAGACCAGTTGGGACTAGCTGACGTCTGGAGGGTTTTACACCCGGATACTAAGTAATATACTTTCAGCTCCCCTGTTCATGGAAATTCTTCCCGTCTGGATTATATTTTTCTCTCTCGCTCCCTTCTCAGGGGAGTTCTCGATTCTAATATTATAGCAGGTCCTATTTCTGACCATGCAGCTGTATCCACAACTATCTCTTTCCCATCTCTCATTAAAAGAGGGAGTAGGTGGAAAATAAATAACCAGATTTTAAGAGTGCCTAAACTAGTTAAATATATATCGGAACAGGTGGATGAAATCACCTTAAACAATTTAGACGGTAATGTCCATCCGGACTTTTTCTGGGGGGCACTTAAGGCTTATTTAAGGGGGTTATTAATTGGTGTAGCTGTTAGAAGGAAAAGAGAAAAGGAAAGTAGAATCAATGAGTTATTCACCCATATTAGACTATTAGAATCTAATATTTCCACCCACCCGAGAGAGGAAGGTAAGGAAGAATTAGTGAGAGCAAAAGACGCTTATCTTAAAATTTTGGGAGAACAGGCGGAACTTGCTTTAATTAAGACAAAATCCAAATATATTGACCAAGGGGAGAAATCCGGGAAACTCTTGGCCAGGCGTATTGCAAAACTGGAGTCCTCTCGATTGATTGAGGGAATCCTATCAAAAGAGGACGGCTGTGTCAAGACCTCCCCGGATGAAATTGCTCAGGTTTTTCGTCAATATTTTGAAGGTTTATATGGAGAGATGGAGACCCCACCCACTGAACCTCAGATTTCCTCCTTTCTGGAAGGTTTGGACCTCCCCACATTGGAGGAATCGGAGCGGTCAGGTCTTGCAGCAGATACAACTCAGGAAGAAATAGAATTGGCTATCAGGAATCTCCCCACAGATAAGACACCTGGCCCTGATGGGTTTTCGTCCAACTTCTATAAAAGGTTTTCTTCGAAATTGGCGCCCTTGCTCCTTAACCTATTTCGTTATATTCTATCGGGACAGGAGGTGGATAAATTATTTTCAGAAGCGCTCATAGTTTTAATTCCCAAGCCTAATAGACCCCCTGCAGACCCGGCTAGTTACAGGCCTATTTCACTACTGAATTATGATTTAAAAATATTGGCCAAGTTATTAGCGGATCGGATAAACAGAGTTTTGCCTAAATTAATAGGTAATGAACAGGTGGGATTTATGAATGGTAGGTCCTCGGCCGATCATTTTAGGACGCTAGCTTATGTCTTCTCTGTGTCCGAGGAGGCCAAACATCCGATGGCGCTGGTCTCCTTGGATGCAGAGAAGGCTTTCGATAGAGTTTATTGGGGGTTTTTATTCACAGCTATGAGAAAGTTTGGTTTCCCGGAGATGTTTTTAGATTGGCTTGGGGCCATTTACTCAAACCCATCTGCCAGGGTTGTTTGCAATGGAGCCATCTCCAACCCTTTTCAGCTTTCTGTTGGTACCAGACAGGGGTGCCCTTTATCCCCTCTTTTGTTTAACTTATATTTAGAGCCCCTCATAAGGAGTATAGTGCACACCAGAGAGATAGAGGGTATTAGAATATGGGGTTTGCAGGTTAAAGTCACTGCATCCGGAGATGATCTTTTAGTGTACATTTCAAAACCTTCTAAGTCCATTCCAAATTTGCTAAAATTAATAGGTAATTTTAGTCGGTATCAATTATAAATTAAATCAGGATAAAACAGTGGTTTATCCTCTTAACAATAAGTTATTCAAACAGGAAATAACAGAATTGGGCTTGGGGTGGAATTCTGAATCCCTTAAATACCTGGGCCTCTATATAACTAGAAATATAGCTCGCATGCGTCAATTGAATTTAGATTCCCTGGTTCACGCTATTGAGTTGGACCTTAAGAGATGGGCTCAACTTCCACTATCACTGTGGGGGAGGATAAATATAGTGAAAATGAACATATTTCCGAGGATTTTTTATCCTCTGAGTAGATTAGATATTTTCCTTCCCATGTCTTGGTTTAAAAAACTCCATGCCAGGATAGCTGACTTTGTTTGGGGACATAAAAAGTCCAGGATGTCCTACCAAAAATTAGTTGCACCCAAACCAGTTGGTGGGTTTAGACTACCTCACTTTGGTCTTTACTTTTGGTCAGAGCAGCTGAGCAAGTACGGCAAGTGGGCATTATATAAAGACCCTGCTTTAGGGTTGGGTTATGTTCCTCTATGGGTGAACTTGGAAATGAATCTAATCAATAAATGTGCTATAAACCCTGTAGCTCTTTTTTATTCCAATTTTAAAGTACTCCCCCTTGCTGAAAAAGTCTCCAATAGGGGTCGAAGTGAAAGTTCATGCTCAGCTTTGTGGGCTCATTAAATATGATCATGTTAAGGATTGGGATCAACCAATATGGGGCAATCCACGGTTTTTGATAGGTGACAACACTATTAGAGCAGACTGGTTGAGCCTGTCGGATAACTGTTCTCTCAAAGACCTTCTCACTGAGTAAGGGGATATAATGCCGGCCCTGGGAATAATTAATAGATTCAATTTATCTAACAAGGATATATTCAAAGTATATCAACTTCGACATGTTTTAGCGCAGAAACATATAGCGGGGAGTGTTTACTCCCCACGGTTCTCGTTTCTAACTGAAATACATCCATTGATTGGAGTCCCTCAGGCAATTTCAAAGATTTATTTAACTCTATTCCAATGGGCTTACCCGGCAAACCTTGCCCCTTGTTCTTACTGGGCAGCAGTCTTTCCCAACGCTAACTTAGACTGGACGGGGATTTGGCAAGCATGCCACAGGTTTGTTAGGCATGATCAACTGAGACTTATACAATTTAAAGTATTACATAACATTTACTATTCCCCCCAGAAATTGGCAGATTTGAATCTGTTAAAAGACCCTAAATGTTACAGATGCGATGCAGATGTAGGGGACCTTCTACATATTTTCTGGGAGTGCCCTAAAACTGCTCCTGTGGCTCAATTAAGAATAACTTAGATCCCCTGCTGGGGATAGAGGACATGTTTAGACCTGAGGTCTGTCTGCTAGGGGAAATGACTGCTTTCCCGGTCAAGGCTAGGAAGTACTACATGACCTTGATCTCAGTTATAGTTAAGAAATTGGTTCTTCGCCATTGGAAAGACAAAATACGAATTTCTTATTCGGAATAGCTGGCAGAGCTCCTTGCATTTCTATGGGTGGAGAGAATGATTACTATACTACATAATCAGTTACACCTTTTTGACAAGATTTGGGCCCTGTTCTATACTTGCTTCTCTGTTGATTCTTGAACTCATCCTGTTCGGTGATAAATGGAATCGTGTGCCTCGTAGGGGAGGGTGGAGAGGGTAGTATGGGGGTAGGGAGGGGGTTTAGGGGCTTATAGTTTGGTGAGTGTTAGGGGAAAGCAGAGGAAAGTTTTACTATGTTTGTAATGTTGTAACCACAATCTGTTTTCACAATTGGTAATGTTTTGTTTGTGCTGCTGTACCTCTGCCTGAAATAAAGAAAATGTTAATGGAAAAAAAAAAAAAAAGAAACCATAATACCAACATTGCAACATTACTTCTTTCTTCAGATGTGCAGACCTCCGTGGGTCCTACACGTCGACAGACACAGGTACTCATTCTCACTGTATGGCATACACACACAAGTGTGGCTTCATAAGAACAGGATTCTGAGGGGCCTGTGCTTATGCATCCACAGATATAAATCCATGATGGTAGCACATCAGTGCTAATGCATTTTTGTCATCTGGAAAATGTCTGTTATTTATCTTTCCTGGAGATTGCTGCCTGTGGTTGCTTTGTTGTCTTGTTATTTTGCTGCTTGTGGGGGAGGTGGGTGGAGAGTTACAGTAGAAAACCCTAATGCCCAATTTTCTTACTTTTGTGACATTAAATAGAACCCCAACTAGTGTATTAACACCATTTTTTACAAAGACTTTTATGTTTTTTGAGATAGTGGAATCATGTCCTCATTCATGCAGGTCCTTTTGGGGCCTGCTTGAATGGATGCAGGCATGCAGAGCCCTCTGGGCCCTGCACCAACTGAAGCATCAATCATTCTGCATTTCTGTGAGGTAATGGATGTCAAGGACATATGTGGCTGTCGGGGGAGCTATAGAGGTGAAGGGCCTACTGGGCCCTGTACTTCATATGATAATTGATACAGACACGCAGGGCAAAGAGTGTCTGCCAAAGTACAAGACCCTCTTGAAGCCATGGGTGCAGAAGTACAAAGACCTATGCCAAGAGAAGATTTTTCTACACTATATGGTACATTGACTTATGCGGGTAACCCTGCACCCTTCCTTACCAGGTTGATGGGATAGTTCCACATGACAGTACCGTCCCCCATCCTCAACCCATCCAGCTGGCTGACTGAGCTTGCCCCCAACTCACATTACCAGTATGGAATCACAAACCACTGCCTGCTGGTATAAAGTCTGACACTGCACAAAGTGTTTCTTGACTATGTTAACTTTTTTTTTATTTTTGACCCCAAATTTTCAAGGCTATCATTTTATAACTCCCTTTTATAAACATAACATGTGGCATTTATAGCATAGTGGTCAAAATGCCCTCCTCAGGCACTTGTACCCACACAGAATGGCCCAGATGTCCAGTGGACACATCCACTAGCCCAAACTGCATGACGCCCTCTCAACACAGACAGGTTCCCAGCTGTGACACCCCACCACATCCCACAGGCTGTTCCCTAGCGTTGGTGTCCCCTGACCTCACTCCAGCACCTCCCAAGACCATGACACCACACCCAGCACCCCTGAGAACCACAGGCAGTCTGTGAATCCCCTCTCCCATGCACACAGAAGCCCCTTCTGTGCCAGGCCATGGACTGCCCCCAGTACCCGCCACTGCATCCTTGTGCAGTGCCTCACCCACCGCTGCACTGACAACCTCTCCCCTGCCCTGTTGGTGCCATGGGGGTTAGAGGACAATGCATACCTCTAAGGCTGCCAGGTCCCTGACTCCACTGGGTGTTAGTGGGATCTGCCAGGACAGAGGGAGATGGAATGGGTTTTATGTGATAATGGTGACTCTTAATGAGTGTCAATCACATACAGCAAACCAAAAACCACCCGACACAAGCTGGGTGATGGACCTGAGGATGACCATTGCAAACAGCAATGGTTTCTTCCTGCACCGAAAAAACATTTCCACATCTATTTGTTGTGGGGGGCTACACTGCCTGCACCCCCTCTGTGAGGGGCAAGCCCCCTGCACCCGCAAAATAAATATAATCAACTCTGCAGGGGGTGCAGACTTTGAAACATCAAAGGACGGGGGAAAAAAAAAACTTTTTCCTTCTGGCAGTAGACCCGAATCCAGGTCGATGGCTCCAGAGCATGTAGCATAGTCCACTATACTACATGACCAGCTCGGCAGAACTAGGCAAACCATTATCTCATATCCTGCAGTAGTGAGTGTAGCTCCCTGCTACTCTCACTCTGCAGGATATAGTGACATTTTTCACTAGTCAGTGTCCTTATGAGCACTATTATTGAGTCACTCATAGAAAAATAGAAACATAGAATCTGATGGCAGATAAGGACCATTTGGCCCACCTAGTCTGCCCATTTCCCTACCTAATTGATAACCTGCAGATCCTAGTTAACCAACAGCCTACTTCCTCCTATCCCCCCACTACAATTGCCTTATGTCTGTCCCATGCATTCTTGAATTCGTCCACTGTTTTTGACTCTATGACCTCCTCAGGAAGGCTGTTCAATGCATCTGCAACCTTCTTTGTGAAGAAATACTTCCTCATATTAACTCTGAGCTGTCCCCCCATCTTCAAATTATGCTCTCTTGTTCTTGTACATCTCTTTTACTGAAAGATGCTTCCCTCTTGGCCTTTGTTCATTCCCTTGAGGTATTTGAAAGTTTCTATCATGTCCCCCCTCTCCCTCCTTTCCTTGAGGCTATACATCTTAAGCTCCTTTAGTCTTTCTTCATATGTCTTCTGGTACAGACCCTGCACTATTTTGGTTGCCTTCCTCTGGACAACCTCCTCCCTGTCTATGTCTTTGTGGAGATGCTGTCTCCAGAACTGTACACAGTACTCCAGATGTGGTCTTAACATCTGTCTGTACAGAGGGACAACAACTTCCTGTTTTCTACTGGTGATGCCTCTCCCTATGTATCCCAGTATCCCCCAGCCCTCCTTACTACCTTCTCACGTTGCTTGTCCACCTTTAGGTCATCTGATATGACTATCCCCAGGTCCCTTTCCATTTTTGTTGTAGTTAGTATCTCACCCCCATTGTGTACTCTTCCCCTGGGTTTTTTTCCCAGGTGCATTACTTTGAACTTCTTTGCATTGAATCTAAGCTGCCATACATTTGACCATTCCTCCAACCTTGCCAAGTCCCTTTTCATCCTTTCCACCCCACCTTGTATATCAACCCTGTTGCAGATCTTTGTGTCATCTGCAAAGATACATACTTTCCTTCTAGTCCCACTGCAATATCACTTATAAACACATTAAAAAGGACTGGCCCCAGTACTGAACCCTGTAGTACCCCACTAGTAAACCCCCTTTCTTCACTGTGGATGCCATTTACTATTACCCTCTGTGTCCTGTTGTCCAGCCAGTGTTTTATCCAGGCTACCACCCAGGAACCCACTCCCAGGTTGGCTAATTTATTTATTAATCTTTTGTGTGGGACTGTGTCAAATGCCTTGCTAAAGTCTAGGTAGGC
Source organism: Neoceratodus forsteri (assembly GCA_016271365.2). Lineage (NCBI taxonomy): Eukaryota > Metazoa > Chordata > Ceratodontiformes > Ceratodontidae > Neoceratodus > Neoceratodus forsteri. Next base: position 1,166,453,609 of record CM028129.1, on the reverse strand, counting down.
TATGTCCACAGCCCCTCCCTGGTCTACTACTTTGGTCACCCAGTCAAGGAAATCAATTAGGTTTGTCTGACATGACTTTCCTGCTGTGAATCCATGCTGCCTTGGGTCTTGTACCCCACTGGCCTCTAGGTACTCAACAATTCTTTTCTTCAGAAGTGATTTCATCATCTTCCCTACCACTGAGGTCAAACTGACAGTTCTGTAGTTTTCTGCCTCTGTCTTGCTCCCACTTTTGTGAAGGGAAATCACATCTGCCCTCCTCCAGTCCTCAGGTACCACATCATCCTTCCTAAAAAGGGTACCCTTGCTAAAAAGGGTAGTCAGTGGTGTTACTAGTTCTTCCCTTAGTTCTTTTAGAATTCTGGGGTGAATCCCATCAGGCTCCATTGCTGTATCCACCTTCAGTTTTAGGAGTTCTTTCAGAACCCTTTCTTCTGTGAAAGGACTAATATCTACCCCCCATCCAGAGTGCTTCTATTGACTGGATTAGGTATCTCCCCCTGTTCTTCCATTGTGAATACTGAGCAGACATATTTGTTGAGTATCCCTGTTTTTTCACTATCACTCTCTGCCCAATCACCATCCTCTTTATTCAGCCTCAGCATCCCTGCCTTAGTCTTTCTTTGCTCCCTAATGTACCTATAAAGGTTTTATCCCCCTTCTTAACATAGTTGACTATATTTTCCTCGGTTTGGGCCTTTGCCATTCTGACTGCCTTCCCCACTTCCTTCTGCTTTAACTGGTACAGTTCTCTGATCTGCTCCTTCTGTGTTTCCTTATATTTCCTGAATACTATCTTTTTCTCCCTAACCTATCCTGCCACTTCTTTTGAGAACCATAGTGTTTTTTCCTTCATTTTGATTTGATTATTTGCTTCACACAAAGCCTGTTGCCTCTGTGATGGTGGTTTTGATGTTTCCCCATTGTTGTTCCACCCCACCTTCTTGCCTGTTTGTTAGTGCTTTTCTGAGGCACCTTCCCATTTTGACAAAATCAGCCCTCCTGAAGTCCAGTATCTTCATTTTTGTATGGCTTGACTCTACAGCTAAGTTTATCATGAACTACACTGTTTGGTGGTCACTTGTTCCCAGATGGCTACCCACTTCTAGATCTGGGATCCTCTCTCCATCCCCATTTGAGAGTACCAGGTCTAAGATTGCTCCCTCCTGAGTGGGTTCCATTACTAGCTGTCTGAGGTATGCCACCTGTAGGACATCGAGAATGACCCTGCTCTTGGATGTGGCTACAGCAAAGGTGCTCCATTAACATCTGGCATATTCAGGTCCCCCATCAGCAATATTTCTCCTTTCTCTGTCAACCTAAGGATGCCTTCTATCATTTCCATGTCCATTTCCTCCCCCTGAGATGGGGGTCTGTATACAACCGCTGTGGGGACTGTGGTGCCATTTCCAGTCTCCTGGGTGACCCACAGTGCCTCCTCTCCATTCTGTTTACCCTCTAGTTCTGTTGCTTTGATCCCTTCCCTTACATAGAGAGCTACTCCTCCTCCTCTTCTACCCTCCCTGTCCCTCCTGTAGATTGTGTACCCTGGTATGTTGACATCCCAGTCATGGTTCTCTGTGTACCATGTTTCTGTGACTGCCATGATATACAGGCATCCCTCTTCCATCAAGGCCACCATTTCGGGGAGCTTTTTACCTAGACTATGGGCATTGGTACTCATTACCCTCCATTTTTTATGGCTTTATTTCTTTTGCCCATCCCTGTCCTTACTGCCTTTGTCTTTTCTCCATTTACCCCAGCCCTTCTCCCTATCAACTGCTCTATCTTGGTGTTTACCTCACTAACTATCCTGATTTTTTGAGGGGGTTAGAATTGCCCTTCTCCTTTTCAGTACCCCCCCTTGGCTAGTTTAAATGCTTGCCAAAGAAGCATTTAAACCTATCACCTAGAACCCTGGTTCCTCTCCTGGACAGATGCAGACCATGCCCCCAGTATAGACCTGCATCCCTCCAAGTGCAGCCCCAGTCCTGAATGAAGCCAAATCTCTGTGCTCTGCACCAGTTTTTCAACCAGTCATTGAATCCCATGGTGCAGAGTACCCTAGCCTCATCCATGCCATAGACAGGTAGCACTTCTGAGAAAATTACCATGTGTGCTACCTGTCTAAGACCCCTTCTCAACTCCACAAATTCCTGTTGCACTGCTCATATTGAGTCGCTCCATAATAGTTGCTCATATTGAGTGCTACCAATGAAATGCCTTGTCTTTGGTGGGTCTGGCCCTGTATGGGTTCTCGCCGCCCTGATAAAGCACTATATAAATGCTGATTCTTCTTCTTCTTCAGATGCCCCAGCCCTCATCTTCATCCAAGTGGGCTGGGGCAACAGGAAGGATGGTCACATTAGTCTGCGGCTACTGGTGGAGCACCTTCAAGGGGGAGCATACTGAGTTGCAGCAGGGTATTCCCTGCCATAAGCTGCACCTTCCTCTGCACCCCCACTGCCAGTAGTACATGCTATATGCATGCAATGCCAGCCCATCTCTTTCCCACCCCGGGCAAATTGCTCTCCATGCAGCTGGGGGATCATTGGTGCTGCACACCCCCCTTGGTGCATCCTGCACATGTGGTGCATAGGGAGTAGAGTGGCTATGTGCCCCAGATACTCATGCATAGCCCCTCCACTCCAGTCATGCATAAGACCCAATATGAAGACATGAAGCAAATTAAATATTTTAGAAGCTACTTAAGTTGGGTGCTAAAAATGACAATGCAGATACTTTGGGTCAAACTCTATTAAACCTGCATGTTTCAGGTTTCAAACCTATTGTTTTAGTTATAGATGAGCAAAAAAAGGTCTTAATTATAATCTTCTTTTTATTATTTTTTTTGCACCTCTGTAGTGTTGCCCCTTATTAACTGACTGCCTCAAAGTTTTCAGGATCCAGAGATCCTGGCACAAAGCACAATGTTTGTGCCTTCCAAATTTCAAGTAAATCACTTAAATGGTGGCAAAGCTATTAGGTGCAAAAATTGAGATTTAACATTAAAGTTGTTACTCAACCTTAAAATACAGGCACTACCATGCTTGTATAATTTTATTCTTTGCAAAAACATTGTTAATGCAACGGTCAGGATTCAAGTTAATGCCACAAAAGTAAGGAAATGTGGCATTAAGGTTTCCAATATTAATTCTGCACATGCACACCCAAGCAGCAGAAGTAAAAGACATTAATGTTTTGTATCTCCAGTGTCTTGGTGAATCAGTGGTGGGGTCTTCATTGGGGTTGTCTGACCTAATGCCCACCCTGTTCCCTGAGCAAACAACATCAGATGTGAACTACTAGGCCCTGTGTGAAGAAAACTACAACAGATTGTGCTGGCAACATGCAGTGAAACATTGTTCTTTACCTTTGAAGACTGTATCACTATTAGACACTGCCTTAAAACTGTACCTTGTGCTTCAAACAGGAGGCTACTGGCTGGGGGGGAGGGGTGACCATTAGAGTTCATAACCCCAAGGAAGACCCCACCACCGATTTACCAAGACTCTGGTGACCCCAAAACCCTATTCTTTTTTCCCTTTTGCTGCTTGGGGTGGGGAGTTAGGGAGGAAACCCTAATGCCACATTTCCCTACTTTTATGGTATTAAGTTGAATCCTAACTGGTGCATTAACAAAGATTTTTACAAATAATTTCCTTTCCTTTTGAGATAGTGGACTCACATCCTGATTCATTCAGGTCCCTTGGGACCTGTGTGGACACATGCAGATGCGCAGGGACCTCTGGGCCCTGCACCAGTGGAAGACTTCATGAACCTATGGAAGTGCAGCAATGAATGTCAAGAATTCATGGGGCTGGCTGGTGGGCTGTGGAAGCACATGGCCCTTTGTTCCCTGCACTTCTATGTGGCCACAGATATAAATGCACAGGGCAAAGAGTCCATCTGTCAGCCAATGCACAGGTCCCTCTGACAACCATGGGTGCAGAGGTGCAGAGCCCTATGCCAAGAGAAAAGTTGTCTTCACTAAATTGACCTAAGCCTATGCAGCAGCTCTGCAGCTTTCATTCCCTGGCTGGGGGTGTCAAATAACACAACCCTCACCCTATGTAGCTGGGCCATTTAGCTCACTCCTGAACTCAGCTCACCAGCAACAGATCATAAAGCATACATGCTGAGGTGAAGATTGGCACTGGTCACAAAGTTTTTTAATAATTATATATTTTTTTATTTTGACTCCAGATCTTCGAGATTGTTCATTTTATGACTTCCTGTATAAACATGTAATGTGACATTTATAGTATATTGTCTGAAATATCATTTTGCATCACAAGTGTGAAAACACATCTTGTCTGGGATGTAAAAAATGTCACTTGTCATGTTTATGAGGTGGTGTGGAAAAATTGCTATGTTGAAAGTTTGAGGTAAAATATTGAAAATGAGCAAACATATAAGTGAACATTGAAATACTGTAACATTCACTCACAGTCTAGGCATGTTACCATATTTGTACACCAAATTTTCAGCATAGCCTTCTTATTACCCCACCTAATGAACCCGGTATGTAAAAATTTTCAGATCCCTGCTGAAACATCAATCTGTACCACAGGTGCGAAAAAAACCCTGTGCCCCAAGGTTGGTGCCCTGTTCAGGAACCTTAGTTGCATCCCTCCTATGGCTAGGTGTCAACTTGTTCAGAAGATGATACTTCCCATTTTCAACTACTGTGACATAGTCTATGGTGCTGCCCCTAAGTCCTCCCTGGCCAGACTGGACACCATCTTCAATTCCTTCTGCAGTTTTGCCCTGGATGCTCCCCCTTACACCCACCACTCTGATCTTTATTGTACCCTATCCTTCCCCCTCATACAAATAGGTGACCCTCCCACTGTGCTAAATTCACCTCCAAGCACTGGTTGGGTGAGCTCCCTTCCTACCTCACTGACTCCTTTATAACACCCCCCATCCTTTCATTCCCTTAAATCAACTGACTCCCACACCCTGGTAGTTCCCCACAGAGCCACCCAGATCGATCAATCTGGTTACTCTCACTGCCTCCCAAACATTTTGAATTCCCTTGAACCCTCAAATCTGGCACTCATCCTCTGCCTACTCCATCAGCTCTGCCGTTAATAATTACCTTACACCTAGCTGCTCCTGCCATGTCCCTCCCTAATTCCTTCCTCTAAGCCCTGGACAAACCCTACTCCTCTACCATCACCTTCATTTCACCCTGTGTATCCCCACTCCCCAAATTTCTAACTCTCCTCTGCTCCCCTTCCCCCAAATTGCTCCCCCTTACTGGCCTCCCTTGGTCTCTTACAGAATGTAAGAGACCCTGAATGTTCTCTATGGATCCCTCTCCTACCCCCCAAAGGGATTATATCTCTCATCTACTCCATTCCCCCACCATCCCTTCTATCTCCCTAGACTTGCAGTCCTCTTGCAGGGTTCTTAGCATCCTGAAGGGGTCCTACTACGTCTAGGCTTGTTTCCTCTCCTTCCCCTCCCCATCTGCATGTCCTCCTAGCCTTTGCAGTCCTCTTGCAGGGTTCTCAGCATCCTGAAGGGGCCCTACTGTGCCTAGGCATGTCTCCTCTCCTTCCCTTCCCCCATTCTACCTTTTCTCTCTAGCCTTCGCAGTCCACTTGCAGGGTTCTCAGCATCCTGAAGGGGTCCTGCTCTTCCTAGGCTTGTCTCCTGTACTTTCCCTCCCCATCTACCTTTCTCCCTAATCTTTGTAGTCCCCCTTGCAGTGTTCTCAGCATCCTGGGGTGGTCCTACTGCACCTAGTCTTGTCTCCTCTCCTCTCCTTCCCCTCTACCATCTACCTCTCTCCCTGGCCATCGCAGTTCCCTTGCAGGGTTCTCAGCATCCTGAAGGAGTCAAACTGAGCTTAAGCATATCTCCCCTATTCTATCTAGCCACTGTCTTGGCTTTCCATGATTACTAGCAGGGTCCAATGCATCCTGATGGACTATTGATTAGGCCCTACCCCCCTCCAAAGGTGTGAATTCTCTTCCTCTCAAGGATTCAATTCTCACTCTCTCCCTTGCATATCACTGTCTTAATGCCTATCTAATGACCTTCCCCAACCCCCTTGCAGGGTACCCTGCATCTTGAAGGGTCCTCTCTTGGGTTAGGTCCTATTCCCTCCTCCTAACATTAAATCACACTTCCTCCTTCTCTCTCCTACCTCTTTAAATCCCTACAACCTTATCCCCCTTTCTATCTTGCCTCACATCCCCCTTGTAGGGTTCCTCACATCCTGAAGGCGTCTCCAGGGACACAATTCTTCCCCTTCCCCCACCTCACACCTCCCTCTCCTTTTCCCCTTTTCTTTCACTTAAGCACTTTTTTACTTATCAACCAGGCACTTATTATTGTCCACTCTTTCTACCTATTATGCTCAACGCTGTTGTAACACTGTTTGTAACACCTGCCTTACAACTGTATATTAATGTTGATCTTGTAACTTGAATGTTTAATGTCTCATTCCTATTGTATGCCTTCCCCCAGGTCACACCTGGAGATGAGTGACTTGTCACTCAGTGTGCCGTCCTGGTGAAACATTTCAATAAATAAACACATTTTGGGAAGGATTTGAAAAATGACAGCTGTCACATTCATCAGGTGGTGTGAAAAAATTACTATGTTGAAAATCTGGGGTGAAAATATTTAAAATTACCAAAGTTATGAATGAGCTTAGACAATTTTCAATGCACACTTATAGCTTTGTCATTGTTTCACATTTTGACCTCTGATTTTCAACATAGCCTTCTTGTGGCTCCACCTCATGAACAAGGGCAGTGAAATTTTCAAATCCTGCCCAAAAGATGATTTCACAAAGCAACCGCTACATCACCTTTTTTGCCATATTTGCATAATTCCACTAACACTGACTAGAAGGTAGGGTCTGAAAAAGGCCATGATGAAAATTTGGTGTCAAAATGGCAAAACTATGAATCAAAGTTAAAATCCCATTGACATATATTAAACTGCACTTACATTATTTTCTCATGTCACAGATGCCTGTTCCAGCAGCAAGACGTGTCTTAAATCAAAGAGTGAATCTCCATCACAAGACATTTTCTGGCAAGTGAGGGTGTCTGGGAGGTGTGGTAAGTGTGGGGTGGTGGGTGCTTAGTGTGAGTTTGGGGTTGGGTAGGTGGGTATGTGTGGGGGGTCAGATTGGTGAGGGACCTTTTCCTTTTTCACAGGTTAAAATCAAAAATAAAATCAGTAAAGAACAGATTTTATTTACTTTAGGGAATGTGACACTGAGGACTGTGCACCCAAGTGTCAGGCTACTGTTCAGTGGCATCAGGAGTAAACACCTTGGTGCCACCCTGTACATATTGGGAATGGTGGTGGGAGACCTGGAGGGGAGGTAGGGTCAATACAACTGGTACCAAGGGTGGGCATTCTGGCTCACTTATATGATATATAAAATAATATACATTAGGAAGTGGGGTGGGTGACTTGGAGGGGAAAAGGGAGACTGAAGTGATACTGGGGGTGAGAACCCCTGTTCACGTAAGATAAATTCTAATTACATAGCTAGATTGACATAGATAGATAGATAGATAGATAGACAGACAGACAGAGGCAGTGACAGAGAGAACATGGGATTGCCCGCTCAAGGCACTAAGTAATAATGTAAAAAACAAATACAACCTGGTCAAACACCACACACAAAAAAACAGCACTTTCAAATATATTACTCAACAAAAACAGTGACCTTGATGACAAAGCCAATGGTAGTGCTCCAGAAACACACTGATTGCTTCCATGGCTACACCTTCATCACTACATTGAGTTTTTGCAAGGGGTTCCACCCCCTGCACCCCCTGAACTTAAAATAATCAAGTTCATGGGGGTTGCAACTTGGGGATGGGGAGGAAGCTGGGGGGATGAATCACTGGGGGGCAACTCAAAGAGGAAGGTAAACTGGGTAGGACAACTGTGGAGGAGGCAAAAAGTACAGGTTGGGGTCAAACAAATTAAAAAGAAAGGTTGGGAGGGGGAGAAAACAAAAAATAACAAAAAACAATAAAGGTTTCTGGAATGGGAATCGAACCCCAGTCCAATGGATGTTCTGCCACTCCTCACTGCCCATGCCCCTATCATTTCCACCACATCAGCACCTCAGCAGCACCCCATGCAGTGGAGCTGTTCTCCACTTCTTCACAACTGACAATGCCTACAGGGGTAGCAGTGACATAGCTGCGCTATACAATCCCTGTAGCCGTGTTGAAGGACGCTATTTTTATCGCACAAATTTTCCTGTGCTGTTATACCTGCACTATATTCACTGGGTAGGCCAGCTCATTGCTTCAACTGAAGCCAGCAGTACAACTGCAGCTGTTGCCTGTGTGGCACAACTGGTTAGCACAACCGGAACAGTATTCTTAGCTGCCTAGGTTCAAGTCCTAGTTGAGGCACCTACTTCTTTCACGCCTCTGTTTGTATGTGTTCCATAAATATGCATGCCACGCCCATGTAATTGAAAATGAAGCAATTATTTGTGCAGCACCAGACTGTGCATCAGAAAAAGAGTAATGTGTGCTCAGGGACAGCACAAGTTCCAGTTGCCTTGGTGGTGCAGCTGGTTAGCATGACTGAAAAAGTATTCTGGGTGGCCTTGATTCAAGTCTCAGATGAGACACTTACTTCTTTCTCTTCTCTGTATGTGTTCCATAAATATGCATGCCACACCCATGTGATTGAAAATTAAGTAACTATTTGTACAGAGCCAGGTAGTGCATCAGAGAAAGAGCAATGTGTGCTATGGAACAGCACAGGTTCCAATTGCCTTGATGGCACAACTGGTTACTGTGACCAGAATGGTATTCTGGGTAGCCTGGGTTTAAGCCAAGCTGAGGCACTTATATTTTTCTCTCCTCTGCTTGTATGCCTTCTGAACATGCTCAGAACAGCAACAACAACAACAACAGAAAACTTTAAATCCTTATAACTCTGAAACTGTGTAATAAGTTTTATGAAACCTTCCAAAGGCAACCTAGACACAGCACACTTTGACCCTGAAAGATTTGGGAAAAAATTCAATTTTGTTTAGGCTGTACATGAAAGCAAAACCAAAAACCCATATTAAGTATAGGAAAAAAATAGAAGTCTATGGGGAAGGACATATACAGATCTTAGAAACTACACAAGCTGGCATCATGAAACGTTCCACATATTTAGAAATTTCCTACTAGACAATGCATTCAAAAATGTTATTAACTTTGTCAAAGGCTATTTATGTCCAGAGACATAAAAGTTAACAATTATGGGCTATGGGCTAAAATTGACATTAGACTAGTATCTGATCATAGCCTGATGGTTTTTGGACTAAATTTGGGAAGAAGGGAAATAAGAAAAATAGGTTGTGGAGGTTGAATAATAGTTTGTCACAGGATGTTTTGGTCTTGGAGACACTTTCCCAGAATATTACGTTTTTTATTAAAGATAATGAACTGTCAAATATTAATGTAATAGATAGTTGGGATGCTCTGAAAGCTACTTTATGTGGATTGCTGATTTCAGAACAGTGCTGGAAGATTAAAATGAAAATGAAACAAAAGGAGTTAGAAGAAAAACTGCATAAACTTGAAGAAGTAGTTAAATCTTAGGAAATTAATAGAATCCACAGATTATATTCAAATAAAAAGTACTTGGGCCTAGTACAATAAAAAATGGAAACTCTCCAGTGAAGCAATTAGGAAAACCTTATCTAGCAGAATACAAACTCTGGAGAAACAAAAATCAGAGGTTGTAGCACTGGAGTCAGAAGGGGGAGATAATTGGGGATCAAATAAGAATTTTAGGTGAATTTACTAGATTTTGCTCCAAATTATATTCTTCGGAGTGTGACCCTTTTATGAGAGAGAGATTGAATATTATAGTTCCCTTGTTAAATCCAGGTTGATTTTGGAAGAAGCAGAGACTCTGGTGAAAGAAATTTTGGAAGATGAGATTAAAACCACAATCCATCAGGTGGCTAGATCTAAGACACCTGGAATCGATGGCATTCCTCTGGAATTTTACTTAGCTTTGGAAGATACTTTAGTACCAATACTTTATATGTTATTAAATCAGATAGCTAAAACTAAAAAATTACCCCAGCCATTTTCACAAGCATATATTTCAGTGATCCTAAAGTCTGGTAAATCTAATAGAAAAGTGGAAAATTATAGACCCATAGTAATATTGAACACCGATTATAAAATTCTGACAAAGAACTTATATAATAGAATACTTTCTTTTCTTCCAAAGCTAATTCATAGTAACCAGACTGGCTTTATACTAGGGAGGGTAATTCAAATGAGATTAACAAAAATTCAATTTCTAATTGAATATTTACAAAAGGTAGATTATCCAGCTATCTTTCTAACACTGGATGCGACCAAGGCATTTGATAGAATGGAGTGGGGCTATTTATTTCAGATTTTGAAAGTCTTCAGATTTCCAGTCGATTTTGTTGCCTCTATACAAGCTTTATATTCAACCCCTGAAGCTTATATTAAAGTAAATGGATATCCCTCAGAGAAAATGATGTTTCACAGAGGAGTCAGGCAGGGGTGTCCACTTTCCCCCACCCTTTTTGTTTTGGGATTAGAACCCCTTCTCAAGGAAATTAGGGTCAATTCAATTATTCAGGGTATTAAAAAAAATGAGACAAAAATGAAAATAAATGCTTTTGCCGATGATGTTCTCAGAAATGATAACTTTTAATATTCAAGTTCCTCAAGTAATTCAACAAGTTATTGCAGCAAGGTTAAGTTTCAAGGTATGCGATACCTGGGAATTAATATACATAGCCAGTTGAGTTTGATGTTTGATTCTAACTTTAAAGAATTGGTTGAGGTAGTTAGGAATAAATTACAATGTTGGTCCAAGATTCCCCTATCTTTGAGTGGAAAAATTCAAGTTATAAAAATGATGATTGTCCCACTATTGTCATATAGATTACAAACAGTAATGGTCCCTATACCAGATAACTGGTTTAAGCAGATGCACATACAATTGAAAAAATGTATTTGGAATAATAAGAAATCTAGAATTTCATGCGAAAAATTATGTCTTCCAGTGGAATTGGGAGGGCTGGCCTGCCCAGATATGGAGAAATATTTCCTATCTTACCAGATAAAGAGGGCTTCAATGTGGGCTTTTCAGGAGGACCAGGAAAATACATCTTTAGAATTTTTCAATGGAATATTATATGCTTCTTCAAGGGAACAAATTGATTTATCCAGACTTGTTTTTACACCTAAAGGATTTAAGAATTCAGGATCCACTATGGTCAGATATCTATCTGTTGCAATAATTAAATACACAATTAAAGCTCAATGACAACTGCAACTATCCCATGAAAATCAGATTTTGAATAATCTAAATTATACAAGTGGGAAACCCTTACAGAAATTTGTTGGCAAAATTTGGAGATAGACATATGGAACTGTTTTTTGGAAAAGGGAATATTCCTAACATGGGACAGATTTAAGGAAAAATACCATTTAGATAGGTCCCAATTAATGCTGTTTAATCAACTTATAAGTCTCTATGGGAAGGATTATTTGAGGTGGGAAAGAGCTCCCAATAATAAGACACTGGAGATCAAATAATCTGCATTACGAGCCAATAATATGTTATCTATTTTTGCTTGGTTAAATAAAAATTTACAAAAATCTCATATTCAAATATATAAACAGGTAATTCAGAAGTGGGAACAAGATCTAAAGACCTCTTTCACTGATGTACTGTGGGGGTTAGCTTTTAATATAACAGCACATCATAAATGTTCACAAGATAAAGTAATACAGTACAATATATTAAATAGAGATACTATACCCCACACAGACTGTATAAAATGAAATTATCACCAGATGATCTTTGTTGGCATTGTAAGAAAACACTAATAGATATTCTGCATATGTTTTGGACTTGTTCAAATATAGGGACCTGGTGGTCTAGGTCATGTCATATTATGCAGCAAATTGGAGGGGTTATTTCATTTTGGGATGACCCTAAAATCACATTACTTGAAATGTACAATGTATTAAGTTTAGATAAAAACCAAAGAATAATCTTTCAGATTAATGCTATGTTCATCAAGAGACTTATCCTAAAATATTGGAAGCAAGAAATAACAGAGGGTGATTTTACAAAATATGAAAAGAGACAATTGTTCTTGGCAGCACTTTATAATTATGATTATTTCAAAGATTTTTCATTGGTATGGAAATAATACAACAAAGAAATAGAAGAATGGGAAAAAGGTGATTTTAAGAGTAAAATGAAATAAACTCAAATTAAGTGATCTACAAGATAGATGAAATATCAACATTTGCTATATTTATGCTGTTTTTCTTGAAATGAAACAAAATAATAATGTTGTAAGACTATTTATTGTGTTTTGTACAATAACACTTCATGTTTATTTATTTAATTACTAAATTATACACCTGTGCATATGTCCTTAGAATACTGTATTATTGTAATATTGCATAAATAAAATGTTTATAAAAAAATCATTGATCAATCAAATCAAACTTGAAAATCACTTTAGCCAAAGGTGTAGGGTAAACAACAAAAATACCAGGGAAGACAGGAGGTACAAACTGGGGGCGGGGGGATAGTGGGCCAGCAACAAGGACGATATTGCTGGGCTAAAGCTCCTGAATGAGGAAGGGATGATGAGCTAAGTCGGTGTAGAAAAACTGTCTACACTAAATGGAATACCAATTACTTAGAACAAGAGAAGGAGCTGGGGATGGGTGGTGGGGAAAAAAAAAGCCGGCTCAGAGATGTGATTTAAAGTCCCACATTTCATTTAATCTGTTTGGATTTACTGTGTTTAGGAAGAAAATCCAATAGCTTTTTCTTTTCAAAAGTAGAGTCAAACAGTCAACCCTCCTCCACTGCATTTGCATGTTCAGGATCCATAATTTTTAGATCACTGGGGTCTGAATTGTGCTTTTCCACAAAATGTCTACCAGCTGCTTTGTCTAACCTCACATTGATAATGTACTGTATATGTTTCTGAATCCATTCTTTTAGTGATCTCATAGTCCTTCCTATATAGCCTAGTCCACATGTGTTACCAATATCAGGAACACTACAAATGTTGTATTACATGTTATTGAATCCCTGATAACAACCTGTGTATTGTTTTTGTAGGCTCCAAGATCTCTGCCTGTGTTTAAATATTGGCAGATGTTATATTTGGTACATCTCTAGTTGCCAGTAGGTCAAGTGGGAAGCCATATACCTTGTACGGAATTCACAGAGGAAAAATTGCTATGAACAATGGTATCCTTAACATTAGGTGCTCTCCTGAATGTAACTCTAGCTTTAATACCTACTGACCCACCTACTATAGTATCTCCTGGTAAAACTGGCCAGTTTTTGTCCATATATAATTCTGCCAATCATGCCTTCTACACCATTGAATTCTGTTGAAAATGTAATAGGTTTCCATTCCTTCAAACTCCCTGTCTGGTTCTTATCTGCAAGTAGGACCTTCTGATTTTTCTCTTCAACTTCATGGTATGCCTTCTCTATTATGTGTGACCCATATTTTCTGTGCAGTTTCTGTGGATATGAAGCATTTGACTATACAGGATGGAATTTTTCAAACTACTGAGATGTTTGCTTTCATGGTGCAGAATTGAATTAGTTGTTCCATTTCTATACCCCTTTGTGGTTACCATTTTCGAAATGCAATCACCCATCAGCATTAGATCTAAAATGTTAACAGTCTTTTTGTCAATAGTACAGGTAAATTTCAAATTCAAATCATTGTCATTTAGCCATTCTACAAACTTCAAAGCAGACTCTGCACTTCCTTCCCATGTACATAAACAATCCTCAATACACATATATATATATATATATATGCCATTTTTTATGTTACTAACGAATGGGTTTGACTCAAGATTATAGATTGTCTTCATTTCCTAATAACCTAAAAATCAGTTTGCTAAGATGTAACCATCACTGCCCCATAGCTGTCCCACATGACTGTAGATAGTTGTCAAATACAAAAACATTGTGAGCACAAACAAGATGGCTTTACTGAGAAAGTTCACAGGTGTCACAGAAGTACAGTTACTATTTTCTAGATAGAATTCATTGGCCTTCATTCCATCCTCATGTCTAATAGAAGTGTATAAAGCTTTAACATCAACAGTTACCTAAATAAATCCTGCCTGCCATTCAAAATCTGCTAGTTTCTTAATTGTGTCACCTGTATCCCTCAAAATGAAGGTAAAATTAAATTTGGTTGTTGCAGAACAAAAATCTATTAAGTTTCTTAGTTTTTCTGTAAAGGAATCAATCCCTGAGACAATGGGTCTCCTGGGTGATTTCTCAAGATTTTTATGCACTTTGGGCAGTGCATAAAAGGTTGGCATAATGGGATATTAATTTCAAATATAGGTCAGTTCTTCATTAGAAATAAAGTCATCTGCCACAGCTTCCTGAAACCATTGTGACAGTTCTTTTTTGCAGCTATGTATGGGGTTACCAGTGTGCTTTTTGTAATGACTCCCGGCATTGAATAGGTTATATACCATTTCATGATATTGGTCATTATCAAGTATCATAATGTTACCCTCCTTGTCAGCTGGCTTAATTATTATATTTTCCATACTTGATAGCAACATAAATAAACAGTAACTATAGCCTCACAGTAACCTAACAATCCACCTGTGTCCCACCAAACAGACATCTCCCTCAACACTCCAGCATTTCCCCTCAGATGCCATGCAGTCCATGTTGCTGCCACCAACTCTGACCCCCTTCAGCTGCCAGCATACCCTCTGTGCTACTCTTGCTGACTACAATGTCAACTGGCTGCAGCTTTCGATACAGTAAACCATGCCAGTCCTTTTACTTGCTGCTCCAACCACAGATGCAATACCAGTTGCTACTAGTAGCTTACTAGTTTATTAACAATAGGGTCCTAAAAGGGCTGGCAGCCCTAAAGATAGATAAGGCAGCAGGACCAGATGGATTGCATCTGAAGATACTCAGGGTATTGGCAGCAGAACTGGCTGAACCCCTTGTAGGTCTAATCAACAGCTCAACAGCTCACTAAGGATGGGGGTAGTTCTGAAGGAGTAGAAGATAGCAGACATGGTTTTGCTCCATAAAGTAGGGGACAGGAAACAGGTAGGGAATTACAGATCTGTCAGTCTTACCTCTATTGAAGTGAAGCTGATGGATTCACTGGTCAAAGAAGATATTGTGGACTACTTGGAGATCAATGGTATTCAGGATAGTTCACAGCATTAATTAGTGGAAAGGAAGTCTTGTAAGACTAACCTGATAGTATTCTTGGACTGGAAGATAAGGGAACTAGACAGAGACAACACTGTGGACTTGCTGTGCTTCCACTTCAGCAGGGCTTTTGACCCAGTGCCTCACAAATGCTTTCTGAAGATTATGGAGGATCTGGGAGTGGCTAAGGCCAGGTTCCATATCATAAGAGTGAGGACTTAACAGTGCCCGACACATCAGTGAAGACACAATGCTGAAAACAGGAATGGTGCCCATACACAACACCAACCACAATATCAGTGAGCACAACACAAAATGGAGCAAACGTGCATTATTATTTTATGCAGGGGCTGTGCCCCCTGCACTTCCTGCACCCCCATTTCTATTATAATCAAGTCCGGGGAGGGGGCTGGACAGTGAGGAAAAAAAATTCTAAGTCCGGGAACACTCACAAGCAAAAAACACACACAGACCTAGCGAGAACTGAATCTTGTACCTTATGCACTGAAGACAGTATCCCAACCCACAGCACCAGGCAGCCAGCTCAGCAGTTCTTGGCCGAATGACATTCCATATACAATTCCTGTATAGCTCCCCCTACTAGTCACTGCCTTAACTATTCACCATTTACTTCCTCACATGGTAGTTGACATCGCACCTCACTATTATTCTGTACTCACTCATCTGACAGGCAATCATATTGAGACGCTCATATTGAGTCGCTCAATATGACTCACCCATATTACTGGATACCCTAAGGCCATAGTAAACTGGGTAGGTGAATGGCTAAAGGGGTGGCAGTAGAGGCGGTGATCAATGAAGTTAAATCAGAAGAAAGGGAGGTCACATGTGGAGTACTGGTGGTTGAATCTGGGGCACATTGTGCCCCTTCACAGATACCTCTAAGCTCTATGGGAGGACGGAAAGGTATGATGGAATTGAGGAAATGCAGAGAGACTTATAAAAGCTAGATTGGGGTCTAGGGTTTGGCAGTATAAAATTCAATGCCAAAAAGTGCAAGGAAATGCACCTAAGGAACAAGGGAACAAAAATCCCAAGACAGTACTGGATGGGAGGGGTGAGACTTAATTCTATGGCTGTGGAGTGAGGCTTTAGAGTTCTCATCAGTGATACTCTAAAGCAATAGTCAGTCCAACAAGGCACAGCAGAGCAAATATGATTTTGAGATGTATAAGAAGGGGTACTGGCAGCAGGAAAGGAGAGGTAATACTTTTCTGATATGGATCCTTGAGGAGGCCACACCTGGAGTACTGTGCCTAGTTCTGGATTCATCACCTCAGGAAGGATAGGGATAGGCTGAAGATGGTGCAGCACAGGGTAACAAAAATTATTCAGGGCTACAGGGCAGGTCTTATGAAGAACGTATTGAGGTTCTGAGCATGTACTCACTAGAGACCAATATGGAGAGGGAAGGGGAGATATGACAGAGACTTTTAAATTCCTAAAAGGAATTAACAAGGTGAATGGCAGGGAACTATTTAGCTTGAATACTAACTCACAGTCATGAGGACATAAGTGAAAACTAACAGGAGGGAGGTTCAGGAGGGATATGACAAAATATTATTTTACAGAGAGGATGGTGGAGCCGTAGAACAGTCTGCCTGCAAAAGGCGGTGGGTACTAAAGCCATTAATGGTTACAAGAAAGCTTTTGACAAATGCAAGGGTATAGTGGTTGCTCATGGCAGCAGCATCAGGGTGGAGCATAGGGGGAAAGATCAAAAGGGATAGGACCCTGCAGGGACCGGAGGTTCCAGAGTTAAACAGGGAACTCAGGCAGACTGGATGGACCATGGGTTGTTTTCTGCTGCCATTGTTTACATTTCTATATTTCAGTTCCAATGGAATGCAACATCCTGCTAAACTAAATATGGACCACTACATCCATACTCCTTTTTAAAGTAGGTCCCTACACTAGGAAAAAAGAAAGGGAGAAAAAAAATACTACATAGATCAAAAATGCCACTACACTAAGGAAAAACACTCTGACTGAAAAACAGAAAGGCAAAACCTGGAAATGATCATAAATGGTATCAAAAATAAATGCAACCATCCTGATATACAGTATAAAATAAATAATGGGTAAATCTGGTATACTTTGATATAAACTTATCTCAGGGGCTAACCAAATAGTAAAGCCATTAGCCCACATGGCTCATGACTTTAATATCTGGTTAGCCCCTTGATGGGCTTCATTACTATCTATCTATCTATCTATCTATCCATCTATCTATCTATCTATCTATCTATCTATCTATCTATCTATCTATCTATCTATCGGTCTGTCTGTCTGTCTGTCTGTCTATCTATAGACATGATACACAGTAAGATAGCTAGCTAGATAGACAGACAGATGGATAGACAGATAAAGAGATAGACAGACAGATGGATGTTGCAAAAAAGCTACATTACTGTATGTTATTGAATAAGTCAGTGTTTCTTCCTAAAGTGGTTGAAGTAGGCAAATGCAATGTTTGGGTTTTTTGACCCCTGACTCCTCCTACCTCCATGCACCACCACCATAGTATGTTCTAAAATCATAAACAAATAACATAGTATGAGGAATACAATTATACCCCATGAGGAACAAAAAAATGTTTCCCAAAGGTATGCCGTTGTTAGGGAGCCATGATTAAGGCATCATAATGTGGGTGCCACAAAAAGGTCATGAGTGACTGGGCATTCTGGATTTTAGAACATCTCATACTCATACTATGCTGGGCATCACCACAATGCTGCTGCCCTTCATGGCATGCCCAGCCTGGATGATATTATATTTACATTTGGGGGGTGTGGGTGGTGAAGCCTGCCGCAAAACTTCACTTTTTCACTGAACAGTCCTTGGGCAATATTATTTGTTTGTGGTACAGTGTACTAGTGCTAGTGCTGGGCAACATATTGCTTGTGCCCTAAGTTACCTCACCCACATTGCCTGTGCACTGTCATGGATGAACCCTTCCCAAAGTACCCACAACATCTGATGCAATGCCACAGGCCTGTAATTGTACTTTGTGGGTGGCCTGCTGCTACATGGTCACACAAATTGCATCAGACTTATAGTGAACTTTGTGAGTGATTCTGTGAGTCACTCATGAAAAGTTGTAAGGTAACACAAAGTATGGCAGGCTCTGTTGCTGACTTTATGAGTGACCCGCACAATGCAGATCCATGATCATACAAATTGCACCAAACCTGTACTGGACTTCACAGCTGCATGGTCACAAAAACTGTGGCAGAACTATAGTGGACTTCATAAGTCACACTGGAAGCCACTCATGAAACAGCAGCAATGAGTTCAGTGTTTGTCGTGAGGAGCAGCTGTATTCCTCATACTGTTCCTTGTTTATGATGGTAAAACATACATATGTTTGAAATCTGAATTGTGCTTTGGCATTCAATTTGGTGGGGTTTACAGAAGTGATGCATGGGTTTGGCAAAGTTAGGATTAAAAAAACCAAACATTGAATTGCCTTACTTTTGTCACTTTAAGAAGAACCCCTAATTCAGGGTTGTCCAACCCATGGCTCACGAGCAGCATGTGGTTTGCCAAGCCTTTTTATGTTGATCGTGAAGGTATGGGTAAACATTTCAGTTCTGTGCCTTTTTTTTTATTTGCAAGTCGTGATCTGCGATTTGCCGTTAGATCATATTATTACTTACTACTGAAAGTCAGCTGTCTCTGTGTCTCCCTGGTTGATCTTTGGGTGTACTGCCTGCTCAGGAATGTGCTAATGGCAGTAATCAGGTTTTACTTTCAGCCCGCTTGGTTGCTAATCATCATCAATTAGCAGCCCATTCTCTTATAAGGCTGCTGTTTCAATTTAGTGGTCCGATGTGCTTACTATACCTATTAGCACCCCCCCCCACCTTTGCTAGAAACATAGAAACATAGACTTTGATGGCAGATACAGACCACTTGGCCCACCCAATCTGCCCATTTCCCTACCTATTGGATAAGCTGCAGATCCTCGTTAACCAACAGCCTACTTCCTCCTACACCGCCTTATGTCTGTCCCTTGCATTCTTGAGTTCTCCCACCATTTTTGACCCCATGGCCACCTCAGGAAGACCATTCCATGCGTCCACTGGCAACCCAAAGTGAAAAGTAGCTGTTGCTTTCCCATTTAATTGTGAGCACAAAACGGAGATTATTACAATATTACCTTCTCTGATGCCACTGATTGCAGTCGGTTTGGTTTAAATTGGATTCACACTCCCCCTCTGATGTCTCAGAAATCCAGGTTGCTGATCAAAGTCCTTTCAGTGTTTTGGCAACAGATCAGTACCTCAGTAGCTCACTAGCTAACAACATTTTGAGAGACTGCTTTGCGCAAAACCTCTGCAGCTATATTCACCTATATCACTCAGTGAGTATTGCCATTCTTTTTTATGTCATGTCTGCTGATGATCTTAGAACTCGCAAAGAACCATTTTGTGTGGCTGAAGTGTCTGTATATTTCTAACTTGAACATTAAAATGTAATAGTGTTGCCGAAGTTTAAAAGTACCTGTACTGCAGTTGAGCAGTTATTTTTCTGACTTGCACATTCAAATATAATGGTGTGGCTGAAGTATAAAAATACATGTACTGCTGTTGAACAGTAATTTTTCTGCATAGTGTGGCTGCAGAGGCTGAAGTGTAAAACAATGTTACATGCTGATCAGCTGTTATTTTTCTGCATAGCGTGGCTGAAGTGGCTGAATGGTAAATGTACATTAAATGTTGCTGAGCAGTTATTTTTTTGCATAGAGTGGCTGAAGTGTAAAACTACATTACATGCTGCTGAGCTGTTGTTTTTCTGCATAGTGTGACTGAAATGAGCCTTTTTTTTTCCAGAGTTGCCTATTCACAGCTGCCATGGCTTCAAGTCATCCACCTCAATGACTGCATGTGAATGGCAGTGACACACTACACACCAGACTATACAAAGTTAGCTGATAATGTGTGATTTACATGATAACGGTGATCGCACAAAAGCGATCGCCATTAGGGCGAATGTACATAAGCAAAAAACAATTTAGCTGAAGTACACTCCTGGCACATGGTAAAATGGCTTTTATTTTGTTTATGCATGGGGACTGTGCCCCCCGCACCCACTTACTAAAGGATTCTCAACTTCAGGGGGGTGCATGTCAGAGGGGGGGTGCAAAACCCAAACAATAATTTTTAGCCGGGTGCACAACAAAATAAATGCGAGCCCGGAACTGAACCCGGCACCCTCAGAGCCCTAACCTGCCACTCACCCACCATGCCACAGAGCCAGCTCTGTAACTGACTGCTACACTACCCCTCACAAACCCTCACTCCCCTTTCACCCATCACATGGCATGCTCACTCACTCCCCCTCTGCACACGCATGTATATATAGTGTCAGGATGTCGCTATACCCGCAGTCACCCCTCCCATCCAGTAGCCCTGAGAACAGGTGCCGCTATTGAGTCACCCTTTTTGTAAGCGCTCAATAGCGGACGCCCTTCTCATGGGATACTGATAATATACAATGCCAGAGCTCCCACTAGAGTAGAAATGCATAAAGATTTTAAAATGAAAGCATTTTATAAAAATACCTAATAAAATCTGATTAATCACTCATTATTGACTATTGCTGTCATTATTTTAAGTACAAAGCATTTAAAATATGAGTAAATATGTGCACAGTAAGTTGCGTGTGCGTGGTACGATATGGGCCGCATGTTGTTGTTGCTCTTGCCTGACTCTGAAATTAAAATGTTGCTCCCAACCCCTAAAAAGTTTGGACACCTCTGCCCTAACTTGTTCATTAATGTAGTTTTTGCAATGCATTTCCTTTCTTTTTGAGATAGATAGATAGCCATAGCAACTTTATTTATTTATGACCCAGAAGCAGGTATATCATCACACACATTGTTCCAAACCTATAGCAGAATCCTCACACACCTTGAATTGGACCTGTAGCAGGTTTTGTGAGTGACCCTGCTGAGCACTGGTAAAGGAGCTGCATCCTTACACACATTGCGCTGGACCTGTAGCATACTTCACAAGTGGTCCAGCCAACTACTCACAATGCAGATGCATCCTTGCACACATTGTGCCAAACATTAACTGCATCATCATGCGCATTTCACCAGACTTGTAGTGAACATTGTGAGCAACCTTGTGGGCCATGCAAAAAGGGGCTGTAACATCACACATACACTGCATGAGCCCTATAGTAGACATCATGAATGGCTCACACACTAAGCAGCTGCATTGGAAGAGCAACCCCAAACAAAATGTTTGGTCATATTTTTACTTTGACCACTTAAGTGGTCATGAAGTGCTTCCTATTTAATGTATCTTCCAGGTTTTGGCCCAGTTATACTTTAAACTGGCCAAGCTATGCACATAAAAACATTTTCCTTTGGGGAAAAAATGAAGTCCCCATGTGTGCATAGTGCACAATTTGTAGCAATTTTAGATTGCCAAAATGTTCCCAATTTTCAACATTTTGGCCCTAAACTTAGGGGTTATGTTAGTTAGCCCCCTATGCAACCTCACAGGAAGTCAAGTAAAAATTGCCCCCCAAATTCTTTTTCAGGATAACCCCAAAAATCCTTTTCATAGGCAGTTAAACTGTGGTCATGAAGAGGGCTCCTCTCATATGTCCTTAATGCATATTTTGTCCAAAATTTTTCAGTTCTCCTAGTTATGGCAGATTCAAAATGCCATCATAACAATGAACTAAGTCAGTGTGAATGTGCAGTGCACAATTTTTGGGACACTGGCTGTTTCTTTTTTTTTTTTGGTGAAATGTGGAAAAAATGAAATCCCTAAAGCAGTGCTCTGCACATGTATGATGAAATTGTTTATTGTGAAATCGTTTATTTTACTAATGACATTTTCAATTCACTGTAACTTGTCAAATTTAAAATACTGTATTTAGTCCAAGCATACATGGAGGACATATCAGGCCCCCACCTCCCAACCACATAAGTGGTTGCCCTTAATCCAAAATATTTTGGGGGCAGTTTATTCCACCATTTTCATGACCACTTAGAGTCATCCAAAAGGCAAATCTCTTACAAAAATAATGTAAGTTGCCCACAAAACTGGCATGGGGTGTACACATTATTTTTTGCAAAAATCCAGTTTAAAAAAAAATAATGTGAAAAGAAACTCTGTATGAACAAAAACAGGATTTTCTTCTTTTAATCATTTAAAACTATAAATTTCTCAACAATGTCATATAGCATGTATCACTCTTGGGCAAAACTATCACAGCTAAGAAATCTAGAACCCCTACGAAACTGGAAAAAAAATAAGTCAGGCAGTAATCTGTACCCATGAATAACAGTATACTTATTCAATTTTTCAGGCATTAATGGTGACAAATTAGGATCTTGTAACCTTTGTAGTCTAGTATTCATCATTTTGCTATTAATAAGAGTGACTTATAGTTTTGTGTATACAGTATTATTCAATCAGATGCACATGTACTAAATACCAGTTAAGTGACTAAAGCAAGAGAATTATAGCATATATGAAGAATTATCAGTTTTAGCTCAGTTCAGAAAATAGTCCCTTATACAATGCCAGAAATATTCAGATACAATTCACAATCTTCTTAATTCAATGCTCTCACCCTCTTGGTTTAGGATTCCACCACAGCAGTAGTCCTCTGTGCAATAATATCTTTAACTCACTCTTTATAAAAAATGCTCTAAACTTAATGTCCGCAAGCTGGTCAGATTCCCTGTGCAATATACCTGTGGTCTTCTTATCCCTTCTTAGTTTAAATAACCACTGAGCGTACCCAGTCTGGGCATATGGAGATCTTGCCAAACTATTAACATAAAAAGAAAAAAAAAAAGATATATAGTGATACCTGCTTGCGGTTGTCCAAACCTCTATTTTCTTACTGCACTGGGTTTTAACACTATTTAATAATATACATTTACTTGAACAATTAATGCTACAATTAATGCTAAGCTGTAAACACCAATCAAAATTCTTCACTGAGTAAGTATACTGACTCCATGGAAGTAGTGAAGGAGTCCAGAAATGCAGTTTCAAAACTGATTATATGGCTAGGTAGGGAACGGCAGAAACTAGGCATTCTTGCTTTCCCTTCACAACAGCAGCGAGGCAGCCAACTAGGTTTCTTACAGAAGCTGGTCTCCAAATCTTCTCTTTGTTTAATGGATAAGAAGAGAAGCAAAGAAAAAAATGCACTGGCTTGCAATCTTGAAAGCTCAAGCATTATTGGTACCGCAGATATTTCGACCAATTGTGGGACCATGCAGTAACTACTAACCGAGAGGGTCCTAAAATGGCAATCTAGTTATAGGATGCCCACGCTTGCGTTTTAAGACCACTGTCATGTGACTTTAGCACATGAAATTTTGAAAGCAAATAAAATTTAAAATAATGAAATAATAATATACTGTATCTAAATTAATAAATTCTTTGTCTGCATAACAAGCCCACTCAGCTGTTCAGTTTGGCTGAATGGGACTGTACAGAAGCAAGCATGAAAGGTTGCATCAACTGCAACCACAGCACAGCCCAGGCTCTGAGCTGTGATCGCTATTGCAAATCACAGAATTTATATACCTGTACTATAAAACCAACAGTGGCAAGTATTCTACAACCCAGACACAGTGCTGTGGTACTTTAAACAGCGCAACACTCACCATTAACACACCAAAACTACTCATATCGCTTGTATCAAAATAAACATAAAAACAAGGTTTACTTTTAAAATCTTCTTGCACTCAAATAGCACTTTGTTTAAAAATAACATAGAAACTGTTCTCGATATGTTAGGAGTAGGCAGAAGATGGGAAAGTTGTCAATCTTGACCCATCGTTCTTTTCTCCCAATTCGAACTTTATTCTGTGCAGATAGCTGCACAACCTCTTCCTCCAAATACATTCTGTGGCACATTTGACTTCACCCCCATGGGGTGTACTTCCCACCAACTGAACTCCAGGCCCTGCAACAGGAGAGAAGGCAGCAGAAGAGGAGAATGCACAACAAAACTTAGCCTCACAAGATGGCCTGGCAAGAACTGCACAGTATTTGTAGGTATGGGTTAAGAAACAGTGGCATGCCATTACAAAACACAAAAATGCCAAGTACAGTTTTTGCTGTCCACGTTTCTCCACAGTGTGGTAGTGTACAGCTGCTCCTACTCCCCCAACAGGAAGTCTCGGCAAGAAACATTGGATAATAGTATATATCTAGTGACTTAGTGAAACTATAACCACTGACTCAGATTTTAGTGTATCAATGGTATTTTATTAACACTGATACCTACAGGCCCTAAACAACACCAGTGTTTCTTGGGAAAAAAAAATCCTTTCCTTAGAGTAGATTAGGATACCCTTGTATCTGTGCAACAATTTGCTATTTCTCTTACTAGGAATTTTTTGTCAGATTAATAATTATTGAATACAGTATGTTCCTTCTCTTTTAAACTGCATATATGATAACTCTGTAGCTTGGCTCCCCAAGTCTGATACAAGGAGAAGCACCACTATACAGTAAGATAGATTAATACCAAAAAATTACATTTCTGTTTACATTAGGGTTACAAAGCCACGAAAGGAGAGAACATTTACCTCCTTTTGTAACTTTGTAACCCTAACATATTCATTAACATATTTTTTGCAATGAATTTCCTTACTTTATGAGAAAGTTTAGCCACAAAGCAGGAGGTCAGTCATAACTTGCTTTGCACAGGGCCTGAAGCAGGAAATGAATCATAACTTTCATTGGGGCTTATTCACAAATGTGCATAAGCATTGCGCACGTAGTGTAAGCCAGGCAAACGGTGATACGTGCAACAGGCACATATGTGACGTGCATGCAGCATGCACCAATGGTGTGTATGGAGCTGCACAGTCATGGGCCATGAACACGGGCTGGGTGAGAGATCCGCACACACATAGGGGTGTGGCCATGAAGACAAATCATACATCCTGCCACATGTGCATGTATGAAGCAGCATATGTCATGATGCCTTGGACATACACAGGTGGTGACATACACAGCTTTAAGGCAGGCATAACTCATGTGCACAACCCCTGCACCAAGGGCCTGCACCTGTCGGCACCTTTGGGTGCCACAGCACAAGGGCAAGGCATCAAGAACCACAGGGAGCCATGTATGGAACAGGGCTCTTGAGCCCAAAACAGGTAAACCAGTTCCATGCAGTAAACACTGCAAGACATGGAACCACATGCAACGTTGCTGCCATGGGAGGGACTGCCACAGGACACCACAGACACACTGACCAGGCATCACAGGGGGGACCCCAAAGAAAAAGGAAGCACAGCAAAGGCCATGACACCATGGCACAACACCATGGATGACTATACAGGCAGCCATCATGGGCCATACATGTGTGGCATGGCCAGGGACCATTCAGGGGAACAGTCCAATGGTAACACAGGTTCCCCACCCCCAAGCCCAGTACAAACCATGGGCACTGAATGCCATGGCAGACATGGACAGTGGCCCACTTATGTTACCACAACACAGCACATGGAACATCACCACAAATGAGATGCAATGGGGGAAGGGCAGCAGCACAGTCAGCCCCACCACACACCCAGTGCCTCATGCGATGCATATGCATGTCCACTGGCAGGCTGTGTACTACAGTGCCGCATGACAAGCAATGAAGGGAACAGCATGCATAACAGAGAGGCCCACCCACTGATCAGTCCAGAGTCTGAACTGAAACGGTGCATACAAGGGTCAAGGGCACATACCTATGACCATCATGCCCACACCTATAGGCTGACCAGCATGGCATGAATGGCCTCAGATGGACTCCAGTGTGCTGAGGTGGCATGCACACACAGCCACACACCATCACATGACACACACAACAGCATGCCATGCACTGCCACTCCACACAGGAGCCGTGCAACACAGGGTCTGTGACATTACATTGCAGATAGAACTGCTTTTATTAAACAGCTGTACAAAACACTGTATTCCAGGGATGGTACTGAGGACAGGGAGAGCAACAAGGGAAACAGGTAAGTGGAGGGGGAGGCATACTAATCATCTGCAAACAAGTCCGAGGTGTCATAGGTGGTTGGTGGGGGGTGGTGTCCGAGAAGTCATGCTCCACAAGGACGATATGTTGCACAGGTCCCCAGTACCCCTGAAATGAGAAGAAGAAACAGGGGGACACATGTCAGTGACAGGGAGGCACACACACACTCACAGAAAACCCCCGCCTACACAGGGATGCACCCTGCACAACACCCACCTGCGATGGTTCCTGGATGGCCCATAGGCACTTTTTGAGTTCCCTGTAGACCATGGCTTGCGGGGTAAGTCTGCAGGTCAGGTAGTCCGGCGTATCTGGGGGCTACCACTTGTTTCACCGCTGATGGGCAATGAACCGGCCAAGGACACTGTCCCCCAGATTCAGCTTCTCATAGACCAGCTTCAATGATTCCCCCTGTGGGGCCTGCAACACACATCAGAACGGCACACATCAGCAGGGCAACACACAGGGGGCCACATGCAACAACAGAAAGCTGGACCACACTTACCAATGGTTTCTGCACCACCTCCCAGACGTTTCCCACTGGAAGTGCATCGTGATATGTGGTCACGGACACATGGATGAGATGCCTAGGTAGGCCACATTCCATGGGCATATAAGTTTTGGCCACCACTGCATGCACCATCACCACTGCTGCTGAGTGAAGGCAGGACATGTGCATGCGGCGGACTGTACATATGGACAGCACTCCCACTGCATGTGACGTGCCCCACCTCTTAAAGGGCACATGTCCATATCCTGCGACTGTGCCTGACACCACCCCGATGATAACTGTGACCCAGAAGACTGAAGGGGCTCTGCAGGGGATGCCGACAAACAGATGATGTGCCCCTGTGCTTTGCTGAATGTCCTGTTGATCAAGGACATGCTGGACAGGCAGTGACAGGCATGGTGATGCAGACACCCATGTGTGTTCTGTGACAGACTGCAAGCCCACATGCTGGGGGATGAAACATAGAAACATAGAAGTTGTCGGCAGATGGGGACCGTACGATCCACCAAGTCTGCAGTTGGCTTCCTACCCCCTACTTACTTATTTATTTATTTATTTAACAGACTTTAGGATTACAACCTTTGAGTCAGGGACTGATTTACAAAGGCTCTGCATCAGAAAAAACAAATACAAACACTTCATACATATAGACATAGAATGGCAGCTAAAGGCTACAGTTTTTTCAGTTATACAATATTGCAGAATCAAGAGCTGCCTGCTTGTGTATCCTGCAGTGTCTGTCCCATGCCCGCTTGAATTCCCCCACTGTCTTGGCTCCCACCAGATGTCAAATGCCTCCAGCAATTCCATGTGAACATTGCCATGCTCCACTACTTATGTGGGCTTGTGGAAGACCAGGTATGGTCATGGAACCCCAAGTCATGGGCCATGTCCGTGAAGACAAAGGTCATGTGTGCCCTGCAGTACTATGCAACAGGGTCCTTCCAGAGGGTGATGAGTGATATCACAGGTCTCAGCCAGTCGTTCATGTCCCAGGTCCTACACAATGTGACTGATGCCCTGGTGGGTCACCTGGGTGGGCACATAACGGTGCTATCGTCTGCACCCACATAGTGATGCTATCACTGTCAGTGGATGAGGACACATATAGAAACTGCAGGGACTTTCACAGTGCAAACTGCCAGGTCGTGTGTGATGCAAGGGGCATAGTGACCAATGTGTATGCCAAATACCCAGGTTTGTGCCACAGCTCCTACATCTTTGACAACAGCGACCTGAAGAGACACCTTGCATTGCTGGGCAAGGGATCCAGGTGGCTTCTGGGTATGTTTGTCTGTGGTGTGCCATGTCTACAACGTACCTTGTGTGCAATGATCCCATACTGATGCGGTACATGCATTCCCTCATAGGTGACAGTAGCTATCCCCTGTGGACATACCTCATGATGCCCTACCTGGCACCATACCACCCAGTGGAGAAGGCCTACAAACATGCCCATGCAAGGGCCAAGAACATTGTGGAATGCACCATTGGCCTCATGAAGATGCGGTTCCACTGCCTGGACCACATGGGTCGGATGATGATGCTACTGCCTAGGATGGTATGCAAAGTCTTCACCGCATGTGTCATGCTGCACAACATATGTGAGTGACACAGGCTGCCCATGCCCCCGATGCCCTGCAACATCCACTCCCCGGACAACAGGGTGGCTGGCTGGACTTTTGAGCAGTGCAACACAGAGGGGCAGCCATGAGACATGCTCACCACCATGCCGTGCCACAGTCAGACTGTGTGGCCATGCATGCAATATGGCACAGTGTGGCACATGGCATCTTCAGGTGGTAGGCTGCACCGCCATGGGGTGCAATGATGATGCTATCATGCTGAGCACCCAAGATACCACACACATGTGTGTCTGATAGCAAGGTGTGTTATGGGGGAGTACATGTGCTGTGTCAGCCATGTTTATATGCCTGTTGGTGTCACATCCAGTGGCACCACTGTGTGGCGCCCCATCCATCACATCACAGCCCATACACTGTTTGGCACCAATGTGGCTCAGGATATGTTGATGATGGCTGGACACACATGAAACAGTCTGGCATGGTACCGTGCCACCCATACGTACCATGCCCTCCCAGTGATAATGGGCACTTGCAGCTATAGCCCTGCTTGGGGGTGGGCTTGTGGTGATCATGCACGGTGGGTTTCTGGGGCCCATTCCTACACCTGTGTGGGCCATAGATAGTGTTGTGCTGTCTGCGGTGCCTGTGGTGCAGTGCTACCCCTATGGCCCTGTGCGTGTGTGTGTGGGTTGGTTCTGTGTGGTCATGTGCTGTGTAGCTGTGCAGTCCAGCGGTGTCCGTGTATGCGTGTATGTGGGGGTCATTCACTCTGGCCTCCACAGCTAAGTCTGGCATTGCCCATACCCTGTCCATGCCCTATGGCTGTTGCACCACCCATTGGTGGTGGTGCCTGCAGTGAGTGGCGAAGGCCCACGGGGGCAGTCATGCCATGGAGTATTGCAGGTGTGCTGTTCAGTGGGTCCATGTTGGCTGTTTCAGGCTGTGCACCCCTGGGCCCATGACTGCCAGTGGCTGTGTTCCCACCTGCAGCCCACCCTGTGCCGGTGGCCACGTCTAGTTGCGTCTGTGCCCCTTGCACCCACAGGTGCGTGATGATGGCCATCAGTGCATCAGTGACTCTCACCTGCACCCACATACCAGCCTCGAGTACACCCACTATACACTGCTGTGTATGGACACCAGCAGCCATCTCCACGACAATCTCCTCCTGTGACTGTGCTGCACCAGCCATCACCTCTGTCAGGTGATCCAGAACCTGCGTGTGCCCCCTTGTCACCTGCAATCTCTCCCACACCAGCCTCCAGAGGTCAGGGTAGTATGTTGCCAGGGGGCTACTGGTCATTTTCCAGTGTAGCTGTCTTGCCAGTGGGTGGCCAGCAGATGTTCCAGGGAGCTGGTCTGGGGTCTGCTGTGGTGTGCTTTGTGTCTCCCTGGCCTCCTTCGTTGAGGCACCTATGTCATGTATCTCCATCCTACCGGGGCCATCCTCCTGCATTGCCTGGGTTCCCTGGGCATCCTCTGCCAGTGTGGCCTTGTATTCTGGTTGTCCATTGGTGGTGGGCAGCTGTCCATGTCCTTAGGGGTGTCCCCCTGTGTTCTCATGGCTGCACCCTGCTGTGTCTCACTGGTCCCATCCGGCTCCGTGACCATTCGTCTTGTGTCTCTGCACCTATGGCAGGTGGTGTGTTCAGCTCTGTGTTGCCTGTTGGACAGGGGGGATAAATGCCGTTAGTCATTGTGGCATGATTGTCCGTGGGGGTTAGCAATGTTATGCCATACCAGCACCTACAGTCCCTGGTGTCCAAACATATTGGTCCAGGGCTGTGACCTGAAGGGCCCTCTCCAGGGCTGTCTTCATTGTGCACTGTGGGGGAAGGTACATTGTCAGTCTGCACTGTTCTGCACCTGTCCCACGGTCATCACACTGTGTGCTGTTACCACACTCACCTGGCATGCTGTTGATGCTGTCCAGCTCCCCGTCCATCACTATGTCACTGATTTTGTCATTCACCATCTTCTCTATGGGTCTCAAGTGTCTCTCTTTATGAGGGGCATCCCTCATTTTACCCCTCAAAATCACCCTGTCACTCATCCATCCCTCATGGAAAAGGTACTGCACACACAAAGAATGTGCTGCAAATTCAGATTTCAAAGCAGTAATTAATAATATTCTAAGATACTGAATCAAAAATAAATTTTGTATAAGTAAAGGCAATGGTTTCCACAGTGTTATGAATGTGTATCTCCATGTTTGAGGATGTGTCCCTCAATATTGGAGTCAGTGTTCCTCATTGTCCCTCATTTTGAGAGTCCATGTCCCTCATTTCAGTGACAAAAGGTTGAGAGGTATGGCGGTGGTTCCGGGAGGGGGGGGGCGCTGGTGGCAGCCTGGGACAGGCGTGCATGGCACATCTTCTTCTTCAACTAGGACAGGATGTCCCGCCACTTGTACTTGTTGGCAGCAAGCATGCAGACCTTCAGTCCTGTGATGTTGACTGCCGCCTTTATATCCAGCCATATTCTGACCTTTGTTTCAACATGGCTGGACAGGGCTTTGTGCCTGTACAACATGTTGTAGGGTTGCTGTATGCCACTCACCAGTACCGGCACCTGTGCCCCACTGAAGTTGGTCAACCGTGGGTGCTGGTCTCTGTCCCATCCAACCTGCCAGACACCCACAGCAGTCAGTGCTGGACGGGGCTCTTGATGTCTTTTCCCTGCTGTGTTGGGTCATGCATGCATCATTGCCATCCCTCCTGCGTGCCTCCTCTTCCTACGCCAGCATTGCTGTTCCACACCTCCTTATGTGGAAGGGTCAAGGGGCAGAGTTTGGCTTCTGCATGGGCTGCAGATTGCCCCTGCATGCAGCTGCATGCCCCGCTGGTCCATGTCCCTGCCCCCCCATGTCTTATGTGCATGTTCGAGCATGCCATGTATTCTCCCAGCACTGCGTGCCACATAGCTGCATGCTCCTACTTACAGTAGTAGTAGTCACAGACATTGCTGGCTATTTCCAGATATTTCATGAAATTTCTAAAGAGTTTCTTTCTACTACCCCTACTGTGGAAATGCAGAAAGCAGGAGATTTCTCCCGAAATATTGCAGAAATTTCGGGAAATAGCTTGCAATTTCTGTGGCTACTATTGTAAGTTGGTTTCATGTGTCACTTGCACACTTTTGTGAATAGGGCCCATTGTGAGGGTCCTTAAGGCCCTGAACAAAACAGGAGATGGGTCATACCATTCTTAATATTTTGTTTATGCATGAGTTTAATTGTAGTACAAAGTAAACCTTTATTTCGGTTGTGGTCTTGACTGTTTTTAGTGTTTTGTAGCTTTAAACATGTTGTTCAAGTGGGACTTAAAACATTTTTTCACAAATTTGTTTACAGTTTCATAAGTAACTCATGAATAAAAAATTATGACATGTTTTTCTGTTGTCCATTTGTGTTCTTGACTGCTCTGTGTTTTTTATCAGCGTCTTGTCTTAGCCATGAGTTACCATGTGCAAGTGCTATATGCAATGCGTGTGCTGAGTTTGTCAGAGTCAATCTCAACTGTTTATAGGGATAATCATGAAAGGGTTTATTTTTAATTAAAATGTATACTGTATTTTTTTTTTCAAGTCAGCTCAAACTCTTACTTTAGCACTGCTTGCTCAGGCACAGATGCAACAGTCCCACCCCAATACTTGGAGAGAAGGTGCTCAAGTTAGGGCAACAGCAATGCTGGATTGCATGATCATACAAACCCCTGTGAAACACAACTCGACAGATTCATCATGGATGATAGATGTTTGTTCCCTAATATCGCTTTTCTTTAATTTTGTTGTTTAGTCAACAAACCCTATCTGATTTATTAATGTATTTCTTTTTTTTGCAATGAATTTCCTGTCTTTTTAAATTAGATATTAATATTATATTAGCTTGGCAACCATGTCAGTAATATTAAAATCTGAGTTTATACTACATATCAGGCCTGACTGTGGATGACTGTGAAGAAACTACTTAGTGATGTTCATGCACCAGACCTGTAACTTACTTCACGAGTGGCCCTGTGGGCCACTGTAGCTTGCTTAGTGAGTGGTTGCAGGCCACTCATTTAGCAGCTGCATCATCACAGGAAGGGGGCCACACCTGTCACAAACTTATCAAGTAGCCCTGCAGGCTATTCACAAATGAGCTGCATTATTACATTTAATGCCCAGACATGTACCTACACATGGCCCTACCAAGCCATCTGTATTTTTTTCTCTTTCTGAGACTTGGCGTCACAAAAACAGAGGCTGTATATCACAAAAACAGATTTGTGGATCACAAAAGCTTGTTTTCACTCACAAAAAAAACAGGACTTACAAAACACTAATTTTCCAACATATCGCCACTCCACTGGAACCATGTATTCCTTCCCACATAATACACCCACCACCAGGGCCGCAAAGGGACAGTCATGCAGTAGATGGAGGCATCATTCCTTCTCCAAGAAAGGAAGCATCCTAGACTGATGACTGAATCCCACCACAGCAGTCGGCACCAGACATCCCTAGCTGAGGGCACAGACCCAGGTTATCTGAATGGCAATCAGTAGCCCTACCACTGTGTTAGCCTGCTGGCCTCAGAAGATATTGTTGTCACAAAAAAACAGCATATAAATATAAATATAATGGTGCTAAAACAGACTCTGCATGTAAAACAAACAAAAATTGCATTGTGTTTTCTTTATAAATTAAAAACTACACATTTTTCAGTAAAACCACACATCAAAGGTACCTCATTGGGTCAAACTGTAATGAACTTGAAAGTTTCACATTTCAGCTGTCAGCCATTCTTGAGCTACAGTGTACTGCAGGTAAGTAACAAAGTCTTTAAATTATTTTTTATGTATTTTCAACCTCCTAGACCTTTTACACCACAGAACAGATCATTATCAAATGTTCAGAATCAAGAGATCCTAGCCCTATCTCCATTGAGGATGCAGTGAATTTAAATTTCGCTGGCGAAGTGCCCGAAAAGTGGGCACTTTGCGGTGTCACTCCGCTACATGATGTGGTCAATGCAAAAGGCTTACTTCACATTGTGATTATTACTTTGCATTGTTATTGTGCCTTAACACGAAGTAAGGTGAAGTGACAGCAATATTGGCAGCCCTTCACACACACAGTCACCAGAATTAATGTGCATTCCCAAAGTGCTCATGTCTTGTGTCCAGAAAATTCCCCAGTGCTGACAAAGTGAAATGAGAGCATAACAAGAAATGCAAAGTCTCACAGAATTAATGGTGTACTGCAAATGCACAAACAGATTAAGATTGTGCTGCACACTCAAGAGATAGAAACGCAAAGGCACAACACCTAAGCAGTGCTCACAAGTCACAAATCCAAATCTGGAAAAGAATACCTTTTGCCGGTTGTGGGGGTAGTGCATGGCAGTAACAGTCCACTACCAGTAAAGATACCACAAAGCAGTATAACAAATTCATGCAGGTGTGGTGAATAGCAGGTTCACACTGCTGCAATTACTCTGTGGCACAATAAAAGATGTCTGATTTAATGACACACATCACACACACACACTGCAAGTAATGTGGAGCAAATTGAAAACCTTTAGTAATATAACCAAATGTTTTAAACAAACTGAAATTATGCACTGCTGCACCACAACAATCGGCAAAAAAAATGTAAAGAATTACTGAAAATATTACTGTGTACATTAACACAGTTGTACAAGAAAAATGTAACCAAAACAGAAAGACTGCCTTTTTCTCCCAGTTAATCTACCTACACCACAGATACACCCTTCCCCCAAAGCACACTTCACAGTACCCAGACTGACTGTTCTAAATTAACATTCAAAATCCACACACAAACAATAAACACTCGATGATATGAGCACAGGAGGGTTTCCTACAATCAATGTACTAAATTGTTAGCAAACAAAATAGCTCAGAAAGGCTTTTGTAACTGCTTTTAGAGGATTTGAATCGCAGAGCTCTGAGAGCAAACTGTCTCCGTCTTCCACTACACACACACTACACAGAACTGAGGCTGTGCAGAACAATGTGACCTGCAATCCTATGAAGCACTGCAAAATTCACCTTTGGAGCTCAAAAACAAGGCTAAGTGAGGTGAAGTACATTGATTTCAATGTACTTTGCCTTAAAATTGGTGGAGAAGTTGTTTGGGGAAAGCGAAATAACACAAAGTCATTGTTTTCAATGGACTTCGTCTTCCCCATTATGGTGCGTTGCAGGTACTTTGCGGACTCCGCGTTACTCCGTGAATCACTTCGCGGAGAGAGTTTCGGCCACTTCGCCCACCACTAATCTCCATACAAGTCACATTTCAGGATATTCTGTCCAGAGACAGACACATTGTTAAGGTGCCAAACTTGGGGTTTAGTATAGTACAGTATTTTTTGCCCTAACTATAGGGGCATTAATTGCAAAGCACTATATTAATGTGCCAATTAGGGTTGAAGAAAAAGTGTACAAAGCAGAGATATGAAATATTTGGGTAAACAGTTCTAGGAACCTAGGAGAATTGGTGATGTGGTGTTCCTCGGAGTTGGAAGAATCATGCAACACAGTGTTGGTATTGCCCTCACCCTGTGTGCAGCATTGGTATGTCATTTATTTTGCCTGACAAAACAATGCTGATAGTACAGTGATGCCAATACTTTGAAGCATGTTCATCTCAAGGAATACCATACCACTGATTCATCAAGGTTCCAGGGATTTTTTGTCTTAATGTTTCAGTTCCTTACTTTTTGCATTTTGTGCATCAACTGAGACAGATGTAATAATGTAGTTTTTAGCAAATGTTTTCACCTTTTAAAAACGTATATAACAACTGACAACTTCAGCTCTTAGCTTTCACCTTTCTCACACCCCATGATGAACACTGCATAGCGACGTTCACTGTGCTGCACCTTTAGCTTGCGTCATGAGTGGCTCTCTGAGCCACTCAAGAAGCAGCAGCATAGTGATGCTTACTGCAGCAGATCTGTAGCTTAGTGGCCCAAGAAGTAGGTGCATTATCACACACATGGGGCTTGATTTTAAAAGCCTGAGAATGCCACAAGCTCTTGGTACACCAATCATACGGCATACGGCATACGGCATATGGGGCTTGCAACATTCTCCAAGTGCTGATCAGGATTTTCACTCCTGTGCACCATATAACACAAGTTAGACCACCTCCCTCCTCGCCTAACTTGCAGCATGCTGCAGACCTTTTCAACAGGGCTTGCAGCACATATTTGGTGCAAGCCACCATAAAGTCAGGAAAGTGTTGCAACTGTGCTCGGTGTACTAAAATTGGGTGAAGTTACACCGAAGGAGTTTGGTGCAGCTGTCCCACAGAACAGGGTTGATGAAAGGCTTGACACAAGCCTGTGTCAGCCTTTGAAAGTCGAGCACATAGTCTCAGACTAGTAGCATACTTTGTTGATGTCCAAAGAATTGACATCATCACACACATTGCACAGGATCTGTAGCAGACTTTTCTCCTCCTACTCACAGATGTGCCACCCTAGTCCTTCCCACGTACAAATAAAAAATGCCCCTAACCCACTTAGCACCATTATGTACCCTTCCCACCTTTTAAAATTTAGATTCACCATTAGACAAGTGGCATAACCACCTCCATGTTGGCTGGCCGCTGTCTAGTAAAAAAAAAAAAAAATATGCAAAAATGTGAATTTCTAAAATGCAGCAATTTTGCATTATTAAGCCAAAACAATTGGCATTCACCACCTGAAGAAATGCTACAAACACAGTTATGCTGTGTGTCCACAGGTTTACTAAGGTGCTAGAGTATAAATGAATTAAAACACTGGATTACACCTGGTCTCACTGACTTGAGCATGTCCCAGGACCAAACTTGACCCTGTTTCAAATTCTTCTGACCTCTTCCTGACCTCTTATTTTACAGGTCACTCAGGAACTCCTGCACAAAGGCTGCCTATACAGCAAAGGTCCTCTACTTGAAATTTAAACTCCAGTCTAGTCTTAGTTCCCCAGTAAAATTCAGGAAGGTTATTCACTCTCTTTTTGACCCCTCTGTTCAGTCCACTTCCCCAGTTCTCCTGGTCAATGGCTCCCCTGTCTCTGACCCTCCCTCTTTTACTGTTCATAATAATAAATTTTTTACCACCTGTGCACTTCCATCTCCTGGTCCTTCTCCCCTACCATCTTCTGTCATCTCTCCCCCTCCCACTCATCTGACGCCTTCCACTTCCATTCTGTCTCTCCTCAGGAAACCTTGCTCTTGCTTGCCTCACTTAACTTGCTAAGTCCAGCTCAGATGGGTTGGACCCTAAACTTCTCTGTATCTCAGCTCCTGCCATTGCCTCTCCAATATCTCATCTTCAGAACCACTTCTTGTCCATCAGTGCTGTCCTTCATGGCTAGAACATTGTGAAGGTTCTGTCTTTGTACAAATGGAGTGACCCTTCCTCCCCGTCTGGCCTATCTCAAGCCTCCCCTCCCTTGCAAAACTGCAAGAGGGAATCATCTACTCCAGGCTTGCTGATTTTCTTCATTCCACCAACTTCTGCTCTCCCTTCCAGTATGATTTTAAGAAGCACCACTCGACTGGCTCCTCCTTGTAACTGTCTCTATACTCACTGGAATTGATCAGGAACACATCACAGGGCTATATTCATTGATCTGGCCAAAGCCTTTGACTCAGAGTCCCACTCACTCCTCCTGGACAAGCTAAGCCCTGCTGGTCTCTCAGCTCCCACTGTTGACTGCTTCCATTCCAACCTTGCAGGCTGCCAATTGTCAGTGCAGGTGGGAGAGAGATTCCACTTCTTCTCCTCTCTATCCTAGCTGAGGTCCCACAGGGCTTCATACTGGATCCTAGCCTTTTCTTAATATTCTTCAACAATTTGCCCTCCATTTCCATCACCTCACATATCCATATGTATGCAGATGACATGGTCATTTACTCATCTTTCCCCTCAACCACAGCTGTGGAAAGTGGACTCCAGCAAGACTTCCACAATGTTCTGCACTGGTTCCATGCCAGCTCGCACCAGATCAACACCATGAAAACAGTGTCCATGACCTTCAGCACTAGCCAGAAACTGGACAGGCTCTCACCTTTATCTGTCTTCTCCATGCTAGATGACACCCCTCTTGAAGTAGTCCCCACCTTCAAGTACCTCGCTGTGTTGCTCAGGAGCAACCTGGACTTCCTGCCCACAATGATGCCATCTATGCCAAGCTTCACCCCAATCTAGGTGCCCTGCACCACAACAAGGACCACCTTTCCCTTCAGGTCTGCTGGGAGCTTGTCACCACAATGGTTCTTCTGATCTTTGGCTATATAAAAGGAGATCTATGGCACTGCCTCTTCCTCTTCCCTTATCAGCCTGGATACCCTGTGCAATGCTTTGAGCCACTTTACTATCAGCTCACCCCTTCATGCTCATTATTGCTCCCTCTACTCCTCTATTTCCATCCTCTCACTCCCTTCATGTTGCCAGGCCCACTGTACCTCCTTCATCTGTAAATACTGGTTTAGCTTCCTTCCCTCCTACCTTTCCTCACTCCTCTACCACATCTCTCCTCCCCCTTCTCCCTTTACTCTAGGGATTCTTGTTACATCTCCATTCCCCTCCTCCACTCCTCTGCTGGACAGGCTGCCTTCTCCTACCATCTCCTCTCCCTCTAGAACCTGCTCCCCTCCTCCATCTGCCTCTTTCCCTTACTCCCAGCCCTTAGATACAAGCTAAGGCACCTTCCTGCTCTCTCCTGTTCCTGTCAACCCTCTACCTGATCCTTCTATCCCTTCATCCTTCCCTCCTGTACTCCCCTCCTGCAAAGACCCTCTCCCCCTTATGATTTAGGCTGTGCCAGTGGACTGATCCTGTACCCCTGAAGCACTGTCACTTTCTCCAACAGGCACTGTGCACTTTATTAAATACTTGTACACGCAACTGCAAGTCAGTATTATGTTCCATAGCATTGTTCACCGGCTTGTTCATCAAAGTGCTTTGCACTTGTAAGTTGTCACTATAATTGCATTCTGCTGCTTGTTGTAATTTTAATCCTTCTGTACTCCCCTTTCCTTCTTCCCCAGGTCACATCCAGAAACAATCCTCAGCTCAGTGTGGCTTTCTCAATTACCAATTTTTAAATAAATAAATCAACATGCCCCATGGCAAATAAATGCCTGATACATTTCACACAAAGCGCTTTTTCAAATTGCACATGCATCAGGATTTTTTTTGGGGGGGGGGCTTCAGTGTTTTCTTTCTTTACACGTCACTTGGCCATTTTGGGCCTAAATTATCAAGTCACTGTTCCCCTCATGAACATGTACTGTAAGTGGCATCTTGTAAATCTCACCTGAAATGTGATTTTTTTTCCCCTATGAATAATCCTGCAGGGTACAGTGATGCTTGCCCTTATGAACATACTATATTAACAATTCTCATGATAGTACAAATTACACATTAACACATTGCTGAAGTTAATGTGATGCTCTGTAATTGGACACATAGTAATGGCAATAGAGCACTATTTGAAGCATATAACATTAAGCCATTGGCTATTTTAATAAGACTGAACCTCTAATGATGCAATAATACCAGTACAGTACATCTTTGATGGTAACACCACCAAAGGCTTAGCACAAAGTAGAATGGAAGCACACTGAAGTAAGGAGCAAGAGAATGAGCATAATTTTAAGTGCACACATACCAGTCAAAGTGCCCATGCACTCTTTTTATAAGGGAGCATATTTTGTTCATAACTATAGGACACCATTCACTTCACAAGAGGATATCTTTTGTGTACCCACCTTCAAAACCCACAGATGAAATAAAACACCAAAATGTTAGGGCACAGAGCTTCAGAGTGAAAACAACTTTAATTGACCACACAAAAAGCAAAGATAATAATTTCATTCGTATCCCCATGTTGTTGAGTGAGTTATTCTTTTCATACCCAGGTCAGACACTCTGTTCATAACTGGGTCACACTCTCAGTTATCAGCTCATGAGGAAATGACACTGTTATATTATATACTGATCATAAAAAAGATCTTGTGTTATAGGGTAATGTATGCTAATATTGGGCCATATGCACAAATGGGGCAAAATGGCTACGCTAGTGTATCTGGGATGTGCAACCACTCCGCACCCATTGCACCACCCGCGCAGCCAGCCTTGGGATTTGCTGATGGGGCACATAGCCACACCGGCAGACCACATGGAGAGCAACACTGTAGGGATAGGCAGGGGGCGTGCACACCCTCCATAATATGCACAGAGTCATGAAGCACTATGCATGGGGTGTGCGCAGTACACAGAGGGAACCCCTGCCATATGATCTGTGTGCCCCCCTAGGGTGCCAACCCCCAGCTGCTGAAATCCAGGTGGGGACTGCCGTCCTCCACACCATGCCACCCCAGACCACGGAAAATGAATGGTGGTCTGGGGACAACTAACCGGGCACC
Organism: Neoceratodus forsteri; assembly: GCA_016271365.2. Taxonomy (NCBI): domain Eukaryota; kingdom Metazoa; phylum Chordata; order Ceratodontiformes; family Ceratodontidae; genus Neoceratodus; species Neoceratodus forsteri. Next base: position 1,166,413,787 of record CM028129.1, on the reverse strand, counting down.
AGCCCGCTTCTTGGTTGCTGCATGTGGTGGAAGACATTACTCTATGCCCACAGGCACAAGGGATGCACCTGTGGATGAGGTCAGGCATCCCACTGGATGCTCACCCAGTCCACGTATTTGTCCTCCATGCTCCTGTGCACCGGGGGGGGCAGGGTCATGGATAGGTGGCCAGCGGTCTTGCGTACTGTGGGTGTGCACCTGTCCATGGGTGCGCAGCTAAGTGGGTGGGGCACACACTGATTCTGCGTACCCCTGCCCCATTAGTGCATAGGGGCCAATATGTGGGTTAAGGCACTAAAGAAGAGAATAACCATTACAAAATGGTATGTAGTCTTTCTGACTTATGATTGATTAGAGGCCATTCTGGGCAATGATGTTATCACAGTACAAAAATCAAACTTCATAAAAGTCTCTAACCATCAGCCTTTTTCCCTTTCTGAAATCAGTTAGTCTTTTCAGCCAGTTTTCTACCACAAACAAGGCTGTGACCTTTTCTCACTGAAAACCTTTAACTAAGCCTTAAAAATAAGACTGCCTTAAATTAAAAAAAAATATTAAAAAATGTGTTTTGCCCCTTGATAATCCTCACTTTACATGCACACACATACATAAGTTATAAAATTAAGTACTAGTGTACTTAGTTTTTACGGCTGCAGTGTACAGAGCCTGCAGCCGTGTTGCGATGAGCTCAAAAAATGACTGCCTGGATTCTGACCACAGCATATATTTGAAGCTACAGCACAAGCTGTCAGTAAAAGTACCCCACTCATCGTGCATCTGTACTGAGCTCATGGCATAACAGTCCACCGTGACCAAGATAGCGACCAGAGATCAGTGAGCATGTGCGACTTCCTCCACTCATTGCACATGTGGACTTAGCTCGGTGGCTTCATTAAGCTTTGCATCACCCATAGATGAATGGTTTCATAGTAATTTAATTACAAATGCTCTGATTTGAAATTCCCTTTATCTCTCTGCTGATTGACTGTGGCTTCAGTCTCAAATACACTTTTCTTTTAAGTGTGTGTGTGTTGGGGAGGGAGATTGCTGACACTCAGTGCTTTGTAAAAAAAGATTTCACAGCAATCATTAGGTCTTTGCTAGAAGTTGACACTAATCTCATCAGGGCTCCAGTTCTAGAGAATTTGCCAATCAGCACTGATGGCACAAGCAAGCTGGTTTAGACTTCAGGTGGAAACTGAAATCAGAGCTGTTTTCCATTGTCCTGCATTCGCCCCTTTTCCCTCACAAAAGACAGAGACCATTGTTTGTTGTTGTGCTCAGATTGGCAATTCATTTATTATACATCATAATTCCATTTTCCATCTCATCATCTTTTATTATAATATATTTCACAATTGTATTTTATTGCATCCATATATCAATCTCTGATCATCCCTCTTTCTTCCTCTTCTCACTCCCTCAGGTGAAAACCTGGGTACCTTCTTCTCTTTTACTGTTAGGTAACGGTGAGAATTGAGACTGCTTTTCCTCCTTCAACTTCTTCTTCTTCTTTTCATTCTATTTCTTTTTTCTTTCCCCCCTCCCCACCCCCCTTTTTTCCCTTTAGCCAGTCTCCAGCTTGCGTTGAATGACTGGCTTTCCCTCAATTTAGGATATTGTTCCCCCACCACTTAGGGAACCTCCTCCTTATTTCTTCTCTATTTTTTTATATTCCGTTTTCTGCATGTCTCCTGCATGCTTCTATAAAACCCATAGTTTCTGTATTAAACATATCTATGGCCAAATCCGATAGGTGCACACCATCTGACCTATAGAAATCCTCCACCCACTCTTCCACACCCCGCAGTATTACGTGTCCCCCCCCCATTTTCCTTATCAGTGTTCCTACCATTCTATTCATCTTTCTCCTGGCCCTATCTACTGCTCTATGACTGTGTTCATGTCTCCATACCCTCCTTGGGATCATATCTGACCAGGTGAGGCATACCCCTGGCCACCACTGCTGTATTTTCTCTAGATCCCTTTTTACCTGCATGTATGTGTCCACCCATGGCTTTTACACAATGTCGTTACCCCTAGATGTACAATAATTAGGTCTGGAATGGGTCGCCACTCTTTCATTTCTTTCAGGAAAGGAAGCAGTTGCGCCCATCTCATCCCACGGATGCCACACCAAACCAACCTACATTTTCTCACATCCTGGTACAGCTGTTTTCCCCCAGCCTTTTTCTCAGCTTTCTTTTCCATCCAATAAATGTAGGAGTGACTGCAGATCCATACTTCTGTGATCCTTCCTTTTCCTATAGGATTGAACAAAATAAATATCTTATACATGTTCTTAGCTCATTTCCGTATGCCCCTTCCCCCCATGTGGCTCTGAATCTGTAAAACAAAACACAGTTGATGCGTTAGTCTCCATACTGCAGTGCTCGAATGTATCTCTTTTAACTGGCAGACAGCTAGTGTCCCTTCTCCAACATATTAGTCACCGTCTCACCTGCTGCTGCCCACTGTGAAGCAGCCCCTATCCTTAAGGAGTGGGATGAGTAATTGCATGGATCCTCCCCCAGAAATTGCATGCCTTTTTTGAGCATGGCCGTGACTTGATAACTTGCGACCTTTTTCCCATCTCCATGCAAAAATAATCTCCCTGTCCTGCTCCCATGCTTTCGGCGTAAGCCCACAAAGCCGTTACTGGGCACACTGTGTCATCTATGTGAGCCTTCAGGGTTACTGTGCAACCCTGCCCCCTTTGGTCCGTCTTTGACCTTTTGATCATGATTTGTAACTCCTGCAGTCCACAGCTTATATCTTCCCATTCCAACCCCTTCCCCTTCTTTGTCCTTACTGCCGTGTTCCACAGCCTCACTCACTCACTCTCATGGCCCCTGCAAACATTACCAGATAAATTGTGTGGAATAGCTGGGCCTCGGCTTTCGATCTGCAGATTGCCAGTAATACCCCTTTTACTTTCACAAGCCACTGCTCCCCTATTGGTCTTCTATTATCTGTAGCTCTCTGTTATAACCTACCCCATCTCTGCATAATTCTTCTAATCAACATGGACTTCGTCAGGTCCTTCCAACCCTTCAGGCTATAAACTAAGCTGATCCCTGCTAAATGTGGTGTGGGCTGTTCCTTTCTACCATTGTTCTACAGTGAATTTTCCTATCTGGTCCTCCATAAGTGGCCTACTTACCTCCATGTGGTGTGTTGCCCTGAATGTTTGAAACACCCGCCAGGCCCCCTCATAGGCCCTCAGCATCCGTGGTGCCCATGAGCTGTGAAACAACAGTTCTGCTCCCTCTTGCCAAAGTCCCAGATGTTCATTGGTATGGGTGTCTTTCGCTCCTCTGCTGTAGGTGCCAGCCTCTGGAAACGATCCAACTGCAGATGGGAAAGGCTGTCAGCCAGGCTATTGTATATCCCTTCTATGTGTTTGGCCCTGAATGACATGTTCAGTTTTAAGGCTTTTAATACCATCTATATCAAGACCCCCATGACCGTTTCTGACCTGGCTCCTCTGTTGTTTAAAACATCTACTACTGCCTTGTTGTTGCACCAAAATGTCACTTTCTGATTCCGCAGCTTTTCCCCCCACACCAGGGTGCAGGCCCAAATGGGCATGATCTCCAACAGTGTGATGTCTTTTACTTTCCTGTCCCTCACCCAGTCTGCAGGCCATGGTTCCGAGAACCACCCACCCCTCAAATAGCCACTCATATCTAAGCCCCCTGCTGCATCTGTGTAGAGATCAAGGTCCGTGTTATAAACCCAGTCCTCCTGCCAAAAGGAAAAGCCATTGTAGGTGCTGAGGAACTCCTCCCACACCCTGAAATCTTCCCTAACTCCTTTTTTCATGTCTACCTAGTGGTGTGGTCTGGTTACTCCCACTGTGGCCCTTCCTAACCTTTTGGTGAAAGCCTTCCCTGGACCAATTGGCCTGCATGCAAAATTTAGGTGTCCCAGGACCTGTTGTACCTGCTTTAGTTGCACTCTTCTTCTACTGGTGTGTACCTGAATCAGCTCCTTCAGCTTCAATACTTTTTTTGTCTGGCAATCTAAAGACCTCTTCCAGGGCACCTATTTCAGTACCCAGGAATTCTAAAACCTTACTGGAACCTTCCGTTTTTTCTGGTGCCAATGGAACTCCTAATTCTCTGCATAAATCTTGGAAACTGGCCAATATGCTTTCTGTCTCTTTCCTCCCACTGCCTATTAACAGGAAATCATCCAGGTAGTGTATGACAGTCTTGTAACCATTTTTCTCCTGAAATATCCTCTGTAAGCAGGTGCTGAATGCTTCAAATGTAGCACATGCTATGGAGCATCCCATGGTTATTGCTTTGTCAAAGTAGTACTGACCCCCAGTCTTAAAACCCAACAGGTCCCAATCTTCCCTCCTAACAGGCAGCAACCTGAAAGTGGACTCTATATCTGTTTTTGCCATCAAAGCATCAGAAGTCACTGGGATGATCCTGATTGCCTCTTCTAATGTGGCATATGTCACTTTGCTATGTTCTTCGCTTATAAAATCATTCACCGCATCCCCTTCTGGGAACGACAGGTGGTGAATCACCCTGAATTCTTCCTGTTGTTTTTTGGGGACCAAATCCAAAGGGGAAATTCTCATATTCTGCAATGGAGGAGTATCATATGGACCTTCCACTCTACCAGCTGCCTTTTCCTTCTCTATCTGCTGCCTTAAGATTTCTTCCTTCCCTTTTGCTGAACCCAGATTTCTCACCTCCCTCACTTGCCTCGGGCCTTCACATTGTAAGGAGAAGCCTGTTCGAAAACCTTTACTAATTGTTTCTGCCATATTTCTATTTGGGTAGCTTCTTAACCAGACTTCCCATGCATCTATCTTGATGGGAGTTCTTGCTTCCTGAAATTGGCCCCTTGCCCTTACCCCATCCCTTCTGACATCCCCCCCAGTGCTCTTTCCTTGGTCCTGATGGTCAGTAATTCTGACTCCCTCTGCCTGTGTGCCCCCTGCCTCTCCCCCCTCTATTCCATGCCTGTCCCTTATACCCCTGATGCTCTCGAAAAAACTGTTGACCTGCTCTTTGCATCCCTGCCCTTGGGCTCCTTGTGCCCATGTCATTCTGTATCTGCTTGCCTGGTGTGATCCCCACATTTGAAGCATGCATGCTGAAAGTGACATTGTGGCCAGGAGCAAAAATCCCTATTGTACCACCAACAACACCTCTGGGTTGTTGTACCCTTCTTCCCTATCTTTCCCTCCGGTGTGGACTGATCAGTTACATAATCGGTCCACAAATCTAATTGTTTCGTGTCCCATCTTACGTCCACATACGTCGCCATCCTTTGCGAAAGAATTCGTTATAGTATATCCACCTCACCCCTCCCTTTGCCTTCACCCACCTTATTATCAGGGAGTACGTGATGAGTGGAATGCCCAACTCTGTTTTTTTTCTCCAGCGCTATCACTGAGTATGTGGCAAAACCTACAAACTATCCATCCCAAGTCTTCCCTTTTGTAAATTTGTCCTCCTGTTTCTTCCCCAACAATACTACCACTGCTGCCATTTCGCTCTTTCCTATACTCTCTGTTTTTTCATAGTTTGCTGCCGCTTCTCAGCTTACTAATGCAAAAAGATCCACGTACTCCCCCTTCCATATTTTATCTTTTGTAGCCAGTGGAACATGTTCCCCTACTCTCATTCCTGGTGTTCCTATCTCCCTTGTTCCTTTTCCCTCACTCTCCATCCCTTTTTCCTCCTTCCTTTGTCACCTCTTTGTCTGACCTAATCTCTGCCAGTGCTGATTCCATCTGCTCCAAATCCCCTGCCCCGAGTGCCAAAATAATCTGGCTTATATACTCCTTAATACTTTCTCCCACCGAACCAGGTACCTTACCTGTGGCTTTGTCCATTCCTTGCAGCCTGCTGTCCTCTTGATGCTCTAGTATGTTCCCCTGTGGTTGACCGGCTGGTTGCAATAAGACTGGCTGCGTAGGAACCACTGTGCTCAGGGGACTCGGTATGGACTCCCCCGGGGGAGCCACTACCTGGTCCTGTGAGGTACTGATGGTACAGGGTCAACAGGCTGCAGAGGTACTGGACTAGCTTCCCTGGGAGGTACCACCATCAGTGTTGGGCTGTGTGGCCTCCCTGCTGGCCATTTCCCTCTGCCCTCTTTACCCTGCCCTGCTTTCCATTTCTCCCCGGATCTCCTCAGTTCCTCCCCCTCCACCATCTGCCACATTCTGTTGGCTTTGTCTGCCAGCTCCACAATAGCCCTGTAAGCATCTTATTTTGAGGGTCTGTTCTGTTTTTGGTGCCATGTTTCTTTGTTTCTTGTGGCAAAACTGTGAAGACAACTGACAAAAATTTTTCATTAAACTCTGTTATCAGCAGTCCCTCGTATGGCCAGGTCCACTTTCCCTCCATTTACTTCTACCATTGTGCATTGGAAACAGTCCCCCTTGTATGCCCCCCTTTTTTTTTTGCACCCCCTGTTGTGGCCACCTAGGCCTCCTGCTCCAATTTTGGAGTCTCTGACACTCCTTCGCTGCCTTTCTGGGCTTATCTTTCTTGTGGCCCTTTGTGTCCTGGGTTGCTATGCTCCTTTATCTCAGCCCAACTGCTGGCTGCCCCAAAACTGTGACCCCCACGGGGTCATGATCCCCTTCTGTGGCTGACCCCTCCTTTTGGGCTTTCTGCTTCCTTTTCCCCTCTTCCCATAACCCACCCCTGTTCCCTGAACATCTCTTTTCCTGTGCCCCTTTTCATTGCCTAATCCTCCTGGCATGTGACGTCACGCCGCGTGGCCAGGCCCCTCTTACCAGGCCTCCAGCTTGCTCCTCTTCTCCTTCACCTTGAGGCACCCATGTATTCTCTCCTTCACACCCTGTAGGGTAGCAGCTTAATCCTCTGTTCCCACTGGGCTGCCTGACCCCTTTAAAATGGGGTAAAAGATACACACTGCCTGTATTCTAAACAAACCCTTATCCCATCACCATAAGGCAACCTTCCCCTGCCTCCGAAAATCTTCCAGCTGCTCGCTTTTGTCCTCTCCCCCTGGCATGTGATGTCACACCATGTGGCCCCTCATCACCCCCCTGCTAGGCCTTTCCCGTAGGTCTCTCCTTGCCTTACTTGCTTTTGAGACTGCCCATCCTCCTCTGAAGTGCTAGGCCCATTAAAACATTCAGCCTGCCCAATGCAGAGAGGCCCACTTGCAGGGGCCCAACCGTGTCACCCTATGGGGTGGCAAGACTGATGCTGGCTCCAATCCATCTCCTCAGTGGGGCAAGCTAGGAGGCCCCTCAGAAAAGAGGAGATGTAATCTCCACTTGGAGACACAAGGATGTAGCCGTGCCTGGGGGGGGGCGTTTCTTAGCACGCGGTAAAAGTTGACACTAATTTCGTCAGGGCTCCAGTTCTAGAGAATTTGCCAATCAGCACTGATGGCACAAGCAAGCTGGTTTAGACTTCAGGTGGAAACTGAAATCAGAGCTGTTTTCCATTGTAGCACCACTGTTTCAGTTTAAGCACTTTGTTTTTAACACCTTAATAAAGCAGAATTCTTCGTGTCATCCCTCCCAGTTGTAAAATTGGGTAGCAACCCCCAATTAAACAAGATGTTGCATCTCATTTTGGCTATTTGGGGTAAGTGTAAAAAAACTTTGAAAATTGTAAATTATCACAGAGTTACTTCCTATTTGTTTAAATGATGAGCATGATTTCTGTGTGTTTCCACCATAAAACAGCTTGCTTATATATGGGCTTACATGCAATGGCTTTTATTTCTTTCTGCAGTGGCCAAGATGACCACCAGAGCTCAGCACACATGCGCGACTGCCTGTGCTCATCGTGCATGCACTGTGAGCTCATAACAGAACATCCCACCATGGCCAAGATGGACATTGAAGCTCAGTGTGTGCATGGAAGAGTTCATCACAAGTATGGATGTGAAGTCATGCATGTACAACTGCTCATGCATGCATATTGCACTTCAGCAGCCATCTTGGGCATGGGGCAGTGTTCTGCCATGACCTCAACGAGTGATCTTAAAGTGCAACAGCAGATGTGTCAGCTCTGTCCAGAGTTTGTTGATTTCTGATGTTTCTTTGCTGACCAAGAAAATTCCCCCTCCTATCATTGCCTTCTTATCAGGGAAATCTCTGTTGTATAATCTGCTACAGATAAAACTGAAGTCCTAGTTCCAACTGAGGCCTTCTGTTGTGTGATTGTGGGGATGAACAATCTGCCAGTGTAACTGAGCAGAGATCTGAATTCTTGTATTCCATCCACAGTAAATATTCTAGCTATTGAATATAGGAAAGACAGCAAAGAAATACTGTGGGGAAAAAGGGAGGAAATAATATAAAGAAGGAGTCACTATGAGGAAAAAGACAAATGGGGTGGCTGGGGAAAAAGGAGGTTTAAGGGATAATTTGAAAAAAATGCATTTTACTCTGTAAAATATATTGGAAATTGAGATGGCATGTCAATGCTGGGATGTGCTGGGACTATTTTGTTGGAGGTGGATTAACATTTTTAAACAAATCAATAAAATGTTTAGCATTATTTTAGTTTTGTGCTTTTTTACTAACACCACCCCCCAAAAAATATCTTGGACCCTTTTATAATCATAATTAGACACTCCAGGGTGGTGGTTGTGGTGGAATAACATCCCTTCTCATTGCCACTGCCTCATACCTCACAGCACACTTGAGGTGTGTTATCATCCCACCACAACGCGCACCCTGTCATGTCCTATTGCTTAAATATAACATGTTATGTTAATAACTCCTCTACAGATGACATTTCCCAAGCCTTTATGTTGACCATTGACTTGATTCTGTATAACTATTTTTGGCATTGTCATCAGAATGTGGGTACTAATAGGATATCCCCTATTGGGATTAATCTTGGGTTCCCCCTCCAGTTTGGAGGAGCACAGAAATAGTATGTTCAATAACAACTGGATGGCAGCATTATACATGTTGTAAGAATTTTCTTAAATTAAATATATAAATTTTTACTGACTTTCATTTTTAAAAGATCTATTAGACACTAAAGATGATTCTGAAATACATTTTTAAAATGCATATGTTTTGGAACTATTTTTTTACCTGTATTCGGTAACCTTGTGATTGTCTCAGTGGACACCATTTAGCATGTTGTGAATGCAATGCTAATTTTCCCAGGCTGCTGTTTTTAAAACAAAATATACTATACAGCACAACTTTGTAAAAACATTCTATGTGTTGATTTCTTGCAAAACTTAAAGTATTTCCACGTTTATTACTGTTCCCTTTTATTTGAATGTATAGTAAATTATGGTGCTGTTTTTCCATCTTTATGCAGTATGTAGATTTTCAGGCATTTTTAAGAGAAAAAAACTAAAGAACAACAAATCTTTATTTCATTGTACTGTATGTATTGTTAATATCTCTTTAATTACTGCTCTTCAGAAAGTCATACTGAGATCATAGATAAAATAGTTTTAATAACTGTCCAACAACAGGAAACTGACATATGAAACTATTTCCCATTATTAAATAATCTATCAGACACTTCTGCATATTGTGTACCTATGGAATGTGGAACACCCACTTTCACAAATGCTAAACATACCAGCCAGGATATTCAAAAGGCTGAGGATGTGCAGCACATCCAGATGTGCAGCACATCTAGATGTGCCGCCCAAATAAATGGGCTGGTGCAAAATAATACTATATTCAAATAAGATGCATGATCCCAGTGGATCATGTATCTTGTCCGAATATAGCGACATGTGCAGGTGGTACAAATGGGGGTGGCTGACAATGGGCCGGCACATCCCAGGGAATGGACTGAATACCAGGAATGGGGATGCATGGCACATCCCCAGATGAGCCGGTCCCAAATTCCCAATATTCAGCTGGAATATGCAAATGAGGCCATCAGGCATGTAAGACACAAACGGGCCATTTGCATGCCCATTATGGCTGCATTTGCATGCACTTAACATGCCTGCACCAAGCAGGATGCATCAGGCTGGCCTGCCACTCCCAGCCCCATGTCCAAGTGGCCATAGAATACATAGAATACCCCTGTTTTCCATAGTGCAGTGGACCACCTCCCCCGTACCCCGATGGCCATGTAATATATAGCAAACTCCTGTCCCCATAGTGCATTGGAACCCCCCCACACCAAGCCCCACTCCCTGATGGCCATAACTTATTATGTAAACCACTCTTTCCATATTGCAGTGGACCCCCCCACCCCAAGCCCAATCCCAGAACCCTGCACATCACAAATAGATGGGTGCTCTATTAAAAAGCCCCCTAAACAAGCATAAACCACAGACATACCCATTCCATAGGGTAGCAGCCCTCCCAGGTAGGCAGAACCCTTACCTGCACCCCCCAAACCTGACCCCTGCTGGTGACTGGTACATCCCTCCACACCCTGCCATGGCCAGCTGATTCAAATGAGAATTGGGGTACCGAGGTGGGGGGGTACTACACTAATGGCAATGGGTTTGGGGCTTTTCATTTTACTTGGATGGGTTTGGACAGGGAGGGGCTACCCTACATTATGGAAAAATGTGGCTATACTTTATTCATGATTGGACAGAGTTCGGGTGGGGGAATTCCCTACACTATAGGGAACTGTGGCTATACTTTATTTCTGATCTGACATGGTTCAGGTGGGGGGGGTTCCCTACAGCTATGGAAAACTGTGTGGTTTACATTTATGTATAATTGGAAGGGGTTTGGGTGGGAAGGGGAGTAAATTACAATATGGCACAGTGGGTTGTATGTGATGTCTTGGGCATCAAGGAATGGGGCGGTGGGGCCACTGGGCTATGGGGGCCATCAGGCTGCTGTGCTCCTGTGCAGTACCGCAGCCTGCCTGTGGGTGGCCAAGAGTTAGGCATGCTTTTTCCATGCCTAACTTTGTGCTGCTTATCTCCTGCACTTGGGCAGCCAATCTCCACTGAATATCCCAATGTGCTGGATATTCATGGGCACGCCCCCTCAACTTGGGCTGCATACATTAACTTTGAGACACAGCCCATATCGATTTGGGCAGCCTATCTCCCTGTTTTGAATATGGGAGTTTGGAGCAAATTTTGAGATGGGCGGTGCATCGACGTTTTTTTTTTTTAGAGATGCGCCACCCATCTCTTTTGAAAATGTAGGCCACAGTCTATGTAAAAAACTGTGGAAAACATTCTTTTGCAAATACTTATAACTATTGGGAAGGATTTTAAAAAGGATCCATCTAAAATCTGCTAGACAATATTTTCAAAAGCAACATCTGTCCTGTTAGATCAGTTATTAGATTGTCTAACAATGTATGAATGTCATGGCCAAAAAAGACACAATTGTGGCAAAAAGCCACAAACTGCATTGCTGGCAAGTTTTTTTTTTTTCAAGCTGATGCATCTTTTGAAAATAGCAGCAGTGCTGCTCAGCCATACGTGGACATAAATGCAGGTGCAGCTACATTTGCATCTGATCATTTTGAAAATTGTGCCATAGCGTACATGCAAAACCATGGAAACCATGCTTCTGCAAATGCTTTGGCATTTTCATTAATAGGGAATGATTTTGCATTTTCTTCATTTTTACGACACATTAGTACAGGGAGCACAGCTAATACCAGCCACACCACAGTGCAGACAAATAGAGATGTTGTGAAACTAAATTTCACTGGTGAAATTGCCTTGAAACCGGCAATTTCTCCACGTGAAATATTTTGTGAAATTCTGCCGTTCCATGAAACATTTTTTGCCGGGTGTAAAGTTGCGAAATTTCACCTGCAGAACACAGAATTTTGTTGCCCGAAATTGCAAACTTTTACCCAAATTTCACCATTCCGAGGGTGAAATTTTGCATTTCGCTGGTGGAATTTTGCATTTCGCACCCACAAAATATTTCATGAAACAAGCAAATTTCACGAAATATTTAGTGTAACAAAATTTCCTAATTTCGCACATCTCTACAGACAAACCTTGCTACCCAGTGCTTGCAGGTTGGCCTAAAACATTGCACTGATTGTCAACACAAAACTGTGTGTATGTGTTGTTATAGTGTATATCTGCTTTTAATAATGTTAGAAAATATACTGAAAAAAAAAAATTTAAAGCATTAGTTAGTATTGAAGCTCAATGCCACAAAAGGAAGGACATTGGCGAATCTGTGGTGTGTTTTTATCTGAGTCTGAATGATCATGTGATGCAGTATTGGTGTTGCCCTACATTGGCATCCTCTCTCCAAGCCTTGGTATTGGAGTCTCTTTCTGTGCCAGGAAAACCAGTGGCAAAGTTAGAGTAATGCTAAAGCTGCGCTGTCGAATCATTCAAGCCCCAAGAAACACTACACCAGAGATTTACTGTACTAAGGGTCATGAGATTTCTTTGCCCTAACACTGAATGTCCTTCCTTTTGTGTCATTAAGGGTTAACATTAACTGATGTTATAATATAGTTTTGCAATAATTTTGTTAAATACAAGGTGTGGTGCTTAATGAGTGAGGTGCACAGCAGGAGACAGAGGACTGCTGTTTCACAGTCCTACAGTAATAAATCTGACTGTTGTCTGGCACAGCCAAATTAAATTTTATTTTTATTAAAATTCTTTTTCAAAATCAGCTTACTTCCAAAACTGCAGATGTGGTGACCAGAGGCCACTCACATTAGTGGTTGACAACAGAGACCATTAAAACAAAAAGTTGCACTGGTAAAAGAACATTAGTAACTGCTCCATGCACACAAGTTCTTAGGACCCCAATCCCTGTCAACCCACTCCTATTGGATTTTGGGCATTGGGGACTTTCCCTAACTGAGCTCCAGACCCACTGGCTAATGGCCACCACAGTGGAACCAAAGAGATTACTGCCAAGGAGGTTGAGGTCTCTGTATGTTCCCTCAAAAGAACAGTAGGATTACTGCCTGATGAACCTAATACATTTTGTGAAGTTATCACACATCACCAGGGATACAAAAGACAGGTTCCCAGCAATTTGGGGGCTGTTGTTATCCTCACCTTGTGTATATCTCCCTCCAGCATGGCAGAGAGCAAACAGAGAACAGGGAGCACATCCACAGCCACCTGGAGCCCCCTCAGGAAGGGGTCGAACACCAGCACATTCTCTCTCAGACATTGCTGTGTAGAATGTACACAATGTTGTAATGTCAGTTTTTAGACATGAACCTGTATAGATTGGGAGACTGTAAATCTTTAAGTAATCAACTCTATTTGGCTAAACAACATACTATAGATCCATGAGCTGAACTGTAGCTATGGTGATAGTGTACTGTGTTTATTTCTTTTTATATATGTTTTTGATTTTGTTGTATTGATGGCATGCCTGTCAATCTCTGTATTGATTGAAATGTTTTTTTTTGCCATGACTGTTACAGCATTTGTACAATCAAAAATGATTAACCACAAATATATACATATATATGTGTGTGTGTGTGTGTGTATATATATATATATATATATATTTATGCAATAGGTGTGAGACCAACTGCCATTGAATAAATCCATGTATTTCTACATATGTGGGATAAATCTAACCATCCTAGATTTATCCCACATATGTGGGATAAATGCAAACTGTCAATCAAAGCTTTTTTGTTCACTTTTTTGACAAACAAATGTGAATAACTTTAAAATGAAAAATGATAGCATAGTACTGTGAGCACGAAAAATGTTCAGGACAAAAATATCTACAAAATGAGTGGTGTTTCATTTATAGATACCTTTTAGTTTTTTATAATTAGCAAAAAACAGCAAAAATACTATTTTCTTTTCACTTTTTAGACAAACAAATATAAATAACTTTAAAATTAAAAATGATAACATGGTACTGTGAGCACAAAAAATGTTCAGCACAAAAATATCTACAAAATGAGTGGTGTTTCATTCATAGATACCTTTTAGTTTTTTCATAATTAGCAAAAAACAGCATAAAATTAAATTTTCTTTTCACTTTTTCGACAAACAAATGTGAATCACTTTAAAATTAAAAATGATAGCATGGTACTAAGAGCACAAAAAATGTTCAGCATGAAAATATCTACAAAATGAGTGGCATTTCATTAATAAATACCTTTTAGTTTGTTTTATAATTAGCAAAAAACAGCATAAAATTAAATTTTTGTTTTACTTTTTCATCAAACAAATGCGAATAACTTTAAAACAAAAAAGGTAGCATGATACTGTCACCATGACATTTGTTCAGCAAGAAGTTCTCTACAAAATGAGTGGTGTTTCATTTAATAGCAACCACCCCGCTAGGCAGACATACACCAGGAAAGTTAACCAAAAGTCCCAGAAATTATCATTTTAAAAAAAAAGAACATAAACAGTCAAAACCAAATATTCCCGCACTGATAAGAAGCATCCCAATTGCATAGTCGAATATCGAGATGTCGATAATGATTTATCTATTATTTGTACTGTTTGACCTCGGACACTCACTTGTGGCTTACCACTGGTGAAGTTACCAAGGTCAAACAGCACTTGTGTAGATAAATCATTTATCTGACAGCTCACCATTGTATATCCCATATATATATATATTATAGTGGCACTGTAGTGCCACTATAGTTAGGGTTGAGTAGCCACTTGCATACAAAACCTCAAAGTTTGCGCCTTAATAACTTTGCCACTGTAAAACAGATTTGCCTGAAGTTTTGCATGCATGGCCTGGCACCATAGATCTCTGGATCTGCCAAGTTGTGTTATGGTCAGATTTACAGTTGTGGAGCTACAGAACACCAAAAAATGTAAAAAAAATTGACTTTTTTGAGTGCTTCTTTGCTCACGCCCACAGCCAGCACAGTTTGTCTGTTTGGTCTGAAAACTTCAGGAAACATGCAACCGGTATCACTGATGTGCCTTTCAAAGATTTCATGAAAAAATATTAAACCATTCAAAAGTTATTCAAAAGGCAAGTTTCCCATTATAATCAATGGAAAAAGTTAACAAAAATCACGATTTTTTGTGATTGGCCATTTTTACTGTCACAAATGGCCCTTTTACTTTCTTGAGTCATTCATTTTTATGTTCTCTTGCGCGCATGCACAAGGAACATTTTGGGAGAGTAGCACACTTTGGAGGTGTGCCTCTCCCGTTCAATCCACTGCTCCGTTGAGCAGGCATGGCGGTCCTGCACCAATGGGTGCAGGAGCTGTGTATGACAGCGGTGGTCTTTGCTTCAAAGAAAACCACCGTTGTCATACAGAGCGCTGGTAGGCCTCACGCCCCCCCAAAGCTTTGGTGCCATGTTGGGAGCTCACCCCAGCATGGCAAACATCCTGGGTCCTCTGCCGATGGGGGTGCCCAATCCCCCGTCAGCTCCACATCCCCCCAAAGGCCCCCCAAAGCTTTGGTGCCATGCTGGGAGCCCACCCAGCATGGCACCGCCTGCGTCATCTGCCGACGGGGTGCCCAATCCCTGTCAGCTCCACGTCCCCCAAAGGCCCCCAAAGCTTTGGTGCCACACTGGGAGCCCACCCCAGCATGGCAAACATCCCGCGTCATCTTTTGTTTCAACCTGAAAAGCAAAACGGTCCCACGTAGTCTCCCAGCACCCCTCCCAACCCGCACCCACCCACTGCGCACTCCACCTCCCCACACCCCCCTCACCCCATACTTACCTTCAGAGCTTGGCGCGATGATCATCGCTGGACCGGGAAGATGTCTGCATTCTTCAAAGCCGACCACGAACTGAGGAAATGCCGGTAAGCTGTATAATGGGCTAGATAGGGGGGTTTCAACTTTATTGCATATCTCAGGCATTTTTTGGAAATTTTGCACCAAATTTTCAACATGGGGTTTTTGGGACCCCTTCTCATGAATGATGTCACTGTCATGGCGTTATTCTGGCTCGAAGGGTGATTTCGCAGTCACTGCACAGTCACTGCGTGAAATCACTCTTCAGGCCTGAATAACACAATGACAGTGACATCATTCATAAGAAGGGGTCCTAAAAACCCCATGTTGAAAATTTGGTGCAAAAATTCCTAAAAATGACTGTTTTATGAGCGTGTTGTATAGTTCCCACGCAGGCTCATAAGTTCCAGAAATTTTCATTATTTTCACTCCAGATTTTTCAACATTGCCATTTTACCACACCTCCTTATGAGCAGTATAGCTGTCATTTTTCACATCCTGCCCAAAACATGTTTCCGCCCATGTAACGCACAATGGCGCAGTTGGTGTGCTAAATCAATGTATGGGACACATTAAGAAAATCACCATGACACTGTTCACTAGCAGAGGTCTTAAAATGGCTATGTTGAAAATTTGGTGAAAAATTCCTAAAATGACTTTACGAAGAAGTTATGCAGTTCCTACCATCGCTTATAATGCTTGGTGAATATTCAATATTTGCATTCCAGATTTTCAATATTGCCATTTTACCACACCTCCTCATGAACAGTACAGTTGTCATTTTTCACATCCTGCCCAAAATGTGTTTCCGCCCATGTAGCGCACAATGGCGCAGTCGGTGTGCGAACTCAATGTATGGGACACATTAAAAATCACAGTGACACTGATCATGAGCAGAGGTCTTAAAATGGCTGTGTTGAAAATTTGGTGAAAAGATTCTTAAAAATGACTGTTTTATGAGTCTGCGTTGCGCAGTTCCTACACACGCTCGTAAGTTTGCGAATTTTCAATATTTTCACTCCACATTTTCAACATTGCCATTTTACCACACCTCCTTATGAGCAATGCAGCTGTCATTTTTCACATCTTGCCCAAAACGTGTTTCCGCCCATGTAACGCACAATGGCACAGTCACTGTGCGAACTCAGTGTATGGGACACATTAAGTAAATCACAGTGTCACTGTTCATGAGCAGAGATCTTAAAATGGCTATGTTGAAAATTTGGTGAAAAAATTCCTAAAAATGACTGTTTTACGAGCGTGCATTGCACAGTTCCCACGCACGCTCATAGGTTTGCGAATTTTCAATATTTCCACTCCAGATTTTCAACATTGGCATTTTACCACACCTCCCCATGAGCAGTACAGCTGTCATTTTTCACATCCTGCCCAAAACATGTCTCCGCCCATGTAGCGCACAATGGCGCAGTCGGTGTGTGAACTCAATGTATGGGACACATTAAGAAAATCACAGTGACACTGTTCATGAGCAAAGGTCTTTAAATGGCTGTGTTGAAAATTTGGTGAAAAAATTCCTAAAAATGACTGTTTTACGAGTGTTCATTGTGCAGTTCCTATGCACGCTCATAAGTTTGCGAATTTTCAATATTTTCACTCCACATTTTCAACATTGCCATTTTACCACATCTCCTTATGAGCAGTGCAGCTGTCATTTTTCACATCTTGCCCAAAACATTTTCCGCCCATGTAGCGCACAATGGCACAGTCACTGTGCGAACTCAGTGTATGGGACACAGTAAGAAAATCACAGTGTCACTGTTCATGAGCAGAGATCTTAAAATGCCAATGTTGAAAATTTGGTGAACAAATTCCTAAAAATAACTGTTTTACAAGCGTGAGTTGTGCAGTTCCTACACACACTCGTAAGTTTGTGAATTTTCAATATTTTCACTCCAGATTTTCAACATTGCCATTTTACCACACCTCTTTATGAGCAGTACAGCTGTCATTTTTCACATCCTGCCCAAAATGCGTTTCCGCCCATGTAGTGCACAATGGTGCAGTCGGTGTGCGAAATCAATGTATGGGACACAGTAAGAAAATCACAGTGACACTGTTCATTAGCAGAGGTTTTAAAATGCCAATGTTGAAAATTTGGTGAAAAAATTCCTAAAAATGACTGTTTTACGAGCTGCATTGACAGTTCCCATGCACACTGTAGGTTTACGATTTTCAATATTTCCACTCCAGATTTTCAACATTGCCATTTTACCACATCTCCTTATGAGCAGTATAGCTGTCATTTTTCACATCCTGCCCAAAACGTGTTTCCGCCTATGTAGCGCACAATGGGGGTAACAAAAAGGTCATGATGAAAATTTATTGTGCAAATACCAGCAATCGCACAGGGCATTAGGGTAAAGCACCATACGTGCCAAACACCACTGCAAATACCTGCAAGCGAACGTTTGGCATTGACAAATGCTTGTTTTTTCAATTACAGCTCAGAAAAATGCCTGGCGTTTAAAATTGGGACCCTCTAGGAACACAATTCTTGTTGTGTTCGCCCAGTTGAGTCCTGCAGATGCTAGCCATGTCTTTTTGGGGGGATTAAACCCTCCAGAAATTAATTTTTAAATCTTTTTGAAAAGTACATTCACCAAATACTTTTGCAAATGCAAAAGTCTTGTGATTTTTACTGCAAAAGTGTCATGATTAGCGAAAGTACTTTGTGAAACTATAGCCAAAATAACAGGAAATCTTTGCCACTCTCCTGCAACAAAACAGTTTGGTCTTTTGGGCTGAAATTTGGAAAGTAGAAAGTCATGATCCCCCAGACGTGCCTTTTCATGGTTGGGTGCCAAAACATTCAAGGGGCCCAAAATTACAGCATTGGAAAGTTGCACAATTTCCTCATAGGATAACACTGCAGAGTCCATGGTGCCTTTTGGAGCCCATAGCTCGAAAACAGTTCTAGTTATGGACGTTTCATCTCAAATGTTCTTAGTCCTCCCCCTCCCCAGGGGACTAACTGCAGAACTATCCTGGAACACCATAAATAACATGAAATTTAAATTTTTTCTCTACCTTGTACGGTTCATGAGATATTGGCAATTTAGTCTTCCAATTGCTCATTTTCATGTCCAAGGTCCACTGTTATGCCCACATTCTTCATATTCACTGTGCTTCTTGATGCCCCTGTCTATTTGCATTTGCGTTACTGTTTTTGTTACTGTTTGTATTTGGGTTAGTATTTGCACTTGCATTTGCATTTCTGTTTGTTAGCATTAGCGTTTGTGTTAGCATTTGCATTTGCATTGGCATTACTGTTTGCATTTGCATTAGCGTTACTGTTAGTGTTAGCATTACTGTTAATGTTAGCATTAGCATTTACGTTTATGTTTGCTTTAAAGTTAGCATTTACGTTTGCTTTAGTGGTACCATTAGTATTACTGTTACTGCTACTCTTAGCGTTAGCGTTACCATTACTGTTAACATTTGCATTTGTGTTAGCATTAGCAGTTGTGTTTGTGCTTGCATTTGCGTTACCATTTCCATTAGCACTAATACTAACATTTGCGTTTGTGTTAGTAGTTGCATTTGCATTTGCCTTAGTGTTAGCATTATCATTACCGCTACCATTAGCGTTAGTGTTACCATTGCCATTTGCATTACCATTAGCTTTACTGTTAGCATTACTGTTAGAGTTGCCATTACCATTAGGATTATAAGGAAGAAATGGGCAGCATGGTGGGAACATGGGGCCCAGAGGGCCCCGCGCTCCCACCAACACATACCATTCACTATTTAAATTGTACAGTCTCAGAAAGAAGGGAAATTGGAAAATTACTGTTACAAGGCTTCCTCACACTACAGGGCTGCAGTATGGCTTCCTACTTCTGTGTACATGGGAGCGCAGGGCCTGGAGGGCCCATGCTCCCACAAGCACATGTGATTACAAAGAAATTGGCAGCTTGGTTTGTGCCCCACAGTCCCACCACCACATACCATTCACTATTTATAGTACACGTTCTCAAAAGGAAGGGAAATTCATGGCAAAAAAATCTATTAATGCACCAGTTAGGGTTGTTTTACAGTGACAAAAGCAAGGAAATTCAATGTTAGGGTTTAAAACCCTAACTCAACATTCCTCCCAACCCCCACCCCTACCACCCACACACACACACACACACACACACACACACATATGCAAGTAGGGGAAGGACCAAGGCAACACAACCAAGCACTGACAACCAGCAGCAGGTAACAGAAATAACATACAACTATATAAACATACTACAAGACACATCTGTCATCATGGTCCACCAACTGTATGAGTTCTTCTGCCATCTGAGTGCCTTGAAGGTACACAGGCATGCTGGACAACAATAGGTGATGTACCACAGTAAGCTTTTTTCCTCTTACAAAAACAATTAATCATCTCTTACTAATGAGCATGTGTACTTAATCCATCAACATAACAACATGATAATCTCATACATCATTTTTACCACCCTTCGTTGTGCATTAATGCCTCCTGATGTTACCCTGACAAAACCAAATAATGTATCAGTACACTATAATGTTCAGACCTGTGCTGGACCATTAGCTTACCCTGTACAACTGTTTGGGAGCATGGGACTCAGAGGGTACCATGCTACCACTTCACTATATTTGCTTTTGAGACAGTTACTTTGTTTAAATAGATGTGTCTGTTTCTGTACAAATTCAGACATTGTTGCTAGCATGGGTGTTGAAAGGGCCCATGTTCCCACTTCTGTGGGTGTGACCAGATAATATCAGCCAACATTTTCACCACCCTTTTCTGTGTCTTCATGCTTACTGATGTTACCCTGGCATAAACAAATGATGTATCAGAACACTACAATTTGCATAGTACTACTATCTTATCCTCTATACCTGGGCATCAGTGTGGTAGCATAGGGCCTGAAGCATGTATGGTGTTGTGTACCCTGATTAAAATTAACTGACAAGTAGTTTCAGATATTTAAAACATTTATTGACTATGTGGTTATGGTCACATGACATCAGGTAGCATTTATACCATCCTCCATTGTGTTCTAATGCTTCTTGATGTTACCCTGAAATATCCAAATACTGTTTCTGTGTACTATTATGACAAGAAAGCTATACTGCCATCATAACACAGTTGAGCATTGCATATATGCATTCAGTTCTGGGCAGAGGTTGTTGTGAAGAGGCATATGTCTATCATTATGTACACATGACCATCTTGGTCTGACCATGGGCCCCATGCTCCCACTTCTGTGATTATGACCATCTTAATGTTACCCTGGCATAAGGAAATTATGTCTCAGTACACTATTATGTGCAGAGGCATGCTGCTCCATTATCATACCTTGCACATCTGCACAGTATGCCTGTGAACCCCCAAGGCACTTGGATAGCAGCAGAACTCATGCAGTTGGTGGACCATGATGATGGATGTGCCTTGCAGTACGTTTAGATGGTTGTATGTTATTTCTGTTACCTGCTGCTGGTTGTCTGTGATTAGTTGTGTTGCCTTGGTCCTTCCCCTACTTGCATATGTATGTGTGTATGTATGGAAGGGTGGGTGTGTGTATGTGGGGTTGGGGGGAATGTGGAGTTAGGGTTTCAAACCCCAACACCAAATGTCCTCCCTTTGTTGCTATGAAACAACCCTAACTGATATATATATATATATATATATATATATATATATATATATATATATATATATATATATATATATATACAGTGGCATGAAAAAGTATTTGCCCCCTTCCTGATTTTCTTTATTATTGCATATTTGTCACACTGGATGTTTTCAGGTCTTTAGACAAAATGTAATATTAGATAAAGGGAACCTGAGTGAACAAATAACACTTGTTTTTTTTTTTTTATTTCACTTATTTAATGAAAAAAAGTTAACCAACACCAATTGGCACTGTGTGAAAAAGTAATTGCCCCCTTACACTTAATAACTGGTTACTTACATTTAGGCTGCAATGACTGCAACCAAACACTTCCTATAATTCAATATCAGTCTTTCACATCGCTGTGGAGGAATTTTAACCCACTCTTCCAAGCAGAACTGCTTTAATTCAGTAACATTTGGTAGGTTTTCGAGCATGAACTGCTCGTTTCAGGTCCTGCCACAGCTTCTCTATTGGGTTTAAGTCTGACTGACTAGGCCACTCTAAAACATTAATTTTACTTCTTTTTAGCCATTCTGATGTGGACTTGCTTTTGTGTTTTGGATCATTGTCTTGCTGCATGACCCAACTACGCTTCAGCTTCAGCTGACGGAAGGATGACTGGACATTCTCCTTAAGAATTTTCTGGTACAGAGCAGAATTCATGGTTCCTTTAATTATGGCAAGTCATCCAGGTCCTTAGGCAGCAAAGCATCCCACACCATCACACTACCACCACCATGTTTGACTGTTGGTATGGTGTTCTTACTGTGGAATGCTGTGTTTGCTTTACGGAGACATTATGGGTTCCATGTTGTCCAAAAGTTCCACTTTGGACTCATCTGTCTATAGAACATTTTCCCAAAAGGCTTGTGGATCATCCAGGTGCTTCTTGGCAAATGAGAGAGCGAGCATTTATGTTCTTCTTGGTTAGCAGTGGTTTTGCCTTGCTACCTCACATGAAGCCCATTTTGCCCAGTCTCTTTCTGATTGTGGAGTCATGAACACTGACCTTAGCTGAGGCAAGAGAAGCCTGCAGTTCTTGGATGTTGTTTTAGGATCCTTGAGACTTCTTGGATGATTTTACACTGCGCCTTGGAGTAATTTTGGCAGGCCGCCCACTCCTGGAAGGGTCACTACTGTTCCAAGTGTTCTCCATTTGGAGATTAGGCTCTCACTGTGGTTCGATGGAGTCCCAGAGCCTTAGAAATAGCTTTGTAACCCTTTCCAGACTGATAGAGGGCAACACAATGTTTTCTGATCTTTCAGGAACTTCCTTTGATCATGGCATAATGTGCTTGTTGAATCTTTGTGCTGGCAATGTGACTCTGATGGTAAGGGCCAAAATAAGTGAGGTTTATATTGAGCAGGGCTGGCTGTAATCAAGCCTGGCTGTGTTCAATCAGCTGACTCTAATTATCCCTTTAATTGGGTTGATTTAACTAGGGGCAATTACTTTTTCACACAGTGCCAGTTGGTGTTGGTTAACATTTTCATTAAATAAATGAAATAAGTAAAAAAAGTGTTATTTGTCCACCAGGTTCCTTTATCTAATATTATATTTTGTCTAAAGACCTGAAAACATCCAGTGTGATAAATATGCAATAATAGAGAAAATCAGGAAGGGGGCAAATACTTTTTCACGCCACTGTATATATATATATATATATATATATATATATATATATATCTTCCAAACACCATTTTTCAGATGAAGGTGCATAAAATCCACCCAGACTGTTAGACTATCTAAATGGTGGTTTAACTTCTGAGCATGACTGCCACAACTTTGCTCCAAAAATGATGCATACATCAAAATGCTGATGCATGTGTAATTGTTTTACTGTAAACTGAGTTAAGTGTCACAGATGCACAGGATGTTTGAAAATATGATGCAGACATCCTGACATATTTCCCTGGACACAACATACGTTGGAAATATGGATATAAGAGCAGCACCCAGGACTTTGAAAATCCCAGGCTTAAAATGTAAAACATTTAGTAAAGCAACACTGAATCTGGGAGCAGACACTCCTTTCCTCCAGTAGATTCGTCTCAGATACACTATATGAAGAAGGACAGTAAAACTAATCAAAAGATCTGCTATAAACATTTTCTTTATAAAAAAAAGGGTTTTCAGATCCCTTCTACAAAGACTCAGCATTGAAACTGATTTTTTGAACCTAGTAAGTTTGATTTTGATTTGGAGATACAGTCTATTCTTTCTGCTCTTACTTTCCAACTGCAAAAACATGGGACCCTGCAGAGAACATTTATTTATTTATTTAAAAAAAATTGATAACCAGGAAAGGCACACTGAGCTGAGGCTCATTTCCAGCTGTGACTCAGGGGAGAGGGAAGGGGCGGTACTAAAGAATAACATTGCAGTGATGTCAGAATGTGGTTACGCAGGCAACATCACACGTGCAAGAGCAGTATACTGAACAAGCAGGTAAACTACAGTATGGGTAATCATACTGACATGATGATAAAGTGTGCAAGAATAAAATGAAGTGTTTAGTACCTGATTAAGGAAGATGACAGTGCTATGTTGTCCAGACTCAGACTGGGGGTGTAGGCACAGTTAGCCTAAATTAAAGGGGTCAAAGAGGGGAAGAAGAATCAAGAGGGGGTTGGCAGGGAGGTGCCTTAGCTGGAATTCATGGGCCAGGAGAGAAGGGGAGAGGCAGAGAAGAGAGGAGAGTGGGTTCCAGAGGGAAGGGAGATGGTAGGACAAGACAGCAGAGGAGTGAAGGTGGGGAATGGCAAAGATATGGGATTTCCTGGAGTGGAGAGAGTAAGAAGGGTGGAATGGGGGAGAGGAGTGAGAAGAAATAAGAGGGAAGAGAACCAAACCAGAATTTAGCCATAAAGAAGGCAGAGTGGGTCTGGCAGCATGAAGGGAGAGGGAAGAATAAAGGGAGCAGTGATGAGTACAGGGCAGAGAGTTGGTAGTGAAGCAACACAAGACACTGCAGAATGTGTCCAGTCTGGCAAGGGAAGTGGAAGGGGCAGTGCCATAGACAACATCCACAAAGTCAAAGACCAAAAGAATCATTTTGCTAACTGGATCTTGAGAAACAGGCAGTCCTTTTTGCTGACAGGGCACTGAATTTAGGGCAAAGTCTGGCATGGATGCTGTTGATGTGGGCTGAGAAGTTAAGCTTACTATGAAGCCACACACCAAGGTACTTGAAGGCAGGAACAACCTCCAGAGGGGTGCTATCCAGTATGGATAAGGTGATATGAGTGAGATCCTGACCAGTTTCTGGCTGGGGCTGAAGGTTAAGGACACTGCCTTTTTGGTGTTGACCCTGAGTTGGTTGGCATGGAACCAGTGCAGTACATTGTGGAAGTCATGCTGGAGCAGTCCTTCCATAGCTGAGGCTGAGGGTCCAGAGGTGTATATGACTGTGTTCTCCACATACATACAGACATGTGAAGAGACACAGACAGGGCAGGTCATTTAGGAAAACTGAGAAGAGGACAGGACCCAGCATGGAGCCCTCTGGGACCCTGCTAGGATGGGGGAACAGGAGGTCTTCCACCTGTATCAACTGTAGAAGGCCTGTAAAGTATGAACTTAACCAGTCAACAATGGGGGCTGAGAGGCTAGCAGAGCTCGGCTTATGCAGGAGGAGTGGGTGAGATACCAAGTCAAAGTCTTTGGCCAGATCAATGAATATAGCTGTGGTGGCATGTCCTTGGTCTATCCCACAGAGAATGAAGTCAGTTACTCACAGCAAGGAGGAGAAAGTGCAGTGGCAATTTCTAAAACCAAACTGGATGGGGACAGAAAATTTGAGGAGTGAAGAAAGTCATGAAGCCTGGAACAGGTCATGATCTCTTGGAGTTTTGCAAGGGACGGAATGAGAGAGATAAGTCAGAAGTTGCCAGGGGAGGAGGGGTCACCCTGTTTGTGCAGAGGCAGAATATTCACAATCTTCCAAGCCTGAGGGATAGCTCAGAGGAAGAAGGAGAAATTAAGCAGGTGAGAGAGTGGAGAAGCAATAGCTGGAGCTGAGATACATAGATGTTTGGGGTCCATCCCATCAGGACTAGATTTAGAGGGGTTAAGTGAGTTAAGAGCAAGAAGGACTTCCTGTGGGGAAACAGGAGGGAATTGGAAGCCCACAAGTGAGTTGGATTGGGGAAGGACAGCAGAGGACAGAAGGGGGAAAGTGATCTGGAGAAGGAGGAGGAGGAGGGGTAAGTGAACAGGTAGTGAAGAATTCATTAAAGTGTGCAGCAACTGAGGGAGAACTGGAGACCAGTGAGCCATCCATCAGGAGGACAGGGGGTACAGACTGGCCTGGGGGATCAAAGAGTGACTGTATAACATGCCAGAATCTTGATGGGGAGCTACAGTTAGATTGAAGGTTAGATTTGAAGTAGTGGGCCTTAGCTATGTGGACAGTCTTTGTGCAGGAGTTCCAGAGTGACCTGTGGGATACGAGGTCAGACAAGAATTTGGAGGATTTGAAACCTGCACAAGCTTGGTCCTGGGACTTGCACAAATCAATGAGGTCAGATGTCATCTATGGGTGGTGGGAGCTTTAACCCTGGGCTTTTTAATGGGTGCATGAATGTCCCAAGTGGGGCAAAATATGGTGTGGAACAGGCAGATGGCTATGTTAATGTCCAGAACAGAATGGAAAGAGGACAGTCAGAGGCAGCAAGATGATTTAGCAGGGCATTTGTATCAAGCAATCTGAGTGACCAATTGTATTTAAGAGCAGATTTATTGAACATCTCTTTCCTGATGCAGTAGGTAATCCATTGGTGGCTAAAGGCATCTGGAAGACTGCGTGCTGCAATTATGTGGTGGTGGTGTGAGAACACCCCATCCAAGAGGGAGTGGTTGATGAAATGAGGATTGAGTTGGGTGGGTTAAGTGATTAGCTCAGAAAGGTTTAGTGATGCAGTCCTGTGGAGGGTGGGCCTGGAGGTTGGGAAAGGGAATCCTGTCTTCAAAAAGGGCAACAGACACTCAGGGTAGAATTATAGACCCATCAATCTTACACCAGTTTGCTGAAATGTTATGGAGAAATTGATAAAAACACAAGTGGAAACTGAGGTACTCAACCTTGGTCTTAATGATATACAACAACATGGGTTTAAAAAGAACTTTTCCACTACTACCAACCTGGTGACATTTTATAATAATGTAAGCTACAGTACAAGTCAAATTAAACTATTCCCTTAACTCACTGATGTAGCATTGTTCAATGAGTTTCCTAATCTGTGCAGTGTTTAATTCAATGAATTAGTAAAAGGTTAGTATTGGTTTGCATCTAGCTGTTAAATAGGCAGTGAAGGATGATTAGAAAATAGTTGGAAGCTGCAACAGTTCGAGTTGCCACTGCAGTAGCATCATAAAAGAAAAATGCTACACCAGTGAGTTGATGGAACAGTTTAATGTGACTTGTACCGTACAGCATAGACAACAACAAATCCTATGACGTTATTTTGTTTTTGATACTGTCCCCCATCATATACTAATAAACAAATGATTGAATATGGGCTTTAAACCAATTTTAGTCAAATGGATTCAAGACTGGTTGCTACACAGGAAACAATGTGTCAGAATTAATGGTTACCTATCTGAAGAGGGATGTGTTAGTAGTGGGAAACTCCAGGGATCAGTCTTGGGCTCCACTTTGTTTGGTGTTTTTGTCAGTGATATGAACCTCCTGACAGTTAGTTGCATTAACAAATTTGCTGATGGCATGAAATTGGGGGGGGGGGGGTTGATATGTTTCTTAAGCACCTATCAATAGTTAACAACCTACTAACAACAGAAAAGTGGGAGATTAGAAACGGGATGTCATTCAATGTGGATAAATGTGTAGTTATGCACTATGGGAAAAATAATCCCAAATGTTCATACCATTTAAATAATGCCCCCAACCATAATTCATAATCTGAAAAAGACCTTGGAATTATTTATTTATTTATTTAGATTTTGGTTACCAGGTGAGCCCACTGAGACCATAGGTCCCTTTTTCAGGAGCGGCCCAGAATTAGTTACAGATATAGACATTTAAAGACAGTTATTTTTTTTTTTTTACACTAGTTACATATGTTACACAAATAGAGATTAGCGACGGTATACGGGGTAAGGTAAGGTATACAATACAGGCCCAAGCCATTTACAGTGTTTACATTATGTACACATGCGTAGCATAGCAACAGTATACAGGAGAGGTAATCAGGATTCAAGTCAGGATCATATGACATCAAGTTTCATTCCCAGTTTGTAGGGAAAGTAAACAGACTCAAGCAATTATTTATAGTAGTTATATTACATACACAAGTGTAGGATAGAAACAGTATACAGGAGAGATAATAAGAATTCCAGTTAGGCTCTTATGACATCGAGTTTCATCCCTAATTTGTAGGGAAAGTAGTCAACAACAGTAAATTGATATAAGTTTAGGAGATACATCCAGGATGAAGAGAGGTTCAAGCCAGCGCAGCAGAAAGAGGCCTGGACTAGGAAGTTAACGGTTACAGCCACAGAGCCTGAGATTGAGAAAACATAGTTTGAGCCCAGACTTGAATTGGTTAAGGGTGGTTGAGTAAGTCAGGTCTAGGTGGAAGAGAGTTCCATAGGTAGGAGGCAGCATATTTGAAAGAGCGTTTGCCTTGGTTGGAGCATATCCTAGGGATGTTGAGGGGATGATTTGCAGATGATCGCAGGGTTCGAATTTGTTCTTTGGGGGAGCAGACCACTAAGATGGGGAAGGGGAACCTAGGGCAATGAACTTGAAGGCAAGGCAAGCAACTGGGTAAGCTAGCTTGTGCCAGAGAGTGGGCCAGTTTAGTTCCTTAAGTGCCTCACAAGGATGCCTCCTAGGGGAGGAGTTTGTGACGAAACAAGCCACATGGTTATAGAGTACGGTAAGTTTATTGAATTCCGTCTCTCGGAGGAACTGCAGTAGGGGAGCTCCATGTAGTATGGAGGGGAGGAGATTGCAGGAGGCAATTGCTCGGCATGCAACCGAGGATAGGGAATTCCCCAGACGGTAAAGAAGGCCAAGCTTTTGATGGGTGGACCTGGTTATGGAGTCGATATGGGGTTGGTAGGTCATTTCTTGGTTAAGATGAACCTCAAGGTATTTGAAACTGGCCATGACCTAGACTCTTTTTCCTTGGTTTGTGCAGATCTGGAGCAGCTGGCTCCTGTCAGGGCCCAGCCGTCTTGAACCAAACAGTACAGCTTTAGTTTTTTCCTCATTGAGTTTAAGGGAGTTTGCAGAAAACCAGGCCTCAAGAACTGAGAGACTACCCTGCAGTTTCGTGGCGATGACACTAGTTTGGGGGTCACTGTAGTATATGACAGTGTCACCCGCATACAAAATGAGTTTGCTGAGGGGGCAGCTTCCCTCAATGTTATTGAGGAAAAGTGAGAAAAGAAGGGGACCCAGGATTGAACCCTGGGGCACCCCGGAGGTAACGGATCTGGGTACAGACTGAACTCTTTTCCGGTGGACTTTTTGGGCACGATTGCTTAGATAGCTCTTGAACCAGAAGAGTGAGTGGTGATCCAATCCTAAGTGAAGGAGTTTTGAGAGGAGGAGGTTATGACTGACCAAGTCAAAAGCCTTGGAAAGGTCGATGAAGAGGGTGCCTGTTGGGAAGCCCTTGTCCATAGAGGCAAGGATGTCCATAGTGAGCTGGATGAGGGTGGTATCAGTACCATGGCCCTTTATAAAACCATGCTGCACGTCCACCATGAGGAGGTGCTGTTCAAGGTAGTCTTGAAGCTGGTTTGAGACAAGTCTTTCTTGGATTTTCCCAAGGGGACTAAGTAGGGAGATTGGTCTATAGTTTTCCAGTTTGTCTCGAGGCCCACTTTTGTAGACAGGGACAATGGTCGCTACTTTCCACATTTTAGGGACGATACCTTCCCAAAGTGATCTATTAATGAGTAGGGTGACAGGACGGGCGATAGCCGGGGCGGTAGCCCTCAGTAGGCGAGATTCAAGCTGGTCATGGCCCTGTGAGGAAGAGAGCTTAATTTTGTGTAGTAGAGGTAGTACCTCAGACTGATTGACCAGCTTTAAGTGGAATTGAGGCCGAGGATGTACCCAAGTCTCTCCAGAGTGATGGGTAGGCCTGATGAGGATGGGGGGGAAGAACCACTAGGGTTAGAGAAGGAGGCACTGAAGGCCTCAGCAATTACTGATGGGGCATTGGTCAGTGAGCCCCCTACCAGGATGGAGTCCGTTTGACTACTTGAGGAGCCCTTGATTAGTATGTTTATGTGGCCCCAGAATTTTTTGGGATCACGTAAGTGCCTAGTTTGGAGTTCATTTAAGTATTGAGATTTGGCCTGTTTCGTGGCTTTTTTACACTGATTTCTCAGCTCTCTATACTTTTCCCAGTCAGATCTGTTGCCAGTGGATTTGTAGTTGCCCCATGCTCTGTCCTGGAGGAGCATGAGATGCTTGAGGTACGGGCTCAGCCATTTATGGCATTTTCCCTGTACCCCGAGCTTTTTTATTGGGGCATGCTTATTGGATGCCAACAGGAAGTCTTGAGTGAAATATTCAAGAGCCTCATCAAGTGTGGGGAGAGAGATGATAGGGTCCCAGTCGATGTTCCACAAGTCAGAGAGGAAATCGGCTGGTACAAACCTACTGTAGTTCCTCGCTTCAGTCACCTTAGCAGTAATTTTTGGAGGTTTGTTGGACCAGACACAGAAGATAGGCGAGTGATCACTCAGGGAGTCAGCCATAATCCCTGCTGACAGTATACGGCTCGGGCAGGAGACGAGGATCCAGTCAATGAAAGAGTGTAGGATTTGCAGAGACCCATATGGAGGGGTCATTTTGACCTCGAATGGCAGGAAAGGAGTTTCCTTAGAGAAAGAATGCAGTTTCAGGCCAATGCCAGGGAAAAGCTTGGAGCAGGATTGTCTAAAAAGTTGTTCTTGCCAGGATCATAGAGAAATAATTTGGTAGTGTCTGTAAAATATTTGGGAGGAGAGGTTTCCCTTTTGATGGCTTTAAGTAGCAGAACAGCAATCAGGGGAGTCCTCTGGTGGGGAAAACTATGAACTACTGAAAAGTAGATAGGCAGAAACAGAATGTGTTAGTGCAATATAGGCTTTGCTGAGAGAGAGGTTGTTATCCTAGAGATGAAACAGTGAGCCTCTAGTGGCAAAACTGTATAACTTGCAGATGGCAAAGTGAGCTGATAGGAGTTTTCAGCATCACGTGACCATACAAGGCACTATAAGTTCCAGTGCCGACCAAGGGTGGTGGTGGTGGTGGCGGGGCAGAGCCGACCCTCCAACAGCAGCCTTGCAGCACTCAGGAGAAGGCTCATAGGCACCTAATAGTATGGGCAGCTTTAAATCAGGTAAGACCCTTTCAGCTTCTCCGATTTCTAAAAAATCTAACTTTTTTTTGGAAAGATCGCAATGTACCTCCTTGTGACTTCTTTCTGCAGAAATTACCTTGAGCTTCACGGCGCCACAACCGGGGATGGGGAGAGCAGCAGCTGAGACCCTCTCGACCTCACGGCGGTTCCCAATACCTGTAATGGGAGAATGAGGAGGTGAGCACTGGATTAAGTATGACAGAAACGGAGGGGGAGGATGTAGGGGCCTATTGCATCAAACAAACAGCAGCCACCTGAAAAGCGATTTCCAGACCTAGTAACAGATGTTTCAGCAGCATTTAAAGCAGCGCCAAGTATTGTGAGTAAGGCCCTGTTCACATTAGTTAGAAATAACTAGTGATATGTGTTGGCACGATGTCTTGGCGTCCCCAGTACCTACTAAGCAATTGCAAAACAGTAATAGAGGGTCTAATACAGCACTGAGTCTTGCAGTTCACATTGGTATACTGGCACACAAGCAGAGACAGTTTTAAGAAGTTAAATGCTATTTCAGTTTAGGCTATACTCCTGATTCATTTCAGCACTGCTATTTCAGTTTAGGTTACACTCCGAATTCATTTCAGCAGCTCATAGCCTTAAATTTACAAAACAGTCATAAACAGCTGTGTACTTTAGGACGCTATAATAGTATTAGTTGACCAAGAATTAGTTTTAAAAACGCTATCACAGTTAAAGCTACACACAGAAGTTGTAGCAAAGCAGCTAAGAGTAGTGATTGCCTTAAAAACATCAGCGCCCTTTAAGACACTATAACAGTTAAAGTTAACTCAGAAATTTGTTTCTAGACCAGCTCAGTGGTGAGGTTGTCTTAGGTTAAAAACAGTCTGAACATCTGCACCGACTTAAAATGGCGCCGACCCTCCAACAGCAGCCTCGCAGCACTCAAGAGAAGGCTCGTATGCACCTAGTAGTATGGGCAGCTTTGAATCAGGTAAGACCCTTCCAGCTTCTCCGATTTCTAAAAAATCTAACTTTTTTGAGGAAAGATCGCAATGTCCCTCCTTGCGACTTCTTTCTGCAGAAATTACCTTGAGCTTCATGGTGCCACAAATGGAGGCGGGGAGAGCAGGAGCTGAGGCCCTCCCTTGACCCTCACGGTGGTCCCAAATACCTTGAGCTTCATGGTTGGCGCCACAAACAGGGGTGGGGGAGGGCAGGAGCTGAGGCCCTCTCGACCTCACAGCAGTCCCCAATACCTTGAGCTTCATGGCGCCACAAACGGGGTTGGGGGAGGGCAGAAGCTGAGGCCCTCTCGACCTCACGGCGGTCCCCAATACCTTGAGCTTAACGGCACCACAAACGGGGGTGGGGGAGAGCAGGAGCAGAGGCTTTTGTTAATAATAAATTTACAGTTTCTGACCATTGTAGAATCATCACCAAAAAGGCAAATGATATGATTAGGAGGATATAACATTCCTTTGTTTCCAGATCAGAGCATTGTCTGATACCCCTTTACAAAAGCTAGGTTAGACCATATCTTGATTATGGTTCCCAATTTTGGAACCCTTGCTTAAAAGGAGATATTACTCTAATTGAAAGGGTCCAGAAACATATCATTAAGTTGGTACCTCATTTGAAAACTAAAACATATTATGAAAGATTGAAAGAGACACATCTATTATCCTTACTAGAGAGAGAAGGCAATGAGGACACCTGTTGTTAATGTTTAAAATCTTCAGTTCTCTTGAGTTGAATTCCCTATGCAGGCTGAAATTGAATCCAAGGGATAACAATTTACATTTTCATCATAAGCAACTGATAGTACCATGGGCAAATACATCCAAAAGGGACAACATTTTTACTGTACACACCATAAAAGCTTGTGTGGGGGGACAATCTCGATGGGCTCTCTTAACCTTCTTTTTTTCACCAAAATCCAGTAAACCCAGTAATTTAAGTTGAAGTCCCCGAGGAGGATAAGTTCACCAGAGGTTGCAAGGGAAATGAGAGACTAGAGGGGGTCGATCAAAAAAGAGGGACAGATTTTTGGTGAGGCACAGAAGATATCAATATTGATGGGGAGAGTGGAGGGAAGGGATAGCTTGGGTAAAAGGAGCTCATGAAAGGAGAGAATGGACTCTCTGAAGATGTTGAAGCAGGATAGGTTCTGATGGACATACACGGCAACACCACCTCTACACTTGCCACAGTCCTGATGGAAAAGATGGTAGTTGGGGAGAGCAAAGCTGGAATCTGGTACCTTAGAGGAAAGCCAGGATTCAAAGATACACAAGCAATCAGGGAAGTGCAGAGAGATCCAGATTTTGAAATGGTTGAGCTTATGGAGGAGGCTCCTGACATTAATGTGAAAAATTCTGAGGTATTCTGGGAGAATGGGTGAGAGAAGGGAAAAAGGGGGCATGGGTTGAGTTCAATGTCACCAGCAATGAGGAGGAAAATGAAGAACAGAAGGAGAAAGGAATGGGATTTCTGCCCCCCTGAATGGGGGGGGTGAAGGAAGGGGAAGTGGAAGGAATGAGAAGAAGTACTGGAGAATCTCAATGCTTAGGGTAGGGGTGTGGACGAGCCCAGGATAAATGGTGAGAGTAGTGTGGGGAGAAGGGAAGGAGTGGAAGGGGAGGAGAGTTGATTTGAAAGGGCAGCTGAAAAGAAGAGGTATGATTGGAGAATGGTGGAGGGAGATGGGGAAGAAGAAGACAGGGATAGGAGGGAGAGAGGAGTGAAACAGACAGGAAGGGAAAGGAACCTAGATACAAAACAAATGCAACAGTGAAAGAAATGCAACAGTTAAGCAAACTGAACCAAATCAGTCAAAGCTATAAACAAACATTAAGGAAACAATTGAAGTACCCCTTGAAGTAACAATTAGAATAGGCTAGGTATGCAGATTTGTGGATATTGTGAGAGCATTAGCAGGAGCAAAAAAATCAGGCAGAAATTTATATGAGCTGCAGGTGGCATATATAAGTTCAAGGTAACACAGATAGGGAGGGAGCCAAACAACTGGTGTTTCAGCTGACAAACATATAGTTCCAAGTGTACTGTAACAAATGCAAGATTACAAGGTGACTCAGAGATGGGGTGTGATCAAATAATTAGCATTTCAGCCAAAAAGTATGCAGTTTTATGCATCTGAAGCAAAAGCAAATGATCCTGGTGATCCAGATGGGGAGAAAGCACAACTAAGCGTTGTGTTGTAAGGGGGAGCAGGTTACCTTGCAAAATGTACAATTTGTCTGGCAAATATGACTGATAGACAGTAAGAACTGTACTGGAGCAGCATGTCTGGCTGACAAATAACACCAGACTGACTCCAGGTAAATTCCAGTTGATGTCTTTAGTGCTCATCCTTTGCACAGCATGTACAATGTGACCATAATTTTGGACAGGAAATCAGTCATGTGACTTGCTCTCTGGCTCGTACTTCACGAAGTATAATGCATGTTGCCAGCAACACTATGCAAAGGACCAAAAGGGCCAACCATCTGCTTCATGGCAAAGATTACATGGAAAAAAAGATTAATTGTTGGTACTTCACCATGTGGACCACATAAAGTGTAACAGGCAGATGTTGCACATCTCAGATATTTATATTTCTGATCTACTCTATATGTATGGTATAATTATTAAATATATAATACACCGGGTTAGCTATATTTAAACTGTATTGTAAGTGTTGAGTTTTACATATATTTTAATACATTATTATTAAATTTTAACTTCGAGATTAAAAAAAATATGTTTTAGAATAAATCAATTTAAAATTTAAATATATTGCTTATATATGTAGTATGTATTCTGTAAATATATATTTAATATGAATTATACACCAAGGCCCAGATATTCAAAAGGGTTGCGCATGGCGCAACAGTGTTGCGCCATGTGCAACCCACTGATGCACCCCAGCGCGATATTCAAAAGGGAAAAGTGAACTGCACAAATCCTGATGCACCGGAGTGCATCAGTAATGTATGCAGGCACAGGTGGGGGGGGGCGTGCCCATGCATAACCTGCACAGCCCGATATTCAGCCCAGGATGTGCAGAGCCATGTATGTGCAACCCCTACTTGAGTCTGCACAAAGTTAAGCCAAAAAAAAAGGAACAAATGATGGCCACCCACAGGTGAGCTGCCGCATTGCAGGGCACAACATGGCAGCTGCCACCTGTGGGTGGCCACCAGTTCCTGCGCGCACTAGCTGTGCCCGCCCGCGCCCCATCACAGGCATCTGTTTAAATAAACCCCTCCAATAGTCCCTGGTGGTCCAGAGGATCGAAGTGCTGCCCGATCGCTGGCATCTGTTTAAATAACCCCCCCACGGCAAATATCCCTGGTGGTCCAGTGGACTGATATGTGCCCGATCGCGGGCATGTGTTATAATAAAAAAGAAATCCTCATCCAATAGCCCTAGTTGTCCAGTGAACCAATTGCCGCCCAATCACGGGCATCTGTTGAAATAACCCCCCCCCCGGCTAATATCCCTGGTGGTCCAGTGGACTGCACTCTGCCTGATCGTGGGCATCTGTAAAACATACAATGTCCTATTACCTTGGTGGTCTAGGGTACCCCACTCCCCACCCGCCAACTAGAGCCCTACCACCCTGCTCCCCTGGTCAGCTGGGGGGTGGCAACACCCGCCTGCCGCCACCCTCCCACCAACTGACACCTCGGTAGGGCTGCATGCCCATTGGTTCACAGCATGAGCCAATGGACATGCAGCCCATACCATACTACACATTCCAGGTGTGTGAATGAAATCATTCACATATCTAGAATGTGTAGTATGGCTTGGGCTGCATACCCATTGACTCTAGCTGTGAACCAATAGGCGTGCAGCCCTACCAAGGTGTCAGTCGGCAGGCGGCAGGGTGGCAGACTGGTGGGATGCTGCCACCTGCTGGCTGACCGGGGGGGAGCAGAGTGGTGGGGCTCAGTGGGCTGGTGGGGAGGGGGTACCCTAGACCACCAGGGTAATAGGACATTGAATGTTTTTCAGATGCCCACGATCGGGCAGAGTGTGTTCCACTGGACCACCAGGGATATTGGCTGGGGGTGGTTATGTCAACAGATGCCCGCGATCGGGCAGCAATCATTCCACTGGACCACCAGAGCTATTTGATGAGGATTTCTTTTTTATTATAACACATGCCTGCGATCGAGCACATAGCGGTCCACTGGACCACCAGGGATATTGATTGAGGAAGTCTCTTTTATTATAACACATGCCTGCGATCGGGCACATAGCGGTCCACTGGACCACCAGGGATATTGGACGAGGATGTCTTTTTTTAGACAAATGCCCGTGATTGGGCTGCAGGGGGGTGTCGGTCCCTGATGGCTGCTTCCTGGCAGGGCGCCAGGCGCAAGTCGTCTGGGATTGGTGCACCTGCATGCTAATGGAATGCAAATGGGGCCATAATGACATGCAAATGGACCCATCTGTACCTTGCATAAATTATGACCCCATTTGCATGTCCCCTTTTGAATATTGCAGGTGCTGTGAATGGTGAAATGGCACTTGCGCTAGCGCATCTCCATGCTCCACTCTGGCCACTTGCGCTGGCACAGTGCCGCTGTGCCATGCACAGTGGGGGTGGCCAGGGTGTGATATTCAAAGCTGTTGAGCCATAGCGCAGCTCTGTTGACTATCGCCCAGGTCACACCCCTGCTCAGCCAAGTTGAGCTGCGCCCAGGCTTGCGCCACAGCCTGGCGCAGTTTGAATATCCGGACCCAAGTATTTATATACAGTATGTACTCATGTATTTATGGCACATATATTGCATAATGTGTATGGTACACAGGTTAAAGATATTTAAATGCATTCCTGTTCCTGTTATTTCCTTAAATAAAAATTGCATTATTGATAAATGTTGATTTAATTACTAAAATTATGTTTTAGCTACAGTATAAATATGGGAAACACAATAGCCTGTTTAAAAATATGCAATTTTTCTTCATAAGTGAGGGGGCAGGACCATAACTCACAAGTGGCAAAGCCAAGAAAGAGTTATAAATGTCCCACCCCCTCACAAATGAGTCAAGCCATTGCTGTAGTTAATTTATACAACATTAGTTTATAAGTTGCACATTTTAAGTAAGTTGACTGTGTAAATACTTCATTGTATGCCTTTGAATTCAGTAACTGGCTTCAGGGAAATACAGGGCTATTGTTGCATTATCAGTGGGCATTTAGGGTAGGGTTGCCACCAGTCCAGTTTTGAACTGGATCATCTGTTTTTCAGATTACTTATCTGGTCATCCAGTTGTGCTCCAAGGTAGTCCAGTTCTTTAGCCATTTTGAGGCGGTACATACTGTTAAAACAAATTCTATCAAATCATTTATTGATTTGGTTGCATGTTGGGGTTACACACAAGCAAGTTCTGATGTTATACAGATGTTTGCTTGTAAAACCACCCCATTTGGGTGACAAGTATGGCTGTTAAAACTCAGCAGTAAATGAATCAAACAGAAAATGATGGCAATTAAAAGCCTACCAGCCCATTCAGTCTTCCCATGCTGCCTAACTACACTGCTTTAGCCCCGGTGACCATCCCGCACCCTTTTTATTGCCCACCTTCTTATTAAGTTCATGTGACTGTCCCAACCTAACTTGAAACAGATCATTTATCTGCCCATTATCACCTCCTCAGGCAGATTGCTCCACTTGTCCAGGACTCTTTCATAGAAAAAACTTCTTGTGGACATCCTTCCTGAATTTTCCTCTGGCCAATTTCATTGAATGCTCCCACATACCTGTGTCCCCACATAAGACAAACAAGGCCTTGTAGTCCACCTTATCCTATACAGGTACTTGTAAGCTTCTATTATATCTCCTCTCTCTCCCACCTGGACTCAAGGGTGTAAATGTCACAGTCTTGTAATCACTCCATCTAAGTCATTCCCCCATGCCTTGGATCATCTAAGTTGTCCACAGTATACTGCCTCTACTTTCTCTCAGTCCTTTCCCAGACATGGACTCCTGAACCTTGCACAGTATTCCAGGTGTGGTTCTACCAATGACCTGTAAAATGGGGGATTAACTCCCAACTACTTCTAATAATTCCCCTCCCTATGCACCCTAGCATCCTAGTCACCTTCCCTACAGCCATTGTATAGTGCACTGTGGACTTCAGGTCATCTGATATAATGATCCAAAGGTCTTTATCTACTGTTGTCATTTCTAGTACTACCCTTCCATTGCATACTGCAACATTGTTGCTCCCCCCCAATGTTCATTACAGTATTTCATGTATTTTCTTTTGCGTTGAAGCTCAATTGTCAGATCATAAATAATTGTTCCAGCTTGTCCAGGTCCTCTTTTTACAGTCTTACTATGTCCTCCTTGACCTTGCATTTTTCTAAGATTTCTGTGAAGAATGCCTTGCACTCCAGCTTCACCACTCTTGTTAGTCTGAGTTCTATCTCTTCCTTGCCTCCCTGACCCTCCTGCTGATCTCCCTGGTTGTGCTTAGATATTCATTCCTGCCCTTTTCCCTTTAACTGCCCTTGTACTATCCCTCTTCTTCTCTCTTACCACATTCTGTATGTATGATGGGAACCACAGTGGACCTTTCACTCGCTTGTCTTTGGTAATCCTCCCAATGTTGCTTGCTGCCTCTTCTAACACTGCTGCTTTGAATGCTTCCCATTTTTTCTCCACCCACTCTATCCTCTCTAGTCCCATCATGCTTTCCCTCAGCAGAATCTTAATGTTTCTACTCTGAATTTTAAGATTGTTTTTTTACTGGTCTACAAAAGTCTTCACTGACATTATAAATGGCTTTTGCACCACAGTAATGTGCTCATTGGTAGTAAATACAGGTCGGGCTAAGGGAAGAGTTTTGGTGTGGTTTACTGTCTGATTTTGGCCTGATCCAAAGGTGGCAACCCTAAATTTTCCAGACACACACATATTTCATGATTTAGAGCTGAATTTGATAATGCGGATATTGTGGTGCTCTACACTGGGGTAATCTAGATTATTTTTTACAAAGTCATTATCTGGGAGCTCTGGTTCAGTTCTGACTCAGACATAAGAAAATAAATTGATGCCACAGTAGAATCTCTGCCCTCAATCATTAAAAGACTGTATTTTTATGTTGACAACAGTTGTTATGAACTAGTCAGTTTTTACTTTTTTTAACCATAGTATGTGTGAGCTGAAAAACAGCCTGAAGTGCTGTAAAAAGCCAACAGAAGCACTTCTGATCTTTTTTTATTGAAGTGAAACTGTTAAAATAGAACTGCTAGACTGTAAATCTAAGCTGCAAACTCTACTACTGTCCCTATGAGCAGATAATATGTTGCAGTGTAGTCTGTGGTTCCCGAAATCATTCAGGGGCCATGCAGCAGGTAAAATATTACTATTTGTGCTAAAATAGGGTTCAGAAATTGTAATAATTGTAATTTAATTCTAATACCTACAACCTACAATACAGCAAATATTTAGTAATGAACAAAATCCAAGCAATCTCTGCACTCATGTGCCAAAAGTGTTGCAAAACAGACACCAACCTTCTTTTTCTTTCCACAAAGCTGTGAATTTTTTATTGTATGATGTCAGAATTCACAGGTAAATCTTACTGCTCCAAAAATTCTAAATTACAGGCATTATAAGTGCATCCAACAAACCCTGTTACCCAGCGCTTCGACCATATGTGTGGTCTTACTAAGGGTTCATTATTGGATGGGGCTAGCAACCCCACACTCTGCACCTTGGTTATCTGTGCACACGTCTGAGGAGTGGTCTGGACTACATCAAATATTTAGGACAGCCATCAAATCGACTGACAGGAACATCACTGGTGATGGCTCTGTTCTGTAGAAACTAAAGATCTGCAATTCAAATAATGGAAGGCTCAAGACCAGTGTGACAGGGCTATGTTAGGCCCTGTTCCATGTGTGTTGTGTAGAAGGAAAACCAGAAGCGAGGATTCTATTACTATCTCTCTCTATCTTTTCTAACTCTCTGTTAGACTGTACAGTCAATACCGCTGCTGTACTAATTCCTAATTTCTAACTTGCTGGGTTTCCTGATACATAAAATAAAGATAGTGAAATGATGGCTGAGACTGACATCTGTGATAGAGTGTAACTTTAGACTGATGTAATCTGTCACAATGTTCTAGCCATCTACAAGATGCATCACAGTGTTAGGCCTAGCAGCAAACAGTTGCTAGACGGGTCACAGTCCTACACCTGTCAACCAGCAGCTACAAGAGCCTGTCTTGCTGAGATGTGTGAGGAGATGGAAAGGGATTTTCAGCAGAGCCAGGACAGGCTGCTTTATTTTCTGCTGGAGAGATTGATTTGGAGAGACTAGATGAGAGATGCTGATGTTTTCCAATTAGTTAATACGAACATACATACAAACATACAAAGAAGCCAGCAGAAGAAGGCCATTTAGTCTATCTTGTCTGCTTGTATTGCAGGGTACACAGCTTGAGCTACTGTCCCTGCCCTCCCTCCCTACACCTCCTATCCTCTCTACCCATGATCCTTACCTTTCCCACTTGTGTTTTTTCTACAACTTCTCATGGACTGCCCATGCTTCCTGACCTAAGCCTCCAATATATTTGGTGATAGAGATATTTGGTGATAGAGGTATCTGGTTTAGTTACAACTGGTGTCATTCTGTGTCGGAAGCCACACCACATAGATAAGCCTCTCCATAACTGGCACTGTGAGAGAGTAACACTGAAAACACATTTCAAGTTCTGGGGCATCATGCACCTTGTGGAGGTGATATACAACACTGACTAGGCAGTTCAAATTCATGTAGTTAAAATTACTTTTTAGAGTCAAACCTAATTTAACAACTAAAGCAAGAGTAGACATTGCCTATAGTGCCTTCTTGTCAAAATTAGATTATGGATCTCTGGTCTATTACAACACACCTTGGAATGTAATTTCAAAATGAAATACAGTATACAAGAATGTAATGTGCAGGTTTGCTTTCAAAGAATCATTTCGGCCACCATTATTTGTTGTCTGTGAGGCTTGGTTGACACCCCCAAGCTAAATGACCATTTAATGTGCAGTAGGTTACCTCATCAATGACCTAATCATAAATCAAGCTCCTATTTACTTGCCTTGTCTTGTACAACCTATCCATGCTCTGCAAAGTCTGATGGCTGGCAGCAAGTCCTTGCTTAAGAAGCCAGGAACTGCTGATAAGATGAGATAAAGGTCATTCAGCTACTTTGCCCTATATTCTGGAACACCCTGCCTGAAAACCCCTTAAACTGATGTACATTTCAAACCTGTATTTTAGGACTGCATGTTGCTCTCTCCCACATGCCTGTGTAACAGCTAGCAAAGGTACAACAAATGTTTTAACTGTTTCTTTTGCTTAATGGATGCAGTAGTCAGTGTGCAGCATGTATTCAATCAGGTATAGCTGTTTAAGATAGAGTGTTCTCTCATGTACCCAGCTCATGCCTGAAAACAGGCAATACATGTCTAATGTACTGTCCAGGTTAACATGAAAAAACAAACAAATTAGTCAGCGAGCATGGTGGAAATCAGCCATCTCAACTGAGACAGGAGATAGCTCTTATGAGAGCCTTTTGCAGTTGAACTAGTTTAGTTGGAAATTAAAACATTTTGAAGGTAGGAGTATGGGGAATAGTTAGAAGTACTAGAACTAGACCATAATGTAGGGGCAGTCTTTCAACCTGCTGTCTGTTTTAAAACTGAACTCTTTTTCTTTGATTTGAACTGCAGACTTTAGTACTACACTATACATGTGTGATACCAACAACATTGTGAATGAAAGCTCAGTACTCCAGTTTGATGAAACTAACCTTAAACATATCAATTAGGACAATAATAAAAACAAGATATAATGACATTTTAAGGTTAGCTACAGTATGAAGAAATTACTTAGCTTGCCATTTTCATCTCAACTGGTGGTGTGTGTGTGTGTGTTTGTGTGTAGATATATGTATATGTATGTGTGTGTGTGCGCACGTGTGTGCGTGCGTGCGTGTGTGTGCGTGTTTATTTATTTATTGAAAAGTTTCACTAGTAAGGCATACTTAGCAATTAGGATTACTCATCTCCTGGTGTGTCCTAGGAGAGGAGAAACAGAGGGGTAGTACAAGTACAAACCAGTGCTGGCTACATATATACAATTCAGGTTTTAAACAGTACAGCAGTACAAAAAAGAAAGTTGGTTGATACACAAGAGCAATATCAGTGCTGGGCACATGGTTACAATACATGATATATATGATACAACATTAAACATTTACTAAATGGGTAAATGGTAGGGTAATACACAGATTATAGAAGCAGCAGGGGACCAAACGAGTTCCACAGATGATCATGTCTTAAGTGCATTTAAGTGCTGACAAGGGGCAGAATGTAAAGCGAATGGCTTGGAGAAGCTTTGGTAGTGTAGATGGAGAATGAAGAAGCTAGCTGGGGCAGTTGCAGGTAAGGAAGAAGAAATTTAGTTGGCAGAAGATAAGGACAAAGGGGACAAGGAGTGACAAATTTGAAGAGGTAGTGAATTCCAGAGTTTAGGGAACCGGTATGAAAAAGAAGATTGGCCTACTGTTGTAAAGCGTCGAGGGACAGGCAAGGTGCAGGGGTCATTTGATCTGAGAGAGTAAAGTGGGAGCAATGGAGAGGGAAGGAAGGAGGAGAAGTAAGAGGGTAGTGTACAAAATCAAAATTCAGTGATAGTTTTAGTGCAATGGGAGAGTCATCTGCTATCCAGAGATTGGAAGGTCAGAGAGTGGTAGAGGTCACAGTGGTTGGTGAGAGGGGTGAGTCCAAAGCGAAGTGACAGAAGGAGTTGAAAAGGGTATCCAATTTGGCTAAGTATGACTTGGGAGCAGCACTGCAGACTTCGTCACAATAGTCAAAAATAGGCAATATCATTTTCTGGATGAGTTCATGTCAAGCCGTAAGAGGCAAGCTGCTACGGTTCTTGTAGAGGGCACAGAGTTTGGGACACAGTTTTTTCAGGATGGTGCCCACGTGTCCAGAGAAACTGAGGTGTTGGTCGAGCCAAACCCCAAGGTATCTGAATGAGGATGTGTCCTCATTGGTAGACCTGTCTAGGGTGTGGAAGGAGGGCAGGGGGCTTATCCTGGAGGGTCTCTGCCTAGTGCTAAAGGTCATGGAGACTGTCTTTTTGGAATTTAGGAAAAGTCAATGGGAGTGAAGCCAGTGTTGAACCTTGTTGAAGTCAAGTTGTAGTCTGGTTGCTACATCGGAAGAGGAGTGGCTAGAAGTGAAGAGGACAGTGTCATCAGCATATATATGTATCGAGGAAGATGAACAGACTGTCAGGAGGTGGTTTAACTCAATTATACCTAGGGAGCCATTTTGTATCAAGGTTAAGCAATAAGGGTGTGTCAAAAAAAGTTTGATGGGGGAATTGATGTGAACACCCGACTTTCGCTTCCTCTAAATCTTGGAAATCCATTTCTGAACTTTCGTGGAATTTCCACCTCCCCTTGTATTACATGGGAATTGTTTTTAATGTGTTTAACCACAGCATAACTGTCATTGCCATGTTGAATTGCTCTAATATGTTCCCCTACTCATATTCTAAACTGTTGGGTTGTCTTGCCCATATAATAATGACCACAACTGCATTTTAACAAGTAAATTATTGTCTCAGTACTACACATAATAAAGTGGTCTATATCAATGTGAGACCCTGTACTGGGATTAACAAATTATTTGCACTGCACTATTGCACTATATGGGTGCAGTGGTGGATAAGGAGGAGGGAAGGGTGGCCTTGCAGGAGGACCTGGAGGCTCTGGAAAGGTGGTCAGAAAAATGAAAACTAAAATTCAATGCGGGGAAGTGCAAGGTTCTGCACCTGGGAGTCAGAATTCCAGGCCAGGGGTATACCCTGGGAGGAGACATGAGTCAAGTTACGGAGGGTGAGAGGGACCTGGTGGTAGTAGTAGATGTCAAAATGAACAACTCAGAGACCTGTTGGAGGGCAGCGGCAAGGGCAAATAGGATGCTGGGATGCATCACCAGGGGGATTACCTCCAGAAAGGCGGAAGTGATCCTTCCGCTGTACAACTGCTTGGTTAGGCCACACCTCGACTATTGTGTACAATTTTGGAGACCACATTTAAAGAGGGACATAACAGTCCTAGAGAGGGTCCAAAGGAGGGCAACCAGAATGATCTGGGGCCTGAGGGAGAGGACCTATGAGGAGAGGCTCAAGGAGCTCGACATGTACACCCTGGAGGAGAGGAGGAGCAGGGGGGGACATGATAGAGGTCTTTAAGTACATGAAAGGGATCAATAAAAGAGGCCCAGTCAGGGTGCTTCAAAGGGAAGAGGGTGGAGCAACAAGAGGTCACTGGTGTAAGCTGGAAGAGGGCAGGCTCAGAGGGGAGAGGAGGAGATGTTATTTCACTGAAAGGGTGGTGGAGCCATGGAATGTACTGCCCAGAGAGCTGGTAGAGGTAGAGACTGTGGACAAATTTAAGAGGGGATGGGACAGGTACAGGGGGAGGGTAAATCTGACCAGGCCCAATACAGGTGGAACATCTATGACTGGGGATGACATAAGCCAAGGGGGAGGGGGGACACCCAAAATTGGCCCTCAGTGCGGGTGCTGAAAATCAAGCAGACTCGAGAGGC
Source organism: Neoceratodus forsteri (assembly GCA_016271365.2). Classification (NCBI taxonomy): domain Eukaryota; kingdom Metazoa; phylum Chordata; order Ceratodontiformes; family Ceratodontidae; genus Neoceratodus; species Neoceratodus forsteri. Next base: position 1,166,369,513 of record CM028129.1, on the reverse strand, counting down.
CATTAGGCCTGCTCTGCTGACATTTTAGTATGTTAGTAGTATATATCTACACTACATACATTTGCTGCATTTGAACTTCCCGGGGAGGGGGGCAATCACATACTATTTTCTGATTGTCTCACAGGTAACATGCTTGGAGAAACCTGATCTTTAATATTTCTTGGTCTTCTAAAAACAACAGCAGGACCAGCATCCACTATTTTGTCCGGCTTCTGTCCCAACTTTAAGATGCCCCAATTTTTATGAATGATATCTCTAATCTCATTGGACTGCATCAAAAATGTAGTTACAAATGGGCACTGTTTACCATTGCTTTACAACTTATTCTTAGGAGCCAATGTGTGTGCCCAATCCAAGCTGGAAAAAGACATCAGTGCATCAGCTATGGATCTCCCTTAGCTCTTTCAGTAACCCTATCCTGATCTCCTGCTGACCGCTGCATACAGTAACTAAGTTACTGCTAAAAAAAAATAATTCCTGGTAGTCTAGTGCTCTTCCCCCCATTTCCCCAATCCCTGAATTAAAATTAGTATCCCTGGTGGTCTAGCGTACCCCAGGTCCCAACCCCTTGAGACAAAGTGCCCCCTATCTCAAACCTGAGAGTGGGCCACCAGCACAGCCCTCCTCGCTCCTCCATGGCGGCAGCCCACTGGGCTATTAATGAATGAGCGCTGCTTGTACAAGTATGCGCCATTCATTAATAGCTCAGTGGGCTGCCGCCATTGAGGAGAGAGGAGGGCTGTGCCGGTGGCCTGCTCTAGGGTTTGGAAAGGGGGTGGGACTTAGCCTCCAGGGGTGGAGAGTATACTAGACCACCAGGGATACTGATTTTAATTCAGAGATTGGGGAAATGGAGGGATGGTCACTAGACCACCAGGGAGAAATGTTTTAAATAGTAATTTTAATTTACTGTATTCAGCGGTCAGCGGGGGTTCAGGATGGGGTTACTGAAAGGACCAAGGGCATGTTGTCCTGGACTGGCCAGGTGGGTGATCAGGTTGTGGAAGGGACTGCTTGCCACCAGGGATTACTTGGGCACTGGAAGCTGTGTTTATTTTTTAAATGGGGCAGGTGATCGGGTGGTGGGAGGGACCGCTAGCCACCAGGGCTTACTTGGGTACTGGCAGCTGTTTTTTTAAATGGGGCAGGTGATTGGGTGGCGGGAGTAACCACTAGCCACCATGGATTTAAAATGTTAAATTCTGGCAAGGCTTGAAGGAGGGGGGCAGCTCTGGACACCAGACAGAATTTTTTTCCCTTTTTCTGCCTCCAGTTGAGTGGAAATGGGTGAAATTTCACCTAAAAACCTTAGGAAGTTTCCCTTCTGTGGCAGGCAGAAACTTGGAAACTTCCATGGAAGTTACAAAATTTCATGGAAGCTCAGCTGTTGTGGAAAAAACTACTTTTGCCCACCCCATTAAGCAATGGAAAACTTTTGTGTTCATGGCTACCAAGCGGGGGGTGACCAGATACTGGGATGGGTGAAATACTGCAATGGGAAGTAGCGGGTATACATGTGTGCATACGCCCCAGGGGGGAGAAGCAGGGAAGGGATGATATGTGGGAGGGCAGCTGCTGAGTTGGTCCACTAGCATGGTGGGGAGGGTGGTCAGCTAGGAGGTGCAGGGTACAGGGTTCAGGACCAGTGTGGTGTGGGGTTTTTTTGCCAGCAGGTGGCTTTATATTTTTTAAGTTTTTCACCCACCTGACATGCAACCCCCCTGGAGTTAAGAATCCATAAGTGGGGGGGAGTGCAGCCCCCCCATATTAAGAATGAGATCCATAGGTCTCAGGTGCCGATTTTGTTTTGCACTGCGAGTGTGCATCACCGAAATTGATTTTCAGTGATGTACACTTGCCATAATGGTAATCACCTTTCTGCGATCACCACTATGACATGTAACTGGGGATGGAGATGGTAGAATCAGGGATTTTGTTGTTGAGCCATGTTTCGGTTAGGATGAGGAGGTCATGTTTGAGAGAAATGACTAGTGGCTGGAGCAGATCAAGTTTTGGGAGGAGGTTCCATATGTTAAGGTGGATAACCCTAAGGCCACGAGGGAGGAGTGAGGTAGTCAATGTGGTAAAGGTAGGGCACGAGTACAAGGGCAGAGGACTAAGGGCATGGACAGGACCTGGGTTAGGGTTTATATTTCCAGTGGAGAGAAGTAGTAATGTAATGATGATGAAATGAAGTTTAGTATTTTTATACCAGAAGCGAGAGCCCAAGGCACGAGGGGAATGTGGGGGGAAAGGTGGGGGGTAGTCAAGTAATTATTTGCAGTAGGAGGACATATGAATATGGCAGATGCATGAGTGAGTGGGAAGGCTTGAAATTATAGTGATTCCATTTTAGTTGAGGGGAGGATGGAATCACTGCCATGAGAAACATGGGGCCGAGTAGGGAAGGGGGCAGTTGGTGGGAGGAGGGAGAATTGAATGGCAAGGAGGCAAAGTGGTGGGGGATGAGACGAGGTGAGGGAGTAGTATAAGATATAGGTACAAGGCAGTAAGCATTATTAAAGACATATACAGGTATAGAGTTGCTGTTTAAATAGAGTGGAGGCTCCGGAACAGTAAACTTAGGAAGGTGTATCTAGTGAGAGTAGGTTGCTCTATAGTGTATTGAGGACACCCTCTCATGATATTGGAGTATAATGAATTGATGGGAAAGTTGACACTTACACTAAATCTCAGGTAGAAGTCATGTGATGAAGAAGGCTATATAAGAAATATGCAGAATAGGGTGGCTGGAAGGGGAGTGGTTGGGGAACTGGCAAGAAGCACTCGTGGGGTCCTTAGTGGCTGGAGGTGAGGTGCAGGAGGCAGCTTTTTCAAGGTCATCCATGCTGATTGCAGCTACGGGCTGGTGTGTGTGTGTGTGTGTGTGTGTGTGTGTGTGTGTGTGTGTGTGTTTGTTTACACACATATATATATATATATATATATATATATATAAGTGATGGGTAAGTATGGTATACAAGGAAATAAACCCAACATGGGGGCTAACCAGATCATAAAGCCATGATCCTGAATGTTAGCCCCCCCCGATGGATTTATGTCTGAGTAGAGCACACTTACCCTTATTTTTTTTTATAATACATTTGGATGATTGTTATTTTAATCACAATGGCATATGCAGGGAAAGAGTATACAGGGAAAAATATGTTAACCAATTCTGTAGGAAATATATATATATAAATTACAAAAAAAAGGACCTGTGGAAAATGAAGTAAACAGAATATTGAGAGTTATTTCTAGGTCTGTGTCACAACATACTAACAAGGAAAAGACAACAGCATCTTAATAGCTACAGTTACACCATTGCATATACAATGCTAAGGTGCACTGGTGCAACTGACAAGTATTATCAACTACTAGCTGTGATACAGTGCTAATAAAAGGAACATCCAGTTGCACCTGTAAAAAAAGAATAGCAACAGGGCTACAAAGAATCTGCAGCTCTTTAGTATCTAATTGGGACAGACACGGTACTCTAAACATAAAGCAAATACTTCTCTGATACACATGGTCAGTATCCTCCAATGCCAGTGTTGTCATTTATTGAACCTGTAGACGTAAAGTGGAAAATGGGTTGTGGTACCTGTAAAATAAGACTAGCAATAGGGTCCCAAAGGATCTGCATCTATCTTGTAACTAAATGGGACATACAAGGTACTCTAAACATAAAACAATACTTATCTGATACATGTGGTCAGTATCCTCTAGCACCAGTGCTGACATCAAATGGACCTGTAGACATAAAGTGGAAAATGGGTTAATATAAGCAATAAAAATACCAATTGGCTTTGTAGGGTGGAAAAGGGTTGTAGTTTTATTTTAGGGGTTTAAAGTCAGTTGGTCAGTAGGGTAGATACAGGTACCATGGCAGTGACTCAGGTTGGTGAATGGACTGAGTCACTCATGGAGGTCAGCACTGGGGAATGTAGACAGGATTCAATGTCACTAGGCCAACTCCCCTCTTGGGGTAGTGAGGGGGGGAAGTTGATCTTTTCATTGACCACTACCAGGGCAGGAAGAACCCACCTCATTTCACACATTCTGCAACACTGAGAGGGTGGCAGACTGGTAAAGTGGCTAACAGTCAAGATAGGGTGAACGTCCATCTCCCACCTTTCCCCATCATGTGGAGTTCTGTGGGTGGGGTACCAAATGCACAAGGTACATTCCTGAGATGGAGGGTGAAGGGGCTGGGTGGCTGACAGCAGCAGGGGGCTGGTTCTTGGTGAGGGGCCAGCAGTGACGCCACCTCCATCCTGCCAAATACACTTTCTCCCATTTTTCTTGCCACCCTACTAGTCCAGATGCAGTGAATAAGCCCATCAGGCCTCAACATGCACATCAACTCCTTATGAGGAAAGGTTCCCTGGCCAGCAAAAGGTGCAGTGTGTGTGCACCAGAACACAACTCTATCCATCCCCTAGTTGGGGCTGCTGCCAAAAGCTGTAGCGCCTTCTCTCCATCCTCAACCTATTCAGCTGGCTCACAGAGCTTGCATCAGAACTCAGGTCAGTGGTGCAGGAAGGCAATGTGGTCCCCAGTATGCCAATGGATGTCCCTGGAAACAACATTACTTTATTCATTTTTCTTTTGTGATATTTTGATGCCCAAATATCAACATATTCTTTTTATGCCCCCCCTTAACATGATAGGTGTCATTTATAAAATGCTGGCTGAAATGTCATAATCTTGCAGCACAATTGTACAGCTACATTTGGGCCAGGAGTTGAAAAATGATAGCTTTCAGGTTCATGAGGTGATGTGAAAAAATAGCTATGTTGAAAATTCGGGTCAAAATATTGAAAATTATCAAAGTTATGAGCAAGCGTTGAAAAATGTCAATGTACTTCAATAACTTTGTTGTTTTTTTAAATATTTTGACCCCAATTTTTCAACATAGTCTTCTTATGACCCCACCTCATGAATCCAGTAGGTGAAAATGTTCAAATCTCTGCCAAAAAATCATTTTGCACCTCAGGTTTAGAAACACATTTTGGCCAGGATTTGAAAAACGACAACTGTCACATTCATGAGGTAGTGTGAAAACAATAGCTATGTTGAAAATTTGAGGTCAAAATATTGAAAATTATGTTCAATGTATGCTTGTAATTTTGTTATTTTCTTAATATTTTGACCCCAGATTTTCAACACAGCCTTCTTATGATTCCACCTCATGAACTCAGTGGGTGAAAATGTTCAAATCCCACAAGAAAAGTGATTTTATGCAGTGACCATGAAATCATCATTCAAGCTGGATTTGAATAATTCAATCACCTTGTTAATGAGGTGAAGTCCCAAAAAGACCATGATGAAAATTTGATCAAAATTATTCAAAAATGAAAAGTTATGAGCAACAGTTCAAAGCACATTGAAATACATTATTGCCACTTATCTATTTTCCTCAGTTTCTGGCCCAGTGTTGAAGAGTGAAGATGTGTCTCCAGTCCAGAGAAGATTACAGTGTTGGACCACCGCTTGGTAAGCATAGAGTAAGGGGAGTGTGGGGTGGTTGGTGCTGAGTCGGAGGGTCGAGGTGGGGGTAGGGATGGTAGCAGACAATGAGGGACCATTTTCTTTATTTAAGGGGATTTAAAAAAAAAGAAGACATTGTGGAATGGTTTTCTTGTTTTAGCTAATGTACTTCCAACACTGGGGATTGTGCACCCCAGTGTCAGAAGGATACTTGAGGGCATCAGGGATTGGGCACCTATGTGCCACAGACTGCTGGCAGTGTTGAGGGGGTTGATATACACTAACACTAGGGATTGGTCACCCTGGTGTTGGCAGATTAATCTTGCAGGAGTGGGGAGTTGAAAATAAAACAGAAGGGAGGAGAAGAACTCACCCTTGTGTCAGTATACACAAAAGAATACAGGCATTTAGCTGGCACTGAGGATTGGGTACTCTCGTGTCCAGGTCAAATCTATGTGGCCGCTCAAGTGGCTAATGGTGGATCTGCTCCTAAACAACAACAAATTCACACGCATAGCACATTCAGCAGGGATAGGGCTATGCACTGTCATGTAGCCCTGTCCCTGCCGAATGAAAACAGCATAATGGAATACACAGATGGAGAACTGGCCCTGCCACCTGTAAAATGAGAGCATTTCCATAGTACGATCACATGACTTCATGTGATCATAAAAATGCAGTTACCCTTAGAAAGCTGTTTTTTAACTGTGCATGCTCAGTAACAGAACCATTTTTTAAATGTATTTTAAAAACTATTTAAGTTTGGAAGATAAAAAGAATAAAAGTGAGTACTGTACTTAGGGCCAAACTCATTAAACCTGCAAATTTCAAGTTTGAAATCCTCCTATATTTTAACTGATGTAATTTGTGTGTGTGTGGGGGGGGCTGCACCTTTGCCCGCTGTGAACTGATTGTGACAACATTTTCAGGATCCCAAGCACCTGGCATCATCTCTGGGCACTCCAAATTTCAGGTAAATTGATTGAACAGGAGCAAAGCTATTAATGTGCAAAAATTGGGGTTTCATATTTTAACATTAACGTGCTTACTCAACCTTAATATACCAGCTACTACACCTGTATTTTTTATATATATATGTTAATGCAACATTTAGGGTTCAGGCTACAGTAAAAAAAATAGGGAAATGAAGTTTTGTGTTTCCAACCCTAAAACTCCAACCCCACCCATAAAACAAATCGGGGCAGTCTTCATTGGGGTTGTCAACCTAAAGCTCACCCCATTAGGTGTATATGTTTGATCAGTGTATGAATGGGGTGAGCTTTTAGGTTGACAACCCCAAGAAGATTGCATCCTGAACTGTTTTAGAGTATAGGGGTTTTAGGGCTGAAACCCTAAAACCTAATTTCTTACTTTTTTTACTGTAGCCTGGTCCCTAAATGTTGCATTAACAGTTTTTTTCAAAGAATTTCCTTACTTTTTGAGATAGTCTAACTCTATCCTATTTTGCACGTAGGACCTTCCATAGATGGATATATCAAAAGCTAGGTTTCAGTGCAGGAAAATGCAGAATTATGCATATGAGGCATGGAAATCTGAGAGTGAAGTATGCGATTAATTGGGAGGAAACAGCAGTTGTGGAACAAGACAGGGACTTGGGTGTCATCATCTCATCTGCCCTGTAGGTGGCAAATCAGTGCCAGTCTGTGATGGGAAGGGCAAGCAGAATGCTGGGATGTATAAGTCATGGCATTGCTAGTAGAAGTAGATAAGTCATCATGCCCCTTTATATGGCCCTGATCAGACTTCATCTGGAGTTTTGTGTTCAGTTCTGGAGATGGCACCCGAAAAGGGATATTGGGAGGGTGGAGGTGGTAAGAAGGAGGGCTACTCAGATTCTTCACGGGATGCAAGGGAAGGCATTTGAGGAAAGGTTGTGGGAGCTGGATATGTACTCCCTGGAGAATAGGAGGGAAGGGGAGGATATGATTGAGATGTTCAAATATCTAAAAGATATTATCAAGATGCAAAGGGGGAGCCTATTTAAAATGAAAGGATTTTCAGCAACTAGGGGCCACAGTATGAAGCTGGAAGGTGGACTTTTTAAGGGTAATATGAGGAAGTACTTTTTCACGGAGAGGGTGGTGGATGCTTGGGATGACCTGCCAGTGGTAGAGACAGAAATGGTACTGGGTTTTAAGAACGCATGGGGCAGGTACATGGGAATACTGGGGGGAGGAGGAATGGGTCAGATCGGGGGGAGGGGGAACTCAGTAACAGAGGTTATACTGAGCAGACTAGGTGGACCATAAAGGTCCTCATCTGCCCACATTATGTATGTATGTATGTATGTATGTGTGTATGCTTATCAGGCCCTGCGCTTCCATTTGCAGTACAACAGCAACCAGATTGTCAGCATAGCCTTCTTATTAACCCACCTCATGTACCTGGTGCTGAAAATTCTCAAATCCCTGCCAAAACATGATTTCACACCACCACAATGTCATTCTATGCCACAGGTGTGAAAAGACAGTTTGGGCAGAATTTGAAAAGTGACAGCTGTCATATTCTGGAGGTGGTGTTAAAAAATGGCTATGTTGAATATTTGGGTTCAAAATATTAAAAATGACCAAAGTTATGAGTGAGCATAGCAAAATTTCAAAGGATTCACAGAGCTTTGCCACTTTTGCATATTCTGACACCAAATTTTCAACATACCCTTCTTATGACCTCAACTCATGAACAAGGGTGGTAAACATTTTCAAATCCTGCCCAAAAGGTAATGCCACCAAATAGGCTTTTGGATGAGATTTGCACAATTCCACTGTCATTGTTAATGATGAGGGGTCTCAAAAAGGCCATGTTGAAAATCTGGTGTAAAAATATGCAAAAATGGCAAAGTTATGCACCAAAGTTGAAAACCCCATTGAAATACATTGAACTGCACTTACCTTACTTTCTCATATAGCAGTCAGCATTTCCAGTAGCAAGATGTGTCTTCAATCAGCAAGTGGCTCTTCACCCTGGGGCCTTTTCATGTGAGTGAGGGTATGTGTAGGGTGTGGGGGGTGCAGGCTGGTGGATACTGAGTGGGAAGTCGGGGTGGGGAGGGTTGGATCGGTGGGGGACCTTTTTTTTACAGGTTTTACAAAAACAAAAGAGATTGAGGCATTGAGGGATCTTTTCCTTTTTTTCAGAGTGGATAACAATTTAAGGGTGGGGGTGCCAACAGACATAAGGGAAATAAAAAATCTCAATGGGGATGGAAATCAGAGGGTGGGGTGCCACTAGACACCAAGAAAAACTACAATAATGATAGAGATGATGATTGGAGGGTAGGGGTGCCACTAGATACCAGGGAAATACAAAATAATTACGGGTGCGGCAATCAGAGGGTGGGGGTGCCACTAGACACCTGGGATAAAGTACTGTAAATAATTATGGGGAATGCGACTTGAGAGTAGGAGTGCCACTAGACACCAGGAAAATATTAAACCATATCAGGATGGTGATCGGTGGGTTGGGTGTTTACACTAGACACCAGGGAAATATGAAATAATTCATGAAAATTTTCATGTGAATACAAGTACATATGAAAATTTTCAGACTACGTCCAAATGAAACAAGCTCTGGCAGAGCCACTATGACTGTGAATGCATTAACTAGATAAGGGTGTTTCATGGGATTAAACATAAACATTTATTTATTTTAAAAATATCAGATTTACAAACCTTTGAGTCAGAGACTCATTTACAAAGGCACCTCATCGAAACTAATACAAAGACATCACAGTTAACAAGTCAAAAAACAATGGCTCAGAAAGCAGACAGTTTTAACAATCATTCACTGGAGATACATGGGTAGCAGTAGATAAACAGATTACATAGTTTAGGCACACAGGCACCACATCAAGAAGACCAAAGCAGTTCAAACAATATATAAAAGCTAAAGCAAATAGACATCAGGAGTCAAAGAGAAGCCCAGAGTGTTCACATGAAGGCTGTTGCATACACTAACTGAATCAAAGTATAGTACATTGAGAAAGGGCATATTTAAGCAATAAGGCATGACAGGGTGTGTGTTATCATGTAATAACATCACTCATGGTGTGGGTTGAAGCATGAGGTGAAGCTGAGTATTTATTTGCACGTATTTATTTGATCCACTAGATCAGCAATATTTGCACAAGCTGTGCCCAGTGCAGATTTTACAGCACTGGTCCTGGTCTGGTGATCTGGGTTTTACCCATACCACACTGCACATGGCTTAGTGATATACTGAACAGATGGCTGCAGAGTCTAACCCATTGAAGGCTGAAGTTTCAGAAAACCATTATTCTACAAACATCAAGACTCACTCCCTCCCTCACCCCCCCAGTCACAATTAATCCTCTACCAAAGTCATGCTTAAATACTGGTGCCTCTACATCCACACCAATAAGCTTTTAATGCCAAATGCTTCTTCTGCTGCTGTGAGTTAAACTCTTTATTAAAAAAAACATTTTGTTGTGAAATTTTTGTTTTAGTATATCCATTGTCTGGAAAAATGAATTTGTAAAAGAAACCCAAATCCCCATTTATCAGTTCATTGAATCACAATGCAGCTTGTTATGAATTTTTCAGATTCTATGTGTAACCTACAGTAAGTCAAACAGAAATTAGACACAAATGCCTACCATTTGCAAGTGAAGCAAATGTGGTTATTATCATTCAGTTGCAAACACCTATAGTCACAGCCAGGATTCACATTGCTAGACTCTGGGTAAGTATGACAAATTTCCTAAATACTGGTACTTTATCCAGCTGTGTTCTGCTTGGTGTGTGTGTGTGTGTGTGTTTAAACATGTAACTTTCTATAGTATATTGTATAGCACTGTGAATCCTGGCTGCAGTGTTCTTTCTCTGCTGTGGCTAAGCAAGACACTGTAACAAGACACTGGCCTGCTATATGGGCTATTAGACATCAAACCAAAGGGTACTCTGTGAAGGCTAACTTGGACAAGATGCAATAAAACAAACTTGAATGACAGCCCCCAGACATCATAAAACACCCAGGGAAAATTAGAAAATCTCCTTTCACAGCCTAGGCAGAAACAAAACACTGGATTGAAGTAAGAACTCAAAACTGGTGGTAATACATATATTCCTGATTTTAACATGCAGTTTTCCTTTAAGAAGATTCAGTAGAATATAAACAGTAGCCAAGAACTGCCTACATGAGAATGAAGTTGGTATATTATTTGGAAAAAGTCAAGGCTGGGTCTCTTACTATGCAATGTCCTGCAAAGTAACACACTGACTGCTCTTAGGATGGTGGTGTCAAATGCTGTGAGGTGCCATGGGGAACTTGTTATGCAGAAAGTTCCAGGAAGTGTTTAACCCATTCTACTTCTAATAGCTTTCTATGATGTCTGTACTATCCATTTGTGCAAGTCAACTCCACTTCTCAAACTTAAAAAGAAAAATACACTTCATCACAGACTGTGTTTACCAAGTACTATGCCCATGATTAAAATAATTTGAACCCCATCCCGGGAAAAATGTGTCCTCACATGAACATGCATGATTTATCTGTAAAGACAATTAAAAAATGTATTTCTAAATGCATTACTAACATCAATGCTTTCAAGGTTTTGAAACTACTAAAAAGACAAACTATATATATATATATATATATATATATATATATATATAGAATATGGTAAACAAATACTGTTAATCCCAAAAGCTGAACTTTGTTTCTAGTATATAAATGTTTAAGAAATACCTGAAAGCTGTCTATTTTCCTTAGTTTTTAGACACTTCTTAGTCTTTCCTTTTGAGACACCAGGTGACTCTGATAATCATCTGTTCCAAGGGTTTTTAAGTCAGTTTGAAGGCATTTTAAGTATCTTCTGTTCTCCTAGTCCTTAACAAAATGCAGGGACTCCACAGACTTGATGTTCTTTAGTCCACACACCAAACTAGTGAGTCTTCTTTCAGCATGATAGATCCACCTTATGCCCCTCCCACATGAATAAAAAAAAAGGTGGGACGGACCTTTTGGAGCTTCTTGGGTGGAGGTGGGGTGGACCTTACTTCCCCCCAAAAAACAATGCTGCCTCCCACTACTCAGGTTCCAGTTCTTGTACCACCCATTTAAGAAAGAAAATAGTACCCTGCAACCATTGACTAACATGAAAGCATATTTATTTGAGGGCAGAAAACATTTCTTAGAGGAGGGTAAGACCTTCAGTCAGTTCCACAGACAGAAAACATGACATCACTCCTTTTGTACATGCAATACTCCTGTTTTGTCTGCCCACAGTCATAAAAAGCAGAAGCAAGTCACAAAAATGATTTAAAATCTACAATAAAAAACACATTTCTGGGTAATTTCTTCAACAGTTAAGTGCAGAATTCACCTAATGGAATCCCAATGACCAAGATCGATGTTTTGGTCTCTCTGCAGGATGTCATTTTTGTGGGTTTTGAAATAAAAAAAAACTAAAACAAGATGGTGGCAAATGAAAAAGGAGTTTTTCTCCTCATGAAAAAGGATTGGCCCCATGCAAAAAATTTTTTTTTTTTCATTTCATACAGCTAAGCTGAAGTGCTTGCTGGGTATGCAAAGAACCTGAAATTTTAAAATTTAATAACTTTGTAACACATTAATATGTTTTCACCAAAACAGCAAAAGGCACATATGTGTCACAGCCCCTTTCTACCCTGAACATTTCGCACCAAAATTCCAAACCATCTGGGCACTAGGGCTCTTAAAAAACAGCAAAAAAAAAAAAAGAAATTCACTTTTTGCACTATCCGGATCTTGTACTCTGCATATCCAACCAGAACAAAACTTGGCACATCCAGAGATCTTCCCATGCTACTGTGCATGCAAAATGTCATGCAAACTGTTGAATGGTTGTGAAGTTATTAAAGTGCAAGAACTGAGGTTTAACATTAAACCGCCCACTCAACCCTAAATATAGGGGCATGTTTGCACCCCTATAATAAATAGGTGTATATGTATACAGTATATATGTAGATAGATAGATAGATAGATAGATAGATAGATAGATAGATAGATAGATAGATAGATACTTGCAAAACACTTTGTTAATGCACTAGTTAGGACTAAAACAACAAAAGTAGGGAAATGTGGTGTTAGGGTTTCCAATCCTAACACCCCACCCCCACCCACTGGGCAGCAACAGGAAACCCCATTATGGTTTCACCTCTCCTGCATCTTCACTAATCAGGCATGGGGACTGCCTTGGGTTGTCCAGCCCTAAAACTCACCCCATTCAATCATGAGAGAAGCTGTGATGTCTAGAATATGAGAATGGGGTGAGTGTTAAGATTGACAACCAAGACTCCTCCATGCCTGATTAGCAATGATGCAGAAGAGGTGAAACTGTAATGGTTCTTCCCGTTGCTGCATGGTGGGTGGGGGTGGGGTGTTAGGGTGTGAAACTGTAATGGTTTTCTCTGTTGCTGCTTGGTGGGTGGGCATGGGGTGTTAGAGTTGGAAACCCTAATGCCATATTTCTCTACATTTGTCACTTTAACCCTAACTAGTGCATTAACAAAGTATTTTGCAAAACATTTCCTTACTTTTTCAGATAGTATAATTGTTTCCTTATGGGCACCTGTATGTTGCTGCAGGACAGCAACCAAACTGTCAGCATTGCCTTTTTATCACCCCGCCATATGAACCAAAGCATTATTCCACACCACTGGAATATCATTCAGCACCACAGGTGTGAAAACACAGTTTGGGCAGGACATGAAAAATGACAGCTGTCACTTTCATGAGGTGTTGTAAAAGAATTATGTTGAAAATTTGGCGTCAAAATATTTTCAATTGCCGAAGTTATGAGCGAGCATAGGAAAATGTCAATGGATGCACTTAACTTTGCCATTGTTATATATCTTGATCCAAAATTTTCAGCATAGTCTTCTTATGACCCCACCTCATGAACAAGGGTGGTGAAAATTTTCAAATTCCATCCAAAAGGTGATTCTGCCAAGCAGCCATGAAATTGTCTTTCAGACCAGGTGTATATAATTCCACTGACATTGTTCATGAAGTGGGATCCCAAAAAAGCCATGTTGAAAATTTGGGCTAAAAATACAGTATGCAAAAATGGCAAAGTTATGCTACAAAGTTGAAAACCCCACTGAAATACATTGAACCACGTTTACCTTGCTTTATCATATAGTAGTCGACGTTTTCAGTGGCAAGACATGTCTTCGATCAGAGACAGGATCTACACCCTGAGACCTATTCAGGTGAGTGAGAGTGTGTGGGAGGTAGTGTTGCAGTGAAATTTAATCTTGCTGGCGAAAGTCTGGTGAAATTGTGAATTTCACTGTGCAGAATGTTTCAAAATGCAGAATTTCACCTGCTAGTGGTGGAATTTCACCAAATTGTACTGCAACACTGTTTACAGAATGAGCCAGCTGCCCTGATGGACATGAAACCTGTGATTTTCCAGTTTACAGTTCACTGTATAAGACATAGGACTATACCGCATTCCAAATTAATGGAGTGTCATTTGATGTTATATACCTGGACTATTCAAAAGCGTTCGATTCAGTTTCCCATAATACATTGGTGAATGCTTTACAGGAGGTTGGTCTAAATAAAAGTCTGGTAAACTGGATAGAAGCCTGGTTAACAAGAAGAGAGCAAAGGGTAGGCATCCAGAGACATTAGTCCGAATGGGGATTGGTGGAAAGTGGAGCTCCTCAGGGATCAATTTTGGGGCCAGTCTCATTTAGAATATTTGTCTCAACAATGCAGGTACAGGAGGGGGCATGGTTGTGTAAATATGTGGATAATGCAAATATAGTAAACAATAACGAATCAATAAAAAATTTTCAGACACAACTTAAAAGGTTAGAAAATTGGGCAGCTGAATACAAACTTGCCTTTAACAACTTAAAGTGTAAGGTAATGCATTTAGGGAATAATAATCAAAAGGCTATGTATAAATTAAATGACATGATATTAGAAACAACAGATAGTGAAAAAGATCTGTGGGTATGGATGACAGATACTCTAAGCTTTGACAAACACAATAAAGAATGTGTTAGGAGGGCTAGTAGAATAATGGGTAACATACTCAGGAACATAGGAAGTAGAAGAGAGGAGGTTTTGGTCCACTCTACTGTTCCTTGGTTAGACTAGAGTATGGCTCTTTTTTAGGTACCCCACAAAACATAGAAAGTTCAGTTGCAGTAGACATAGTACAAAGGAGATTAACCAGAAAAGTCAGAAACATGAAGGGGCTGTCCTATAAGGATAGGTTAAAGAAATCAGGTATGTATTCAATGTCATACCATAAGATGAGAGGAGTCTTATGCTATGTTTACAAAAGAGTTAATGATGAAATCATTTGGGAAACATCTGGTCTCTCTAGAAAAGAAATGCCTAATAGGGGTACACATAGGCATCACTATCAACTGAAGGGAGAGTTGTATAAGACCTCAAGGAGAGGAACCTGTTTTAGCCAGAGGGTTGTGGGTTTATGGAATTCATTGCCTGAGTCGGTGGTAGGAGCTCCTAATATGGCATCCTTTAAATATCAACTGGACTCCTATATGGGAGAAAGGAAATTAGAATACATCCACTGTTAGCGGCAAGTCGCTTTATGGCTGATTCAGCAACAAAGACTTGAAAAAAGTACCTATGAATCTATGAACCTAAACTACTTATTATGGATGGTAATTCTTTTCTCTGAAGCCAAATATAATTGGAGTTTTAATACTGTAACATATTTTTATCTTCTGCTGCTTCTGCAGGGATAGCCAATATTGTAACCTATTATACAGTATAAGCTACCATCTGCTTCCTCCTTACTGAATGTCTTCCCCCCAGTTGCACCCAGCATCACTAGCAATCCAAACTTTTAAGGAGGCAGTATAGAACACTCGTTAGAGCACAGAGTTGTGAACCACTAAGATCCAGGTAGGAATCCCACATGTTCCACATCCTGTGTAAATCTATGCAAGTTACTTAACCTTCCAAACAATGCTTAAAGAGGAGCTGCCCAGACCTTAGCTAAACTGGCCCAGCTCACCTCAAAGAAGTTGCTCCCTCTCTGCTATAAAATAAACATGGGAGTCAATGGAGTTTGAGAAACTCTGGGCAGGCTGCAACCCAACTCTCCCGTGTCCCTCTAGTTGACTCTCCTTCAATTGCTAAATTGCAAGACTGTGGGTGGGAGCTAATACCCAAGGCCATGGGTGGCTAATTGCTGAGGTGGATGTCAGGCAGGGCAGGGTGCTGGCTGCTGGGTAGCCAAGGTTGCTATATGGCAGTGGTGGGACACAGATCAGTCTTTATACATACAACAGGTGTGACGATTTATTTAAATTTTGGTAGCTGAGTAGGCCTGCTGAGACGATGACGGTCCCTTTTTCAGGGATGACCCAGATTTAGTTACATGTACCTAGATGGAAGCAAAAAATAACTTAAATAATAACTTTGTACACATTGCTAGGAATAAATACAGTAGGATGGTGCCCCCTATCATCTGGCATGTAGCTTTTTCTTGCCATTGCACTTCTGTAGTTACTTGCCAGCTGGAATTTCTGTATTTGATTTAATACTGTCACAGAAATACAATCACCCACACAAATCAAAAAATTATCTCCATTGTTGTTGTAGCACACAAATGGGGTCCCCTTCGGGATGTTTGCTCTCTGCTCAGCATCTGCTGATGGACTGATGGAATGCCACACATGCTAGCCTGGAGACAAAACTGTGTGGGTCATGCCAGGTGGGCAGGTGGGTGACTGGGACTCAGGGAGGTTCCCTAACACTTGCAGTCATGCTTGCATGGCTGGGCCACCCACTTGCTGAGCTGTGACATCAAGCAGGCAGGATAGAGAGTGTGGTAGCAAGTTCAACACAGAGCCTCAGTCTGTAGCACACGTAACACACAGAACCACACATGGTGTGCTGCCCAAGGCAAGAACATACTGAGCACAGGGAGAACACATAACTGGAACTCAGAGAGACTGTCTGGCTCAGGATTAATGACACAGAGGCAGCACATCATCAGTATGCCCCAGCAGCTTTGTTGTGGTGGAACAGTACTACTGGAGGATGCAGACTGCTTTTGTTGTCCCTCGCTGTCACCTCAGTGCTGGCTGGGAGGCAGCCCGCCAAGGATGGGGAGGTGGGCACCACCACTGAGCAGGTCTTCAGCGCACTCTGCACCTCATGCTGCAAGTCACCTAGCTCACAACCTTCTTCAGGAACTTGCAGGTAAACTTTAGTGTCACTTACCAGATGCACTGACAGCACTCTGGAACAAAAGTGGTATATACCATAAATTCATTGATGATTTAATTCCATGTGGTGCATTTGTTTACCTATTCATGCAAGGAGGAGCTAATAATAACTCTTCTTACAATAATTCCTTTAACCTTGTAACATTGAAATGCATGATTTCAAGGGATAAATGTGCAATTTTGTGGGCAAAATTTGTGATTTCATTGTTGGAATTTTGCGTTTTGCATCCACAAAATATTTTGTGAAATGCGCAAATTTCACAAAATATTTTACGGAAAAAAATCTGCACATTTTGCACATATCTAGCAGGGGTGTGGGGGGTGCAGGGTGGTGGGTACTGAGTGGGAGGTCAGGGTGGGGGATCTGATTGCTGAGGGACCTTTTTTGTTTTACAGGTTGTAAAAAAAAGACATCAAGGGACTGTTTTCTTCATTACAGGCAGAATGGTGATCGGATGGGTGAGAGGGCCACTAGACACCAGGAAAAGACAAATGTTAATGGAGGACAGCAATCTGGGGGCACCACTGGACACAAGGGAAACAACCAATATGGGGACAGTGATTGGTGGATGGAGGGGTGCCACTAGACACCAGGGAAATAATAATCAGCAAGGGGATGTTGATCAGTGGGTGGGGTGGTGACACTAGATACCAGGGACAAAATATAGGAATTTTCCCCTCATGAAAAAGTATTGCACCAAACAAAAACAGATTCCTTTTTCTTTTCACACAGCTGGGAAGTGAGTCACAAAAAAGGATATAACATGTAAAAAAACACATTTGGGGGTCATTTTGTCAACACTGAAGTGCAGAATCCACCTAATAGGATCACAATGAGTGAGACAGATATATTAGTCTCACTCTAGGATATAATTTTTGTGACTTTTGAAATTTTTTGGTTTAGAACAAAATGAAAACAAAATGGCAGCAAATGAAAAAGGATTTTTTTTCCTAATGCAAAAAGACTGGCCCGATATGGTAAAGGAATTTTTTTTCATTTCAAACCTCTATCTTGAAGTGCTTACTGAGCATGCTCAGAACTAATTTTGCATAACTTTAAAATTAAATAACTTTGGAACAAATTTATATTTTTTCACCAAACAAGCAAACAGCACATCTGTGGGCCAGCCCCTTTCAACCCTGAACATTTCAGCACAAAATTCCAAACTGTTTGGGTGCTGAAGGTGTCACCAGAAAACCCAGCAAAACCAGTAAGGAAACATAACTGAAAATTCACTTTTTGCACTATCCAGAATTCGGAATCCACACATCCAACTGGAACAAAGCTTGGTACATTCACAGATCTACAACACGAGACCACACATGCAAAATGTCATGCAAATCTTGTGAATGGTAGTGATGTTCTCAAAGTGCAAAAATTGGGGTTAAACATTAAACAGCCTACTCAACCTTAACTATAGTGGTGCTATTGAGCCACAATAATTAATATTATGGGGTGTGGTAGTGCCCCTATAGTTAGGGTAGAGTAGGGAGTTTAATGCTAAACCCTTGAGTTTGCACCTTAGTAGCTTCACCCCAGTTCAACAGAATTGAATGCAATTTTGCATGTGTGATCTGGGGGTAAGGTCTCTTGATTTGACAATTTTAAGATTGTCACATGTCTGAATTCCAAGATTTGGATAGAGCAAATAGTGGAAAAATCAGGGTTTCTTGCTAATTTTTTTTTTTGCTCTCAATTACAGCCCAGATGGTTTGGAATTTTATTTTGAAATTTTCAGGGTCGTAGAGGCTTGCCCTAGAATGGTGCAATTTTTTTGTTTGGTGAAAAAAATATTAATCCATTCCTGAGTTATAAGGATTTGAACAGTAGGGTGTTTCATTTATATGTTTGGTACAAAAGAAGAATTGTCAGCTTATAATGGAAGAATCGTCTTTCTTGAGCTGAGATTCGTCCTTCATGAGTCAAAATTCTTCCTTTGTGCTGCCACCATTTTGTTTTTGATTTTTACAAAAAAAGTTAAAAACCCATAAAAATGTGTTAAAAAAACTTAACATAGCTAAATGGGATCTGTTTAGCTAGATTCTGATGTTAGTTTTCTGACAATATGCCTGAAAACATTTTCTGGGCACCCGAGCATCCTGGGTGCCTAGCTTACTGAGAGGAGCCATTCACCTGTGTTCTCAGTATGAGAACAGAGGGAGTTTTTGAAATCTGAAGCAGCAGCTAGAGTCCTGCTGCCAGCTTCAGTTGAAGCAGTGAGTTGGTGATCCCCTGCTCTCTCCGTCTCTGACTGTCTCTCTGTCTGTCTAATTTCCATCTACCTACCTATATGTCTGTCTGTATATCTATCTATCTATCTATCTATCTATCTATCTATCTATCTGTCTGTCTGTCTGTCTGTCTGTCTGTCTGTCTGTCTGTCTGTCTATGTCTGTCTGCCTATCTATCTATCTATCTATCTATCTATCTATCTACCTGTCTCTCCCTACCAATGTACTATAAACAAGCATTTGTCAATGCCAAATGTTGTCACACTGGCATTGGCAGTGGGAGTGGTGGAGATGCATAGTGCTGTGATTTTGTGAATGTGTCTCAAAAGGTGATTTTGCACTTCGAGCATGCCATTGTGCGCCACAGCTGCAGAAACACGTTTTGGGCAGGCTGTGAAAAATGGCAGCTGGACTGTTGATAAAGAGATGTGCACAAATGCCAGTGGTGAAAATGTGGCATGAAAATATTGCAGATTGACAAAGTTACAAGGGTAGTGGAAACTCATAATGCACTTGATCTTTACACGTCTTTGTATGGTTTCGCACCAAATTTTCAACATAGGCATTTTAGAATTTCTGCTCATGAATAGTGTCACCGTCATTTCCTCAAACTGTCCCAAAAACTGATCTCGCACAGCGACAGTGCAAAATTCTGTGCCAGACGCGCAAAAACACATTTCAGGCAGCTGCAGTGTTCATAAGGAGGTATGGAAAGATGGCAATAATGAACAGCTGGAGTGAAAGTATTACAAATTCACAAAGTCATGAGCATGCATGCAAACTGTGCAATGCACGCTCATAAAACACTCATTTTATTGACTTTCATTCCCAAATTTTCAACATAGACATTTTAGGGCATCTGCTAATGAACAGTGTCACTGTCATTTTCATCATGTGTCTCGAACACAGACTTTCCACAGCGACCATGCTGTTCTGCGCCAGAACTGCGAAAACAGATTTTGGTCAGGATGTGAAAAATGACAGCTATACTGTTCATTAGAAGGTGCAGAACAATGGCACTGTAGAAAATCTGGAGTTAGAATATTAGAAGTTTGTGAACGTACGAGTGTGCGTGCAAACGCAACGCACACTCGTAACACAGTAATTTTATGAAGTATTGTCACCAAATTTTCAACACAGGCATTTTAGGACCTCTGCTCATGAACAGTGTCACTGTCATTTTCGTAATGTGTCCCAAACACTGATTTTGCACAGCGAACTCAGTATTCTGCGCTGAAAGTGCGAAAACACATTTCAGCAAGGATATGAAGAATGACATCTATACAGTTCACAAGAAGGTGTAGTAAAATGCCAAATTTGAAAATCTGGCGTGAAACTATTATTGGCGACGCGCTTGGGTTACAAGCATGCTATGCAGTTGGTTATGCACTCATAAAACAGTCATTTTGCGGTGTATTGTCACCAAATTTTCAACACAGGCATTTTAGGACCTCTGCTCATGAACTGTGTCACTGTCATTTTTGTAATGTGTCCCAAACAGTGATTTCACACAGCGACCGTGCTATTCTGCGCTGGAAGTGCGAAAACACATTTTGGCAAGGATGTGAAAAATGACAGCTGTACGGTTCACAAGAAGGTGTGATAAAATTCCAATGTTGAGAATGTGGCATGAAACTATTTCAGATTCACTAACTTACAAGCCTGCGTTGCGCAGTTGCTACGCACGCTCGTAAAACAGTCATTTTATGAGTATTGTCACCAAATTTTCAACACAGGCATTTTAGGACCTCTGCTCATGAACAGTGTCACTGTCATTTTCATAATGTGTCCCAAACACTGATTTTGCACAGCGACCGCGCTATTCTGTGCCGGAAGTGAGAAAACACACTTCGAGCAGGATGTGAAAAATGACAGCTGTATGGTTCACAAGAAGGTATGGTAAAATGCCAATGTTGAGAATCTGGCATGAAAATAGTGTGAATGTAAAGCAATCTCGAAAGGCAATGCGAAAGGTTACGCACGACATCGTGAACAGTAATTTTTTTGATTTTTCCCACCAAACTTGCAACACAGGCTTTTTGAGAGCCCCTCTCATGAACAGTGGCACTGTCATTTAGTTACTCAGTCTCAAAAGGTGATTCCACGCAGTGACTGTATAATCACCTTTCGGGACCGAATAACGCCATGACAGTGCAAGAATTCATGAGAAGGTGTCCCAAAAGCCCCATGTTGAAAATGTGGGGCCAAAATTTGCAAAAATGCTCAAGATATGCATTTAAGTTGGAAAACCCCTATTCATTCCATTATACAGCTTACCGGCATTTCTTCACTTTGAGGTCAGCTTTGAAGAGTGCAGACGTGTTCCCGGTTCACAGAAGATTGTTGTGCCGGACTCCACAGGTAAGTATGGGGTGAGGGGGATGAGGGGAGGCAGGGTGTGCAGTGGGTGGGTGCAGGTGGGAGAAGAGGGGCATTGAGACTACAAGGGACCATTTTTGTTTTACAGGTTAAAAAACAAAAAAACATTGCGGGACAGTTTTTGTTTTGCAGGGCATTTGGCACACTGTGGTGGGCTCCCAGCGTGCCACCTAACTGTTTGGGGCGGCTGTGTGTAGCCAACTGGGGATTGGGCACCCTCGTTGACTATCAACAGTGGGGATTTATGCCGACAGGGATTGGGCACCCCCATCGACGCACAAAGAAGGGTGGGGGGTGCAGAGCCGAGGGGGATTGGGCACCCCCCTCAGCATTAAACAATTGGAGGGAGTGCTTTATGCCGACGGAGAGTGGGCTCCCCATTGGCACATTCTCAGGGGGCAGGGGCAGCCAACAGGGGGAATGGGCACCCCCAAAGTCGGCAGTTCTACGGCCAGTGCCCCACCATGTACATAATGGTGGTGAGCATGGCAAGAAAAGGACCACTGCATCTGATGAGCTTTGCTCAGATTGCAGCAGACCTTTTCTTAGATGTGCTTACCACATTATGTATGCATGGTGTGGTGCCGGCATGCAGGCTGATTGGGGAATGCGGGACGCACCCACTGGTGCATGCCCTGCATTCGCCCAACAGCGACTGCGCCTCTAAAGCTGCACTGTCCCACGATGTTGGCTGTGCAAGCGCGCCAACATAAAACGTAATGGGCACATCAGCTTAATTTTGCAGGTCTGTCTCTTTACATCTATTAGCTGAAAATTAAGTTCACACATTGATAGACCCGCTTATAGTCACCGAGTGACATCTAATCAGCTACAAGCCAGATACATTAGGATTGAGTGTCAACCTGATTAACAGTTAATCACCTGTGCACATTAATTAATGTCAGCCAGGTAGAGAGGCCAAGAATTGTAGCTCATTACAGCAGTTTAATCACCATCCCTGCTCCTGCTAGTGAGTTACACCTACTGTATCATTACTTAACTGTACCAGTAATCTGTGTGAGCTGTTAGCTTTGAAACTTACAGAACTCACTGACACTTTGTAGTTTAGCTGAGATATCCTTTGTTCAACGGCTACAAAGGAGCAAGGCCGCAAAGTGTGAGCTTTCAGTTTTAGAGGAGACAATGCCTGACTGCCTGAGTGACTGTGTTGCAGTCTCATGCAACACAGCAGATAGCATTGTGTGGGAGCTGCAAAATGCGATCTACCTTCCAAAACTATGGAGAACAGTGCACCATGTTGACACACTGGAGCTAAATTTTGAAATTTGAAAGTACTAACAGAACAGGATTATGAATGCTGTCAGGTTCTCCTGCATGAAGTACAAAAAGAGCATCAATGAAAGTACTGCATGGTTAAATACAGTACCTGATCCTACACATATGTCCCCCAAGCTACTCACGAAAACCAGGTGGGTGACCAACACTGCTGCTTGAAGACATGGAAAACAAGCTTCAAAAAAATTATTAAATACTTGTGCTTGAAGGGGTAGTGGTTAATGCCCACATGGTTAAAGTTGTAACTGTCTGTGTGGTCAAAGCCCACCACCCTAAACTGTTAGCTGAGGATGGTGGAAACCTTAACTTGACAAGGCAGTGGGCATGGCAGTTCTTGAATCACTTTGGTTTTGCTAAGTGAAAGGGAACTAAAGCTGAACACAAAATGCCACACAGCTTTGCAGATGTAATAAACAAATTCCTTTAGAGAAGCAGCCATGTCATATGGCATGAACTAATCTCTGCCAAGGTCATCCTAAACATCAATGAGATTGGGTTTAATCTAGTGCCATGCTCCCCAATGGACCATGGAGGAGGTGGGAGCTAAATAAGTTGAAATTATTGGTCTCAGTGACAAAAAAGCAGGTTTCCCTCGTCCTGGGTTGTACGCTTGCTGGGGATTATCTCCCACCTCACGTCATTCACCGGGGGAACTACATCCAGCCAACCTACATAAAACTATCCCTCAGACTGGTACATAACACAAATGGAAAATCACTGGACAAATCAAAACACTGTGCTGCAGTGCATTGACAATGTCCTGATTCCCTATATCAAGTCTGTACGTCCGAACAATTACCTTCCTAGTGAGCACCAATTACTTTTTGTCTTCAATTCATGCAGAACAGACTCAAAATATGTTGTGCTGAAAAAGCTTGATGACTCTGCTATCATTGCAGTTGTTTTTTTTCCAGCCTCATCCACTGATGTTTAGCAGTCCCTGAATGTGTCTATCGATAACATATTAAAAAATTACCCAGCTTCACTACCAGTACCTAGTATGCAGAGAGAATCACAGAGTAAATGAGTGCTGGTACACCCTCTGCTCAGGGGAATGTTGACTTTGGCATGAGCTTGATAAAAACTAAACAGACTGAGTGGTTGTTTATGGTGCTCCAACTGCTTAGAAAGCACCACAAGAACTGTATGCACAGGTTTGTTCAATCAAGGATCTTAGAAGTTCACAAAAAAAATGCCTCAATCAGTTACGGCACATACAGTATTGTATACTAATTTCAGTAATAATTCTGACTTACTAAAATGTGTTTTTCTTTTTTTTTTTGTTTCAGGACTCAGGAACAAGATTGACTTGCTGCAATACTGGTGAATGTTAACTATAAATCCATTCTGCCCTGCATGAGTGTGCAATACCACTGCCTTTATTTGAGATAAGACCAACTACCTGACAGTTTCTTGTGGTTTTAAACTATAATATCTTGGATTATTAAAACAACTAAAGGAATAAATACAGACCTGCAAATAAACTGATAGTTACATGACCAGAACATTTTTATAAGTTCACTACAAAAGCAGGTTTGATACTGCACTAATGTTAGATTGTTTTTTCCAACATTGCAAAACAGACTGGTGACACAGATAATTGATGTCAAACTTATGTGTGTGCATTAGTCTCACCTGCTAAAATAATGAATTTTTTTTACAGAATTATTTATCAGTTTTACAGTATCTGTCTGTCTGTCTGTCTGTCTGTCTGTCTATCTATCTATCTATCTATCTATCTATCTATCTCTCTTTGTATCTGTCTAAGTGGACTGGGAGATTCCATGTGATAACAGTGAAGAAATAACAGCACCATGCACATGGGAGAGTGCACAGTGCTGAAAACGCAAATGGTGATCATGCACTACGGCGATCCCAAAATAAGCGACCATACCAACACACTCTACCTTACATTTTATGAAGGGGAGGCTACATCCCCTGTACCCCCCCTTCTTAATATAATCAACTCTTGGGGGGCCCGACACAGGGATAAGGAGGCAACTCAGGAGGGGGCTATTCAGGGGGGAGTACAAATGGAGGACAACCAGGATGGCGGGGGAGCAGGAACATAACATCAAAAAATGTACAATATAAAATTAAAAAATACGACTCCCAACAAGTAAAACAAACAAAAACACCAGTGCTCCAACCCAGGTTCAAATCCAGGTCCTTCCACATCAGAGGCATACACTGCCTCCACAAGACCACACAGCCAGCTTGACACTGCTTCGCTAAAATACTTGCTATCCTGGTTCCTGAGAGGTCCTTCCTGCCATCGCTTTATCTTGCATTCACTGTCTTAGTCCTTCTATGCTCGCTATTCTGACAGTTGCTCTGATTACCCACTCGCTCTAGTTACAGACACTCAAATTGAGTTGCTCAAATTGAGTCACTTAATTTGAGTCATCCATATCACTAGATACTGGACTAGTGTACCCACCCCTGGTACCACTACTCTGTACACTCCTCCCCTCAAGGTCATCCTCCCCTTTATAATATACTACCCTGGTACTGCTGTTTCAACCACCCCCTCCAGGTGCACCCCAAAGAAAACAGGTGGCAGCACCAGGGTGCCCATCCCCAGTACCACCAAAGATCATCACAACACTGTGGTGCCCAATCCCCAGTGTCGCCATCCCTGTAAATAAGGAAAACTGTTCCTCCTTAACCTTTTTAACTGACAAAGTTCAAACAGTAAAAATGAAAACAGTCACTTAGTAAGACCCCCACCCACCCAACCTTGACCCACCAGTCAGCACCCACCACTCCATATCACCCCACACACCCTCACATACCTACAACTGTCCCATGGTATAGATCCACTCTATAATGGAAAAAATGTCTTGCTGCTGCAACCAGTGACTGTGATATGAAAAAAATAAGGTAAGTCTGGTTTAACATATTTTAATGGGGTTTGAACTTTTACTCATAGCTTTGTCATTTTTTAAATATTTATATGCTAAATTTTCAACATGGCCTTTTTGAAACCCCACCTCATAAACAAGGAAAGTGGGATTTTTCAAATCTGACTTGAAAGGTGATTTCACAGTCACTGCACTAAATCATCTTTCAGGCAGGATTTGAATATTTTCACCTACCAGGCTCATGAGGTGGGGTCATAAGAAGGCTATGTGGAAAATGTGGTGTACAAATATGTTAAAATGACCAGGTTATGAGTGAATATTGAACTATTTCAACATTTACCCATAACTATGCTAATTTTCAAAGGTTTTTCCACCAAACGTTCACCATGGCCTTTTTGTGACCCACCTCATGAACAAGGCAGGTGAATTCTTTGAAATATGATCTTGAAAAGTGATTTTGCAGTTGCTACATAAAATCACGTTTCAGGAGGGATTTAAAAATTTTCACCTACTGGCTTTGTGAGGTGGGGGATGTGTATTTTAATAAAAAAAAACTGGTGGATAGTGGTCCCTCCCCACACACGATCACCTGCCCATGTGCACACCACAAACAATCATAGTTTTATAGTTGTAGTAACCCCCTCATCCCTATCCCCCATATTTAGTAAAATATCCTTACAAGCACGCGCTCATTCATTGATAGCTCAGTGGGCTGCTAGCCATGGAGGAGAGTGGATGGCTGTGCCAGTGACCCACTCCTTTTCAGGATGGGGGAGTGGGGTGGGACCCCCCCTGCTGGGGTAGGTGGGGATGGAGGGCACTACATGACTAGGGCTACTATTACCATATTACCACTAGACCACCAGGGAGGAATTGGATTTTGGCAGGCACTGACTGAGGGAGTGAGTTAAAAAAATAAATTCTATTTATACAAATGGGGATCGAGGATAGGGAGGGAGCTGGGACTGGGGTTCATTACATTACTATTACACCACTAGGGAGGATATTTTACTAAATACAGGAGAAAGGGATTGGGCGGTTACTATAACTATAAAACTATGATTGTATGTAGTGTGCATACAGGTGGGTGATTGCATGGGGGGAGGGACCACTAGCCACCATTTGTATTGTTTTTTAAATGCATGTTGGATTATGATTTTATTTCAGTATTTGGAGCATCGATGCAGGGCAGGCAGAATTTTGGCAAAAGTTTGGAAATGAATTTCAGAAATGTTGCAGAAGCAAAAGTCTTACTTTTGCTTCAATTCCATCAGCAAAAGTTTTTTTGTGCACACCTCTAGACACTACCTCATAAACCAGGCAGGTGACATTTTTCAAATCCATCCTAAAAGGTGATTTTGCAGTCGCTGTGAGCAATAACGTTTGGACAGTACTTGAAATTTTTTACCTACTAGATTCATAAGGTAGGGTCATAGGATGAGTATGTCAAAAATGTGGTGTAAAAAGACAGTAAAATGACCAATTTATGAGTGAATGTTGAAATATTTCAAAGCTCACTTATAGCATTCCTATTTTTCAATATTTTGACTACAAACTTTTAACATTGCCATGTTTCCACACCACCTCATTAACATGACATGTTTTGCTTTTCAAATCCTGGATGAGATGTGTTTTTGCACTTGTGGGATGAAATGACATTTTGGCAGTATTCTATTAATACCACAAGTCATGTTTATAAGGGGGAGTCATAAAATGACTATGCTGAAAATTTGGGGTCAAAACAAAAAAAAAAGAATAACCATTAAGAAACATTGTGTGTACTACCAGCCTTTACCCCCTGGGTCATGCTTTGTGATCCTGTGCCAGTGACCTGAGTTCAGGGATGAGCTCTGTAACACAGCTGAATGGGACGAGGTTGGGGGGGCAGCACTACCATGTGACACCAACCCACAGTATGAAAAGGGTAGGTTCAGGGTTGCCCACATGGTCTCAAGAACCATATAGTGAAAATAACTCTAATTTTGGCATAGGATCCTGCACCTCTGCACCCTTGGATTCCAGAGGGCCCTGTGCTTCAGCTGAGAGAGGGGTTCAATCCCTGTGCATCTGTGTCTGCTGCCACATAGAAACACAGGACCCAGAGGGCCCATCACTTCCGCAGTCCACTAGATAGCCCCATGAATTCTTGATATCCCTTACAGCACTTTTGTAGGTGGACAGAGTCTTCTCGTGGCTGGTTCCTGTGTGTCTGCATCTGTTCATGCAGGTCCCTTTGGGACCTGTGTGAATGAGGATACAATTCCAGTTTCTCAAAAAGAAAGGAAATTCTTTACAAACAAAATGTGCTGTTGCACTAGTTAGGATTCGACTTAATGTCACAAAAGTAGTGAAATGTGACATTAGGGTTTTCAGCCCTAATTCCTTATCCCCACCATCCAAGCAGCAAAAGAAAAAAAAAAAAGGGTTTTGGGTCTCTGCAGACTTGGTGAATCAGTGGTGGGGTCGTTCTTGAGTTTGTCCACCCTAACCCCAACCCCCTTCCTTGAGAAAACAGGGTTAGTTGTGTTCTCTTTTCTATATGCAGGGCCCACAGAGCCCTGTGTGTAGAAAGCTACAAGAGATTCTGTTGGCAACATGTAGCAAGACATACTTCTCTACCCTTGAGGAGTGTATCGTTATGAGAACTGGCTTGGAGCTGTACCATGTAATTGGACAGAAGCCTATGAACTGGAGGAAGGGGTGAGCATTAAGGTTGATACCACAAGGAAAACATACCCACTGATTTGCCAAGTCTACAAAGACCCACAATGCTAATGTTTTTTTCCTTTTGCTTCTTAGGTGTGGGGTGAGGAGTTATGGTTGGAAATCCTGACACCACATTTTGGCATTAAGTTGAACCCTAACTTGTGAATTAACACACTTTTTTGCACAGAAGATGTATTATAGGAGCATGGTAGTACCCCATAGTTAAGGTAGAGTGCAGTGCTCAATGTTTAACCCTTAATGTTTCACCTTAATAACTTGTGGCAGCATTTGACAGAATAGCCCAAAGAATTGCATGCACAGTCAGGCTGGCATTGTTTCAAGATGTGAAAAGTTTTCTGACATCACCTTTTGAGGTTTCCAAGATCTGGATCCCCTTATTTTGTAAAAAGGCCACTTTTTTCCTATACTCAATACTTCTTTTTTTTTTTTGCTCTTATTGATGGTACATAATGTTTTCACAAAACTTTCAGGGTAGAAGGGGCTTGTGTGGAGGTAGTATATTTTGAAGGTTTCATGAAAAAATATTAAACGGTTCCAGAGTTATAAGGATATTTTTTCTCTGTTTGTTCAGTAGGGACTTTAGATAATCCACTGATACAAATGGAAAATTTTCAGTTAACATCATTTTCAGCTTGCATCACTAGACTGCTTATTTCCCTGTCCAGTAGGTAGGGAAATAAGCAGACTAAGTAGGCCAAGTGGTCCTTATCTGCCATCAAAGTCTATGTTTCTATGTTTCTATGAATCAAAAAGGGATCTCACAAACCAAAATATTTATTTTTGGTTCATGATGACTGCCATCTTGTTTTTTCCCCAATTGAAAAACCTGGAGAATACCTAAAAAATCATGTGTTTTTACAAGAAAAACACTTAATCCTAACTAAATGGGACCTGTTTAGCTAGATTCTGGCATCTGTTTTTTTTTTAATTATTGCTCTTCTGGGAACCCTAAAATCCAGTCTGCCCAGCTCAGTGAGAGGAGCCATTTATTTGCATTTTCCGTATGAGAACTGCAGGACTTTCTTGACATCTGTCTCTCTACATCACCTGATCTGCTTCCCATGTAGGGTTGAGAAAGCACAGTACATGCGAAATGTGTCAGGTGATGTAGAGAGGGGTGGGGTTCCAGCGGAGAGAGCTATCTGAATAACTTGAATTACCTGAATTGTTTTTCTTACAGAGAATGTTTATTAGCAATCACACATGAGTGCAGTGTGCATATTTATGGAACGTTTACAAACAGAGGTGAGAAAGAAGTAAGTGCCTCAAGTCCCAGCAGGACTCACTTCTGTTTGTGAATGTTTGTTAGAGTTCGGCTGTTATCTGGACTTATACTGGACTTGTATTGCATGTGAGTTTTTATCAAAGCTTAAAGCACTGTGTGGCACCTTTAAGAAATGTTTACACTGCTTTGGAATATAAAACTACTGTAAAGTTCAGTGTATCATTGTGGAGCATTTGGAAGTTATCATGGACTTCAGCCTCTACAGGTGTAGGTCTCACATGTCTGCATATGTTCTTTGAAAACAGATGCATGGAAAGGAACAACAATAAAACTGGAAATGGGAGTAGTTATTCAAATGGATTATAGTAGGAGGTTGTATGATGGTTGTATGATGTGATATGCATTATTACCATGTTCTTTTCTCTGTGCGTGGCCCCATTCCCCTCCTGTTTCTCCTACCAGATCTATATTTATCATTTAAGAGTACTGCAGGCAATATTTTGGTTCATGTTCAGCCCTCAGTTCTCATTGATTCTGCTACTAACTCCTGAGCCTAATCTGCTGATTGAGCTTGCAACCATTCTGCTCCCACACATGCAGTATAGGTGCTCTTCTTTTCCTGTATTCCTGGTATACTATTTGTGTGTACCCATTCAGTCAATAACTTTTCATAATGTTTATTCTATAGACCATCAGTTTCTTTGCGCATACAATATAGAGGATTGTGTATGCGCAAGCTTATACAACAAGGCAGTTGCGATCGAGAGGTTTCCGTGGTAAGCAGAGACCTCGAGGCGTAACTTGAAGAGTCCGTTACCAGGAAACCTCAAGATCGCACAACTGTCTTGTTTGTGTATGCTTGTCATACACAATCTTTTATAGTGTATGGGCAACTCATCACGCAGTACACGGGACAAGTTTTGTAAAAAAAGGCGGCTTACTTCAGTTTCTGCCTTACGCCGCTTCCGCGTTGCCGTGCACCACTCAATTGCGCATGCGCGTGTAGCTCGATCTTGTTGTGCTGCACGTGACGTACCGTGCAGCACAACAAGATCGTGACGTACCGAGTGCAGGAAAACAACGCTGTTCCAGGCATGGATTTCCATGCGGAACAGCGTTCTACCATACACTATATGTAAAAGCATATTTGAATCTGATTATGTTCCTATTTAATTTGCGTACTGTACTTCTCATCTTTCATTTTCAATCTAGGCAATGAAGGCTGGGCAGCTTAGGAGTTTTAGAAAGGCTGGTTCCTGAATTCCTGAAGAAGATTTATTAGGAATCTTGGACCTTATGATCTAATATATATATATATATATATATATATATATATATATATGTATGTATATATTATGGTAGCACGGTAGTGACTACCATAGTTAGGGTTGAGGATCCATTTACATGTTAAACCCAAAATGTTGCACCTTAATAACTTTGCAACTGTTTGATGGATTTGCCTGAAATATGGAATACACGATCAAAACCCATATACCTTGGGATCTGACAAGTTTCTTACCGGTCGGATATACGGCTGCGGAGTTATTAAGCATGATCTGCGTGTGTATTTACGCTTTTTTTGGAATTCTGTGGTCGCGCCTACAGGTCGCACGGTTTGTGTGACCAGTTCAAAATCTTCAGGGAACATGTGGCCAGTGTCCACAATGTGTCTTTTGAAGATTTCATGAAAGAATATTAAACGGTTCAAAAGTTACTCAAAAAACAAGTTCCCATTATAAGTCAAAGGGAAAAGTTAACAAAAAGTTTGACAGTGTCTCAAATGCAGTTTTTACTTTCACAAATGGCCCTTTTATTGTCGCAAATCTGCCATTTTGTTTTCAGTTAGCGATCAGAAAAATGCTTGGCATTTAAAATTGGGACCCTCTAGCAACCTAATTATTTTTGTATTCACCTAGTCGGACCCTGAGGATGCTTGCCATGTCTTTATTTTGGGGTAAAACACCCCAGAAATATGTTTTTCAAATTTCTGGAAAAAGTGCTTTCGCAAAGTACTTTCATGCTCATGACACTGTCGAATTAATTTGCCAAAGCTTTCGCAAATTGCGACAGTACTTTTCTAGGCTGTGGGAAAATGACAGCAATTCTTTGCCACCCCGCTGCAAAAGAACAGTTTGGTCTTTTGGGCTGAAATTTGGAGGGAACACAGCCGACATCTCACAGATGTGCCTTTCCATATTTTGTTGAAAAAATATTACACAGTGCCAAAGTTACAGCACTCCAAAGTTGACACTTTTTCCCATAGGATAACATTACGGCGAGCGACGCATTACAGGAATCTTTGGCACCCTGCTACAAAATAACGGTTTGGTCTTTTTTTCCTGAAATTTGGAGAGAAAACAGACAACATCCCACAGATGTGCTTTTTAGTGTTTTGGTGAAAAAATATTACAGGGAGCCAAAGTTATGGCACTCTGAACTTCTCTTTTTTCCCACTGGATAACATTACGGCATTCGCCGCGCCTTTCAGGTCCTGTATCTCGGAAACGGTATGAGATTGGGGGCTAAGTACAAAACTAGCCAGGAAAGTCATAAATCATATGACTTTCACATTTATTTCTATGTCATACGGTTCCTGAGATATAAGCAATTTAGTATTCCAACTCCTCATTTTCTGCTCCGAGAAACATTACTATGCATACATTCTTTGTACTCACTGTCTTTCTCTATGCATCTTTTAGGGAAAAACAGCCTGTGTGCTTACATTACTGTTACCATTACTGTTTCCGCTTCGGTTCTGTACCCGTTTCACTTACCATTCACATCTACGCCACCATGTGCATTACCCTTTGCGTTTTCATTTGCGCTTGCTTTTCTGTTGCTTTTAACATTTCTGTCTACAGGTACTGTTTCTCTTTCTGTTTTGCTTTGCGTCATGATGCGCATTACCATTTGCATTTGTGGGCACCATGTTACTATGTAACAACGCATCATGTGGTGGACCGTTCCCGTCTACGCCACCATGTGCGTTACCCTTTCTGTTCTCATTTGCGCTTGCGTTACCATGTGCGCCACTGTTGGCGCTTCTGTTTGTGTTGCTGTTCCTGTTACTATGTCACAACACATCACATGGCAGAAGGGCCCCATGCTCCCGCCACCACATTATATTCACTATTTCTCAATATCATTCTCAAAAGAAGGAAATTAGAGGCAAAAACTCTGTTTAATGCATTAGTTAGGGTTTTTCACAGCGACAAAAGCAAGGAAATTCGGTGTTAGGGTTGAACCCCCTTGGACCCCTCAGCCCACCCCTAACTGGCATTGGGGTGCATTGGGGTCATTGGTCCTAACTCTCACCCCATTCTCCTACACCTCTGCTTCTTCACACATCTGATGGGGTGAGAGTTAGGCCTACAACCCAATGTGCAACCCAATGCCGGTTGGGGGTGGGCTGGAGGGTCCAAGGGGGGGTTTCAACCCTAACACCTAATTTCCTCACTTTTGTTGCTGTGGAACAACCCTAACTAATGCATTAAATGGAGTTTTTTGCCTCTAATATATATATATATATATCTATATATATATATATATAGATATATATATATATAGATAGATAGATATATAGACATATATATATCTATCTATATACTGCATATATATCTATATTAAATGCACGCTGAAAATAGAAAATAGAGTTAAAAATATTTTTATTTTTAACTCTATTTTCAGCGTGCATTTAATATAACCATTTTGTTTTGCTTTTAGACCACATGCTGACGCAGCGCCTTGTCTTTGTTTTTTTACAATATATATCTATATATATATATACATATAGATATATCTATCTATCTCTCTCTATATATATATATATATATGTATATATATAGGGGATATGACATGGTCTGAGTGAAGATATCATATTTATCTTCACGAGAGGCCAATGATATCATGATATCTCACGAGTGGCGAAGCCAGCAGTGAGATATCTTGATGTCATTGGCCTCAGTGGAAGATAAATATGATATCTTCACCAGGCCATGTCATATTTCTGTTTATACAAACATATGTTTGGGCTGAATTATAATGGAACCCTTCCCTGAACACAAATCAAAACACACCCACAACCCACAACACAAGGGATAACATGTCAAAAATAAAAACATATATATGGTAGATTCTGCCAGTTTCAAAATATAAATAATGTTATCTGGTTGATTATGCCATTATTTTTAGCTAAAAATGTAATATAAGCACTTATCTGGTTGATCCTGCCACTGTGATAGTCAGCCCAGCATATAACTTTCACTTTCCCCCTTCAAAGTAGCATGACCGAGTGGTATGAAGATCGACCCATTAGGACAGTACAGCAGTTATTAATAAAGAGGTCTGCACCCATTTAGGTAAAAAAACTCTGCAATTCTGTATTAGTTTTTGTGAAATTGCCGACTGCTATTCACAAGACAGAGAGAGTGCAAGTCGGCAGAGTCGCCAGAAGCGAGGAGGCCGCGGCGTTACGTTGCTATAGCAACAGCACTCGCGGCTCGCCTGCTATAACATGACTCGCACTCTCTATCTTGAATGAGTAAACATTCAAACTGGCACAGACCACGATAGTGAGAACCACCAGCAACTGCTGTACTACAGACGATCTTCCTCTTCTACTCATACTGAAGGGAAAATGGTTAAATATCAGTGACTATCAGATGGGGATCGCCCAGAAAATATGAATAACAGGTAAAAAGTAGCAGGATCAACCAACTAAAAGGTAAGGTGTGTGTGTGTGTGGTTTGGGGGGACGGGTTTAAACAGAAGGATGAGGCAATGGTGACAGACTTTCACTTTCAATTCAATGACGATAGGAGTGTGGAGATATCACTATGACGTATAGGAACATGGAGATATCAATGATATCTTCATGACCATAGTGATATCTCCATGACCTGTCTCAGATACTACTTTTATCCATGAATTTATTCCCAAACATATGTTGTATAAATATATATATATATATATATATATATATATATATCTACAATTGCTCCAAAATTGTATTAGTCATAATGGTGATAAAAAGAACACTGCTGCTTCAGTATCGATACACACTTACTAATTTCACATCAGCTATGAGATTTAGAGCTGACAGTTTTTGCTTCTATTTTTTAGAATAAATGTCTTAATGTTGTTCACTCGATATGTTTAAATATGTTTTTGGAAAGTAACAAATAATGAAACTTAAGAGCCACCAGCACAGGAAATTTATGGAGCAATATGTATAGAAGAAAGCTCATAGGAATAGTGAACAGATCAGATGAGAGTATATCTGGCAAAAATATAAGCAACTACAGAAAAGTCAGGCTATTTATATATTAATTGCAAAAAAAAAACTATGTTAATGTAGACATTAGGGATGAAGAATGCAGAGCGTACAAAATAGGGAAATAAAAATCATCAGGGTTTTGGGTCTCTGGAGTACTGGCAAGTCAGTGGTGGGGTCTTTCTTGTGGTTGTCATCCCTAATGCCCACCTCGTACCGCCCCCAGCCCATAGCCTCCTGTCTGAAGCACAAGATGCAGTTCTAAGCTAGTGCCTCATAGTGATACACTCTTCAAAGGCAGAAGTATGCCTCACCATATGTTGCCAAAAGACTCTGTTATCGCTTTCTTCCCACAAAGTCCTGTGGGCCCTATGTGAAGAAAAGAGATCACATCTGACTTTGTTTACTCAGGGAAGGGAGTGGGCATTAGGGTTGACAACACCAAGGAAGACCCCACCACTGATAGGCCAATATTCTGGAGACCCAAAACCCTAATGTTTTTCATTTCTCTACTTTATGCGCTTTGTGTTCTTCAACCGTAATGTCTGCATTAGTTTTTTACAATTTATTTCCCTTCTTTTTCTGATAGTGGAACAGCATCCTTATTTAGTAAAATAAATATAGATTTGGACACAGTTCTGACCCAGTGTATATGCCCTTCAGGCATCTAGACATGTTTCAATACCTTATGAGGGAAGGCCCCCGGTCTCCCACAAGGTGTTGTGTGTATGCCAAAACAATCCATCCCCAGGCTGGGGCTTGGGCTGCACACTGCACCACCTTCCCCACCAGCCATGGCCCATGAAACTGGCTCACTGTGCTCACACCAAAACTTAGTTCACTGGCATGAGAAGGCAATGTGATTGCACAAGAAATTCCCTGTTAACAGGTGGAAATATATTTTCCATTTCCCCTGTAGTACATATAATTATGCAGACTTTTATGTCCAGAGCAATCACTGTAATTAATTGAAACTGATGCTACAAAAATAGTGGATGAAAGATATATAAATAAGCATTAAATATCATGTTGCTAGCAGAATGGACATAAGGAACCCCTAATAATTGAGATACAAGCTTAAGCCCACACAGTAATGTGTCTGTTTCTTCACAGTTTTCCAAATTTCAATTATTTTCCTGACAAAAAGTTTGAAACCAGTGTGGGAACTGGGGCTGGTGACGTGCACTCTCTGATCCAGGCTCCTTGACCATGGTGACACTGTGTATGTGTTCCTTAGCAACATATGATGCTCACTCATCTGGGTGCCAGGATGTAGTGTCATTTGATGCTGCTCCCTGGTCTGGGTGCCAGGATGTAGAGTGTCATTTGATGCTGCTCCTGTCCACCCGAGATTGTCTGAAGCACACCCCCCCCCCAACTTTGAAACACAAAGTAAAGCTTCCTGAATGGCAGTGCAGTTCATCATAGCTGACTGCCAGGAACAGACATACTGTGGCCAGTCACAGCCTAAGGTGAGTTCTCATATACTGTATATGCAAAAAAGGTTACATTTTATGTTCTTCTAAGCAAATTCTGTTAAAAGAATAAGAAACTAAAGTGAGCCTTATGTTACTTTGCAGACCACACACTTTGAATGAAACTTGCATAAAGTAGGATTGCTAATGTTACTAAACAAATGTAGGTCGCATATACCTTGCCAAAGTTTTCTTTTCTAATTAAGAGATATAAAACAACACTATGCACCAAGTTTTATCTACTGTCTTTCATGCTAAATAACAGCAAACTATGATGTATGTACTATATCCTTTAGAAATGATGGTGAAACAGTTTATTTCAATGTAGCCAGAGTGGGTGTAGTAAGCTAGTGAATGTGCTATGCAGCAGAGTACAGTACATATAACACATTTAATTGATTGTTAAGCACTTTAGAAAAATACTGACCAAACTAATAGATATTACAGAAAGAGAAAACTTTATGATGACTTCAAAGCCTTGAAAAACTCTGCTGTACTGACACTGATAGGTAAATGTCAGTTTTGGTTGAAGTATCTCAGGTATGATGAGGGAGCACTGCAAAATAGAAGCAACATGTATGAATATATGATATGCTTAGTTTGATAAATGTTGTTAAATGGTGATATAATGGATTGACCACATTAGAAGAACTGTTGTTTGAAATTTTTGAGGGCAGTGCCCGAGGTAAATAATATTAGGAGACTGTGGTAGAATCTGATTGGTGCACTGTGTAATTAACTGAACTGTACTGTGACTCCGGCATATTCATAACTTTTAACATGAGCATGGAGCAAATGTAAAATACATGTGATAGACACAGAGCATAGAAGATTCTCCCATGGACACCAAGGGGTGCAATAATGTTATTAAAGTCTAACATGAATAACTAGAGTGATTCATAAAAAATTATAATTGTTTTAAAACCACTAGAAAAGTATGACAATTATTTAAATGAAGCAGATATGAATGGGATGTGCCTCGATCAAATGATACTGTTTGAGTTATCATTGATGATTTTTGTAAACAAGAAAAAAAGGAAAAAACTTTTTATTTATGAATATTGGTATTTAAATGTAGTTATTGTAACGTGAAATGTTGTTTAATTCTAGATTCCTCCCTGATGAAGCCATCCTGGTGAAACATTGATCAGAAAGGGATCGATCAGAAAGGGATCTGTGATACATGGATAAAACATATTGATAATTGATGTTCTGAAGAGTGGCCGGCTTTTATTTTTCTTCAAGGCAATGTGATCCTCACTGGTCCAGTGTCCCTGCATACATTATTGTTTTTTTTTGTTTGTTTGTTTTGTTTTTACATTTTGACCCTCAAATTTCAATAGTCTTTTTATGACCTCTCCTTCTGAACATGACAGGTGTCATTTAAGAACAAACTGGACAAATGTATTCATGCACCAGAAGTGCAAAATAACATGTTAGTCAAGATTTGGAAAAAAAAAACAGTTGTCTCATTAATGAGGTGGTATGACACAATGTCTATGCTGAAAATCTGGGACTTAAATATTGAAAATTACCAAAGTTATAAACATGCATAGAAAAATTACAGCATACTGTATTAATGTTGTTGTTTTTTAATAATTTAACCCCACATTTTCAACATAGTCATCTCATGACCCTACCACATGAACCTAGTTGGTGAAATTTTTCAAATCACCACTGAAACCAACTTCATTTCATGCCACAGGTGCGAAAACACATTTTGACCAGGCTGTGAAAAATGACTGCTTTAATGTTCATGAGGTGGTGTGAAAATGGTTGTGCTGTAAATTGGAGTCAAAATATTCAACATTACCAAAGTTATGAGCAAGAGTATAAAAATGTCAATGTACACTCATAACTTGGTCATTTTTTTATATTTTTTGCCCAAATGTTCAGCTTGGTCTTTTCAGAACCCCACCTCATGAACAATGGCAGTGAAATTATGTAAATCCACCCTGAAAGGTGATTTCTTGCAGCAACTGTGAAATCATCTTTCAGGCTGAATTTACACAATTTAACTGCAATTGTTCACGAGGTAGTGTCCCAAAATGTCCATGTCGAAAATGTGGGCAAAAAATATGAAAAAATTACCAAGTTATGAAAAAAGTTCAAAACGTATTGAAATGCATTACATGACACCAGTTTTCCTCAGTTCCCAGTTTGGTATGGAAGAGTGAAGAAATGTCTCCAGTCCATAGAAGATTATGGCATTGGACATGGCCTGCATAAGTATAGGGTAAGGAGGTGTGGGGTGGTGGGTGCTGAGTGCGGGTGAGGACAGCAGCAGACAATGGGGGATTTTTTTCTTTATTTCTGGTTAAATTAAAAGAAAGCAAAAGATGTAACAGGATGGTTTTCTTTGTGCAAAGTGCCTCTTTCCAACACTGGGGATTTGGCACCCTAGTATCAGCATGACAATTGGGGACACCGGGGGTGGGCACTCTGGTTTCCCCAGGTTTGTTCTTGGGAACTAGACCCAAAGGAGACACCCTCAGTTTCTGCCATGGCAGCATTGCAAAAGGCCCCTCAACTCTCCCTGCTGCTATCTCCATGTCTATCTACTTTTTTAACAACCCCTCCTTCCCCTTGATGGATCCCAAATTCTTCACCTGCATGGCCACTCTTGGTTGCATGTAATGCAAATTGAAACCTTTTATGAAACCCTCCCTAAGCCTTCTCCTGGCTGAAATATCCTGGTAACCCTCCATCCATTCCCTGAGGATTTCACCCCTAACATGCATACGTGCTCACTGGACCCCTGCCCCATGCCCCTACCCCTCCTTCCTTAAGTACTTGTGCCAGCCTCTAAAGCCCCCTCCCATTTCTTCTCCCTCTCCTCCTTGTGCCCTCTCTTGCACCCATGAATTCCCATGAAATGGCTGCCCTGCATATGGCTGAAAACCTGTCCTGTCCCCTATGCTCCTACACCTGCAAACTGGATGTAGTCCTGCACATTTTCAGCAAACATGCTTAAATTTGCAGTTCTCCCAACTACAAGTCACCTTGTTGTAGCCCCAACATGTCTTTGACATGGTGCCACTATCCACTTTTGCCCCTTCAAATGACCCTAAACCCTGACCTGTGAGCATCTGTACCCAAAGCTCCACATGAGTGGTATCCCAGCATATGTCCCCGTGCTCCACCATGTGCTGCCAAAACTGCTCATCATACACAAACCACCTGTAGACCCCTTTTGCTTTATGTGCATCTCTGGTGATGGCCAAGTAAGTCAGTAATGGGATCACCAACTCTGGTTGCTTCTGCATGAGGATAGCACTGAAATTTGTAAACTCTGCCAACCAGTTGTCAAATGTCTTGCCCCCAATACCTCAGTCCTCTGTGGTGTTTCCCAATAGAGCTAGCACCATCGCCATGTCTGATCTCTCTACCAACTCCATCTCTGCATACTTCTTCATGACCTCCTTATCAACCAGCACAAACATGTTGATGGAATCCCTCTTCCATATCTTTTCCTTTATCGCCTGTGGCACATGGTCCCCTAGTGTCATCCCTTGGAAGTCACCCACCTATGCCTCCTTCCTTTCACTCCCTGCTATGCCTGCCCCTTGGCCCTGGGTCCCTTTTCCTTTTAACTCTGATAATGCCTTTTCCATCTCCTCTAGCGCTTTGTCCCCCTCTTTCTGCAATTAGGCACACCAGGTAGTCCTTCAGACTGCCATCCAGCATCAAATCGATATTGTTCTTACCCTTTGGTGCTGCTGTCTCCTCCTCTGCTGGCTTCCTCAGCTGCTTCTCTGCTCTGCCTTTCTCTCCTTTGTCTTCTGGCTCCTTCCTCTTCCATGATCCATGCCCTTCCTCCTCCACCTTCTGGGCCCTCTCAAGTATGGACTGCACCTAGCCCATCAGGGCTGTCACCTGTTTGGTCAGCTTCTTGGTAACACTCTCCTTCTTCCCCATGTTCTTCTTGGGTGCAATCTGCAAAGCAAACAACCCCCATCCACCAAGAAAACAAATTAAACTTCATTCTTGTCTCTTTTTGTTTGCACTAAAATGCACCACCAAGCCCCCACTGTTGCCCCCCTCCTATTGTTTAGCCCTTGTCTCTGGGCTAGACTGCTGTAAAAGACCCCATTTTCTGGCTGCTATGCTGCTGGCTGGGGGGGCTGGTCACCCCCACCAAACCCCCAGTTCATAAGTAACCCTTCACTCCAGGGTCCTGGTCCTCCACCCAGCCCCCTGCCAGTGGGCTTCTATCCCCCTTTGTGTACCCCCCCCCACAAAGCTGGCCTCCCTGGAGCAGCCTGCAGTGCACCTCTTCAGCTATAGTGCCACCTTCATTTTTTTTATTCTGCTCTCCATCTATTGGGATTGAACCCAGGACCTCAGCCTCCAAGGCAAGACCAAGCCTGTTGATTTGCCAACTTGGCTCCATCCTTCTCAGCCCCTCCTACGTATGTAATTTATCTGTCCCCTCAAATGACCAATTCACATGCTGGGGCTGCCACCGTCCCTCGTGCATCCCGCAGCAGCAGTCTAAAATGGTGGTGACCATGTACAGACAGAAAATGGCAGCTAAGCCTCATGGCAGGGGCTGTCATTGTCATGTTCCTCTTCCATCCCCCCCCCCCACTTCCATTATCATTTCTTTTTTTTAAATTGTTTTGTTTTGCTTATTTAAAATCTGGTAAGTCCATGAGCCAATGGTCCATTTTCAAGGTCGACCAGAGTCACATAAATACTTCAATAATACAACTAAAAAGCACAGAATATGTAAAACATCCTTTTTTTTCTTTTAATGCCTTTTTTCCTCCATTCACAGCCTGCGGAGACTCTGTCAGGCATCCTGGCCTGATCCTGCCCACCCGAGGTCTCCCCATTCTAAGCTTCCTCTCTCCCCCACCTCCTGCATCCAGTACCCCCAGCGTGACCCCTCCAGGGTGGGACCACCCCTCTTCTTAGGAGGCTCTCTTATAGACTGACCAATCTGCAGGTGAGGGCCCGGGTGAAGGAACTGGAAGGCTGGTTGAGTGAGATCTGGCAGTTGGCATGGGGGCAGGTGCTGTCACCTATCCCACAGAGCTGGTTATTCCCTTGTTCTGTTGCACTCCTCCCCCTGAGCATGACATGCAATGATGCCATGGCACATGGCAACCCTGCTGGCATCTGACATGCTCCCCCATGTCTTTGTGTCTGCTTTCTGCAGTGCCCCCGATCTCCACCTGGGGATGCTGGGATGCCAGACAACCTGTTACCCTCCCCCAAGAGAGGAGTACAGTCCATCAGATGCTCAGTCCTCTCCCTCCCCTGCTGACTCCCGGTGCCCGAGCTCACTCCCAAACTTGGGTCACTGGCGTAACACAAGGTGTGGCATCCAGTGCCTCAACCCTCAGCACCACTGGGCCGGGGTATGTAAAACATCCTAACAAACTAACTGAAACATGTACGTTGATTCTTAGAAAAAATATACTTTTTCAAGTGAAATCTAAATTGGCATATAGAAACATTATTACAATCAAAGGCTTATATAATCGTATTAAAAAAAACAGGTAATGTATAAAAAAAGTCCCCTGCCCTATAATTGTTTTCATTTGAGATATGCCAAAAACTTGCTGTTCAGATAAGCAAGTACCAGCCTTACCTATGTAATCTGTAAAGATAGTATAACAAGATTGTGGTGCCTTCTTTGTAACCACTTTTTTTTGCCAGAATCCCCAATTGATACTGACATCTTAAATCCAAAGGAAGCCATCCAGTTTCATTTAATAGGTTGCAATGATGCGTCCTATGGGACATTTGTGTAGCAAAATGAGTAAATTGATTTAGTAATGTTTTAAACCTACTCAACAACCGTTCGCATGCAGAGTGATAAAATAAAATTCCATAATCTACAACTGGAATTAAAAATCTCTGAGCAAGGAGCTGTCTGGTATCTGGTAATAAGAGATGGTTCAATCTATAAAGGGCTCCTAGCCTTTGATAAGATACCTTAATCATGTGTGTTATATGTGCTTCGTAAGACATACAAGCATCTACAATTAAACCTAAATATTTAAAAGTATCAACTTGCTCTATAGCTCCACCATTAATAGTGTGAAGGGTAAAGGCAGACCCCAGTACACTTTTCCTTTTGTGAGTAAAGAAGAGCATAAACTTGGTCTTTTTTTCATTCAAGACCAGTCTATGACCTGCAAACCAGTGCTGTGTAAGTTCAAAATCAAATGCTAAGTTGTTTTGGACAGTGTTGAAACACTTTCCATTCATGAGGACCACTACATCACCTGCATAAAGAAACATGTGAAGTGGTACAAACTAAAGGTAAAGAATTTAGAAAAAGACTAAATAGTAAAGGAGTCAAGGACCCAGAATTGACCCTTTAAGGAACACCCAGTGATATGAAAGATAGAGCAGAACAAATACCATTAATTCTTGACACCTGAGTACGTTGGTACAGGTAATTCTGGCACCAACCAATTTCTTCTTCAGGTATACCTAGTTTTAAGAGAGATAGCAAAAGTAATCTATGATTAACAGAATTGAAAGTTTTGGTGTGGTCCATGTACACCGCCACTTATAGGCCCACCTCTTCCGCCTGGCCTACCCTGATTAACTTCCTCATATAACTGTATGAGTTACCCCGATATATATATTTTAAAGCTGAGATTATTTCTATTTTCTTCTTTTAAAGTTCTGAGTATGAATTTTTAGCCATTATTTAATTTTTGTTTCTACTATCTGTACAGTTTGGTACCTACAGTAGAGCCTCTGGGAATGGGCACCATACAAATAAAACATGCCTTGCAATCTAAGCCC
This sequence comes from Neoceratodus forsteri, assembly GCA_016271365.2. Lineage (NCBI taxonomy): Eukaryota > Metazoa > Chordata > Ceratodontiformes > Ceratodontidae > Neoceratodus > Neoceratodus forsteri. The sequence continues at coordinate 1,166,326,536 of CM028129.1, read as the reverse complement.
ATGTGGACTGTGTTCGTGAACCCCACCAAGGTGGTCATAGTGCTATTTCCTGGCCTGAACCCATGTTGCACTGATGACAAAATGTCATACTTTTGCAACTATTCAGACAACTGATCAAAACCCACACACTCCAAAACCTTTGATAAAGGTGATAAGAAAGAAATGGGGTGGTAGTTTTTTTACATCAGCTGGGTCACCTGCTTTAAAGACTGGGACTACAATAGCACCCTTCCAAACAGCTGGAAAAGAAGAATGACAGAGTGATAAATTGAAAATAGTTGTTAAAGGAAAACACAGAGTATCTGCAGTGATCCTCACGACCCAATAGTCAACACTGTCTGAAGCCACCAATGGCTTGGGGTCAAGCTTTAGAAGATATTTCAGAACTTCATCTATGTTCATAATCTGAAATAAAATTTAGGACACAATAAATCAGGATGAGCTTCTTGTTGGATCAAGGGATGACAAGCCTCCTCAGTAGACTCAGGTGGAACATAGTTGGACAAATCTGAAAAATACCTATTAAACTCATAAGCTATGGCCAATGGTTCACTTAAAACACCTGGTGAGGTGATCAACTTTTTAGGAATAAAATTAAGTTTCTTCCCCATTAAATCATTAATTAGATCCCACATAGCCTTATTGTTTTTACCTTCAAAGGATTTTTGTTTTTCTATATAAAACCTTTGCTTAAGTGTTCTAGCCATGGATTTACATATTACATGCACTTTTATAAGATAATAAAGCTGTCTCATCTAAGGTCCATCCGTACAGTTTCCGCTTTTTATCCCTGTCTCTCATACATTCTAATAATTCCTGAATAACCCATTGTTGTTTATTGCCCCTTATCTGAAGTTTTTTTAATGAGAGAGATTTATTGTAAATGTTGTTAAGTCACAAAATATTTTATATGCCCTGTACACATCTACTTCATTTTCCAGCTGCATCCAATCTACAGTGGATAAGACTATCCTAAAGTTTTCTACATCTAATTTCTTAAAATTGTGGGTGTAAGTGTATGCAGGGGGAACCTTTTAATTTTTTGCACTCTAGCAGCAGTATACAGGGCCGTGGTCACTCATGCTATTAGCCAGAGTGACTGACTGAAGAATTTTGGATGAGTCTGAGACCAAAATCCAATCAAGTAAGGCCATATAACAAGTCTTATACTGTATTCTAGTTGAGGGCTCAATTATTTGGGTTAATCTCAGGCCAGTCAATGTTTCTTTAAACTTCTGTGCACCTTTACTTAACTAATTTACATTGAAATCTCCTAAAGCTATGAGTTCCTTATTAAAATGTAGGGAATCCCTGTAAGCCTGAATCATGTTTAGGCCCTCCTCCTGTTAACCAGGAGAGGCATAAACAACAGCCAAGGACATAACTCTATTAGTTCCCAATGTCAAACTGAGGGATACAAATTTACATGCAGAATTGTTTTCAGCCGTTGGGTTCTGGACCACTGAAAAATGATCCCTCGTGAAGAACATACACCCACCACCCTTTCATCCTATCCTATCACATCTGAATATTTTAAAGCATCCAAGTGAATTAAATCATTATGGATTTTACTAGACAACCATGTCTCAGATAGAGTTATAATATCAAACTGGTATTATAATGCCCAAATATTGAAAACATCCCACTTTGCTAATAGACTTTGCACATTTAAGTGAGTAATATTAATAGAATGGCCTGGTAAGGATACTGCAGGACAACTATTATTAGTTGGACTGGGGTTGGGATGTATTGTACCAGAAATTATCAGCAATAACAAAACCATATTCTTCCCATGTATAAATGTCTGCATGTATGATTTATGAATAATTATAGTTGTATGATTCCCTAATACTTTAGGAGCAGAAAAGATCTTCAACAGTGTTTGCCAATGCAGGAGAATCTTCATTTTAATGTTAACAGATGTAACATTAGTCAAATCTCTCAGCAATATGGCGAAAAAGCACTGACTGGAAAATCTTACTTCATTATCTGACTGGGTAGCAGCATTTGACATAAATTGTGAATCATATAAATAAAAACCTCTTTCCAGTTTATCCTGCAGGGTTATGTAACGTGGCCAAGTTCCCATTAAAGAGCATGGGAGTAACACAAAATGATACCTGTTTATTGGCATTGCGCCATGACCGAGTCAAATTGGTTTAGTAGCAAGTTATTATCTATGGTATCCAGTAATAACAGCAATCATATATGAATGACCATCAAAACAGTGATCCATATTGTGGCCCTATTATCATGGGCAACCTTCAAGGGATTGTTGGAACAAAGGCTTATAATATCACTTTTTACAATGATGCACTTGGATTCACCTCGGGCCTTACCCAAAAATTATTTCATAATTTACCAGAAATAATAATATTCAAATATGATATTATCCTATGCCCTCAAGATTCAAAAAATGATGGAAAAACACTGTTGCCATACTTTAGATAATATAAGAGATAAATATACATTTTATTCACATATATACAAGTCCTAAATATTCATAATTAGCATAAATATCAAGCATAATAAAAAAAATGTAAATATAAACTGTAATGTACACAAAACAACAGGTTTAGAATCAGGTAAATCAAACAAACCATATAAACAAATTTCGACAAATAAGCAATGCAAATTAATAAGCATTATTCAGCATAATAAATTACATTGTTTGTACTATTTCTTCAGCATACTTACACATATCATGACCTTTTTTTCTATGAGAACTTGCAACTCATTATAGTAGTGTCTCAGGTTATATCTTTGTATAATAATTGTTTTAAACTTTATAATATGTAAGAAGGCACTTCTTTACATTTAAATTCTAGCTTAACTATATACCCAAGGTTTTGGAGCTAAAATGCACTGTGCTACCACCCCAGATAGCCAAATAAAGGTGGTAAAAGTGGAATAAGGAATACTTATGTTTTAGTTATCTGTAGGTGTGGTCTTCTACTTTTTTAACTTTTAAAATCTTGGTGAGAACTTCTGATTTTGGATGACAAAAATCCTTGATGGTGGGTTTGGCTTTAGTCTTCTGTCCTTTCCCCTTCAACCTGGAACTGTAGAGTCTTCTGACATCAGTGAAGCAATGCAGGCTAGATCATTCTTGCTTGATGTCAGAAATCATCAAAAGTCACTTCAGGATTTAGTGGGGAAAATCAGAGAACAAGATTTTAGCAGTTCAGCACAGTTTATAGAAAGATCTGTCCCTGTGGACAGCAATGTTGTTTTGGTAACTGGACTCTGTAACTCTTTTCTGTTTCAGTTCATTTCTGCTCTTGAACCTGCAACTCTGGACTCACTGCTATTTAACAGCATTGCAGGCCTGCTGTCTGGTAAATTCCAAAGTCAGTCTTTTGTTCAGGCTTTTAACAGAAATTACAAAACATTTATTTATTCCAGATTCTCAGTATATAAACCATAGGCTTTGCTTCGACGAGTATTGGGAAGAGAGTCCTTCCTGTAACAGTCAGTTTTAGCAGCTGGACTTTGTTGCAGGATTGTGCAGGCTTTCAAGTTGTATCTAACACCCCCTGGTGGTGGCAATGGCTCATCCCAAACGCTGGTGCCAAGTTGTCCCTACCAAAGGAGCAATGGTTCAGAGAAAAGGTAAACTATCTTGGGCATGAAGATGGTCCTGATGGGCTACGTGTTCAGCATACCAAAGCTGAGGCAGTCCAAAAAATTGGTGCACCCAAAAGTCTAAAAGACTTACGCAGTTTCCTAGGGATCTATAACTACTCAAGACAGTTTATCCAGGACTATGCAGAAACTGCCTATCCTCTCACCACGCTGCTGAAAAAGTCAGAACCCTTGGTGTAGGGGGGAGATCAAAAGAAAGCCATGCAAGCTTTAAAAGATAGTCTGAGTCAAGCACTATGTCTTGCTTACCCACAAATGGATAAGGATGTTATCTAGAGGTAGGACACACTAGTACCAGCATCAGTGCAGTGTTATATCAGAAACATGATTCAGACAAACATCTTATTGCTTATGTGAGTAAAACCTTGAGTGATGTTGAGAAAAAAATTTCAGATTGTTAAAAGGCACTGTTTTCCACTGTATGGGCAGTACACTAGTTCAAAACTTATATTTGTGGTAAAAAATTTATCGTAGTTACTGGTCACCAACCTCTTACCCTTTTGGGGAGCCAGAAGCTTAAGGATGGTGATGAGTCTAGCAACAGAACTGTGGCCTGGACCTAAGCACTATAGGGCCTACCCCTAGAGGTTAGGTATGGAAAGAACAAAAGGAATAGAGTAGCTCAAGGGTTAGCAGACCTGGAGATGCATAATTGGACTGTAGACGAACTTCTGGTACAAGACCCTGACCTATCTCCTGAGTTGGATATAGTGTACCAACATAACAGGCACCGCCACTATGATGAGAATGTGTGTGAAAATTTGCCTAGAGCCTATGTTGATGGTTGTTCATTCCAGCAAGGTGAAGACCGAAGTTCTGGTTTAGGAGTCGTATGGCAGGATAATGTACCATGTACTCCTATCAAGTACAAGCTCAGTCCTAAGTCTAACCAATATGCAGAACTGGCTACCACCTACACAGCGGTACAGACTGCAGTACAATATAAGTTAAAAGACATTGTAAATTGTATTGACTGGTTATGTTAGGCCTTCCTTACACATTTACCAAGGTGGAAGGTGAATGGTATGATCAATTCAAGAGGCAGTAAGGTGATGCATGCAGACGTTATCCTAGCCATAGATTGGCTGGTTCAGGAACGTAAGTTGGTTGTTTATTGGAAAAAGGTAAAAGGACACTCCAAAATTCAGGGACCAGACAAAACAGGCACAGACCTAGCAGATGTTCTGGCTAGGGAGGGTGCTTTAAGTGGAAAAGAATGAAACTTTGTCCCTTCTGTCCAAGCTAAGGTGGATGTAGTTACCCGCAGACAAAAGCAACAGGAACAGGAAAATAAGGTTCTACACTTGTATAGTGAGAAACCTGACTCTGATTTAGTGTAAATGCACAAGAGGATGAAGTAGTAGGAAAATGTTATTGTTTCATCAGGATCCCACTGAAAACATGATTACTGACAGTGACCTACAGGATAGCCGGGACCGGAAAGTCATGTATAACCATAAAAATAGATTCCAATTAAGGAATGATCTCTTGGTAAGAATTGGTAAAAACCCACACGAGGTCCAATAGATGGTTTCTTTAGGCCACAGGGGAATTATGTTACAACATGCCCATGATAAACTATCAGGAGCACATGGGGGATAGGAGAAGTTATGAAACATAGAAACATAGAAGTTGATGGCAGATAAGGACTACAAGGCCCATCCAGTCTGCCCATTTTTTCTGCCTTATGAATGTGCCATAGGCCTGTACTCTGTCAATGGCCTATCTAGTCATACTCATCTTTATTGCTCCCTTATGCCTGTCCCATGCCCATTTAAAGCCCTGCAATGTATTCATATCCACTACTTCCTGAGGTAGGCTGTTCCATGCATTCACCACCTTTTCTGTGAAAAAGAACTTCCTCACATTCCCCCTTAATCAGCCTCCCTCTAATCTCATGCTGTGTCCTCTTGTCCTGCCTTTTTTCTTATATTGAAACATGTTAGACTCTTTCACCTTGTTAATGCCCTTAAGATGCTTGAATGTTTCAATCACATCACCTCTCTTCCTCTCCTTTGTTCTAGGGTACACATATTGAGCTCTGTTAATCTGTCATATGTTTTCTGATGCCGTCCCTGAACCATTTTGGTTGCCCTTCTCTGGACTGCCTCCATTTTGTTAATGTCCTTGTGCAGGTGTGGCCTCCAGTACAGCATGCAGTACTCCAGATGGGGCCTAACCAGTGTCTTGTAAAGAAGGATTTTTACCTCCCTCTTCCGAGTTGTGATACCCCTACTAATTACACCCAACATCCCTCAAGCCTTACCTACTGCTTCAGTGGTCTGTTTGGATGATTTCAGGTCATCTGTAATGATGATGCCCAAGTCTCTTTCTTCCCTTGTGACTGCCAGCAACTCCCCTCCCAACCTATAGGTGGATTCATGGTTTCTCTTCTCCATGTGCATGATCTTGCATTTATTTGCATTAAACCCCATTTGGCACTCTTCCAACCATTTTGCCAGTTTATCCAGATCTCTTCTCATTCTGCCCACCACATCTGAATCATCTACTCTGTTGCAGATCTTGATGCCATCTTGATGCCATCTACAAACAGACAAACCTTACCCTCCAATCTATCTGCAATGTCATTGAAGAAGATATTGAAGAGGACTGGCCCAAGGACTGATCCCTGAGGTACCCAATGTGTGACTTACGTCTCTTCTGACTGTATACCATTTACCACAACTCTCTGTTTTCTGACCACCAACTAGTTTGCCATCCAGTTGGCCACCTTCTGACCCAGTCCAAGCCTACCAAGCTTATTAATCAATCTTCTATGTGGAACAGTATCAAAAGCTTTGCTGAAGTCAAGGTAGGTGACATCAGTTGCTCCCCTTTGGTCACCCACTCTGGTTACCCAGTCAAAGAAATCTATGAGATTAATTTGACAAGACCTTCCTGTTGTAAACCCATGCTGTCTTGGATCATGTGCTCCTATGGATTCCAGGTGTTGCACTATCCTTTCCTTAAGGAGTGCCTCCATAATCTTGCCCACTACTGAGGTAAGATTGACTGGTCTGTAGATCCCTGCCTCCTTCCTGCTACCACTCTTGTACAGCGGCATCACATGAGCCCTTCTCCAGTCTTCTGGGACCTCTCCTGTGATCAGAGACTCACAAAACAGTTCTGATAATGGCTCTGCTAGTTCCACCCTTAGCTCCTTTAGTACCCTGCAATGTATGCCATCAGGTCCCATTGCCTTGTCCACCCTGAGCCTAGCGAGCTCTTGTAGGACCCTTTCTTTTGTGAAGGGACTAGTGCACACCTTCCTCCCCCCTGTGTCCATGGTGCTGAGCTGTGGGCCCTGCCCTACCTTCTCCTCAGTAAATACTGAGCAGAAGTATCTATTTGGGATAGATGCTTTTCCTTGGTCCTCCTCCTCACACTCAGCCTTATCCCCTTTGATCTTAGCAATACCCCCTCTGGACTTTCTCCTTTCACTAATGTATCTATAGAAAGTCTTGTCACCTTATTTTACTGTTTGTGCTAGTGTTTCCTTGGTCTGGGCCTTTGCCTACCTTACTGCCTTACCTGCTTCTCTTAGGGAAGTTTGGTATGCCTCCTTATCTTTGTCCCACTGCATTCTCTTATATTTCCTGAAGGCCAGCCTTTTGGCTCTGACCTTTTCTGCTACTGTCTTTGAGAACCAAAGTGGTTTCCTCCTTCTTTTGCTCATGCTTTTCTCTCTAACACAATGGGATGTTGCTTCAAGTATTGCATCCTTAATTCTTGTCCACTTTGCCTGTACCCCCTCACCTGTATTCTTTCTTGCCAGGGCTAACTTAACTTTGTTGGCTATCTTAGCAAAGTCAGCTCCTCTGAAGTCCCATATGTTTGCCTAGGAATGGGATGATTTAGTTGAAGTGGTCAAATTGAACCATACCATGTGATGGTCACTGGCCCCCAGGTGACTTTCTACCTGGAGATCTGTGATCCTTTCCCCGTTAGTCAGTACTAGATCTAAGATAGCCCTGTCTCTTGTGGGTTGTTCTATCAGTTGTTTGAGGCCCTCCCCCTGCAGGGAATTCACTATCTGTCTAGTTCTGGCAGATGTTCCTGCTGGTATTGACCAATATGTATCTGGTATGTTGAAGTCTCCCATTATCAAAACCTCTCCTTTAGCTGTCGTGTTTTGTATGTCTTCTAACAGTAATGTGTCTATGTCCTTCCCCTGATATGCAGGCCTGTAGACAACCCCCGTTCATATGGCAGTCCTATTTTCTGTTTCCAGGGTGACTGACATTTCTTCTGGCTGCTTATGTATATTCTGAATTTCTGTAGCTTTGATATTTTCATTGACATAAAGAGCCACTGCCCCCCCCCCCATTTTTGCAACTTGGTCTCTTCTGAACAGTACACAGATGGGTACTGAAGTCTTCCAAGTGTGGTTACTGGTGAACCATGTCTAACTAATGGCTACTTTGTCCAGTTTAGCCTCTGTCATTGTTGCCTGCAGGTCTGGGATCTTGTTTCCCAGACTACAAGCATTTGTGTACATGATTTTCCATTGGCCAGATTTTGGTGTGTTAGTTGTTAGGCGAGATCCAATGTTTCCTCTGTGCATCGTATGGGGAGCCAGACTTTTTTCCTTACCTGGTGATGCAAATGAACTACAAACATGCTGAACTCCTGTTCGATCACTAGCTGAGGAGGGAGAGGTGTTCTTCCCATTCAACATATCAGGTGATGCACCCCTCTCCTCATTTGCTAGTTTAAATATTCTGCAAAGACATCAAACGTCTGCCCCAATACACTGACTCCCTCCTTAGTCAGATGCAGTCCATTGAATTTAAAGAACTTTTGCTCCCAAAACTGTTGCCACTTACCTACAAATGTGTGTCCTTTTTCTTGGCACCAGCCCTTGAGCCACATGTTTAGCTCCCCTATCTCCCCTTCTCTGACCATCCATCCATCTGCCCCATCTCCCAGACTGGCAGGATCTCAGAGAAGGAGATGCCAGATGAAATGGATGATAGTTTGTCTCCCAGCCTGGTCAGGTGTTCCTTGGTCTCCGCAACTGACCAGCTGGCATGATCGCTAGTCCCTATGTGTACCAGGATGTCAATGTTTTCTCCTGCTTCCTGCACAATATTAGCAATGTGGTCACTGTCTCTCCATGCTGATGTACCTGGAAGACATGTGACCATTACCCCAGCTGCAGGTAGGTATCAACTCCAAGTCATGCAGTCTGTTATGATCAGAAGTGTTTTGGATTTTCTTTTTGCTTTTTTGGTTTTTGTTCTTGTTTTGGGCAAATTTTGTTTTGCTAGCTCCTGTGCTGCTGTGTCCTCTGTCCCTTTGTTTGATTTTAGAGATAGAGGCAGATACCTGTTTGTAGTTTTTATATGGTTTGTGTAGGTGATACGTTGGAGAGCAATTAGTGATGGGGCACCTGATTTGCCCCTCCTAACCACCTGTTAACCTCCCAGACCAACTACCCTCTGTGGTCGAGGTGCTTCTGTTGAATGTTGGGGAAATGGCAAGCAGTTCTTATAGTATATTTCCTCCTTAATATGTGATTTGAGGTGTGCAATCTCTGCTCATGCTGTCTAGAGCTGAGCCCTTAGGTGTCCAATGATTCAGCATGTAGGACAGTGTCCTAAATTCTTTATTACTGCCCTTTTGAAAAGTGTCCCACAGTACCTGCAGTTAATAATATCCTTTCCAGATGAGTTGCTGGGTTTATAACCTGGTCAGTGTAATTAGAAGGAGGAAAATGAAAGCAAAAGTTTGATTTTGTGTTTTGTTTGTTTGTTTTGTATAACTTGTTATAATAAGTTAAATTACTTGTGTCCCTGTAACTTAGGTCACTGTGGGGATACCCCTCTGATCCTCCCCTTCCTGCTTTGCTATAGGAAATATCACGACTGTGCTACCCTATAAAAGGAGTGTAGCATGGGGTGGTTGGGGATGGGGGTGGGTGGCTGAACCCTTCCACTGCCAAAAAAGAATAACCACGGATGAAAGAAACAAGGTAGTAAGAGCAGAAACAATCAACAAATGCAGTAGCCCTGAAAGCTTAGCATAATGATAGATAAAACTGTAAAACCTGTAAAGCACCACCTGTAATAATTTCAGAGAAGATATACCCTGTAAAAAACACTTTGCTACAGAGAAAAATAAAGCAGGAACAGAAGATATACCTTGTAAAAAACAATTTGAATCAGAAGATGACAGCAGTAATCTGTAAACACAAACCTGTAGACACACACTGCAATAATGCAGCAGAATGTATACCCTGCAACAACAATTTGAATCAGAGAAAAATAAAGCAGTAAAATGTTAGCACCAAACAGTAACATCCCCTGTGAGTACAAATGAAAATAACACACAGTAAATCTGCCCAGCCAAAAGAAGCCTTACTCTTCTTCCCTGTTCTGATAAGGTTCCTTGCTCTGTCCTTACAAGCAACCTAGAATAAAATAGCTCAGGTGAAGCTAGGTGCCTTTGCCAGCAAACATAGTCTTCCACCCCAATCTTAAAAGAGATAGCCTACTGGCCCTACGTGTATGATGATATTGCAGGGTATGTACAAGGGTGTATAACCTGTTGCAATTTCCAACCAGCTACTCCCAGACATAGAGCACCACTGCAGTCAAAAGGCATTGCTATGCCTTGGTCAGACATCCAGATTGACTGGATCAGTCCTGTTACCAGATCTTCAAGGGGTAACCAATAACTTTTGACAGTTACTTGTCTGTTCACAAAATGGGTTGAGTGTATACATGCTCCAAATAACACTGCCAAAACCACTGCTTTCTTATTAACAAACCATGTGTTTAGTTGATGGTGGTTACCATTAAGAGCAGAATCTGATAGAGGTCCTCATTTCACAGACAAGGTAATAGAAATGTGTGGAAAATTCTAGAAGTACAGAGAAAACTAAATGTATCCCACCATCCACAATCATCTGGACAGGTGGAACATGCTAATCAAACAATTGTGTATGTACTGAAGAAATATATCAGATCTTCAGGAAAAGATTGGGATGTGAAGTTTCCACTAGAATTAATGGCCATATGGGCTACTTCTAATAAGTCTATAGGTGTTCCTCCTTTTGAAATGATGACAGGAAGGCAGATGATGTTACCTTTGCATCTCCTGTATACCACAGGGAATGTAAATTCAGCACGTGCCATTACAGCAGATGAATATGTAACCCATTTAAAACAGCATTTTCAAGAAACCTTTGCATTTGCTCAGAAGAACTTAGAGAAAAGTGTTAAGGCTTCTAAGTCATATTATGACAGAAAAGTGAGTCCAAAAGAGTATCAAATTGGTGATAAAGTGTTTTACTTTAACTACAGTAGAGATAAAGCCAAGATCAAAAAGTTTCTTCCAAGTTGGCGAGGACCCTTTGTGATCACTGACAAAATCTCATCAGTAGCATACCAAATTGAACTAAAGCAGAAAAACACTGGAGAGGTAGTACCTAAATGGGTTCATATTAATCAACTGAGGCAATATCGTGAATGCAACAAAACATGGGAAAATGTTCTAAATGAATCTATGAGCGGTGATCAGGAATTAGAGTCTAGCTAAAACAGTAATTGTGATATTGACCTTTAAAACTGATGAGCAAATAGAATTTGCTGTATGTGTGAAATGTTCAAAGCAATGTAAAAGATTGTTGTTTTAAAAGTGTACGTAGTTGTAATCATGTTTTATCATGTTAGTTCATGTAGTACTGTACATATTCCGATGCAAAAGGTATGTCTCCAATGATGTTATCTAGTGATGTCACATCATATGATGTCACATTGGATGATGTCATAGGTGTTGATTTAATGTTACCACATGATGATGCAATTGTGTGTTTTATGTTTCATTTTCCCTGCAATGCTTAAACTATATACCCATATATAGTAGGATTATAGTTATGAATTACAAATTGTATGTTTGGGTGCATTTTAATCCAAAAGGGGGGAAATGTAGGAACAGAACTAATTTGATTAAAATTATAATATTATTATATTCTTAATTGCTATTCTATATCCTTATATTGGCTTAATTATGAAGTACTATAAATGTTTCTGGTCAAATTAATATCTAAATGAACTCTAAAACAAGGTCAATGTTGCTTAATGCTTAAATACTGAAATGGAGGAATGATGCCATGAAGCAAAAGGAAATGCAGCATACATGGTCAACGTCAGAAAAAAATTGTTTCAGGGATAGTCTGTTTAAATTGAATGGCTCCTATTCCAATTATTAGCAGAAGAGCTTGAAGCTGAGACTAAGAGATTATTGTCATGGAAACTTGACATAATTTATTACCTTGTTTTTCTGTACCAGCCAGACCAGATAATAGAAGTTAACATATACTGAAATAGACTGGCTTTAAGAAATTAAGACTTTTATTTATAGAAAATATACAAAAACTCTGATACATTTCAGAATTATACAGGTTATTGGAAATGCATGAACCTGCCCAGTGATTAAGTTTTAAACGTATTAGCAAAGTGTAGTGTGAGCTATTTATAAAACTCTATAGCCCCAAAACTATTTAAAATATATTAACAAGTTTGGTGCCTAAAGTAAGTTGACCTTGCCACCTTTTCAATGGAATGAGTCTTGAATGTTTATCTAACAAGCGACATGTAGTCGTGTGGTTTGTAAGCCTTCTGGATAAATGCCAAAGCAACATAAAGTCATGGATCATTAACCACAAACAAAGGAAATCACTGTCTTGAAGAAGTTTGCTAAAATTATAAAGTTTCTAGTGATCGCAGGTATGCCAAACTAACATCATTTTGAACAGGGAAAATGTACTTCTGGAATCTGTAAATACTGTTTAGATATCAATAAAGGAAAACATTTTATAATGTTTTTATTAATTATAAATTTTATATTAGAATTGACACTATCGTCTTTGGTCTCAAATAAATCCTCTCATTTAGCTGCATCTAAAAATGTAGTTTTTACATTTGTAACAAGGTGCTCATAGGTGCAAGGAAGAAAAAATGTTTTATATCAAAATTAGTTTTTGAAGAGGAGGTCATATTTATGAATAAATGGCTTAGGAGGGGTTAACATTAACACCCTCAAAGAGTACTCAGACCAATCATAATTTGATGGTGATGTCACCCAGCAAGAGAGACATAAATGGGATGCTGGCGAAGCCGGCCCAGAACTGCCTGGTCCTTTGGTGTGTGGGGACCTGTGTTGGCTGCCCTGCAATTCTGGATGAGCTTGGGACTTGTACTAGGCCAAAAGTCTGAAGCCACACCTTACTAATAAATCTTTGGGGAGTCAGTCCTGTTCCAAATTTGTTAGACATCTGCACCTATTTTGTATTGGAATATTAATTTGTGAATATGCAGGATGTTCAAAAGACCTTGGAGAAAGGGACTTTGTTTGCTTTTAGTTCCATAAATCTGTTCTAAGTGAAAACCCTCCATCTTTTTCTTCAGGAAATAAACTACCCTGATATTCCAGATTCTCTGAATCAGGCCATTCACATAAGAGAAAGTTCAATTTGTCTAGCTTATGAGTTTCAGATAGAATTAAATTATACAGAATAATATCCTGAACTGCAAATGTTATTTGTCCCTGGACTGTACACCAGTTCTCTCTCAAGACCCATTCCTCTTCCTTACATCCCAGTCTTATACTCAGGATATTAGTTAAGATATAACATACTGTTTCTATGAGTGAGAATTGAATCTCATAACTTGATTTTTCAATTCCATGGAGTGTTAAAAGGTATTGCTTTATTTCCTGTACTGCCCTGCCAGTTTTAAGATGCTTAGATCTAGTTTGAAGTTCAAGGTCAATTTTAGAATGAAATTAGCCTTGTAAGAAATTCTCCTTCGATTCCTAATAAATTAGTCATTATAGTTATGGATGACTCTGCAGTTAAACCTAAGTATTGAAGTAAGAACATCAGTTTCCATATCCATTTGGCTATTTCCATATCTGAAAGAAATAGGCAGACCAGTGCCCCATGCATCTGTGAATCCCTGGTTGCAAAAGTCAGATTATTTTTACCATTTGGAATCATCAATTCTCTTTATAATATCACCAAGTTTGTCAAGGGATCTGGGGTTTCATTAGCATTTTGTTGGATGCCATTATTTTTATAGTAGCCTCATTCACAGAAAAAAAAACACATTTAAAATCCCTTTATTATTTTCCTGGTTAGATTGAATAGTTGCATCTAAGTCTAAATAAGTAAACTTATTTGATCTCATATCCAGGAATTGGATGTATCTTTTTTTTTTTTGGGGAGGGGGGTTTCCTTCCTTTTGCTTTTTTCTAGTTTTCATTTCCAGGTACTTCACTGATTCTGAATCCTGCAGCACAATTTTGGTTACTGAGTTGTTTGTCTTTTTTTTGGGGGGGGTGGTCTGATTTATGAGCAAGTGAATTTTCCCCTGATGTTTTTTTCCTCTGCTTTTTTCCCATCTCTTGCTTGTGGGGCGGGGGGCAAGTTTTCTTGTGGTGTCCCATAGATTTTAATATTTATTTGACTTCCTTTTAGATTTCTTCTTTTTATTTCCTCCTCCTTTTTTATTATGTTACCCCAATTGGGAATGGATAAAACTTGATTTATTGAATTCACACAATAATTTGCCCTGTCATTTTCAGAATCATTCAATGGGCCAAGTTCCATAGAGTCTGCATCTGAACCTAGTTCAGCATTTACCAGTTCTCTAAAAAGATTTCTAATCAGGCCTTCATGATGTGTTAAAGTAGTTTTGATTGTAGTAGCTTCATTTCTTAGTTTATATAATTGTTTCAAGAATAAAATATTGGCCATGTGTTGGTCTTTTAATGCTTGAATTAACCTTGGGTTAAAGGGTGTTGGATAATCTTTAACTAAATCATAATAACTATCATTTTGATTTTATGCCAAGTGATAACCCATTTTACTATTATTATTCACAAAATAATTTTTGGGGTTTAGAATTGGTGGTTTTTCTAAAGAAGAGACTGTATTATCCAGTCTAGTAGTATACTTAGGAAAAGGCTCCTATTCGAATTCAGTAGGTGTAGGGAGTTTATCACTTACTAACCTACAGTATTTACTTAATTTGGTGACAGTGATTTAGTTTGTACATTTTGATTGCCTTCGGTAACTTCATTTCCCATGTAAAACACTGCTGGCAAGGAACTATTTCTGAAGACTGTCTTCAATTCCCTAGATGATACCCATAAATGAACTATCCCTCCTCATTAGGTGTTGGAATAACCTGAACAGAATCTGACATTTCTTTATGAAGCTGGGATCTGCATGTACATAAACTTTAATTAATTAAAATAGTTCTATTGTGGTCTTCCTTGTGTAAAGTTAATTTGATGTCTACTAGTGTTAATTTGTTGGGAAAATTAACAAATAATAGGGGGATTTTTCATGTTTGATTTCTTCTAATGTTTACAGTAGTTATCGGGTATGTTTTTAGATTATTTGCCCAAGATTTCCACTGGATAACTGGAAGTAATTCCATGTTCAAATCTGGGTCAGTAACATAGAAAAATGGAAACATAGACTTTGATGGTAGATAGGGATCACTAGGCTAACCTAGTCAGCCCATTTCCCTACCTACAGGATAAGCTGCAGATCCTAGTTAACCAACAGCCTATTTCTTCCTAACCCCCACAAAAAATTGCCTTATGTCTGTTCCATGCATTTTTGAATTCTTCCACAGTTTTAGACTCCACAACCTCCTCAGGCTGTTCCATGCATCCTCCACCCTCTTTGTGAAAAAATACTTCCTCACATTGCCCCTGAGCTGTCCCCCCTCTATCTTTAAATTGTGTCCCCTTGTTCTTGCACATCTCTTTTTCTGAAATATGCTACCCTCTTGGACTTTGTTGATTCCACTGAGGTACTTAAAAGTTTCTATCAAGCTCCCCCTCCTTTCCTCAAGGGTATATATATAAAGCTTCTTTAGTCTCTCCTCATATGGCTTCTGTTGCAGATCCTGCACCATTTTAGTTGCCCTTTTCTGGACTGCCTCCATGCTGTCTATGTCCTTGCAGAGATGGGGTTTCCAGAACTGGACGCAGTACTCCAGATGAGGTCTCACCAACTGTCTGTACAGAGGGATAACAACTTCCTGTTTTCTGCTGGTGTTGCCTCTTCCTTTATATCCCAGTATCCTCCAGCCCTCTGTACTGCCTTCTCACATTGCTTGCCAACCTTAAGGTCATCTGATATGATTACCCCCAGTCCCTTTCCATTTTTGTTTTTGTTACTGTATCCCCCCTCCCCCACTGAGTACTCTTCCCCTAGGTTTTTTTTTTCCAGGTGCATTATTTTGCACTTCTTTGTATTGAATCCAAGCTGCCATACTTCTGACCATTCCTCCAACCTTAGTGTACCATTTGCTCTTTGTCCCCTCGTAGTCATTACCATGCTTATAAGTTTTCATTATTACTTCTAATTTGATTTGTTTTCCTGCCAGAAATCTTTGAAAAATCTAGCTTAGCTGTAAATAACAGGATGGCTTTACGAGAGTGTTTACCACTGGTTTTGAGCACATAGATGATGTTATATTCTATATGAGATCTTACAATACAATATTAGTCCTTGATTTATAAACTTGATAAAATGTTATCATCAAATCCTATACATTCAATGAGACAGCAATGTTAGTTCTCTTATTGGCTTTTATTGCACAATTTATAGTATTTGTAATCTATTGGGCTAAGTCTCATTAAGAATTTCCCTTGTATCTGACTCTAGACTATTATGTTTCTATTTGGTGCAGTTGCATTTAATCTAACAGTATGGAACTTCAGTACATATCATTGCACCTTAAGTTAGAAAAGTTGCATTTTTAATTCAGCACTATTGTACTTTAGTTCAACACTGTAGCACCAAAGCACTTTAAGTTGCTGTTATCGCACTCCAGTTTGCACTATTGGACTTTAGTTCTGCACTATTGCACCTTAGCCCAACATAATTGCACTTTAATTCAACACTATTATAGTACTACACTTTCATTCAGCACTATTACACTTTTGAATAAGAACAACTTCTGGTGATGTCACCATCAAAGATTTCAGATTAGCTATTTTGCTCTACCTAGCCTCCCAGTTTTTACCACCCTAAAACTGATTTTTATTAATTCCCTGGTCATTTTTAGTGAATGGGAGGACAGTCGATTTATGGGCGAATCAAGAAAATCTACTAGAGGAGATTTATGTGATATTTTGACTCCTGACCCCTCTTCAGAGCTCTAGGTGAGTGAGATGGTGTGGGTGCCTGAAGTATCTCCTTCCATAGTGGTTGTGGATCCCTCAAATGCAGCCCTTTTAGAAGAGCTTCAGGCTTTCTATTCTGAAACTAGAGGGATTTTGGAGGATCTTAAAACTAAAATAACAGTGCTGGATGTGAAGTTTAAAGAACTAGAATTGCATCAGTCTTCTACAGACTCCTGAGTCAACAGAGGAGAGTGGGGTTTCATTAAACTCTTTCAAGAAACCAATTGATTGGTGGAGAAATGTGAGGACTTGGAGAACTATTCACGCCATAATAATATCCGGATTTTTGGTCTCCTGGAGGGCGAGGAGGGCAAGGGAGACTTTGTGTTATTTCTGCAAAGCTGACTTCCTAACTTTTTAGATATTGAGGACTTATGCCTTCTGCCTACTAAGAGGGCTTACCGTGCTCTTACCACTCTTCCATCCAGCACTGCTTAAAGACCCCACTCTATGGAAAGCCGGTTTTATAATTATGCATTGAAGCAAGCACTCTTATTCTATGCTTGGAGGAAAAGTTCAATAATGTATAAGGGGCACAAAATTAGATTTGACAACGACTACTCCTGGGAGTTAGCTGCAAAGAGAATAGCGTATTCCCTGATCCTCTGCTTTTTAAACACACCAGATTAAATTCTCTATCCCATTCCCAGTCAGACTTAGAGTGCATTTTCAGGATGGGGTGAAGCTTTTTGATGAGCCAGAGGCTACTCTTCAAGAACTAAAACTCTGCAATTTTCTGGAGTTGGATCATCAGCTGGACTGTACTGAACTTATGGAAAAGTACAAGTTGCCAAAATATTCTTGGTCTAAGGTTTTGCCTTCTGGTAAAAAGCGAAGGTCTGAACGGGTGCTAGAGGAGGTGAAGGCACTACTCCAGTCTTTCAGGAGAGGGGATCCAGCTTGAACATTCATCTATAAAGCAGCAGTGGACTTTTATATCTTCGGAGCTCTGAGCAGGTCAGGAATCGTAAATTCTTTCTGGTGGACTTTTGGACATTTGTGCCTTATTTGATGCTACACATACTCAGATTTTATATCTTTTATTAATGTACTTTATTCTGGTTTTCTGTTTTCTGTTGTCAGTATTTTTGTTGTTTATTGATATTTGCTGGGATTTTTTCCATTACACAAGGGGGGGGGGGTGTCTGACCCAGGCCAGAAAGGTGGTTATCTCTTATACAGGATCAGACACATCCTTTTATGACATTTTTTAGTGTTTGATTTTTTATTTTCTAGTAATTTCTTTTCAATGGGTGCTATGTTAGGGAGTTCCACAACATGGCACCAGGTTACTATTACTGTTCTTTTTCAGTGGTTCAGCCTTTTAGAGTTTATGTTTGTTCTGTTAGAGGGGTACCTGATTCTGTTCTCCCCTAATTTTGTTTTGCTTTTGTTTTTTTAACTGTTTCATTTTTCTTTTAATGGTTTCAGATTATTATATATTTTAGTTTGTGTAGTTGATGGGATGGGGTTGGGGGTGTTTTTTTTTTCCTTTTGCTTAGATGTGATTTGGTAATTTTGTATGTGATACCTGAGGTCTCTCTCTTGTGAATGAGGTATGAAGATAGTCTCTTGGCCCTCTAGAGCTTATCAGTTAAGCTGGTGAATATATTTTCTAAGGCTTTCAGCAGCTCTCTGTGTTTTTCTGTTTGATTTTTTTCCATTTTGGGGGGAAGCCTTCTTTTTCTATTGGCAAGTTGCTTTCATTGGAATTAAAGCACAGTTGTATCAGCTCCAGCCTCACACCTTCAGCACAGACATTAAGCCATGAAGGGCAAGGAAGGGTTCTGGTTTTATTCTTGCTCCACTCAACCCCCTTTCATTTAGTAATGTTTCTCTGTTGTATGAGATCTTTGTAGTGGCTTGGGAGCAGTTTTTGACAGAGGTTAGATTGTTTAGACATATGTGCGGGGTGGGGGGGGTTCTATTTTTCTATTTACTTATTTTTTCAGTCTCCTGTGTCTATGTATTCATAAGAAGGTGATTGCTTTTTTATGGAGAATGTTTATGATTGGGGGGAGTGGATTCTTCTCTTCTTCTTAATTCTCTTATTCTGTTTTTCCACTTGCCCTAGATAGTATTAGTTTATTCTTTTTCTCTTTTGCTGGGAGTTTGGGCATGGAATACTGTGAGGTTCCTGGGAAGTCCTGATCTCAGAAGGCAGCATGACTGGTGAGGGGCATGTGGTTGGGTATCTTTTGCCACTTACTGCAACTGTCCCAGTAGGGGGGTCTGTTGCCTCTGGGGGAACCTAGGTAGTTCTTGTAGGCCCTCTTGTTTGATCTAGGACCAACTGTTATACCTTTTAGGTACTTGCTCCTATGAGGCCTTGAGGATTAATAGTTCTTTGTTTCCTAATCTTAGTCTTAAGTGTTGGGATGAGGGAATTTTGTGATGTTCATTTGTGTGATTTTTGGAGAGTGGTTATTTTGGCTAAAACATCTTTGTGGAGATATGGGGGTACCACCTTATGGGAGGTTCTGGGGTGTTCTAGTTTTGGGGATTCTCATTCCCTCTTTGCTTTGTTACCCTGAAGGGGGATTGGGAATAACTTTTTGGGGGGTCATTGTGACAGCTGCAGTTGACATTGTGACTAGAGATGCAGCGAAGTTAAATTTGTCCTGTAAAGTGAACGTGAAATGGGGCGCTGCGCGTTGCTATTCTGCTACGCGAAGTGCCCATTTTAAGCCCTCACTTCACCACTTTGCATTGTAATTATGACTTTACATTCCTCACTCAACTTTACTTCACTTTAAGGTGGAGTGAGAATTCACAGGCAGCCTACACACATCACATGGCTTTCACAGTGTAGGTCACATGCTTCAGGTAGGAAGTGACTCATGCTTGAGAGTTTCACTTTTGCCTTGCAGTAGGAGAAAGAGGTTGTGTGTGCAGCTTAGTGCTTAGTCAGAGAGGAAAATCTTGTGGAAAACTACCTTAAACCTTTTAATTTGTTTGCTAATTAGGGCTTATTTTTGCGTATTTGTTGTCTGGATTTGTGTTTGTGCAGTATTTCAGTTTAGTATTTGTTAATTGTTTTTGTGTGTCTGTGTGTGTGTGTGTGTCTTGTGAGAGAGAGAGAGAAACCAGAATGGAGGGGGAGAGACTAGGTGGGTTTTGGAGACTTGAAGGAGATTGAGTGGGTGTACGCACAGGTGGTAAACAGCTGCATTTGGACCGGAGAACCATCCTGAGTGTTTCCCCCCCTGAAGCAAGAGATAGTGGAGTTGGTACCATGGAAGCACCACCTCCTGTGGCACCTACCAGTGCTCCTCAGTGCCAGCACCTGCTATGACCCCTGTGCCAGTGGCTCAGCAGCAGCAGCAGGAAGTCATGGAGGAGGAGGAGCCACAGTAGTAGCAGCAGCAGGTTTCTGCACCCCCAGCCCTAACTTCACAGCAGCAGCCCATGGCTCCAACAACACCTGGGCCCTCAGCTGCCTGTGCCTGGTCCTCCCCACACCTCATTAGTGTGGGAGTTTTTTACTGCACTGCCTGGGGACAGCAGTGCAGTAAGATATAATTTGTATGTTGTTGAGGTGCACCGTGATCCCAAAGGAAGTCACCTTGGCACAAGGGGTCAGTGCACCCATATATATATATATATAACTACCACCATGCAGAGTGGCAGGCTGAGGTTGCAGAACAGAGTAGTAATGGCCCTGCTGGGGAAGAGAGGGCAGCATGGCATCCACCTGTGCATAGTGTGAAGTGGGGGAAGGCCATGGATGAACTGGCTGCTCCACCACCACAACCTGCAACACTTCCTGGTGACAGTGGCAACCCTCTCCAACTGCCTGCCACACAGGCCGATTTGGGCCTGCTGTGGAGTGAGATGGATGCTGCAAACCACTGGCTGGACAATGTTGAGCAGCAATTGTACTGAATTGACAGGCACCAACTACAGATCATGGGTATGATTCAACTGCTGCTGTCTCATCACAACATTGATTATTAGTTTTAGTTTGTCCTTGATCCACCACTCTCTGTGTGAAAAAGTAGTTCCCTATGTTGCCCCTGATCCATTCCCCCTCTATCTTCAACTGTTGGTCCCTTCTTCTTGCACATCCTTTTTTCTGAATGAGGCAACCCTCTTGTTGATTCCCTTTTGGTACTTGATAGTTTCTATCATGCCCCCCCTTTCCTTGTGTTTATATGTAATGTCCTTTACTGTGTCTTCATCTGGCTTCATTCTGGTGCATACCCTTCAACATTTTAGTTCCCCTCCTTTGTGCAGCCATTTTTTGACTTCATTTTAATATGATGGCTCCCAATACATCCCAGTATACCTTGTCCCCCAGCCCTCCTTACTTACTTCTGGCATTTGTCTTGCATACCTTTAGGTCATCTGACACAGGTCACTATCCATTTTTGTTGTTGTTAGTCTCCCCCCCACCCATTGTGCACCATTATGTGTATAATAATGTTAAGTGTGTGTTCCATCTTTCTTTTGCATAACCTTGTTTACCTCCCAAAAATTGTGAGGACCATGCCCAAAAGCAGCTGAAATAAAATAAAGTACAAAAGTAGTGTCCTTGCCCTCATTATATTCCTACTTAACAAAACCAGAAAGCCATTACTCCAGATGAATAAATGCCAATAAAAAATGTTCACTGCTAGTGCAAATGTATTGATGGCAAAACAAGGCACACAAATGATCTTTGCACTTCGGTGGTTAGGCCTTCATTAGGGTTCCCCAAGATGAAGGCCTAAGTGCCAAAGCAACAGGTGTCATTTGTATGTGGCTTGTTTTGCCAACAATAAATTTGCATTAGCATTGAACATTTTTTTCTTGGCATGTATTCATCTAGAGTGCTGGCTTTCTGGGGTTCTCTTGCACTTTTGGAGCTAGCTACTCTCTACCAGCACACATCCACAGTGTTAGTGCAGTGTGCTTCTGGTGGCCCTGTTATATTCCTACTTAATGATGTCTGTTTACAATGAAATATTTTTGGTGCCTCAGTAATGTTTTGTATCTGTCATGGTGGTTTATTTGTTGAAAAGCAGGAGTGAGCAGTGCAATGATCTGCTAAACAGCATGTGTGCAGTGCACTGTCAGGTGCACACACTGCCCAGCCCCCTTGAAGCATATATGATAGCTGACTTGTTCCACTGTTGATGGTATAAAGAAAATATAATGTACATTGTATTTGTACCATCATGAACAGCAGACCAAGTCATATAATATGTTTTCAGGGGGCTCAGTGGGCAGTATGCACCTGACAGTGCACACATGCTGTTTAGCAGATTATTGCACCGCTTACTCCTGCTTTTCAACAAACAAAGCACAATAGAAATGAAACATTGCTGAGGCACCAAAAATATTACATGATATAGAGACATTATTAAGTAGGAATGTAACAGGTCCAGAAGCATGCTGCGCTAACACTGGGGCCGAGTGCTGGTGGAGAGCAGCCAGCTGTAAAAATGCAAAGACAAAACCAGAAACTCACCACTCCAGATGAATAAATGTCAAGAAAAAATGTTCACTACTAGTGCAAATGTATTGATAGCAAAACAAGCCACACACAAATTACCCTTGTGCTTCAGCAGTTAGGCATTCATTCGGTGGCACCCTAATGAAAGCCTAAGCACTGAAGCTCAGGGGTCATTTGTGTGTGGCTTGTTTTGCCATCAACAAATTTGCACTAGCAGTGAACATTTTTTCTTGGCATTTATTCATCTGTAGTGGTGGATTTCTGGTTTAGTCTTGCACTTTTACAGCTAGCTGCTCTCCACCCAGCACCAGGCCCCAGTGTTAGTGCAGTGTGATTCTGGACCTGTTATATTCCTACTTACTAATGTCTGTTTACCATGAAATATTTTTGGTGCCTCAGCAATGTTTCATTTCTGTCATGTTTTTTTTGTTGAAAAGCAGTAATGAGCAGTGCAATGATCTGCTAAACAGCATGTGTGCACTGTCAGGTGCACACTGCCCACTGAGCCTCCTGAAAACATATTATATGACTTGGTCCGCTGTTCACGATGGTACAAATAAAATATAAATTATATATTCTTTATTCTTTATACCATCAACAGTGGAACAAGTCAGCTATCATATATGTTTTCAGGGAGCTGGCCATTGTGTTCACCTGACAGTGCACTGCACACATGCTGTTTAGCAGATTATTGCACTGCTCACTCCCGCTTTTCCACACATGCATACAGCAAGACAGAAATAAAACATTACTGATACCACTAAAATAATTTATTTTTGGAAACAGATTGTTAAGTCAGAATATAACAAGGAAGGGAAGGACACCACTGTTTTAGCTTATTTTCTGTAGAATTTTTTTGACCAGTGTTCATACAAATCTTGGGATGTAGTCTTATGTCCCAAAAATTCCTGACTCCAGATGAGGAGAAATGAGAGCATAAAATGGAATGAAAAGTCTCTATTAATTCACGCCACGCTCAGTCTTGCATGCAGTGCACCCAGTCCCCAGAATTGTGCACCCCCAAAATGCTGCTGTCTTCTAATGTCCCGAAAATTCCTGACTCCAGATGAAGAGAAATGAGAGCATAAAAGGGAATGAAAAGTATCTATTAATTCATGCCACACTCAGACATGCATGTACACACTCCAATAAGAACTATGTCACCTGCTGCTGCTGTTGGAATTTCATGTAATGCTTATTGACCTGACAGGGCTGATGCACAGTGTCTTGCCAAATAATGTGCTAGAAGGATGACCCAACCATTGAGTTAATCATGCATGATGATGTGATAATGCTGTTGGTCACCCAAAGTCTGCTGCATTGACCCCAACAGGAAGGATGCCTACACTAATACTAGCCTTGGTAAGTTAATGTACCTGGCACCATCATGGTTTTCCACAGAATTTGACCTTAAATGTTTATATCCATCTATATATATATATATATATATATATATATATATATATATATATACACACACACACACTCACACACACACACGTAATTATTGCTTTTTTTGTTCATCACAGGTCATATAGTCAAACATGGGGTGTGCATTTCTTGGCTTGATGAGGAATTTTGGTGTTGGAATACTGTCAAGCCAGTGAAGGTAAGTTTTTTTTTGGGGGGGTTATCATTTGGAAGCAAGTTTCATTAATGGTTTCCCTTTTTGTTAATTCTTCACAGGTTTTCTGTGCATCCTCCAGTCCAGTCCTGATGGTCAGGATTCATACTAGTTGTTGTGTGTGTGAGATACAGTGAAGTTAAATTCTGCCAGTGAAGTGAATGCAAAGTAAACCACTATACGTTACTTTATGGCTGTGTTAAGTGCCCATTGAAAGTGCTACTTCACCACTTTACCTTGTGAAGTGGTGATAGTGACTTTGCTTTGCTCACTCCACCTTTAAGAGCAGAGCAAGAATTTAGAGGCAGTGCACACACATCATATGGCTTCTACAGTCTAGGTCACATGCTTCAGGCAGGCAGGAAGTGAATGATGCTTAAAAATGAGTTTCACTACAGCAGCAGCCCCTGTCTCCAGCAACACCTGGGCCTCCCCCCACACCTGTGCCTGGTCCTCCCCACACCTCATTAGTGTGTGAGTTATTTACTACACTGCCTGGGAACAGCAGTGTTATGAAATGTAATCTGTGTGGTGTGGATCTGCGCTGTGCTCCAAAGGAACTCACCTTGCACAGGTGGTCAGCACACCCACCTGTACAACCACCACCGTGTGCAGTGGCAGGCCAAGATTGCAGAACAGGGCAGTAATGCCCCTGCTAGCCCTGCTGGGGAAGAGGGGGCAGCACGGTGTCCACCTACGCATGGTGGTGTGATGTGGGGGAGGGCCATGGATGAAGCAGCTGCTCCACCACCACAACCTGTAGCAGGTGACGGTGGCAACCCTGTCCAATCACCTGCCCACACAGGCTGATTTGGGCCTGATGTGGAGTGAGTTGGAAGCTGTTAACCACTGTCTTGACAACATTGAGCAGCAGTTGGAATGAATTGAAGGGCACCAGCTACAAATTATGGGAATGCTTAAACTGCTGCTGTCCCATCAGAATGTTGGTCATTCGTTTTATTTTGTCCTTGCACCCACCACCCTCTGTGTGAAAAAATAGTCCCTGATATTGCCTCTGATCCACCCCTCTTCTGTCTTCAAATTTTGGGCCCTTCCTCATGCACATGTCTTTTTCTGGTTGGTGCTACACTATTGTATGTTGTTGATTCCCTTTCGATACTTGATATTTTCTATCATGCCCTCCCCGGTCATCATCATCAACAACAGGAAGCACTAGATCACAACTTTTTTGAGAAGGGGAAGATTTAACACCAACAGACCCAGACACAACCACCTTGACTTTCTTTTTCTCCAGTTCCCATTAAGAGTATCATCAGAACAGAAAAAAAATGTAACTGCTGTGATTCATGAAGAACTTGATTTGTCTTGTGATGAGTGACTGGTGTGACTTTACTAATGAACTGTGCACAAATACCTATGGCTGTACTTCCCTGACCTGTACCACCCCAAACACCCTGACTTAAAAACACATATAAAACAGTACAATGGTTAAGCCAAGATACTACAAAATAGGATTACATGCAATTTACAACCCAAAAACTTAAAGTTTTGTAATTCGTAAATCATTGTGCCCGTTAAGATGAAGAACGTGATTTGTCTCATGATGAGCGACTGATGTGACATGACTAATGAACTGTATGCAAATACCTACGGCTGTACTTCCCTGTCCTGTACCACCCCAAACACCCTGACTTGAAAACACACATTAACGAGTACAATGGTCAAGCCATGATACTACAAAACAGGGTTACATGCAACTTACAACCCCAAAAATTAAAGTTTTGTAATTTGTGAATCATCGTGACCATGAAGATGAAGGACATGATTTGTATCATGAGTGACTCATGATGATCACCCTGACTTAAAAACACACATTATGAGAACAATGTGCATGATGAGATATGCACCACACGCTACTCTGAAGGGAAGCCAAACAAACAACTGTTACTTAAGTTACAGATAGAGATTGGGCACTAAAGGGATGCAAATACACAGACAGATTAAAATTGCACTGTGCACTCAAGTGATGCAGATGCAGAGGCACAACACCTTAACCAGTGTTCCCAAGTCACAAATCCAAATCTGGAAAAGAATACCTTTTGCGGTTGGGGGGGCAGTGCAGTAACAGTCCACTACCAAGATACCACAAAGCAGTTCAAAATAATGCAGGTGCAGTGAATTGCAGGTTCACAATGCTGCAATTACTGTGTGGCATAATAAAATGTGTCTGATTTGATGGCACACGTCGCACACACACTCACAAACACACACTACAGGTAATGCACAGCAAATTGAAAATTTCAGTAATATAACCAAATCTATCAAACAACCTGAAATTATGCACTGCACCACAACAATCAGCAAAAAATTTTCAAAAATTACAGAAAATATTACCAATATACCAATATAACCAAAACAGAATGATTGCTTTTCTCCCAGGTTATCTACCTCCACCACAGATATGCCCCTCCTCCAAGCACACTTCAAGTGTTTGTCATTACACAGACTGAATGTTCTAAATTAACATTCAAAATCCACACACAAACAATAAACACTTGCTGATATGAGCACAGGAGGGTTTCCTACAATCGATGTACTAAATTTTGAGCAAAATAAAATGACTCAAAAAGGCTTTTTGAATGGCTTTTAGAGGGTTTGATTCTCAGAGCTCTGAGAGCAAACTGTCTCCAGCTTTCACTACATGCACACTAAACAGAACTGAGGCTGTGCAGAACAATCTAAAGCCCATGTGACCTGCAATGCCATGAATCACTGCAAAATTCACTTTGGAGCTCACCACAAGGCGAAGTGATGTGAAGTACATTGATTTCAATGTACTTTGCATTAAAATTGGTGCAGAAGTGGTTGGGGGAAGGCGGAGTAACGTGAAATCATTATGACGCAAAGTACTCCAATTCGTGTTGTGGATTACTTCACGAATTCCTTCTTAATTTGCGAATTGCTTTGCGGAGCAGATTTTGGCCAATTCGCCCACCACTAATTATGATGATGTGTTGTTTGTTATTTACTTCTTGTTTACTTATTGGGTTGCTACTATTTTGTTATTTCCATTATCCTGGCTTATGATGCAGCAGAATTTGATGATGATCATGATCATGATGGGTTGACCGGGAGGGGGAGGTGTAGAGAGAAAAATGGGGCAGATTAGATGGGATGGGATGGTCCTTTTCTGCTGTCAAGCTTCTATGATTCTATGATTCTATTATATGGTTTTAGTTTTTCAATTATGTTATTAGATTATCCCTCTCTATGCGGACTTTGAAATGTCCATGTTTATGCTCAGTGCTCTTTTATCTACAGGTAATCCATTTCCTGTAGAGATTTGACAGATGGGGTCCTTCTTGCTTCCATTTTTTTTTCTTTTTTGGTCATTTTTAGATCCCTTTAGCTTTGGGTAGGATCAAGGTCTTTTGGCATTTGTGTTTATAATTTTGTTTATTGTTTGTATACCATGGCACTGTTGAAACTCACTACTCTTAATGCTAAGGGTCTGAATAATGCCATAAAATGAGAGTGGGTTCTCTCCCATTTTAGAAAACTGGGTTTGGAGATTGCTCTTATACAATAGTCTCATTTAACCCCTGTAGAACACTCCAAGCTTTGTAGACAATGGGTAGGTATGGTTTTCACACCTTCCCATCCTACAGGCAAAAGATTTGGGGTAGCTATCCTGGTTAAAAAGAATTCCTTGTTTATACCAGGCTGACATTGGGCAGATTCTTTGGGACAGGGGATATTGGTTAATGGTACTTATTTAGATATCCCATTGCCTATCCTCAATATATATGCTCTCAACTCACCCTCCCACTCCTTTTTTCAAGAAAAATGTTGGGTTATGTTAGATAAAGCTCATGGATTCTGTGTTATGGGTGGGGATTTTAACTGTATTTTAGACTCTACCCTAGATTCTTCCAAATTAGCTACTGACACTTCACAGAAACCCCCATCAGCTAAAACTCTTGATTCCTTGGTGTAAGAGTCTGGTCTTAAGGATATCTGGAGATGGCTTCACCCAGGTGAACATGATTATACTTTTACTCAAATACCCATAAAACTTATTCTCATCTTGACTGGTGGTATCTCTCTATTTCATATTTGCATAAGCTTACTGGCATAGCAATACATTCCATTAACTGATCATGCTCTGTTTACTCTAACTTTAGCACCAGATTCCTTGCATCATCAGGGTCTCTTGGGTTTAATGATCAAATTCCATATATTTAAGAAAAGCTTGAATTCACTTGAGTTCAAGTCCCTGTGTCATGATTAGTGTTTCCTGAAAATAGCATGCTGTTTGGTTTTGTGGTTTTCTTTAAAGCAGCATCTGTTAATGTGCTCTGCAGTAACTGAAAACAGAAGGTTGTTCTTTTCCTATCAGTGAGTGACAACATAATTTTTGTCCTGCCTGCTGCTTTATCAATTAAGTCCCTGACTGACTGAAGAAGCTGTTGCAGTTCCCAGTCACAGCAGTCTGTAGAGCTAATTGTTTTCACTCAGAGTTTGTTACTAACCCATCTGGTTTGTGTTTAGCTAGATTAGCTTAAAATATCTCATTCATTTCTGATCATTTGTGTTTCAGTGCTGAACTGAAGTAGTATGAATGAATGACTTAGAGAAATTGCCTTGTTTGTATCACAGCTGTCAGTTTTCTCTAATCAAAACTGTGCATTATTTTCTGGCTATATAACACATGGTTATGTAATGCATATAAAATCAATCTAACGTTTGCTAATTCATTGAAGCAGTGTGTCTTTGATCTAGCCTCCAAAAATAGGTTAATTTGAGAACAATGTTGTTTTTGCGCCAGATTGACAAACAGTTTCTGCCACACTTTGCTATTTCAGGAACAGTTTCTGTACTGTTAAGTGGTTCAGTTGAGAAACAACAACAAGTTTATTTTCCTTTTCATTGAGTGTGGCAGGGATTTAAATATTTGGGTCTAAATATAACAATTCTCCCACTTCAATTATACATAAAAATCATAAGCTTGTATTTACAGAAGTTAAGAAGGACCTGAAGAGGTGGATTCCACTTCCTCTTTCATTAGGGACCAGAATTAAGTCCCTTCACATGACTGTCTTTCCACAGCTTTTGTATGTTTTTTGGATGCTCCCTATTAGGCCCCCAGATTCTTTTTGGTGACAATTACGTCAGTTAATTTTTTAATTTATTTGGAATAGGGGGCACCCATGAGTAAAGTGGTCCATACTGCATAGAAGTAAACTTGAAGGGGGTTTAGCCCACCCCAACTAAATTATTGTTTAGCAGTGCAGGTTGCCAATTTTAACCCTTTTAAAGTCCAATATGAATACGGGGTGGGTGGAATGTGAGGAAGAGCAGTTTTTGGGAATATCTTTGAAGGTTGCCCCTGTTCTCCATCTTTACCAGCTTCATTCACTTAAATCAATAAACCCTTGGATGACACATACTTTAGCAGAATGGATACAATTTTGTTCCCTGATTGAGGGTGCAGATACTCTGGGTTGGCTCTCCCCATTTCAGAGTAATCAGGATTTTTTGCCTGTGATTGTAGGTCTTGGTTTTTGACTTTGGGCCCAACATGGCATTCATATGATAGGGGATATTATGGATGGAGACACTGTGATGAGCTTTGATCAATTACAGCATAAATTTCATTTCCCTCATACTGAATGTTTTCATTTTTTCCAGCTCCATAACTTTGCTTCATTCCTTTCCATCATCCCCCACACTCCTAATCAGTCTACCTTAGATTGATATCTTCTGCAAAAGTGAGATGTGCCCACAGAAGCACATGTTATTTTTTCCCTATATGCTTTTTTACAGCACCAGATTCATACTGTATCTATCCTTACCCCACTTTGGAATGCTGGGAAGGGTCACTTTCTAGGCTGTTTGACTCACAGCTTTGGACAGAAACTTGGAAAATAGTTAATAAAACCACTGTTTCTTATTATTGGTGAGAATTATATTGTTATTATGTTGTTTGTATATTTTTCTTTGTAATCTCCCGGGTTGTACCTAAAAATAGACATTTTTTGTTTAGTATGCTTACCTGGCCAACGAAACCTAAATAAATAAATGAATTTCATTGGAAGGTTTTGATTAATTTCTTTAGGACCCTATTTGTCACTACTCTGTGGGTAGGTCAAATTTATGTTGGTGACAGTGCTGGGCAAAGGGGGATCATTTTCGTATAGAAACATAGAAACATAGACTTTGACAGCAGATAAGGACCACTTGGCCCACCCAGTCTGCCCATTTCCCTACCTACTGGATAAGCTGTAGATTCTAGTTAACCAACAGCCTACTTCCTGCAACCCCCCACTATAATTGCCTTATGTCTGTCCCATGCATGTTTGAATTCCCCCACTGTTTTAGACCCAATGACCTCCTCAGGAAGGCAGTTCCATGCATCCACCACTCTCTCCATGAAAAATAAATTTCCTCACATTACCCTTGAGACATCCCCCCTCTATCTTTAAATTGTGTCCCCTTGTTCTTACACATCTCTTTTTCTGAAAGATGCTACCCTCCTGGACTTTGTTGATTCTTTTGAGGTACTTGAAAGTTTCTATCATGTCTCCCCATCCCTCCTTTCATCAAGTATAATTTATTTTTATTTATTTATTTGTATATCAGTTTACAACCTTTGAGCCAGAGGCTTATTTTCAAAGGTACCTCATCACAAAGAGGACAAATACAGTACAACAATTTTGTTACATCATTGTGGATTATAACAATTGGTAATACATGCTGTCATATCTTAGTTGCAATTTTAAAGTTACAGGATTAGCAGAGCATAGGTTGGTACAGATATTTAGTACTTCATAAATAAACAGTGGTATGAGCATACATGCACAGGGGTGCAGAGACAGGAGGAGGAGGTGATAATTGATAGGGCTATGGGGTGTGGTTGGTAGTAGGTTGGGTGCAGCCACTCAGGGAGCTTTGTCAGAGCATTGAGCAAGAAACAACTTAGTAACAGTCACAGCTATGCGTATTAAATAAGTGATTTTGAAGGGAGGTTTTGAAACTGGATATCATGGGGGCATCAGAGATAGAGGTGAGGAGTGAGTTGTACCAGGATGGGGCTCTGTAGCAATAGGCCCTTTGACCATGTGTGGTCCTTGCCCTGGGGACTAACAGTGTGGTTTTGCAGGACGTTTGAGTTTGTACTAGGGGTTTTGCTTGGTGGATGGAGGCTGTCAACCCTGGTGGTGATAGTCCAAGGAGAGTTTTTTTTGTTATGAGGCAGGTTTGATATCTGAGATGTTCATCTAGGTCGAGCAGCATAGCCTTTACATATAGTTGGCAGGTATGTGTTAACCTGGGGGCCCCTGTAATTAGCCTACAGGCCTTATTTAGTGTGAGGCAGATTTTGTTGAGGGCGGTCTGGTCTGCAGCACCTTAAACTGGTAATCCATAATCCACAAGGGACAATATAGAGCATGTGACCCTGAGTCGGAGGGTGTCGGGGGGAGACAATTTTTGTAGCGGTATAGGATTCCTAGCCGAATATTGGAAGCTGAGGCTAGGGCAGCGATGTGGTCATGGAAAGTGAGAGCAGGGTCAAAGGAGATCCCAAGGTACTTATACGAGTAGACTTGCTCGAGTGGAAACTTGGTGTGAGAGAGGACATGGAGTAGGAAATTGCTGGCTTTGTTTTGGGGGTGGGCGAAGAGCATGGTTTTGGTTTTTTTGAGATTTATTACAAGTCTATGCTCTTTGAACCAGGCTTCAGCATCATTATAAGATATTTGCAAGGTGTCCTGGAGGGTGATAGGGTTTCGGTAAAAGGCAAAGATGACGGCATCATCTGCATACAGCAAAATTTTTCCAGTACATGCACCTGGTAGAGTATTGAGGTATAGTGAAAAGAGCAAGAGTCCAAGGATGGAGCCTTGGGAAACACCAGAGCAGATAGGACATGCGTTGGAGAGTATCCCATTAATTTTAACATGCTGAGAGTGGGCAGACAGGTAGCTGGAGCACCAGGAGACAGGCCCAGTGGCAAAGCCAGTGTGGCTGAGGGCATCCAGCAGGAGGGGATGGGAAACAGTGTCAAAGGCTTTTGATAGGTCTATGAACACTGCCCCAGCCAGAGAGCCCGAGTCCAGAGAAGAGTGTAGAAAATTTGAAAACTCTAGGATGGCAGTGCTGGTACTGTGACCTGTATGGAAACCATGCTGTTCCGGGCAGAGGATGTTGTATTTGGTTAGGTAATCTGTAATTTGTGTGGCCACCACTTTTTCTAGGACTTTGGAGAGGAGTGAGAGAATGGAGATAGGCCAGTAATTCCCACCTAGGGACCTGTCTCCACCCTTGTGTATGGGTGTGACTGTAGCAATTTTCCAAGCTCAGGGAAATTGCCCCAGGCAGAGGGATTTATTGAGGAGACTAGTGATTGGGGTGAGGACCAGATCCAGAACCCGGCGGAGGATACTGGGGTCCAAGGAATCACTGCCAGTACTATTGCTCTTTAGGGCATTAATTAGGTGAGGTCTGACTTCTTGGGCAGCAACCCGGTGTAAGCGGAAGCTAGGGTGTATGAGGACAGCAGCAGGCAGGGAGAGGGTCAAAAAAGTTGCTAGGGAGGACAGGGCTAAGGTCTGTGAATGACGTATTGAGGAAGTTGGCTATAAGGGTTGGGTCGGTAGAGATAGTGACATCAGTGTTGATCTGGGAGGGTGGGGGTGTGTGTGCTCCCATTTAGTTGTTTGATATTGTCCAAGAAGGTTCTTGCATTCCCCCAAGAGGAGGTGAGCGAGGCCTGATAGTGATCAGCCTTAGCCTTTCTAATGGCCCAGGTGCATTTGTTTCTTGCAGTAGTATACGCCTGTCTGTCTGTCGGCCGGACAGTTTTAGTGGCCAGATGCCATAAGTTGTCCCTGTGCTTAAATAGTTGAAGCAGGGCAGGGGTAACCCAGGGTGCATTCTGCACTTTGGAACGGAGTTCTGTTAGAGGTGCGAAAATGTCACAGGCTTTGTTGAAAGTTTGGGGGAAAAAGGTTAGCACTGTATCAATATCAGGGCGTACTGTATGGGAGACCAATTAATTTGGGCCAGAAGTTGCATAAGGCTTTTCAGACCACCTGGTCTAAGGCGCCGCAGTAGAGTGGGCTGTGCTGTGGGTTTGGGTACGGAGGTTGACCAGTGGAAAAGTATAGGGGAGTGGTCACTAAGTGAGTCAGGAAGGACCTGGATATCGTGGATTTGTTTAGGATGATTGGTGATGACCACATCTAGAAGTGTGCTTGAGCCCCTCTAAGAATTCACTCTTGTAGGTTGGGAAATGAGTTGAGTCAGATCAATGGCTGCAAAGGAGTCACGGGTAGTAGAAGATGAAGAACTAAGCCAGTTAATGATTAGATCACCCACTAGGATTTGGTCAGATGAGTGGTGCAGAGTAGTAAGGTACTCCGTTAACGAGACCAGTGCCAGGGTTTGATTTATACATATTAAGCTCTCTCAGTCTCTCTTCATATGGTTTCTGCTGCAGACCCTGCACCATTTTAGTTGCCCTCCTCTGGACTGCTTCCATCCTGTCTATGTCCTTGCATAGATGAGGTCTCCAAAACTGCACATAGTACTCCAGATGGGGTCTCACCAACTGTCTGTACAGAGGGATAACCACTTCCCTTTTTCTACTTGTGATGCCCCTTCCTATGCATCCCAGTATCCCCCTGGCTCTCCTTACTGACTTTTCACGTTGCTTACCCACCTTTATGTCATCTGATATGACTACCCCCATGTCCTTTTCCATTTTTGTTGTTGTTAGTACCCCCCCTGCTATTGTGTACTCTTCTCCTGGGTTTTTGTTTCCCAGGTGCATTACTTAGCACTTCTTTGCATTGAATCTAAGTTGCCATATGTCTGACCATTACTCCAACCTTGCCAAGTCCCTTCTCATCTTTTCTACCCCCTCTTGTGTAACAACTCTGTTACAGATCTTTGTGTCATCTGCAAAGAGGCATATCTTTCCTTCCAGACCCTCTGCAATGTAACCTATAAAGATGTTAAAGAGGATGGACCCAGTACTGAGCCCTGAAGTAATCCACTAGTAACCCCCCTTTCTTCGGAATGTGTTCCATTCACTATTACCTTCTGTGTCCTGTTGTGCAGCCAGTTTGGTACCCAGGCTACCACCCTGGGACCCACTCCCAGGCTGGCTAACTTGATTATTTTTTGGTACTGCCCTGAGATAAAGACATGTTGGAAAGGGATTTCCAATACTATTGCTCTTATTTTGGAGGTCCCATTTCCACTTCATTCTGAGACTTTCTTTCTTGGTGTCATACCAGAGGATGCTAGTAACCCACAGAATAATTATCTTTATTGTATCTTTGTTATGGCTGCTTTTAAAGCTATTACTAGATGGTGGTTGACTCCCACCACACCCATGCTCACAGACTGGATTAGTATTAGAAAAGAACTTCAAGTAATGGAAGATATGTATGCAAGTTTACATTTTCAGTATGATGGCAATAATCTCCACACATTAACTAGGTGGGCTAGATGGGATGCATATTTGGAAAAAACTATTTTCTGCTGGGACACCATCAGTTTTTGCATTTTCTTCCTAAGTAGACAGCTTGTTTTCTCTTTATACTATATGTATTCTCTAGGAGCACATGCGCTAAATAGTTTTAAAGGGAATTTACAGGGTTGTGTTTTACTAATTCCTTCCTGTTGTAATGTGTTATTTATGGAGGTTTATATTGTTGCTGGTTTTGCTCTACTGTTTGTATTGTGTGCTGAGCATTACTGTTAATTTACATTTGTTTTGTTGTACTTATGCAATTAACTGTATGTTTAAAAAAAAAAGAACAATCCTAATAGAGGATTGTCTTATTGCACAAAACTAGCATTCCGCTAATAAAACATCTATTCAAAAATATCAAAACCTCTGAAAATTAAAATTAGTACGTGTCCTTTGAGACTATATGACCTTAATACTTAGATCTTTATGAAGTTCCAGTCTTCAAGTCACAGAGTTAAAACATTGCAATAAATCAAGTCGACAAGGATCAGATGTACATTGATTGTTGCTTCTGATTGAATATACTTGATGAGACAAAATATCTGGTATTGCTTGGCCCCTCCATAGGTCCAAATATTTTTCTACTGCCACTTTCTCAATGGTGATTAGCATTTGTATCATTTAAAATGCAGTAAATACTGCCAGCCCAATGATTTTCACCCAAAGCCTATGCCATGGCTATACTAAAAAGATTTCCCTTGTAGCTTCAATGCTTCAATTCCTTATCAGTATAGCAAGAAGGTCAGCTTTTTTTAAGACTACCAGAGATTTCATTGTTTTATTACAATGGCTCCCAAGAGCAAACTGCAAGTTTCAAAGTGCATCCCAACCATGCCTTCACTGTGCATATAGATGTCAAAGGGCACCAGGTTACAGTTCTTACACAATTAGCCATCAAATGCTGACAGTGTCACTGCAGCTAATGGCGGCACTCATTAACTGAGGACAAAGTCAGATGCAGAGCATGATCAGTAGGTACATAGACCTGTCCTTGCTGAACGAAAACAGTGGGGATGGCATACAGTACACATGCGGGGAACTGGCCCTGCCACCTGTTAAATAAGGGCATGTTCATAATATGAGCATATGACTTCACGTGGTTGTAAATATTCAGTTATTTTTAGAATGCTGATTTTTTAAATTACGCATGCTTAAAAACAGAATGTTTTTTTCTTAAATCATATTTTAAAAACTGCTCCACTTTGGGAGATTAAAACCACAAAAGAACACACATTGGGCTAAACTCTAGCAAGCCTGCATGTTTCAGGTTTCAGATTCTACTAGTTTTTTTAGTTATAGTTGAGCAAAACAAGGTCTTAATTTTGGTGATTTTGTGGGAGTTTAACCTTCTGTAACTTTGCCCCCAGTAAACTAATTACCACAAAGGTTTCAGGCTCTAGAGATCCTGGCACCATCTCTACGCATTCCAAATTTCATGTACAGTATATCAGTTGCATGGAGACAAAGCTATTAAGGTGCAAAAAGTGGGGGTTAACATTAAAGTACTTTCTCAACCCAATTATACAGGTGCGACCATGCCTGTATAATATATAGCTATATGAAGCAATACAACCAGAAAAGGAAAAGAATGCAGTGAGTCCCCTAATCAAAGCAGTGCAGCACTATCGGCATTGCCAGAAATATTAGATAAAAGTAAAGAACAAAAACAGGCAGTCAAAACTGTTAGACCTAAAAAGTCAAGGATTAAGGAAAAGACTCTATCTAGTACCACTAGACGTGGCACTCCACAATATGTCACTCATGCATATCCAGCTTCTTCATCAGAAAGCTGTGCCTCTGGTGAAGATGGTATAAATGTACAAGAACAAGATCATGATCACAATGATGTACCACAGTTATGCTCTTCCAAAGATGATGAAACAGAATGGGATACTGATGAGGTAGAGGATGCCACCTGGGTTCCTGAACCCAAAAAGAATGAACAAAAACACATACAGCAAGCACCACTACTAGCCATAGCCAGTAGCAGAAAAAAAATCAATAGCAATCATAGTAGCTCTTCTGGGGACAACCACAGTGTACATGAATCAGGGTCAGAAACATTAACCACCACAACTGCCGCTGTTTCTGGCATGACAACAAAACGTTCAACCTCAGTGGTGTGAAGCTATTTTCGTATAAGTCTCAAAAATGAATGTTTTGCTTTCTGCACCTTTTGTCATCCAGAAGGTAGCAGAGGATAACATCACTAAAAAGGCATTTGCAAAGAGCACATCCAACAATTTGGCTGAGCAGCAGTCCTGAGCAAGGGAAAAATATCTATGATGAAAATAATCCCATAGACAATAGTGATGGTGAAGAGATTGAAAGACAGAGCAGAAAAAAACATTTTCAACTTCACTGAAAAGTATTTGGACAAGCTACAGCTTCACCAATGCAATCCTATGGTTTTGCCCCCCACC
The DNA here is from genome assembly GCA_016271365.2 of Neoceratodus forsteri. Lineage (NCBI taxonomy): Eukaryota > Metazoa > Chordata > Ceratodontiformes > Ceratodontidae > Neoceratodus > Neoceratodus forsteri. The sequence continues at coordinate 1,166,289,691 of CM028129.1, read as the reverse complement.
CGCATAAACTAAGCAGCAAACTATTACTGAGATGTTTGAACAAAATAACTGACTACAGTAGGTCATATCAAGTAACATTAAAAATGAATCAGTTAATAGCTGCATTTATTGCCAAGGAACTGCAACCATAATTCAGTGGTGGAGAATGATGGTTTTAGAACCATTTTAAAATATTTTGCTCCATATTACAATATACCACACTGTAAATCTTTTGCAACTGTCACTGTTCCCAAATTAAATGCAAAGTAAAATAAAATGTTGCTCTTTAAGAGAGTGAATGTGATTCTGTGCACCTGACCACAGACATGTGGACAAGTTCTCAAACCACTGATTTTACGTGCATCTTAGCACATTGGGTGTCACAATCATCTTCAAACACCACCACAAGCAGTACTGTACAGGAAGGAAGACAAATAATAGCAACTCTGTGATAGCATGTTTGGTAAGCATCACACTGCTGATAGTATTTTGGAAGAGTTGCATGACAACATTTCTGAATGGTAAGAGCCCCTGGAACTTATTACTGGATGTGTGGTTTCAGACAATGGTGCCAATATTGTTAGTGCCTTGAAATGTGGTGGTTTTATTTACATTCCATGCTTTGCACACTCATTACATCTGTTAGTATGAGCTTTCCTTTCCAGTGATAACAGTATAGTAACACAAGTGGGGGCTGCAAAGGAAATCTGTTGCCATTTTAGTCACTCTGTAAAATCACATGGTATCTTGGCTGACCTCCAGAATAAAAAACAGCTTGCCAATGCAACAACTAAAATAAGATTTTCCAACAACATGGAACTCAACATTTTACATGTATGAGAGACTTCTCACACAAAAGAAGGCAGGCTATGAATATACCATGGAGCACAGACCTTATGAGGCATCCTATATTGCTCTTGACTCCCTTTGAGGATGTAATTTGACAGATTAGTAAAGAGAATTCTACTCTAAGCCAGTTTATTCCATCATAAATTTATTGAACAAGGAATTCAGGAAGCTGCATTGAGGTTTTTACAAAAAGGAGACAAATCTTGTGAATCCATTATGGACTGACTGATACAGCAATTACCAAACTGTAGAATGCTTAACAATATCACAATATACAATTTTTTTTCTTACAATTCTTCTTCAACCTCGATTTAAGTTGCAACAGCTGAGTCCTTCCAATCTCAGTGACTCTTATCTTGAATACAGAAATATGCTGATTTCAAGAATTGCTCAGTAAAAGTAAGGAACTGTAGTTGACAATACAAGTGAATCATGTGAGCTGGATGCTGCATCTGATGATGCAACATCTATTGGTGCTGACAGCAATAATTTCCACTTAGTGCCACTGTGTACTCCTTCATTAACATTGGGTAGTCCTGCACAAAGTCCTCTTTCACAGCCCTTGAAAAAGACATGTCATTCTGAAAAGCACACAAATGACTCTCACACTTTTGGGTCAAAACTCATGGAAACTGATAATTCAAATGTGTATGTTGTGGAGCTGCCTTCTTTGTCTTTGTCTCATATTATGGATGCCTATTTAAGAGAACTGCTCATTAATATTACTGATGACACTTTTGAGTACTGGCTGGAAAAGGACAAGATCTGGCCCGCACTATCTGCCTTTGCTATAAGGCTTACTATACAATGGCAAAGAAATGTCCTATCCTGTGATTGGTCAGTGGTTGCCTGGAACAGTGATTTACTACCAAATAACATCACTGTATGAAGTCCAGACACACACATGACTGCATGACAGAGCATGAAATCATGTTTCCCGTGCACAAGTTGCCACTGCTCTGGGCCATAACTGTAAACAAGTCCAGCTGAGCTGCCTCCTCAAGAATGTACATTTAAAACATAAAACCTTCTACCCACCACATCACACTGCCCCTAAAATGCAAAACCTGTCCTTTTTTTTTAGCAACTGAAACAAAAGGCAGTATACAATCCCAGCACCATCTAGTGGGAAAAGACTGAAATTGTGGACTTTTTTTCAAAACATATACCTACATACACCATAACTTAAGGGTAAAAACACTTTAAACATAATTTTTTATTTTTTTTCTTTACAAGCAAGACATTGTATAATAGCAATAAGGAACTCCAGGGATGTGTGTCTTTGTGAAAAAAACATCACTTCTCGGGTGTTGAATGCACTCAGCCTGCAGCCTTGTGCTTCAACCACCCAAGGCATGATAGAATTACACAATAACACACACCCTACTGTGTCTTATTGCTTAATTAGTTGCCCTTCCACTAGTGTTTCCTGTAAGTGCATATTTAGCATGGCTGGAATTGTTGTGTCTGCTAGCTGCACAAAGCTTACTCATGAAAATATACAGTGTGGTGGTCTACCTTCCTAAAAGTCAGTCTCAACAAATTGTCTTGCCAGTTTAGTGAACAGAGGCAGGAACATACAGGCAATGATGATTAAGCAATAAACCACAACAGGGTGTGGGTTATGCTAGGATTTACTCACGCTTGGTGTGGTTCCATCATGAGGCTGCAGGCTGAGTGACCAAACTACACCAGAAGTGGGTAAATACCAGCATAACCCACACCCTGGAGTGGTTTATTTCTACAATGTCCCTCTTTTTTTCACAAGAAATAGAAAAAAAATGTAAATTTATATTTTTTGTTGATTTTTCTTTAAATAACCTTCCTCGCTAGGTTAAATAGTCCACTCAGCCATCACCTTCTATGTTCCCATGGAGAGCTGGCCACAGACAGAGACTACAAAGAGCACCATTTAGCTGGAGTCAGCCAAGAGTGGGCTGGGGAAACTGGGACATTGTTCTCCACTTTCACTGTTTTATTTATTTATTTTTTGTTTTAAATACAACCGGGAGTGAGAGGAAGAGAGAGAAAGACAACGTGACAGCAATGTTTTTTGTAGGAGGGAAATTGGGCTGTGAGTTTGATAATGAAGGGATCACTGAAAAAAAATAGTCTTTTAGCGGACACAGTCTCTTTCTCACTTGCTTGTGGAGGGGAACCTACTTGCTCTTCCCATTCCTCACTCTTCCCATTTCTCAGCCCGCTATTTGCTGACAGACCTAAAGTGCCACATTTGCTCTCTAGAGGCTTGTTTCTGTCCAGCATGGCTATTAGTGTTTGAATGGCTGCATTCAGCATCAGGTTTCCAGGGTTACAGTGCTTTTCCGATCAGGAGGTCATGACTTAAGAAGTGACGCTTCCACTTGATGTTTTTTTCTTTATTTTTTGTGGGGGTTACAGTTATTGAGGCAGTGGATAGTGAGGACACAGGGCACTGGGACATTACAGACTGCATTCAAGGAATGTGTACTGTGGAGCAGAGCTGTAGAGACAGCAGGGATGGTGCCGACTCTACAGCTAAACCGGAGCTGGAAAACTAAGACAACAGAAAATAGGTAGTGATTTTTGTGGTGTGCAGCAGTCAGCTGGGATGGCTGGAACTTTACCTGTGGGTTATGCTGGGATTTACCCACAGATAAAGACCCCAACTGACCAAACAGGTTAGGGAATTTAGAGACCCCATTGTATAATGATAAACAGCTGCAACAGGTGTCTCATAATAAGGGGTGCTTCCCTGGTGGTGTTTGAAGATGATGGTGGTGATATTTAATTTAATGATTTATTTCTTTGAATTCAGAGGACAAAGGTCAACAATCATAACAGAAAGATCATGTAAAAAAATCCTTCTTGTGAGGTCATGGTGTATATTAAATGTATTGCTGTATGTGTTTTTCACATTCAATTTGGGAACCCAGGTGGAGATTAATTTGTTTATTCAGCAAGTTAAAAATACTGGGATGCACAGGGAGAGGCATCACCAGTAGAAAAAAGAAAGTTATTATCCCTCTGTACAGACAGCTGGTGGGACCCCATCTGGAGTACTGCATGCAGTTCTGGAGACCCAATCTCCACAAAGACATAGACAGGATGGAAACTGTCCAGAGGAGAGCAACTAAAATGGTGCAGGATCTGCACTGGAAGACATATGAAGAGACTTAAGGAGCTTAATATGTTTAGCCTCGAGGAAAGGAGGAGAGGAGACATGATAGAAACTTTCAAGTACCTCAAGGGAATCAACAAAGTCCAAGAGGGTAGCATCTTTAAAAAAAAGAGGTGTGCAAGAACAAGAGGGCACAATTTGAAGATGGGGGGCAGCTCAGGGGTAATTTAAGGAAGTATTTTTTCACAGAGAGGGTTGTGGATCCATGGAACAGCCTTCTGGAGAAGGTAGTGGAGTCAAAAACAGTGGTGGAATTTAAGCATGCATGGGACAGTTATAAGGCAATTTTAGGGGGTAGGGGTAGGAAGAATTAGGCTGCTGGTTAACTAGGATCTGCAGCTTATCCATTAGGTAGGGAAATTGGCAGACTGGGTGAGCCAAGCAGTCCTTATCTGCCATCAAATTCTATGTTTCTATGTTTCTATCAACAAGCAGTGAATTTCTGGATTGCTGGAGTGGATGGTGGCACCAAGGGGGAACACAAAGGACAAAAACCTATGTGCATGTCTGCTGTAAGTGCTGGCCCCCCCCTACAGTCCTTGGGTCCTGCACTGTGTGGATCTCTACTGGCTTAATGATGGGAGGAGCATCAACAGGGCTAGGGACTAGCAGGTGGGTTTCATAGCAGAAGTAGGATGCGGTTGGGGCCAAACAATTCTACAAACCCCCTACCCTGCAGACACTGACAGGCATTGGGGGTATGCCGTGGGGTCATGTGCCTTAATGCTCACTCCATTCCATAAGTAAATAAGCTCTGATGGGTACAGTTATGAGAATGGGATGAATGTTAGGGTGCTTGACTCCAAGGCACACCCCCAATGCCCGTTGGTGTATGCAGGGTGGGGGTGGGGTGTTAGGTTTGGAAATCCTAATGCCATGTTTCCTAGATTTTTTGCTGTAGTAAACACCCTAACTGATGCATTAACAATGTTTTTTGCAATAAATGTCCTTACTTTTTCAGATAGTTTATTTGTATCCTTATATCCCTGTGGGAGCGCAGGGCCCTCTGGGCCCTGCACTCACACCCTCAATAACTGTCCTTATGTCACAGTGGCAGCACAGGTCCCTTCAGGTCCTTTGCTCCCATGTTCTGGGATTTTCCTTATTTTACTGTGGGAGTGCAGGGTCCTTCAGACCCTGCACACCCATCCATCTGTAGATGCATGACAAAATTATTAGCATTGCCATCTTATTACCCCATCACATGCACCCAGTAGAGAAAATTTTTAAATCATTGCCAAAACATAATTCTGTGCAACAGCAACACCATTCCACACCACAGTTGTGAAAACACATTTTGGACAAGAGTTGGGAAATGACAGTTGTACTGTTCATAAGGCAGTCTAAAAAAATGTCTATGCTGAAAATTTGGAGTCAAAATATAAAAAAATTACCAAAGTTATGCAGGTGTGTAGAAACATTTCAATAAATGCATGTAAGTCAGTCATTATTAGTATTTTTTTCACCAAATTTTCAACATGGGCTTTTGGGACCCCACCTCATGAACACTGGCACAGTCATTTTGTTAATTGGTCCCAAAAGTTGATTTCAAGCAATAACCACACCATTCCAATAACTGACAGGCTGGTAAGAGAGGAAGGGGTCTTCCTGGGGGGGGTTACTGGCAGACTGGATGAGTCAAGGGGTCCTTTTCTGCCTGCAGATTTCTATGATTCTATGATTCCACACCACAGGTGCAAAAACATGTTTTGGGCAGGATGTGAGAAATTACAGCTGTACTGTTCATGAGGTGGTGCGAAAAATGTCTATGTTGAACATTTGGAGTGAAAATATAAAAAATTGGCAAAGTTACGTGCATGTGTATGAATATTTTAACAACCATGCATAACTCAGGCATTTTTTGATATTTTTGCACCAAATTTTCAACATGGACTTCTTGGGACCCCACCTCATGAACACTGGCACTGTCATTTTGTTACTCAGTCCTGAAAGGTGATTTCATGCAGCATCTGTGAAATCACCTTTCGTGACTGAACAATGAAATGATAGTGACAGTGTTCATGAGGATGGGGCCCAAAAACCCCATGTTGAAAATCTGGTGCAAAAATACCTTAAAATGGCCAAGAAAGCAGTATAGTGCAGTGGTTTAAGGCTCTAAGCTGCAAACCTGGAGACCTGGGTTTGAATCCCACAGCCCCCACTTACATACTGTGTGACCCTGAGCAAGTCGCTTAACTTCCTTGTGCTCCCAGGTCACACCTGTAAACAAGCTTTCAGCTTAGTGTGTCTTTCCTGGTTAAAAAAAGGGATATCAACATAAGTTGAATATTGACAGCCATTATACTGCACTTACAGTACCTTGATTTCTCAGTTTAAGGTTCAGATTTGAAGAGTGCAGATATGTCATGGTCCACAGATGATGACAGTGGATAACCCCCAGAGTTACATACAGGGCAAGGGTAAGGTTTTTTTGCAATGAATTTCCTTGCTTTTTGAAAAAGTGTAATCTTACCCTTGTATTGTTTTGGGAGCACAGGGCCCTATGGGCCCTGCACTCCTGTCTAGCTATAAGTGCAAAGAGATTGTAATGAACTGTCATCTCCCAGTATTGTATAATGGACAGCCCAGTAGTCCCATTACTGCATAATGGTATTCATATGTGGGGGCACAGGGCCTGGGACCTGCACTCCCATGGTATCAGTTTTTTAGAGGGCCCATCAATCCATAAGTGCACATACATTGTAATGAACTGTCATCTCCCAAGGGCCCTGCCCTCCCAGTATTGCATAATGGATGGCCCAGCAGTCCAATTACTGCATAATGGTATCCATATGGAGGGCCCTGAGCTCCCACCTGCCTATAATTGTAGAGACGCAGTGCAGCCCTAGACACATTCCAAGAAAGACTTGTGCTGCAAATGGTGCAATATCTCAGTAACCATAGCAACTTTAGAAAAAATTCCACTTCAGTTGTAATCATGGACTGGTAACTTGCATGCATTCTTAAGCTGCGCTTAGCAAAAAATCTGTATCTTGAATCATTTTTAGATATAGGCAGCAAAAAGCACTGCATTTGTCATTATGTTATCCTATGGGAAATTTCTCAACTTCAGAATGCCATAACTATGGAACTGATGCAAATGTTTTATACCACAACAGCATAAGTCACATCTGTGAGACACCCCCTTTCTACCCTGAACATTTCAAGCCAAATGTCCTAACTGTTTCTTTGCAGTAAAGTGGCAAAGAAACAGCAATCTATAAAAATCTCTGTTCATGAGCTGTCAAAATCCTTGTTCATGAGCCGAATCCCTGTTCATGAGGTGTCAAAATACCTGTCTGTGAGTCAATCCCTGTTCGCGAGGTAGGACCATCTTGTCATCCCCTAACTAACAAGGATTTTGACAGCTCATAAACAGAGATTTTCTCACAAACAGGGATTTTGACACCTCACAAACAAGGATTTCTCATGAACAGGGATTTTGACAACTCACTAACAGGGATTCCTTTTTAGAATCTCTGTCAAAATCCCTGTTTATGAGCCAAATCCCTGTCTGTGAGGTGTCAAAATCCCTGTTCATTAGCCAATCCCTATTCGGGAGATAGGGCCATCTGGTCATACCCATACGAACAAGGATTTTGACAGCTCATGAACAGGGATAAGCTTGTGAACAGGGATTTTGACACCTCACGAAGAGGGATCAGAAGTGAGTCATGAACAGGGATTTTCACATTTTAAAAATGCCAATTTTTTGACTAAACTAAATGGAACCAAAGCCATAGGTTTGTAGAGGGCATTTCCCTGACAAAATCCATACTTCAGTCTCTACAAAAGACATCTGTGGGAAAAGTCACAACATTTTTTTTTTGGGGGGGGGTAATTGAAAACAAGATGGTGGCTTGCAAACAGGGATTTTTTTTTCATACAAACAGGGATTTAATAAATCTCTGTTCATGAGCTGTCAAAATCCCTGTTCATGAGCCAAAATTCTTGTTTGAAGCTGTGCAGTTATCCAAGAGACTGAACTGAGGATGCTCAGAACCCAAAATTTCAAAATTAAATAACTTTGGAACAGATTAATATTTTTTCACCAAACCTATGCTGGCATGTTCTTTTGGGCAGGCTCTTTGTACCCTGAAAATGTCAGGTCACAATTCCAAACAGTGTGGCCACAACGAGATGAGGAAAAATCAGCAAAAATGGGCAGCTGTGGGATTTTCTAGAGTGTTCTGAATCCAGCCCACTGTTTCCTACATTGAAATGACATGAAAATACAGACACAAAATGTGTTTTAAAAAGTTACATTTTATGTGTTTTTTTTAACAGAGAGATCTAAAAAAATAATACTGATGCATTTCTCATACTCAGATAGACTAAAAAGTGGTCTACAATTCATCAGAGTAAATCACAACTTTCTGGAAATAAATCAGTCAGAATAAGAACTGGGTCGCTGCCAACCCACCCATCCCTACACTTCACAGGCAGAAAACTTTGACCTTGTGAAAAGAGAAATCCTGAAAAGATATGAAATCTCAGGAGAGACCTACAGGCAAAGAATCCAGTCCCTGAAGTACAGTACCATTCAGTTGACAATCCTCAAGAAGCCTTCACCCAACCCAAAAAACACCTCATTAAATGACTCCAACCAGAGGGAAAAACGGTCCCATAGATCATCAACATATTTGCAATGGAGCAATTCATTAGTATCCTTCCCACAGATGTACAGCTTTGGGTTAATGAACACTGTCCAGAAAGTGGTGAAAATGTCATTGTTTTGGCTGAGGACTATCAGATGGCCAGAGAGACCACACAGCAGAGAAGTAACAGCTGAGGACCAGTAAGACCTTCTTTTTCCCAGTTTAGCTCCAAGTCAGTCAAGAATTCTAGTGGGAGTAACAAATCTGCACCCAAAGACTTTACTTGCTACAACTGTAATAAGTCAGGCCATATTGCAAGAAACTGCAATAAAAATAAAGAGGATGAAATGAAATGAAATGAAACTTTATTTATATGGCACCTTTCTTAAAACCAAGGTGCTGTACAATAATTTAAAAACTATAAATAAGTACAAATCCATAAATAATCTATAAATCTGTAACTCTGAGCTCCAATTCACAGTCATTAATTAAAATTGATTTTCGACCATAGATAGGTCTTTAGGGCCTTTTTAAACATGGGAGCAGATTTGGCTTTAGCAAACTGGGACAAGTATTTAACAGATCTCAAGGTGGAGATAAGACTGTGAACAGATTTATTGATTCAGGAAGCAGACAGACCCTAGTGCAAGTTGAAGTGCTGGGAAAATGCTGTGCAAAAGGACCAGGTACTGGTGTCATCTGCATCCACAGGGACACTTGATACTATCCCACCACTCAAGTGACTCAGAATCTTAAAGGGATATCGTAACAAATGAAAGAGGGGGTAGTACCTATGTTACATATACATGCGATTATTGGAAATGACTTTCCAGGATTTACTGAGCTAATCTCAGAGGAATTGAAACCTGCAGTTTCAGCAGTGGTGGTAGCAAGGGCACAGGCAAAGAAAATCTCAGATGGTGGGGACACTTTTCTTTTTGGTGAATTTGATGCAGACTTGTTTGAAACCAGATCCAACATCTGGAAGTCCAGGAAAGAAAGAAGGTGCCTGAAAAAACGGTGACAACAAAAGACTGATGGACATAAGGGGTTAATATATGAAAATGCTGAAACTAAACTGATAACTGATTGTGATTTTGTTTCTGAGCAAACTAACAATGTTTCTCTTCAAGGTTAATTTAAGCAGCTGGGGTGAAATAAAAACAGGGTGAACCAATGTTTAAAAAATGTAATGGGTACTGTACAGGGTTTGGGTTAACCCTCAGATGCAGGAACATATAGAACTATTGGTCATACCAAAGAAGTGTAGAACTGAGCTGTTACAGATAGCACATGTTAGTCTTATGACTGGTTACTCGGGGAGGGATTGCACCATTGCCAGATTGCTATACAGATTTTACTAGACTGGAATTTATGAAGATATTGCTGCCTATTGCAGTTCTTGTGCTGAGTGTCAGAAAGTATCCCCAGTGTCTAAAAAGACAAGGTGCCCCTGGTGCCCCTACCCTTGATAGATGTGCCTTTTGAGAAAATTGCAATGGCTGTGGTTGGCACCTTAGACAAAAGTAAAAAAGGAAATAGTTTCATTCTGATAATATGTGACTATGCTTCTCGATACCCAGAGGCAATTCCAGTGTGTACGGTCACTGCCCCAAAAGTGGCAGCAGAGCTTGCCAAAATTTTCAGCAGGGTGGGCATAATTAAAGAGATTATTACTGATCAGGGTAGTAATTTTGGTGCTGCATTACTGAAGGAGCTGTACTGACTATGAGGTATCACTGCCATAAGAACCTCCCTTTATCAACCTCAGACAGACGGTCTTGTTGAATGTTTTAATAAACCCTAAAATGCATGTTAAAAAGGTTTGTAAAAGGGGAAGGGAAAGATTGGGACCAATATTTACCTTACCTGCTTTTAGCTTACTGAGAGGTGCCACAAGCCTCAACAGGTTTTTCACCATTTGAAATGCTGTATGGTAGACAACTTAGAGGGCCACTAGATGTAACAAAAGAAACATGGGAAGATAACCCTGCTCAGAAAAAATCTATTACATCTTATATGTGTGCCCTGAGAAAGAAACTGGCAACATATGTTCAGATTGCCCATAATAATACGGAAGAGACCCCACACCAGCAGAGGGTGTACTATGACCATGGGGTAAAAGAAAATGTTTTTGTGCCAGGTGAAATGGTCTTGCTACTGTTACCCACTATAGAAAATAAACTGTTAATAAAATGGCACGGGCCTTATAAAGGGTTCTATGCCATAACAACATGGCAAAAACAGCAAAGACAATTTCAGCCCAGCGATATGAGCGCCAGGAAAGACTGTGAGTGGAAACTACAGTGAGGGGTCAGAACAGAAAAAATAAAATGAACACCATATCCCCCTTACTTAAATTTGCATGCCTGAAGACACATTATACACCAAAGGAAGGTCTTGCTGTTCCAATGCCTTGCTGAAGTGTCCAGTTGTTGTCTTTCCCAGTGCTCATATTGCTGGGCTGTTATTGTCTTCACAGTTTTGGCTGCGCTGTTTTGACATGACACCCTTATAAAGTGCTTAGAAATACTGACACAGTTAACTATGAGACTGAGACTACTGATAGGAAAAATCTTTCCAAGATATACTGTACTAACCTCCTGAAGAAATGGGTTGAAAAAAACACCAAAGTCTGCTTTGTTAGTTTTACCAGAAACTTCTACAGAAGATATTGATATTGCTTATGACATACTGGAACAAACTATAACTGCTGATGCCGTAAAGGTGAATGTTTCCTTAACCTCACAACAAACCAAATTCGTAACTTGGTAAAGACATTTAACAGTGCTTTTACCACAGTGCCAGGCCGAGCAAAAGGAGTCGAGCACATAATAGTGACAGGGAATGCTCGCCCTATTAGACAAAAGACATATTTTTTTTTTTATTTTATTTGAATTTTGATAACCAGGTAAGCATACTGGGACTTACATATCCTTTTTTCAGGGGCGTCCCAGGGAAGTACATTCCAAAAAAGAGCAGTACAGAGTAATGATTACATGGTGGTGAACTATAACAAGGAACAGATATTCAGTAAAAATTTGATTGCACACTAGGCTAGAGACATAATATGCCGGTTATTTTCACATTAGGCTAGAGACATAATATACAAGTTATTTTCACAACCAGGCTAGAGACATAATATACAGGTTATTTTCACACTAGGTTCGAGACATAACATATGGGTTATTTTCACATAGTCCGTATATTTACAGATGTAACTATATAGGTACAATATGTACAAATACACAGCAGACTGTGTAGGTGTGTAGGGGGAGAGAGAAAGTGGGAAAGTAAGTGAGTGAGTGAGTGAGTCAGTGAGTGAGTGGGTGAGTGAGTGGGGGAGAGTGGTAGGATTCAGTAGAAGCAAAAGAGGGGGACTATGAGATTTGTGAAGGTGAGCTTAGTTACAATTGCAGGTTGGAGGGGGAAAGAATATTTCTTTAAAGTACTTTTTGTTTGGGTGTACTCCCTCTGTATTCTTTTTTTCTTTTTTCCATTTTGTTTTTGGATTCATTACGTATAGATGTGTATTAAGGTACTGTCATCAGTTTACATATTAGAACTTGGTATTATAAAAGAGGCACATATCCTTTAAATGCTGTCACTTACACAATTATTAGTGCAGCCTGTATGGTCTCTAGGAAGGGACGATGATACATTAGGGACATGTCCAGTATGTCAACAGCTAGTGATCCTGAATGTACATCTACTGCATACGTAACAGAGAATGTATGTTTTGTTTTGTTTTATGCTTGGAAACAATAAAATATTTAACTTGAAAAATAAAAAGTACTTTTTGAATAGGGGAAGAGAGTTACAGTAAAGTAATTGTTGAGGAAGGTTATTCCATCTGTGAGGTGCTAAGAAGGTGAATGATCTCCTGCCTAGGGCTAAACATATTTTAGGATGGGTAAGCACTGGGAGGTGAGAGCAGCATAGGGTCCTTGAGAAGGATTTTAACATGAGCAGGTTGGAGAGGATAGGTGGAGCGGGGATGTGGATAAGTTTGAATGTGGTGCAGTGTAGTGGGAAGTCAAGCGTTGCTTCAAAGAATGGCCAGCCTAGGGCTTGGAGCACACTGCAATGATGCAATTGGGCAGGAGCATTTGCTGTGAATTGGGCAATCCTGTGGTAGGCTTGCTATAATTTGGACAGGACTAATTTTTTAGCTGAGAGAAATAGGGGGACTCCAAAGAAAAGCCATGGGAGAAAAGTGGCCAAAGTAATTGTTCTTTGGGATTGGAGCATCAGATAAGGTGCAGTTCAGTAGAGTAGGCCTAACTTTTGATGGGTGGCCTTTATTTACGCTATCTGTATGTAATTCAAATGGGAGATGTTCGTCCAGTGTAACTCCTAAATATTTAAACGAGTTCACTCCTTCTAGTGCCACCCCTGCGGAGGTGTTGATTACTAGGGGTTGCTGGTTCATCAAGTTAAAAGAAGTGTGGTGAAACAGCATAGTTTTTGTTTTCTTAGTGTTGAGCACCAATAATTTCTCACAAAACCAGGATTCTAGTGATTGGAAATCCGTCTCATCTATAGAGGATGGCATCGTTGGCATAGAGTTGTACAGATGCTCCTACACCATTGAGGGGAAGTTCATTGACAAATATGGGGAACAGCAGGGGGCTCAGGATGGACCCCTGGGGGACCCATCCTTTACGGGAGATGGGGGGAGGCGACCCCAGCCCACTTGACACATTGCCTTCTGTGAGACAGATAGAGAACCACAAAAGGGAGCTAGCGTCGAGACCATGATAATTTAGTTTAGCTAACAGGAGTTGGTGATTGACTAGATCAAATGCTTTTGTGAGATATACAAAGACTGCTCCAGTAGCAAGCCCCTGATCCATTGCATGAAATATGTCAGTGGTGATCCTCAGAAGAGCTGTATCTGTCCCATGTGATTTCTAGAAACCATGCTGGTAGATGGTGAGGGAGTTAGATTGTTCTAGGAAGGATTACAGCTGATTATAGAGTATTCTTTCCTGAATTTTTTGCCAGGAGACATAGTATAGGTATGGGCTGTAATTATCAAAGTGGTTAGTAAGGCCACTTTTGTGTACTGGGACTACTATTGCCATTTTCCATTTGTCTGGTAAGGTTTGTGAGAGGAAGGATCTATTGATCAGTAGGGTAACAGAGTAGGCAATTGCTGTGGTGCCTATCCTGTGGAATTTGGGAGGAAGGTCATCAAATCCCAGAGAACTGTTTGGATCTAGTTTTATGAAGGAACTTGAGGACCTCGGTGTGCATGGTGAGTTTCAGATAGAAAGGATTTTGGGGGGATTTGGGGCTGTCGATGACTGAGTAGTGTGGTCCAACAGGGAGTCCTGTTTCATACAAGTTTAAATCTGTGAAAAATAGATTAATCCCTCTGGCAATGTTTGGGTGGATGGTTAGAACTGTATCCTTGTTAATCATCTCATAGAGGATGGTGCGGTCCTTACCCTTGAGTAAGGCATTGACTTGGGACCATAAGCATTTGGGGTTGGTGAGACGATTGATTTGAAGAGAATGGAAGTAATCCCGCATATATTTGTTGGCTTTAGATTTGCATATGCTCTGAAGCTGGTGGTAGTTTTGCCAGTCAGAACTAAGGCCCGATTTTATAAAGCTTTTCCAAGCTCTGTCATGGGAATGCATTAGGTGCCTTAATTCCTTACTTAGCCAGGGGGCATGGGTACCTTTGGCTCTTCTTAGTTTAAAAGGGGCTTGGAGGAAAAGGATAGTGATGAAGGACTTAACGAAATAGTCCAAGGCTTGATTAATATCTGGAAGAGAGGCGATGGGGTCCAGTCGATGGAGTACAGGTTACTCAGAAAAGCATATGGGTTAAAATTTGTTAAGTGGTGAGATTTTTTTTGTTTTGCAGGGAGGGCGAGGTAGGTTGTTCTTCCAGACACAGTAGATGGGAGAGTAAGTCGCTTAAGGCATCTGGGAAGATCCCTGAGGCTTTGATGTGGTGTTTGTCATTCATGATCATCCAATCAAGTAGACTGTGATTTTCCATCTTCATGTTGAGTCGGGTGGGATGGACAATACCTTGTTCTAATTTGACATCTGACAGCTATATATTGGTTCTTATTCATTTCCAGTGAGTTTACACTGAAGTCACCGCAGATGAGAATGTCCCTATGAGGGAGGATATCCAGTTTTGTGAAGAGCTCAGAATAAGAGGCTGCGGCAATATTGGGAGGGAGATAAACATGATTATCTTCTTTATTTGCCCAAGGGTGATTGTAAGTAGAAGGTGTTCAATAGCTGAACTAAAATCAAATCCAGGAAGCGCACTGACTGTCAGCTCTACCTTAACATAGACGAGCACCCCCTAGCTTTTAGAAAGTCGGTTGCTCTTGAAAGAGATGAATCCAGGTAAGGCTATTTCATGGGACAGAATCGATGGTTTAAGCCAAGATTCTGTGAGGCACAGGACATCTGGCTTGTAGTGCAGGACCCCAGCTTCGAGTTCAACCATTTTGTTTCTGATGCTTTGTATGTTTATGTGGGCTACTTTGAGTCCCTTTATACAAGACCAGGCAGGGCTAGTCATTGGGGGGGGGGCAGCAACCTTTTGGTGGGTCCAGGATTCAGCTCTGTATCCCCAAATAACATCAGTAGGCAGTTAAGAGTGCGAATGGAGGGCGGTGGGAGGAAAGAAGACTTGTGTAGTTTCTTAGACCAAGGTTAGAGTAGTAAGGTTTTGCATCACAAGGTCTGGCTTAAACTGATTTTGCAACACTGGGACTGTTTTTGAATAACAGGGGGAGAGTGCTGAGCGAGCGGAGTACAGCGTGGGTGGAGAATAAGGTACTCCATGTACATACCATAGGAACTGGATGAGGGGTTTGCCCAAATGTAAGCAGGCATTGTGATCTGGTAGCATAACAGGACGTAGCAATTTGCCAATATATTTTTGATGAAGCAGGACAACATAGTATGCTAAATGTGGAGCAGGTAATTATAAAGAAGTGAGTAGGAGTGCTAACGGAAGTGCCTGCAGCTAATGGGTTAACGCTGGCTGAGAGTCAAGAGATCTCAAAGTTATTATTTGTGTCCACCTATCAGATGACAAGGGCGGAGCTACAGTGCATTTAATCAGAGAGATGGTGGGGGAGGGTAGGAGGGACAAATAACCCTTCCAGAGGTAAGCAGCCTAAGTAACCAGCAGCTCTTAGGGAGCTTTAGTGCTGTGAGAACACTGGGCACCTGGCTGGGGGGCAGTCTGAAAGCGCAGCTGGAAAGTTCAGTTGTCGGCTCAGAGAACTGGTGCCAAATTCAAATCAGAGCTAGCACTCCATACCTTTCTTGTAGTGGTCTCCTGCCATGCTGGATTTGGCGAGGGGGTTGGGGAGGGCTGCAGCATCATCTAGGCCTCAGACCCTGGAGGAATAAGAGATCGGAGACCAGTTAATAAACTGGTTTCAAACTCAGGATGAGAGGGGAGGGCGCAGAGAACAAAAGACTTGTGGAAGGAGGGACAGTTTTGAAAGGTCTCCGAGTTGGGGAGGGTACAAGAAAGAGGAACGAGCATAGGATTAGGCTGAAAATTAAAGAAAAGATGGAGAATGAGACAAGTGCTGAAAGACAGAGAGAGAGAGAGAGAGAGAGAGAGAGAGAGAGAATAATTGTAGGCAGTGTTACAGAGACCTGTTTCAGATAGATTAATCTGAACTAAACTATCAGAATTTCAAACAAGGAATAAAAACTGAATAAATTAGCCAATGAGCAACAGAATTCATTCTTTGTGTGTACCTTAAGGGCAGAGATGCATTTTACAGGCAGCATATAGTTGGCTACTAGTCTAACAACCTTTCAGATGGAATTTCAGTTAGAAAATAAGTTAATTTTCCATTCAGACAAAACTGGAGATTACTTTCAGGGGCATGGCAAACAATAGCATTCAGCCTAAAATAACCCTTCCAGAGGTAAGCAGCCTAATTAATCAGCAGTTCTTGGGGAGCTTTAGTCTTGTGAGAACACTGGGCACCTGACTGGGGGGGCAGTCTGAAAGCGCAGTTGGAAAGTCCGGTTGTCGGCTCAGAGAACTGGTGCCAAATTCAAATCGGAGCTAGCACTCCGTACCTTTCTTGTAGTGGTCTCCTGCCATGCTGGACTTGGTGAGGGGGTTGGGGAGGGCTGCAGCATTGTCTAGCTCTCAGACCCTCTCTTGTAGTGGTCTACTGCCATGCTGGACTTGGCGAGGGGGTTGGGGAGGGCTGCAGTGTTGTCTAGCCCTCAGACCCTTTCTTGTAGTGGTCTCCTGTCATGCTGGACTTGGCGAGGGGGTTGGGGAGGGCTGCAGCATCATCTAGCCCTCATACACTGGAGGAATAAGAGGATTATCAGATTATCAGAGGGTACAGAGCACACATGGTTAAGGAAATACAGAAAATGAAACAGTTGGGTATCATAGAAGAGTTAAGAAGTACTTGTTCATCACCAATGGTGATCGTAAATAAAAAAAAAGGGGTTGTAAGAATCTGCATTGAATTAAGGAAACTTAGTCAAGTGTCTGAATTTGACAGTTATCTTATTTCCAGGATAGATGATTTGGTGGACAGATTGGGAAGTGCCAAGTACATCACTACCCTTGATCTCAGCAATGGTTACTGGCAAATTCCCCTAGCTCAGGAATCCAGAGACACAACTGCATTTTCTGATCCTATTGGAGTCTATCAATTCACCACCATGTCCTTTAGTTTACATAGCACACCCTCTTCATTCCAGCAGTACACGGATGCAATTTTAGCAACTCACACTGATTATTTTACTGCTTACCTGGATGATGTTGTGGTGTACTGTCCAGACAGTTAAAGCCAGCTGAAACATCTACGAGTGGTTATCCAGTCTATCAAAAAGGCAGGTCTGACCATTAATCCTACCAAATATGCACTGGGCATGCAGAAAACCAGATATTTGGGATATATTTTGGGAAATGAAGAAGTAAAGCCAGAGATTTCTAAGATAGAAGCTGTAGCTAACAGTCCTGTCCCTAGAACAAAGAAACATGTCAGGCCATTTTTAGAGACTGCTGGAACAGAATAAGTGCTCTCTGCAGAAAAAGGACCTCTGAAGTCAGGTAGTGCAAACATAAGTGAGATTGTTTATTGTCGGTCACAAATACAAAAATGCATCAGCTGGCAACCACAGTACCCCAGTGCTTCGAACCCAGTTGGGGTTCTTCCTCAGGAGGGCAGCCCGTGAGGAAGAACATGGACTGGATTTGAAGCACTGGGGTACTGGGGTTGCCAGCTGATGTGTTTTTGTATTTCTGACTGACATTAAACAATCTCACTTATGTTTGCACTACCTGACTTTGGAGGTCTTTTTTTCTGCAGGCAATGCTTATTCTAGTCCAGTAGTCTCTTCAGAACTTAATTTGTGTAAGCTACTGCTCTCCATGTTTGCTGCACTGGACTGGTTTGGCTCTTCAGGACATTTTAATGGCTGGCTGGTTACTACTGGAGATTTATTCCCAACTTTGCCTAATTAACTACCACCCTCAATGAACTCACAAAGAAACGGTACCCAAATAATGTGAAAGGTACTCCAGAGAGTGAACAGGCTTTTCAGGCCATTAAGGCTGCATTATGTTCAGCCCCTGTTTTATGATGCCCAGACTTTGAGAAACACTTTTTGTTGCAGACAGATGCATCAAAGGTAGGCCTAGGTGTAGTCTTGAGTCTCAGAACAAGACTTGAAGCATTATTTTGTCATCTATTGTTGTGCAGCAGCCTGAGGAGTGAAGACAGCAAGCCTATCCAAATAGACATTTAAAACTGCTTTTGCCTACCTTCCCTCAAACTTCCTGGCTGGTGGCAGTGGTCAAGGGTTAGGGGCATAGGTAGTAACATGCTCTGAGGGTGGGGTTCCTCCAGTTTAAAAGTGGAGCCGCTCAAGCGGTGAACCGAACAAGACCTGAAGCCACACTTTGTCATCTATTGTGCAGCCTAGGTATAGTCTTGAGTCTCAGAACAAGACTTAAAGCCGTATTTTGTCATCTGTTGTTGTGTAGCAGCCTGAGGGGTGAAGACTGCAAACCTGCCCAAATAGACAATGAAAACTGCTTTTGCATACCTCCCCTCAAACTTCCTAGCTGGTGGCAGTGGTCAGGGGTTTGGGGCATAAGTAGTGATGTGCTCCAAGGGCGGGGCTCTTCCAGTTTAAAAGCAGAGCCACTCAAGCAGTAAAATGAACAAAACCTGAAGCCGCACTGCATCATCTATTCTTGTGCAGCAGCCTGAGGGGTGAAGACAGCAAGCTTGCCCAAATAGATATTCAAAACTGCTTTTGCCTACCTCCCCTCAACATCCCAGCTGGTGGCAGTGGTCTGGTTGGGGGCATTGGTAGTGATGTGCTCAGAGGGCAGGGCTCCTCCATTTTAAAAGCAGAGCCATTCAATCGGCTCTTCATGGAGCAGCTCCCACTGGAGAAGCAGGAATCCCCAGTGGGCTTCACTGGTGGGAGGCTGCGGGGAAGCTGCATTGTTGTTGTTTTTTTTTTTCCATTTTTGATTTCATTATCACTGATCTGTGTTTTTACAGTCTGTTGTTTGTATTTTATTATTTTTTTATTTAGTTTTAAAGATGTTAGCTTTATTTGTTGTAAACATTTGCTCCCCCATGGCAACTAATGGAAAATTGTTCCCTGCCCCATTAGAAGCTTATTTAGGGACTAGTTTGCTAGGTTGTTCCTATTTAATATCAAAGGGAACCAAGGCAGATATTTGTATTTTCCTACAACAACAGCTAGTTTCCTTTACCACTGACATGGGTTACTTAAACTGCCTGCTTTCTCTAACAATGGGTTATGAGTTTGTTAGGGGTACCATGGTTTCTCTAAAAGTGGGTCTTTCTTCCAGATTGCCCAACAAGAAAAAACATAGGATATCATTAACTAGAAGACTTATTTTGCAACTTTTGTTTATTTCAGGAAGTGTCTATCCTCATCCCTGTCCAGCTGTCCCCCCAACGGGTGATTACATGGTTAAAGAATGTAAAAGCACCATAAAAATTGGCAATCTTAATATTAGACATTTATTAGCCAGTAAAGACAAGTTTGAAGTCTGGATGGTATCCAATAAATTTATTGTAGTGGGACTAACAGAATCTTGAATAAAGGATCAAATTATTAATGAGGAAATTGGAATTATGGATTATAAAATCTTTCAAAAGAATAAAAAAAAAGGAAGAGAGGTGGGTGGTTATTTTATGTCTTAGAGAATCTAGTGACCTCTGAAATACCCATGTTGAATACATTATCAAATTGTGATTTCCTGTCTTTGAATGTTCACCTTGGGGTTAAAAAAGCTTGTGATTAGTGTTATTAACATTCCACCTGGGTTTTTGGATGATGGTAGGGAACTTTTATCCCATTTTGAATAGCTTTCCAAAACATAGGGAACAACTTCTCTTGGGAGATTTTAATTCTCATTGGGCTAGTAAACAGTCCGATGTTTTTTGTATTTTTTTTTCAGGACCATGGTTTTTGTCAATTAATTAACACAACTACACATACTGGCCCCATATCCAAAGGCAAGAGCTTTCTAGTGCATCTTGATGTGCCACCCTGAGACATGGGCCAGTGCAAATAAATGCTATATTCAAACAAAATGTGCAATCTCGCATTCCTTCTGAATATAGTAATGCTTGTGTATGACACAAATAGGGGCCACTGACAATGCACCAGCGCATCCCCCTGGATAACCTGAATACCTGGAATGGGGATGTACAGTGCAACTGTAGATGGGCTGGAGCCAAATTCCAGATATTCAGTCAGGAGAATGCAAATGAGGCTATAATGACATGCAAGGCACAAACAGGCCATTTGCATGTCATTATGGCCTCATTGGCATGCTGTCTGCAGGGATGCACCCGGCAGGATGCACCAGGTGGCCTGCCCCCCCGCCCAGTCCCATGTATATTTATGTCCCAGCCCCAGTCATCCCAATCCCCATTTGAAATGAAAAAGAATCCAACCCCATCCCTTTTTCCATAAAGCAGGGTCCTCACTCCCCATCCTGATCCATGTTCATGTACAATAAAACAGCATCTCCATTCCATTTTCCATAGTGTAGCAACCCCACCTTCATCCCAATCCCCATTTGAAATATTAAAATTAATATCCCGTGCCCACTTCCATAGTGTAATGGCCCACCTCCCATCCAGTACCCCAATCATGGTATACTCCTGAATTAAAATTGCCCCATTCCCTTATAGTCTAGTGGACCCCCCACCCTCCACCCACTCAGGAACCCACATCCCACCCCACTCCTCTGTCCCAGCATGGCCAGTTGGCCAGTCAGTTGGTGAGCAGCACAGCCCACTGCACATCTCCATGGCTGCCCACCAACTGAGCTGTTAATGAATGACAGCTTACTGTATGCACTTCTAGCCCATTGGTTGGCAGTGTGTACTGTACACTGTCATTCACAACATAGTGAATGACACAAAGTTGTGAATGACAGCTTATAGTACTCACTGCAAACCCATTGGTCAACAGTGTCAACCAATGGGATGTAGTGCATACAGTAAGCTGTCATTCATTGATAGCTCAGTCGGCAGGCAGCCATGGAGGTGTGCGGTGGGCTGTGCTGCTCGCCAGCTGTCTGGCTGACTGGCCATGCTGGGATGGGGGTGCATGGTGGGATGTGGGTTCCTGAGTGGATGGGGAATTCACTAGACTACCAGGGAATGGGGTAATTTGAATTCAGGAGTATACCATGACCGGGGTACAGGGCTGAGGGGGACGGGCCACTACACTATGGAAACTGGCAGGGGATATTAATTTTGGTATTTCAAATGGGAATTAGGATGGGGAGGGGGAACACTACACTATGAAATAGAGGGCTGGGGTAATCTTTTTTTGTATTCTAACAGGGATCAGGATGGGAGGGGGATGCCACTAGACCAACAGGGACTGGGGACATTGTATGTCATGGTTTCCACCATGATCAGGGTTCAGGGATGGGGAGCTAGCCACCATGCTGCAGGGGCTGGCAGCTGCTATGCTGCTGTGTGCAGTACAGCAGCCTGCCTGTGGGTGGCTACATGTTGGGCATGTTTCTAACACTCCTAACTTTGTGCGGCACATCTCCGATATGTGTGGGCAGATGCACCAAACATCTCAGCTGAATATGGAGATGTGCCACATATTCATGGGCATGACCCCTGGAGATGAGCCACATACATTATGGCTGTGCTTAGGCACAGCCGAAGTTGCACGATGCATCTCCGCCCTTTGAATATCACACTGCTACACATTTCTTGGATCTCCTTTGAAAATTTCCCCCATTAATTATAAATTTGGTTATCAATCAGTTCTCGATTCGATAGTTCTTTCTCACCCTGAGAAGCTAGTTAAGGCTGAGGTTTTACCTGATGATATAAGTGATCACTGTCCAGTTTTTTGCCATTGAACAGCTAAAAAAATTAAACCTAAACTGATCATTTTTATGTCTCAGAATTTGAAAAGTATTAATGTTGGGACTTTTAATAAGGCACTAACTGAACAGGATTGGTCATTTCTTGATGCTATTGAGAGTATTGATTCTGCCTATAGTAAATTTTGAGAAGTATTTACCTCTATTTCTGATGCTGTTTCTGTTGTTCTGGCAATTGCTCTTATGTGAACATGCATAGATATGTGCACTTTTTCTTGTTATTTCCACATTGTTTTGCTTTATTCCAATCCTAATTTGTACTTTTTACCACTCTGTATTTGACCAATGTCATTGTCTATAGTTTGACTTTTACCTTCCCGGGTTGTGCCTGAAAATAGGCATTTCTATATCTAGTACACCTACCCAGTTATGAGAAGCAAATAAATAAATAAGTTTGCCCCCTTTAGAAAAATGCATATTAGGGGGTAACAAGACCAAATAGATTTCCCTTGAAATTTTAAAAATAATCTGAGAAAAGGATAGATTAAGGTCCAGATTTAGGGAGTATGGGGATATCACTTTACAGATAGAATATAAAAGGATTAGAAATCGGAAAGCATTAATAAGAAGTACTAAAATAGCTTATTATAAAAATGAGTTGTTTAACAGGTTTGGTGACCAGAGGAACATGGCAAGCTTTTAAAGAACTAACCCATAAGAAAAAAACTAGTGATATTCAAGCCGTTGAGTTTGAGAATCAGATTGCGAATAACTCATTAGAGATGGCTAATATATTTAATAATCAATTTGGGGACCTGAATAAATATATAGTCTCATTTGTTGTTGATGATTGGAATGATCTTACAAGGCAGAATGATACAAATGATAGTCATCCAAAATTTTATTTCAAACAGTTAACACATAATGAAGTTAAGTTTTACCTTGGTAAACTCAATTCTAAACCATGTGTTGGACAAGATGGATTGGACTATTGATTGCTAAAAATTGCAATTGATTCTATGGTCATCCCATTGGTCAAACTTTTTAACTATTTGCTTTGTCATGGGGAGCTTCCCCTGGCATAGAAGCAGGTCATAATCCATACATTATACAAAGATGGGCCTGTTACTTCACTGGGTAATTATAGGCCAATATTGCTTTTGGCTCCTTTGTCAAAGGTTCTAGAGCATATCATGTTCAATCAGATTACTGAATTTATAGAAAAGTATGATCTAATTACTCATGTACATCATGATTTTAGAAATAAGCACAGTACTGTGACTGCCTTGGTGAGATTCATGGAACACACCAAACAGGCCCTGAATTCTGGGGGTCAGGTGGGCACTGTTTTTGTGGATCTCACCAAAGCATCCAACTTGGTAGGTCACAACTTGCTCTCTTGAGCTTCGTTGCATATAAATTTTTTTCAGGATTTAGTCAATTGGTTTTGTAACTATTTGTCAAATAGGGTATACAGAACTAAGGTTAATGATTCCCTGTCCAGCTCATAGGGATTCATTGTGGTGACCAAGGGGTCAATATTGTGCCCCATGCTTTTTTTACTATTTTTAAATAAATTACATAAAGCTAGTCCATTAATAGACATGATACTTTATGCAGGCAATGCAGTCTTGTTCAAGGTTTCAGAGGGTCTAAGTGATCTAAATCAGGGCTAGAAATTCATTTTAAAAAGTGGTGTACCGCACGGATTACCAGTTCCCCAGATTAGGTATTCCATCCCATAAAGTGGTATGCCACCCCCTTTTTTTGTATACCTGCTAGAAAATGTCACCAACCATTAGTACATCCTTGTTTGACTAAATAAAAGGTAATAAAAGACCAAAAACAAGTTCTAAAAATTCTCCATTAATTTATTTTTCTGTATATTTTTTCTTTTCTCTTTACCTTGTAGATAAGGTGTTGAACTTCCACTTTATTCTGTGCCTGTACAGAAAAAGTGATGCACAGAATGAA
Organism: Neoceratodus forsteri; assembly: GCA_016271365.2. Taxonomy (NCBI): domain Eukaryota; kingdom Metazoa; phylum Chordata; order Ceratodontiformes; family Ceratodontidae; genus Neoceratodus; species Neoceratodus forsteri. The sequence goes on along the minus strand of CM028129.1, from coordinate 1,166,265,744 downwards.
AAATATAGCACAGCCAGGCATTACATACATTTTTTCAAAGTGCTTTTGCAGCACTGACTGACAGCAAATCTCATCACAGTAATTTCACAAGCAGCGAAAAACAGAAAGTCTGTCTGGAATCCATGGCAGACTAGAGTATACACTCACACTGCAATTTAACCCAAAAATGCAGTACAATACCCTGGCAGTCATTTTGCTTTCAGTGATGACAGTGAGCTTATACCCAGTGAAATGTTCAAGCAGCAATTGACATTCATTGATGATTGAGTATCTTTTTGTTTTCTTTTTTGTCTACCCCATCAAGATGAGTCACTATGAAAAAAGTAATCTGGCCAGTGTAAACAGAAGCTTTTGATTCAGTTAATCTGACATGATTTGTTACAGCACTGTGATAGTACATAATAGTTTTATTACTGTGACGTGACCAGTTGGCCAGATTTTACAAATTTAAAACACCCCACTCCTAGATTCGTGATAGATTTTTGTAATTTTTAGGTGAAATCCAATTTGGCCAGAATGTTACTGTACCATTCCCGTTATATGATATTTTGCTGTGCTAGAGTGGTCCATAAGCCACATCTCATGTTGGTGTGATGGACTCCATGTTTATTTTATTGTAGGGAGTCAGGGCTACTAAGAAGGGAAAAACAATTATGAAGACTGAAAGATACTCTGTTCACATACCCAAATCTGGACTACTTGGTGCTCAGCTGCCTCCCTCAGATAAACTCCAGGCACATTTAATTGTAAGATAAAACAGTACCTGATTAGTGCATTATTTTCAGCGCCTACCTCACTGACTTGTACTTGACTGATGGACCGTGCTAGGACTGGCTTTCTGCTGCTGCTCAACAAGTTAGCATTAGTCTACTATGCAGCCATGCCTGTTATAACAAAACTGAAATTAGTAGAACAAAGACTGAGAGAGCTCACAGAATGAGATCTGACAAATTAGACTGTACTGATCAACCTACCAGTGACTTGTAAATCTGGCACTGTGACCATGCAAAATTATTTTTGCCACCAAAAACCTGGAGTGACAGAAGTGGAATGCAAATTAAGCAATGTTAACTGTTTTGTAGGAAAAATGAAGACAGTCCAAGCAGGACTCAACAACTGGGTGGCATAGAAAGGCCAAACCTTAAATATGGAGGACATGATCACAACAGATCATGTCATCATCATGAGAGTACTCAGTGATGCAAGAGTCCCTTCTCTCCCCACAGTTAACAGTTTCCTGTCAACTAGTAGTACTAGGGCACAACGTTAACATGGGAGTATGTTCAAGTTCTTCATCAGATATAACATGAGAATCATCATCAGACAAATGTTTTTCAAAATAAGTTTCAGATATGAAATTCATCTAAATCTACTTCTGAGTCTGAGCTGTCTGCCTCTTCTTCCTCCTGCTCATTGCCTTGTTTTTTGTTCCATGGACCATATGGCTGCAAAGAAAGCCTTTTTTTCTGTTTACCACTTTTTAACCAGCACTCAACGACTAGAATTGGATCAAATTTCTGTTCACATGGTGTATGTAATGAGATCCTTATTAAGTCTATGAGGCTGGCCTTTCCTAATGAAATTCGCCAATTGGATTTTATTCTTTTCATTAGGCAAAACCCATGTTCACAAACAGCTGTACTTGCTGGTAGAGTATGAATTAAGGTTACTAGTCCCAAAATGTTGTGGCATTTGTCTTGGCAAGCCTGATAAATATCTGGCCACTTTGCTTCTACAGCATTTGCGTACCTTTGGGGGGGTTACAAACATGTAATACCCTGACCTGATCTGCAGCCTGACAGTATTGAGAATTTGTTGATTGTTAATTGTAGAAGAATTTCACCTTCTCTTCATGTGATTTTTTTAGTTTGGTCCACTCTGCTACACATGTCTGGATCTATATTCTGTTCTGTGAGGACTGGTCTGAACTCCTCTATGACACCAGCTGCTGCATCCTCCGCATAATCTGAAACATATTGGAAAAAAACTGCCTCACCTCCACCTTGCTAAGCTAAAGATGATTCTCCCAGTGCCACCCAGTCAGAGTTATTTTCCCACCCTAACACACCTGTCAAGTCTACATGGCTGGTTGGCCACTGTTTAAAGTTCACAATGTGGTTCATGGCCACCATAATGGAGTCCAACTGGTGCATGTCTGCAAACTTGTTTGTGACATTTAGGATCATGGTTGTCAGTAGTGTCTCTCTGTTAACAAAAAACTGGTCCGCTTCATCAACAGATAGGGTGTGTCCATGGAATTCAGGTCCTTCCAAGGCATCCAGATTTTGCAAGTGCTTGCCAGATCTAGAAAACAAGAACAAAAGCAAAAACACAGATTATCCCCCTGGCCTGACCCAACTTGTCCTGATAGAGATAAAGTTTTTTTTTCTGGCTAGGGTGGAGGGAAAATACAATAGTCTAGCTAAAACCAATCTGGAAAACAAAGATTACCTTGTTTCCAGCTTTACAAGGCAGTCCTTCAGGTCCTGAAGCAATTCAAACACCTCTCCCACTGAAGTATCATTTGCTTGAAGAAGCAGGCTGACTTTTGTGAACTTTTCCAGGATGTCTGCCATCAGGTGAATGTAGTGAAGACATCTCCAGGTCTGCATGGTCTTCAGGTAGCCCTTGGCCTTCGCTGCTTGGTCCCTTCGGGATCCGCCAAGTTGCACCTGAGAAGACAAAAAAATGGGACACATTGTTGCTTTAGTAGTTCCAATTTTAAAACAAATTTAGATTGTGATTAAAATGGAGTCCAGGATAGTACATGCCTGTTGGAAGTGCAGCAAGATCCCAGGGTAGTCTGCGATGAGCACTTTCAGTGCTGTTAATGTGTGTTGTGCCCATCTGGTTCCTCCCACTCTGGCTGGAATAAGGCATCTTACTCCCACTGCCTGACAGGACTCTCTCAGATTTTTATGGTTTAGAGGTGAAAAATGTTAAAACAGATAGATCCCCAGCAGTAATAGGTCTATTTTTTTATGATACATGATGTTTTCTAAGACATCCTTCAGGGCTAACTCCAGCCTATGTGCATTTGCAGTGGATTGTGACTAGATGAGGATGATCCTTTTTCACTAGTGCGGCCACCCCCCATCTTCTACCGGTCTGTCTGTGACAGCATGGCCTGATCAATGCATGCTGTGATTGATGCTGCATCAGCTTTGAGTGGATTTTCCAGGGACACAAGAAAAAACACCTGGCACCCCCTTGTTTACTGTTCTTATGTAAATTATTTCCTGTTCTTTTATACTGGAATCTGTAGCACCATCTATTATTACAGACATGAAGCCTGCATTCTTCACCACATCCACTAGCTTCTTACGTTCCACCTCAGCGATATTACTAATGAACATGCGGCATGATTTGTCATTGTGATAGGTTTCCCCAATATCAACCCCTTTACATTTGTCAAGGTCACACATCCACTGGAAGTCTGTATATGGCCTAGCGTGTTTGGCCAAGGCATGTGCATTTCAAATTAAGATCTGCACACAGCGTACCACATTGGAATTGAGCATTTCGATTGCTCTGTCATCAGCAGATGCCTTCTGGGATTCGGCTACAAATCTAGCATCAGCAAGGGAGTGCTTCTTAGACTTGGCATGTCTTTGTAAAGACAGCTCAGTGAAATTATTGCAACCCCCTTCATAACATGCTGATGTGTCTGCAATGTCTGGGAATTTCCTACATGCTTTACAAAACATTAAGTTTTTCTCAGGGTCAAGCTTAACCCAAGTGTACTTTGTTACCCAGTGTTCTTGAAAAGTATGCACTTGTTTACTTTTGTCATAAGCAGCATCTCTCTCCTTTTTTCTTAGAGCCTCCTTCTCTACTGCTGTGGTCTTAGGGTTCTTTACTCCATTCCAAAAACACCACATCTTGGCAATTCTGGCAATTTCTTATAATTTGCCAGCAAAGAAGCACACCCTGACCAAACAGGCAAGGGCCAGTGGTTGCAGAACTAACTGGGATAAATCCACCCCGTGACACCCCACAGAGAATGGGTGGGGGTCCCCGCAGCAATCAAGATAATTTTCCATGCAAGGTGAGTGTCAAGCAGACTTATGATCACAATTTATTTTTAGCCCTGGAGGGGCCTTGCTAAAATGTTTTTGCTGTGTTGCAGATTCAACCGCAGAGGGTATTGAGTGTCAAGGTTTTGTTATTCGTCCTCAAACCAGGTAAGAATATTTATTCTTGGCAAACTGCAAATTTGTTAACTGCCCAGAATCAAATTTTTTTCCCCCCACAGGGTAAAGTCTGCCCAGAAATGAAAATGAGCTACACAAAATAAAGCTGCTTCAATGAAATGTTACAGCCTAATGTGTTTTTTTTTTCAATAAAAATTTTAAAGAAATGTCTGGTGTCCTTTTTTGGGGGGGTACCAAAACAAGGGAAAACATCAGCTTTTTTTGCCTCACCAAGTCAGGGAGATTAGGGCATGATTGCCTGTTATTTTGTGGCACAATCCCCCTCCCTGAGTGAAACTGGGCAATTAATCTATCTCTGGGCTGGAACATATGCCCTGAGTACTGTAAGGCAAAGTTAGTTTTCCATTGTTCTGTGCCAGGGAATCTGTGCCCAAAAAGGCTAAATTTTGTTTTTTTCAGGCTTGTTGTTGCCTTTGCTTTTTTCTGGCAGTGCCATCCCTGTAAAAGTTTTCCCTTATTGGCCTTTTCAGTTTTATTTCTCCTTTTCTAGGTGGTCTGCCTAATTTTTTGAAAACTGGCTAGTCTGCAAAACACAACAAAATGGCAAATTGGCCCTCTGTTATTCCAGACCCCCCCCCGACTGTTTTCTATGGTCACCAACTCTCATTCAGTTTCAGGAAATCTGAGTCTTCCAACATATCCACCCTCCCTCCCAATATCATGACTGTACTATTCGTTCCCTGCACCCTCCCATTTCAGTCAGCTGCCCCCCCCAATTTACCAGACCATTTGGACCAGCAGTGATGTCCGGAGAGAGGAGCCTGGAGCAAGAGAGTCATGTCAGCGTGGTTGCCGCCCCAGGAGTGAGGGAAAGCAAGTGCGCAATGGCTCAGCCCAAGACCGAAATCTCACCAGTGAAGGCACTATTTCAGTCGGTCTTAGAAACATAGAAAGATAGAATCTGACAGCAGATAAGGACCGCTTGGCCCACCTAGTCTGCCCATTTTCCTACCAAACAGATAAGCTGCAGATCCTAGTTAACCAACAGCTTACTTCCTCCTGCCTTATTTCTGTCCCATGCTTTCTTGAATTCTCCCACTGTTCTGGACTCCACGACCTCCTGAGAGAGGCTGTTCCATGCATCCACAACCTTCTCCATGAAAAAATACTTCCTCACATTACCTCTGAGCCATGCCCCCTCTATCTTCAAATTGTGCCCCCTTGTTCTTGTACATCTCTTTTTCTGAAAGATGCTACCCTCTTTGACTTTATTGATTCCCTTGAGGTACTTAAAAGTTTCTATCATGTCCCTCTCTCCCTTCTTTCCTCAATGGTATACATATTAAGCTCCTTTAGTCTTTCTTCGTATGTCTTCTGGTGCAGACCCTGCACCATTTTGGTTGCTCTCTTCTGGACAGCCTCCACTCTGTCTATGTCTTTGTGGAGATGGAGTCTCCAGACCTGCACACAGTACTCCAGGTGGGGGCTCACCAACTGTCTGTACAGAGGGATAACAACTTCCTGTTTTCTACTATTGATGCCTCTCCCTATGCATCCCAGTATCCCCCAGCCTTCCTTATTGCCTTCTCACATTGCTTGCCCACCTTTAGATAATCTGATATAATTACCCCCAGGTCCCTTTCCATGTTTACTGTTGTCAGTATCTCACCCCCCACTGTGTACTCTTCCCCTGGGTTTTTGTTTCCCAAGTGCATTACCTTGCACTTCTTTGCATTGAATCTAAGCTGCCATACATTTGACAATTCCTCCAACCTTGCCAAGTCCCTTCTCATCCTTTCCACTCCATCTTGTGTATCAACCCTGTTGCAGATCTTTGTGTCGTCTGCAAAGAGACATACTTTTCCTTCCAATTCCTCTGCAATGTCATTTATAAAGACATTAAAAAGGACCGGTCCCAGTACTGAACCCTGCGGTACCCCACTAATAACCTTCCTTTCTTCACTGTGGACTCCATTTACTGCTACCCTTTGTGTCCTGTTGTCTTGGCCATTTTTTATCCAGGCTCCATCTTGGGACCCACTCGAAGGCTGGCTAACTTGTGTATTAATCTTTTGTGTGAGACTGTATCAAATGTCTTGCTAAAATCTAGGTAGGCCATGTCCACAGCCACTCCCTGGTCTACTACTTTGGTCACCCAGTCAAAGAAATCTATTAGATTCATATGACACGACCTTCCCATCGTGAATCCATGCTGCCTTGGGTCCTGTGCCCCACTGGCCTCTAGGTACTCAACAATTCTTTCCTTCAGAAGTGATTCCATCATTTTCCCTACCACTGAGGTCAAATTAACTGGTCTGTAGTTTCCTGCCTCTGTCCTGCTCCCACTTTTGTGAAGTGGAATCACATCCCGCCCTCCTCCAGTCCTCAGGTACCACCCCATCTTCCCATGATTTGTTAAAAAGAGTAGTAGGCAGTGTCACTAGTTCTACCCTTAATTCTTTTAGAATACTTGGGTGAATCCCATCAGGCCCCATTGCTTTGTCCACCTTCAATTTTATTAGTTCTTTCAGAACCCTTTCTTCTGTAAATGGACTGGTATTGACCCCCATCTTCAGAGTGTTTCTCTTGTTTGGTTTAGGTACCTCCCCCTCCTCTTCCTTTGTGAATACTGAGCAAAAATATTCATTCAGTATCCCGGCTTTTTCACTGTCACCCTCTACCCACATTCCCTCCCCTTTATTAAGCCTCAGTATCCCTCCTTTGGTCTTTCTTCTCTCCCTAATGTACCTATAAAAGGTCTTATCCCCCTTTTTAACAGAGTTGGCTATCCTTTCTTCGGTTTGGGCCTTTGCTATTCTGACTGCCTTCCCAGCGTCTTTCTACTTTAACTGATAAAGTTCTCTGTCCTACTCCTTCTGTGTTTCCTTATATTTCCTGAATGCTATCCTTTTCTCCTTAACCTTCCCAGCCACCTCTTTTGAGAACCATAGGGTTTTTTTACTTCATTGTGTTTTGTTGATTTGCTTTACACAAAGGCTTATTGCCTCTGTGATGGCTGTTTTGATTACTCCTCATTGTTCCTCCACCCCTCCTTCTTGCCTGTTTGCTAGTGCTTTTCTGAGGCACTCTCTCATTTTCCCAAAATCAGCCCCCCAAAGTCCAATACTCTCGCTTTTGTATGGCTTGATTTTATGACTGTGTTTATTGTGAACCACACTGTTTGGTGGTCACTTGTTCCCAGATGGCTACCCACTTCTAAATCTGAGGCTCTTTCTACGTCCCCATTTGAGAGTACCAGGTCTAAGATTGCTCCCTCCTGAATGGGTTCCAATACTAGCTGTCTGAGGCATGCCCCTTGTAGGGCATCAAGAATGACCCTGATTTGGCATGTACATGCAGCAAAGGTGCTCCAGTTAACATCTGGCATATTCAGGTCCCCCATCAACAATATCTCCCCTTTTTCTGCCATCCCAAGGATTCCTTCTATCATTTCCTTGTCCAATCCCTCCCCCTGAGATGGAGGTCTGTATACAACCCCCATGCAGATTGTGTTGCTATTTCCTGTCTCCAGGGTGACCCAGAGTGCCTCATCTGCTCCCTGTTCACTCTTTAGTTCTGTTGCTTTGATCCCTTCCTTTACATAGAGAGCTAATCCTCCTCCTCTTTTACCCTCCCTGTCCCTCCTGTAGATTGTGTATCCTGGTATGTTGACTTCCCAGTCATGGTTCTCTGTGTACCATATTTCTGTGACTGCCACAATATCCAAGCAACCCTCTTCTATTAAGGCCACTAGTTCAGGGAGTTTGTTACATAGACTATGGACACTGGTACTCATCACCCTCCACTTTTTGATGGACTTGCTTCTTTTAGCCCCATTTCTGTCCTTACTGCCTTTGCATTTTTTTACATGTACCTCTGTCCTGCTCCCTAATGACTTCTCTACCTTGGTGTTTACCTCACTAATTACCATGTTTTGTGGGGGGAGGCTGGGATTTCCGTGCTTCTTTTCAGTGCCTCCCCCCTTGGCTAGTTTAAATGCTTTCCAATGAAGCATTTAAACCTCTCACCTAGGATCCTGGTTCCCTCCCCTGGACAGATGCAGACAATCACACCAGTATAGGTCTGCATCCCTCCAGGTGACTCCCCAGTCCCCAATGAAGCCAAAACCCTGAGCTCCACACCAGTTTTTCAACCATTCATTGAATTCCCTGGTGAGGAGTACCCTAGCATCACCCTTACCATAGACAGGCAGCACCTCCGAGAAAGTTACCATATGCGCTACTTGTCTAAGGCCCCTCTCCAACTTTACAAACTCTTCTTGCACTGCTCTGATCCCATTCCTAGCCAGGTCATTTGTCCCTAAGTGGATAATGACATACAGCTCCCTCCCATGTGCAGCTGCTCCCACAATCCTGAGGATATGCTTCCTGTCCCTCCAAGTTGTGGCGCCAGGCAGGCACCTTACCTCCCTCTCCCATTCCTCCCCCATTTCTACCACCTAATGGTTGAGTCCCCCACCAGGAGTTGTTTTCTTCCCCTGTGGGATCCCATGCCACCCTCCTGTGGGTCTCCTTTGTGAAGGTTCCCAGCATCCTCCTTGGTCTCCACTGCAGGTGCCTCCATAGAGGAACCACTATCCACCAGAAGAGCATATGAATTGTGGAGAGGTACAGCTAGAGGGATGCAACTCTGTTCCACCACTCTGTCCATCCCTGAGCCCACCCTGGTCCAGCCTCTCCTCCTTCTTGGCAACCTCTGAGGTAGTGGCATTGGCCCTGGTGGTCCCTGAGTGGGGGAAGAGGTTTCACGAATCCTAGCCAGGTCAGCCTGGAGATGAGCAACCTCCTCTCTCAGACCAGAGAGGTGCTTGCAAATAGAGCAGCAACACAGCCTCCAGAATGTCTCCTGGAACACTGCTGCCCCACAGCCATTGCACTGCACCACTCCTATCATGTCTTATGTTGTGTCCCCTCTCCTGTTTCTCTGTATGCTTACTCTGTCCTCTCCTTACAACTCTCACCCTTCCTGTTCTGGGACAGCAACTTCCTATATTCTTCAGTAGCCTCCTTCTTCCTTGCTCAGTGTCAGACCACCAGCAGCTGGGGGGGAGAGTGAGCTACTTTTTCCTTTAGGGTTGACAAAACCAATGTTTCTCTATGATCCTTCCCTTCCTACTGCCAAACAGGAAGTTCCTCTTGTCAGTCAATTTCAGTGGCTAGAAAAGTAGAACTGGCTTAGGGTGGGATAGAGGGCAATTAGTAAGAAAAAAGGCTAGCAACAGGAAGTTGTAATTTGAGTCAGCTGCTTTTATACTGTCTAAGCCACACCCCCAATTAAGCTCTCTCTCTTTTCTCCTACTGATTTAGCAAAGTAAGTCGATACAGTAGCCTTCCCAGCACAGAACACACACATACTTTCTTTCTTTTCTTTTTTTAACTCTAAATAAGACCCCTTCTACTTCTAATAAAGTATCTGTCTGCCTAATCTCAACATACACTGACTCCTGTGAGATAGCAGTGTCAAATTAATAAGAAAATGTTAGCTTCTTTTAGTTAGCTGCTTTCTGCTCTACAAGCAAGGCTAGCAACAGGAAGTTGTAATTTGAGTCACGTGCTTTTATACTGTCTAAGCCACACCCCCAATTAAGCTCTTTCTCCTCCTACAGATTTAGCAAAGTAAGTTGATACAGTACCCTTCCCAGCACAGAACACACATTGACTTTCTTTCTTTTCTTTTTTTAACTCTAAATAAGACCCCTTCTACTTCTAATAAAGTATCTGTCTGCTTAATCTCAACATACACTGACTCCTGTTGAGATAGAAGTGTTAAATTAATAAGAAAATGGTAGCTTCTTTTAGTTAGCTGCTTTCTGCTCTACAAGCAAGGCTTGGGCTGGGCAGAGTAAATGTGGCATTCCAGTTGGCTGGAGCATCTTAGAAGGTGCCAAACAGTCTCCGGAGCTGAAATGGGAGCAAGAAAAGAAAACACAGAAGCGGGCAAAGCTGGTGTAAATCAAAATGGTGGCTTTCTCAAACCTCGCTCCTTAAAGCGGTATACACCACAGTTTACCAAGAGGCAGAATCTGGCGTTCCATGCTAGTTTTTTGGTGTGCATGGAACACCATTTCATTGGGAATTTTGAGCCCTGCAAATGATTCAGTCCAAAAGAATTTTGATCTTTTACAGGATTGGTGTTTTCAGCGCAACTCGGTTATTAACATAAACAAGACCAAGATCATGTTATTTTCTGGACCCAGAAAGGGAAAGAATCTGGAGTTCAGAATTCTTGCTGGGAATGATGAGCTAGTACAGGCAGTAGATGAGTTTAAATATTTGGGATTAACTCTTGACAGTTCTTTGACTTACGAAGGTCACATCTCAGTTCTAACTAAATCTGTTCATTAGAGGTTGGGATAGCTGTACCAGGATGAAGATGGACACTTCCTGAAATAATCAAAAGTTGCAATAAAAAAGTCTTTGACTTTTGGCTCTAGGAGATTGGGTTCCATGTGATAGTGGTGACGGCGTATTAGCAATCACCGTTTGGGCAAGTCTACATCGCTGAAAATGAATTTTGGCAATGTAGACTCACAGTGAACAGCAAGACAGCACCAGTGACTTAAATTTTAGTGTATTATCTGCATGCATGCATTTATTCATTGAAAGGGCTCAGTCAGGCTCATTTGAAAAAGTGCTCAGTCGGGCTGCCATCCATGGAGGTGAATGGATGGCTGTGCCAGTGGCCCAGTGGGGTCCTCCTAGATGGGGGGTAGGGTGGGGTCACTACTGGACAGGGTGGGGGTCCACTAGACACCAGGAAAAGGTTTTTTCTTTTTTTAATTAAATGACTGATGTTGGCACCCAGCGGGCCTGGCAGTAGCACTAATGGACAATGGAGGGACAGGGATGGAATCTCACTGGGGGGAGGGTCATTCTTCATATTGGGCCAGTGATCAGCCAGGGGGTTGGGACCACTTGGAACCAGGGACATTTATCTTTATTTTTATATTTTTTTATCCTGGATGGGGGACGGGGTGAATCTCGATGGGGAGGATTCTTCTTATTGGGCCAGCAATTGGCCGGGGGGGTGGGACCACTAGACACCAGGGATTGTGTAGATCAATATTTATTGCAATATTGGCCTGGATAGTAGGGTGGAAAATACTTATTTTTTTTAATATTATCATTCCCTGGCTTTCAAATGCGGTATTTTGCCAGCTGGTGGCAAAATTCCACATCTCACCAGCAAAATAATGCATTTCACTGGTGTGGGGGAGTGTTTGCATTTCACACCAGCAAAATATTTCATGAAATGCGTGAATTACATGAAATACATTGTGGTGTGAAATTTTTGCATTTTGTACAACACTATTTCAGACCTATTTTTAAAAAAACAGGTTCCCTCTTAAAGAGGGGGTTATGTCACAGAGTTGAATATGGCTATGTACCATTTGTTATGCAGAAAAAGTTAAATGCAATGTCTGTTCTATCTTCTCCTCTTTTGTTTCTTGTCTGTCTGATTGCATAGTCATATTTTCTTGTGACACCTAGGAAATGATTGCTCTGATGGTCTCACATCCCCCCCCACTATCTCTCTGCCTTCACTTGCTGTTTCTTGCTTTCCTATATTTTCTTCCCCCTTGCCAATCTGTGGTTACAAAAACATAAGTGAATCTTGTGTGAAACTGGGTTCTCTGGTTTGAAAATGTATATAGTTATATTGTTAAAATGATTGCAAAAAACTATTTGGAACTGACAGGGTTAACTTTGAGATACAGTTTGAGCTCCACAAACTCTTTTGCAGACTTGTCAACAGGAAGTTAGTTCTGGGACACAATGTTTTATTTTGTTGCACCCACAAGGAAAGAAACTGACAAAGTTCTGATACATTTTGTAATCAACGTGATGTCTCTTAACAAGCTCAGGATGCAGAAGTTAATTGCAAGTAAAATACATATATAAAGAGAGCAATCTCTTGTTGGAGAGACAGAGAGAGAGAGAGAGAGAGACTGAAATTTAGAATTAGAGATACCCTCAGATGAAGAACTTTGTTTTCTTTGTTTGTACTGCCTTTGTAAATAGCTATCCTGAACATTTTTTTTTATTTTTTTTGTTATTGATAATAATAAAATGCTACATTCAAATGTTATCACTTCACCTGGTTTCCCTATGCTTCCTGATCTGTGCCTCAACAACAAGGAGGCTATACAGTCAAAGTAACCACAAAGCGGACACAATCAAGTTGGTAACTTGACCAACATAATGGTAAGATGGCAGGTATTGGCAAAAGGAAGAGGCAGTTAGGGCATGATAAAGGTGCCCTGTAGAAGCCCTTAAGCTTAAACTTGATGGGCCAGAAGCTGGGCAAATAAGTTACGGTACTGTGTAGTCTATTCCACAGTTGCGGCAGTCTTTATCTGAAGGATGCTTGGCCAGTATTCTGTTCGAAGAGATGGGTCTGGCATTTGATACCTGTCTCATATCTCATGTAGTAGGAAGTGGTGGAATAAGGATGATCCCATTTAGGAACTCAGGGAGATTTCCAGGCCAGAATTTGGCACCCAAGGAGACAATATACACTGAGGGGGAGCCCAGCCCAGGTAATTGTACATTGTATAGTGGTGTGTGTGAGGAAGGCAATCCAGAGCAAACCTGCAGAGGGCACTGAAGAAAATGTTAAGTTTGGAGGTAGCAAAGGTAGAAGTAGTGAAAGAAGAGCACATAGGCCTACTCCAGTGTAGGGAAAAATCAACCTTTCCAAAATGCATTTTCTAGTGCAAAGGGGGAGAAACCTTTCACCCTGTAAAGCATAGTAAGTTTTACAAAGCATTTGGAAACCAATCGGCTGATTTGAGCAGTGTAGTCCATGGACTGGCTGAGCATCAAACCTAGGTATTTGTAGGAAGACATATTATCAAGGTAGGCACCTGACAAAGAGAAGACGTTCAGAGATGAGGGTAATTTGGAAAGACATTTTATGGTACCAAATAGCATGAAGATTGTTTTCTTTTGATTGACCACAAGCTGATTAAAACAGAAAGAGTTTCCAATAATTGTGTAGTCATGCAGAAGGCCCCATCTGATGAGGAGTGAAATGGACAAATTATGGTGTCATCAACATTCAACAAATGTGAATGATACACGTGTCAAGTGACATTGGAATGTTATTGATGAATACTGAAAACAAGAGGGGCACAGTTCAGAATCTTGTGGGACAGCAATGCTGACTGAGAGAGAAGAGGAGAGGGCAGGCTGAAACATAACCACCTGTGATCTATCTGGCAAGTATAACTTAATCCAGCAGAGGGGGGTATCAGACAGACCATTTACTGATACCCACTAGAATGCACTTCCTATCTGTTTGGTGGGTTCTGGATTGTCATACCCCATGTCAAGGGGCCCACAATTTTTGAAGTTGTTATGCAGGATCTATTTTGGGGTTCCAATTTTCTATGGTAAGGGACTTCTAGTTAGTACATGGAAACATGTTAATATATGATCAGAATGAACTCAAGGTCCAACATCCCCCTCCTCCCACTTCATAATTAGAAATGAATAAGTAAGGGGGCAGGTAGTATTGGTAGCAACTTAAATGAGTAGGAGAACAGAAATGAGTGCTTAGACAATAATATTTCCAGTTCTGGGGCCGATACCCCAGAAAGGATGGGGATAGATTAGAGAGAGTGCAATGAAGGGCCATGATGATAATCAATGTCATGCAGGGCTAGACATACATATGAACTTATGAAGAAGCCAGCAGAATAAGGCCATTTGGTCTATCAAGTCTGCTCGTATTGCAGAGCCCACAGCTTGAGCTAATGTCCCTGCCTTCCCTCCCCAATCTCTCCCACACTCCCTACCCATGATCCTTACTTTTCCCATGCCTATCCCAGCCTCTCTTAAAGCTGCCCACTGTCTTCAATGAGATGACTTCTTCCAGCAGCGAATTCCAAGTGTCCACCATCCTCTCTGTGAAGAAGTGCTTCCTGACCTCCCTCCTAAACCTCCCACTCTCCAGCTTAAGACTGTGCCTCCTCATGTTATGATTGCCACTCAGCTTAAAGAGATTCTCCTTATCAACCTTATTTATCCCTTTCAAGTACTTGAATGTCCTAATCATGTCCTCTCTCTCTCTCTCTGTCCTGTCTTCAAGGGAGTCCATGTTCAGTGCTGTCAATCTCTCCTCGTATGCCTTACCCTGTTGACTCACTATCATCTTTGTAGCCCTCCTCTGGACATTCTCCAGAAGGTTAATGTCTTTTTTGAGGTGTGGGCACCAGTACTGAACTCCATACTCTAGATGCGGCCTTACCAGTGACCTGTACAAGGGCAGTATAATGTCCTCTCCCCCACTACTGATCCCCCTAGATATGCATCCCAGCATCTTGTTTACCTTTTCTGCTGCTTTCTTGCACTGTGTGGAGTGTTTCTGGTCACTAGTGATCATCACTTCCAGGTTCTTCTCCTCCTCTGATGCAGATACTCAGACTCCACCCAGGTAGTACTCTGCCCTGGAATTCTTGGCTTCAGTATGTGTAACTTTGCAATTATTGCGATTGACGCCAAGCTGGCAGATCCTGGACCACCTCCCAGCTTTTCCAGATCTTCCTGTAGGTCCTGTATCCTTTCAGATGTGTACACTCTCCCACATATATGGAACATACTATAAGAGACTGAAAAATCTCAACATGTATTCTCTGGAGGACTGAAGGGATTGTAGGGACTTTCAAATTCATGAAAGTGTTCAACATAGTGTACACGTGAAATTTGTTCAGATTAAGAAACAGTGAATTCCTCAGAGGGTATGTACTGGTGAGGAGAGTTTTAAATAGAACTCTAGGAAGTATTACTTTATGGAATGGATGGCAGATTGGTTGAAACCACTTCCAGACAAGGTTGTGGAGGTAAAGACAATTGTGGGGTCCAAAGGAAGTGGGATGCATATTAAAGAGTTATCAGATGGAAAGGTGAATGAGGTAAAGAAAAGAAAAGGAGGTAAACAGAGATTAGTGCTTCTCAAAGAAGGGAATATTGGGACAGACTAGAGGTATTGTTTAGGTATTTTTCTGTCTGTAACTTTTCTATATTATTGTGTTTTAGAGGTACAAGCAAGGCATATGTAACCCCCCTGCAAATGGGGGTTCCCAAAAGACTTCCAGGAGCTTGCTTGAATGCTCCAAGCCTGAATGGTGTTTGGCGTTTAAGCCATTTATCAGTGATTGTTTTTAGAACCTCTGGTACTGTCTCTTTAAGAGCTGTCTGCTTGCAGACATAATTAGTTTGTATGGGGGACTGTGTGCTTCTCTGTTTGAGTACCACTCGAGCTGCTACCAATTCACTCCATTTTGCAGTCACTAGGAGTGCAAAGGAACCTATCTGAAAGATGTAACTGTTTGCCAGAAATCATTTACAGTAATAATGAAATTACAGTTTGTCTAACCTGCTTTCTTTGCAGTCAGAACTGTGTCTGCCTAGTTCCCCATTCTGGTTTTGAACTGCTGAACTGAACCAATCAGTGTGGGGTAAGCTAGCTCTAAAATGGTGCCTTGGACGAATCAGAACTTGGACTCATAATCTGAGCCAGCCACAAGAGGATTGTATGGGCAGTGACTCTGGGAGATGTAGTTTAGACTTCAGCGCCTTTTTGGACCAACAGCAGCAGTCTATTGTGAGTGACAGCCAATCCAGTCAAGAACTGGGAGGAACTCAAAGGAAGTGCCCGGTTTTGTCTGTTGGGAGTTTCAGTTGAGCTTTGGCAGTGAAGGGGAAAGGAACCCTGTGCTCCTTCAGTGCACAGTTTTAGTCAAAAAACATGTGTAAGGTCCAGAGTTACGGTCTGCAGCTTGTTAGGACTGAATCCGTCCTGTGAAGAGAATCAAAGGATATCTGAAGAGTAGAAACCAGGCTCACCCTGTAGAAGACTGGAGGAATTGCTGAAAATTGCACTCGGTCTGTCAGGAACTGAATCTGCTGTGTGTTCTCCCGGGTATTGTGCAGTAATTGCGATCGGGATACAAATGCAGCCTGCCTAGTATAGTGCTTTCTTTTTACCATATAAATGTGTGAAGAGGTTTGTGTACCTCAAGTGAATCCTGCTGCCATTAAGTGACTTTTGCCTGTGACTGTTTACCATATAAATGTGTGAGAGTCTCTTGGAGCTCAAGAGTAGCCCTGCTGACATTGAAGGACCCTATCTTATTTGGAGGTCATGAGTACTAATTCAGGGTCGCTCCCTGTTGAATTGCCACATTAAATCCAAATGGAATTACTGTACTGCTGACTGTTTAATTCTCCTTTCTCTGTGTGAAAGGGTCCCTACCAGCTGCCACGGTTTGGACTAGCCACCAGGGCTTGGGTACCCAGGGACAGTAACTGATAGGGATAGGCCTGTGCACAGACCTATAGGTAGATGAGTAGAGTGATAAGCTAATTAACCTGATTTCCCCTGTCCTTGTTATATCCCCTAAATAAATCAGATCTGCTTGTTTCAGCAAAGTTATACTGCCTGAGGTATTTGTCTATGTTAAAGTACTGTACTGTGATTGTTGCACTGTATCTTATTTCACAGGAGGTCCCAGTGCGGAACCAGTCCTGGGGTAGTAGTGTATACTGTAAGGTAATTCTGATATATTGTGTGGGCCACTAGTGGGAAGAAAGGGGTTGCAGTGTCCCAGAGGGCTGTGACCAAGTTAGTTTACTATTGTAAACCCTGACCTCTGGGTGGAGGCACCCGCCATTGGATCCAGGCCCCTCAACCTGTTAGTGGCAAATCAGGCAGGGGTAGTAGCCCCTGGGATAGCGCCATCTAGGGGTTACATCTTGGGCTCACCGCTGGGATTGTGTGTCCTCTAGTGGCCATGTTTATGAACCACTGTTAAGAAAAATGGGTACCCGACAGAAGTGGCTGCACCGCTGGTGGAGTGGTGTACTGGGAGAGATCAACTCCCAAAATGCTATGCTTATCCTGGACATCCCCCTGGGTATCAATACGGACACTGTGCAGGGAGTACTTTCCAAGGTGGAAGGTTTACAAAACCCTGTGGTGGTGGGTCGGCATGCTAATCTGCTCATCCACACTTTCCTGGCCCTAGTAGAGTTTAAGGATCCCATAGATAGCTCCAAAGTGCCACAGACCATTACCCCAGAGGAGCCCTCACTGCTTGGAGAGTGATAACTAAGGACAGTAAGACCGGGGGAATGAGCCCCACCACTATCTGAAACTTTGAGGAGAAATTCTACAATGGTTGCTGGGGAAGGGAAAACTGTGGAGGACTTGAGGAAACTATTCTGCCACCTGGGGTGTTCTCCCCCAACACCTTCTCCCGCCCAGTGCCCGTAATGGTGGCTGAACCAATGCAGACTCAATTTCTGCACCTGCCATTAGTCACGACTCTTACCGAAGGTTGAGGATCTTCTCTGGCACCTCCCCACCCCCAAGGGAGGATGACTGGAGACCTGGATAGACTATGTTGCCCCAAGTGCTAGAATGGCAATGCTCGAAGCGAAAAGTGAAAGAGGGTTAGTGAGAGCCTCCGAGGTCCTGCCCTGGCTACCATTTGTGCTAAACGGGCCAGTAACCCTGAAGTGACTGCACAGGCCTATCTTGAGGCCCTGGAGAATGTGTATGGGAGCCCAGATTCTGATGAGGACCTATGGTGGAGAGTAAGAGATGCACAACAGTACCAAAGGGAGTTGTTGTCTGTGTATGTATCTCGGCTGGAAAAATTGTTGCAAGAATGCCTCAGAAAAGGTAGTTTGCCAGCGATTGAACTGGACCGAACCAGGCTGGACAGGATCCTTAAGTCTGCCCCCTTCTCAGAACTGCTGTTGCTTCAGTTACACCTGGCAGATCGACTGGAATCCCCACCCTCCTATGATGAGTTAATGAGAGAAATTGAGGAGTTGAGAAAAGACGACCTCGGGAGGACCTGCACCAATAGCTGCGGCTATGACCCGAGTGACTGAGGTGACCCATCAAGTGAAGTTCAAGGGCAGAGGTTGGCAGTAAATGAGTGCTCTGGCAGGAAAAGATATCCACAATGGGGCGAACTGTTGAGAGAGATCACGAATTCAAAAACAGTCCCTTTATGAAGGCCACGCCTGATGTACGGGCCCTGACCTATATCCGACTGCATCTGCTATGGGGTGGGTACCCACCATGTATCTCCTGCTGATAACAGCTCCAAACTCAATTCTTTGACCATGGAAGTGGAGAAACTGACGAGATGTCTCCAAATGCTTATCACGCCGCAGACAGAGATGGCACCAAGGTTTCCAGTTAGTAATATCCCGCCTGGCTCCCAGTGTGGCGCCTCGGCCAGCTCAAACTCCAGAAAATATGTTTTGCTATAATTGTGGAAGGATGGGCACATGAAAAGAGAATGCCGGTCCCCAAAGACACTGACAAAGTTGCATATAGGCTACAAGGAGAGCTTGAGAACAAATCAGTGGTTAAGAGGCGCAAAATGATCCCAGTGAGGGCACCAAAATGCTAATTCACGTCCTTTTGTAGCAAGGTCAGTTGCCCAGGCCCCCACTACCGCCTCTCCAGACTGGTCCAGAATAGTGGGTCCCTCCATGGAGACCACTGTAAAGGTGAATGGAGTGTCTACAAGAGCTGTATTAGACAGTGGCTCCCAAGTGACAATTATGTTCCAAGATTGGTATCAGAAGCATTTGTCAGGCGTACCCTTATAACCATTAGAAGGACTGCATGTATAGGGGTTAAGTGAGAAGGCACCCTATTCTGGGTATATCCAGTTGGCTGTCTTTCCCCCCTCCATTGGCTGGAGTGGCCGAACAAGTAGAGACCCTAGCCTTAGTGTGTCCCCACTGGACTGTATGATGGTGTCCCTTTGTTGATTGGAACAAATGCTCATATGTTCAGAAGGCTGGCACAGTTGTGTTATGAAAAACAGGGTCAAAGACTAGTAGAGCTTTAAGAGTTCCGGCTTTAATTAAGAAGGCCTATGAGGCACAGAGAGATGCTGAAAAATAGAACCAGAGGAACCGGTCGGAATTGTATGGAAGAAGGATCCTGAGTCTCTGATCCTGGGCCAAATGCCCAGTGTACCTTACAGGAGAGGTCCGTATCAGAAAGGATGTTAAGAATAAAATATTAATGTTGGATGCACCAGGCGATGGAAAATTGCCAGAGGGACTGCTGGTCAAGCCTAGTATTTTGCCCGCTAGAGCCCATGCTTATGCCAGAAGGGTAATGGTCCAAGTTCATAATGTGTCTGAAAGAGACATTCGAGTAAACAGAGGTTGCATCCTGGCTAATGTGCATTGTGCAGACACTGCAGTGCTACCCAGCAGCAAGAGTTCAGGAAGAATGACAGAGTAACGCCTGACTTGTTTGATTTAGCGACTCCCGCTGCCAGCTGAATGGAAAGTGAGGATCAGTGAGAAGCTTGCCCAGAGAGACCAGGTGTTTTCTTTAAAGGAATGGGACGTAGGATGCGTGCAAGGAGCTGAGCACAATATCCGGCTGCATGACGAAAGACCATTTCATGAGAGGTCTCGACGCCTGGCACCTGCTGACATAGATGATGTGAGACGGCATCTGCAAGAGATGTTAGCTGCTGGTGTAATACAAGAATCCAGAAGCCTTATCTTCCCCATTGTAGTAGTGAGGAAAAGAATGGAACAGTAAGGATGTGTGGGATTATCGCACCTTAAACGGCGGACTATCCCTGATCAGTACACAATGCCCCGCATTCAGGATGCTTTGGACTGCCTAAACGAGCAAGTGGTTCTCTGTGCTGGATCTCCGCAGGGTACTACCAGATCCCGATGGCCCCAGAGGACCGTGAAAAGACAGCCTTTATCTGTCCGGCTGGCTTCTATGAATTCATGAGGATGCCTCAAGGATTTCAGGTGCCCCAGCCACTTTTCAGCGATTGATGGAGCGTGCAGTGGGGACATGAACTTACTAGAGTGCCTGGTATACCTAGATGGTGTTATTGTGTTTGGCAGCTCACTGGAGGAACATGAGAGCAGATTATTTAAGGTATTGGACTGACTGGAGGACTTTGGCCTTAAACTGTCCATTGATAAGTGTCAATTCTTTCAAACATCAGTAAAGTATGTGGGACACATAGTATCCACCGAGGAATAGAGACGACCCAAGTAAAGTTGAGGCCTTGACCACCTGGCCACAGCCCAAAATCTAAAAGAACTGCAAAGATTCCTGGGATTCTGTGGTTGTTATCGTTCATCAAGGACTATTCAAGAGTGATCCGCCTTTACTTAACCTTACTCAAGGGTATCCCCCAACCCACAAAAATACCAAAAGTCAGTCCCTCAAGACTGAAAGAGTGTATTTTCATCCGAGTGAAGTATTTGGGGCCCGCTGGACTCCCTGATTGTGAGACTGCTTTTCATGAGATCATTTATCAACTTACCCATGCTCCAGTGCTGGCCTATGCCGATCCAAGAAAACCTTATGTCCTGCACTGATGCTAGCTTGCAAGGGTTGGGGGCTGTGTTGTACCAAAACACGAGAATGGCCTGAGACCAGTGGCCTTTGCCAGTAGAAGTCTGACCCCATCCGAAAAGAACTATCCTGTACATAAGTTAGAGTTTCTAGCTTTGAAGTGGGCTATTGTTGACCTATTCCATGAGTACTTGTATGGGGCTAAAATGCTAGAAAACTGACAATAATCCTTTAACCTATGTGCAGACCTCAGCTAAGTTGGATGCCACTGGCCATAGGTGGCTTTCTGCATTATCTACATCGACTATGCTCTCGAATACCGAGCAGGTCTGAACCACATAGATGCTGATGCTCTCTCCAGGAGGCCTGTTCCCCAGAATGATTGGGTCCGATTGGCAGAACCTGACATTCGGGCACTCTGGAAGTTTGACAGGGAGGAACAAATGTCCACCAGACAGTGGACTGCATGTGGATTGCTTGGGACCCTCTGAGTTGCATACCTCCTGCTTATTGCCACTTTTCTGCAATAGACATTGGTGCACTGCCTCAGCTGGACAATGACAGTATTAAAGAGGCTCAATCCCGCAATCCCATGATCAAAGCAGCTTTAGAAGCCCTCTATGCAGAAAAGATGTGTCCAAATTACGCTCCACTGATTTGAGAACTGCACTGTTATACAAAGAAGGTCCTAAATTGAAACTGATCAATAAACTGTTATACAGAGAAACAGTAGACAGAGGGGACAAGTAGACAAACAACAACTAGTGCTGCCCACTGCCTTTCGAGACTCAGTATTGAGGTCCTTGCACAACCACATGGGGCACCTTGGTATAGACAGAACACTTGACTTGGTGAGATCCAGATTCTATTGGCCTAAGATGGGCTGATGTGGAGCAACACATTCAACTTGTAGTCGCTGCTTACAGAGGAAAGCTTTGCCCCAGAGGGCTGCCCCTTGTTAACATAACCACCAGTGCACCCATGGAGCTGGTCTGTATTGATTTTCTAAGTTTGGAGTCAGATCAAAGAAATATCAGTAATGTGTTGGTGGTCACTGACCATTTCACGAGATATGCCCAAGCTTTCCCACCAAAGACCAGAAAGCATCCACTGTAGCCAAAATACTTGTAGAAAACTTTTTGTTCACTATGGGCTCCACAAAGAATCCATTCTGATCAAGGAGAGACTTTGAGAGTCGTCTGATCAAAGAGATGCTTTCTCTGTGGGGAGGCAAGTCCAGAACCCTCCTTACCACCCCAGGGGACCCACAGCCTGAACGTTTCAACCGACTTGCTAGATATGCTAGGCACCCTGCACCCAAAGGACAAGCCTAGATGGAGCCAACAAATTAGCACCCTGGTACATGCTTATAACTGCACCAAAAGTGATGCCACTGGGTTCTCCCCACCGCCTGATGTTTGGAAGAGAAGCTCGACTACCAGTAGATGTGTGTTTGGGGTCTCTCTGATGGGGTTCAAGCTGACAACTATTTACAGTATGTGCAAAAGTTAAAGGCCCAGCTAACTCATGCATACCAACTGGCTCAAACCATGGCTGCTGCCAAAAGAAATCTGGCCAACAAAGAAAGGTATGATAAAAAGGTGAAAGCACAGGAACTCCAGGAGGGAGATCGGGTATTGCTAAGAAATCTGGGACTGCATGGCAAGCACAAGATTGCTGACAGATGGCACCATCTCCCTCACATTGTAGTGGGCAAACTAGATGATCTGCCAGTGTACAAAGTAAGGCCTGAGAATAATTCAAAAGATGTAAAAACAATGCATAGAAATCATTTACTGCCCATTGGACAAATCTTAATTGAGTCTGAGCCCCTAGAAGATGCCCCTCTGGACCAATGACTAGAGCTGCTGCTAAGAAAAGATCAAGAAAGTCTGCACCACAGAAGCAAAGTTAAAGTGTTCCCCTCCACAAGTCCCAGTTGAGCATGACTGTCAGTCCACATCGGAAGAAAGTGAGAGTGACTTTGAATACTATCCTTCTTACGAACTGAGTCAATTGTTTGAGGGCAATCCCTAGTCAATACTGGAGATGAAGCTGGGCCTTCTGGACTGTCCAAGCCCCAGCTTCGTCCCTGGAGCCAATGCTCCCAGAAAGTGAAGTGCAAAGCATCAGATCAGATGAAATGGAATCATTGTGCATGGTTGAACTGTTTGAGCTTTCAGGGGAGGAAAATGATAGATTGGGGTAGACTGGTGATACACCAGAACAAGAAGAGTATTTTGAGTGCCCTGACAGTCCACTGCCAGTGTCTGAAAGCTCTCCATGCGAGCCAAATGTTGTGGACTCAGAAACTGCAACTCCTGGAGCTGAAAGTGCCCCAAGTTCTAGCCTCTCTACCCCCATGGAGACTCCCCTGACAAGTGAGGACAATGCTGAAAATGAGGCTCAGAGTGCAGAGACTGTAACAGTTCCCCCCTAGAAAGACTGGTCGAGCTGTAAAGCCTGTGGTGCACCTCAGTTATGATTCCTTGGGAGGCCTGTGGATTTGCCTCTCAATGTTGTCCATAAAGGAGTGTATGTGTCCCGAGTTAATTGCCCAAACTGCCAGTGCTAACTCCAGTTACTTGTGTTGCCCTCTAAGTATGGTGCCCTTGCCCCGTCCAGCCCCAAGGTAACTGATAGGAAGGGCCCCTCTCTTCAGGTTTCATGTACAAGAGGTAATAACTTGAGTTATGATACAATGTGTGTGTAATACTGTGTAAAGAGTGACATACTGCAATGTTTCAGAAATGTGTTCTTGGTAAAATGATATATTGACTGATGATTACATGTGTGAGCCTAATGCAAATGTATATGGTTGCAGTTGAAACTTATGGGGGGTACTTGCTTGATGCGGATGTCAAGCTTTCCCAGGCCAGGAAGGGTGTAACCCCCCTGCAAATGGGGGTTCCCAAAAGACTTCCAGGAGCTTGCTTGAATGCTCCAAGCCTGAATGGTGTTTGGCGTTTAAGCCATTTATCAGTGAGTGTTTTTAGAACCTCTGGTACTGTCTCTTTAAGAGCTGTCTGCTTGCAGACATAATTAGTTTGTATGGGGGACTGTGTGCTTCTCTGTTTGAGTACCACTCGAGCTGCTGCCAATTCACTCCATTTTTGCAGTCACTAGGAGTGCAAAGGGAACCTATCTGAAAGATGTAACTGTTTGCCAGAAATCATTTACAGTAATAAGGAAATTACAGTTGGTCTAACCTGCTTTCTTTGCAGTCAGAACTGTGTCTGCCTAGTTCCCCATTCTGGTTTTGAACTGCTGAACTGGACCAATCAGTGTGGGGTAAGCTAGCTCTAAAATGGTGCCTTGGACGAATCAGAACTTGGACTCATAATCTGAGCCAGCCACAAGAGGATTGTATGGGCAGTGACTCTGGGAGATGTAGTTTAGACTTCAGCGCCTTTTTGGACCAACAGCAGCAGTCTATTGTGAGTGACAGCCAATCCAGTCAAGAACTGGGAGGAACTCAAAGGAAGTGCCCGGTTTTGTCTGTTGGGAGTTTCAGTTGAGCTTTGGCAGTGAAGGGGAAAGGAACCCTGTGCTCCTTCAGTGCACAGTTTTAGTCAAAAAACATGTGTAAGGTCCAGAGTTCCGGTCTGCAGCTTGTTAGGACTGAATCTGTCCTGTGAAGAGAATCAAAGGATATCTGAAGAGTAGAAACCAGGCTCACCCTGTAGAAGACTGGAGGAATTGCTGAAAATTGCACTCGGTCTGTCAGGAACTGAATCTGCTGTGTGTTCTCCAGGGTATTGTGCAGTAATTGCGATCGGGATACAGATGCAGCCTGCCTGGTATAGTGCTTTCTTTTACCATATAAATGTGTGAAGAGGTTTGTGTACCTCAAGTGAATCCTGCTGCCATTAAGTGACTTTTGCCTGTGACTGTTTACCATATAAATGTGTGAGGAGTCTCTTGGAGCTCAAGAGTAGCCCTGCTGACATTGAAGGACCCTATCTTATTTGGAGGTCATGAGTACTAATTCAGGGTCGCTCCCTGTTGAATTGCCACATTAAATCCAAATGGAATTACTGTACTGCTGACTGTTTAATTCTCCTTTTCTCTGTGTGAAAGGGCCCCTACCAGCTGCCACGGTTGGACTAGCCACTAGGGCTTGGGTACCCAGGACAGTAACTGATAGGGATAGGCCTGTGCACAGAGCCATAGGTAGATGAGTAGAGTGATAAGCTAATTAACCTGATTTCCCCCTGTCCTTGTTATATCCCCCTAAATAAATCAGATCTGCTTGTTTCAGCAAAGTTATACTGCCTGAGGTATTTGTCTATGTTAAAGTACTGTACTGTGATTGTTGCACTGTATCTTATTTCACAGGAGGTCCCAGTGCCGGAACCAGTCCTGGGGGTAAGTGTATACTGTAAAGGTAATTCTAATATATTGTGTGGGCCACTAGTGGGAAGAAAGGGGGGTTGCAGTGTCTCAGAGGGCTGTGACCAAGTTAGTTTAACTATTGTAAACCCTGACCTCTGGGTGGAGGCACCCGCCATTGGATCCAGGCCCCTCAACCTGTTAGTGGCAAATCAGGCAGGGGTAGTAGCCCCTGGGATATCACCATCTAGGGGTTACACATAGAAGGACTGATGCACACAAAACTTGAACATGTACAAATTTTATTTCATGCACAAATAATGTGCTCAAGTGCAAAATCCACCTTAAGAAAACACCCCCTGAAGAAGAATCAGCATCATTCGGGGCACTGGTGCTATTATTTTCCTGCTGCCTAACCGTTGATTCTGTGACTTTGCACTTAAACACTTTATTTGTGTATGAAATAAAATTTGCACAGGTTTGTGTTTTGTGTGCACTAGTTCATCCATGCCTTGCTTGTACCCTACTAAATCTTGGCTGCACCAGTCACGTAGGAGCATATAGTCTTTATGTGTTGGTTATGCTTATAGATACCAAAAGGGTTTCGGGTAAATTCCAGCCAGGGGTGTGCAAATACTTTATTCTGAATATTTGCTGAGCATTTATATTCAGATGTCCCAATTATTCATTATTCAACCACTTGAAAAGGGTGCAAGACTTCAAGATCTCCAGACTTCCTGTCCAATCAGAGACCAGTTCAGAAGCTCAATGAAGGCAAGTCATGTGACCCAGCACTTTCAGAAGCAACAGACGAGAGAGACGTCTGAGCTGCTTCGAGAGAGCAAACTATAGTACTTCTATCACCTGTTAAAATCCATCAAAAAGCAGAAATTGACAGTTTGTGTTTCTTTTCTACATCTCAAGCTAGACATGGTAATTTTTCTACACTTTTGTGTGGTAATTTTCAATATTTCTCAAGAGGACTGCTAAGAAAATATTATTTTTTCCTAAAAGTGAAAACAAATAATCATACTAGGCCAAGCCTGTTTCTACCCTACAAGCAAGAATCAGTCACAGCCCTGGTGCAAATCCTCCTTATTTTGGCATAATGATAAAGATCTAATTAACAGCAGTCACATAAAGAGAGGTCACTTATTCAGTCAGCAGTTGCAATTTGCACCAAACCAAAAATTACAGAACATTTCCAATATCAAACTGTTGAATTTTTTTCCATTACAATTGCACATATTAACCCCAACATTTCATGGACAGGGCTTGTTAAGGGAAGTGTTTTTGCTGTTCCTTTCTTACTTGCAATAATTTATTTATCACACAAATAAAAAAAAGATTGCCTGCTTTTTTGGTTCTTTTTATATCCTTTCATTTCATTTTCAAGGAGGTCCCAAGGGCTAGGACTCACAGAACATTTTTTTATAAAATGCTGTTTTAGTCTATTTGCAGGGACCTGCAACCCACTATGATACCAACATGGTGCTGACACAATGTTTTGGTTGTGTGGCCACACCGATGGGCCAGGTTCAGTAGCAGAGCTGTTTGGATGCCATGTGCTAGAAGGGGCCTGATTGAAAAAAATTCCCTGCTGTCCCACTAATGGCTCATACAGCCTAAACAGCATATACCCCATTCCCTGTCTGATTACATGGCAGGGTGTATCCCTAGCTGTTTTGAGGGTACATTCCTATCTGATTACAGGGTATATTCCTGGTAGGAGGGGAAAAAAATAGATTAAAAAACATTTGGGTTTCTTAAAATGAAAAGAAAGAGTCAGCCCTGTAGCACTACAGTACCATCAGTACTGCTAACTATTCCAGTGAGCCACGTTTCTGAATGGACCTTGATCACTTCGGGTCAGCCAGTGGAGGGAGGATTGAGCATCCAGTGGATGGACGTCCTCCGAGGAAGTGGGGACACAGTCGTGTCTCCCTGTGGGTCTGCCACTGCACCTATCATAAGCCAGGCAGCATAAAAGTGAATGTGTGAAAAAATAAAATAAAATGAAAAGATTTTAAAAAAGAGCAATAAAAGCTTACAGCCTTTGTTTATCTATGAGACAGCTAATTGCAAGCAAGAAAGGGATAGTAAAATGATGAAAGCAGTAAAAACAGTCCCTAAACAAGTTGTATCGATGAAACATTTGGGCTACATGGGAAGCAAGAAGATTCTGGGAATGTTGTTTTTGTAGGCGTAATGCAAAAGCAGAATGGTAAGTGGCGCACTGTGCAGTGTACCCAGATTCACAACTCATTGTTATGAAGTCATAATGTGAGAAGCATTGGATTTTGTTTTACCCTGGGACTATTATAGCTGTGTGTTTGTTCAGTATTTTTTGCTGTTTCTAATAAACATGATAATAATATGTATTATAACAACAAGCAGAGAAATTATATCTAGTTCAAAAAAGTTAATTTATTTCTATTATAATGAATGTGTGTGCATTAAACACTTCAGGAAGAAGGAATGGAGAAATATGCAGGTTGACTTTATGGGGAAAAACAGTCAACAAAAGCAGTCTTAAGAGACAATACAGTCAATTCTGGATGTATGCACATGCTCAGGACATGCCATTTTTGGCATACATCTGAAATTACATACAACCAGAACACCGCAGAAATGAATGGGTGCCTATTGAAATCAATTGGACCCATTTTCAAACATCACTCAAATACACATAAGCCACCTTAAATGCTGTTTTAATGAATATAATATATATTATATATATTGTATAAAAATGGATAGCATGCGGTTTGGTAGCCATTCTGTTTAGCCTGCACCACTAAGTTGACAGTTTTTACTGTAGCACATAATGTTTTTTTTTTTATAAACTGAACTGAACACTTAAACATTTACAGCAATCATTGACAGCAACTGTGACTGGGAAGGCGGGTGGCAAGAATAGTGTGCAGCATGAGTTCTGATCATGGTGTCATGGTATCTAGGGGAAAATGACAGCTGCGATGGAGGCGCATTCCTGTTCTTCTGTCTAAATTCCCAATAGATGTGTGTTAGTGCTAAACTCTGCCTTGGAACTGTTGTTATAGTGATTTTGTGAGGTTTGCCATAGCAAATGGTATTACTAACCTGTAGGAGTTGTGATTCAATCTCCTACCACTCAAACTGCCAAAAAGTACTGTTTTCCATGAAATAAATGATTTTATTTCTGTGCTCTGCTTCATTTGCATAACCCACCCTTTTTTTTCTCAGTATTGCAACCACCAAGCACGACATCATGCAAGGGAAACAAAGTTTTTAAGCACTGATTTGAAACATAGACCTCTGTTGGTCAGTCTTGGTATTGCAGACATCTACTCTACCGACATAGGAGATTACATCTCTCAGCAAAAACATCTTGTCAGCTAGATACCACATGCACAATACCTTTTTTTTGCAAATAAATATATGAGAGCTTTTATTGTTGAAGCCACTACAGAAATATGAGACTGCACCTCTCAGTAAGGGAACTGAAAAACAACTTATTGTACCCACAATGCCTTGCTATGTACATCTACATATTAGGTGCAGTCACCATCACCAAAATAAGGGACTGCTCCTCTGAGTAACTAACATTTATCTTAACATTATAGTTTACCCAGAATTCACTGGTGCTGTATGCAAAACATTGACAGTTTCCTTGCATGACATCATTCCAGGGGTGTAAATGCACACAAAAATCTGAAGGACACAGTGCTGATAAAACATAAATAAATATGACTATGACAGATTTTTTTATAAAACAAATTGCAACTTTAATGTCTGAAGCATGGGCGGCAGTGGTATACTATGTGAAAAAGGCATTTGCCAAAGCTTGCAAAATCACTTTAAACTCTGTCAAGGAACTGCCTCCAAACCTCCAGCCAGGCATCTGTCAGGCAATTAGCAGATTAGTTAAATGGAGTGTGGGTCAAAATAAGTAAAATAATGAAACAATATTGTAGCAGCAATGGGATGGCAACTGAATGGCAACTGATGAAAAGGTGACAACAACCTTAAGGGGACAAAACAAATGTGCATACAACTGAAAAACTGTGCATACAAATGAAACAATTAACATTGCTGAATAGGGAACGAATCAGGACTTCAAATTTGTTTGTGCATATATCCAAATAGCATAAAGCTGAAATCCACTAGAATCCTATTCTGTGGGAGTATCTCATATTTGTGACCAAGTAACGGCAAGTTAAGCTTGATGAAAACAATATATTGGACATTGTCAGGGTCTACGATAGAGAAATGAAGCTCAACAACATTACCAGCTGTGTTAAAAATCCTTTCAGATGGCACACTCATAGGGGGCAACTGATGTATCTCGGGGCCAGTTGTGCCAAGTGAGGGGATGAATGCATCTTTTGTGTCCAGTAGCCTAATGGATCAAACTGAAATGGCTCAAGAGACTGCAAAATAGCCTTTCGAGATATGTCCTGCAGAAAAAGGCTGTGACTGTGTCCTCTTCTGTTGCTCTTGACTTATGGACACACTGAGCAGTGCACGCTCACTTCCATCAGTGCTGCTGTCAGTACCAGGTATTTCTTCTCCATCGACTCCAGTGGAACCAGACCTTCCAGAGGGCATTCCCTCTCCACCATGACCATCTTTGCCAGCTGCCTGTATCTGCACCAGTCTCACATGCAACCAGTCAGCTCATCACACAGCTCTTGTCAACAAGTTCTGGTCAGAGCCACTACAGCTGCTACAGAGCGATGAGTCTGAGTGAAAGTGTACTCGAAACTACTGCCACAGCTGATGCCATTGTGGTGCAAGTGTTGCACATGTGCAGTGACTGATAATGACTGTGCATGTGTGAGAAGTAGCCCACCATCAGGTGCACATGTGGGATTATCACACATTCGCACGATGGTCACAGTGGCCATCTTAGGCATGGTGGGCTATTTTTTTCTGACTGCAACTATGGAAGTGATGGGTGAAAACAAACTGTGGCCCCCTATGAAGGGGGGTGCAGGAGTTGTGTGGCTACAGAGAGGAGGGGTGCGCAGATGGCACATAAGTGGAATCTTGCCATAGCACTGTGGAAACCCATAACTGATGAATCCAGTCATGTGCTTCCACAGTCTCCTTTCTCTCTCCTACACTTTGAAAAATGTCTCCAGGGCTTCACCCAGCAGCTGTAAAAATGAATCACTCTGTGGATATCGACAGTAAAGGAACTCACTTTTGAATTGGGGTCCAGGATCATTGCAAAAATGTGGCTGTGACTACCCAGCACTTTTGTAACCTTGCATCCAGTTCAGGTTGCAGGTACTCAGTGAGCACAGCTGCCCTATCTGGAATCTCCCTGTGTTCCTCTACCTAACTTTTCATGGATGTTTTCAGAATATGCACTGTTAGGATCACCTGACTAACAGTGGCATTGGACACACTTAGATCATGAGCACTCCTCTCAAATAGTCCAAGTACTCTCACATTGATGTCATCTAGTGACCATTCATGCTGGGCTAGCAGATAGAAAGTATCAGATATGAAGAATTCCATCTAGCATGCATACGCTATATTAAGCAATGTTGAGACAGATCAAGACATTGTGGCACTTCTCTTTGTTACTTACCTTTAGAGACTGATAAAAATGGGCACAGGCAGTGTGCTGTGGAAACAGTCTTGCTGGCATCAGAACTGTGACATAGCACAGATGTGACCACTAGATTCAAGATGTTGGCAAAGCAATGAAAGTTGATAAAATTCCAATGAGCAACTACTGTACTTTCACCATATTTGCCCTGTTCTCCGGGATGAAAAAAACCAACATGTAGATTGGTACCAACTGCCCATGACTACGGCATGCCTTAAATGAATGCCAGGATGTTCAATGATGTGTGGTCTTTCTCCATTAATCCAACATTTAGAAGAGCAGACCTGGAGTGACTACCAGATTGCAGAGGGATGAAGGGAGAGCCAGTGACACTGGGAGAGAAGGAGGAATCCACAACAGGAGACAGAGGCTTTTGCACAAAGTAGTGAGCAGTCAAGGAGAGTTATGCATACTTGGGGTTTGCACTGTTCCAGATATCTGAGGTGCAATGGAAAACTCCATGCACAGACTTCCTAGAGTAGTGTGGCAACTGCCAGTCTCACACCCTCATATATTTTTGTCACTACAGTATGTGAAAATATGGAATGTGATGGGAGCTGGTACTGTGGCTGCAAATGATGCAGAAGTCTCTGAAACCAGTGTCTTCTACAAGTGAAAAGTGCTGCAGATCCAAAGCCATCATTTCACACTATGAGCTGTGTGATGTGCTGAGCTGTTGGATAGGATAACTGGTATTGAGTTCTGGCTTGGAATGTTTCCACTACTGGGACTGACTCTGGTTGGGGGGGATGTTCCACACTTTCCAGATGATGTGCAAATAGCAGAAAATTGGTGCCTGTGGGAGTGCTGGGGGTGCATGGAGAACTATTTGGTCCTGCGGGGGAAGGAGTGGTAACAGCAGGTGCAGCAACATTTTTTGAGAGGTAGAATGGTCTATGGCACTGCCTGTGTCACCTACACCACTGCCTGCATCATCACCATGAGATGAGTCTGATGGAACTCTGTCACTTTCAAAACCTGAAGACGCTTTACCTTTAGGTGGTTCATTAAGGGGGTGGTTGTTAAATTTGCCAGAGATTTCCCCTGCTGACAGTCATATTGCACAATGTGCACACTGCCTTTCTGCTATTTTCTTTTAGTAATGTGAAATGCAGCACACCATGCTCTAACTGCTCCTGACACCACTCTTGTGACTAGTGTCATCAGTACCACCACCACCCTTTTGGCCCCTACTAGTCGGGTTTTCCCCTGGTACCACTGGTGCCCCTGTGCCTGCTCTGTTTGGCATTTCAAGCTGGGTTGGATCCTGCTGAACAAAGTGCTGAAGGGTAGCTTGCCACGTTGTATTGGTGGGAGGAGCCATATCCTTTGTTCTCCTGTCCCGGTGACCTCAAGAGGTTGATTTGTTTTGGCCACCTGACTTTCTTGCTTTCTGGCTGTCAAGGTACTCCACATACTCTACCCATATACCATTAAAACAGCAATGCTACAACAGCGAATCCCCAACAGCGAAACCCCAATGTCGACAGACTGTTCATCAACAGGGATTTCACATCGACAGGGATTTCTCATTGGGGGGCATGCATCTAACTCCACTGTCTGTGTGATGTGGAGTTACATATTTAAAGAAGGAGGTGCGGGTGGCACAGCCCCCCACATGGGGATGTGTGGGGGGGCACTGCCCCCCCTTCGCATTGATGCACTGGAGTGTTGCAGTTGGTGTCAGGACATGTCGGTGTTTGAGATGTTGGCAGGTTTGCATCACTGTGGGGGATGTCAGTGGGATTACTGTCACTGTGGCTGATGGAACCTACTCTACCTCATCATCAAAGCTGCTTACTTTCCTCAGATGATGCATCAGTGGGCAATTCATCTCCTGGTGGAAAGTACTCAGACCTGTACGAGTGTGCCTTCTCCTCATCTGCAGCTTCTTCAGTACTGGAGACAGGCTGAGAAACAAAAAGTTGCCACTATAGAGGTGAACACAGTGCTGGAAATAGATGTGTAACTGGCTGAGGCCACAGTGGCAGTGGTGGCCAGTGTCACCGTAGCAGTACTGGTGATCACCATGGTTACAGTGGCAAGTGTGGGCTTAGTCACAGTGGCAGGAGTAGTCTTGGTCACAGTAGCAGGAGTTGTCTGAGATACAGTGGCAGAAGTGGTCTCAGTCACAGTGTCGGGAGCAGTCTCAGTCACAGTGGAAAGAGTGGGTGGCAGGGCCACTGTTGCAACAGATGTTGGGGTGCTAGTAGTCACAGTGGATAGGTGGTGGATTGGAGCAGTTGTGCTTATTAAGGAGAATGTCCTGGTGGTACTGTTTTCAGTGGCAAGGGATGAAGAAGACACATTTACTTTGTAGTATCAGTGACAGTTAATGACAATGTCCTCCTAGAAAGACTAGTAGTAGTTTGAATAGTACTTTTTACTTTTTTCCCTGGTGTCAGCTGATGCCGTACTGGTGCTGGAGACTGCAGGCTTTGATGGGGTTCAAAATAACTTTGTGCAGAGAATGCTTACTGAGCATCGCTATGCAGTGTGCTCACTCTCTCATTTTGCTTGCTGCTCTACACAAATTGCAGCTTTGCCGGGGCTGCTGGACCAACTCCATTTTCTGGTACTACATCCTCCAACTACCATAGCTGTATTCCTCACAGGAAGATGTATTAAATATAAATTATATTATTATGAAATATAGTCACTCATTCACTACAGCAATGCTGAGCTGACAAGTCTCTTTCTCTCACTAGCCTGACTAGTATTCTCAGAAAAAAAAAAACATTCTTTTTTATTTCTTCTTGGGTACACAGCCACAAACTTAGAAACATTTTTTAAATGCACAGCTGTGCACACACACACACACACACACACACACACACACACACACACAGAACAAAAAATTGGCTAACTAAAGCAGTGGTGGTCAGCTGACTAGTCCTATCCTACTAGCTATGGTGTACTCACAGTTGCACAAGTGGCCGTGGAGGTACCCAAGCCTGAGTTCTTCACAGGAGATGTTTGATAATAAATTTAAATTATATTATTATGAAATAAAGTCACTCAAGTCACTGCAACAATGCTGAGCTGACAGGTCTCACTCACTATAGTCAAACCTGACAAAATTCTCAGAAAAAAAAATATATTTAAATTTTTTTCTTAGGCATGAAGCCAAGTCTCGAACAACAATAGGAAAAAGGTCCCTAACTTCTGACTGCCCTTCAACTAGACTACTTTCTTTGTTCTTAATGTTGTGCAGAATGTTGAATTCTGCTAGACAAATTAGTGCAGAATGACAATTCTGCAGGAGGAATTTCTGCAAGAATTTCACTGTTTCTTCTGTGGAATTCTGTCTGCTGCAATCTGCAGAATAACAGTATGTTTTAGTGGAAAATCATTCCATAACCATTTCTGTGGAAACTATTGAGATCCATGTAATAATATTCTGCAGAACAGCATTTTTTCAGCAGAAAATCAGTTTGCAACCATTTCTGCAGAAAATATTGAAATCTGCAGAATAAAATTCTGTGACAATGTTGTGTAAAAACTAATTCCACATTTTTTTGCAGTGGAATTCCTCCATTTAATTTCTGGCAAAATTTATCTGAATTTTTTATGGAATTTCAGCAATTCCATGAAATTTCATTCTGCCAGAAATAGAAAATTCCACACACCACTACTTGTTCTTTGTATCAGGCAACTGCTAAGTTACAAAACAGACTTACATTTCTAATCAAAATAAACTCCTACATAGAGATGTGCGAAATGCATGAATTTTGTTCCACAAAATAATTCAGGAAATTTGTGCATTTTGCTAAATATTTTGCGGGTGTGAAATGAGAAATTCCGCTGGTGAAATTGCAAATTTTGCCCACAAAATCATGCATTTTGCCAGTAGAATTTTGCATTTCACACCCACAAAATTCAAAGGCAAAATGCACAAATTTCACGAAGTGTTTCACACTGCAAAATTCACGATTTCACCAGAATTTCACCACAAAATTACATTTCATTGCAACACTACTCCGACAAACCTTTCTTACTCCCTTAAAGAGCAACTCGGCACTTCAGCATGTGCTTTCATAAATATGTTTCAGCTGTTACAATGTACTAAAGAACACATTTTTTGCATTTTCTGTGTTCCTTTCCAAGATTTATAGCACATCTTGGTAGTTCATCTAAAAAATCTTTATAGAAAACATCTGAAAACATTTGCATCTCCCCCCTGTTAATGTCACAGTGCCTTGGTTTTATGACATCATAATGCTCACCATGACAGCAGACTGTGATGTCACAGACACCTAGGGACAAATGACCTGGCTGGGAAAGGGATCAGAACAGTGGAGGAGGAGCTTGTGGAGTTGGGGATGGGCCTTAGACAAGTAGCACACATGGTAACCTTCTTGAAGGTGCTGCCTGTCTATGGCATGGGTGAGGCTAGGGTGCTCTGCACCATGGGTTCAATCAATGGTTGAAAATCTGGTGCAGAGCTCAGGGTTTTGGCTTCATTGGGTACTGGGGGTCTACCGGGAGGGATGCAGGCCTATACTGGTGTGATGGTCTGCATCTGTCCAGGAGGGGAACCACAATCCTAGGTGATTGGTTTAAATGCTTCATTGGTAAGCATTTAAACTAGGCAAGGGGGGAGGAACTGAAAAAGGAGCAGGGAAATCCTAGCCTCCCAAAAATCAAGGTAGTTAGTGAGGTAAACAGCAAGCTAGAGATGTTGATAGGGAGGGAGGGCAGGGATAAATGGAGAAAAAGGCAAAGACAGGAAGGACAGGGATGGGGCAAAAAGGGGCAAGGCCATCAAGAAATTGAGGGTAATGAGTACCAATGCCCATAGTCTAGGTAACAAGCTCCCTGAACTGGTGGCCTTGATGGAAGAGGGATGCTTGAATATCGTGGCAGTCACAGAAACACGGTACACAGAGAACCATGACTGGGATGTCAACATGCCAGAGTACACAATCAACAGGAAGGACAGGGAGGGTAGAAGAGGAGGAGGAGGAATAGCTCTCTATATAAGGGAAGGGATCAAAGCAATGGAACAAAAGGTTAAACAGGGAGGAGAGGAGGCACTGTGGGTCACACTGAAGACTGGAAATGGCACCACAATCTGCACAGGGGTTGTATAGAGACTCCCATCTCAAGCAGAGGAAATGGACAAGGAAATGATAGAAGGCATCCTTAGGATGGTAGAGAAAGGGGAGATATTGTTGATGGGGGACCTGAATATGCCAGATGTTAATGGTAGCACCTTTGCTGCAGCCACATCCAAAAGCAGGGCCATTCTCGATGCCCTACAGGGGACATGCCTCAGACAGCTAGTGTTGGAACCCACTTGGGAGGGAACAATTTTAGAACTGGTGCTCTCAAATCAGGACGGAGAGTGGATCTCAGATCTAGAAGTGGGTAGCCATCTTGGAACAAGTGACCATCAAACAGTGTGTTTCATGATAAACTCAGCTGCAGAATCAAGCCATACAAAAGTGAGGGTACTGGGCTTCAGAAGGGTTGACTTTGATAAAATGGAAGAGTGCCACAGAAAAGCACTAGCAAAGAAGCAAGAAGGAGGGGTGGAGCTACGATGGGGAAACATCAAAACTGCCATCACAGAGGCAACAAACTTTTGTGTGAAGCAAATAAACAAATCAAAATGAAAGAAAAAACACTATGGTTCTCAAAAGAGGTGGTGGAGAAGGTTAGGGAGAAAAAGGCAGCATTTAAGAAGTATAAGGAAACACAGAAGGAGCAGGACAGAGAACTATACCAGTTAAAGCAGAAGGAAGTGGGGAAGGCAGTCTACCTAGAGACCAGTGGGGCAAAGGACCCAAGGCAGCATGGATTCACAGAGGGAAGGTTATGTCAGATGAATCTAATCAATTTCTTTGACTGGGTGACCAAAGTAGTAGTAGACTAGGGAGGGGCTATGGACATGGTCTACCTAGACTTTAGCAAAGCATTTGACACAGTCCCACACAAAAGACTAATAAACAAATTAGCCAGCCTGGGATTGGGTTCCAGGTTGGTAGCCTGGGTAAAACATTGGATGGACAACAGGACACAGAAGGTAATAGTAAATGGAGTCCACTCTGAAGAAAGGAGGGTTACTAGTGGGGTACCACAGGGTTCAGTACTGGGTCCTGTCCTTTTTAATGCCTTTATAAGTGACATTACAGAGGGACTGGAAGGAAAAGTATGCCTCTTTGCAAACGACACAAAGATCTGCAACAGGGTTGATACACAAGGGGGGGTGGAAAGAATGAGAATGGACTTGGCAAAGGTTGGAGGAATGGTCAGAAGTATGGCAGCTTGGATTCAGTGCAAAGAAGTACAAAGCAGTGCAGCTAGGAAACAAGAACCCAGGGGAAGAGTATACAATGGGGGGGAGTAGTAACAACAACACAAATGGAAAGGATGGAAAGGGACCTGGGGGTAATCATATCAGATGACCTAAAGGTTAGCAAGCAATGTGAGAAGACAGTAGTGATGGCTGGGGGATACTCGGATGTATAGGGAGAGGCATAACCAGTAGAAAACAGGAAGTTGTTATCCCTCTGTACAGACAGTTGGTGAGACCCCATCTGGAGTAATGCGTCCAATTCTGGAGACCCCATCTCCTCAAGGACATAGACATGATGGAGGCAGTCCAGAGGAGGGTAACTAAAATGGTGCAGGGTCTGCAACAGAAGCCATATGAGGAGAGGCTAAAGGAGCTTAATATGTATACCCTTGAGGAAAGGAGAGTGAGGG
This sequence comes from Neoceratodus forsteri, assembly GCA_016271365.2. Lineage (NCBI taxonomy): Eukaryota > Metazoa > Chordata > Ceratodontiformes > Ceratodontidae > Neoceratodus > Neoceratodus forsteri. Next base: position 1,166,228,550 of record CM028129.1, on the reverse strand, counting down.
AGGACATGCTAGAAACTTTGAAGTGCCTCAAGGGAATCAACAAAGTCCAATAGGGTAGCATCTTTCAGAAAAAGAGATGTGCAGGAATAAGAGGGCACAATTTGAAGATAGAGGGGGGACAGCTCAGGGGCAATGTGATTAAGTATTTTTTTACAGAGAGGGTGGTGGACACATGGAATGGCCTTTCTGAGGAGGTTGTGGGGTAAAAAACAGTGGGGGAATTCAAGAATGCATGGGACAGACATAAGACAATTTTTGTGGGGGGTAGGAAGAAATAGGCTGTTGGTTAACTAGGATCTACAGCTTATCCAGTAGGTAGGGAAATGGACAGACTAGGTGGGCCAAGTGTTCCTTTTCTGCCATCAAAGTCTTTGTTTCTGTGTTTCTATTGACAACAAATATGTGGTTAGCAGGAGAGAGCCATATATATTTTGAGAGACTCAGTGAACTAATTGCCCGCATTATCTACAATATTTAGAAGGCCAACAGCAGGGTTAAGTAAAAAAATAACAAATAACTAGAAAACATTTATTTATTGTTGACCAGGAAGAGAGGACTAGACAATTCTGCCAATTTTCAGCCTCATCCCAGGGAATGGTGATACAAATGGATGCCAAACTGACATTGAACCAGATTATGCTGTTAGAGGTATTTTTAGTCAGTGGGGAAAATTTGGCCATGACACCAGGGAACTTCCCCTATTTGCCTTTCTTGAGCAAAAAAGTTTATACACAAACTCAGCACAGTAAATACTGGACCTCTTGTGATTGGCTTTTGGAGGAATAGATGAACATGCTTATTGTATAACACTTATTTTTAGGAGGGCCATAGGCTGTTTGTACTTCACATTCATGTAGATTGGATGAAGTTGTCTACCTACTGTAAAATTTCAATGTACTTTTGATTTATTAGGCTGGGAGATGGGGCTCTGTTTTTTGACCCCCCCTTTTTTTATTAAGTCTAAAGGTGCAGGGGGTAAACAAATTGTTAATTTATTAGCAGTAATAATATACCAACCAGAGATTTGGATTTCTTAAGTTTTACAGTTGTTTTCCCTTTACATGCTTGAAGTTTTTACACTGTCTGTTTTGGTTTATTGTTTTGATTTACCTTGGGTTACAAAGAAATATGAGATGTAAATTGTGTGGTTTTCTCCTGGTATATAACATGGTTCAAAAAAATAATCCCCCTGCCCCTTTTATGATGGGGATGGAGGGGGGTTCTTATTTTTTAGTTTTGGAGTAATATGCCAACTACTTTTGTCAGGAGTATGATGTTAAATTCTCTTTTATGTTTATCTTTTTTAATATTTTCAGGTGGGGACAAACCTTTTAAATTACTTTAGGTGTAAATGTATGATGTAATACTTGCTTATGTTTCTTTCCTGTGTTTATGATTTTGTGTGAAGTAACACTGTTTGGTTGTATCTTATTTTTATGTTTATCAATAAAAAAAAATTCCCCTATTCATCAGTAGGGGGAGCATGGGTTCTTGGTCATGGAGCCTTCAGATGCAGATTGGATGTCTTCGGGGATGGCTGGGATGCACCCTAGTGAGGGTGGCCAGCAAAATATCCCTATCATCCAGACACAGACAAATAACTCCCAAGAAAGTGTTTCTGCAATAAATGCTACAGAGGAAACAAGCCCAACGGAAGGGACTGAGGATGCTGAAATTCAAGTGGCTGAAAAGCTACCATCAGATGAGACTAACAAGAAAAAAGGAGAGCTGCTAGCACAAATATCAGAAATAGAAGCAGCTTGCCTCAAAGAAAGAAATCATCTTGAAGAGGTGAAGATACGGAAACGACAAATGGATGCAACATTGGAACAAAGAACAGAGAAATTGACAAAAGTTGTTTTTTTGAGCCAACAACACCCTGGATGCTCCTGTGCATCTGCATCCACGTCCTGGCACCTCTGCAGCCCCTAATGAGGCAGCATGGTCACTGTACACAGCACTCCAAAAAGCAGGATGCAAAAAGACAATATCGGGGGAATGGATCCCCGATCCAGCAATACCTATTCCAGGATCTCAAAAAACATTTGAGAAACAAGCCTCTGAGATACCAGTGGACCCTTCCATTATGACAGAAACAGCGGGTTCAACCCCACTACCATCACATCAAGAGCAAGCTTCCCAACTGGCAAGTATATCCTTCTCTCCTTTAAATACAGCTATAGAGGAATTTCTTAAAGCTCTCACTGAGGTGGCACCACCCAACATGGAGACAACAGTAAATGACACAGCTGTGAATAACTCTGAGCCTGTCAGCTCTAATAAATGCCCTACTCCAGCAGTGACCTATGCTAGCCTCCACAAAAACCACTGGAGCAGGCTAAACGGAGGTATGCAGTCAGATTATGGATTGTAGGAGGCCTTGAACTATCCCCAGATCGATTGTATGTGGGGAAGCAACTATTTAAGCAAGACTTGGGCTTTTCACCTGTAGAGGTGTAAGCCCTGATTCATGCCCCAGGAGAAGCAACCTTTGATATAAGTTTTAGATTGGCACTGCAGTTAGATTGATTTTGGGCATTATACATGTCATATAAAGCCACCTCCCTTTGGTTGCCATTCCAGGCAATCCCCCTTACAAGGCCTACTTTTAAATTAGTCACAATACTGTTTAGAAATGAGGAGGTTAATATTGCAGATATTGTTGTCTGGCTTGCTAAAAAGTGTGATATTCAAGGTGTATCAGACCCCATTGTGGATGGGGAGGGGTTCTGGATAGGAGGGTGGAAGGCGAGGGTAAAATTGCAGTAGGATGATACAGGTATAAAACACCTACCTACTGTATATACTCACATGTAAGTCAGTCCACGTATAAGTCGGGGACAATTATTCAGACCTTAATTTGTTGCCTCATCCTTTGACCTGCGTATAAGTCGGGTGCATCTTTTACATCTGAAATTCAGTAAATGGTACTGAATTTTATTAGCAAAGAATCAAATAAAAAGAGCAGAAAACTCATAATTAATGCAATAGAATACTATAGAATAGAATAGTTACAACAGGCGTGTGGGCGGAATGCCCTGATTTAATCGCAATGTGATGTTGGATATGTGAAACAGGATTTTAAGCTGAACAAGTGACCAGCAGTCTGAAGGGAGTGTTTTCTTTTGGTTGACTGCATGTTGAAATCTGGGTGAAGAATCATAACATTCAATTGCTAAATTGCTTAAATTGCTTAATCATTTTTAAATGCATCTTAATAAGGGTGAGCAGCATCAATGAATACATACAATAGAGGCAAACAGGCAGTAGGCATTAGGTGTTAATCAGGCGATGGTGTTAATTGTCTGGTCTGGAGATGTTATTAATTAGGTGTCAGCTCAGAAGGTAGAGGCAATCAGGATAGCAGAACCTTACCTAGTTTTCTTTAATTTTCTCTGCTTATCACAGTGGCTCACGTATAAGTCAGAACATGAGTTTGGAGACGAAAATTCGCTCCCAGAAATACGACTTATGTATTATGTAGTTTGCTGGTGCTATTCGATAGTGCTCACAGCTCCACCTGTATGTCAGCCTGGGAGTACAGCAGCAGGCTGGGTCTGCTCACAGCACCATGTATAAGTCAGCCTGGGAGTACAGGAGAAGGCTGGGTATGCTCACAGATCGACCTGTATGTCAGTCTGGGACTACAGGTAGGAAGCCGCTGGCAATGGGTGTCAGCAAGCTTACTCAGTGCAGATATCTCACCAGGTAACATCAACAGGTGGGACCCAGTCACTCGGAATGAGGGACAAGAAGGGACACTGATTCCTAGAATGAGGAACACAACCTCAAACATGAAGAAACAAACCCACATCCCAATGGAAGCCAGGAACACTGAACGTACAGACATTACAGTATATGTAGCACCATAACGCATGGTAGTGTATGCTGTGACATCTGGATGCACAGCACAGCCACTGTGTGTGCCCCACTGTCCCCATGAGCAACATATGCAGGGCAGGGCAAGTATGTGGGGTACAATGTGGGGTGTCCCCATAATAAAGGACACTTGGGAGGTATATACATATACACATATTTTATATATATATATATATATATATATATGCATGTATATATATATAATCCTGTTGCCCTGGTAGTCTAGTGCCCCCCCCCCCAAGGTTCATACCCATTCCCCATCCAGACATGGCAGGCAAATTAACTAATATTTTCCCTGGTGTCCACCAGTGGTCCCACCCCCCTGGCCAATCACTGGTACAATAGGACGGATGACTCTCCCACTGAGATTCACTCCTCCCTTGTTGTACATTGGCAGAACATACACAGTGCAGTCATACACAAGAACACTTTCCCTGCTCTCCTGTAGCTGGTTAACATATGCAGAATAAATGCATAGTGGAACACCCCCCCGTTGAGAGACACTCCCCATCCCCTGTTATTCATTTCCACCGTCGGCAAATGATACTCAGTACGTTTATAAACAAAAACACATGCTCATTCATTACAAGCGCTCAGTCAGGATCTGTCATTGCAAGCAATTGGTCGGGATCCCAGCTGTGGAGGTAGTGACAGGCTGTGCCGGTGGCTGATGGGGTGGTGGATGGGGAGCTGGGTGAGGGTCAGTACCAGACAGGATGGGGGTCCACTAGACACCAAGTAATGTATTTTTGTTTATGAACTTACTGAGGATGATCTGCCAATGGTGGCAATGGACAACAGGGGACAGGGAGTGACTCTTGACATTTTGGGGGGTCCACTATGTATTTACTCTGCATATGTGGGAACTACAGATTGCTTATTCCAGTGGGGTTTATATGTTTAGCCTCCTTGGGGCATTTTCTGTACCTGTGAGAGGTGAATCTCCCATAAAACGTGCATTTTGCACCCTATCTGAGTAATTTGGGGTGGCATTGGACTGTGAGCCAAGAAAAACACTTCCAGGTCACTATACCAGTTAAAAGCTTGGCCTGGGGTGAGCAGGGTGAGCCCAGGCAGGGTGAACATGCATCAGCGTGCATGAAGATGCTTGCAAAGACATGCACGTCTGCGCGTGTTTCATGTGTTTGGAGGGAGTGGAGAGAGACAGGGATCTTACATACTACCCAGTGAATACCAGGTAATATATTGGGCCAAGGTGTCCAGGCTTTTCAGACCTGTCTGTTTGGTCCCATATAGTGCACAATGAATGAGATTCTTACTACTAGTGAAGGCATGGTTATGCATAGGTGTACTGTATTTGCTATGTACAGCATAGAACCAGATGTAGGGCCAAATAAATGTTTTAATTGTTTTAAATGTATACAGAATGAAGTCATGACTCAAGAAATTAACCTGTTTAATGACAGATTAACTGCCTTGGAAAAAAGCTATGCTGGCACTATTGCCCGCTTAAACAGTTCTAATCCACCTACTGAGTCCTCTACACTTGGTACTTGTGCTAGCTCATTGCTTATAGCCAGTAATCGGGATCAAGGGGTACCTATAAATGAAAGTAGATTTAATAATCTTGTTAATACCCCAAATAGGAAGCGAGCTAGGGATGAAGAGGATCACATAGATAGTGAGGACTTATGGTATCAGGTCCAGAGTAAAAAAAGTGAGTAAAAAAAGAAGGAAAGCAGCCTTATTTCACATTCCTACCCAAAACAGCTTTGATCCTTCAATAGATTTATTAGATGAAGCTAGTCCCTCAACCCCAAGTGGCCTTCCTCCTATTATAAAGACTGCTGTCTGTGAACAATTGGTTACTGATTTGTCTGTCCCATGTAATGTGAACAAGCAGCCCAATTCTGATAATCTTGTGTACCTGACTGATATGAATGAAGTAGAGCCCAGGCAAATCTATTTGTTGGGTGACTCTATTATAAAAAATTTGGACAGGGCTATTTGTAATCAAGACAAAAGAAATAAGACTGTCTCTAGTTTTAGAGGGGCTAAATTATTGGATATTACAAAAATGTCCAGGAACATCTTGAAAACTGGGGGGGAAGCCATTGGTTATAATTCATGCAGGGGTAAACAATGGCCCAGATATTCAAAAGAGTTGAGCCATGCGCAATTGGGTTGTGCCCGCGCAAGTCCGAAATTGCGCCATTCTGCGATATTCAGCAGGAGGCAGTTACGCCCCCGAAATCATGCTGAGCAACAGCGCAATGATAATGAAGGCATGCGCAACCGAAGGGGGAGGAACCATGCATAAATGGCGAAGTGCGATATTCAACGACTTGCACCATGCGCAATAGGGGAGCAAGCAGAAGTTGCGCCATAGCAGAAATGAGCCAAAATAAAAAGGAGCAAGGGAGAGGCACAAGAACACTACAGGGAAGCCACATGAGGTAGAACCCTAGGCAGACAGACAGGGCACTCTGAACAGCCAGGCACAGGGAAGGTATGGGGAGCCACAGCTAGTGCAGAAGGGGGAAGTGCCACACAGCACAGAGGCCAGCACAGGCAGGTGTTCCCGGTGCAGGGGAATTAGCAGGGAGGACAGCGGGGAGAATACAGAAACAGCTCCTGGGGGGGTGAACACAAGCCAGGGACATGGCCAGTGCCACCTTCCAAATGGAGGCTGTTATGAGGGGGGTGAGAAGGCGGGTGGCAGGGGGGCATGGCCGTGGAAGGGCCCGTCGGCAGTATGCCCCCAACAGTCAGTACTGAGCCCACACCAGCTTTGAGCTGTACACTGATACTGAGATTGTGGGCCGGTACCACCTGAATAGGGCAATTCTGAGTCGGCGCTGTGAGCTGTGCAGTGATGTGATGCAGGCACCCACACGACGGAGCCATGCCCTGTCAGTGAAGACTAAGGTAACAGCCTGCATGTGCTTGCTCACCACGAGTACCTTCCAGAGACCAACTGGAGACACCACAGGCATAACCCAGTCGGCCACATCATGCCACCTCACCCAATTCCTCAGCGCACTGCTGCCACATGCTGCGGAGTACATCCATTTCCCCAGCACAGCGGCGGAGTGCACAGTAAACATACAGGAGTTTCACAGGGTAGCACATATGCTGGGCATGCTAGGGGCAATAGACTGCACCCATGTGGCCATACACACACCACCTGGCCCCGAGGGGGTCGCATACATCAATCGCAAGGGCTATGCCAGCATAAACTGCCAGGTGGTGTGTGATGCCAGGGGGCGCATAATCAATCTGTGCCACGCACTCTGGGGGAGCACACGATTCTTTCATCTGGCACCAGTCGGCACTGTGCCACAGATTTGAGAGTGGGGATATCCCCACTGGACACCTAGTGGGTGAGTATGCAAACCACATGGACAATCATAGGGCCTGGGGGAGCATGGCCAGAGGTGACATGGGTAGTGGCCTACATGGCCTGGGGCAGGGCGATGCTGATCACCAAACTAAACTCCGCCCTCTACACACAGGTGACAGTGGATACCCACTCTGTGTCTGGCTGCTCACACCCTACCGGCGGCCCACAACCCCATCGCAGCAACACTACAATGAGGCACACGCCACCACACGTAATGTCATCGAGCGGGTGTTCGGGATGCTGAAGGCATGTTTCAATTGCCTGGACACCTCTGGCTGTGCCCTACAGTACAGCCCCTCAAAGGCCTGCGGGCTATTCCTGACCTATTGCATCCTGCACAACATGGCCAATGAATGTGGGATAGCCGTACAGGTCGAAGAGGGGGACAGCGATGGGGACGATGAGGACGCCGGTGATGATGGTGATGGGCAGCCCCCCCTGGCCAACGGGACCCCCGACTGATCCGGCTGGCACAGCTGCACTGGGACACCATCACGGAGGAGCACTTCAGCCAACCCAGGTAAGTCATGGGGCCATGTGCAACCACCAGTGGCCAAGGCACAACCCACAAACACGCATGGACACACACCAGGGGTGCATGCCATCAAGGGAAGTGGCAGGGCACAGAAGCACACACACAACCAGGGATGGGTGAGGATTAACATGCCACGTGGATGGACACACACACACACACACACACACAATGCACCAAATGTGCAAAGAGGGAAGGAGGCACACCGATCCAGAACACCAACCCTAGCAACACACATGTCCACAGGTCACTGCGCCCACTGCCTGTCCATGTGCGTGTGTCAGATGCTGAGCACCATTGCACATTGGTGTACAGCACAATGCAGGCATCATCATGCACACGCAACTGCGGTCAGCAGCCGGGAGGGTGTGCAGGTGGACTGTGTGTTCGGATGCAGGGCCGGGTACCCACCCATGCACTGCCCACTGTAACACACAATGCACACAGGGCAGCACCAGACAGTAGCCGCGCTGGGAGACAGGTCAGTCATGCGACACAGTGCCCCGGCCACCACAGATGTGTGGGCGGCCCGGCCGAGATCCGCCAGCACTGACAGGCTGACCACTGGCCTCATGGGGTGGCACCGATGGTCCCCCGGGGGTTCCACTGCGTGAACATGACTGTGCTCATGCAGGGGTCTGCAGCACACCAAACATGCCTGCGCCAGGAGTGCTCGGGATGCCCACAGCTGAACCCGGTGTCGACAGGGTGGGAGTCACATGACGCTGGGAACGGGGGGTGGACAGTGCACTGGGTGATGTCCGCGATGCATGGGCACCTGACTGTGTGCCCATTGTGGCCATGACAGCAGTGAATGCCTGTGCATGCCTGTCAATGGCAGCGGTCACATCCTCCCGCAAATGGTCCATCCCTGCCAGGATCAGAGTGGTGTCCCTGCTGTGACGCTCCTCTGCCCACTCCAGAGCCACACGCAATGCATCCACAGATGTCGCAAGCCACATCTGCTGCTGGACTGATGCTTGCAGTAGGCGGGTGTGCTCGTCCAAGAGGTCATCTGCCTCCTCGGCATCCTGTCCCTCAGGGTGTGCACAGCCCCAATGATCAGCATCCCATGAGGGTGGGTACTGTACACCAGGACCAGGTCTGGGAATGTCCACAGGCAGTGCACAGATGCCGCCACTGAACCCTGTACCCCCAAGCCCATTGGCCGACTGCTGATGCTGCCCCTCCGGCTGCGGCCCCCCAGGGCACAGTGATGCCACCGCAGTGGCTGCAACAGTCCTACTGTCCTGAACAGACACCAGTGCTGCCCCACTGGTGCTGACAGGCACAGGCTGGGACTGTGCTGACACACAGGCCTCCACGGCAGCACCACCCACAGCCATGGGCATGAATTGCCCTGCTGTGTGGCCATCCCGTTGCACACACATGTCACTGCCCATGATGGTAGCATCATCATCACTGGTGATGGACTCGGCACCGGCCACAGTCACAGCATGCTGGCATCCATGGACACCGGCATGGTGGGACACAGGCAGGGCTTCTTCCACACCTGTTACAATGACATCAGTGTGGACAGCCAGGCGGCCCCACTGTCACAATGCTCCACGTATACCTGTGGAGGTGGATGGGCCCTCCTCCAACTCCAGCTGACTGTCCTCAGTGGACAGGCCCACCACCGCTGACCCATGCAGATGCTCATGATCTGTAAGGTAAAGCAAAGTCGCGTTACTGCATGTGACCTACCCTGCTCCCCCATAGACAGATCATGACTTACCATGCAGTGATGAGCCACCACCCGTCTGGAAGCCACCACCCAGAACACCCTCAATGGCACTGTGCTGCATGCTTCCAGCAAGCCTCTCCTCCTGTGGGGTCAGCTGTACCACCTTGGCTGTCCCCACCTGTTGCAACATGTGCTGCCCTGATGGCAGCCACCTTCTCCTTTATCCTCCTCCTGTCCGTGCCCATCTTTTTCTTACACTCCTGAACAGAGCATTGGTGGCTGCCATGCAGGTTCACAGCACGTGCCACCTCCTCCCATGCAGCAGCATGGGCTTGAGGTGTTCCCTGCCATCCACTGAGAAGTGGCTCCTGATCCAGGTAGGCCTCGAACAGGGCCTCGGTTTTGGCCTTTGTAAAGTTAGGCCTCCTCCTCCTCCTCCCACCACTGTGTTCCTCCTCTCCAACAACCTGCTCGGTCATTATGTAGCCTGTAAGAATGGCAGTTGTTACTTGTGACTGTGCAGTCCCATGCATGTCCCTAAATCCATAGTCCACACTCCCAAACAGCATGCAACTCACCGATAGACTGCAGTAACCAACTATGGCCACTGCAGCACAATGTCGCACTTTTATAGCGCAACCCATACAAATGAGGCGAGGAGCAACTTTAAGTAAATGCAAATTGCAGTGCTGCGCCATTGAATGGCTGATCAGATGATTTGCATATGGCAGCTGAATATCGCACTGTTGCGCTTTGCGGAATTGTGTTGAACGTGCTGAGCCAATGGCGCAGTTCTGTGACATGCGTATTACACACCTCACTGCGCATGCCTGGGTTGCTGAAGCAGGCGTCTGCTGCGCTGATGACGTGCTGTGCATGGTAGGCAATGCAGGGCATGGCCACCATTGTGCCAGTGGCGCTATAGCGATGGTCACTACATGGCGCTGTGGCACTGGGCCATCATAGGCGCAATGGGCAAACTGCACGGTAGGCCGCTATGGCACTGGCACACAGGCAGCCAATCACGCTACATGCATTGTGTTCCAATGGCACTGTGCGAGACCCTTGACCCTGTGCCTGACCTTTGCCCCCTAGGCGCCATGCGTCAGGCATGGGTGCACCTCTATCACGCTGTTCGGTGACAGCGCGATGGGGAATGGCAGCGCTGTACCACGCAGCATCTGCACGTGGGGAGCTGTGGTGCAGGGCGCCATATTGCCAACTAGAAAACAGAGAATGGCAGGCAGAAGGGCAGCCCAGTGGTCAGCTATTGAACTGGCCAACCTAGTGGCCACTGTGGAGCCACACCATGGGCCTCTGTTCGAGGAGGTGCCTCTGGACAGGGCCAGGACCCCGGTGAGGCAGGAGGTGGCCACTGCCCTTGAGGAGGCCACTGGATGGGGGAGGTGTAGAGCAGTGCAGGCACCGATAATGGGACCTGCGGCGGAGGGAGCCAGAGCTACTGGCACACCTGCGGGCATGTGCCAGGAGGGGCACGGTGCCATGGCCAGGTAGGGGTTCTGTCAACACACTTTTATCATCCATATGGGTAACAGTGTTGTATGTGTCCAGCACATAGGGGAGGGACTGTCCGGGGTTGGCTGTGGTGGTGTTCACAGGGTGTGGGGTGGGTAGGTCTGGCTGGGTGGGAAGGCACACACCTGGGGGCAGGGGGACTTTGCTATGGGATTGTACTGATGTTCCTCTCTCCATGTTTTCCCCACAGGCCCGGAGAATTGCTGCCATGTGAGGGAAGAGTGGCAGCGGGAGGAGCATGGTGCAGCCAGGTGGGGTGAGGGCCCTCACCGCCCACTTGACCAGCACGATGAAGGTGAGTGCTATACATCCATGATTACTATTGCATGCTGTGTGACAGGGTGGGCAGCGGGGCATGGCCACCATCCAACACCTCTGCCATGCATGCGACTTGTTACAGTCAACACTGTCCAGTGGCAATGCATGTCTGGGAGTGCGTCAATGGTGGTCCATGTGTGCACCAGGTACATGGTTGTGCCACTGCCTTTGCACCACATAACCATGTCACTAAATGGCCACGGTGGTGCTGTGCATGACTTGGCTGGTGGGTGTGTGCAGCATTCCGCATGGCTGTATGCACCTGGGTGAGCAGGTCATGTGGACGTGATCACTGCGGGTGGTCGCACACCATCACAGAGGTATGTCCCATGGCTGTTTGCCATGCACAGTGGGTGGGCTATATGGGGTTGTGCATTCACACCCATTGACTGTGCTCCCTTGTCCTAGGTACCCGCCAGCTTCATTGAATCTAGGAGGCACTGCAGGAGATATTGTTGGTGGCAAGGGCATTGCTGGACATCCTGCGATGCATAGATGAAATCGGGGTCCTGAGGAGGCACAGGGCCCGGAGGAGCCAGAGCGGGGAGAGGCACTCCCGCTAGGGATAGATTGGTCCCAGTATTCCCCTACCCCCTGGACCCACCCTCACACCCCTCCTTCCCCATCCCATTTGTCCACCCCTGCCCTCTACCCACCCCCACCTTGTTTGTGGCCCCCCAACCTTGTATATAGTTCATATGTAATATTGTATATAGTTCTTGTAATATTGTATATAGTTGATTGTTATATATTTTTTCAATACATTTAATTTTGATATGAATACTGTGGTGGTCTCTAATTTGCAGTGGGCTATAGGTGCTCAGCTGCAGTGGTGTGCATGGCGTCAAGGGTGGTGCGGTCATGGATGTGTGTGTGTGTCCGTGTGGAGGTGACTATGGTGTGAGGGTAGCTATCAGTCAGTGTCTGTGGTGTGTGTGTTGTTCCCTGTGCACTAGATGACTGTGTACAGTGGTCCATGGTGTGTGCTCTGTGTCCATGGAACACCCATCAGCCTGTCCATGGCCTGTGCAGCTGACACACATGCATGTCTGTGACCTGCATGGTCTGCTGGCATGTCAGTGGTGGCAGTCCCTGCAGGGCAGCTACTGTACCCGTCACATTGCTGGGTTGCCTCCTGTCACTGGTGTGGTGCATGCCTGCCTCGGGTGGCACTGTGGGCACCACAGTTGTTGTCTCACCTCCATGCTGTGCCTTGTGTGTGTTGCAGGGGATGTGCCCCACTGTCTGTGACTTGTGCTCTGGGCGACTGATGGTGGTGTACGGGTCCACAGTGCCTGCGCAGGGTGGCTGGCACTCCAGTGCCATGGAAGACTGCGGGTTGTGTGTACACAGTTTACATGGGCCCACACTGGGGGCTTGGTTGTCCCACCACTGCATCCCTGTGTTGTTGTGCCCTTGGGTATGAGTGGGTGTCTGTCCATACACTGTGTGGCATCCAGTGTGGTGCATGCTTCCATGCACCACCGTGGGTGTCTGTGCTGGCTGTTGTGGCCAGTGGTGGGTTGGGGTGTGTCATTGGACTACTGTGCAGGGTGCTGTACCACTGGTGGTGGTGTCAAGTGCACACCCTGTCCCGTGTGGGGTACCTCATGTGCCGATGCATGGTTGGTCTCTCAGCAGTACCTTGGGGGGACTGTGCATGGTGGCACTGTGTCTGCCATTGTTGCATTGCTGTGTGCTGCCACCCGCTGATGGGTGCTCATGGTGGGGCTGGCTTGCATGGTTCTGTGGTGCACAGGGTTGCAGTGTCACAGTGGGGGTGGTGGCATGCATGGGGTTTCCTGCAGTGGTGGTCACTGCTCATGGGGGGTGTCTGGGGGTCATGGTGCAGGGTGTGCTCTGCATTGGGGGGATGGTGTGGCACGGGGTGGTCAGCCCTCCTTGTGTGCCAGTCACAGCTTGCCGGTAGGTGTGATGGGGCACCGTGGCCCGGCTGTGGGTTGTTTGCTTGTCTCTATGGGCCAGTGGTTATTCCAGCCCTCCCCCAGTTGTGCAGTGCATGGGGTGTCAGGGGACGATGTCTGTTCTGCTGTGTGTTCCTGTGCCCATTTGTGGCATGGGTGGTGGGCCGCTACCTCCCTGGTTGTGCAGTTACATTGCTCTGCTGCTGGGGGGGGCATCCCTGGTTGCGCTATGGCATCTTTGGACTGCTCAGCTGAACATCCCTTGTTGCGCTATGGAGCATCAGATCTGCTCAGCTTCCCCTCCCTAGTTGCGCTATGGCGCAGGTGGTGCGATATTCAGTCGTTGGCTGTAGGCACAGTTTGGCCTGCTCCGTTTTTGAATATCGCTTTTCTTGCACATGGGCACAATAGACTTGCACTTGCTTCTGCTATTGCACACTTTTTGGGTGCAGTTTGAATATCTGGGCCAATGTTTTTAATCAAGCTGTATGCAGTATCAAAGAAGAAGTTGTGGGGATGCACAACCTACTAGTAGATTCAGATCATCAGATCACTTTTTCAGAAATTCTTCCTGTCCCCTAGGGCTACTAGCTTTATTAATGATAAAATTAAATCTTTAAACAACTGGCTTCACAGTTGGTGTCTTAAGCAAAGCATACACTGTCTTACCCATTGGGAAGAATTTGTATATAATCCTGACTTAATATGCAGGGACGGACTACGTTTGGATAAACTTGGCAATAGATTGTTGGGAAAACAAATGAATGATTTCATATCTTCTAATTTAAACTAACTAAGAAGGGGGATGTGAATACATACGCCCTTTTAATTACATTTATTGTCATAGAAACCAATGTCCCCAGAGTTCGTAATCCCAAAACAAAAATCGGGTACAATAAAAACTACTACCCCTAATTTTTACAGCATGGATCTGAATATCTTATTGCTCAATGCTAGAAGTTTAAATAATAAACTAGATGAATTAAAATGCATTTTATGCAAAGATAAAATAGATTTATGTGGTGTTACAGAAACTTGGTTTACAGATTCTAGCTGGGGTATTGATATCCCAGGCTACTCAGTCTTTATCAAGAATCGACAAAATTCTAAAGGAGGTGGGGTTGCATTATAAATTAATAAGCACCTAGACAGTACAGAAATTCCAATATATACAAATCCAGATACTGATACTTAAATTGCATATACTAAAATATAAACTGATAGACAACTAACAATTGGGTTATGTCATTGTTCCTCCAACTTGGATATTAACAGTAATGATGTATTTTTACAAACCATAGAACACCTGGAAAATTATGATGATTTAATATTAATGGGGGACTTTAACTTACCTACTATTTGTTGGCAGTCACTCACAGGGAAATCTCAATTAGACAATAGCTTTATTGATCTTATTCTCCAGCTTGATTTAGATCAACTAGTATCTGAACTGACTGGGAAAGATAATATCTTGGACCTTAACCTCACTAACATAAATTACATGGAGAATTTACCCAAAGTCATTGAACCCCTCAGGGATAGTGACCATAACATGGTTTCATGGAGTATTAAATATTACACAACCATAAACCGCAGTGTTACAAAGACTAAGAACTTCCATAAACCAAATTATGATGCCATCAAAAATCACTTAGCCAATTTGAACTGGAAAGTTGAACTTAACAACAAAAATAGTGAGCAGATATGGAAGGCTGTAAAAAATAAAATTGATTATTGTATCGAAACCTGGGTTCCTGAACGTAAAAAGTATAATAATAAAAATAAAAGAGTCCCCCACACCAAAGTTGAATGGTAAAATCAAAAGATTGATAAGAAAAAAAAGCATATTATAAATACAAAAAAGATTCTACTGCTGAGAAATGGCTGAAGTTTACAGATGTAGCTAAACAATGTAAAAAGGCAATCAGATCAGCAAAGAAAAATCTGGAATTAAAACTTGCTACTGTAACCAAGGACAATAAAAAGCAGTTCTACAATTGCATTAGATCACTAAGAAGGAAGAAACCTTCCATCGGTCCATTACTTAAAGATAAGGTGCTGCTTACTAATGAATTGGACATGGCTAAAGAATTTAATGACTATTTTCTTAATGTATATAAACTTAAGGATACAGCTTGCCTGGAAAATTTACCCACTGAAGTGTCATACTCACTGATCACCCCTGAGGAGCTTAAAACAGCTATTCAGGCCACTAAAGTCAATTCCTCAGCTGGCCCTGATGACGTTCCAGCTAAATTCATTAAATAATTGGCCACCTAATTAGTAGACCTATTTATGTTACTATTTAATGTATCACTCCATGAAGGTTATGCCTTAAGGGAATGGACATTAGCTACTGTAGTACCTATACACAAGGGTGGTAACAAACATCTAGCCAGTAACTATAGACCTATTAGCCTCACCTCCTGTTTAGGTAAATTGATGGAAAGGATTTTAAAGGTAAATTGATGGAAAGGATTTTAAAGCAAAAAAATGTTAGAGTATTTACAGAAAATAAACTTTCAGGACATTACCCAATATGGTTTTGTACGGGGTAGATCATGCCAACTTAATCTCATACATTTTTTTTCAGCCTGTGAGTTTGACATTAGACTGGGGTCTTCCAGTTGATGTCATCTTTTTAGATTTTGAGAAAGTCTTTGACTCCGTCCCTCATGGAATTTTGATCAAGCAATTGATAGGGTATGATTTCCATGCAAACATTATTAGATGGATAAATTCCTGGCTTAGTAATAGGAAACAACAGGTCAGCATTAAGGGACTAATGTCTGAATGGGGAGAAGTTAGTAGCGGTGTTCCACAAGGCTCTGTTTTGGGGTCCCTGCTGTTTGTTGCCTGGATTGGTGGTAGTTCAGATGGATGTTAAAGATCCCATGGCACTTATCAAAAAGAGTAGGGGAATTTCCCCAGTGTCCTGGCCAAATTTCCCTCATTCACTCAAAATACTACCAACAGCTTAATCTGGTTCAAGGTCAGTTGGCATTCATCTGTATCCCCTTCCCCCAGGTCGTGCCTGAAAATAGGCAGGATTTGTCTAGTGCACTTACCCAGTCAACAAAAAATAAATAAATAAATAAAATAAATTTACTAATTACTAGTATGCAAACTTCAAATGATGTCTGGATACTCAAATACGCTGATGATAGCAAGCTTGGTTGCATTGTTAATGATTCCAAATCAGTTAGTTCCTTACAATCTAGTCTGGATAATTTAGTAACATGGTCAGTAAGAAATAAAATGACCTTTAATTCTGCCAAGCGTAAGGTGAGGCACTTGGGCAAAAATAATATGCTAGCATCCTATAACATAAATAATTACAGATTACAATCTGTTACAACCGAAAGGGATTTGGGCATAACTATTGCAAACAACTTAAAGTTTACGACTCATAATAATAACATAATTAAGAAATATCATAGTACGCTTTCCTGTATCTTAAAACACATTAAGAGTAGGGAACCAGATGTTCTAATCCCCTTATATTCAAGTTTAGTTAGATCACATATTGATTGTCGTGCCCCATTTTGCACTCCAACTTCTGTGGGAGGTAAGGCATCAATAGAAAAGATACAAAGAAGAATCACAAAAAAGGTCAGAGGTTTGTCTAACATAGATTATAATACCAGACTTAAATCTCTTGGCCTATTCTCTCTAGAATATAGAGCATATAGGGATGATCTATGCTTGGCGTATAGATCATTTCATGATCCTGCCCTATGTGAGGCTCGTTGCCTCCAAAAAACTGTAACAGGTTGTAATATTAGAGCTCATAGCTTAAAATTTAAAGCTGTAGTAAATAACACCTAGAAAAGAAATAACTTTTATACACAGCAGCAGCCCCCTTTATGGAATTTGTTACCAAAAGAAGTTGTCACCAGTAATAGTTTGACACATTTCAAACATAGACTGGATAATTATATGGGAATGAAGAAATGTGTTTATCGCCACTAGGCGACGAGTTCATAATGGGCATGTCCCTCAAACTCATATCACACCTATAAACCTATGAACCTATATGCTAACCAGATACAGGACACAAGGGAAAGTGTTTTTTGTATGATTACACTGTATATGTTCTGCCAACAGCAGCAATGGACAATGGAGGATGGGGAGTGAATCTGGGGGGGGGGATTCATTATATTGGGCCAGCTATCGGCCAGGGGGTGGGACCACTGAACACCAGGGAAGATATTATGTATTTTGCCTACTATGTCTGGATGGGGGATGGGTTTGATTCCTGTAGGAGGGAGGGTTTCTTCATTTTGGGCTGCATTCAGCTGGGGGGATAACTACCGCATGCTTTTTGCTAGCGGTATTGTTCGCCGTGCTATAGGTCGCACAAGACACTTTAGCACGGCACTGTTCTATTAAATATGCCGGTGTGTAGGCATTCATGGCCCCTCCCCTCATTCCCTCTGCTGCATACATTTACTTTAAGCGTCGGCTGTATCACATAGCACCGGCGCTAATTGACTGTTTGAATATTGCAGCGGGGTACAAATTAGGTGCTATTCCACTGCAATGGGTTTAAGCCCAGTGCAAAGCTTTGAATATCTAGCCCCAGGTGGCTTAGAAATGATTAATCCAATTGTCTTTTATCACAGTGTTTTTTCTACTCCAATATTAGACCACTAATTGCAGGGAGTCTCATAATCTGGCACCCTTGGGTAGCAGACCTTATTTCTCCTTTACTGAAATCATGGGAGAACACTGGAATCATCAGCAAACAGGCAAAAGTTGCAGAACTTCCTAAATACCTAAGAGAAAGCATTAGCAAACTAAAGGCATGGCAAGTCACAAAAACTGCACTGACAACATATGATAGGAAGCAGTTTTATTCCTCTATACAGTCGAGTTATTACCTGGTGTTTCCTGCATACATGACCCACCCACACATTGAACTACAGGCTATATCTGACATGCTCACTGATAGCAGAATTCCCCCATGAATGTGGGCTATAGTATTGCTCTGTGTTCATGGTAAACTACAGGTAAAAGATAACTTAAAACATAAAGATAAAACAGAACACTTTTGTCCCAGGCACTCTTGCATAGAACAACTGGAAACAATGAATCACCTTTTTTTCAGATTTCCTTTTATCTTGCATTTCTGGTCCTTAATACTGAGGAAATGTATACAGTTCCTAAAATGTATACTTACCCCTGAAGTCCTGTTCTGGGGTATTTTTCCACAGACTAATTTCCAGTATAACAAAAGTATGATAAAAATTGTCACAGCCTATATGAAATATTGGATCCGGCAAGCCAGATGCAAACTAACTTTACAACAAATTGATTGGTCTCCAGAACAGGTTTTACAGTCTACCCTAGAAAATATTACCAGCATAAAAAAGCAGGAACAAAACATATGTTCACATGTTCCTTTTTTAGAATGATGGGATTCACTGGCCTGGTTGACTTAGGTCTACATCCTCTAGGTACATTCCGAGAATATACACTATTAAGGAGTCCTTTTACAAAAACATGGGAAATATGCAGAACCAGAATTTCAAGTCCTTTTCTACAATGCCACACTGCAAGGAAAATCCCTTTTAATTTACAGAAACTCCTCTCATGTATCTTATATAGTATTTATGACATGATGTGCATGGCTGAAACTTTGTATTTCTACATCTCTCTATATCAGTGAGGAAAATGCCACCAATCTTCTCACCACAGTGATTATTTTCATTAATTTCCAAAATGTGCTGACTTTCCAGAAATAATTCCAAGAAAACTATAGGATCAGGATAATTATGTTCCAGCATGTAAATATTTATGACTTTCTTTACTTTATTATGTAATCCACTTACAGTATATGCTAGTATTCCTAATCACCTTATGGTTTTCTCCTGTTTTCCCTTCTAAATTTTTTTTCTGTAATGATTCTGTATTTCTTTAAAGATGCTTTATTTTTTCAGATTGTTATGATGTTAATAACATGGTATATTCTTTCTGTATGTTCACATAATTTCTGAATAAAAACACCCCTACTCTTGTCAGTAGGGGGAGCTGCTGTTCTTGAATGGCAGACCAGGTGGCTGCAGATGGAGTCAAGCTGCAGCAGGCTGGGGAGCAGTCCTCCAACCCAGCCAGGGAAAGCCAGGGAAGTGAAGGAGAACAAGCCAATGAATGGCCAACAAACTACTGAATATAAAAATATTTCAAATAGAATAGCGCTGGAGGAACTCCATAGGTTGATGTTATGATACTAGAGCAAGATGAGGAAATGCCAGAGAAAGAACTCACAGAAAAAAAGATTAAACTTCTAAATATGATCACTGTTGATGAGGAAACTTATAAAAAATAGAAAGGAAGAATTACAGAGTAAGAGAGATGCACTAATGCAGACCAAAAGACATTTACCTGATATAACTATGCTGAGTGACGACTCAGCCGATGAGGGCACCGCTTCTTCCCCACTGCCAAACTAAGAACTCTCCAATATCAGTATCAGTATCAGTGGTTGTCAGATCTGCATTTTCGCTACAGCTACAAGTTCCTTCAGAATTGCAATGGTCACCGGAGAAAGCCCTAATAAATGTGGGATGACTCAAAACAATGGAAGGAAAATGGATTCCTGATCCTGACTGGGATCCTGTGTCAGACTCTCAGGCCAGTCCTGAATGGCACCCACCAAAGGAAACATAGGTACCTTCTACAAATTCAACTGATATAGCCACTGAAAACAATGCATTGCAACAAACAAAACCAGATTTACCTAAAAATATGAACAACACTGTTACAAGTGTTACCATGGCAACCACTGGAATGGTGAAACAACAAGAAACTGCACCCTGCTCAAACAAGCCTAATAGTACCACCCTTCATGATGGTGACTCTAAACTTTCAGCAACTTCCATCACAGGCACAAATCAGACAACAGATAATTCAGCCCTGAATGCAGGGCAGTCAGCCGTTTTTCAACAAAATGCCCCCCCCCCCACAAACACTGTCACAAGGCCCAAACTCTCTGACCTTTTCCATAGGACAGAGGCTGCCACTCATAGAAATGCTGTACTACTGAGATATACAGGTGGCCTGGATCCAAGACCAGACAGACAATACATAGGAAATACATTACTTAAGGAGTCTCTACACTTCTCCCCAGCTGATGTTTTTGCATTTATCAAAATTTCAGGGGGGGATAACTTTGATGTAAGTTTTCAGAATCCACAAGCCTTAGAACAATTCTGGTCATTTTATACTCAAGTCACATTCTCCCCCCTCTGGACTCCATTTTTAGCAATTCCTTTGACAAAACCCCTGATTAAGTTTGTAACTATCATGTTTCAAAATGAGGGGGTACCTGTTGGAGACATTACACACTGGTTACGGTAAAAGTGTGAGGTTCTGAGTGCTTCAGAGACAATCTTGGACTCAGAGCAATTCTGGACTGGGGGATGAAACTTTAAAGTTAAATTGAGACAAACTGAGGATGGAATTTCCCATAACCCAAATAGTTGGTTTTATTTTTTGGGGGATGAGATCATGGTGTGTGCTCTTATGCCGGACAGCCAAAGGCATATTATAAATATGGGGCAAGAACCCACCTCTCCTATGCTTGTGACAAACCTAGATGTGGCATCTGCGGAGAAGTGGGGCACATCAGTATGCAGTGTGCAAATTAAACAAAATGTAATCTCTGTGATGAAATAGGCTATCTGTTTCAAGAATGTCCCTGGACATCTTGAAATAAATTTGATAACGTTAACCCAGATGACCTACTACAATAATCTCAGAGAGAAGCTGCAGTTCCTGAGGAGGGTCTGACTCCACAGGCTCCTCAACCAGAGTCAGCAGACTCAGACATCCAATCCACGGAGGCAGTGGAATCAGCCCCACCCCCAAAAAAAAAACAAGCTACAATTCTGTTGCAACTGATGTCAGTACACAAGCCTTACTGACCCCTGTCTGTTATTCCTGTGGCCAAAAAGAAGACACTTTGGAGGACCCTTGTAGCATGCTCCCTCCACAACCCTGGGTTCTACCTTTGAGATGTTCCACAAGAAAGAATAAAAGTGTCCCTGACCCTCCTGAACTGGACACTGACAACCCCTTTTCAGTTTTATCAAAGTCAAACTGGGGGGATTCTGAAATGGAAGAGGGTGGATCAGATAATGTCTACATTTCTTCTAAACATTCAAAACCTGAAGATTCAAATAATACTGGGAAAAAGAAAAAAAAGGAAGAAGAAAAAAGTTAAAACTGAACTTTAATGTAATACAATGCATTGTTTTGCCTCTGCAAATGTTTGCAGTTTACTAAACCACAGGAAAAGGCAGGCAATATTTCAATTAGGTCATGATTTAGGCTGTGATTTTTTCATTTTACAGGTGACCTGGATGTGGTCCATGTCACAACTTCATTTATTTAAATCTGAATGGTATTGGGAGCCATCTGACTGGTCCTGTGGACTAGATAAGGCTGATGGTCTAGCCATACTATTTAAGGGAAACACATTTCACCTAACTAAACCCATTGATCTTATTCATGGAAGGATATTAATTCTGGATGGTTTTGGAGGGTCATATCCTTGCAGGTTTATAAATGTATATGGGCCCCAAACCAAAGAAGGAAGAGTAAAACTTATTGAGGTCATCCAACCCTTTTTGGTCACCACCAAAACTATCTATTTTGGTGGAGACTTTAATTGCAGCATTCAAATAAAAACAAAAATCAAACTGAGGGGAAGAAAACATATTGTGACTCATTTGCATTGTATAAATGCATACAAACAGCAGATTTGGTACATTGTGCTGATTTCCAGGTGGCAGGTCCAACATTCTCATATAAAAGAGGCCACCTAACTTTAGTAATTATTTATTTATATCCAAATCTGCACCAAAAATACAGTTGGAAGTACTCCCTGTGGAATTTTTCGATAAAATGCTTTTAAAAGCCAGTATACATTTGACCTAAGTCAATGAACCAAGCAGAATAGATGGAAATTAAATAGTTCTATTCTACCTGACCCATCAATCCAGCATAGAATTAAAAGCTTACTATGTGCCAGGGCTTCAGTGTTTGATTTGTATGAAGACACTGGATATTGGTGGGAGGACACAAAACAAACCTTGATAGAATGGCTCCAGACATATGGGAAAAAAAAGTTGGGGAGCAGTTTTTTTATTTACTTAAAATTAAGGTCACAGCTACAGTATCTAATGACTGCTGCAGCAATGTCTAGGGCTGAAATATCATCACAGGTAGATGTTCTAAAAAAATGAAGTAGAAAAAAGGCAATATGGTACAGCCAGCTTGATTAAATCAGAATTAATGTATGGAACTCAGACGTCACCCCATGGTGATCTTTTAGAGGCTTGCAAGGCTAGAAAGGATTAGAGATGTTGCAAAATAAAATTTTGCCTGCGAAATTGCCATGAAATCAGCAGTTTTGCAATGTGAAATATTTTGCAAAATTCCACCATTACACGAAATATTTTGCGGGTTGTGAACCTGCAAAATTTCGCTGTGAATTGTGAACTTTCTCCCGAAAATAGCAAAAGTGCTCCATTTTCGGGTGAAATTTTGCCATCATTCAAGAGGACACTGTTACCAGTTGAAATCAATTTCTGTCTTAAATTGTAACAACAGAACTGCAGGAATTCCAAATTATTAGCCTGCATGTCCACTCCTAAGAGATGAACACCCTGAATCTCCCATTGAGCATCTGGCCGCCCATGTGTACTGTGACAGATAAAACATGGAACTGAGAATCTTCCCAGTAACAACATTCTTTATCAAAGTTCATTTTGTACCAGGGGGGAAAAAAATATTACAAAAAGGGTCTGTGGAACAGAGCTTTCTGATTGGATGCAAACATTCTAACAACCTTATGTTAAACTTTTATTAACATACATGTAGAGCTTGACCACATGCTGAACAAGGTTTAACACTGTTTAAAAGCATTTTTTATTATAATAGCAATAAGGCACTCCCAGGGATTATGTTAATGTTCAGTTAATCACCTTCTAGGGGCATGTGGCACTCAGCTACACCTTGTGCTACAGAACACCCCTAGAAGGTGATTAACAGACCATTAGCATAACCCTTGGTCATGCCTTATTGCTTAAACATGAAGCATCTAGGACTGTTTGAAGATTCCTAGTTGATACCATCTGATTACCATTTCTGTCACTGACAGCCATTTCATACTATAGAGCATTGAAACCCCAATGGTGAAGCCCACCACAGCAACAGGATTCGGCCAAAGTCCATCTGTCACTGTGATGGTTTCAGCATGGCCAGGTGATTGCCTCGCAGGCTGTTTCACCCCCCTGGTCCAACTCCGGCTCAGAGTTGGAATCCTAGAGACCGGGGGTGTGGGAGGCAGAGCCCCACATTGTGGGAATGCAGGCAGCCCCCGCTGGAAACAGGAGGCATCCCTGACACTGCATTGCCGACACTCAGCAATGCTGCTGTTGCTGTCGGGGATGTCTCCATAGCCGCTGTTGCTGCTGCATGATAAAACCTATAAACATACTGGAGTTCTATACCATACCATTCATTTCCCATTCGGGCTGCTACCAATGCTAAAACTCTTGGTGGGCATGTGCCCACTTGTTTCTGCTAGTGCCCATGTTATTGTGCTATGCAGTTCCCTTTTTTTTAATTTAAAGTTTATTGATTTTACAAATACACATTGGGTTAACAGACATACAATGACATAGCATATATTCCCTCCACCCCTCCCCTTTCCTCCCCCTTCCCCTCTACCCATCACCCCATCTACCTCCCAACCCCTTCCCCCCGGTGCCAACTATAGTACTCAGAACCAAAGGGAAGTTAAGGGGAAATCAAAGGGAAGTTAAAGGGAAATTACAGAGGCTGACCAGGAACCAATAAAACTTTGGGGCCTTAAAGTGAGTACAGGACATGGAGTTTTTCCCATATGCTCTTATACTTATGGGTACGATTATATTGGCTGGAAATCATCTTCTCTGTATGAAGATTAGAAAGTAGTTCCTACACCCATTATAGATAAGATATGGGTGCTGAGTCAATCCAATGCCTAATTACTAATTTCTCCACTGAGTTGGCAATCATGGTGATATGGTACCTACTGTACGATCCATCACTGGAAATCCATTAAATCACCCATCAGGCAAACATCTGGAGTGAAATAATCTTGGAGTCCTAGTAAGGGATCTACTTTGGCCTGAATTGTTTCCCATGGGGGGGTAACCTGGTTACAGTCCCAAAGCATATGTTGCAGGGTACCTATGTCCTCCTTACAATGGTTACACAAGGGCGTGTTTACTCTGCCCATTTTGTATAGTTTATACGGCATCATGTAGATGTTGAGAATCTGAAATTGCATTCATTTTAATCTATCTTGTGTGATGTAACAATGGCAGCTCTCCCAGATTTTCTTCCAATTGGGTAATGTTTGTGGCTACAAAGCTGCCCAGTATCCCGGTATCCCATCCACCTGCAGGAACACCTTTCCATACAGGTGTGCTATGCAGTTCTTATTTGTGCAGAATTAATTGTTTAATGACTACCTTTCCAGACTCTAAATTTCAAAATTTACTGAGTGGTGTGGACCAGCATGTTGAAAGAAAACAAAAATATTTTTTTGTCAAATGTGTTTTAGAGCCCCCTCTCCATGAACGAATAAAAATGCACACACACACACACACTCATGGGAAATGTATGCATTTATTCAGCAGCAAGAGAGTGCAAAGCACAAAAATTGAGAGAGAATGGCAGCAAGTTCATTTGCTTCTAGCAATAGTCAGGCTTGTCTTTTTTTCCGAATATAATTTCAGATATAGTGTCAATTCAAGAGAAAAGCACTTTAGTAGATTAGAAAGCTATATAGATGCCATAGCTAGGGTTCTGATCTATTGAATGTGAAGTCATTTAAAACAAATTTTGCTGTACAAATTGAGCAATTTGGAAGACGAGAGCAGCTCAATTCCCTTTTAATTACAGTTTTAGTTTCATGCAATTTTTAAGGTGCAACAGCAGGTAAGATTGCTTTTGCATCAGCAAAGCTATTCACGGCTGAATGTAATTTTACACTTAGTGCAATCTAGGTTAAAAGCTGGACAATTGTATAATTAGACGCTGCAGCAAAAGGATGATCTCTCAGCTGCTGTGTTTTTTTAAGACTTGTTCCAGGGCAGTTGCTGTTGGCTGCTGTTGCCAGGGAAGGAGCTGCTGTTGCCTGACTCCCCTCAACCCTTGTGGACCATGATGTTAGACAAGGAGGATGGTGGGTGAGCAGGGCGGTGGATGCTGCTGCACCATCCCAGCCCATTGTAGTTTCTTTCTCCTCAGGATGTTAGTCTGTTTAGTCTGTCATCAGCAGAGTGTTGTCCAGTATGTACTGTCTATGCTCTGTAGATGCATCTGTGTTTTTGCCCAGATAATATAGGACCCATTTTCCCCTCTGCTCATAAGACAGCTACTGACATACGGGGGTTGCTTTTCTTTATAACAATTTGTTTGGACAAAATTTCGCATCCACAAAATATTTCACAAAATGTGCGAATTTCGTGAAATAATTTGCAGAACAAAATTCAATAATTTTGCACAACAGTAGAAAGGATTCATCTTCTTTCACCAGATTAAAAGATACATATGGAACATTGTTACATCCCCTAACCAGCTGCACAAAATTGTATCAGATCATCTAAAATCTTTCAGAGAAACCAACCCACCTCCTGCAACGGACATCAAGGATTACTTAACTATCACCCCAAATTAGATGACCCCAAGCTTATTAGTGAACTGTTGAAATCTATCATGACAGATGAAATTGTACAAGTAATAAAGGAATTAAAACTGGGTGCCTCCCCTGTAATTGATGGGTTACCCTATGAATTCTAAAAAACAACTTTTTCTCAAGAACTTGTAGAATGTTTAAAGTACATGAGTATTGTTTTTGATTCAACCATGTTCCTCGATATTTTATGAAAGGACTGGTTATTTTTCTGTTTAAATCAGGTGATATATATTACTAATTTCCAATCAGTGACTGATTAGTTTGTTAAATGCCGATTTTTTAAATCCTATACCAAATCTTAAACATTAGACTACGGAATACTACTAACTCATTCATACACCCCATGCAGTCCTGTGGAATCCCAGCTAGGAAAATTTAACATACCCTTATCATTATTATAGAAATGATAGAATACTACAACAAACACAATAAATCAGGGTATACAATATTATCTCACTGAACCAAAGCAAAGCATATGACAGAGTAAACCACCTATTTCTATTTCTCACATTAGAGTCTTATGGTATCCCAGAGGAATTCATAAAATGGCTTAAATTATTATATTCCTCAGCAACTTTGTCACCTATTATTGCAGGAAACATGGGTACAAGAATTAAAATTCAAGAAGTTCAACAGGGGTGCCTCTTGAGCCCCCTGTTATATGTCTTTTCTCTGGACCCTTTAATCAGGAAGCTAGTCCAAATTCAGCAGATACAGGGCCTAACTGGACACCAATCCAGGGATGAAGTAAACATGTTGGCATATGCTGATGATATATGTCTCCTGGTACAAAATACCGAACGTACACATGCAACCATACATGCACTACATACTGTAACTATTACAAAGTGTCTAATGCAAAATTAAACCTCAACAAATGTAAGGGTATAGTACTAGGGAGGACACTGACAAATACCCTGACCATAGTCAGAAAAAGCATTTCTAACAATCCAATAAAAATATTAGGGTTGCATTTTGGAGGATGAAACATGACACTTTTTAACTGGGAGTCTGCACTAAGTGTGTGTGAAAATAAAGTAAATGATGGAAAGGGTGGAAACTGTCCAAAATTAAGAGGGTACATATCATCAGGAATTTCCTGATTCCCTGCCTATTACACACAGGAATTGTTTTCCCTCCACCCATCACCCTTGAAAGGTTCTATGTCATAACGGTGATTACAGAACAGCGATCACCATTATGGCAAGTGTACATCGCCAAAAATGAATTTCGACAATGCACACTGAAGGCGAGGAGCAAGAGAGCACCTGAGATCTATGGATTCTCAGCTCCAAGGGGGTGAAAAACTTACAAAATGAAAAGCTGCCTATAGGCAAGAAAAAAAAAAAAACATTCCACACCAGACCCAAACCCTGCACCCTGCACCATTCAATCAACCACTCTCCCCACCATGCTAGCAGACCAGTGTGGCAGCTGCCCACCACACCACCTTCCACATACCATATCTCCCCTGCCTCTCCTCCCCGCATGTGTGTGCACATGCATATACGCACGTACTTTCTATCGCCATATGTCACCCACCCTGGTATCCAGTCACCCCCTGCCAGATAGCCCTGAACACAGGCACCATAGTTGAGTGGCCATTTTTGTAGGCACTCAATTGTGGTAGCCTGTTCACAGATTACCCCCTAGAAACCACTGTATAGCTGCTTTTTTCAAGTGTTATGGGGAGCAGACTGAACCCCATTAAAAGAGCATACACTTATCTGTCCCTAGAAAGAGAATGCATAGGTATGACAGACCCGTTAATATTTTTCCACTGCCTTTTCTTCACTCAGACCTTCAGAACAGGACTTATTTCTGATGAGACACTACCATACAAATGGATAGTGAATAATTAAAAAAAAAATTTTCAGAAATGGGATCAGTCTCCTCCTAAACCATCCCGATATCTGCCAGTTTCAGACTACATAAAGCCAGCAGCACAAAAATTATATAAATGGAATATTTCCAAAACTCATATCACCCAGAATATAAGGCCTTATTTATACAAACACATCACGTAATAGATCAGTCCCACAGAACCAGAATTTAAAAATTGTCCTTCCAACAAGCAATGTAAAGTTTTAGACCAGCTCACCAACAAAAGGGTGCCAAAATATATGTGGGAAACATTATGGCTCTGCTCCTATGGAAGCCTTAATGTCAGGGGTAACCGTAAACATAGAGCTCTAGAATAACGCTCATGTCCCTATTTGGACAGTAGGGCTCCCGAAGAAACAATAAAGCATTTTCTGCTATCTTGCACATGTGCCCTAAACCTCTGGAGGTTTTTGGCACAGAAATGGAATCAACCTTTGTTATCAAATATCTTGTGAAATTTTAGCTCTAGAAATTTACCCTGCTAGTTTTCAGAAATATCATACAAATACCTTAATAGCTTTTTGTTTTACCTGTCTTAAATATTATTTGTGGCAAGCTAGATGCCAGTTGGCATTGCAGCAGTACTACATGTCTTATGAAACCTTTAATAGGCTGTGTCTAAGTACTTTTCAGACAACGTATGAGCATGAGCTTTCCCATCACCCACTATCTCAGGTCCAGATGTGGTGGTAAGGTCTTTCCTTTTTTTTTAAATACAAATAGAATTCTAGATATAACCTGAGATATCGCGGAGGGTGTATGATTGTTTATGATTCTTTTTTGCTTATTGTTTGCATCTTATAATATAACATTGGTTTTGTTTGATTTCTTTATGTCCGTATTATGTATTCTCAATAAAAATTCCCCTACTGTCTTTGAGAAGTGCCATAGAATCTTTAACATCCACCTGAACAGGCAGATGGGACCTTGGTTTAACATCTCATCTGAAAGACAGCAACTCAGGAGTGCAGCACCCCCCATCCCCCAAGCTGCACTGCAGTGTCAATATTGGGATTTAACCCAACTGCCTAGTGTAGGAATAGAACCCAAAGCCTTCTGATCTTCTGGCCTTAGAGGCAAGTGTGCAACCTGCTGAGCCACTAACACTAACAATTAAAGGTAAAACATAACTGGTGTAAATCTAGTGTTTTGGGGCTTTTCATTATAAGAGAGAGTTGCTTCTTTAGTGTTTAAAACTGTACTCTGCAGTTTTAAATCTGGTTTGGTTTTAGTACAGAACACACATACAGACTGTGTGTGTGTGTGTGTGTGTGTGTGTATGCGTGTGTGCTGAGGCCCCACATGTCTCTCTCAGCAAACAGCCTTTCTATTTTCCATTTCTTAAAACCCTAATTTTCACCCTACAGTGTAAATAAATCAACCCTCTCTAGCTTGTGATTTAGAGGGAACACAAACTGGCAAGATTTTCTTATTTTTCTCTAATTTTAAAAAGTGGATGGAAGTAGATTCTTTCTCAGCAGCAGCTCAGTCATCTGTCTCTCCTGCCTGTAGCTCATGCGGGGTCTGGGTCACATGACTTGCCTTCAGTGAGCTTCAAAAATGGCCTCTTATTGGACCAGAAGTCTCTAGAGATCTTGAACTCCTGGCAAATAGTAAAACACTGAATAGCCCCTAATAGCACCAATTATTCATCTTTCTTTCCAAGTAACAAATAGCCTATTATTTGTGGTATTTGGGAAATACTATACGTTATTCGCACACCCCTTGTTCCAGAAGTTGAGGGTGGGGCTGGGTAAAATTTAACTCTCCCAGGAGAATGGGCAGTTAGTTTCACTCAGGAGACCATCATTTTACCAACAGACCCCAACCCACATCTGCTAGAACCCACCCTGACTCCCCTCAGTACTTCTAAAGTTTGATGAGTGTTCTACTTTATCATTCTGTGCACAAAATGTGGATTCTGCTACTCATTTGCTGTGCTTCTAGTACTGCTTCATTCCCACTCCCACCCACCAACAACAGCAGAGGAAGGTGATGTAGTTTGGTAGAAACTCTAGTTTTTTTTTTTTATCAATAACTTTTTTATTATATTTAAATAACAGAAACATACATACATTCAATGTCACAGTAAATAAAGAAACTAGCTAGAAACATTACACTATATCTCTCCTATCTAAATTAATCATTTGGAATAGTAAAAAAATTACTAACTTAGAATTATTGCAATTAAACAATTATAACCTAAGTAACAGAATCATACCATAGATCTTCAAGATGAAGTTAACATAGAGAATGATTAAACATTTACCTTATTTCTTGAAGTTTCATTGTAAGTTCTATGCATTTTTGCCTTGTTTTCTTTTTCAGATTTAAAGGTTAATAACACAATCCCCTGGTGGGTTTAGAAATAGTAATAATTGAGCTTTGTGAAAAAAGAAAGAAAGAAAGAGGAAAAAGACCAAAAAAGAGAGAAGAAAGAAGAAGGGAGAAAGGAAGCAGAAAATCAGTGAAGAAAGAAAAGAGTGCCTTAAGAGTCTTGATTTTGAGCAAAGATTTTGTAAATCTTGACCCATTTAGAGTTAAAACTATCACCCTGTACAACTATAAAATGGGCTAATTTTTCCACATGAAGAATTTCCATACATTCATTTCTCCATTCTGTTATGGATGGAACCTCATTTCCTATCCAATATTGAAGTATAACATTTTCAACAGATGTGGAGATAAGATGAATAGCAAATATTTGTTCCTTGGACCAAGGTTGCTGTTCATCAAAGTGACCTATGATACATGTTTCAACTGTGAGTCTGTCCTTAAACCATTCAATGTTTCTGAGCCTATGTCCAATTCCTTCCCATAATGTTTTGGCTTTGCTACAGTCCCAAAATAATGGAACAGATCAGCATCACAAACCTTACATCTCTCACAGGTGGTAGAGTTCCGTAGTCCCATTTTGTACAAGTGCAAGGGGGTGTAGTATAGATTATGAATGGTTTTAAATTGCATAAGCTACAAGTTTACTGATTTAAAGGTCTTCAAAGACATAGTCCAAATCTTTGACCAATCCCACTTTTGTACATCTTTCTTCAGAATGTATGACCACCACCTAATATTATCTGTGTCAATACCTCTAACTGTATCAACCAAAAGATGATAATAGCCAGAGATGGAAGGTCTTAACCTTGAGTGTGCCAAAAAGAATTTAGTATTTTCATTCAAATACATTTTTTGTAGATCATTATTGAAAAAGTTGAGAATGGAGTTAGCAATAGCCATGTATCCATCTAAATTAAATAAAGATATATTATGGCCTTGGCTAACTTCAGTAAAGGGTTTAAGTTCGGTATCTGTTACCAGATCTTTGATGGTGCAAATTTTACCTAATTACCAGTCTTGTTGTCTGAGTATTTTATTGTTAACTAGTATGTTAGGATTCCCGCATAAAGGTTGTGAAATTGAATATTTAATATCCAAATGGAGAAGTTGCTGTACTATATGCAGAAGTCTAATGTTGTCCCCTAGTATTTTATTATGTAAGATTATCTTAGGTTTTGAAAACAGTAGAGCAGCTACATTAATGTCCTGTTTCTCAGCTTTATCCCTTTCAATCTGCTACCATTCAGGTATTTCACCACCATTTTCAGCAACTATAAACCATCTGATAGACTGTGATACTCTACAAGAGAGATAATAAAGATATAGGTCTGGGAATTTTATACCTGCATTGTTATTAAGCCTAAATAATTTATTGTGAGCCATTCTGCACCTCTTATAACTCCAAATAAATTTGTTAGTATCACTTTGTAATTCTGTGAACCACTTTTTCGGAATAAAAAATGGGATCATTTGAAATAGAAATAAGACCCTTGGCAAAATGGTCATTTTGATGGCTTCTATTTTTCCCAAAAAACCCAGTGGTAGACAATTCCATTTAGATAAAGAGTTAGCAACATTTGTTTTGAGGATTTTTAGATTATTGTTGATCATTTTATCTATTGATCTGAAGATTTTGATTCCAAGATAATCTATACCTTCATTCTCCCAACTCATACCTAAATGAATAATGTCTTGCTTGTTGCAGTATCTATTTAATGGTAAAAAAAATTAATTTTCCTTTATTTAACTTATAGCCGGAAACATTTCCGAACTCTCCAATTATAGTTTATATTTTAGGAATAGATTTCTGGGGGGTTTGTATAGATACAAGAACATCATCAGCATACAGTGATACTAGATATTTTAGTTCACAATGGAAATATCTTCTATGGTATTGTCTTGGGATAGCTTCCTGACCAGTGGGTCTAAAGTAAGATCAAAAGGTAACGGGAAGAGGGGGCAGCCTTGTCTAGTACCTCTTGCAAGTGGAAAGGTTGGGGAGATCAATCCATTTGTTATCACTGAAGCAGATAAGTTGTGATACAATATGTGAATCCACTCAGAAAAACCCTCTTGAAAACCATATAATGTCAGAGTATTAAATATATGTGGCCAAAGAACTCTATTGAATGCCTTCTCAGCATCTAAAGAGAGAAGACCTGCAGCTACTTCAGAGTTATTAGCTGTTTGAATTAGGTGAATGATCTTCCTTGAATTGTCTGCTGCAATTCTACCTTTTTATAAAACCTGTTTGCCTAGTGTCCACTAACTTAGGTATCACTTTTTCTAGTCTGTCTGTCAGAATTTTAGACAATATTTTGACATCCGTGTTAATCAAGGATTTTGGTCTATAATTTTTGCATTCATCTGGGTCTTTCCCAACTTTAGGGATGAGTGTGATTAAGATCTTCATCATGAAGAACTGGAAGGGACAGGATCAGTTGTGTTCCAGGACAGTAGCTGCTGCTGTTGTTTTCACAGGGTTCTTGTGGATTTTACTTGGTAGGTTAGTTCTTTTCTTTCTTACTTCTAAGGGGGCTAGCAGGGTATTGTTTTGGGTGCTGCTGGATGTTTGTAAACTGATTTGGTGGCTGTAAGTGGGGCTCATTTTGTGGATGTTTCACTGTGTAACAGGCTGCGCTGGTAGAGGCCTATTTCTTCTGATTTAAAACCTATTTGGTGGGATTTGCTTGGAGATGGTTATTTGAATTGGAGACCTATATCTGTTAATTTCAAGCCTATTTTGATGTGTTGTTAGTGAAGCTGATTAAATTGGAGTCCTGTTTCCTTTGGCAGCAAACATACTTTGGGGGCTTTGACTTGAATTTTGATTCCTTGTGCTGACTCCATTAGCTGTAAAGGTTACTGCATGGTGGGGGAGGGGTGTTAATGGTCTGGCCAGGTCTCACTCAGCCAATTGATTGACTGGAGGCAGAGCTGAATCAGGTTGAGGTGCTAGCTGCTTTGTCTTCTCAGAAAGAACTGGAAGGGGACAGGATCAGTTGTGTTCCAGGACAGTAGCTGCTGCTGTTGTTTTCACAGGGTTCTTGTGGATTTTACTTGGTAGGTTAGTTCTTTTCTTTCTTACTTCTAAGGGGCTAGCAGGGTATTGTTTTGGGTGCTGCTGGATGTTTGTAAACTGATTTGGTGGCTGTAAGTGGGGCTCATTTTGTGGATGTTTCACAGTGTAACAGGCTGCGCTGGTAGAGGCCTATTTCTTCTGATTTAAAACCTATTTGGTGGGATTTGCTTGGGCCTGGTTCTTTGGCTGCTGGGCTTGGAGGGGAGACACAGGGCTGATACACTCTCTCTCGAGTCAGGTGTCTGCGAATTTATAGGGGAACACCTGCCCTGCAATTGGAGGAAAAGGCTGCAGGTGCAGCTCATGTAGTTCTAGCCACTGGGGGTAGGATTTAAAGGCTGGGAGAGAGGAGCTTTGGGAGTTGTTCATTTCCCTTATAAGTTTAATGTGTTGTACTGCACTGTTGTTCATTTCCCTTATAAGTTTAATGTGTTGTACTGCACCTAGTAACAGGGTTACTGGTGTACAGTGGGACTGTCTCTAAGATTAGTGGGTGACCTGATTAGGCAGTAGGGGTATCTTGGACTAGGGGGGAACCTGGTGGCTCACCCAAGGAAACCTATTTGGAAGGGGATGGAACCACACATCATTAGGGCCGGCATCTTTGGGAGGGTGGTGGGGTGCACAGGGTGTGGAGCAGCCATGATACTGGACTGGGCTTGGAAGTTCGATGGTTGCCCAGTGTGCTACCAGCTAGCACAGCATAGGGAGTAGGTTGCTGGGATTGGAGAAAGCAGGGGGAAGGGGTGGTATGGTTGGGGAAGGGGCTGGGAATCTCCCACAGGGTTGCACCAAGCACTGGGGGTGGGGGCATAGGGAAAGGAGTACAGGAGAATACTCAGGGGTCACATAGGGAACCTGGCAGAGGGGGTCCAAAAGGACACTACCAAGGAAGCAGGCAGGTAACTGGGGTCCCTCACAAAGGGGGGAAGGAGGGACAACATTCTCAGGGAAGTAGGCAGATGGCCAGGGCTGGACAGAAGGAAGCAAGGCGGGAGGTGGATCAGACCTTACACTCAGTAACCGCTTCAGTTCTCTTCTTCTGCTCAAGGATGAGGGGGGTGATGTAGCCACGACAGGGGTGGTTAGAGATGGAAAGGGAGTGGGAATGGGAGGCAGGAGGCAGGGGCCAGATAGCAGGAAGAACAGGGGAACCTGGAATGCAGGAGAATGGGGAGCAGTGAATCAGAGCAGGAGGAGCAGGGAAAGAGGAGGAAAGTGCAGGAGAAGGACCAGTTGGGAGGAAAGGTAAAGGAGAAGGACCAGAAGTACAAGGAGGATTCAGTAAAGAGAGCTGAGGGTTTAGGCCAGGGAGCATGACTAGAAGGAGGAACTAAATGGAGACAGGAAGGAAGGGAGGATGAGCCAGGCTAGTTTAGCAGATGGGGAGAAGGACCAGTTGCGAGCAGTGAGGGGGGTATTAGCAAGGAACAGAAAGATACTCAGGAGGAGGAGAGGCATAGGATTGGAGGGGATGGGGTGGCCATGGTAAATAAGGAGGGGGTGGCATGTGGCACCCAGATAGGGAGAGGAACACGGAGCCAGCTGGGTGGAGGGGCCTGTAGAAAGGATGAGGGACATGGAAGGGGGGAATGGAGGAAAAGAAGTGGTCAGAGTGCTCCTGCTGGGGGATTCTATGATCAGGGGTATCAAATGGGATAGGGAGGAGAAGCCTGGCCAGTTAGAAGATGCTTCCCTGGACTAACAGTGCACAGGGCTAGCACGAGGTATATCAGCTGGCAAAGGATTTTGGGGTTCCCAGACATACTGGTCCACCTGGGTACAAATGACATTGAGGAAATAACGAGCTAGAGATACAGGCAAGATTCAGGAGCTCGCCAGGTGTCTGTCATGACATAGGATGCACAGTTTCCTTCTCAGAAATACTGCCAGTGCCAAGGGCTAGTGGAGACACAAAGTGAAATTGGGAGATAAACCAGTGGCTCAGGGGTGGTGTGAGGCCAGAGGGTATGGGTTGATGGGGGATTGGGGGGAGACCTGGGAGGATAAGGAGCTGTATGCTAGAGATAGACTACATCTCAATTTGGAGGGAAGGGGAATCCTTAAGTTGAAAATAGAGGGGTTCATTGGTGAAAAGTGGGGTTTAAACTTGTGAAGGGTGGGATGGGAGAAAAGGCTGTCAAGGGGGTGCCGATAAAGGAGGGACTCTGTCTCCACCCCCCCGGGGACCAAGAGGATTGCAGGAAAAGGCCAACTGGCAAAGTGCAGACCAGAGGAAACAGAATCCCCATGGGAACAGGCAGGTGAAATGGAACTATAGGAAAGGGTGGAAGGTAGTCTGCTAAATGCCAGGAGCTTGGGCAATAAAATGCCTGAGCTCCAGGCGATGCTAACTGAGGGAGCAGTGGATGTGGCAGCAGTCACTGAGACTTGAGCCACTGCAAGACATGACTGGGACCTGAACCTGGAGGATACACTATGTTCAGGAAGGACAGGGGGAGGGAAGGGAGGAGGGTAGCAATGATAGTCAAAAACTGCATTGGCATAGGGGGAGTAGAGGTGGCGGAGGGAACCGTGGAGGTGATTTGGGTCACCTTGATAACAAGGGGGGGCAAGAGAGTAAAAATAGGAGTGGTGTATAGACCCCCTGCCCTGGCGGAGGAGCTGGAGGACAGTCTGGTGGCAGATGTTGGGAGACACTGCAGACTGGGCAGAGGAATGGTGGTGGTGGTGTTGGGGGACTTAAACATGCCAGGAACAGACTGGGAGACTATGACATCCTCTGTGACCAGGAACAGAGGTTGTTGGATGTCTTCAAGACGCGTTCTAACTCAGCAGGTGAGGAACCGACCAGGAGGCATGGGTACTGGATGTGGTCCTGGCAGACAGTGACCAGATTGAAGGGCCTGGAGGTAAGGGACCCATGGCGGGAGTGACCATGCCATGGTCTGGTTCTTCCTGGACCTAGGAGGGGTAGAAGGCTGCACAAAGACGGAAGTAACCGACTTCAGGGGGGCAGATTTTAAGGAAATGGGAAGGATCCTTAAGGAGCATTTGGATGGGATTGGGTCAGACACGGACGCTGATAGTAGCTGGGAAATCATCAGGAGAGGGGTGCAGGATGCTACCAGCACCTGTGTAAGTGTAAGACGAAAATGCGGTAGGTGCCCAAAAACCCTGTTGGTGGACCAGGAAGGTCCAGGAGGTGGTTCAGGGAAAGAAAGCAGCCTATAAGCAATTCAAGTGCTCAAGGAGTGAAAGGGATCGAGCGGAGTACGAGCTGATGGCTAGAAGGGCCACTAGAGTGATGAGGGTGGCTAAGGCAAGGAAGGAGCAGAACCTGGCCAGGGAAATTTGGAGAGGGAACAAGGGGTTCTTTAGATACATTGGGGAAAAACGAAGGGTGAAGGGGCAGATTAGCAGGATTAAATCAGGGGAGAGATGGGCACAAGACCCAGGGGAGCAGGCTGAGGTACTAAATGAGTACTTCACCTCAGTTTCTCCAGGGAAAATGGGGTGCTGCATCATACATGGGAGGAGACAGAGATTCTGAGGAGGGGACCCTACCGATCGGCAGGTTTGGGGAGAGGGAGGCATCACTGGCAGGTGGAGGGAGGGCTAAGCAGAGAAGGGGTACTGAAGGGGAAATCACAGCACAGAGAGTGAGGGAAGCCCTCAGCTCCCTTAAGATGGAGAAAGCACCGGGCTGGATAAATTACATCCCAGAGTGCTGAAGGAACTTGCAGATGTCCTGGCAAAACCCTGGCAGAGCTTTTCACCATCTCTCTGAGGACAGGGTGGTGCCCAAGACTGGAAGGTGGCGCATATAGCTTATCCACAAGGGGGAACAAGGAGGTGGCAGAGAACTACAGGCCTGTCAGCCTGACATCGGTGGTGGGCAAGGTGATGGAGGGCATTGTCAAGGAGAGGCTGGGGTGACCTGGATAAGTCAGGGTGCCTGGACGATAGACAGCATGGATTCATCCCAGGGAAATCGTGTCAGACAAACCTGGTGGAGTTCTATGACTGGGTGACAAGTGCCTTGGACCTGGGTAGACCAGTGGATGTCCTCTTTCTAGACTTCAGCAAGGCATTTGACTCTGTTCCTCACGTGGGCCTGTTGGATAAGCTGGGAGAAATGGGAGTGGGGAACCAGATAATCAGATGGATAGGCAATTGGCTCCAGGACCGGACCCAGAGGGTCGTAGTTGGTGAGATAGTCTCATCCCCAAGGAGGGTCATTAGTGGGGTCCCACAGGGATCAGTCCTTGGGCCCCTTCTGTTCAACGCCTAACGATCTGACATAAGGACAGGAATCAGGAGTGAGATGAGTCTCTTTGCAGATGACTCGAAACTGGGGGCGGTGGTGGATGGGAGGAGGGAGGTGGCCCTACAGGGGACCTGGAGGCTCTGGAAAGATGGTCTAGAAAGTGGAAGCTGAGGTTCAATGCAGGAAATGCAAGGTACTCCACCTGGGGCCAGAAACCCAGGCCAAGTGTACACCCTGGGGAATGCTACAAGTCTCGATGGCTGAGAGGGACCTGGGGTGGTGGTGGATGTCAAGAAGAACAACTCTGAGACTTGTAGGAGGGCAGCAGCCAAGGCCAACAAGATGCTGGGATGCATCACTAGGGATCACTCCAGAAGGAGGGTGATACTCCCTCTGTATAACTGCTTGGTGAGGCCGCACCTGAGTACTGCATGCAGTTTTGAGGCCACACTTAAAGTGGGACATTAACCTCCTGGAGAGGGTCCAGAGGAGGGCAACCAAAATGATTTGGGGCTTGGGGACAGGACCTATGAGGAGAGGCTCGAAGAGCTAAATATACACATTGGAAGACAGAAGGGACGGGGGGACATGATAGAGTCTTTAGGTACATGAAGAGGGTAAATAGGGGAGGAACAGTCAGGGTGCTTCGAAGGAAGGAGGAAGGGGCCACTAGAAGGCATGGGTGGAAGCTGGAGGGGGGAAGATTCATGGGAGAAAGGAGGAGGTGCTACTTCACTGAGAGGGTGGTGGAGTCATGGAATGCACTGCCTAGGGGGCTGGTGGAGGCAGAGACAGTGGAGGGGTTCAAGAGGGGGTGGGACAGGTACAGGGGAAGGGATCTGGAAGCAAAATCCAATGCAGCAAGAATATCCGGAACTGGGAAGGGAGAAGCCAGAGAAGACGAGGGAGCCAGCAAGGTCAGCACCCAGGTTGGGGGCTGACCAAACGAGCAGACACGAAAGACCGTTAGGCCTATTCTGCTGGCATTTTAGTATGTTAGTATATTAGAGGTAAACTACCACTAAGCCTTGCTTCCTCATATACTTTGAGCAATATTGGAGAAATGATTTCATTAAACTTATGATAGAAACTAGATGAGAATCCATCTGGACCAGTGGCTTTGTTTTTCTTGATGGATTTGATAGCTGATATAATTTCTTCCCCAGTGAGAGGACTGTCTAAGAACTGTTTGTCACTATCAAGTACTTCAGGTAGTGGTATATCTTGACAAAATCTGGATAAGTCTTCCAAAGAAGGGTAATGGTTGCTATAATATAGTTTATTATAGAAGTTGTAGAATTCCTTATTAACTTTGGCAGGATCTGTTAACAAGGAATTACCTTCTACTTCTCTAATTTTATTTATTCTAGTATTTCCTTTGTTTTGTTTAAGTCTTATAGCCAGCATCTTAGTGGCTCTAGGTCCTGAGTTGATGTAATTAAGCTTAGATCTCCTAATAGCAAACTGAGCTTCCCCTTTAATTAATTCATAATATTCTAATTTATATCTGGGCCAAATAGACCAATTGTTTAGATATTCATCAGATAGCAGAGCTTTTTCCAATTCTTTAATTTTGGTTGAGAGCTGCTCTTTTCTACTTTGCTTTTCTTTTTTGATGGCTGAGGAGCTACTAATAAGGAACCCCTTAAACAGCATTTTTAAAGCATTCCCATGTATTTGCCCATGAAGTATCTGCTGGATTGTTATCAATCCAGAAGTCTGAGATTTCTTTTCCCACTCTATCAAGATAACTCTTGTCTTCTAACAAGAAATTATTGATTCTCCATCACTTTGACACTGTTGTTGGACTGCATTCGGAAAAGGAGAGTGTTGCTGTTGAATGATCTGAGATGACCTGTTCCAGGACTTCTGTATTAGTTATTTGGTCTACTATAGCTTCAGGTACATATATTTGATCTATTCTAGACCCGGAGTGGCAAAACTCCAACCAAAAAGTGTAAGATTTCTCCTTAGGATGAAAAACCCCCCAAATATCTATGAGACCTAAATTAGAAATCAGATTACCAAGATCTCTGTCTGATTTATTAATTCTGTAACTAAAATTAGATCTATCCAGTAATGGGTCTAATGTGCTATTGGTGTCTCCTGCTAAGAATATTCTACTTCCCAGAAAAGAAAGCAATTCGGAGTTTAGTTTAGTGAATATCTCATGTGAGTTATTTGTGGGTCCATAGACATTCACTAAAGTAATGTCTTTCATGTCCAGTTTCCCATTTACAATAATATAATGACCCTCAAGATCATTAATGACCACCTCCATATGAAAGTTAAGTCCCCTTTTGAAGAGTATGAGCACTCCAGCTTTCTTAGAATTAATTTCTGCACCATATATTTGTCCTACCCACTCCCTTTGCATCAGCTTAATGTGATCCCCATATAAATGAGTCTCTTGTAAAAAGACTATTGAATGTTTAAGTTTCTTGAGATGTCTTAATACTGCGTATCTCTTTATTTTGTGGTTTAGGCCTCTAACATTCCATGAAATGAGATTGTAGTTTAGTTTACTATCCATTTTTAAAAATATAGGTAGTTTGTAAGATTCCCAATACCAATCCCATAAACAGGAAAGAACACGTATAGATACTACTAATAGTATGTTTCTTAGTAAGGCATAGAGGAAAAAAGGGAAAAAAGAAAAAGATAGATAGTTCATGAGAGGAAGACAAATTGCTTTTACAAATATCTTGAGATATAACCCCCACCCCATCCCATTCCCTAGTCTGTTCCCGAATGCAGTATCAGCAACCATCACTTAACCAAGGAGTCCCCTGCCCCCACTTTTCCTTAATAACTTAGTAACTGTTATTTATAATATGAACACAATGAGCTAATATAAAAAGAAGACAATCAAACATTAGAACATTCAGCCTATCAAGTTCTATAATGCAATCATCTAAATTAACTGAATATATGTATTTCCCAAAAAGTATCTATTATGCCTAATGCCTAGAATATTAAATAGGGGTATTAAGATAAGAGACACTACCATGTTGGTTAATATTGTTTTGCTAGAGACAACAAAAGAGAAAGAAAAAGAAAACTCCCCCCTCCCTCCAGATGTACAAGATAATTGGCCTCAAGGGTTCTATTAGATTAAGTTTAGTATGTGAAATATATAGGTTAGCCCTTTTTAATTTAATTTTAACTGCTTGTTCTAATAAACTTATCCATATACATCAAATTATACTGCAGTCGCCCACCCCCTCCGCCTCGTGATTGGCTGATCTTTATAATAACTGATCTGGATTTGCGCCAGGCACTTCATGGCCTTTTGTACTCGGACTCCACCATTAGCAAATTTAAAAAAAATTAACTTAGTTCTTTTAAGTACACTTTTGGGAAGAACCGCTTTACACAAAAAAAGTACATTTTTCAACAGCCGCTTGAGCCTGACCATGGACTGCACTTGAACCCTACCATGGCTGCACAGCAATGTGTTTCTATTTTATATAATTGCTGTGGTGAAAAAACACTCCCCAGCAATTACATAAAATAAAATATGGGGTGATGTGTAAAACTTGAATTTTACACACACCCTCAGAGTAGGATGCATCAATAAACTCCTCAAGTTTTGCTCTCAGAGTTTATGAAGCATCCAACACCCCAAGTGTGTGTAACATTCTCAGTAAACGCACAACCCCATGTATTATTCTATATATAATAACTGGCTCTCATTTTATTCCCTAGGAAAACCCATGGCATAATTTGCTGCTGTAAAGGATTGTTTATAATGGCAAACACACACTGGGTTTCCCTTCCTCTGTGCATGTGTCAGCCACCGCTGTCCACTCTCTCACAACCGATACCAGGGCTTACTGCCAGATGCTTCACCACAACTCCAACACGGCAGTAAGTTATTTTGAAATAACAAAAGACTCTCCTTGCTAAAAAATACTTAAACTGCACTAAGTAAACAAAAAAGGCAAAAAAGGGAAACTTTTTTCTTTGAAGCAGCGTGTCCGATTGCAGACCCCGAGGAAACCTGATCGGATTGCTGCTAAACCAAAACACCTTATTTTATATAATTGCTGAGGTGAAAAAACAATACCCAGGAATTATATAAAATAAAATATGATGTGGTGTGTGTCCCTCAGTGTTGCATACGTATACAAACCCCCAGAGAGATTATGTAGTACCTAACCTTGGGTGTGTGTAAACCCCTTGTTATACACACCACCCCATACTTTATTCTATATATTATCACCAAACATAACAAAATAATATTAGCTTGTAAAGTTCTAAATATCTCAATGCATGCTGAACCAATTAGAGAGCAGCTTTCACAATACAGATGAGATCACAATAGCCAAGCGCAGTATAGCTGTTGAAATCAAGGAGAAACAGTTAGAACTTCCTACAGTGAATAACAAAGATTACCTACAATCAAAGGAACAGAGCATCCTATATTTTGATAAGATTCACAAGAAGGACTCCACCAGACTAACTACAATAGGACAATGCAGGTCAACCAGGCATCCTGAACCAAACCCCAGTGCACATGATATATTTTACCTGACAGAAACTCTACTGAATTGAAACCCAGGTAGCTTGAGTTGCCTGTTTTCTTGGTCTGTGATATGACCTTTACACCACAGGAGCTGCAGTTCAATTCAGTGCATCATGGTGACTCACTAGATGCGTCTTTTGGATTAAAAAGAAAAAATCAGGGGCTAGATTTCAAAACAGTTGTGGACTGAGGCCCATGCCGCAGCCACCACTATGTCACAAAATCTCTGTACCTGTGGAGATTTCTATTTTTAGCCCATGTCTTGCAAGGGTGGCAGGCGTACCTATGGGAGATGTTGCACCTGGTGCCACCAGGCATAACATTTCAGTGCAGCTGTACTGACAAAACAGCCACAAGCTGCTGTAAATTGGGGAGCCAGTCATAAACCAGTTTCCACATTGAAAATATGGTGCAAGTGGGGGAAAATGCTGCTCTGCAATTTAGCCCCACTTGCAGCAGTTTTTCCCTGCATTTGCACCAGTTTTGGACAGGCTAAAAATGCAGCCCCAGAGGTTCATCTCCAGGTAAAAAGGTAGCATTTCAGTGTTTTCAGCAACAGATCAAGGTTCAAGTCTTAACAGAGACTTATACATCTTTTGTTAAATATATAATTGTTTTAGTTAGAATTTCCCTTAAGCAGTGATCTGTGGAACCACAGAATTAGAATGGTAAATATACAAAAAATGGACTTTGTTATGAACAAAAAGAAGAGCAGCATAAAATTGTTGCCTTGGAGGCAGGTCTGCCTAGGACATAACTTTAGTTGCTGCTTTCTGCCTCTTGTGTGTGGCATTCAACAAGTCACTATCTCCCTGTGCTCAGCTTCCTCCACCTCTCTCTCTCTCTCTCTCTCTCTCTCTCTCTCTCTCTCTCGGGGTTAAATAGGACAGCAGCCCACATCAATTCAGTTCAACAACCTCTTAAAAAATTGTAGGACAGTTCCACCACCTCTGTCATCTTTCTCCACTGACTACTATAGGAGAGTTCCACAACCTAGAAATAACAGTTCCACCACCTAGAAATGTAGATGTGAGAGTTCCTCCACCTAAACATTTCTACTTTAACCACTGCCCTGGCTGTCTCACTTTGTCTTTCTCCTTCTCTCCCACTCACTATC
The DNA here is from genome assembly GCA_016271365.2 of Neoceratodus forsteri. Classification (NCBI taxonomy): domain Eukaryota; kingdom Metazoa; phylum Chordata; order Ceratodontiformes; family Ceratodontidae; genus Neoceratodus; species Neoceratodus forsteri. The sequence goes on along the minus strand of CM028129.1, from coordinate 1,166,185,373 downwards.
TTTCTTTCCCTCTCTCTGTCTTTATGTCTCTATATTTTTCTTTCTGTATTCCTCTCACACTCACTCTCAGTCATTTTCTTTCTCCCTCCTTCTCTCATTCTTTCTCTTTCTGTTTGACTTAATCTCTTTTTTTCTCTACTTAATTTTTCCTAAGCTTTCTTTAACTTCCCTTAGTCTCACTAAACCACATAAATCAAACAGTTTGGCCATTTGTTTGCTTCCAGTATGGTTTTTAAGGTTCCTACACACTGCTCTTCTTGCAACCTGCCATTCCTGTACGTTACCTCTAAGTACTCTTAAAGCAGCAGTATTTATTAGTCGGCAAAAAGTTTCACCATGTAGTATTTTAGCAAAAATGTATTTCTGGCATACTTATGTAACCCCTACGTGGCACTACTCCTAGAGTCACTACCCCTGCCTTGCCTGGCCAGACCAAGGTTAAGGGGCCTGGGTTCCCAAACTTACTTTAAGCTGGCTCTTTCCACGATATTACCTTTGTGCAGTGCCTCCACACAGAGTTTTGCTTTTAAGTGGGCTAGCTGCTACCTGGTACAACCCCCTGGGATGTCATATCACTCACTATAACAATTAGTCTCCCCAAAACATGACCCAATATTTCCACACATTTCAATGTTTTGCATTTAATGACTCTCTATAATAATATGCCCATGGCATCATCATTTGCAAAAACAGCAACAACAATATTTATTTAAGGTGAATTAGGGCTTAGCAATGGGGAAACAAAGGAGTAGACTTTATGCAAGCAGTACTACTACTATTATTTACAATATCTACATTAGATTTGGTTTGGTTGGGTTTGGTTTGTTGCTGGTGAAAACCCTCCAACTGGGTAGATATCTGCTATTAAATCAGAATAAATCAGCATTATAATAACATTGATATCCAGAGCCCTGACTATCAAAACTGCATAGAATCAGATGGAACAAAGCACATTATTTTATCCACAACTGGTACCAGTCCCAGAATTTAATATGAGACTCCCATTCCCACACAATTAATCCTGGGTGCCCAGTACTTTAAAGTTCTTGCAATGTTGCAGGTCTGGAAGACATTGCAGCTGTATGTTGGCCAGCTTGATTCAACAAAGAGTAGCAATTAAATTCCTAAAATTAGATATGTGAACTATTTACAGTCTCTGCCCTGCATTTTGTAGGCTGAACAAGGTCAGGAGGTAACCAGCCGGTTACGTCAGTTTGGAAATCAATTATTATTCCTGAACATCCATCACATTTTTATGTTTTGGTACATTCACTGTATTTTATATTTCAGACACATCTGGTAAATTCAATGAAGGGATAGCACCTTCAACCAGGGGCCAGGATGGCCGCACTGGTCATGTTTGCATAAGAACAGTCATTTCCAGGTTACAGTAGTCAAATTCAAAGGACTCAGGGTCTCAGTCCTTCTTGTAGTACGTGGCTATAGCTTGCAGCTCCATTGGATGTCTTGACCAGAAAGATTGGAAAACACTGGACCTCCCAGGCAAAGTCAGATGGAGCCCCTGTACTGAGTGCTCCCTTTCCAGTCCTGTAGGCTCCATATTAGACATCACATATTAGCACATTTGTATGATCCTCTGGGCTCACTTGGGTCCCCCAGAATAGTCAGGTTCACCTGCGCGGGGCAAGACAGGCACAGCAGATGCAAGGTGCAGACTAACTGGACAGTCACAGACAGCAAAAAGTTCAAGATGGGTCCACCCATGCTGGGCTAAGGTTAGGCGTAGCAGGATGCAGGATGCAGACCAAAGAACAATCTCACACAGCACAGTCACTTGGGCATACGCCACCCCAATTAAGCAATTTCACTTTCTTTCGTGCACAGAGGGGTACAAGAGTACTCACTCAGGCTCCTCACGGTAGGATCTCTGCAACTATGGTTCCTGAAGTCTTCAGTTCTCTCACAACTGAGGTGAAACCCGCTCTCTCACAGCTGGTTTGATGTCATCAAGTTGCAGGTCCACATCTTTCCCCAATGTGGAAGGGAGGCTAGCACCTGGAGGACATTTTGGCAACCCCCAGGCTGGCAGAGTTGGCATAAACAAAATTACTTTAAAACTTGTACTACAAAGAAGGCAGACACCCCCTCCTGGATGAAGAGAATCAACTCAATCACCAGACCCAGTTGCATGACTGGGGGCCTAAGCCCCCACCACTGTGGGGGTTCCCGCTAGAATCTCTCTTAAATCTGAAAAATGCTGGAACTCAGAGAGATAGCCTGCTTGCTGCTGGAAGGTGTCCTTAAACATTGGCAGCAGCGACAGGCAAACAGACTGAGCAATTTATTAATTCTGGGCAGTGACAGCAAGTACACATTCAGGGCTGCTAAACTGTGGGGCATTTGGGCAAATATTCAATTTACTCTGGCTGCAACAGGACTTTATTTGGGACTGTGGTATTTCTGCCTAAGGGACTGTATGTTTTAGCAGCCATTACAGAGCAGCACAGCCAATCAGAATGCTAGAATATTAAAGCCAGGACCTGTGGGACATTAGCCAAAGATCATGGAAACTACCAAGTGCTCATGGGAACTGCAGGGACCTAATTTCAGGTGCCAAAAGAGTAAACCAACTGTGCATCAAGTGAGGTTCATTGATAATTTATTTTCTTGATTGACACGCCCTCCAGCCAATCGAAGGCCAAGCAACCAATAGCTCCAGCCAATCAGGAGCCTCAGGAGAGCCCCTTAAAAGACTGTGTTTTCAGCAATTTTCAGATTCAAGAGAGATTTGAGCAGGAGCCCTCCACAGGGGTGGGGGCTCAGGCCCCAAGTCATGCAACTGGGCTTGGTGATCCAGTTAATCCTTTGCATCCAGGAGGGGGTGTTTGCTTTCTTTGTAGTACAAGTTTTAAAGTAATTTAGTTTATGCCAAACCTGCTAGCCTGGGGGTTGCGGAACATCCTCCAGATGCTAGACCCCTCCCTCCTCGTTGGGGAAAGACAAGAACCTGCAACTAATGACATCAAGCCAGCTGTGAGAAAGCTGATTTCACCTCAGTTGTGAGAGAACTGAAGACTCAGGAACCTTGACTCTGAACATCCTACCATGAGGAGCCTGAGTGAGTACTCTTGTACCCTCTGGTGCAAGATAGAAAGAGAATTGTTTAATTGGGTCTGCCTATGCCCAAAGTGACTGTGTTGTGAGATCATTCTTTGGTTTGCACCCTACATCTTGTTGCATCTTATCTTAGCCTAGCGTCAGACCCCTCTTGATTTTGTTGCTGTTTGTGACTGTCCAATTGGTGTGCACCTAGCATCTCCTGCACCTGTCTTGCCCAGCACAGGTTGACCTGACTATTCTGGGGGACCCAAGTGACCGCAGAGCATCATACAAATGTGCTAATATGTGATGTCTGCTATGGAGCCTACAGCTCTGGAAGAGAAGCACTCAGTACATTGGCTCCACCTGACTTTGCCTGGGAGGTCCAGTGTTTTCTAATCTTTTCCAGTCAAGATGTCCACTGGAGATGCAAGCTATAGCCATGTACCACAAGAAAGACTGAGATCCTAAGTCTTTAAATTTGACTATTGTAACCTGAAATGACTGTTCTTATGCAAACATGACCAGTACAGCCATCCTGGCCCCTGGTTGAATGTGCTATCCATTCATTGAATTTACCAGATGTTTCTGAAATATAAATGCACTGAATGTACCCTAAACATATAAATGTAATGGATATTCAGGAATAATAATTGATTTCCAAACTGATGTAACCAGCAGGTTACCTCCTGACCTTTATTCAGCCTACAAAATGCAGGCAATCCTGCATACCTCAAGAGACAGTAGATAGTTTACATATCTAATTTTAGGAATTTAATTGCTACTCTTTATTGAATCAAGCTGGCCAACATACAGCTGCAACATCTTCCAGGCCTGCAACATGGAAGAACTTTAAAGTACTGGGTACCCAGGGTTAATTGTGTGGGAATGGGGGTCTCATACTAAATTCTGGGGACTGGTACCAGCTGTGGATAAAATAATGTGCTGTGTTCCATCTGATTCTATGAAGTTTAGATAGCCAGGGCTCTGGATATCAGTGTTGGTGTAATGTTGATTTATTTCTGATTTAGTAACAGATGTCTACCAGATGTAGGGTTTTCCAATACCAAACTGATTCCAGGTGGTGAATGTGCTGGCCTGAGTGCACCCACCATCAGGGCAACAGGAATTCACAGTGAATTTCTGTTCTATTGTGAGGTCGTGCCCCCCATGGCCCCCAACCAAAGATACCAACTCCAAGGGGCGGACCTCAGGAAAGGGGTGGCAAACCCTGGAAATTGGCACCCTAATAGCAGACACACTTGGTCTGGCACGCGGAGTGCTGGCAGTGCACCAAACCAAACCAAACCAAACCAAACCAAACCCAACCCAACCAAAAGAAATCTAATGTAGATATTGTAAATAATAGAAATATTACTGCTTGCATAAACTCTACTCCTTTGTTTCCCTGTTGCTAAGGCCTAATCCCCCTTAAATATTGTTGTTTTTGCAAATGATGGTGTCATGAGCATATTATTATAGTCATTAAATGCAAAATGTTGAAATGTGGGAAAATATTGGGTCATGTGTTTGGGATTCTAACGGTTATAATGGGTGGTATGACATCCCAAGGGGTTGTACTAGGTAACAGCTAGCCCACTTAAAAGCCAAACTCTGGGTGAAGGCACTGCACAAAGGTAATGTCATGGAAAGAACCAGTTTAAAGTAAGTTTGGGAACCCAGGTCCCTTAACCTTGGTCTGGCCAGGCAAGACAGGGGTATCAACTCTAGGAGTAGCACCACCTAGGGATTACACAATGGAGGCACTGCTGGGATCTCCTGTTTAGCCACACTCCTACCCAGCATGGACCCCCTCATTTTGTATGTATTGGACCCTTAAAATGGTTGCCACCTATGTAGCTTCTGGAAATGTGTTTTGGTGTCAAATCTTGATCTGGGTTGTGTTACTGCTGGCTCAGTAACCATTAGTGGGAAGTGTGTGCCCCCCCAGTGGCCAAAAGTGGAATTTCACATAAATATTTTCCCAGTTTAAATTTCTTACTTTAAGGGTCCCCAGGATATGTAACATTTGGTTAATGCTCACAATTATTGGAGAATGCTTTTGCTGCTTAGAATAGAATAGAATGCATTTGTCTAGATCAGGATGTGTGGTAGTCACCAGGACCTACTTAGATGGTGGGAACACCGGGACCACCCAAACACTCTCCCAATCAACTGCAAGTTGAGTGGTCAGGAGATTAAAGGCACCGCAGCACATGAGTAATCCCCCCGGCACTGGAGTGCCCAAATAAGCAGCAGCGTATCATGGCTGGAGACTGGAGCCCCACAGGGCTAAATCTTACATTGGGGCTTGACTGGGGCACCAGGGGCACATAAAGACTACAGGCCAGAAGTGGGGGTTCCAGAAAATAAATGCAGGCATTTCCTGGAGACGCTAAGGAGAGTGGCTGGAAACAGGAGCTGCTGGCTAAGGTAAGCTACCAAATTGGCAGAGGGGTTACACTCTCCCCTGGCAATGAACCTTGGAATTCATGCCAAGGGTGTGCCAAGACTGGCACACTTAAGTACCATCCAAGTAGTTTGCCAAACATTAACATTTTAAACACTTTGCCTGAGGCATATGGCTTCTTAGCTAGCATTGGCTACCACACATCCTGATCTAGACAAATGCATTCTATTCTAAGCAGCAAAAGCATTCTCCAATAATTGTGAGCATTAACCAAACGTTACATATCCTGGGGACCCTTAAAGTAAGAAATTTAAACTGGGAAAATATTTATGTGCAATTCCACTTTTGGCCACTGGGGGGGCACACACTTCCCACTAATGGTTACTGAGCCAGCAGTAACCCAACCCAGATCAAGATTTGACACCAAAACACATTTCCAGAAGCTACATAGGTGGCAACCATTTTAAGGGTCCAATACATACAAAATGAGGGGGTCCATGCTGGGTAGGAGTGTGGCTAAACAGGAGATCCCAGCAGTGTCTCCATTGTGTAATCCCTAGGTGGTGCTACTCCTAGAGTTGATACCCCTGTCTTGCCTGGCCAGACCAAGGTTAAGGGACCTGGGTTCCCAAACTTACTTTAAACTGGTTCTTTCCATGACATTACCTTTGTGCAGTGCCTTCACCCAGAGTTTGGCTTTTAAGTGGGCTAGCTGTTACCTAGTACAACCCCTTGGGATGTCATACCACCCATTATAACCATTAGAATCCCAAACACATGACCCAATATTTTCCCACATTTCAACATTTTACATTTAATGACTATAATAATATGCTCATGACACCATCATTTGCAAAAACAACAATATTTAAGGGGGATTAGGCCTTAGCAACAGGGAAACAAAGGAGTAGAGTTTATTCAAGCAGTACTATTTCTATTATTTACAATATCTACATTAGATTTCTTTTGGTCGGGTTGGGTTTGGTTTGGTTTGGTTTGGTTTGGTTTGGTGCACTGCCAGCACTCCACGTGCCAGACCAAGTGTGTCTGCTATTAGGGTGCCAATTTCCAGGGTTTGCCACCCCTTCCCTGAGGTCCGCCCCCCTTGGAGTTGGTATCTTTAGTTGGGGGACCATGGGGGCGCACGACCCTCACAATAGAACAGAAATTCACTGTGAATTCCCTGCTGCCCTGATGGTGGGTGCACTCAGGCCAGCACATTCACCACCTGGAATCAGTTTGGTATTGGTGAAAACCCTACATCTGGGTAGACATCTGTTACTAAATCAGAAATAAATCAACATTACGCCAACACTGATATCCAGAGCCCTGGCTATCTAAACTTCATAGAATCAGATGGAACACAGCACATTATTTTATCCACAGCTGGTACCAGTCCCCAGAATTTAGTATGAGACCCCCATTCCCACACAATTAACCCTGGGTACCCAGTACTTTAAAGTTCTTCCATGTTGCAGGCCTGGAAGATGTTGCAACTGTATGTTGGCCAGCTTGATTCAATAAAGAGTAGCAATTAAATTCCTAAAATTAGATATGTAAACTATCTACTGTCTCTTTGAGGTATGCAGGGATTGCCCTGCATTTTGTAGGCTGAACAAGGTCAGGAGGTAACCTGCTGGTTACATCAGTTTGGAAATCAATTATTATTCCTGAATATCCATTACATTTATATGTTTAGGTACATTCAGTGCATTTATATTTCAGAAACATCTGGTAAATTCAATGAATGGATAGCACATTCAACCAGGGGCCAGGATGGCTGTACTGGTCATGTTTGCATAAGAACAGTCATTTCCAGGTTACAATAGTCAAATTTAAAAGACTTAGGATCTCAGTCTTTCTTGTGGTACATGGCTATAGCTTGCATCTCCAGTGGACATCTTGACTGGAAAAGATTAGAAAACACTGGACCTCCCAGGCAAAGTCAGGTGGAGCCAATGTACTGAGTGCTCCTCTTCCAGAGCTGTAGGCTCCATAGCAGACATCACATATTAGCACATTTGTATGATGCTCTGCAGTCACTTGGTCCCCCAGAATAGTCAGGTCCACCTGTGCTGGGCAAGACAGGTGCAGGAGATGCTAGGTGCACACCAATTGGACAGTCACAAACAGCAACAAAATCAAGAGGGGTCTGCGCTAGGCTAAGATAAGATGCAACAAGATGTAGGGTGCAAACCAAAGAATGATCTCACACAACACAGTCACTTAGGCATAGGCAGACCCAATTAAACAATTTCTCTTTCTATCTTGCACCAGAGGGTACAAGAGTACTCACTCAGGCTCCTCATGGTAGGATGTTCGCAGTCAAGGTTCCTGAAGTCTTCAGTTCTCTCACAACTGAGGTGAAATCAGCTTTCTCACAGCTGGCTTGATGTCATTAAGTTGCAGGTTCTTGTCTTTCCCCAACGAGGAGGGAGGGGTCTAGCATCTGGAGGATGTTCTGGCAACCCCCAGGCTAGCAGGTTTGGCATAAACTAAATTACTTTAAAACTTGTACTACAAAGAAAGCAAACACCCCCTCCTGGATGCAAAGGATTAACTGGATCACCAAGCCCAGTTGCATGACTGGGGGCCTGAGCCCCCACCCCTGTGGAGGGCTCCTGCTCAAATCTCTCTTGAATCTGAAAATTGCTGAAAACACAGTCTTTTAAGGGGCTCTCCTGAGGCTCCTGATTGGCTGGAGCTATTGGTTGCTTGGCCTTCGATTGGCTGGAGGGCGTGTCAATCAAGAAAATAAATTATCAATGAACCTCACTTGATGCACAGTTGGTTTACTCTTTTGGCACCTGAAATTAGGTCCCTGCAGTTCCCCATGAGCACTTGGTAGTTTCCCATGATCTTTGGCTAATGTCCCACAGGTCCTGGCTTTAATATTCTAGCATTCTGATTGGCTGTGCTGCTCTGTAATGGCTGCTAAAACATACAGTCCCTTAGGCAGAAATACCACAGTCCCAAATAAAGTCCTGTTGCAGCCAGAGTAAATTGAATATTTGCCCAAATGCCCCACAGTTTAGCAGCCCTGAATGTGTACTTGCTGTCACTGCCCAGAATTAATAAATTGCTCAGTCTGTTTGCCTGTCGCTGCTGCCAATGTTTAAGGACACCTTCCAGCAGCAAGCAGGCTATCTCTCTGAGTTCCAACATTTTTACTGGTGCAGCCAGGATTTAAGACATCTTGTCTAAACACTGTCCTCTTGATTAAACAATTTTCCCCAAATACAGATACAGCAGTTACAATTGCTTATTTAAATATTTCTTTTTCTTTTTCTTAGCCGTGGTCGAAATACAGCTTCCCCAAGGGCAGAGGCGCCCTCATGAATATTCATGCAATTTGGGTCTCTGGGCTCATTAATATTCATGAGCCTCAGTCTGAAACATTTCATGGATCGTTTTAAATTTCGTAAAGAGCAGGTGCTCAGGGCCCTGTCCGTGATCACTAGTCCCACTTAGATTTGTGGGGACACTGGGACTGCCGAAGCACTCTCCCGATCAACAAGTTGAGCAATCAGGAGATCAAAGGTGCCACAGCACGTGCGCAATCCCCCCAGCACCGGAATGTCCAAACAAGCAGCAGGGGATTGCAGCTGGAGACTGGAGCCCCACGGGGCTAAATCTTACACTGGGGCTTGAATGGCGCTCCAGGGCCACATAAAGACTATGGGCCAGAAGTGAGGGAACCAGAAAAAAAAACAGGCATTTCCTGGAGGCATTAAGGAGAGTGGCTGGAAATGAAAGCTGCTGCCTAAGGTTAGCACCACAATTGGCAGGGGGGGTTACACTTAGGTTTATCCTCAGTATATTTTTCATTTTATCAGATATCTTTAAAACAGGTTTTATAGCTAATCCTGTAATTATTGACTCATGTAATTAAAGATGCCTGCCGCTCACAGTTTTTAAAAATCTATTCTGTTGAGGTTACCTGTTGAAAATAAATGCTAGATGCATACTTTGGATATATTAGAATGGTGTTCCCACATGTTTCTTATAGTAAACAGCGCAGCAATGTACCAAGATATTTTTTTTTTTTCATGGCAGCCTTATAACCTGGGAATTGGAACTTTTAAAAACTTCAAAATTCCTGATCTTGGTTTAGGAATGAAAGAAAACCAAAAAAAAAAAAAAAAGATCTTGATATTTTGGGCAGAAACATTATTGCTGAAAATAATTATGTCATATCTAACAAATATTGTTCCTTTAATGCCTGTTTTCCTCTATGACTGATCCCTATTTGGCAGAGGTTGCTGCTGAATACACTGAACAGCACCAAAGTGATCAGACAAGTGTTGGCATTTAGGAGCTGGAAGAGGCTCATTGGTTTGCTGGCTGCTTGAGCAGAGTGTAGATAGCTAATTGCCTACCCCCATCTTCAACATGTGGGGCCATGGAAAATTCAATGAAAAAATGTTTCTCAATTCACACTTTCAAAATCTCCTTACCCCCTCAGCACATCCCCTTACCCTACTGAAGTCTCTCTTGCTTCCACTGTATCTGGTCCAGTCAGTGGCCCACACTGGCTACCTCCAAGTAGAGATCCCAATTATGATAGGGTTTCCCATGAGCCAGCTCACTTGTGGTAGAGTACAGACAGGCGAGGTAGTCTGGCTTGCAATTACCTGTATCTCATTTCACCAGGAGCAGAAGCGGACAGACCCAAGACTGTGAACGTAGGAGTTGGACGGGGGGACAACACTGACAACTAAAAGGATTGTTTTTCATTTTTCTCCCTCCCACCACCACAAATGCAAAGGCGTCTCTCCACCCACAGCACTATCCTAGGGAGAGAGGCCGATGCTGCATGATCATATCTAGACTTCAGAGCTGCCCTAGTAGGAGGCACTCATGCAGCAGAAGAAAATCATCTCCCAACTAGGAAGTTAAGCATGCTGCCTCTGCAGCATGCATAGATTTCCAATAGCTTAGGGTGTGGAAGTTGAGTCAAGATATAAACCTTATTCGTCCACATGGGAGTAAATGCATTCCACTGGCACCATTGAACTGGACAGGAATTTGGTTTTATATAGCACTTCTCATACAAACTGTATCCCAAAGCACTTCACTATCCAGTGGGGAGCAGATATTGTTGGATTTATAATGTACAGGGAGATTTAAAGAGCACAGTGATAAAATTAGAAAAATAGATTACAGAGACCTTAAGCACTGGTAGCTTAAGTGATTTGTTCAGGGTCATACAATAGGCAAGTGGTGGTTGTGACAGATTCTAACCTCTGACTAGGTCAGACTGGTTTGAGATAGAAACATAGACTTTGATGGTAGATAAGGACCGCTAGACCCATCTAGTCTGCCCATTTTCCTACCTACAAGATAGAGATGCTCAGAAACAGGTGCTTGCTTCCTAGTCATGATCAAATATGACATTTATGGCACTGCCTGAGCTCTTGTGGTGCTTGGTCTACAAGCATATCTGGTTATATCTTATCTGTACTCTGTGAAAAATGTTATTAAAGGAGAACTAAAGTCAAAATTTGCAAACAAATATGGTGTGCAGAGTGTTTTGATTTATAGGTGTACTCTTAGTAAGGCCTTTCCCTTATTTGCTGAAAGGATTTTTTTTCTAAATTTACTTGCTGGTTTTATGGTCCCTGGGGATCTCCATATTAGCATTTCCAATGCCTTTCTTGTTCCTACAGTGCCTCCTGTCTCATGTGTCTGTAATGCATCCAGGACTATTGATTAAGAGAGTAATAACTGCTGCAGCTGCATCTACTGTTAGGGGCCTGATATTCTGGCTTCAATTAAATAACTGTCTAATCCAAACTTTCTGTTTTCTAGGTATGTGTCTAGCTCTCATCATCAGAAGTGAATTTGTTTTTAAAGCCTTTCATTTAATCAGACTATACACAACCATTAGGAAAGTATAATAATCAATCAAGGTCACAACTGCTATAATTAGTGAAGACTGTACCTGTTTCATGTAAGTATCTCATAACGCCCACCCCAGAGGGTATTATTACACTTAGATAATGGGTTGGAGATAGCATTTTTGGGAAGAATATGTAAGAAACAAATTTACATATAAATAAATAATTAAGAACTAAGTAGAAGCAACGTTTGTTGTAAAATAGTTCCTATAGTGTGAAGTGCTGGAAACACCACAGGAAGTCACTGCTGTGTATATTTTTTATGCTGTTTCGAATTAGTATGCTCTCCTGCTTTTCTCTTTCTCTCTCTCTCTCTCACAGACAGACCCTGATTGAAAACCATTGCCTGAGAACAGGAGACATGCATGCTGGTCTCTTTTTTTTTTTTTTAGATACTTTAGTTTTCATTTGATATGGGTTAGAAGTGTGGCATGAGTCTGTAGATGGGTTTAAAACTGAGCAGAGGTTTCACAGGGAGCGCGACAGTGAAGGGAAATGGAACATGGAAGATTGGGATGTTTACCTTATGAGAGGTTGAGCGAGCTGGAAATGTAAGCATTTAAAAATCAATGTTTTGGTATTTTTCCGGTGGTGAGGAGGAATACAGTCAGTTTAGGAGGCCATATCAGGCTGTCGCTGGCATTTTAGTTTAGCAGTATGGTGCGGTTCAGGTTGCGACTGCCCTCTCAGTAACTGGACAATACAATGGCGGCTGGCAAGTTTGGGCTGCCGAATGATCGAGCTGGCACTTTTTTCTCACCGGGCGTTGTTGAGAAATAACAGCCCGGGTGCCAGGCTCTTTCAGCCAATCACGATGCTACTTTTCTTTTGATCATTATGTAATACAGAATAGCCCACTCAATTATCTTATCACTCAGGCATTTGCCATGTGTAAATGTAGCCTTCATTAGAGCTCCCTTGACAAGGAGAGTTACTTAACATAATAGCTCTCCTACTGTAAACTTCAGAAAAAAACAGCTCTTGTTCAATTAATGGTCCTGGACACATCACTGTAACATGGGTCATGAGGCATTATAGGAAAAAGAGCCATTAGAAATGCTTATATGGAATTCCACAGGGGCCACAAAACCAGCAAGCAAATTTAGACAAAAATCCATTCAGCAAGTAAAGGGAAGGACTTACTAGGAGTACACCTACAAATCAAAACACTCTGTACAACATATTTTTGGTAAATGTTGACCCTAGTTCTCCTTTAATACCATACAGGGACTTTTTCACATATGCAAGCACACAAAAACACACTCACACATACACCTTCAATATGGCAATTGTTCCAATATCCTATTCCCCTCCAAGAGATTAATTGGTTTATAAAAATCAGCGCTGTACAGGATGCCCTGTTTTGCTCCTGAAAGACGGTGATAGAACTGGCAGAGAGAAACTTGGATGATAGTGATGAGTATGCTGGTTATTAAATGAATGTGCTGTTAGCCAGTGGGATCCCATCTGCTCTTTCAGCCTGGCTCAAGTGGAAAAAACATCAGCATGAATGATGCCAAGCACATTGTCATTAATAATAATCAATATATAAACAATTACCCAGCCATTATCTAGTAGACAACTGTGATTGCTGAAAGTGTTATAGGCAATTGTTCAGACTACATGCATAATGCATGACTTGAAGTGTTTAGCATGGGGTTTACCCACAAGGCACCTAACAAATGTGTTGCTGTCAAAATAAGAGTTGTTTCTGCAATGGTGCTATCTGTGAGCTAGGATGTATGTTTAATCTTACATATTTTCTATACTGTTCAGACTCCACCACACTCCACAGGATACTGCAGTAATAATATTTGAAACATAACAATGTAATGTAAGGTTGCTTTCAGAACAGAAGAAAATGATCTCTGAAGGGTTGGGCCTCAATTTAATCTAGTGTTGATTCATTGTACTTATAAAAGAGCAAGGACAAATGTTAGTGTGAGCAGCAGGACTCAAAATTAGTTGTATTTCACCCTGTTCTGTGTAAACATAGACACACAGAATTCGACTGCAGATAAGGACCGCTTGGCCCACCTAGTCTGCCCATTTCCCTACCTGATGGATAAGCTGCAGATTCTACTTAATCAACAGCTTACTTCCTCCTACCCCCCACTAGAATTGCCTTATGCCTGTCCCATGCATTCTTGAATTCCCCCACTGTTCCTGACTCCACAACCTCCTCAGGAAGGCTATTCCATGCATCCACAACCTCTCTGTGAAAAAATACTTTCTAACATTACCTCTGAGCCGTCCCCTGTATCTTCAAATTGTGCCTTGTTCTTGTACATCTCTTTTTCTGAAAGATGCTACCCTCTTGTACTTTGTTAATTCCCTTGAGATACTTGAACGTTTCTATCATGTCCCCCCTCTCCCTCCTTTCCTCAAGGTTATACATATTAAGCTCCTTTAGTCTCTCTTCATATGTCTTCTGGTGCAGACCCTGCACCATTTTGGTTGCCCTCCTCTGAACAACCTCCACTCTGTCTATATCTTTGCGGAGATGGGGTCTCCAGAATTGCATACAGTGCTCCAGATAAGGGTCTCACCAACTGTCTATACAGAGGGATAACAACTTCCTGTTTTCTACTGTCGATGCCTCTCCCTATGCATCCCAGTGTCCCCCCAGCCCTCCTTACTGACTTTTCACATTGCTTGCCCACCTTTAGGTCATCTGATATAATTACTCCTAGGTCTCTTTCAGTTTTGTTGTTGTTTTTATCTCACCCCTCACTGTGTACTCTTCCCCTGGGTTTTTGTTTCCCAGATGCATTACCTTGCACTACTTTGCATTGAATCTGAGCTGCAATGTATTTGACCATTCCTCCAACCTTGCCAGCATACCTCTCAAGTGTCCCTGATTTTCAGGGATGTCCCTGATTTTGCCTCAAAATTTTACTCTGTCCCTCCTAAAATTTGTGCTTCTGTGGCTAAACAGTGGGGACTGTAAGCCCAAAATAATGTCAAGCATGAAAGTTACAGACTTGTTCTTCTTTAGAAAATGCAGTTTGCACTAAGCCCCATATTCTACCAGCTTTCTGGGTGGATATCTCAAATTTTGAAGCTGTGTCCCTGATTTTGGTCCTTTGTCCCTGATTTTTTTAAGCCTTGTCCCTGATTTATGAGGCAGGAGGTTGAGAGGTATGCTTGCCCTTTTCATCCTTTCCACCCCAGCTTGTGTATCAACCCTGTTTCAGATCTTTGTGTCATCTGCAAAGAGACATACTTCTCCTTCCAGGTGCTCACCAATGTCACTTATAAAGACATTAAAGAGGACCGGCCCCAGTACCAAAGCCTGCGGTACCTCACTAGCTACCCTCCTTTCTTCACTGTGGACTCTGTTTACTATTACCCTTTGCATCTGGTTGTCCAGCCAGTTTTTTATCCAGGCTACAACCATGGACCCACTCCAAGGCTGGCTAGCTTGTATATTAATCTTTTGCATGAGACTGTGTCAAATGCCTTGCTAAAATCTAGGTAGGCCATATCCACAGCCCCTCCCTGGTCTACTACTTTGGTCACCCAGTCAAAGGAATCTATTAGGTTCATCTGACATGACCTTCCTGCTGTGAAACCATGCTGCCTTGGGTCCTGTGCCCCACTGGCCTCTAGGTACTCAACAATTCTTTCCTTCAGAAGTGATTCCATCATTTTCCCTACCACTGAGGTCAAACTAACTGGTCTGTAGTTTCCTGCCTCTGCTCTGCTCCCGCTTTTGTGAAGTGGAATCACATCTACCCTCCATCAGTCCTCAGGTACCACCCCATCCTCCCATGATTTGTTAAAGAGATTAGTCAGTGGCATTACTAGTTCTACCCTTAGTTCTTTTAGAATTCTTGGGCGGATCCCATCAGGCTCCATTGCTTTGTCCACCCTCAGTTTCAAGAGTTCTTTCAAAACCCTTTCTTCTGTGAATGGACTGGTATTGACCCCCCTATTCAGAGTGTTTCTCTTGTTTGGTTTAGGTACCTCCCCTTCCTCTTCCATTGTGAATAAAGAGCAGAAATAATTGTTCAGTTTCCTTGCTTTTGCACTGTCACCCTCTGCCCACAATCCCACCTCTTTATTAAGTCTCTGTATCCCTCCCTTGGTCTTTCTTCGCTCCCTAATGTACCTATAAAAGGTTTTCTCCCCTTCTTAAGAGAGTTGGCTATCTTTTCCTCAGTTTGTGCCTTTGCTATTCTGTCTTCCCTGTCTCCTTCTGCTTTAACTGATAAAGTTCTCTATCCTGCTCCTTCTGTGTTTCCTTATATTTCCTGAATGTTATCCTTTTCTTCTTAACCTTCCCTTCCACCTCTCTTGAGAACCATAGTGCTTTTTTCCTTCATTTTGTTTTTGTTGATTTGCTTCACACAAAGGCTTGTTGCCTATGTGGTAGCTGTTTTGATTATTCCCCATTGTTCCTCCACCCCTCCTTCTTGCCCATTTGCTAGTGCTTTTCCGAGGCACTCTCTCATGTTCTCAAAGTCAGCCCTCCAATACTCTTGTTTTTGTATGACTTGACTCTATGGCTGTGTTTATTGCGAACCACACTGTTTGGTGGTCACTTCTTCCTAGATGGCTACCCACTTCTAAATCTGAGATCCCTTCTCCTTCCCCATTTGAGAGTACCAGGTCTAAGATTGCTCTGTCCCGAGTAGGTTCCAACACTAACTGTCTGAGACATGCCCCCTGTAGGGCATCAAGAATGACCCTACTCTTGGATGTACCTGCAGCTAAGGTACTCCAGTTAACATCTGGCATATGCAGGTTCCCCATCAACAATATCTCCCCTTATTCTGCGATTTTAAGGATGCCTTCTATCATTTCCTTGTCCATTTCCTCCCCCTGAGATGGGGGTCTGTACATAACCCCCATGTGGATTGTGGTGCCATTTCCTGTCTCCAGGGTGACCCATAGTGACTCATCAACTTCCTGTTTACTCTTTAGTTCTGTTGCTTTGATCCCTTCCCTTATTTAGAGAGCTACTTCACCTTCTCTTTTACCCACCCTGTCCCTCCTGTAGATTGTGTATCCTGGTATGTTGACATCCCAGTCATGGTTCTCTGTTTACCATGTTTTAGTGACTGCCACAATATCCAGGCATCCCTCTTCCATAAACACCACTAGTTCAGGGAGCTTGTTACACAGACTGTGGGCATTGGTACTCATCACCTTTCATTTTTCGATGGCCTTACCCCTTTTAGCCCCATCCCTGTCCTTACTGCCTTTTTCTGCATTTACCCCAGTCCTGCTCCCTACTGACTTCTCTACCTTTTTTAATTTTTTTTATTTATTTTTAAGTTGTTTAACCAGGAGTAGCACACTAAGCTGAAAGTTTTTTTACAGGTGTAACCTGGGAGCACAGGGAAGTTAAATGACTTGCTCAGGGTCACACAATATGCAGGTGGAAGCTGTTGGATTCAAACCAAGGTCTGGTCTGCTGGATGTCACCAGATTTGCAACTCAGAGCCTTAAACCACTGTGCTATACTGCCTCCTTACTGTACTATACTACCTTGGTGTTTACCTCTCTAACTACTGTGTTTTGTGGGGGGAGGCTGGGATTTCCCTGCTCCATTTCAGTGCCTCCCCCTGTGTCTAGTTTAAATGCTTGCCAATGAAGCATTTAAACCTATCACCTAGGATTCTGGTCCCCCCCCCGGACAGATGCAGACCATCACGCCAGTATGGGTCTGCATCCTTCCAGGTGGCTCCCCTGTCCCCAGTGAAGCCAAAACCCTGAGCTCCACACCAGTTTTTCAACCATTTATTGAATCCCATGGTGCGGAATATCCTAGCATCATCCTTGCCATAGACAGGCAGCACCTCCAAGAAGGTTACCGTACATGCTACTTGTCTAAGGCCCCTCCCCAACTCTACAAACTCTTCTTGCACTGCTCTGATCCCATTCACAGCTGGGTCATTTGTCCCTAGGTGGACAATGACATCCAGCTCCCTCCCTCTTGCAGCTGCTCCCGTGATCCTGAAGATTCACTTCCTGGCCCTCTAAGCCATGGCACCAGGCAGGCACCTTACCTCCCTATCCCCTTCCTCCCCTACTTCTACCCTCCAATGATTAAGTCCCCCATAAGGAGTTGTTTTCTTCCCCTGTGGGGTCTTGTGCCACCCTCCTGTGGGTCTCCTTTGTAGAGGTTTCCAGCATCCTCCTTGGTCTCCACTGCAGGTGCCTCCATAGAGGAATCACTCCTCACCAGAACAGCATATGAATTATGGAAAGGTATAGCCGGAGGGATGCACCTCTGTTCCACCACCCTCTCCAACCCGGAGCCCACCTTGGTCCAACCGCTCCTCTTTCTTGGCAACCTCTGAGGTAGTGGTGGTGGCTCTGGTGGTCCCTGGGGGGGAAGAGGTTTCACAAATCCTAGCCAGGTCAGCCTGGAGACGGGCAACCTCCTCCCTCAGACCAGAGAGGTGCTTGCAAACAGGGCAGCATCGTAGCCTCCAGAATGTCTCCCAGAACACTGCTGCCCCACAGCCATTGCACTGCACCACTCCCATCTTGACTTATTTTGTGTCCCCTCTCCTGTTACTTTGTATGCTTACTGTCTCCTCCCTCTATGTATTTTTACACCTACTTTCCTACTGCCTATGTGCCCTTACAGCCCTCGACCTTCCTGTTCTGGGACAGGAACTTTCTGTAGTCTTCAGTAGTCTTCTTCTTCCGTGCTTGGATTCAGACCTCCAACAGCGGGAGAGAAACAGCTATTTTTTAGGTTCCAGTTTACATGACAGAATACCATTTTTATCAGACTGGTATGCAAACTGTATGCGAACTGGGGTACCATCCCACCATGCCACCACTCTGTTAATTTATACCAAACTATTAGGATGAATGTGTGCTCATGGTAAAAACAAAACTGATGCAGCTGAGGGGTAGCCAGACCATATGAATTAATTTAGTCCAGGGTTTCTCAAGGGGTGAGACCAGCTTCCCTGGAGGCCACAACCTCTTCCAGGAGAGGCTCAAACAAGTCTGAACAAGTACTGTATTTAAATTTGGAGTTTTAGATATTTTGTGTGAAGGGATGAGGCAAACTGAAAGAGGATAATAGTATTTATTTATTTATTTTGAAATGTTTCACCACGAAAGGCAACATGAGCCGAGAACAGCTAGTTTCCAGAAGCATCCTGGGGAGAGGGGGTACATAGTGGGCAGTGCAATAACAAATACAGCAATATATAAAAAATGCAAGACCAGTCAATGACAAAGACAAGCTAATTACATAAGTCCTAGAAATACGGCACATACATAGTCCATCAACCTTGGCTACAATAGAGTTAGGACTGGTGATAACTTAGAGCAACAACATAAGGACTGACAATACCTTAACCCTAAGAGGAGAACAGTTAAGACAAAGAAGGTGTTGACTGGAGGGAGTGGACAGCTTAAAGTGCTGGAAGAGGCAGGTTGCCTAGTATGTGAATTTATGCATTTATTTACAAATCAGTGACCAGGAAAAACGCGCAGAACCAAGGCTCATTTCCGGTGTACCAGGAGAAGGGTACAGTGAATACAATTCAAAAGGTAACTGCAAAACAGTCAATCAATAAAAAATGAACACTAGTGGAAATAAGTAGGAACAATGGACAAGTAATGAGAGGCAACAATTGATAAATTAGACTGGTGGCAGAACAAATCAAATACAAGGGTAAAGCAGAGAGATACTAGGAGGAAGAGCAGGAGGGAGCAAAGGGATCCCTGAAAAGTTGCTTGACAGCAGGCCGGGGGGGGGGAGCAGAGGTGGGTAGGAAGGTTATTCCAGATGGAGGGGGTAAATGACAAAGAACACAATCCGACCCATCGAGATATTGCAACAAGTGGTAACAATAGCTAGAGTCAAAATAGCAGAGCAGGCAAACTTACCGGGGAGGGGTGGAGTTATGGGGGGTTACAATAAGCTGAATAAAATGAGAGCCAACTACTCAAAGGAGTTTCACTTTATTCCTGATATACTGTGTAAAGAATGCTATTTTTCTATGGGGAGGCCTGTAAACGTATGGGATAAAATGACACAGCAGTCAAGGATAAAGTGCATAAAAAATGCACAAGTGCATTTATTAATTTATTTCCAAATAAATGTAAAAAAAAAAAAAGCATTTGCCAATGCCGAATGTTGTTGCACTGGCATTGGCAGTGGCGGAGCTGGAGACGCAAAGCGCTGTGATTTTGTTAATGTGTCCCAAAAGGTGATTTTGCACAGTGAGCATGCCATTGTGTGCCACAGCTGCGGAAATGCATTTTGGGCAGGCGGTGAAAATTGGCAGCTGGACTGTTGATAAGGAGGTGTGCACAAATGGCAGTGGTAAAAATGTGGCATGGAAATATTGCAGATTGATGAAGTTACAAGGGTATATGGAAACTGCGCAATGCACGCTTGCAACACAGTCATTGTATAGACTTTCTGCACCAAATTTTCAACACAGGCATTTTAGGACCTCTGCTCATGAACAGTGTCACTGTCATTTCCTCAAACTCTCCTGAAAACTGATTTCGCACAGTGACCGTGCAATTCTGCACCGGACATGCGAAAACACATTTCAGCCAGCTGTGCTGTTCAAAAGGAGGTATGGAAAAATGCCAGTGTTGGACAGCTGGGGTGAAACTATTACAAATTCACAAAGTCACGAGCGTGCATGCAAACTGTGTAACGCACACTCGTAAAACACTCATTTTATTGACTTTCGTTCCCAGATTTTCAACATAGGCATTTTAGGACTTCTGCTAATGAACAGTTTCTCTGCCATTTTCATAATGTGTCTCAAACACTGGCTTTCCAGATCGACCGAGCTATTGTGCGCCGGATCTGCGAAAACAGATCTTGGTTAGGATGTGAAAAATGGCAGCTGTACTGATCATTAGGAGGTGTAGAGCAATGGCACTGTTGAAAATCTGGAGTGAAAATATTATAAGTTTGCAAACTTACGAGTGTGCGTGCAAACTGCGCAACACATGCTCGTAACTCAGTCATTTTATGGAGTATTGTCACCAAATTTTCAACACAGGCATTTTGTGACCTCTACTCATGAACAGTGTCACTGTCATTTTGGTAATGTGTCCTGAACAGTGATTTCGCACAGCAACCGTGCTATTCTGCACCGGAAGTGTGAAAACACATTTTGGCCAGGATGTGAAAAATGACAGCTGTATGGTTCACAAGAAGGTGTGGTAAAATGCCAATGTTGAGAATCTGGCATGAAAATATTGTGAATTTGCTAACTTACGAGCATGCGTAGCAACTGTGCAATGCATGCTCAGAAAATAGTCATTTTTTTTATTTTTCCTACCAGATTTGAAACATATGTTTTTTTGTGAGCCCCCCTCATGAACAGTGGCACTATCATTCCGTTGCTTGGCCCCGAAAGGTGATTCTGAGCAGTGACTGCAAAATCACCTTTCGGGATGGAATAACACCATGACAGTGCAAGAATTCATGAGGAGGGGTCCCAAAAACCCCATGTTAAAAATTTGGGGCCAAAATTCTCAAAAATGCCTGAGATATGCAACAAAGTTGAAAAAACCCTATTTATTCCATTATACAGCTTACCGGCATTTCCTCAGTTCGAGGTCAGCTTTGAAGAGTGCAGACGTGTTCCCGGTCCACCGAAGATCATCTAGTCAGACTCCGGAGGTAAGTATGGGGTGCGAGGGAGGTGTGGGGAAGCAGGGTGCGCAGAGGGTGGGGGGCAGGGAGACTACGATGGACCATTTTCGTTTTACAGGTGAAAACAAAAAACATCGCATGACAGTTTTTTTGTTTCAGGGGATTTGGCACGCTGGAGTGGGATCCCAGCATGCCACCTAAATGTTTTGGGGGGTCTGTAGCCAATGGGGGATTGGGCACCCTTGTCAGCACACCAAGGTGGGGGAGGATGTTATGCCGATGGGGATTGGGCACCTCGTCGGCACACAAAGAAAGCGGGGGGGGCCGAGCCGAAGGGGATTGGGCACCCCCTTGGCATTTAACAATGGGGGGCTCTTTATGCTGACAGGGAGTGGGCTTCCCTGTCGGCACACAAAGAAAGCGGGAGGGTGCCGAGCCGAGCCGAGGGGGATTGGGCGCCCCCCCTTGGCATTTAACAATGGGGGAGTGATTTATACCAATGGGGATTGGGGTCCCCTGTCGGCACATACAGAGGGGTGGGGTAAACCAACAGGCGGATTGGGCACCCCCGAAGTCGGCAGTTTGGTGGCCACTGTGCCGCCATGCTCATAATGTCGGCAAGCACGTCTTGGAAACGTCCGCTGCATCTGACGAGCATTGCTCGGATTGCAGCAGACCTTTTCTTACATGTGCTCATCACATTATGTATGCATGGTGTCGCGCCGGCATGCAGACTGATTGGGGAATGAGGGACGCACCTACTGATGCATGCCCTGCATTTGCCCAACAGCGACCGCGCCTCCAAAGCTGCACTACCGCAAGATGTTCGCTGCGCAAGCGAGCCAACATAAAAACACGGAACGGAAAAATAAATGGTCAATCCTAACAAAAAATAACTCAAACCTTTGTTTCCATCAGCAGAGCCTGTGGCTGTGCTTCAGTCACAGATAGCCAATGGTAGTGTGAAAAACAGCACACTAACACTTTTCTCCAAACCGTGTGAAAAGCAACATGCTAAATACAGGTCTTTTACCTCTTATCATCAGCATTCAGCTGACCTGACTATCTCCTGCACCTCTAGTGGTGAGTCCTTTTATACTCCCTATGTCTGATATCATCATCTGGGGCTCCACCCTCATTTCCTTTCTCCCAGGAAAACAGACCTGGTACATCTCTATATTTGTACATTTTGGGGAAAAGCATACTATCTACAAATCACATCAACCTTTTATAGCTGATATACATAATAATATAGGTATTCTAGTCCTTTGGAATCCCAAACAAACTATAATGAGGTTAAGCCCCTCCCTTCGGCTGTGACATCACTCCCTTAGGATGCCTTAAAAGTGCCACTTTATGGGCAGCCAGCCCTATAGGAGCAGCACAAATATAGATAGCTCCCCACAGGTAATACACATTTTTCCATATACATTTCTACTAATTCTCTGTTTCAGGCATCTCTGAGTTGGCAAGGGGAATGGGAGATTGAGGGCTCGCTCCTCATATCCCTTCTCCTGCAAGCTCATGAGAGCTGATGTGTGGCAGTGTACCAGGAAATGTAAACCAATATTTAGTGTAGTTTATCTTTCCCACAGATGGCTTTATATTTGCCTTTATCTTTTTATTAGAGCACTTGCTGTGCCCACCATCTATTTCCATACAACGGCCCTTCTTTGGGGACTTTGCATACCAAAAAAGGAAATTATCCTTGTGTTCTGAAGGCTGAATTATCAGCCATCGGGTTATATTTCATTTGGGTCTTTTTCCATTTCAGACCCCTTTTTCTTGGCTGATGGCCACAATATACTTTGTTTTTTTGAGGCTACTTCAGACTAACTGGGTCCATTAATTCTATGGCAGACACTGTGGGACTCACTGACTTTATCTCCTGTAGTGTCCACCTCATTTTCAACCTCTCACTGCTTACTGCAGCATCCAATGATAATCGGAGCACCATTCTGCTCCATACTCTCCATGGAACGCACTATGCTCCAAATCATATTTTGTCCCAAGCCGCATCTTATAGCTCTTGCAATGCTTTGGAGCACTATTCTACTTGGAACATTCCTGGAGCGCTGGTCCAATTCTGAGTCGCATCTTGCAGCTACAGCAGTGTGGTTTCAGCACTGCAGGAGTTATGCATCATACAGGGAGCTTTACTTTCTGGGGCACAGTATATGTTATTTATTTATTAAAGCACAGCTCATGCTTACAATTAATACCTCCCACTCGGGGGATTTCAGATGAAGGTGCAGCTTGCACCAACAACGGAGTTAACAGAGGAAGAGATAAGGGACAGGAAAGTGAATTTATGAGTATTGCAAGATTGGCCACCCTAACATGACAGTGTGAAAAAGGAAGACTTTGGGGGATAAGGGGGGTTCACATTCCACACTTTGGTGATACATATACATATATATATATATTTATATACAGGGGATACCCTGTTACACACTTCCCTACCTAAGAGGGCAACAGTATTACTGTTGGCAGATACCTTCCCTGTACCCTGGAAGGGTTAGAGCTTCCGCCCACCCACTCTCAGAAGATCTGCCTCAGGGACCCACAAAATTAAATGGTATCATCATCAGGACATACAGTATCAATATCACAGATACCGTACTATTCCCTGAGCCATGATACAATGGGTTAAAATCAAACCCGTATCACAATGTACTCATACATTACTGGTTCAACATACCAACACATATCCATCATAACATAACATTTCACTTCTCATCAGCGTGAGCACCATAACGGAGCAGGAAATCGGTGTTCAGGTGTTTCGACCCTGCTCTATGTTGAACTGAAAAGCAGAACAGCTACAACACTAGATACCACCGCAAGATACTGTTGTTCTTTTCTTTTATTTGTTGCAGTCAGCATAAAGGGTTGTGATCAGTGAGCACCTTAAGATCTGTGCCCCACAAATAATATTTAAGGGCCTCAATGGCCCACTTCAGTGCTAAACATGCCTTCTCCACAGTTAAATACATTCTCTCCCTTTCATGTAACTTCCAACTAATGTAAATTACTGGGTGTTCCTCACCTTTCCTATGTTGGGAGTGGAATCCACCAATGTCTGTATCAGAAGCATCGGTGTGGACTTCAAAGGGAAGAGAAAAGTACGGGCTAAGCAGCACAAGGGAGGAACCCAAAGTAGCCTTAATGTTGCAAAAGGCTTCGTCACACTCTGGGGACCATTGAACTTTATTAGAACATGTGTTTTTGGTCCGATCGGTCAGGAGCATCGCAATGGTGGTAAAGTTCAATATAAACTGATGATAGTAACTGGCCAGGCCCAGTAAGGAATGCTCATGTTTCATTTTTAGGGGGGAATGGGCCTGTTGGCTACTGCCTCGACCTTACTGATATCAGGTTTACTGTACCTTCCCCAATAACAAATCCTAAATACTTGGTTTCAGTCCTTGCAATGGCACATTTTGAGGGGTTGATAGTCCAGAGTCTTTTATGGACTGAATGACTGCACTAAGATGTATAAGGTGTGTCTGCCAGTCAGGACTATAGATGATTACATCATCAAGGTATGCAGCACTGTACTGGGTATGGGCACGGAATACCTGATCCATATATCTTTGAAATGTGTCTGGAGCACCATGCAGACCAAACAGCATCATGGTGAACTGATAAAGGCCTATTGGGGTGCTAAAAGCAGTCAACTCCTGTGCATTTATTTATTTCATTTTTGTTGACCGGGTAAGTGCACTAGACAAATCCTGCCTATTTTCAGGCACGACCCGGGGGAGGGGGATACAGATGAATGCCAACTGACC
The DNA here is from genome assembly GCA_016271365.2 of Neoceratodus forsteri. Lineage (NCBI taxonomy): Eukaryota > Metazoa > Chordata > Ceratodontiformes > Ceratodontidae > Neoceratodus > Neoceratodus forsteri. The sequence goes on along the minus strand of CM028129.1, from coordinate 1,166,160,605 downwards.
TTTAACCAGATGAAGCTGTTGGTGGTATTTTTAGTGAATGAGGGAAATTTGGCCAGGACACCGGGGGAAATTCCCCTACTCTTTTCGATAAGTGCCATGGGATCTTTAACATCCACCTGAACTACCACCAATCCAGGCAGATGGGACCTCGGTTTTTAACGTCTCATCCGAAAGACAGCACCTCAGAAGTGCAGCACCCCTCTCATGCTGCACTACAGTGTCAGTACTGGGATATTAACCCAAGTGCCAGATGTGGGAACTGAACCCACAGCCCTCTGATTTCCCAACCTCAGAGGCGAGTGTGCTATATACTGAGCCACTGACACTGACAAATGTGTGGCTAGGGGGATTTGCCAGTATCCTTTCATCAGGTCCAGCATTCTAATATACCTGTCATTTTCAATCTTGTCTAACAAGTCATCTATGCATGGCATAGGGTACCCATCAAATGTGGATATGGCATTGATCTTTCTAAAATCCAGAGTTGGATGGTACCTTCCTTCTTAGTCACTACTACACTGGTGAGGACCAAGCACTACAGGAAGGTACTTTGACCCCAAGTTGTTCCATTTTTTCACCTCATTAATGACTACCTGCCTCACTCTTTCTGGCAACCTGTAGGGTTTCTGGTGGATGAGTTTGGTCTGTGATACATTTATAGTGTGTACCACCCCTTTTGCTCTCCCTGGAGTGTTGGTAAATGTTTCTCCATAATATTTCAGCAACTGGTTGATCTCCTATCTCTGGGCTAAATCTAACCCTGGATTGATTTGCACACCCACCACTTCTATTCCTTTATCAAGCCTCTCATAGGCCACCTCCAATTCAGTTCTATTCTGTTCAGGGTGTATAAAGAAACTGGGAATGTGGTCCTGCCAGTCAAACCATTTTCTAAGGAGGTTTGCATGATATATCTTCTTCTGGGATCATCGTCCTGGCATCTTTATTTCATAGTTAATAGTCCCAGTTTGTGTGATGATGGAATAGGGGCCTTGCCACTTCATCAATAATTTGTTCTCAGATGATTTCATAGATTTCATAGATGATACAGGCTGTAATAGACTTATGTCCTTTTGCTTGCCATTGATAAATATTATAGCCCAAATTTTGTCTCATTATCCATTTTGTTATCTAGTCTTATTTTAAAGATATTTACATTCCCACTGTCTATCACTTCTTGTGGGAGACTATTCCAGAGAGTAATAACCCTTTGGCTGTACCAATATTTTCTAGATAGTGTGTTCCATTTATTCAGACACATTTTTTTTAAGTGCTTTCTGTTACTGACCTTATCCACATTGAATCTTAGTCCTAGTTCCATCATTAAGGTATTGTCTTTAATTACTTTGTGTAACATCCATGGATCTCCCCTTATTCTTCTATATTGTAAAGTATATAGGTTGAGTAATTTCAACCTATGTTTGTAGGGTATCAATTTAAGCCCTGGTATAAGCCTTGTAAACTGGTGTTATAAGGCTTCCACCTTTCTAATTTCTTCCTTTTTGTATGGTGACCATACTTGGATGTAATACTCTAAGTCAGGCCTAACCAGCACCACATAAACGGGGAGTAACACCTCACTAGCTCTCCTAGATATGTGTCTAGTGATGCTATTTAATAACTGGTTAGCTTATTTTACCTGCTTTCTGCAATGAGAACTGAATTTTAAATCATGTGTAACTGTAATTCCTAAATCTCTCTCGTTTGTGGTTACCATTAAGGAATTATTGTTTAGAGTATGTTTGTAGTGTCTGTTCTTAGTACCCAAGTGCATTACCTTACATTTGTTAATATTTAGTTCTAATTTGTTCTGTATAGTCCAAGATGAAATGTGATTGAGAGCATTCTGCAAATTAATATTGCTTTCTGTAGAATTTACCACTGCACCTAGCCTGCAGTTGTCTGCAAATCTGGATATCCAAACATTAGGAGCATTTATTTTTAGTGATGAAACATAAATATTGAACAAAACTCGGCCCAACACAGACCCCTGAGGCACCCCACTCACCACTCCAGCCCAATCAGAAAGAGATCCATTCACCACCACCCTCTGCTTTCTTCCCCTCAACCAATTTGAAATCCAGTATACTATATTAGTGCTCAACTTTAAAATTATTAGTTGAATTAATTCCAAGTGAGGTAATTTGTCAAAGGCTTTTGCGAAATCTAAAAATATTATATCAGCTGAGTTTTTCATATCTATTTCCCTGTTTGCCCTTTCATAGAAACCCAGTAGGTTTGTTAGACATGATCTATCCTTAATGAACCCATGCTGATATGGGTCAATATATCCTGTAGTTGTGAAATTTTGCTGGATATGATCATTAATTATTCCTTCAAGTATTTTACCCATGAGAGAAGTCAAACTTATTGGTCTAAAATTTCTGGTCTAGTTCTTGAACCTTGTTTATGAAGTGGCACTACAATAGCTACTTTCCAACTAGAGGGAATTATGTCGGAGTCTAATGAGTGTTGGAACACGTTGGTCAATGGTTTGTAAATGTAGTCCACTAATTCTTTCAGTACTCTCGGGTGGATATCATCCAGGCTTGGGGATTTGTTGATATCCAAGTTTATCAGCCTTTCAAAAACATCAGGTGGATTAATCAAGATTTGTCCTGGTTTGGATGCCTGATTATTCTCCATAGTAACAGAAGCAGGTTAAGAAAGAAACTGAGGAAAAATATTTATTCTGGATGTCTGCTGTACCCTTATTGTCAGTGGGATGTCCTAAATTGTTGGTAAATGGACCTACTGTATTTGAGGACCCCCTTATTTTGTTAATATGTGAAAAAAACTATTTTTTATCATTAACTTTTTTTGCAAGATGTATTTCATATTCAGCCTTGGATTGTATAATTTTATTTTTGATATTTTTGTCAAGATTCTGTAAGCTGGTATCAATTGTTGGTTACCATTTTTAATCCTTTTAAACATCTTTTTTTTATTTATCAGTTTTTTTATATGAGGTTTCATCCTGCTAGGAGATGTTCTTTTGTTGGGATATATTTTTAGCATTGGTATATATTTGGATACTAAAGTCTTAATTTTTTATGTTAGCTGGTCACATTTCCCCTCAACTGACTGATTGCAAAAAGCAGTTTCCCCAATTCCATTTTTCCATTTCTTCTTTCATGGCAGTAAAGTTTGCTCCCTTAAAATTGAGTTTTTTAATGGCTCTCTCTCCTGGTTGCCTATAGTAGTCTATCACCATAAATGCAACACACACGTGGTCACTGTTACCTATAGGCGTTGTTGTATTAACATCAGCCACGGTGTCTCCCATGTTTGTTAGAATAATATCCAAGATTTTGTCTTCACTAGCAGGACTTGTTACTAGTTGGTCCATTCCTAGATGAGCAAAAACATCCAGATATAATAGATCAGTTCTGCTTATTCCACTGTTTGATGTCCAATTAATATTGGGCAGATTAAAATCTCCCATGAGTATCATATTGTCAGATGGGTTCAATTTGTTCATATAATCCAAAAACTTAATATCATTCTCTATGGGTGTTGAGGGTGGTCTATATATTAAACCAATTTTAATGGGAACTCTATTATGGGGATACATTTTGACCCATATTAGTTCGACACCCTCCACTTCCTCTAGCACCTCTTCACATTTAATAGTTTTGTGCACATAAATAGCCACACCTCCACCCTTATTATATCTCCTGTTCTTATAAAATAAATTGTACCCCAGGATATTTCTGTCTCAATTATCACTATCAGTTCCCCAAATTTCTGTAATCAAAGCTAGGTGGATATCATGTTCACGTAACAATAATTTGAACTCATCAAATTTTTTGGTTAGGCTTCTGTCATTTGTCAATAGTCCACTCCAATTCTGTTTGCCTGGAATGTTAGTATTATTAGTAGTATGCGTGGTGTTATATTTAAAGTAAATTAGTTCATCTGGAATAATGGATGGGTGATTGCTTTCATATCCTACTATTCTCATGCCTGTCACATTTTCTAATTTAAATGAAATGATAGAACTTCATTTATTTTTTTACCAAAAATTCTAGTACTGAAGTAGTTTAGATGTAGTCCATCTGGTTTAAAACAGGCTTTGTTAGAAAAAGTGATACAGTTGTCAATAAATCCTATACCTCTTGTTTGGCACAGTTGGTGTAACCACATGTTAAACTCCATAACTGATTTGTTTTTAAAGGCATTTCTTCCTATAGTGGGTAACATGCCTGAAATTATAATTTCCCCTGTTTTATTGAGTACCCTATCAATAATGTTTGAGTACTCCTGTTGTACATAGAACAGATTTTGAGAAGGCAAATCATTAATGCCTGTATGCAGCAGTACTAGGGGTTCAGTAGTATTTTCTAAGAGCCCATCAAGAAGTTTCAAAATATCTTTTACTCTAACACCCGGAAGTGTGCTTACTGTCATATTGGCTTTTCTCCCATGACAGACCGCTGTATCTACACCCCTAACTATTGAGTCACCTATTACCACAATATCATGCTGTTTTGATGATGTTGGTGTTGTAGAGTTAACAGAGGACCTTATATCAGTTAGGTCATTGGTTTGGGGTATCACAGCTTGTTTTAATGGTTCTGTTACATTTTGGTAGTGTTGGTCTACATTTGTGCTAGCTAGAATATCGTAGCTGTTGGATAGTGGTAGAGGGGAAATATACTCTAGTTGTTCAGTATCATTGGAGATAGAATTCACCTCATTATTTATAACAGTGTCACAAATCAGGTTTTTAGGCCCTTGTTCAGCTGTGGCTACTTGAAGAGAACTAGTACTAAGTAATGACTCATCTATGAAGTTCTCCAAGGAACTAATTTCCTTATGATGGCAACAATAACAACACATTGTGCCCTGGCTGGTAACATTTATCTTTTAACCCAACATCATAAAACTCTTTCTACTCCACCTGTCTCTTGGATACATTCTGGTGGGCAATGGTGACAAATGTTACCAACTTCTGCCTAAGGGTGGACATATAGTCCCGAATGTTGGTATGGCATACATCTTTACCTTCTTCCCAGTGTTCTCTGACCACATCCAAGGGGCCCCTGGGGTTTCTTCCATACAGTAAAGTAAAGGGTGATAATCCTGTGGTGTCTTGGGGCACCTCCCTATATGCAAATAACAAATATGGCAGATATTTGTCCCAATCCCATCCCTCTTCTTGCACATACTTTTGCAGAATTTGTTTCAGAGTTTATTAAAATGTTCCTCTAACCCATCAGTAAAGATGCAGTGAATTTATAGTCCAACAGTGAAGTGGCAGTGAAGTGACTGAATTCACCGCATGGAGTAATCTGCAAAATTTCCATGCCTTAGGCAGAATTTCACCAAGGTGAAATTTTGCCTTCCACTGATGAAATTCCACCTTCTGTGGGAAAGTTTGCCTTCCGCAGGCAAAATTTTGCCTTCTGCAGCACAATTTTGCCTTATGCGGGTGAAATTTCACCACGGAAGGTGGAATTTCACTGCAGAAGATGAAATTTCACCATTTCACAGGTGAAATTTTGCATTTCACTGTGCAAAATGAGTGGAATTCGGGTATTACTCTGCATAGCAAATTGTTCTCAATTCGCCCACCACTACCCACCAGTCTGGGGGTGGTATGGAGATGTTTTGACTGCTGACACCCCTAGAAACCTATACAATTCCTTTAGAAGAACTGAAGTGAAGTTACTACCTCGATCTGTAAGGATTACTTGAGGGATACCCAGTCAACTAAAAACTTTGGCAAGCTCTTTGGCAATCTGAGACACCATTACAGTCTGAAGGGGTATCGCCTCAGGGTATCTAGTGGCATAGTCACAAACTACCAAGATAAAACAGTTGCCCTTGGAACTTTTTGTTGAGGGGCCTACTACATCCATGGCTATTGTTCAAAAAGGGGACATGATACTGGGTATTGATTGCAGGGATACCTTATCCCTCTTACCTCCTTTTGCCACTAGGTGGCACTCAGGGCAGGTGCGACAATATTTGGCCACACTTTCATGCATGCCAGGTCAAAAATATATGCTAGACAACCTGCATACGGTCTGATCTTGACTTTCATGGACTGCCATAGGTATATCATGGGCCAAGTGCATTAGTTTATTTCTAAACTTTTAGGGCACCAACATTTGCTCTATACAGTCCCCCATAGTGGGGTTAGTACATTTTCTATATAAAATGTCATTCAACAACATGTACTGTGGTTGACCTTCTGCAACCACCTGGTCCACCTGGGAAAAGAAAGGGGTTAAAGTCACATCTAAGTTTTGTTCTATCTTAATATCAGTCCCTTCCAGACCAGACCCATCAGGTATCCCTTCCTGAAGCGTTTCCGTCAAATGCTTCTTGTCAGCTTTCCTTTCCCTTCTCAACTTTCTTGCTTCCTCTGGATCCTAAAAAGGCCCTCATCGAAGGAAAAAATGTTCTGGGGCTGTTCCTGTCTTGCCTGTGCCCTGGTGGTCACTGCCACAAGCTGGTTACCAGCCTGCTGACTTTTTATTAGCTGATCAAAGTTAGGGAAGTCCTGACCAATGATAATGGGGATGGGCAGTCTGTGCACCAGACTGACAGAAATTGGTTGTTTCTCTTGCCCCACAGTCATTTTCACAGTAGTCATGGAGTACTGGTGGATAGCCCCATGCACACAAATAACTTTAGCATCTGGCCCCATACTGTTCTGATTATTAAAAAGGTTTGCCCTCATTAGGGTCTGCTTACTCCCAGAGTCCAGCAATCCCAACATTTGATTCTGTCCAATCCCCGCTGTAGTGACATATCCCCAATTTGCCAGTGCTAAGTTGGCAGGTTCATTCCTTGTATTTGGACAGTTATGGGCTATGTGACCCTTTCCCAAACAACTATGACAGATAATGTCTACAGAATATGGTCTGACCTTTCAGTCCCTTCTCCAATTTGCTCCCCAGCAGGTGACTGCATCTGATAAGAAAATTTGAAAGGTCTTACCGGTGTTGGAAGTTGAGGTGAAGAGCCTTGATACCCTCGGGATATTGAGGGTCTGGCCACCAGGTAATTCGCTGCCAGTGTGATGGTCTTCTCTGCTGTGTCTTGCTTATGCAACTTCACTCACACCTGGACATCCTGAGGCAAAACCTGAAGGAACTGTTTAATTATGATTAGTTCCACAATTTGGTCCAGAGTTTTAACCATGAGCTGTAGCCATTTGAAACAAAAGTCCTTAAGCCTTGCAAAGGTCTCTCTGGGGGTACCTTGTCCAGTCATCTTTTGAGACCTAAATCTCTGTCTATAAGTCTCAGTATTAATATCATACCCTCAGAGGATTTTCTCCTTGACCCAATCACAATTGTTAGTGTCAGGGGCACTCAGGTGACTGTGTACCAGTTGGCCCATCTGGATAGATGGAGACAAGTCTGAAGAGCCACTGGTCTCTGGGACAAGCGTACATCTGGGCTATGCACTCAAAAGTGGTTAAGTAGGCTTCGATGTCATCAGCGTCAGTCAGTTTAGTTAACTTTATGTCCCAGGGGATATTTTGATTGGGCTGCCCAGAGTAAGAGCCTGCATGGCTTGCAAGGTATCCCACCACCTCTCATCCTGTGTCTTCTGGTCCTCTTCCTGTTGCTGTCTGTTCTCATCTCATTGACGCCAGTCCTCTTCTTGCTCCCACTCCATCTCAAGCTGTTTGATGCAGAGCTACCTCAGGAGGTCACTGGCATCCTCCAGGCCTCTCTCCTCCATCTGTTGTTTCTCCTCTAGCTCTTCTTCCATCTGTTCCTCCTCCTCATCCTTCATTTTGCATCTGGCACCAGGTTCTAGCCCAGGAATGGGCTTCTCACTGCACTTCTGGGCCATCACAGGGGTCCACTGAATTTTTCTGGGCTCAGCACTTCTTATCTGGTGCATGTGTCAGGTATTGGACAATACTCCCTGGCGCATCTCCCAAGCAACCTAGATGAGCCAGGTATCCCACTTCTATCACCAGTGTAAACGTGTATGAAAAAATGACACAGCAGTCAAGGATAAAGCGCATAAAACACACAAGTGCGTTTATCAATTTATTTCCAAAAAAATATAAAATAGCAAAAATACAAAAATGAAAAATAAATGGTTAGTCCTAATCAGAAATAACTCAGACATCTGCTTCCATCAGCAGAGCCTGTGGCTTTGCTTCAGCCAAAGATAGCCAATGGTAGTGTGAAAAACAGCACACTAACACCTTTCTCCGAACCGTGTGAAAAGCAACACACTAAATACAGGTCTTTTTTTATTTTATTTAGTTGTTTAACCAGGTATAGCACACTAAGCTGAAAGCTTTTTTACAGGAGCGACCTGGGAGCACAAGGAGGTTAAGTGACTTGCTCAGGGTCACACAGTATGCAAGTGGAAGCTGTGGGATTCAAACCCAGGTCTGGTCTGCTGGATGTCACCAGATTTGCAGCTCAGAGCCTTAGACCACTGCGCTATACTACCTCCTTACAAATACAGGTCTTTCACCTCTTACTGTCAGCATTCAACTGACCTGACTATCTCCTGTACCTCTAGTGGTGAGTCCTTTTATACTCCCTATGTCTAAAATCATCATCTAGGGCTCCACCCCCCCATTTCCTTTCTCCCAGGAAAACAGACCTTAAACAAGGTACATCTCTATATTTGTACTTTTTGGGGAAAAGCATAATATCTACAAATCACATCAACCTTTTATAGCTGATATACATAATAATATAGGCATTCTAGCCCTTTGGAATGCCTAATCAGCTATAATGAGGCTAAGCCCCTCCCTTCGGCTGTGACATCACTCCCTTAGGATGCCATAAAAACAGCCATTCTATGGGCAGCCAGCCCTATAGGAGCAGCACAAATGCAGATGGCTCCCCACAGGTAATACACATTTTTCCATATACATTTATATTAATTCTCTGCTTCAGGCATCGCTGAGTTGGCAAGGGAAATGAGAGACTGAGAGTGTGCTCCTCACATCCCTTCTTCTGCCGGCTTATGAAACCTAATATGTGGAAGTGTACCAAAAAATGTAAACCAATATTAAGTGTAGTTTATTTTCCCCACAGGTGGCTTTATATTTGCCCTTATCTTTTTATTAGAGCACTCTTGCTCTGCCCATGATTTATTTCCATACAACAGCCCTTCTCTGAGCACCCTGCATACCAAAAATGGAACTTTTCTTTGAGTTCCGATGGCTGAATTATCAGCCATCAGGTTATATTTCATTTCGGTCTTTTTTCCATTTCAGCCCCCTTTTTCTTGGCTGATGGCCGCAATATACTTTGTTTTTTTAAGGCTACTTCAGCCTAACTGGGTCCATTAATTCTATAGCAGACACTATGGGACTTATTTTCTTTATTGCCCGTAGTGTCTGACTCATTTCAACCTCTGGCAGCTTAGTGCGGCATCCAATGATAATCAGAGCACCATTCTGCTCCATACTCTCCATGGAGCGCACCCTGCTCCAAATCATGTTTTGTTGCAAGCCGCATCTTGTGACCAACACAGTGCTTCAGAGCATTATTCTGCTCCGAACATCCCTGGAGCTCTGGTCCAACTCTGAGCCACATCTTGTGGCTGCAGGAGTGGGATTTTAGCACTGCAGGAGCAGTGCGTAGTACAAGGAACTTTACTTTCTGGGGCACAGTGTATGTTATTTATTTATTTATTTATTTATTTAAAGCGCAACTCTCGCTTACAATTCATACCTCTTGCTCGGGGAATTTCAAATGAAGATGCAGCTCATGCCAACAACAACTAGGTTATCAGAGGAAATGAGAGGGGACAGGAAAGTGAATTTAAGAGTACCGCCAGGTTGGCTGGGGGTCATATTCCACACACTGGCTATATGTGTATATAAATATATATATATATATATATATATATATATATATATATATACACACACACAGGGGACACCCTGTTACAAGGCCCAAGATTATTTCAAAATTTGAAGAAGCTCATTATCTTTTCCATAGCTTTGGGGAGTCTCATTATGACAAAGTCTGAAAACTTATGACCTAGTCGAGTAAATAGCTATACTGCTGGTGCAAAGTGCCAGTGTGATCAAACCCACTAAGATATTTTGATGTAAAAAAAATACAGCATTTATCTTTTCATTCACATGACAGAAGAATTGCAGGACGTAAAGGGCACACTTGATAGTCACACCATTTTATTCACAGTCATGGGGCCCTGGGGCTTTGCACTCTCAAGCTTCATCAGGGGGCTACCACTAACCTCCTCAACCAGCAACAATCTAACCCATATCACAAACAGTAAGACTACACATGCCACGGTGCTGCACATGCATTCCTTAATTGTGGGAACACTCGGCACACAATAAATAAATGAATGAGTGAGCAGCACTGAGGCATATTTAATCACACTGTTTGCAATAAGGGTTAGATGGTACCCGGCCAAGGAGGTGAGTGAAGGGCTGTGACAAACACCGTGGGGTGCAATTGATTTGGATGCCAACCAAGGATGGGATAAGAGAGGAAGTTGCCTCTGGACAGTAAGGCGTCAGGTAGGGAGCCTTGATCAGACTGATTTGTCTGTAATCTGTTTGAATTGTTTTTAGTGTTCACTGTTTGTACTACTCTAAATTGCTGTTTGCCTGCTGCTGTTTCCGTGGGTCCCTCATGAAACAAGGTATTGCATCCCACACAGCTATTCCAGTGAGCAACAGTTTAGAGTGCATTTCTAGTATCCAGGAATACATTTTAAAATATGGCAGTCAGATACAATTTAACTTAAGTCTGTTTGTATTTGTCCCCATAAGTAGTTATTACTGAGGCTTGTTACATGAAAACATGTTGCAGATTTCCTCTCATCCTCTGGACTTTCCCTTCACTGCAGACATAATACTCCATGATATCACAATTTTGTGCTGTGGAAATGATGATGATCTCACAATTTATTTATTGAATTTTGTTGACCCAGTAGGCCCACTGGGACTAGAAGTCCCTTTTTCAGGAGCAACCGTGGGGGGGATACAGATGGTAGGTAACTGAAACTGAACCAGATTAAGCTATTGGTAGTATTTTTAGTGAATGATGATGATGATAACTTCAGTAGAGGGAATAGTTGCAAGGGCAGGTGAAGTCTGAGACACAAATATCCTGCTTTAAGAAAGATGTCCTAATATTATCATTTAAAATGTTTCACCGGATACTAAAAAAACATTATAAATTAAATAAACTATGCAAGAGTTTGTAGGTGAGCTGGGAACCTGGTATACTTATCTAATGCTCAAAATCTAAAGGCACACATGCTACATGTTTTCTTCCTCATTTTGGATGCCATGAGATTGGGTGCATGTAGGGATCAGAGTGTATAGTTGTATGTCTTTATTAGCGACATTGCAGAGGGATGGGGAAGTGGTCTGCCTGTTTGAGGAGGACACTAAAATCTGCAATGAGTAGACAATCTGAGGTGGGGGTAGAAAAATTGAGAGGGATCTGAAAAGGTTAGAGGAGTGTTCAAGGGTATGGAAAGTGGACTTCAATGCAAAAAAGTGCAAAATCATGCACTTTGGGCACAGAACCCAAGGGGAGAGTGCAAACTGGGAGGAGTATTGACAATTACCAAACAGGAAAGAGACCTGGCAGTTATCATATCTGATGACCTAAAGGTGGCAAGGTAGTGTGACAAGGCAGTCAGGAGAGCTAGCGGCATGTTGGGGTACACAGGTAGGGGGCTCACAAGCAGAAAGAAGAAGATGAGGTTACCCCTGTATAGATCACTAGTGAGACCCCACCTAGAGTACTGTGTCTAGTTCTGGAGATCTCATCTCTGGAAGGACATAGAAAGAGTGGAGGTGGTCCAGATGAGGACAACCAAAATGGTGCTGGGTCTGCATCAAAACCACTATAAGGAAAGACTGAAGGACCTTAATATCTATATATTGGAGGAACAGAGGCAGCGGGAATATGATAGAAACTTTCAAATACCTCACAGGAATAAATAAAGTTCAAGAGGGAAGCATCTTTCAGAAAAAAAGTTGCTCAAAGACAAGGGGCCATGCTGTGAAGCTAGAAGGAGGGGGTAGACTCTGGGGAGATGTGAGAAAGTATTTCTTCATGGAGAGGGTGATGGATGCCTGGACCAGCCTCCCAGTGGAGGTGATAGGGATAAAAACTGTAATGGGGTTCAAGGAAGCATGGGATAGGCATAATGGAACCTTAGTGATAAAACAAGGGAGGGGGGATAAGCCAGAGATCAAGTAGGGTCTGCAGTGATGCAGCAAGTAGGGAAAAATGGATAAACTAGGTGGGCCAAGTGCTCCTTATCTGCTGTCAAATTCTGTATGTTTCTGTGTCAAGGTCAGATGATGTGGCTGAAGACAATCACATGTACTCGCATAGATATAGAAAGGAAAGTCAATGATACATCTGAGATAGGTAGACAGTTGGCTGTTCTGTAGTTGGCTGTTGTCTAGAGCTGGGTGAAATTAGCAAATTCTGAAATCACAGAATTTTCACAAAATTGCACAAAATGTCATACATTTTTTTCAGATTTATCAAAATTTTTTCAATTGGATATAACTTGGTCCATGTTGCAGCTAATAATCTAAACTTTGACATGCATATTGTCTGATATTGGCCCTAAAAGTGTGCCATGTTTCATAACATTTGGATAATGGGTGAAGAACTTATGGGGGCTCAAAGTCTGGCAATTTAATATTCATGTGAATGTGTCTGAAAATATTTCTATGCTTACCACTTAGCCACCTTTGGAGTTAGATAATTAAACACTTTGATGCATACTTTCTTGGAAGAGTCACAGAAACAGCTGAATAGAGAAGTACTGGTTATTTACATCATAAGTTTTATACATGACCTGCCTCCTGACATGACTTCCTAGGTTCTCTTACAAAAACAGGTCATCATCATGGAAGCATGACGTTCTGATGCTGGACCATGGGGGTTGCCTTAAATCCTAATGTTTGGGATCAATGAACCTAACATTGGTGATATTCCGTTCTCTAGTTTAAACTTATTGGGGCTTAAAATTAAGTGGTTTATGTAATTGTGAAATGTCACTTTAACATTTCTGAAAATCTGGAAGCTTATAACTCAGTCATCTTTAAAGACAGAGATCTGAAACTTATTACACAGATGTATGGGCATTGGTAAAGTCATCCTACCAAATGTGGTGGAACTTGAACCAACACTTTTTTTTAACTCTTTTTGTGCTCTACCCAAGGGGAACTGTCTCCAACGTCCACTTACCCGGGTGCTGTACCTCCTGCCTGAAGCACCCTACTCCCCGTCCCGTCCTACCTGGTCGGTTCCCCAGCTCTGCACCCTCTGAGGTAGGGCAGTCCTACCCTCCCAGGGCACTCTATCTAGAATCTGATCTGCCAGTTGGACTGTAGGGTGAAGCGAGGAGAGGTACCCGGCCTTGGAGTGTGGTCTGCCGGGTTCATGGTGCCTTCACCTATCCCTTCTGATGGTGATTTTTCTTAGTAGGTTATGCCTACTCCCCCTCCCACCCTGCAGAGTCTGGGCATGCAATGACACCAGGGACATCCACCACGGCTCTGCATCCCGCTACTTGAGCCCTAGGCATTGCAATACCTCCAGTCTTCACCGGGGATCACTGTAGTGCCCGGCTTAACCCTGGATCCCCCTGAGAGTGGAGAGTTGTCTTCTGGATGCTCAATCCCCTCTCTCTCCTGCTGACCCCTGGTGGCTTAGGCTCATTCCCAAACCCAGGCAGCTGGCATGGCGTGGTGTGAGATGTGGCGTCCAGCTCCTCAATCCTTAGCGCCACCAGGCTGGCTATGAACCAACACTTGTGGTTTACCTACTGTAGTTGTTTACTGTAATTTTTAAAATTTCTGAACATTTGGAGGCCTATAACATAGCCATCTTTAAAGATAGAGATCATAAACTTGGTACACTTCTGTATGGGTATTGGCAAAGTCAACATACCAAATTTAGTGCAATATAAGCAAATACTGTACTTCTTTAACGACATAGAAATAACCAAAATCACTATTTTGGCAAAATTGTGTGGACATTTGACTAAATTTCATGGAAGCGAAATCAGCATTTTTCCAGAGTTCCACTGGCAAAAGATAAATTCCACCCAGCCCTGCTGTTGTATAGTCAACATTGATGGATGTGAAGATCACAGGACTGGATAAATCTTCGTAGTTTATTGCCGAGTACCTTACACTGGTATTGATTTCCTGTTCTATTAACATGTATGCTATTTAGTGTATGCCTTTAACTTCTTATGCGTACATTTACTTATTTGTATGCTTTTGCTTTTGTTGCATACTTGCATGATTTTTCCTTTGTTTCTTGCATTCTTCTTTCCCCTTATGTCCTCTCCCCAAAGATGCCTCTGGAAGTTAGCTGTTTCACAGCTAAGTAGGATTTCCCTGGGAAAACATTTAAATAAATTAATAAAATTATGCATTGTTGTATTGGTGGCTGTGCAGTAGATCGGGCAGGCATGGTGCAGTATGGGCATGAGGTATTGAAAGATGACACAATTTTTCTGTGAGCAGGAGTATGAAACAAATGCTTAGAATTATGCAGTGAGCTCAGACTCAACCCCATGGTGACTGAGGTATTATCCATGTGCATGTTTTAAGATAATGGAGGGTCATGTCATACTCATAGGTATAGGAAGTTGTCCACTTTTTCAGCTGTGACCCTACTCAACATTGTGATAACCAGTTCATCAGATGACTTCTTTACTGAGACTTGGAATGTGAAGACTGTTGTATTAGTGTTTCTGCCTTTTTGAACAAGCCTGTTATGACTAAACTTGTTTTCAATTCTGCAGAAGTCTATTGGAACATTTTCCTCCAACTCCTACATAGCAGATGAGCAAATATACATGATAGTGTAACTTTCATGCGTACTGGATACTGTAGATAAAACAAGAGACACAGTATGTGGCCAAATCATTGACATAGATGGATAATAGAGAGAAACAGTATGGGGCCAAATCACTGACAAATATGAACAATAGGGAGACACAATATAGTGCTTTTCACACAAAGTATCCCAAAGCACTTTACAAGCAATGCTAGACTGGTTATGAATTGACTGAATGTGTAGTGGCGGCCATATTACATATCAAAACCCACATACAGCCTGAACAATTGCATGATCTGGTTTTATGGGAAGGGGAATATTGGCCAAGACACTTGGAGTGTACCCTACTCTTTGTGAAGAATACCTTGGGTCCTTTTACTTCAGCCTGGACACCCACCAGGACAGTATCAGGATGAGTAGAAGGGACCTCAGTTAAATGTCTCATTTGAAGGATGGCACAACCCAAAAGGACAGCAACCCCCTAATGTTGCACTTGGATACCAGTAATTTTTGGTACGAGTCCAATCCCAGTGCGGAACGAGAACCCACAACATTCTGGTCCAGAAGCGAATGTGCTACCAACTGAGCCATGCTGACATCTGAAGTAAGGAGGGAGGTAGGGAAGGAAGGAAGGAAGGAAGGAAGGAAGGAAGGAAGGAAGGAAGGAAGGAAGGAAGGAAGGAAGGAAGGAAGGAAGGAAGGAAGGAAGATAATGAATTGTATTGAGGGTCACAACTATAATCACCCACAAACATGGTTAATTTTTTATAGTTACACTTTGTGATGGTTTGGCTTCAAGCAGGTCAAAATGATAACCATTAACCATAAGTCATAGTAGCTGTCATTCATTAACATTTATTTGCCAGGTCCCTTTTGGAGTGGCCAGCTTTATAAAACCATATTACATTCCCTATAGTATCAGTCATTAATACTCCACAGGCTTCTGCACTAATGGAAAGCTACTAAAATAATTGGGATCAGTTCTCAAAGAGCCGTGCAAGCCATGTCAATGGTGGCTTGCACCAATTTTTGGTGCACTAGGGACCCTGTACCTGATTCACTGTCAGGTAGGGTCATAGTGCCAAAGTCCCACAACTTGCAGCAAACATGGCCGTGTACCTGAGTGGTTTTCCACAAGCTGCAAGGTGGTCAAACAGCATCTGCACTGAGGAAAAGAGACCCACCGTGAGGCTGCCAGGGTCATGGGGGATGGGGCAGTGCATGGGAAGGGTTGGTGGGACACAGGTGGGTGATGGAAGGGGTGGCATCAGTACTTTGATGGGGCTATAAATGGGCTGCTGCCATGCCAGTGTACTGTGGGGTCTCCCACATGCTGGGCACCATGGGGGGAACACTGCAGGCACTGCAACTTAAAGGGCTCTGATGCTCTTCCATTAGGTAGTATTTGTTTACAGGGTTGGTGCAATGGCCATATACATTGCCAATTCACATACCATGATGCCATAAGTTCATGGCATACTGCAAGCGGGTGGTGGCACATGTTCGCTCCCACCCAGGGAGGGCTCTGCAGGTGGTTCAGAGATCATTAAACCAGCCCTGGATGGTCTAACGGTACCTGAATATGTGTCTCTGGGAGGGTTTCCTGAATCCTAATGTTGGGGATATGGCAGCTTGCATCTGCCACAAGCTCCCTAGCTCCCTGGTGCACCCAGCAGCTTGGTGCAGACCTGGCACAGGGCCAGTCTGGTGAACTGAGTCCTGGTTTGGCACAAGGGGCCTTTTGAATCAGGAACTCCACAAATATTGATTCAAGGTGCCCCTTGCACCACTGCTGTGTGATGTAGGCACCTTGCTTTAGCTTCAGAGTTTTGAGAATTAAGCCCATTATTTTTGTCTCTGGAGATCACGCCTATGAAATGCAAATGAAGGCTAATGTATTAGTACAGAGGAGAAGGAGGTAAAGGTTGCCAAAATGCCAACCTAAGATTTACAGTGTCACCCACCAAAATGATGTGCTCTTATCACAATTCTGCCAGTGATATCATGCAGAGTCCTGTAGGGACACAGTCCACTCCAGTATTAATTACCCCAGTTTGTCAGGCTGGAAACCTTGACATCTTTATAACAGTGTTTAATCCTATTGGATAGCATTGTGCATCTATTTGCTGTCCCTCGGACTGTGACTCCCATTGTTGAACTGAGCACTGGGTTTGTCCCATCCTTGCTGTTAGGAAGATTAGTAAGGAATGTAGACTGTTTGGATTTTAGCCAATCAAAGTGTGAGTAGCCAGGCAATTGCCTTACATTTATAAAATAAACTTTTTTTTGTGGGCTCCTCAAGATGTTATCATACACTGCAGGATGTTCATTGTGGAATATTTTTTACTAGTATAGGTAGCTAGATGTAGACTGCCACAGGCAAGGGACAGAGACTATGTGCACATTAAATTAATGCTTCTAGCACTTATTAAATGCTCATTGAAAGACATTTTGCATATTCCCCAGTGAAAAAAGGCAATTAGGTCATGTTGAAATCAGCTTTATGCTTCTTCATATCTGGAATAACTTGCCTTCTGACATAACTTGTTCTCTTGGTCTATATATGTCCGAACTAAAGTTTAAGCATCACTTTGTTGTCTCCTACATTTGTCCAAATTGAATCCATGCTCTGAATTTTAGTTACATGTCTATAATCAGGTACATTATCATGCTGAAAACTGTTATACTGCAATACATTCCCTCGATGTGAAGAACTAGCTATATCTAGGTGTGATTGTACTTATTTACCTATTTTCCCTATTCTCCCCCCCCCACCACTACCCTTATTCTTTCTCCTACGTTGCATCTGTAAACAAGACTTTTATGATTCTCTACATTGCTTTCCTAGTAAAATAAATAAATACCTTCTCATTGTTCTGATGCTCATGATCTTTCTGTGCTAACACTTTCTCTTTTAGTGTGAATGAACATTTATTATGGATATTCTTGCTACTTGAGAGATATGAACATAGAACTCACCCATTTTATGATATTGCCTGCCATGGAAATGATGGAGCAGAACTCAGTGAGTTAAAAATCATGGTTCAGCTGATCATTATTTAACTATAATTACTAGTGACCCCCTTTAATGCACGGAGTCAACCGGTGTTTCAAATGCTATAATAACTGGTAGAACTGGTTATTACTGCATTTTGTGTCACTCATCTCTAGCACGCCACCTCATTGGCTTTTAAGACTCTGTGTGGGTGGGATGAACACCTCCAGAAACATGGCAGCTCTGTTTCTCCATTTCTGAGAACCCGCACTGATTATTTGCCTCTCATTCTCTTTTGAAGTAAGTTATCAATTTTTTGAGTATTTATCTGGTTGAGCCTGCACTTACAATACAAAAAATCTATCTGGTTGATCCTGCTGTTGGTATTCTTCAGTCGGGGCTTCAATGGACTGCAGGACTGATCGGGAATAGACCATGGTTAACTGACTACTGTGTACTGATTCCAGTTCCTGTGCTGGTTTCACAGTGCAATTAAAACAAACAAGCATTTGTCAATGCCAAATGTTTGCTTGCTGGCATTGACATTGGTAGTGTAGGAGTTACAGAGCTGCGTAATAGGATGGGCAGTGAAGTATTGAACTGAAGCCAACCCTACCAGCACCCTGCAGAGACTGACAGGCATTGGGTGTGCCTTTGGGTCATCAGGCATAATGGCCATGCCATTTCACCACACCCTACCCTGCAGACACTGACAAGTGTCACGGTGTGCCTTGGGGTCTTTGGCCCTAATGCGCACCCCATTCCATCAGGAAATACGGTGAGATGGGTGCGGCATAGGAGAATGGGGTAAACTTTGGGGCCGAAAAGTTAAAGGCACACCTTGATGCCTCTCAGTGGCTGCAGGGTGTGAGTAGGGGTGGAATGGTATGAGCATTGCAGGCGACAATCCCAATTCACAGCCCTGATGCCTATCATTCTCTATAGGGTGGAGCGTTATGGTCGGAAACCCTAATGCCTCAGGCATTCATTGGTATTTTCACTCCAAATTTTCAACATGTTTTTTTTGTGACTGCCACCTCATGAACAGTGGCAATATCAGTTTGTTAGCCAAAAGCTGCTTTTGCACAGTGGCTATGGCATTTGTCACCACAGGTGCAAAAACACATTCCAAACAAGATGTAAAAAATGACAGCTGTACTGTTTATGGGGAGGTTTAAAAAATGGCAATGTTGAAAATCTGCAGTGAATATATTTAAAAAACTGGTGAAGTCATAAGCGTGCATAGAAACTGTGCAATGCACATCCATAATGTAATAAGTTGGGAATTTTTTACAGCAGATTTTCAACACAGGCATTTTGGAACCTCCGATCATGAACAGTGTCACTGTGATTTTCTTTATCTGTCCCGAAAAATGATTTCCCACAGTGACAACGCATTTCTGTGCTGAAAGTGTGAAAACACATTTCGGCCACGTTGGGAAAAATGACAGCTGTACTGTTCATAAGGAAGTGTGGAAAAATACCACTGGTGAAAATCTGGACTGAAAATATTACAAATTCATGAACTTACTGGAGTGCATGGAAACTGTGCAATGCTCACTCATAACACAGTCATTTTATGGTCTTTTGTCACCAAATTTTCAACATAGCCATTTTAAGACTTCTGCTCATGACCAGTGTCACTGTGATTTACTTAATCTGTCCCAAACATTGCTTTCGCACACCGACTGCACCATTGTGCGCTACATGTGCGGAAACACATTTTGAGTGAGAAGTGAAAAATGGCAGCTGTACTGCTCATAAGGAAGTGTGGTAAAATGGCAATGATGAAAACCTGGTGTGCAAATATTAAAAATTCTCAAACTTGCGAGCGTGCATAGGAACTGCGCAACGGCCGCTCCTAAAACAGGAATTTTTGGGAATTTTTTCACCAAATTTTCAACATAGCCATTTTAAGACCTCTGCTCATGAACAGTGTCACTGTGATTTTCTTAATGTGTCCCATACATTGATTTTGCACACCGACTGTGGCATTGTGTGCTACATGCGCGGAAACACATTTTCATCGAGATGTGAAAAATGACAGCTGTACTGCTCATAAGGAGGTGTGGTAAAATGGCAATGTTGAAAATACGGAGTGCAAATATAAAAAATTCATGAACTTACGAGCGTGTGAAGGAACTGTGCAACGCACGCTCATAAAACAGTCATTTTTAGGAATTTTTTCACCAAATTTGCAACATAGGCTTTTTGAGAGACCACCTTATGAGCACTGGCACTGTAGTGTTGTTAATCAGTCCTAAAAGGTGATTTCACACAGTGACTGCGAAATCACCCTTCGGGCCCGATTAACGCCATGACAGTGACAGAATTCATGAGGAGGGGTCCCAAAAACCCCATGTTGAAAATTTGGTGCCAAAATTCAAAAAAATACCTGAGATATGCAGCAAAGCTGAAAAACCCTATTCATTACATTATACAGCTTACCGGCATTTGCTCAGTTCACAGTCAGCTTTGAAGAGTGCAGAGGTGTTCCCGGTCCATCAAAGATCGTCACACCAGACTCTGCAGGTAAGTATGGGGAGAGGGGGGTGTGGGGAGGCAGGGTGCGCAGTGGGTGGGTGCAGGTGGGGACAGGGAGACTACGTGGGACCTTTTTTTGTTTACAGGTTTTTTTTTATTATTAAGATGACGCTGGACATTTGCCACGCTGGGGTGGGCTCCCAGCATGGCAGCTGGAAAGGCTGCTTGGGGGGGGCTGGAACCGATGGGGATGGGTACAACAAGCTTTGCCATGCTGGGCTGGGCTCCCAAGTGGCACCTTAAGCTTTGAGGGCGCAAGCCATGGGCGGCAGGGGATTGGGTACCTCCGCCGGCTATAACAGTTTTGCTATGCTGGGTGGGATCCCAGCGTGGCACCTGCACAGCTTTTTTGGTGGGGGGATGTGAAGTCGACGGGGGATTGGGCACCCCTGTCAGCGATACAGTCTGTGCATTGGGGGGGAGTGCATGAGCATGTAATATGCGTGTGTGTGCACGTCTGTGTGGGGAGGGGTAGCGCTGCTCACTCAAGCGGTGCTCTCTCTTTCAACTGTACGGCACTGCATTTTGGATCATCGCACTATGTTTCTTGCACATGTGTGCAAGCAAACATGAAAAATGAAAACAAAAAAATGTCCAAATTGAAGGAAGAGACAGACAGGCAGAGAGAGACTGTGTGTGTGTGTGTGTGTGTGTGTGTGTATGTGTGTGTCTGCATGTGTTTGTGTTGAAGGAAAAAAAAAACTCCCTGCACCAGTAATTATAAAAAAAGTAAAGGCTATGCAACTGTGATGTTATGGTTTTTTTTATACACCCTAGGTGTGTGATGACCTCCTAAACCTTTATAGGTAATCAAACACCTCAGGTGTGTAAAAAAAAATCCATAACACACAGCTGCATCACCATTATTCTCTATATAATGTTTCTCAGCAGCAGATTACAAATAACCCATATCAATCAGTCAGTCAATCAATCAAGTTTATTCAACTAGCTAAAATGGAAAGACCGTTGGACGCTATTCATGAAAGGACTGCCACTACACTCAAAAGTGGCATAAATGCTTGCATGCAGCTGTGCACCATGCAACACATGTGAAATGTGCAGCATGAACGAACAAGCATGGAACACCTCCCGGAGGAGGGGGGTGGGGCAAGGCCAGGCATGCAGCAATGTGCAAGGGCAGGACTAGGACAGCTCTAGACATCCAGATTTCCCCTTGACCTCACCATATATGGGGATGCAGAAGCACTACATACACTACACTGTTACACAGACAAATGCGGCACATGTCAGTGCAGGCAAGTGGTGCTGGGGGACATGGCACAGGTGGCAGAAGTGACAGGAAGCTGCGGTATGCCAATTTCATGAGGGTGCAGGTTGCTATCCTGGTGATGAAGGTCTGGCAGCTTTATGATGTGCTGTTTGGCCACTGGGCACTCAGCACCCCACTTGAGACAAAGTTCAGAATATGGCTAGACGTGCAGGTGGCCATAAACACCGCCAGACTGGAGGCCCACATACTGGCCACCATAAAGCACAAGTGGCACGACCTTCAGTCCCAGGTCAAGAAGAAGCTGAGTCATGCACGCCAGTCGCAGGGTGCCACTGGCGGAGGCTCACCACCGCCAGAACCCCCCCCCCATGCCCATAGAACAGATGGTGGCAGACACGATAAGCGATGTCGCTATGGACGGGGAGTCTGATGGCCTTGACAGCATGCCAGGCAAGGGTATTGAAAACAATCCTGGGGTGGCCACACCTCACAGCACCACCGATATGGGCCTTAACCACCTGTCACC
The DNA here is from genome assembly GCA_016271365.2 of Neoceratodus forsteri. Classification (NCBI taxonomy): domain Eukaryota; kingdom Metazoa; phylum Chordata; order Ceratodontiformes; family Ceratodontidae; genus Neoceratodus; species Neoceratodus forsteri. Next base: position 1,166,138,502 of record CM028129.1, on the reverse strand, counting down.
ATTCCCACCCACAGGGCATGATGACAACAGTGAAGGTGAGGGACCGTCCGGGCTCAGTGGTGGAGCATTGCAGCAGACAGGCAATGCAGGTATATAGCTGCATGAACACAGGGTGGTGCACCGCACAGGATGGGCATGCATGGGGACTAAACTATGTACCCCCCAACACAAGTATGTCGCACAGCTCTGATGGCATACTGGAGGAGGACACACAGCCGACAGCACCGGCAGAGGACCAGCACAGGAATGATGATGCAGGACTCTGGACTGGCAGCAGGTGGAGAGTAGAGGCAGAGCCACGCCAACAGACACACAGGCCAGTAAGGAGGATGTGACACCACCAGACCATGATATGGGAGACCACACAGTGCCTGAAACAGACAGGAGCATGGAGGAGGACACCCTGTAAGGGAAAGACAGTGGCATGGCCACTGCGGGACATCAGCATCTGCCACACCACCGGACACACAGGAGAGTGACATATGTGCCTCTGAAGGCACCCCACACAAGGCGCCATAGGCCAGGTGGCAGTGGCTCAGCACTGGTGAGCTTCTACCCTGACCTCCGCAGGGTGGAGCGTGACTGGCTGGAGGCAACCTGAGACTGAATGGAGGCACTGCACCACATGACAGAGGTCATGGCAGCATCCATGTGTGCGCAGGAGAGGTTAGCCGAGAGTTTGCCGCAGGCGGTGGGCACAGGAACGCCTGACCAAGGCCATTGCTGCAAGTGCGCATGCCCAGGACAGACTCTCAGATGAGGTGGAGGTGAGTGCACACTCACAGAAGCAGAAAGCAGAGGTGCTCCATGCCATAGCAGCACATCTGGTTGAACAGCAGCACTGACCACCAGCCATTGCCACACCACCGGCACCAACCGATGCTGCACACCCATTGACCGCTGCACAGGTGGCACTGTGGGACAGTGTCCCACAGCCTGCAGCATCAGCCCAGGCTGCCCCACCTACTGTAACAGGCACAGGTGACACGGCTGACAGCGCGCTGTGTACAGGGAGCACAGCATGCCACACAGCTAACGCCCATGCAACGGGGAACAGGAGAACAGGTTGAGGGCGCTGATATGGTGAGCAGCCACAGACACCAGCCACACAGTGATGTGGAGGAGCACACAGCAACAACAGGCACTGGCATGCACACACACCCTGCACACACCCCACAGTGGCACACCGCCGACAACCACCAAGGCACATCACACATCAGTTCACGGCAACACCACATGGACCAGTGCCACCTGGGCAGTGTGACAGGAAGCACACAAACAGGATACAGGTACGCCACAATGGACACATCCATGCTGCACTGGTGTCACATGCACTGCAGCATGCATGGCTTGCACTGGCAGGGGCACATGAAGGGCATGGCACGTGTCCACGTTGCCTGGCCATGCAACGGACCTGTGATGGTGGCATGGCCGCGTATCACACTGGATGGCTCAGACCTGTGGTGTCATCATCTCCAACAAGCACAGCCACTCACCTGCCAAATGTGACATGTGCCACGTGATGCCGCACTGCCCGTGCTGCCATGCATCCCATGCTATGCTGTCCCCTGAGTGGTGCCCTACCACCATCTCTGAGCAATGCTGGTCCTTATGGTGGTTGTGGTGGTTCCTCACCAGGATCCTCAGGGTGTGCGTCTGGGGGTTATGACACACTGCGTCAGATGCATATGTTGTACAGCATGGCATAGGCAGTGAACACTGCATGCCATCCCTGGTGCAAGCATCATCATGCCACCTGTGTGGTCCAGGCAGCAGATTTGCATATTCATAAGTCTGATGGTGTGTTCCACAATGCTGCATGACTGTACATGTGCTGTGTTGAATGTCTCCTCCACAGGGTGCCCGGGCACAAGGTGTGATGTCAGGAGCACCATCCTCAGTGGGTGTCCACTGTCACCTGTGGAGTGGGATGGTACACACATGTTAGGCACACAGTAATGCACATTCTGGAACCAGTACTGCAGGCACCAAATGATGCTCACACAACATCCACCCATAACCCTCCTCCTGCCAGTCCAGATGGTGGCACAGTGCACTGTTATTAAAGATGTAGGAATCATAGCATGTACCTGTGAACTGTGCCAGGACATTGGTGAGGATAACCATTGCTCCACATACCACCCAGCAGTTGATGCTGTGGAACCCCTTATGGTTCTGTTATGCCTCCTCGTTCTTGGTCGGTGTGAGTATGGGTACATGGGTACAGTCTATTGTACTGACAGTGCTGAGCATGCCATACAGGCTTGCCCTACCACAGCACCTGTATTGTGTGTCACTAGGGACGTTTACCAGGATAGAGTACCAGCGGGGGCCTTATGGAAGGTCACGGAACAGAAACAGGTAAGTGCTATGGCCTGTTCAATGCCTGTTCCTGCCCTGCGCCTGTTGGGGGGGCCTGCTGCACGAAGCATGCATCTCACTGTCACTGCCTTTGCATTTCCACAGGGGACACAGAGGCATAAGGCCATGCTAGTGTTGGAGTTGTGCAAGGTGGGTGGGCAGGGCCCAGCTGTAGTGGTGACCCCAGGTCACGTGCTGCCCCACGAAATACCACTACAACTGGACTTGTGGCAGAGCATGGCTGACATGGTCTACAAGTATGATGAGGGGGACCTGTGGGCCATTTTATTCCTCTCACAGGTAGGTGTAGCATGATTACCTGTGTGTGTGCCTGTGTGTGTGTGCCTATGTGTGTGTGTGTGTTGAGCCATTGCATTGTTACGCTGGCCGGTTCCGCATGTACTGACTCATGTCCCCTGTGTCTGCTCTTGTTGTTGTAGCATTACCATGGGCCCCTGAGGTGCCTGGTGCTTGAGAAGTGTGCGTTCACTGATTTGAACCCACTCCTGGAAGTGACACCATCAACAAGCCTGGAGGTGGCCACGGAGGACTAATCCAACTGAGCAGGGGGGGAACATGCTCTCCCACTCTAGTCCCCAACCCCTTTCCCCTGTTATTGTGTTGCCCTGTGCAGGCATTCTGCTTTTCCATTAAAGACTTCTGACTGTATCGCCCTGTGTGTGCCTCATTCTTCACTCTGGCATGGTGTGAGGGGGCGGGCATGTGTGTGTTCCATGTGTGTTGAGCTGGTCATGCTTTTGTGTATGCTACCTTTGTTGCCTGTGCTGTGGGTGTGACCTGTGTGCTGCTGGTCACTATACTGGTCATGCAGTGCTGGCGGTGCATGGTGGTTGGCATGCATGCCATGCTTGGGCCTGCAATCTGGCTATTGTTGCCACAAGTGTGTATGGCATACATGGCATATTCTGGGTACATGCATGGCCATGCCCTCTGTGGGCTCCCAGTGTGCCACCTGGAAGTTTGGGGTGGGGAGGGGAGTGGAGCAGATGGGGGTTGAGCATCCCATCAGCCATACAGTGTGGGGGGGTGCACTTGAGCCGAGGGGGATTGGGTACCCCCTCGGCACACAACAGATGGGGGGTGCATCTTGCCGATGGGAATTGGGCTACCTCGTTGGCAAAGGAACTGGGGAGGGGGCATGCCGATAGGGGGATTGGGCACCCCCATCAGCTTTCTTGAGGACGGAGAGGTGGCTGACCACAGCCGCTGCTTACTGACGCAGGCCGTATGCATATTGCAGTGGTTTCCTTTAAACTGCATGCCACTGCATTTGAAGTGGTGTTATAGACAGCTCAGCTACTTATTGGTGCTGTGTGGTCCCACCTGCAAAATGGAGCAGGGCATTGGCAAAGTGGAGGCATACCTCTAAAACTCATATGGTGCCACTATGTTGCTTGGGCCTGTGTGCAAGCCAACATAAAAATGACCATAGACTCCCACAGTTAGATCTGCAGCTCCCCCCTGCTTGCTAAATGCAGATTGAAAAAAGAAAGGTCAGTCAGGCTCACAGACTTTTGATGCCAATTTCAGCAAGCCGCCCGATTGTTCTAGGGACGGATACTGGAAATGTGCTGTAGACTGTGCCTCGCCTACCATGCACTGTGACACCGATGCTGCCCTCAGTCTCCTGACTGCTGCAGTTCTTGTTATGTGCAGCACTGGTGCCACCTATTGGCCAGTGATAACGCCACAATCTACAGGCAGGAACTACTTATTCTTTTTTGAATTCATTGTTTATATTGTTATTATTTTTTTACTAATTTAAAACACACAGACAGAGGTCTTCATTTTTTTTTATTTATTGATAGTGTTAGGACCGGGGCATGGCCTGACCAACTAGCAAGATGACAGCTTGACTCATGAGCTGCAGCTCGCAGTTATCCAAATCTGATAATCACCGAATTTAAAGTGGCTCCCGGTGGCTATAAAATCACAGAAACCAAAGTTAAAGAGACCAGCTAATAAAGCATACCTTTCAATGCCAGATTAGTGTGACTTTCACCCTCCAGTGCGCCTCAACAAATCCTGGCCCTGAAGCATGGCAGCAATGCTGGGCCCAACACTCGACCTTGGTCACTTTAATTCCATGTTTGAGAGGCTCCTCTGTTGCATGGATGAAGTGACAGATGCCTCTCAGCAGACCACTATAGCCATCCAACGACTGGATGGGCAGCTATTCAAAATAGAGCGTCAGGTTGTGGCCCATGACTCAGCAATCGAGGAAATCTAGGGGATGCAAAGAGACCAGCAATCCACCAGAAACGCACTCCTCACTTATGTGAATGACCTGTAGAACTGCAGCAGGAGGAACAACCTGCGACTGCTGGGTTTTCTAAAGGGAGCAGAAAAACAAGACATTGTCTGGTTCCTCCAGCAGGCCCTCCCTGAAATTCTCAGGCTGCAAAAAGAGTTCTGGATGGATATTGAATGGTGTACTGGACTCTCGCACCAGCCCCACAGAAATGAGGGAGACCACGGGCGATCCTAATTAAGCCCCTGTCTTACCACACCGGGCAGGAACTTCTGCAATGACCCCAGGAGGTGGGGCACCTTAACTGGCAGGGGCACCCCATCTGCATATATTAGGTCTTTTCAAAGGAGCTCTCAAACAAACAAAGGGAGTACACTCAGGCCTGGCACACCATGCAGAAGCTGGGCATCCAATACTCCCTCCATTATCCATTCACTATGCGGATTATAAAAAATTAGGTCCCGCTTTACATTGAGATGCCAGCAACGCTTGAGGCCTTTCTGGAGTGACCAGAGGAAGACAGACACCATGTGCCAAAAGACTGTTCTCCCAGCCACATCAGCCCCACAGGACCCTGAGAATCAGAAGAAATGCAAACTGCAGAGAACCAAGAGGTGCTCCCATGGTGCAGCAGAAAGAGGTCAGAGAGGTACAACCACAGAAGGTGACATCATCCCTTGATGAGGACAGGGCCCCAAACTAAGGAACCTGGTGCATTACATGACAGTGAAATGCTATGAAGCCCTGCATTCCCCATCCCTGAAATCAAGAGACCAGCAGCAGGATGAAGAGTGTCCGACCTAAACATTCCATCTGCCAAGCCCAGAATCTCTTCCAAGAAGAGCCGCAGAGAAGGGAGAAGACTTGGGCCCACCTGTGACTCAGCACCCTCCAGGCACAGCATTCAAAGATCATGAAGAGCACTGGACTATTCCAGACTTGCCAGCCAGATCCAGAAATTCCTTGGCACACACTACGGACCCTAAGGATTCTTGATAGATAAGTATCGATTATTACTGTGGCAGGGAAGGGAGGGGGGAGGTGATCTCTGCTAATCGTTGATGTTACAGGTAAGGGGCTGCTACAGTGTGGGAGAACATCGAGACATTAAGACTTTGGCCCCACCAGAGCACATTAATCTCCTGATGGTGTGCCCCCCAGAGATCACCTCCCTTGGAAATGTAAGTGGGAAAAGGAATTGTGGGGATCCAGTACAAGAAGAAAGGTTGGGGGGCTTAGAAGCTTGATGGGTGGAGGGGGCTGATACTGGGGCACATGTTGAGAGGCTGAAAGGATATTGCTGACAGAATATTGATCTCTTTTGTTGCAGGTGGGGGTAGGGCAACGAGTGGCAGGCCAGTGGTTCCATAAAGGATTTGTAGGTTAAGGACAGCAGGGACCACTGGGCTGTTACTCTTCAAGGGCAATGGATTCCCGGGCCAACCCCCCCAATGGGGAGGGTAAACGGCCCATCCTGATTGTCTTGGGACACAGGAGGGCTCGTGGGACACCATGAATGGGATGTGACTGATGGGGCGGAGGGGGGATATACACAGTGGAGAGGCCTGACATCTCTCCGGTTCACCCACCTTCGCGGAGGGTTGAAGAAATGGTCCATGATAGAGAAGGTTTCCCCCCTGGCCCCCCCTCTCTCTTTCTCCCCCACTCTCTCCCTCCTGGCTGGAGCCTATGCTGCCCTGGGGACTGTTACCTGGCCCCCCACTCGCCCGGTAGCAAAACAATGAAACCACATATCTCAGTGATGGGACTACTGCCCTCCTAACTAAGTTGGTATGTAGCCCCCCCTTAGCTCCTCAGGCCCACCCCCTTAGCGCCTCAGGACCCCCTACTTTCTGACCTCATGTGTTCACTTATGAGGTTCATGGAACACGCACAACGGGTTCCACTGGAGAAGGAATGGCCTCTAAAAGTATTACCAGGCTGTGTAGCCACACACCCAGACTGCAAGAGCTGCCAACCCTCCAGACTACCACAGTAATTAAGGGCTATGGGGATACTAGGTCAGCTATAAGCAAGGCCACCATGCACATGGAACCACCCAGCAGATCTTGCTATGCCAAGTCAGGCGAGTGCTCACACATACATGGTGGTGCCACTTGGGCATGGATGTGCAGGTTGTAAGTATGTTTCTTTGTATGTTTTGGTTTTGGAAGGTTTACATATATGTTGTTAGTAAGATATTTGGGGATTACAGAAAAAAAGTATGTGTCCTTGAGGCAGCCCCAGGCACCTGCGGGTTGCAACCTACTCGTAACAACTGGGAAGCACCCGAAGGGCAACACCAGGGTTCTGGATCAGAGACAACTGAAGGTGCCCCTAATACTCAGCATGGCAAAACACCCACCTTAGGAAGCATCAGGCTTACACACTACCATATGGGTTGGATCCTGGAGCCCACCCACTCAGGAGACCAAGGGCCACCCTCACCCCCCTGGGCAGAAGGCCAGCCTGAGCCACCCAGACACCTTCCTAGCCATGCAGCACCTCCTCCCCTTCACCGGTCTACTGCAGTTAATTCTTCCTCCACTACCCCTTACAGACTCTGATTATGGCTAATTTAACATATATTACCTGGAATGTACGGGGGTTAAACACACTGGTAAAGAGGAAAAAGGTGCTGTCATATCTGAAAAAGGCCAGGACACAGACTGCCTTCCTGTAAGAGATAAAACTCACCAGGAAGGATCATGATGCTGTTAAAGAGGGATTGGGTGGGATCAGTGGTTCATGCCTCTGCGGCAACTAAGAATCACGGGGTGGCAATTCTGGTACATAAACAGCTACAATGGTCTCTCATCATGGCAAAGGTGGACCCACAGGGCAGGTGGGTAATCGGAAATTTTCAACCCCCCCCCACAGGTCAGATCCTGCTAGGGAACCTGTATGGACCCAATGAGGACGACCCCGAATTTTTCCAACAGACCTCCCAGACTCTACTAAATATGTCTAAAAATGGGGTGTCCACCATAATAGGAGGTGATTTCAATTTGGTCTTAGACCCATTGATAGATAAAAGCATAACAGGGGGGGACTTCCATGGGAAGGGACGGAGTACCCTGCTAAGCTGGATGAGAGACCAAGGGCTGACAGATGTGTGGAGGGTGCTGAATCCTAGGGGGCGAGATCACTCTTTCTATTCCCCAGTACATGGGTCCTATAGCCATATCGACTTCATGTTAACATCCCCACAGATCACCCGGGCCACCATAGCCTCTAATATACTACCCATAATAATATCTGACCATGCCCAGGTCCAGCTGACCATTCTTTGGGGACCCCCGACCCCCACCTCCATCTCTTGGAGGCTGGACCCCTTGCTAGTCAAGGATGCAGGCTTTCTAGCATGGGATCAAGCTGAGGCAAGGCTTTTCTTTCAAGAGAACCCCACCCAGGATACCACTGTAGGGAACACATGGGAGGCATTTAAGGCCTCAATGCGGGGTAAGATCATTGGCTTTTTAGGGGCCAGGAGACTACATCGGGAAAAGAGACTGAGAGATTTAGAGGAACAGTTGAAGGAAGCAGAGAAAAAACAGAAGGGGCAGGCAGGGAAGACCCATCAGGAACCCCTTGGATGGAAGATACTGGGTCTCCGAATGGAAATCATTTCCCTCCTGTCACGCAATGGAGAAGTTTCCATTCTCCACCTGAAACAGAAATATTGGGAAGGTGGGGAAAAGGGTAGGAAGGTGCTGGCCTATAAACTACAGAAGCAGCAAATGGAAAGACATAATGCAGGGCTGAAAGACACTAAAGAGGTGGTGCACACCAAAGACACCGAGCTGAATGGGGCCATGGCAGAACACTATACCTCCCTATACACCTCCTCTAGGGAAGCCAACTCCCAAGCCACTCAAATATTCCTCCACTCACTACACCTCCCCAACATATCTGAACAGCAAACTGAGCAGCTGGATGCCCCACTCTCCACTGAAGACGTGAAGAAGACCCTACTCTCACTCAAGCCGGGGAAGACCCCAGGGGGGACAGCTATACAGGCGAGCTCTGGCAGGTCCTAACAGAAATAATTGCCCCCATCCTACAACAGACATATGCAGAGGCAGAAACAAATCGATTTCCCCCCACTATGAAAGAGGCAGTGATCACAGTACTGCAAAAAAGGGGAAAGACCCCACCTCTTGGGGCAGTTACCACCCAATCTCCCCTCTCAACATGGACAGTAAAATTTTCACCAAAGCCTTGGCCTTATGGTTAGGACCCCTATTACTGCAGCTGACCCATCCCTCATAAGTGGGGTTTGTCCCCAGTAGATATAGTGCTGACCACATTAGGACTTTGGTCAACCTGGCACATGTGACCCATGACCTCACAACCCCTGCAGCTGTGGTTGCCATCGACTTTGAGAAGGCTTTGATTTCCTGGAATGGGACTCCCTTCACTCTGTCCTTAAAAAGCTAGGAATTGGGCCACGCTTCTGAACGTGGGTAGCAGCTCTATGTAACTCCCCCTCTTCCCGGTTCTTGACCAACTCTACCTCATCCCACCATTTGGGCTGGCACAAGGCACCAGGCAGGGCTGCCCTCTCTCTCCCCCCCTCTGTTGTTAGTCCTTGTGGTAGAGCCGCTGGCAGCTAAGCTTAGAGACAACAAGGGAACACGGGATTACAGCAGGCAGGGAAGACTACACTACACCTATGTATGTGGATGACCTTCTGGTCCTGCTCTCGGACCTACCCAAGGCCCTACCTTTGTTGCTGAACACCCTCCAGCAGTTTTGGAAACTGTCTGACTTTGCCTCAACCAAACTAAAACTGAGGGGCTCCCGCTAAACTCTAGATGCATATCCCAAGCACTGGGAGACACCAGTCTAAAGTGGGCAGGAGAAGGTATCATTTACCTGGGCATCAACTTTACCACCACAGTTCTCAAGCTATGGGATCGCAACCTCCAACCACTCCTAATAGACATGACTGACGACATGTCTAGATGGAGCAAACTTCATCTAACCCTGGCAGGGAAGATAGCAGCGATCAAGATTATCCTGGCCCCCAAAATCTTCTACATATTAGCACATATTCCCCTGTGGGAAGGGAAACCCTCCAGATATAGTAGGAACAAGCTGAGGGCCCACTGGAGTGTGGGAGGGCAGTATCTCCCATGGTTCGAGGGATACAAATGGGCCTTCCACATGACACAATCTCTGTACTGGCTGAGGGCAGGGGAGGAACCCACACCTCAATAGGTGGCCATAGAACTGACAGTTAGTCATAAACCTTCTTTGGCACTTTTGATGTGCAACACACCCCAAATGTGACTCAAATCCCACCCTACCATAGGAGCTTCTCTGCAGTGCTGGGCCAAAATGCGGAAATGGCTGTGGATGACCCTCGTTCCAGTTAAAATGACCCCACTGTGGGGGAATGATAAGCTGCACATAGGCAAAAAAAACAGTTCACTGGCAGGGTTGGGAAGCCAGGGGCATACTCAGGGTGGAGGATCTGATAACCCTAACCTTCATGGTGGTAGACACCTTCTCCAACCTACAATCCTGGTGGTCACTCCTTCCCTCAGACTTTTGGAGGTACCTACAGATCCGAAGCACCACACAGGAGTATGTTGTCCACACACTCCAGGGAGAAGCCCAGGTAATCCCCTTCTGGCTATCAAAGAAAAAGGGAACAGCCAGCTCCATCTATGCCACCGTCAGGGACACCATACCCAGCAAAACCGAAAGGTCCAGACAGAAATGGGAGATGGCCCTGTAACTTAGGATCACGGAGCAACAGTGGAAGAAATGCTGGAAAACTGCTCAAAAAATACCTCACAAATGTAAAAAGTAGGCTAATACAAAATAAGATCCTACACTCCTGGTACTGTACCCCTGTGGTACTACATAAGGCAGGGGTGCAGAGTTTGAACATATGCTAGAGGTGTAAACCCCACTCAGGGGATCTTCTGCACATCCTATGTGTCTGCCCCCTAATACAAAAAACATGGGATTATGTCTGTGAAGTAGGGGCTCAGGTATTACACAAACCAATCCCTAGGTCTATGCCCCGCCCTACTCCTCTTGGGAATTAAATCAGAGGCCCCTCACCTGCGAGATCCAGAACACTGATGGCTGGCCATGTTGGCCATGCAGGACAAATGCCTTTTGCTTTGTAGATGGAGAACCATAGAGATCCCCAGTCCCCGGGAGCTCTTGGCTTCCATGGCCCAGATAGCCTCCATGGACCGACTCTTCCCACCAGGCAAGTAACTCCATGGCAATCTATGAAGAGTGCTGAACCCCTTTCCACAGATACATTACCCCTAAAACTGGGGTAGGTTGAATGATCCACAGCAGGACTCACTGCCTGGTACTTAACACAATGCTGGGGACTAGCAGAAATTACCCTATAGATGGTTATTAAATGCAGAGATGTGCTTTACTGTATTCTTAATGTAAATAGTTCAAATCTGTTAGTGTGCAGAATAGAGGTTCTTTGTGTTTGCTCTTAGACAAGGTGACAGAGGATTGGACATCACCAGAATCCACAAAGAGAACCACAACGCCCATTAGTGGAGCTTGGAAGCCTTGCCTCTCCAGGTACTTGAACTTTAACTGTCACATCTAGACTGGTAAGTGCATGCCAGACTATTACAGATCATACTATTTGTTGTCGAGTTGTATATGTAACCAACAACTCTCACCCATTCTTACCTTCATGTTGATCCTAATTTTTTTAAATTGAAAATGTCAATAAACAATTTAACAGTAAAAATAGTGTTAGGACCCATTTCATAATCACAATAAGGCACTCCAGGGGGTGCATTATGGTGGGCTAATGGCCCTTCTCAGGTGCTGGAAGCACTCAGCTTCACCTCAGACTTCAACCCACCTGAGGCAGGCTGTTATCCCACAATAACACACCTCATGTTGTACCATATTGCTTAATGGAATACTGTCATAATCTTGCACACGGACTAGTACAGCACAAAAACTTGCTCACACACAATAGGGGTGACAGTGTCTCTGGGAAAAATTAATTTTCTGCTGGGGGCTCCACCCTCCCCCACACCCCACATTTGCGGGAGGCTTTGCCCCCCACACACCCCCACTACCCTACTGTATTATAATCAGCTCCAAGGGGGGGATGCATGTAGGGGAATGGGCATAATTTGGGTGGGTGGGCAGAGTCACTGGAGGGACATGGTAGCAGACTCATCTGGGTTGGGGGGAGAAAGAGAACACTGGGTAAGTTTGGGGTGGAGCAGGTTTGGGAAGGGGATTTAGTATAGTACATGCAGGAGGGAAGACGGGGGGGGTGTGCATTGCAAGTTAGGAAAAAAAAGCAAAATAAAACAAATGCAGTGTGGTGAGACCTGAACCCAGGACACCTGTAGGCACCACCATTCACAGCTTGTTACTCTATCCGTGGAGCCACGGCGACAGGATGCTGGCAAGCAGACATTTAGAAGGTAGAAAAAGCCACAGGGATAATGCTGTTATGTCTACGATATACTTTCCCTGTCACTGCTTTCACAGACGTTATTTTCACCACACAGTTTTTTACTGCGCTATTTAATCCATGATGTCTTAACCAGATACATTGATTAATTAACACAAGTGAAATTATACCCATAGGCAAGAGCTTGCACTAGTGTACCCAGAAATTAGTTACATACACTGCATATTAGTAGGAGATCAATGTACAAAATAAACTGTTTACATAGTACAGTAGCTCCTATTTGATATACATATTTAGTACAAAGAGGTTGCACATAGAATACACAATATGTAGGCAGACAGACTGCACTCATCGAAAGTACAGTTTTGGTCCCTATAAAATAATTCAATGAGTTAAGGACAAATATTATACATTGTGCAAGAAGAAGTATATTGTGTCAGTGGAGAACTATGATTAAAGATACAATACCAAAATATCTATATAAATTACAACAGCATATTACATTGTTAAATGCTACAATGTACAAACATCTTAGAATAACATCAATGCACTTATGTACGTCAGACCTTTAACCTGGGGCATAGATATTTTCCACATTTAAGCCCCATGTTTGGTTCCACTGTATTTCCACAAAGCAGTACATGCTGCCTGTACTAGTAAACCATCTGTAAGTGCAAGTTTGATGGTGTTGGATGCAAATAAAAGTCAAAATGAAAATATATGAGCTACTCCATGACAGTCAGATGAGAGCTACTGAGCATGCCCATGTGAGAAGTGAATTGGATGTGGAGGTGACAAATCACAGCAGACTGATTTGGGGACTCAGTTATCACTCTGCCCTCACATCCAATGGGGCCTATTGGCTACCTGTATTAGTAGGAAGTCCCTTGTAATCTTAATCTCATCTCGTTTCATTTCTTCTCGTCTCATCTCATCTCTCCTCGTCTTGTCTCATCTTGTCTCATCTTGTCTTGTCTCGTCTCACCTCATCTCGGCTCATCCCATCTCATCTTATCTCATTTCATCTCATCTCAGTTGACCCCAGAAAGAGAAGTGAGGAACAAACTAAAACATTTGGCTGGTGCCAACAAGGCTTGTCTTGCTTTTTTATGTTGTTATTTTTGTTTATTTCTGTAGCAGGAGGTACTGTCTCACCAGATTTATTGTTACAATGGTAGTTATATGAGGACTACATCCAATGTCAGTTTTACTGGTAGTAGTATGAAAGATTGAAACATGGAACCCCTACATGCAGGATCCTGAGGCTAGGACCCCAACATGGTCAGATGGTTGACCCCCGGTATCCCGACCATGTAACCCCGACGGATGTGTTGGAGCTTGTGTTGGGATGGTTTGACTTTTAGACTTTTTTTTATGTTTTCTGACCGTTGTACCCCAGGGTGACTTCCAAGTGGGGAACTGGGATTTTTGTCTATCACCTAAATGCTCTGTCTCCTCAATGTGTGGTAGTTTCGGGTCATGTCTATATTTAGCAAGGGGGTGTAGAGGTTGAAGCTCCCCACAATGGGGGGCTGTTATTGGTGGAGTGTCTGTAATTGTTTTTAGATGGTATGCTGACTGTATCTCAACACCATTACAGTGAACTCGTCAATGCCCACAACATCGACAGTTCGCTGTAATGGTCTGCCCAGACTGCGGCACTCTGTCTCCCAGTCCTGCACCTCCTCCCTGAACCAACTCTGACTCAGAGTTGGAATACTTTAATTTGGAGAGTGCGAGGGGCAGTGCCCCCTGCATGGGGGGGGGGGTTTGGGGGGTGAATGCCCCAATAAAAAAAAAAATAGGGTCTCCTGCCAGATTTATGTCAACCTCAACATGCGGTCAACATAAATCCGTTGCTGTGCTGTCGGTCGACAACATAGTTGTCGAACCAGCACCGTAGAGCCTTTTTAGTTTATGTACATGTGCTATTATTTGTTTTGTCTCTGTGTGGAGTTTCAGGCTCTTTTAATATTGGGTTTCCATCTTTCAGGATGTTTTGTGACTTTGGTCATTGTGTTTTAGTCTCTTGGTCTTGGTATGCTGTAGCTTGGGATCTTTCTTGTCGGATCTTGTACTATATCAGTTTTACAGACTTTTGTATACAATATCCACAAGAAGTGCTTTGACAAAGTGGCACGGCTTTTCAGTAATGCTTTCTACACTATACACAGTGGTTCAAATGTACCCAACACCATGCAATTAGTTTCATCCCCCAAGAACCAAACTCATTTATACCCCCGCTGCATATCACCATGTTGTTTTTTTTTTAATTCTCTGATGGTCCAGGTTTTACACCAGACCTCTCAGGTAGTTGGGAGGAGAGTGCCAGATGATTTTTTTTCCTTGATGGGCCAAGTTGGGCATCAAACCCATCGGGTAGTTTGAGGGAGGGAGGCACATTTTTTTTTAATTCCCTGATAGGACAGGGTTGCTGTTGTGGGCTTTGGATTTGTCAGGTTGTTAAGGAGAGGAGGATAATTTTTTTTATTACGTGGCAGTCCTGGTTTGGCCCTGGACCCCTCAGATTGTTTGGTGGAGGAGGAGAGACAGATTTTTTTTTATTCTCAAACAGATTCTGTTGGGCACTGGACCCATTAGGCAGTTGGGGAGGGGTCCAGATTTTTTTTATTTCCTGCTAGATTGGGCACTGGACCCATCAGGTAGGTTGTGGAAGGGGAACAGATGTTGTTTTACTCTGTGATGGGCCAGGCTGTGCACCAGACTATTCTGCTTCACAGCAGACTGGGTAGGAGCATACATGGTAGTGTGATACCTTTCTGCATATTGGGAAGAGTGCAGAGCTGACATTGTGGTCTGAGATAAAGAGAGGGAGAGTTGGGTGTTGGAGCCGGGATCACTGGCACTTGGGGTTACAGCCTCAGAAGTGTGCAACATCAGTCCTCCTTGGTCCAGTGTCCCATGCAAGCATGCAGCATGCCAGAGGAGGTGGAAATGCCTCAACAGACTAGTAGCAGCAGTAGTGAGGCATCAGCCCCAAGCCTTTCACGAATTGTTTGAGCCCTTTGCTGTAACCTGAGTGAATAGGTATGGTGAGAGCAGTGTTTGACTACCCTGTCTATTCCCCCTTCTGCTCACTGCTTTGATGCTGCTACTCTTTATCTCTGTTTAGCATAATATACAGGGAAGGCTGGGTATGGGACCTATTAGGCAGTTGGTGGGAGAAGAGCAGATTTGTTTTATTCCCTGATGGGCCAGGTTGGTAACTGGACTGGAAAGATTTCAATGAAACAAGAAAAGTTTGTGGTGCTCATAAGCCCTTTATAGGGGCAGACCAACTCTTATGTCAGGTGCAATATAGCAGGGTGTAATTCATGTGAGTGTTTGTTCTAAGTAGAACAGTTCTATATGCACTCAGATTCGGAAAGCTGACACCCATTTAGAGCATAAGTCTCACTTCCTGAATTTTTATTTTTCTGTTAGCAGTATACAAAATGTCCCCCACTTCTGCTTAGACACTTCCAGTAATGTGACCTATTTCAGTGGAAAAGAAAGAATATGGCAATGTTTTTATAGAGTTAACAAGACTTGTAAAGTCACGTACCCATTTTGTTTTTAGACTGCACATTCATTGCGTCTGCTGATGGGGGCAGGTGAGCCCCAAAACATAAGCAAACATGTGACTTGGGTGTTGGCCAGAAGCAGAAACCGAAAGTGAGCAGCATATAGTGGCACACAGACAGCCCGATGGCTACCAGCTTTCCACAGGGAAGCTACGGAAGTACCTTGGCTATATGCGTAAGCTAAATAAAGTTGATAAAAGAAACCTGGCTGAACCATTTGAAGGAGACACGATGGAGAAGGTGTCCTTTCCTTCAATAAAAAACAGAACTCTGCACTAAGGATTAGGCAATTGAGCCTCAAACATTGTAACGAGCAGGGACCCAATGAATGAACTGCCTAAAAACAAACCAGGTACAGTGACCTTACAAAGTGCATATAGAACTGTTCTACTTAGAACACACACTCACAGGGACTGGCAAGATGTTTGTGGGGCAGATGGCCAGATATTTTAATTCTCTGCTAGATGGCTTTCGGCAACGGACCTGTCAGGTTGCTGGGGAAGGTTCAGATTTTTTTTTAATTTCCTGAAGGATCTGGTTGAACACTGGACCTGTCAGGTTGTTGGGGAGGGTTATTGCTTTCATTTTTTGTTCCTTTTTATTCCCTGACAGGCCAGGTTAGTTATCAGACCTCTCAGGTTGTTAACAGAGGGAGACCATTTGTTTTTAATTTCCTGATGGGCCGGGTTGGGCACTGGCGCTGTCAGCCAGTTTGTGGAAGGGGGACAGATGTTTTTAGTACATGATGGGTCACATTGGGCACTGGATCTGTCAGGTTGCTGATGAGAGGGGGACTTTTTTTTTTAATTCCCATGACAGGTGGGGTTCAATTCAGGACTGAATAGGTAGTGTGGAAGAGATGGGAATATATTTTTTGTGTTCCCTAAAGGGCTTGGATTGGGTATTTGACCAGTTAGGTAGATGGAGGCATGAAAGATCCATGTTCCTTTATTACTCCCAGATGAGTCAAGTTGGGCACTGGATCAGTCAGGTTATTGGGGGAAGGGGTCAGATTTGTTTTATTCCTTAATGCGCTGGATTGAGCACTGTTCCTATCAGGTCATTGGAGAAGGAGGACAATTTTTTTTTATTGCCTATCGAACTGGGCTGCTCAAGAGAACCATCATGTAGTTGAGAGAGAGGAACAGATTTTTTATGTTTACCTGTTGGGACCAGATGGGAACCAGAAATTCTGTTCAATTCTACATCCCCTTCGCTACCAGTATAGAACTCATGTGTCTTGTAAAACACTTTGGGATATAGTGTGCATGAAAGTCATTTTGGTTAAGTTTAGTTTTCCAAATTACCTCACCCTAGCCCCCCACTAGCTGTAGCAACTAACCACCACCCACTTTAATTTTCCCAGTCCATGACTAGCTTACTCAGCCTGACTGGAAATTCAGCAGGTTTTTCAGTATTCAAAGAGGTTGAAAGAAATAAATCTTAGTTCCTATGAGCATCAAATGGTGCCGTGGCAATAATACTCTTTGTCGTTTTGCACCACAATGATTTAGCAGCATGAAAACACTCAGTTTTGTATAGGCATATTTCTTTTTTTTTTTTCAGAAAAAAAAAATAAAGGTTCGCTTTCCATTTTACTAGTTTATAGGCTTGAATGCTTATGTGGGTATTATTATATAGGTAGGACCACAATAGACTTTAGGGTGAGAATACGAGAACATGTAAGGGCTTTGGAAAAAAAGACAAAATGACTTTTGCCATAGTTCAGCATGTTCAGGGCAATTGTGGCAGAAGACATTCTGTTAAATTTGTGAGCATTAAAAAAGGTTTGGTGGGTCCCCATGGTGGTAGTTTAGAGCATATGATAGGTCAACATGAAAGCTACTAAATATTTGAATTAAGGGCAAGGGATGAAGGGGTCTAAATGATAATACTGATTTATCTTCCTTTTTATGAATGAGTTGTGTGATATGCCATTGCTGTGTGTATATATTTAGATGTGTGTATTCACTGTCCAATGGAATGCTTAGCAATGAACAGCATACTTAAAACTGTCTCATTCATTAATTGTGTCAGGGTGAATTTTAACCCTGTTTGTTTTAATCAGTTTTTTTGAACCTACATTTTCTCTCAGTGGCCCCGGTCGGCTCCGATTCCAGGCGTCTCCTTTCTCCGTCCGCAGTCCGTCCGCACCCGTCTCCCATTATGACACCAACTTGCTACTCCCACGGGCTTACCCCTGTGGCAAGGTGATGGGGAGCCCCCAACTCCCCTCTGTTATGCCTCAGATATGCACCCCTATCATCCCACATACACCTCACACTGTATTCCTGGTCTCTTATACTGTCATACTGCTATTTTGCACTAACATGTAGATTTAGGTACCCATCATACAAGCATGAGTGCCAAGAATGTGCTTTGCTGCTAATATATGTTTACATCTTTTATAGGATTATATCATGCATGATTCATTATACCTCACTATAATGCATTTACGTAGGTTACATTTGTCTTGTATGTATTTATATATATTCTATATATAATCTACCTAATCACTGATAAGAGGACCTTTACAGATCATCAGTGATTACTGTATATCCTTATATACTTATATTTTCATATAATCATATGTAGTATGTGTCTTGAACTTAGGTTAGCATGCCACATGTATTTCTGATTATTCAGCATTTCTCTTTGTTTGTGCTTTAGTGCTGACAAAGATATTTCCTTTGTCTCACATCATACTCAATAGTAATTCTGGTACCTAAGTCATTAACCAAGGGAGACGCAGTGTTTACATTTTATACAGCAATGCATTATGTTTCTTATATCCATAACTATGCTGTAATCTATGTTGCCATGTTCTTATCATGACTATATAACCTTCTGTAAGTCATTTTCTCCACAGAGATTTGTACTTTCCTATAGGACTGGTGAGAAACCATCTCCTCTGTGATTTTCTCTGTTACATGCTTGGTGTGAGTATGTTAATACATTTTAATTATTACTTCTGCTTGTGTTTGTTCATTGACTTACACTGTAGACATACAAGAATCTGATTTATTTACCTCTACAACTGGCCACTGTGGCAACAAATGGCGACCGTGGTAAATGTCTGAGTGCTTGTCAAAGGCGACATTTTTATTTCCCTTGTGGATTTATGCACTGGGGTGAGAAATCCCTCAGTAGCAAGCAGCTGTTAGCATCTGCTGTATAAATCTCCATGGTCTGCATTCCCCCGCATATGGAGTTTAGGCATACTGCCCTCCTTCCAGATATTTAAATTTGTGCTGTGAGCTGCCTCCTTCCTATGAGGAACAAAGAGCTGTAAAGAGTTCAATGAAGACAATTAGATTGCTTTCATTTTGTGGGTTCAAGTCCTAGTGGGTTTATACTCATTTAGGAGTCCACATTCGCCAAAGACTGTCTGTGTGCTCTCATGTACTGTGGTTACAAACGGAGTTCCTGGTCCACAAACAGTCAAGGTTTCTCCATTAATTTGACATGTCTAAGCATAGAAACATAGAAACATAGAATTTGACAGCAGATAAGGACCGCTTGGCCCACCCAGTCTGCCCATTTCCGTACCTAATGGATAAGCTGCAGATCCTAGTTAACCAGCAGCCTACTTCTTTCTGCCCCCATCCCCTAGAATTGCCTTATGAATGTCCCATGTATGTTTGAATTCCACCACTGTTTTTGACTCCACAACCTCCTCTGGAAGGCCGTTCCATGCATCCACAACCCTCTCTGTGAAAAAATACTTCCTTAAATTACCTCTGAGCAGCCCCCCCATCTTCAAATTGTGCCCCCATTTTCTTGCACACCTCTTGTTTTGAAAGATGCTACCCTCTTGGACTTTGTTGATTCCCTTGAGGTACTCGAAAGTTTCTATCATGTCCCCCCTCTCCCTCCTTTCCTCGAGGCTATACATATTAAGCTCCTTTAGTCTCACTTCATATGTCTTCCGGTGCAGATCCTGCACCATTTTAGTTGCCCTCCTCTGGACAGCTTCCATCCTGTCTATGTCTTTGCAGAGATTGGTCTCCAGAACTGCACACAATACTCAGATGGGGTCTGACCAGCTGTCTGTACAGAGGATAATAACTTCCTGTTTTCTACTGGTGATGCCTCTCCATGCATCCCAGTATCCCCCAACCCTCCTTGCTGCCCTCTCACATTGCTTGCCCACCTTTAGGTCATCTGATATGACTACCCCAGGTCCCTTTCCATTTTGTTGTTGTTAGTGTCTCACCCCATTGTGTACTCTTCCCTGGGTTTTGTTTCCCAGGTACATTACTCTGCACTTCTTAGCATTGAATCTAAGCTGCTATACATTTGACCATTCCTCTAACCTTGCAAGTCCCTCTCATCCTTTCCACCCCACCTTGTGCATCAACTCTGTTGCAGATCTTTGTGTCATCTGCAAAAGAGACATATTTTCCTTCCAGTCCCTCTGCAATGTCGCTTATAAAGACATTGAAGAGGACCTCTGTCCTATCACTGAACCTCTGCGGTACCCCACCAGTAACCCCCTTTCTTCAGAGTGGACTCCATTTACTATTACTTCCTGTGTCCGATTCTCCAGCCAATTCTTTACCCAGGCTGTCATCTTGGGACCCACCCCAGGCTGGCTAACTTGTATATTAATCTTTTGTGTGGGACTGTGTCAAATGCCTTGCTAAAGTCTAGGTAGGCCATGTCCACAGCCCCTCCCTGATCTACTACTTTGGTCACCCAGTCAAAGAAATCTATCAGATTTGTCTGGCATGACCTTCCCACTGTGAATCCATGCTGCCTTGGGTCCTGTGCCCCTCTGGCCTCTAGATAATTGACAATTCTTTCCTTCAGAAGTGATTCCATCATTTTCCCTACCACTGAGGTTAAACTAACAGGTCTGTAGTTTCCTGCTTCTGCCTTGCTCCCACTTTTGTGAAGGGGAATCACATCTGCCCTCCTCCAGTCCTTGGGTACCAACCCATCCTCCCATGATTTGTTAAAGAGGGTAGTCAGTGGTGTCACTAGTTCTACCCTTAGTTCTTTTAGAATTCTGGGATGAGTCCCATCAGGCCCCATTGCTTTGTCCACGTTCAGTTTTAAGAGTTCTTTCAGAACCCTTTCTTCTGTAAATGGGCTGTTATCAGCTTCTGTATCCAGAGTGCTTCTGGTGTTTGTTTTAGGTACCTCCTCCTCTTCCTTTGTAAATACTGAGCAAAAATATTTGTTTAGTATCTCTGCCTTTTCACAGTCACCCTCTGCCCACCCTCCTTCCCCTTTATTAAGCCTCACTATCCCTCCCTTGGTCTTCCTTTGCTCCCTGATGTACATATAAAAGGTTTTATCCCCCTTCTTAACTGAGTTGGCTATCTTTTCCTCGGTTTGGGCCTTTGCTGTTCTGACTGCCTTCCCAGCTTCCTTTTGCTTTAACTGATACAGTTCTCTGTCCTGCTCCTTCTGCGATTCCTTGTACTTTCTGAATGCTTTCTTTTTCTTGAACCTTCACTGTCACTTCCTTTGAGAACCATAGTGGTTTCTTACATCGTTTCATTTTGTTTATTTGCTTCACGCAAAAGGCTGGTTACCTCTGTGATGGCAGTTTTTATTATTCCCCATTGTTCTTCCACCCCTCCCTCCTGCACATTTGCTAGTGCATTCCTTAGGCACTCACCCATTTTGGCAAAGTCAGCCCTCCTAAAGTCCAGTACTTTTGCCTTTGTATGACTTGACTCTATTGCTGTGTTTATTGTGAACCATACTGTTCGATGGTCGCTAGTTCCCAGATGGCTACCCACTTCTACATCTGTGATCCTCTCTTCATCTCCATTTGAGAGAACCAGGTCTAAGATTGCTCCCTCTCGAGTGGGCTCCAATACTAGTTGTCTAAGGCATGCTCCCTGTAGGGCATCTAGAATAACCCCACTCTTTGAAGTGGCTGCTGCAACTGCACTCCAGTTAACATCTGGCATATTCAGATCACCCATCAGCAATATCTCCCCTTTTTCTGCCATTCTAAGTATACGTTCTATCATTTCCTTGTCCATTTCCTTCCCCTGAGAAGGGGGTCTGTATAGAACCCCTGTGCGGACTGTGGTTCCATTGCCGGTCTCCAAATTTACCCACAGTGCTTCTTCTCCTCCCTGTTTTCCCTTTTGTTCTTCTGCTTTGATTCCTTCCCTTATGTAAAGAGCTACTCCTTCTCCTCTTTTACCCTCCCTGTCCCTCCTGTAGATAGTGTATCCTGGCATGTTTACGTCCCAGTCATGGTTTTGTGTGTACCATGTTTCTGTGACTGCCATGATATCCAGATATTCCTCCTCCATCAAGGCCACTAATTCAGGAAGCTTGTTACTCAGACTATGGGCATTGGTACTCATTGCTCTCCATTTTTTGATGGCTTTACCTTCTGTTGCAGCATCCCCCACTGACCTTTCTACTTTGGTCTTTTTCTCATTTAGTACCCTGTTTTGTAGGGAGAGGCTGGGATTTTCCTGCTGCTTATCAGTGCCTCCCCCCTTGACTAGTTTAAAAGCTTGCCAATGAAGCATTTAAACCGATTGCTCAAAAGACTTGTTCCCTTCCTGGACAGATGCAGACCATCCTGCCAGTATAGGCTGGTGTCCTCCAGGTGGAACCCCAGTCCCCAATGAAGCCAAACCCTGTTCTCCACACCATTTTTTCAACCATTCATTAAACTGCATGGTGCAAAGTACCTCACCTCACTCATGCCATTGACAGGCAGCACCTCTGAGAAGGATACTGTGTGTGCTACTTGTCTTAGGCCCCTCCCCAATTCTACAAAGTCCTTCTGCACTGCTCTAATCTCATGTTGAGCCAAGTCATTTGTCCCTAGGTGGACAATGACATCCAGCTCAGACTCCTGTACAGCTGTTCTCGTGATCCTGAGGATGCGCTTCCTCTCCCTCCAAGCCATGGCACCAGGCAGGCACCTTACTTCAGTTTTCCCTGCTCCCCCCAGTTCTATTAACCTAATAATTGAGTCCCCCACCAGGAGCTGCTTCCTTTCCTTGTGGTGTCCTCTGCCTCCTTCCTGTGGGCCTCCCTTGTGATAGTTGTCCTCAGCCTCCTTAGTCTCCTCTGCGGGCACATCCATAGGGGATCTACGCTCCCCCAGAATGGTGTATGGATTGTGGAGTGGAACAACTGACTGGGTGTGCCTCTGTTTTACCATCCTCACCCTCCCTGAGCCCATTGTGGTCCAACTGCTGTGCTTTCTTCGCAACCTCTGAGGTAGTGGTGGTGGCTCTGGTGCTCCCTGGATGGGGGAGGTTCCCTTCCTACCGTCCAGTGTGGCCTGGGGGAAGGTTCCCTTACTACTGTCCAGTGTGGCCCGAAGACGGGCAACTTCCTCCCTCAGGGCAGAGTGTTGTCTGCAAATAGGGCAGCATCTCAGCCTCCAGAAAGACTCCTGGAAGACTGCTGCCCCACAGCCATTACATTGCACTACCCCCACATGTTTATCTACTTTTTTGTGTGTGTTTGTGTGTGTGATTGGTTTGTTATATAGAAATATATATATATATTATACAATGTGTTGCTTATATTGTCAGTGCAGTGTGCTAGAGAGGATATGACAGTGATATGCACCTTGCACTCTTGAGGAAATGATGTCAGAACCCCAGGTATAAAGGAACTATTTCCAGGGTGGGTGGGGTGAGGGTAGAAGGGTTGGGCCTAAACTGTGCCCTCACAAAACAATCAGCTAAGAGCTCTGACCCACCGCTGCGATGAGTGCCTTCCTGTCAGCAAGATACCCTACACAACAATTTGACAGAGAAAATACCCTGTTAATCAAACAGAAAAAAATCCAGACATCCAAGTCAGACACAGGTAAAACCTCCTCAGCCCCAAAACAGCCTGGTGGTTTGTGCTCTGAAAGCAGTCAGCCCCAAAATCAGGCAGCTGTGCTTTAAACTCTTCCTGCACTGAAAATCTTAAGAATTGTAATAAAGACTGTCTTTTCCTGATAATTCTAAGTTCCTTATTTCACCTTTCAGTTAAAAGTAGCCTCCACCTGCAGAATATCTGCTCCAAACCGAGGACAATTGTAAGGTTCACCTCCCTCTGTTGTGAGCACAACTTGCTTTTTTGCAAATCCTATGTTCAGTATTGCAGCTTCCAGCCAGAGGTAGTTTGACTTGAAAAATGTTAACGATGCTGAGTTGAGGTTAAATACCTCACAATACCTCACTTCCCATGATGGTTTTTAAGGATTTTGCTACTATAGCAAAACATATACAGGGTCCACAGGATGCTGTGACAACATTCTTTAATCAATATGTTGATTTAAAGTATGGTACCAAGGAAAATATTCCTGAAGAATGGCTAGTTGCAACACTTTTTGCTTGCTTAGAATCTTCTATGAAACAATGTACTGCTATGAGATCAGATTTCAGTGCCTACAGACAGGAGATGGCTGTAGTAAATTGTGAGGCTGCTAAATGTGTAGACAGGCTGACATCTGGGCTGGTATCTCAAAATCAGACCTTGCATCAGCAGAATTATTCCTTGTTATGTGATTATGAAAACAGCAGATGGGAACTGCATGCTTTGAAAAAGAAATGTAAACTTTCAAGTACCTCAAGGGAATCAACAAAGTCCAAGAGGGTAGCATCTTTCAAAAAAAGAGGTGTGCAAGAACAAGAGGGCACAATTTGAAGATAGAAAGGGGGGTGGCTCAGAGGTAATTTAAGGAAGTATTTTTTCACAGAGAGGGTTGTGGATGCATGGAAAGGCCTTCTGGAGGAGGTTGTGGAGTTGAAATCAGTGGTGGAATTCAAGCATGCATGGGACAGTCATAAGGCAATTCTGGGGGGTGGGGGTAAGAAGAAGTAGGCTGCTGGTTAACTAGGATCTGCAGCTTATCCAGTAGGTAGGGAAATGGGCAGACTGGGTGGGCCCAGCGGTCCTTA
Organism: Neoceratodus forsteri; assembly: GCA_016271365.2. Classification (NCBI taxonomy): domain Eukaryota; kingdom Metazoa; phylum Chordata; order Ceratodontiformes; family Ceratodontidae; genus Neoceratodus; species Neoceratodus forsteri. The sequence goes on along the minus strand of CM028129.1, from coordinate 1,166,113,962 downwards.
TTTGCCATCAAATTCTATGTTTCTATGTTTCTAAAAGGGCTTATCTTGATAGAAGGCAAGTTTTACACAATGAGAATGTCTTGCAATCTGAAATTAAGGTACTTAACAGTATGCTCACTCATGTACGTGAGAAGCTAGAATGTAAGAGTAGGGAAAATGCTCAAGTTACCATCATATGTAGGAACTTAGAGAAACAGGTTATGTATAGTTTGTGTGATATCATTTCTAAGGTTGATCATATAAATTGCAAGACAGAGATAGCGAACTTGCACCATCAGCCAGAGGTACTGGCAGGGCACACCACCTTAATTCCCATAGACCTTGCCTCTTCTGGTGTTGAAGAGCTAGATTTTGAACACTCACAGAGTGCTGTGGTGTGGACTGGAACAAAGGCTAGCCACTCATTTTTCTGCGATTCACAAAATGGAGTATTGTTAGAGTCTCAAAATAGAGGACACACACATCATCATGTTGCATCCCCATGCCATCCCCAAGAAGGCCACTCATGGTCATGTGATGGTGGTCATTAATACAGTAACCCAAGATAGCAGCACCCATGAGGTAATCCAAGATGGCCGACCACCACATCATGGAGGTCTCATCATTCAATCACAGGGACCTGTGATTGCAGCCTTAACCATACAAAACAACCCAAAGGTTTTAGGCATTATTCATAATGTTATCAGTAAGACTAGCATTTCTGAGGAACTGAAAAATCTCACTGAAAATGAGGCTGATGTAATTTTGAAAGAGGCTGGTACACAGCCTAATGTTAGGAAGTCAGCGGCAGATGCTGCAGCAGCAGCTGCAGTTATCAATGATTACACCACTAGCAAGTCCTTGGCTAAGGAACAGTTTGCAGTTAATAATGTAGAACGTGATGATTTTTCCTTATGTAATATGATACCAGCCCTCCGTGAGAGGACTAAATGAGCTGTTTTTCCTAACGCTGACAGTATTGGGCACATGCAGCCCACTGATAACTTAAGCTGTCACCCTAAAAACAATGTTGCTACCATCCAACAACCTTCCGGTGGGGAAACACACTATGCATTTGAAGGGGGGAGACAACCCTGATTCTGAAAGCCCTGTGGCTGTGATATTTTCAGCATCAAAGGCCACATTGGGGGGGAGATGCAGGTTTGATTTCTGAAACTGTGATGCCAGCTGTTCCAGTACCACTTTCTCTACCCTGATGGCTACTGAACCACAAACCATAGCTGGAGAACTATGAGCAACTTGGACACCACTTTTCTCCACTGTGAAGGCACCACCCATAGTGCCAGCACATCCTGCACATGATGCAGGACCCGTTCCACTGGTGATACCTGGATCGTCCCATACTGTGGTTGCAGTAGCAGGCACAAGCCAGGAAAAGTCTGGGTTATTCTCAGCACAGATGATAACAGGCACCTCTGGCAAGAAGGTGCAAAACAGAGTACTGTTGATGTTATTGTTTTTTCTTTTAGGATCACTGACTATAGCTCCAGCACTAGTTAATCCTAACCCAGCTTTACCATACCATCTTGAAACTGCTGCATCACATATAGTCATCCCAGCAGTTTTAGCCCAAAAATACAATAGACACATCAGACCCATTGCTTATGCATCCTAGATGCTCTTCCCAGTGGAGCTGAAATACAACTTTTGTGAAAGAAATATTTTGGCTACATACTGAGCAGTGAGATACTTTATGTACATTATTGGACATGCCTCCATTGTGCTGCATTCCAGTCATTTGCCCACTATCTCTTGTAAGCCAGACTAAAAGATGACTCTGTCTCCAATGCCAGACTTACTTGTCTCTTCTTTTACAGGATCATGATATCACTGTCCTTCCTACCAAAACTCCATCCTTGTTGGCCCATGGTCTACAATTTACAGGTGAGCCTCATGATTGTTCAGTCCAACCCCCTGACCTACCTGACCCAAGACCCTTTCTGGCAGAACCTCAGGAATTGTTAAATGACACCACTGTGCGTTGTGTTTTTACTGAAGGCTTAACCTCACATACCAGCAAGGGTCAGATAGCAGGGTTTGGAATTTTTATTTTATATCCTAGTGTTGACAAAGTGTGCATTGCTAGGAGGTGTACCATCATTCTTTGTCTTTTAAATAGTTTTTTATTTTAATGGGTTCACCGCAATATATCCAAGGCACACTGCCTTAAGGGTAGCTGGTCCATTCCACTGGGGTGTCAAACAGACGAGGCATACTGATGAGTCCTGGTAGGACGAAACACGTGTCTATGTCTTCTGTTAGTACCCTTTGCAAGCTGTGTGAGGGGCCTTTCGGCACCATGCAGTTTTGCTTAAAGTTGGACTAGCATAACATTCTGTGGTGATTTGCATATGCAGCCCATGATGCTTTGCATTGTGGGGGCATGTGTGATTTTGTATTTTCCATCATTTATGTACGGTATCCAGGCATTATTAATATATGCCTGGCAAACAATGCAAAGCAGGGAGCTGAGGAGTCTTCTTATAACCACCACAAATGTTTGTGGATGGCTTACAGCACTGGTAGGTCATTGGCAAAGCAACAGCTTGCTGTTGATAATATGGAATATAAAGATCTTTCCCTATGTAACATGACACCAGCACTCCATGAGAGGGTTAAGTGTGCTGCACTGTCTGACAAACCACATTGTACTCTGGAATTGCTATGGGAAGATACTGAAGACACCATTTTTATTATAGATTTTGATTGCGTTTGTTCCACTCTGACTGAATTTCTACCCTTTTGGGAGAAAACAAACTCAGTCCTCTGATCGTACTCCTGTAAAATGCTGAGACTCGTTTGTGTACATCACAATGTTAACCAGACTGTTTAAATATAAACCATGCTTTCATAATGTTCAAGCACACTATAAGAGTGAACCTTATTTCCCTTTTAAAAACCCCAAGGACTGGGATTCATTATTGCCTTTACTCCTTATGGCAATAGGAGGGACACCCTCCACAAGTACACAGTGTACCCCATTTGAAGTCATGACCGAATGGTCCGTGAAATTACCAGAACACCTACTTCTGGACCTGTGTACTTCCACTGCTGATTGAGCATCAATAGATAAATATGTTAAACAACTCAAAAATACATCCAAAAGATACACTTGTTTGCTGCACAATGTATGGGCAAGGCCAAACAATGGGCCCTACCCCATTGTAAATAAGCACAGTCCATCAGTCTACCAAGTCAGACTACCCCAAAACAAGAAACTCACTGACAAAAGGTTACATGCCAGTCAGTTGAAACTGTTTAAAGGAGATTGAATTACTTTTCCTTAAACCCAATGAGCGGAATAGTACTGAACTAACTATGTTTCTCTTTTTTCTTTCTTTTTAGGTTGCAGAGAGAGAGAGAGAGAGAGAGAGATGTTTGCTTTATGTTTATTTTTCTTCTTAGAAGTATGGGTCTTCTTACAAGCCCAAACTGCACATTGTACTGCAGATAAGAACCAGTGATCTAAACCTAAACAGCTTGTTGAGGCAGAGTACCTCACAAGCCCATGTGATCTAATTGCATCCTGTGGAGTTCACACTGACTTCCTATAAGACATGTTCATCATCCAGAAGGTAGTGAGGCCCAATTGAATGTTATGGCCATTGCTTTGGATCAATCCTAGCAGCTAAGGTTGATCTGGACCCCTGTTTGCATTTTATTAATCATCAGGAATTTTGCATCCAAAATTTATATGGCAACAAAATCCATTATCCTTAAGGTTTTACCCTATGATGCCCCAGCATTTGTGACACCAGAGACTGAATGCCCAAAACAGAACCCTGACCCACCCAATGGTCTAATCACCACTTCCCAAACAGGTGCCCTAGTTAATACTGTGCAGTTCATGCACATCCCAGTGATTTTAAATCTTACAAATTGGAATTTGGAATGATTTGGTTTATGTTTCACAATGAACATTTCCTAATTTGTTTTTATTTAGAAGTAATTATGTTATTGGATATGCTGGCAGCAAACCAGGAACTCAATAATGACCCCTATACAGGGACTAATAACACACACATAGAGGATTTTTACATCCTAACCCCTAGTGGTACATCTAATAAATGTAAACCTACCCTAATGCACTAGGTGTTTGTTTCTTTTTGAACAGGTTTAGCCTATGGCCTATTTGGCTCTGGCATGTCTATTTGGAATAGGGCTGATATAGCTATTATTCAAGCACATATGTTAAAGGTTAATGATATTATGAAATATAATATCATACCTCCCGTATTGCATGGTGTACATGGTCTTGCTGATGAAAAGCGATTTACAATTTACAATATGAAAAATATTGTAAAGGGATTTGAGCTGGCAAAGGTTAATATTAATAAACTGATTTCTGCTTACGTTAAGGAAGCAGATGAGCATCACATAGCTAGGAAAGTCCTTTGCACTGCCTATAGCTCTTATGTTCTTATATCCATTGGTAATCTCTTCCAGGATCTGGAATTAGGACATATGCCTGATCTCATAAATGACAGACATATGGGTCAGTGGTATTGCCCCAAATACACTTCTATTGCATGTGTTAACAAATGTTTATTTGAATCTAACACTATTCCCTTGCCAATGGCAAGGAACCTTGGGTATGTCACCACACACACCAGTATTGCTCCATGTTTCAAAACGTATTTCTGTACAATCAAGGAAGCCATGTTTGTGACTCTCACAGTGTCATTGCCGCAGTTTGATCTGGCAACATCCATCTCTGATTGTATGGCAACCTTCCATTCAATTGGTCATCGTGACTGGGAACTTTGTTGTGAAAGGTTGGGACTACCTCCTTTGTTTGTTTACCATGAGGTTTTGAAATTGTGACAGACTCCGAATTTTGATTGTTATACCTGGAAGGATTATCACCTTTTATGTAGATGTGACATCTTCAAACTTGTCTTACCAGTTTGTGGATACTGGCCTAATAATTGAAATTAGGCTTCCTCTTGTGAATACTGAAATAAATTGTAAAAGGCCCAGCCAACTCAGATTCTACCATTAAGCTTATTGTTATGCATACAATGAAGCCAAGCCTGGGGTGGGGGCAATCCCCTAACTTCAGCAAGAAGACTCTTCTTCACTTAATCTTCGAGCAAAACATCTATTTTTCTTCACTGCTTGTTTTCCAAGCCTGGCTGGCACCTCATACATACTGAGTATGGTTATAAACTTTTATACTTTGTGCAGCCATGTGATCAACTTTCACAACAATGTTGCTATTCCATTGTAAAACTCAATGCACAATCTAATGCACCCCCTGCTGAGGCCTCTGCAAATACTGCAGCCTCCTGAACACTTGGCTCTACCTTTGAAAAATCTAAATGCATCTGATTTGAACCATAAATCTTCATTTACCACTTGAAGAAACCCTGGAATTGTTCATAGTTTATGGCTTGCAGACATGGATATTTTCGTGTCCTGTTCAACTTACCAATTGAAAAATGCCATCCTCAAAGGTGGTATATTCTGCCGATGGAGAACATTTTATGGTGTCAATTGTAAATTCTACTGATGTGGACTAAATTTAAGCAAAGTGAACTTTTCTATTTTTTTTTTACTCCCTAAACAGGTCATAGGTCATACTTTGTTCTCACCCGTTCCCATCCCTATACCAGATACCATCAATTGTGTATAGTCCTGACTATCCTGATGCTCTATCTTAGTTTTTTTACTTGGTTTTAATGTCCATACTGGCAATTTGAAGTCTGTCTCTCCTATCCCTTCCTGATAGAACAGATACACACCTGATGTTCTGATCTGTGATGACATTGTTTTGATATTGGAAAACCCCATTGTGAAGTTTACATTTCATGTGTTATAGTAATACAAGGTTTACTAACATTTACCCTTATAATTACAATTTTTTGTTTGAGAAAAACCCTACAACACCACCGTGACCTGTCCAAACTTCCTTTCCAGGCTCGTACCTCGGGCCTGTAAATGAATGGTGCCTAGCCATTTTCTTTTTATTATGCTGCCACTTTTGCTATTAGGGCAAAAAAGAGGGGTCTGTTATGCCTGGGTTATGCACTCCTATCATCCCACATACACCTCACACTGTATTCCTGATCTCTTATACTGTGATACTGCTATTTTGCGCTAACATGCAGATTTAGGTACCCATCATACAAGCATGAGTGCCAGGAATATGCTTTGCTGCTAATATATGCTAATATTAACATCTTTTATATGATTATATCATGCATGATTCATTATTCCTCACTATTATGCATTTACCTAGGTTACATTTCTTTTATGTATTTATATATATATATTCTATATATAATCAACCTAATCACTGATAAGAAGACCTTTACAGATCATCAGTGATTACTGTATATCCTTACATACTTATATTCTCATATAATCATATGTAGTATGTGTCTTACACTTAGGTTAGCACACCATGTGTATTTCTGATTATTCAGCATTTCTCTTTGTCTGTGCTTTAGTGCTGACAGAGAAATTTCCTTTGTCTCACATCATGCTCATTAGTAATTCTGGTACCTAAGTCATTACTCGAGGGAGATGCCTTGTTTACATTCTATACACCAATGCATTATGTTCCTTATATCTGTAACTATGCTGTAATCTATGTTGCCATGTTCTTATCATGACTATAAAACCTTCTGCAAGTCATTTTCTCCTCAGAGACTTGTACTTTCCTATAGGACTGGTGAGAAACCACCTCCCCTGTGATTTTCTCTGTCACATGTTTGGCATGAGTATATTAATAAATTATCATCATTACTTCTGTTTGTGTTTGTTCTTTAGCTTACACTGTAGACATACAAGAATTTGATTTATTTACCCCTAGAGCTGGCCTTTAGGGCAACACTACCAAGACTGGATCCAGAATAGGTGGTTCCCAGAGACAGTGCATAGAGGCAGACGGCCATCAAGCTGCACAACCTGGCTGCCAATTTTCACTGTTTCCTTTTGGAGTCAGAGCATGCAATGCTGACATGGGTGTGCCATGTGAACATCCATGCGTAGTGTGTCAGCTGGGTGCTCTGCCTCTGTACCCCACTGTATTGGCTAGGCATGCCAACACCTAGCCTCCACTAGGTTTCAGGAAAACATCGGCCACTGTTTCTCACCCTCCGCAGGAGAGTAGAGCAGTCCTCCAGATGCTCAATCCTCTCCCAACCCGACTGGCCCCCAGTGACCCGCGAACACCGCGAACACAGGTCGCCAGTGTGGCAGGAAGAAAGGCAGCGCTGCCTCAGCCCTCCACATCACTGGGTTAGCCTTGTTTTAATTAATTTAAACCCACAGGTGTATGCTTTTTAATTGCACAAAGTTTGCATGATTTGTATAAACAGTAGCACGATGAGTATAATAGCCATCCTTGATGAAGCTCAGCAATTCACTGAGCAAAATGTAAGAGTTTGTTCACCCACTGTATACCAGAATGTTTTTGAGCCAGTAGTTGAGCACTGGCAGTTTTTTTGAATAAAAATATGTTTTAATATTTTGCTTCTTGGTTTGGGTGATTACATTTTTCCTGCGGTTCCCTATGTAACATTCAAGGTGACATACAGATGGCTACAAGAGGTCAGAATTATCCAAAGGAGCTTGGTTTAAACCAAACCCAGCAACAATATAAAAATCTGGCTAAGAGTTATCCTCCCAATATGACTAACATCACAGAATTTCACCAGACAGAAGGCACAGCAGGGGAACTAAGAAGTGCAAAAGAAATAGGTTCAGTTACTAACAGCATGAGTTCCAACACACTCACAGAAGGATTACCAAACTCTTTACCTATATTACATGCTGAAAAAAACTGTCTACTTTATGATGCAAATAAAGTAATATATTCCCTACCAACCAGTCCATTGTTTGATCCTAAAGATCTGTCGACAAGGTCTGACTCTGCTGTGATACCAAAACTGCAACCTGATTGGCCAATTAGCCCACATGTGCTGCTGCACAAATACCCTTAAGCTCTTGCTGAAAATTCAGCTTTACATGAAAGAGAAAAAAAGGGAGGTCAGGGGGAACTGGGTTAGATACCAGCTAAAGTCATGGCCCCAGGACAAACTACAATAGGTAATGACAAAAGTTCTACAGACTGGGCAATGGATATTAAACAAGACCTTGTTATGATGTGCCAGGTAATTACTAAAGGTTTTGATTCAATCCATGATACTTTAACAGAGTTGGCTAGCTCAGTGGCAAGGATAAACATGAAAATGGCAGCCCTCAGTGTAAGAACTGATGCACTAGAAAAAATAGTTAAAAGTGTAGAAACTACTGTTTACCCTCTGTCAGAAACACCTTCTAAACACGAGTTCCAGTAAAAGTCATTGATGGACAATTTTCAGGACCAGGAAGACAGATCTAGGAGAGGCAGCCTGAAGCTTATTAAAGTCCCTGAGGGTATAGAAGGAACCATAGATCTGCTACAGATTTTTGAAAGAATGATTACAACTGCAATGGATTGTACATACCCCGAAGAGACCATCTTGCTAGACAGGGCACTCTGGAAAACCCCTAAGAAGTCAGTCCCCTCAGCAATCCTCTAATAAAGCTTTTCCCCACACAGTATTTATTGAATCACACCAGTTTCAGGAGAAAGAAGTCATACTGTGAAAACCAGTGTGGAAGGGGGGCCTTACATTTGATAATGTCAAGTTCTATATTTACCCAAACTTTAGTCAAGTGACACAAAACCAGTGCAAATCTTTTGATCAAGTTAAAGTAGCCTTGAGATTGAAAGGGATTAAATACTCTTTTTTACCTCTTGCCAACCTAAAATTCTATTTGAAGTAAAATCCGATATTGTGCAAATCCAGCAGGTGCATCATGAGCCTCGGAAGCAACTAGAATGCCATGAGCTCAAGCCTATCAAGCGGCATTCAATAAAGGTCAGCTGGTACTGTCTAACAGATTCAGAGCCCTCAGTAAAATTCAAGAAACAAGCTCAGCTAGTGCCAATCCTTATGTTTATGGGCTTATGAACTCTCTGTATCCATCTATGGTGCCTAACCATAATCTTCATGATCTCCTGCAAGAAATGGAGAATAATCAAGAAAAAAATTATAACAGTTGAAACTACATCCACATCATAGCGTATGAAAGAAAATTCAGAAGGTGTTAGTGTGATATATTAAGACTTAATGATCCACATATACTAAATACTGTACTCAGGTCTCAGGTATTTTTCTTCTTCTTCTCTCTTCTTCCTTCTAGTTTCAGTATATAATTTGGATAAAATTGGAGCTATATGAATGGTGTTTCTCTATAGCGGAAATTATTTAGTGGATATCAGGTAAACTCTTTGCATGTTATAGAAGGTTTGGGCACTGAAGATTAAGATCTCTTGCTTTTTCTGTTTTAATAGAAGCACGTTAACTCACTTTTCTCACTCCCATTATTCATTAATTTTACACGTAGACCATCACGCAAGCCACTGATCAGCTTCACCTGGGAGGGTAAGCAGCTTGACCTCTGCCTGTCTTTGTTAATATCTGCATGGGTGGAGGGTAGGGAGGGAAGGGAATGTATGGGGGGGACTGTGGTCAGTAGGGGTCATGAGTATGGGGATAAGGGAACTAGCTGGGGTATGCACAATAGTCATATGGGGTGGAGCTGGGATTTATAGTGGCACGGTGATGCAGTAATTATTAATAAAATTCACAAAAGGATGTATGGTATTTAAAAACATAAGAGCATAAAAATGGTGTCAGCAGATGGGGACCACTTAATCCATCTAGTCTGCCCAAGCTGACTACCCCCCTCCCCTTTAATTGTTCCAGCCAAGCTGTCCACACTGTCTGTCCCAAGCTAGCTTAAATTCTCTTACTGTTTTAGCTGCTGCCACCACCTGTGCTGGCAGGCTGTTCCATGGCTCTATCACCCTCTCTGTGAAGAAGTACTTTCTATAGTTACTCCTGAACTTGCCTCCCACCAGACGCAAGTTGTGCCCCCTTATTTGAGTTCCCTTGTTTTCTTGGAAGAGGTTCTCCATCTTGTTTATTCCCTTGACATATTTTAATGTTTCTATCATGTCACCTCTGTTTCTTCTCTGTTCTAGTGAGTACTTCATTTCCCTGAGCCTAGTTTCGTATTTCTCATGGTGTAGCCCCTGCACCATTTTAGTAGCTCTTCTCTGCACCATCTCTAATTTGTACATGTCCTTTTTCAGGTGTGGCCTCCAGAGCTGGACACAGCACTCCAGGTGCAGCCTCACCAAGGATCTGTACAGTGGCATGATTACCTCTTGCTGTCTGCTTGTAATGCCCCTGCCTATACATCCTATACATTTAATATTTAACATTTAATATTGTTGCAAGAGAGAATGAAACTAGGGAGAAGATGTATATTTTAGGGAAGTGATTATTATTGTATTTTAGGCATGTGATTATTAATAAAGTGAAATTATTATGGGTAAGGATACAGAATTACAATTGTTGTCACAGAATGCATGGGTGGAGGGTCTAGAGGAAAGGGAATATATGGAGGGCTATGGTCAGTAGGGGTCATGGATATGGGGATAAGGGAACTAACTGGGGTATACACAATATTCATAGGGATTAGGTTAATGTGGGTGGAGCTGGGGGTTATAGTAGTGGGGTGATGCAGTTATTATTAATACATTTCACAAGAGGATCTATGGCATTTAATATTGTTGCAAGAGAGAATGAAACTAGGGAGAAGCTGTATATTTTAGGGACATGATTATTAATATATCTTAGGCACATGATCATTAATAAAGTGAATATCATTATGGGTAAGGATACAGAAGTACAATTTTTGTCATGGAATGTAAATGCTTTGAGAGAGTACACTGAAACTAACAAAATTATTAATTATGTAAACAGAAAAAAATACAGTTCTGTAAGAACATACCATAACAGTTGGTCTGAGATGGGATCTCTTGCAGCAGGCCTATGTAACTATGGTTGCCAGGCACTATGATCACACAGAAACTTTTCTAGCCAGCAGTCTACCAGGGGGCCACCCACCCCGATGTCAGATGCTGACATCACCATATGCTATAAGAGTGGGCGGCCCCTGCACCCTCCTCAGCTCTCTTGCCGGAGACCATAAGCCACTTAGTCCCAGCTGAGGGAACCAAGAAGAGACTGAAGGTCCCACTAAAAGAAAAGAAAGGAGAAAGAGTTACATGCACAGGAAGACTTCCCATGGACAGGGGAACTAGGGAGAGAGGGAGGGATGGTATGGCCTGCTGCAAGAGATCCCCTTACAGATCTACTGTTATGATAAGTTCTTAAGTAACTGTACTATCTGACTTTGGGGGTATCTATTGTAGCAGGCCACACCCTTGGAATGAGTCCCAAGCAGTTTCTGACATCAAGAAATGTAGTCTGGGCAGTAGGAAACCAAGAACCTAAGAAAGCAGGCCCTGCAGAATAGCTAGGCTGAAATTGGCCCTATGCCTAGAGGCAATGTCCAGACTGTAGTGCTTGGTAAAAGAGTAGACAGCACTCCAAATGGCAGTATCACTGATCTCTGCAGCTGACACATTCCTGAAAAAGGCAGTAGAAGTGGCCGTGTCTCTGGTGGAATGATGACAAACAATGCCAAGAAGGTCCTTGCCATACTTCCTGTAACAATAAGTGATACAGTTGGCCAACCATTTGAACAAGCACTGTTTTGAAACATGGATGCCCGGCCTCCCAGGGGCAAAATAAACAAACAACTGTTTGGACTGTCTGCAGTCCTTCATACAATGAGAATAGTAATGCAGAATTATATGCACATCCAAAGTATGGAGCAATGCTTCCCCTGGATTGGCGTGCTCCGGGTAATAAAGGAGAAGGTGGAGGAATTGGTTGAAAGTGAACTCAGACAACACCTTAGGAAGAAACTTAGGGTTGGTACATAAAGATACCCTGTCTTTGTGGAAAATCAAATAAGGCTGCTCACACATGAGTGCCAATAGCTCTGAAATTCTTTGAGCAGAAGAAATAGCAACTAAAAAAACACTTTCTACAACAGAAAGCATAGCTCGCATGTCACGTCCAGCTAAGGAGGAGTCAAATAAGCTTTTCTAACATGAAATTCAAGTACAAGGACAGGACTTCATTGTGGATATGAAGCTTTAGGTGAAGAATGCCTCTCAGAAATGCATGGGGCACCTCCAGTTGTACCACCACACATCCTGCAATAGTAACATGGAAGGCAGAAATGTCAGACATGGGCACGTTAAGAGAAGAGTACTTCAAACCAGAGTCTGAAAGGGACAATAAGTACTCCAGAATCAGATTCAATGGACAAGTGAAGGGATCCAGCTGGCATGAAACAGCCCACAGCACAAAACACTTCCACTTCATAGAATAAGAGGACCTAGTGGATGGATTCTTAGCCACTACTAGGACATCAGCCACCCTTGGTGACACCCCGAACCTAGCCATGGCTATGTCCTCAGGAGCCAGGCATGAAGATGCAGGGATTTGAGGTCCGGATGGATCAGGGTGCCATGGTTCTGGGAAAGAAAGTTGATGCACAGAGGATGAGGAAGAGGAACTGGAGTCTCCATTGTCAGCTGTTACAGCAAGAGAAACCAGATCTGATGAGGTCAGAATAGGCTAAGAATATCATTGTGGCCCCTTCCATCTGGAGCTTAATCATAACTCTCTGAAGCAAGGGAAGGGAAGAAATACATACAGAAACATCCCTTTGCAAGAGAGGGACAATGTGTCTCACTAGAAAACTCCAGGCCCTGGATCGAGTGAGCAAAAATGCGGCAGTTTTGCACTGAGTGGGGACACAAAAGGGTCCAACTTTGAATGGTCCCACTTGTCGAACACTTCTTCTCTGACTGAGGTCAGCAGCTCCAGTGCATGTTATGTTGTCCGCCAGGACATTTTGAGTGCTGGGAACATGGACGGTCGACAGTTGTAGACCATGTTCCAGAGCCTAGTACCAGACTCTTATAGCCTCCCGACAGAGAGATTAGTAGTGAGTACCTCCCTGTTTGTTGATGTAGTGGACAATGCTGATGTTGTTCATCTACACTAGCAGAAGGCCCAGGGACAGCTGTGTATGGAAGGCCTGTGGGGTGCAGAGGACCGTTCTCATTTCCTGAACATTGATGTGGATCAAGGACTACAGAGCAGACCAAGTTCCCTGGATTTGGTGGGGCCCCATCACTGAAGCATCTGTGGTGAGAATTTGCTCAGGGGAGGGAATGAGGAAGGGAACTCCTCTTAACAGGTTGCTGGGTTCCATCCACCAAAAGAGAACCTTTTTCACTGGAGAGGAGACCAGGACCTGCTGTTCTAGGTTGTCTTTACACTGGTACCACCGGACCTGAGTGTCCATTGGAGAACCCTCATGTGCAGTCTGGTGACAGGCACTGTGGCTATAGTCATGGCCATCAGACTCTGGAGCTGAAAGAAGATTCTGGCTGAGACACAGCGGCTGTTGTATAACAGGGGAACCTGGGTTATCAGGCAGTCTGCCTTGTCCTGGGGCAGGAAGACCATGCCCTGAGCTGTGTCCAAGACCACCTCAATGTACTAGAGGCACTGGAAAGTAATCAAAACTGACTTCTTTACATTCAGTTATCCCCAGGTCATGGAATAAGTGGGTAGTCTGTTCTAGGGTCTTGCACTCTTCAACCCACAAATAAGGATGCTCACCAAAAAATATGATCAGTGCATTTTATTAAAGTGCTGTGTGCACAGCCCTGATGCATTTTTGAACTAATGTTCATTCCTCAAAGGGTCTAATACAACAATAAAAACAATGCCTTATATACCTATAAGGTGTGAAGTGCCAGGACCGTGGTCCTAGTATGCTCCACCGATTCCAATGCCAGTAGGTAAAATCTAAAACAGAAAGATATATAAAAAAACATATTAGCAGCATGAATTATTTCATTGTATATATGCAGTACTAGATAATACACCCATAGAAGGAACTGTAACATAATAAACATACATTTGTCTAGTGCACAGTTTTGAAATCTCCTTAACTGTAAAAAAGCCTGTGTTAATTTGCAGGATATCTCTAGATATGTACATATCTATCTCTTTTTATTTAGATAGGGAATCAAATTAAATCTCTCATTAAGTACTGGGGCCTTATATGCTTGTAGGTTATAGATCCAAAAACCCTCCCTTTCTAGGATGAAGTCGTCATGATCTCCACCTCTCAGGTTTTTAAACACTTTTTCAATACCCTGGAACAGAAAAGTGTGTGTATTCCCATCTCTAGCTTGCCTAACATGTAATGCTGCAGCATAGGTCTGATCTTGCTGTTTGATGGCCCTAACATGCTCAACCACCCTCTGCTTCAGTTGTCTCCTAGTTTTTCCTGCATAGAATGCTTGGCATGTGCACGTGGCAATGTAAACTACTCCACCTGTGTCACATGTGATTAGTTCCTGAATCTCATATTTTTTATTTACTTTGAAACATGTACATTCTTTTCCAGTCTGCATGTTGTTACAATATGTACATTTGTGACACTTAAAACAACCCACACCAGGTTTTAACCAAGTTTGAGTAACAGGTAGGGCTTGCCTACTGTGTACCAAGGGGTCCTGTAGAGTAAAGGCCCTTCTGTAGGACATCTGGCAGTCTATCATGAAAAGAAATAAGATCCACATCACCTTTCAAAATATTCCAGATTGATGAAATAATGTCAGCTATTTTGGATGCATGAATAGAGTAAGTGGTAACAAAGTTCAGGTTATTGTGTGTCAAGTTACTGTGAGATTTGTTAATCAGTGTACTTTCCCTAGGAGTGTTGCTAACTTCCTCATGTAGGGTTACCACCTGTCCTGATTTTCGCAGGACAGTCCTGATTTGGGCAGCTGTGTCCTGCAAAAACACATGAAAAATACTACCTGTCCTAACATTAGAGTAGAAAATATATTTTCTACCTTTCCTTTAAATGTTGCAAATAACTAATACTTTTATTAAAACACCTTAAAATGATAAGAAACACTAGAAACAACTGAAAAACTACAATACTTAGCCTTAATTCTGATTATTTAGTGAAAACAAGTCTTTTGTATTGGTCGAGGTCACATATTGTCCTGTGAAAAAATAATGTTTCAGTAAGAAATGTCCCACTTTGGGCTTCTTAAAAGGTGGTAAAACTGAAGGTGGACAAAGCAATGGGGAATGATGGAATTCACCTCAGAATTCTAAACAAATTAAGCAGAGAACTAGTGACACCACTGACTACCCTTTTTAACAAATCATGGGAGGATGGTGTGGTACCTGAGAACTGGAAGAAGGCTGATGTGATCCCCCTTCACAAAAGTGGGACCAAGACAGAGGCAGGAAGCTACAGACCTGTCAGTTTGACCTCCGTGGTAGGAAAAGTGATGGAATCACTTCTGAAGGAAAGAATTGTTGTGTACCTAGAGGCCAGTGGGGCATAGGACCCAAGGCAGCATGGGTTCACAGCAGGAAGGTCATGTCAGACGAATCTAATTGATTTCTTTGAGTGGGTGGCCAAAGTGGTAGACCAGGGAGGGGCTCTGGACATGGCCTACCTGGACTTTACCAAGGCATTTGGCACAGTCCCACACAAAAGATTAATAGTCAAATTAACAAGCCTGGGAGTGGGTCCCAGGGTGGTAGCCTGGTTAAAACATTGGCTGAACAACAGGACACAGAAGGTAATTATAAATGGAGTCCACTCTGAAGAAAGAGGGGTTACTAGTGGGGTACCGCAGGGTTCAGTACTGGGTCCAGTCATTTTTAATGTCTTTGTAAGTAACATTGCAGAGGGACTAGAAAGAAAAGTATGCCTCTTTGCAGATGACACAAAGATCTGCAACAGGGCTGATACACAAGGAGGTGTGGAAAGGATGAGAAGGGACTTGGCAAGATTGGAGGAATGGTTAGAAGTAAGGCAGCTTGGATTCCATGCAAAGAAGTGCAAAGTAATGCACCTGGGAAACAAAAACCCAGGGGAAGATTACACAATGGGGGGAAGTAGTAACAACAACAAAAATGGAAAGGGACCTGGGGGAAATCATATCAGATGAACTTAAGGTTGGCAAGCAATGTGAAAAGGCGGTAGGGAGGGCTGGGGGTATACTGGGATGTATAGGGAGAGGCATCACCAGCAGAAAACAGGAAGTTGTTATCCCCCTGCACAGACAGTTGGTGAGACCCCATCTGGAGTACTGCGTCCTATTCTGGAGACCCCATCTCCGCAAGAACATAGACAGGATGGAGGCAGTTCAGAAGAGGGCAACTAAAATGATGCAGGGTCTGCAAGAGAAGCCACACGAGGAGAGGCTAAAGGAGCTTAATATGTATATCCATGATGAAAGGAGGGAGAGGGGGGACATGATAGAAATGTTTAAGTACCTCAATGGAATCAACAAAATCCAAGAGAGTAGCATCTTTCAGAAAAAGAGATGTGCAAGAACAAGGGGACACAATTTGAAGATAGAAGGGGGACGGCTCAGGGGCAATGTGAGGAAGTATTTTTTCACAGAGAGGGTGGGGGACGCATGGAACAGCCTTCCTGAGGAGGTTGTGGGGTCTAAAACTGTGGGAGAATTCAAGAATGCATGGGACAGACATAAGGCAATTTTTGTGGGGGGGTAGGAAGAAATAGGCTGCTGGTTAAAAAGGATCTGCAGCTTATCCTCTAGGTAGGGAAATGGGCAGACTAGGTCGACCAAGCGGTTCTCATCTGCTGTCAAAGTCTATGTTTCTATGTAACACTGCCGATCCTCATGCATTTGTTTGACAAGGTCATTCAGGCACCTCTTTCCAAAAATCTTTTTTCCAAGTCAAAAACTGCTTCCTCAAAACCAGTGTCATCTCTGCAGTTCCTCCTCATCCTGAGGAACTGCCCCTTGGGTATGTTTTTAACAGTATGTCGTGAGTGACAACTGGACGAGAGGAGCAGAGTATTCCTTTCGCAGGATTTCCTAAAGATACTAGTGTGCAGTGAACCATCTTGACCCTTACTGATTTTTAGGTCCAAGAAATGAATACTTTCCCTACTGGATTCATAAGTGAAATGTACCTCATAGGTATATAAGACGTTGTTTTTCTTGTCGTATTAGATACTGTGAGGAAGGAACATTAGTTCCAAAATATATCAGGGCTGTGCACACATCACCTTAATAAAATGAAGCACTGACCATATTTTTTGGTGAGCATCCTTATTTGTGGGTTGAAGAGTGATGGATATTTTGCAGTATTTCCATTATTGCTTCTATCCCAGTAGCCTTTTTCAGTTTTTCCCGTCTATTTCTAAGACTATATGCACTGGTTACTGGTGGCGGAAGCCCAGTGTGAAACTCCCATGTTTTTGCTCAGATCCTGCTGAGTGCATTCATTGAGTCCTATATGGCTACAATGCAAAATGAAACAGATCAGCTCAGTGTTGCTGGATAGAACGCCAGATTTGGCATACCCAGACCCTAATCACCAAATCGGTGTGGGACATTCTGACTCGAATGGAGATACTGACACATTTTCATTTGTGAATGATTCACTTACTGAACATGGACGAGTCAATCCCTTCCTGCTGGGGTTGAATAATTTGAAGGGAGTTATCGGTGGAACAAGTGGCTCTCTCTGGGACGCTTTCAAACAGTTGCAGCAGACTGTGTTGAAAGTGAGATGCAGCCAATGGAACATCACAAATTTGGAAGCATACATCAAAGTACAGAGGATACCTCGAGGTATATGGATATTAAAGGAGCTGGCATTCAGCCTAGATGTCGACAGCTTCATACTACAATGAAGAAAAATACTGGATGAGGCCTCAAACAAACTGATGTTACTTATAATCCAATACGAGGTGGAGATGAGTGAGGAACTTAAAGATGAAATTAAAGAGTATGAGAAAAATATGCTCAGGTTTAAAGAACATATAGATTTTGATCACTGTAACAGACAATTGAGAGAAACACTTGAGAAATTAGATTTTGAAATTAAAAAGAAGAAACTGACAAAATTTAAAAGAGATTTGGGAGATTACCAGAATGATAAAGTGTATACCTGGAAAAAGAAAGATCACCCTAAAGGGATTTAACAAACAGGCGGAGAGTATCATTTAATATGAGTACAGATAATAGCGACATCAGTGATAATGAAAATAATATATCAGAAGAAGATTCCTTTGATATGTGACCTCACCCACCCCCCCCCCAAACTTCTGCCAAGGAGGAGTACCAGATCTAACAAGTACCAGGGTTTTCAAATTCCCAGACAGAGTGAGCCAGGCAGGGGCAACCACAACAGAGGCAACAGAGGAAGAGCAGACAAAAGACAAGAAGGGGGAAGCGAAGGGGGAGAGGGAGATGCAAGATGGGCAGCCAATACACAACAGGAACAATGACAAGAGGGACAACATTTGGATCACAGCAATCACAGTATCATACATTACAACTCGACTCATTACCCATACCCCTAGCCCCACCCCCAACAACCATACCAGAGGCAACAACAGAACTATTACAACACCAGATAGAATTTTCAATTCACAGCAGACTGTGGAGGAACTTCAGAAAGTAATAAATCTTTCTACGAGACCACTTACAGATATAGATGAGATAATACTTAGTAAAGGTCTTTCTGTTGCACCCACTATGAGTATCAATAAATTTGGGAAATTTTTAGATTTACAAAAATTCTGCCGCAATTTAAACCTAAAATCATTTTTTGAAAAACAACAGGGACAGCATGTGTCTACTGATACCAAGGTCTCTGAAACAATGAACTTGGCATCAGACATGACTCCAGGTATCAATTTTAATACTAGAGATACTGATTATGTGACAAGAAAGTTCAGAAGTCAGTCTGTCTTCTATCCACCACCCAGTTCAGCTATGTTGACCTTTCAAAAAGTTTGTGAAAATGATCTTGAACACTTATTCTCGAATTTGCCTAAGATTAATTATAATAATTTATCCAGGCTAGAGAGACAGGCTCTTAACAGTTTGAAACAAGATCAGAATATTGTTATTAAACAAACTGATAAAGGTTGGGCTGTTGTGATACAGGATACAACAGATTACATCTTTGAAATTAACAGACAGTTAGTCAATACTAGAGGTTATAAAAAAAAAAAAAACTTGAGTCTGACCCTACTGTACTCTTCAAACATCATATTGATGAGTTTATTGCAGATGATTTAAATAGAGGTTGGATTGATTTGAGTGTGTAAAGATTCATTTCTGTTGATTACCCAGTTAGAGCCGTCATTTACACTTTACTCAATGTACACAAAGAATTTACAACCCCCCCGGGAGGCCTATTGTTAGTGGTGTGGGGTCAATCATGCAACCACTTTCACAATACGTGGATTATTTCTTGAGGCCATTTGTAGCAGATTTAGGCTCATGTATCAAAGATACAGGGGATATTCCGAGAACCTTGGCAGATATAGAGGTAGATACAAATGCCTACCTAATAACAATGGATGTGGAGTCCTTATACTTTAACATTCCCCAGGAAGATGATCTGGACAGTGTGGCTCACTATTTGAATTCCAGACCCACAGATATAGTGCCATATACAGAGTTACTACTAAAAGTGTCAGGATTTGTTTTAAAGTTTAATACTTTCTCATTTTTGAATAAGTATTATTTACAGACAAAAGGTACAGCAATGGGGCCTGCTTTTGCCCCCCAGTGTAGCGAATCTTTATATGGGCAAATGGTAAGATGCCTACATAAAGGACACTGACAACAATCCATTCTTTTGGAAAATAAACTTATATCGTCACTTTATTGATGATATATTTATTATTTGGAATGGCAACCTTGATGAATTTGATGTTTTTGTGTCCACCTTACATAAATCTAACCCTAATCTGCATTTCACTTATGAAGCCAGTAGGGAAAATATTCATTTCTTGGACATAAAAAATCAGTAAGGGTCAAGATGGTTCACTGCACACTGGTATCTTTAGGAAATCCTGTGAAAGGAATACTCTGCTCCACTCGTCCAGTTGTCACCCACAACATACTGTTAAAAACATACCCAAGGGGCAGTTCCTCAGGATGAGGAGGAACTGCAGTGATGACACTAGTTTTGAGGAAGCAGCTTTGGATTTGGAAAAAAAGATTTTTGAAAACAGGGTACCAGAGTGACCTTGTTAAACAGATGCATGACGAAGTTAGCAACACACCTAGGGAAAGTACAGTGATTAAAAAAACTCACAGTAACTTGGCACACAATAACCTGAACTTTGTTACCACTTACTTTGTTCATGCATTCAAGATAGCTGACATTATTTCATCGAACTGGAATATTTTGAATGGGGATGTGAATCTTAGTTCTTTTCATGACAGACCCCCACGGATGTCCTACAGAAAGGCCTCTACTTTCCAGGACCTCTTGGTACACAGTAGGCAAGCCCTACCTGTTTCTCAGACTTGGCTGAAACCCGGTGTGGGTTGTTTTAAGTGTCACAAATGTACATATTGTAACAACATTCAAACTGGAAAATAATTTACATGTTTCAATGTAAACAAAAAATATGAGATTCAAGAACTGATCACATCTGACACAAATGGAGTGGTTTACCTTGCCATTTGCACGTGTCAAGCATTCTATACAGGAAAAACTAAGCTACAACGGAAGCAGAGGGTGGCTAATCATGTTAGGGCTATCAAACAGCAAGATCAGACCTATGCTGCAGTATTACATGTTAAGCAAGCTAGAGATGGAAATACACACACTTTCATGTTCCAGGGTATTGAAATAGTGTTTAAAAACCCGAGAGGTGGAGATCATGATGACTTCATCCTAGAAAGGGTGTTTTTTTTAATCTATAACCTACAAGCAAATAAAGCAGCAGGACTGAATGAGAGATTTAATTTAATTCCCTATCTAAAAAAAAAGAGATAGATATGTACATACCTAGGGATAGCCTGTGAGTTAACGCTTCTTTTTTTTCAGTTCCTTAGATTTCAGAACAGTACACTAGACAAATGTATGTTTGTCTTGTTACAGTTCCTACAATGGGTCTATTATATAGCACTGCATATGTACAATAAAATAATTCATATTGCTAATGTGTTTTTTTACATATCTTTCTGTTTTAGATTTTACCTACTGGCATTGGAATCGGTGGAGCACACTAGGATCACAGTCCTGGCACTTCATTTGTTTTTTCTGCTATACAGGCAACTCCTTTATACATATTCTATATTGTTTATAAGGTATTAATGTTACTGTGTATGTATTATTGCAAATCTGTATATTAGGTGTTAAACTGTTTTTAATCACTAGATCCCACTTTTTCACTACTACACTTGTCTAACACTGTTCGATGAGGTCATCACCTCATAGGTATATAAGGCATTATTTTTCTTGTTGTTCGAGACCCTTTGAGGAAGGAACATTATTTCCGAAATGCATCAGGGCTGTGCACATAGCACTTTAATAAAATGAAGCACTGATCATATTTTTTTTGTGAGCATCCTTATTTGTGGGTTGAAGAGTGCAGAATTGTTTACAGTACTTCCACTATTGCCTCTATCCCAGCATCTCAGTCCATGTGCAGCATTTTCAGTTTTTTTATTCTGGGGTCTGTAACAGGTGGTCCCTGCACTGGGCCTTGAGGAGCCAGTCATCCAAGTAGGGGAAGACATAAAGGCCCTCCCATCTGAGGGCAGCTGCTACCACTGCTAGGCATTTGGTAAATACCCGAGAGGCAGAGGACAAACCAAAGGGCAAGGCCCTGAATTGGAAGTGTTCCCTCGAAACTGAAACCTCAGGTACTGTCTGTGGGATGTGTGAACTTTGATAAGCAGGTAGGCATCTTTCATATCAAGGAAGCAAATCCAATCTCCCTGGTGCAGAAGGGGCAACCGACCCTGAAGTGTCACCATCTGGAACTTTTTGTACTGAATGAACAGACTGAGCTCTCAGAGGTCTAGGATGGGCCTGAGGTCTCCTGTACATTTGGGGACCAGGAAGAAATGAGAGTAGAACCCCCTGCCCTTCTTATTCATTGGAAAGGGTTCCACTGCCTTCTTTTGCAGCAGAAATAAGATTTCCTCCCAGAGCACCGGGATGTGGTCTGGAGGGTAAAAGGACAAAATCAGAGTTTTTTTTGGAGGCCACTGTAGTAGTTTCAGAGTGTGGCCATGCTCTATGAGCTGTAGCACCCAACCATCATTGGTTATCTCCATCCACCTGTCCAGGTGTAAGAAGAAGTGGCCCCTGACAATGGTTTTATGTGATAAGGGTAGGTCTATAATACTGCCAATCACATAACGGGTCTCAACTGCCTGATGTCAAACAGGTGAACCATACAACACTGACCATCGCAAATAGCAACAGTTGCTTACTTAATTGGAAATCAAAACTAAAAACAAGGTTTTTTATGTGGGGGGAAAGCCCCTCACACCTCCCAAAATATAGATTGTAAACTCCTGGGAGAGCGGACATAGAAGTAAATATAAACTCCACTGGGAAGCAAAATAGCCTCCTGCACAAGGGTCTAAGCCCAGCACTATGGGTTCAAGGGGCAGTGGCTCAAGCCACTATGCTACACGGTGAGCTCAGCAGGTCTTGGCATACTTATCTCCATTCTTGCAAGTGTAATGCATGTCCCTCAGTGCTACACTCACTATAATCATTTGGTGCTTTTTCTCCATCATAGTGGGGCAGAGCGGTATTATTGAACAGCCATATTGAACCACCAATAATACTCACTCACATTGCATGATACCCTAATAACTGACACCTGATTTGTCGAGAGGAGTGGGCAAGGAGTCAGGCAGAAGTGAAGGAGGGTGCAGTTGAGCTGCACTACCACCTCTGGGAGCCTTGCTGGCTGCAGCAGTGGGGGTAGGCAAAAGGTGGACCCCCCGATGCTTGCTCTGAGGTCTGGTAGAGGGTTTGGACATGTTGGTCACCCTACAAAAGGGCACTCATTATCTCCTCCTGCTTTGAGTGTGGTACATGGAGTGGACAGGTCTTAGCCTATAGGGAATCAAGAATCTGTTGCACACTGGCCCCCAACAATTTCTATCCCCGGGGGGGTCAGGATAGATAACTGAACATCCTGGGGGAACCCTGATACTTTATGCCTAGACTGCTGGCATAGGCAGATGCCAGCCATGGCTGCCCTGGCTGAAGCATCGATGACATTGTAGGCCTAGTGGAGGAGATGCAGACCTACAACTTATTAGGTTACAGAACACATGTGAAAGGAAACCAAAATTTACAAATTCAAAGAAAAAAAGAACTTTTAAAATAACTACTGTCACCATGGAAATGGTCCAGTCTTGAAATGGAATGAAGGTTCACAAGACAGAGGAGGCGGATGAGGAGAAGCCTTGCTTTCTGGATGAGAAGAGTGCAGGACATGAGGAGACCTGTGAAGACAAGGGAAGATTATGTAGACCTTACTAAAGTAGCCAATGCGGGTGACCGACCATGTAGACAGTATATATGTTGCTCACTCTAAGTCTTACTTTACAAGTCACCTATGAAGAAAAAAATTCATTTAACTTGACTTTGCCACTGTTGTGGCCACATGACAGATCCATTGTTCAGTCCCTCTCTTTATGTACCTGTAACCTGCGAAGAAAAAAAATAATTTAGCCTGACTTTGCCACCATGGTAGCCGCAGAGTATATCTGTTATGCACTACCAGATGTCACTTAAAAAGACAACAGCCAAATTATTTTTTCCTCAGTTGGCCACTACGGTGGCCACGCAGTATATCCATTGTCATTCTTACAGTATTACTGCCATTGCTGTCACCTGTGAAAACAAGACTGAAATTATTGTTCCTTTCCTCAGTTGGTGGCCATGGCATGGACTCATGGTGCACTTTTGAAAGGAAAACTGAAAAAAAAAAAGAAAAAATCCCTGGAATGATACTTGTTATCAGATTCATGCTGTGTAATGGTGCAATTGTGCCCTGGAGGAGGATGAGGAGGCGACTTGCTGGCTACTGAGGATGAGGCAGCAGGAGAGGAACCCTCAGAACATGAGTTAAATTATTTAGAATATAGCCCACTCCATTTTTTGTACCTGTAAAAGGAAAATGAAAACAGAAAAGTAACAAAAAAAATGTAATCATGCTTACTGTCACATTAGTGATGGCCATGATGTGTAATACATAATGATGTCCCATTGGGACTGGAAGAGGAGGAGGAGTCATATTCCTGGCTGGAGGAGGCAGCAGGACACCAGAAGCAGGTCTGCACATTAATAAATGTATATGGCATTTAAGCTCAAAACCCTGTATGTCAACACATATTTAAACTCGTATATCCCCTCTCATTGGATTTACCCCACCACCTTATTTGCTATCTTTATTTATTTATTCAGTTATTCAGTTCTCTGATAATACCTTTGAGCTATAAGCTCATTTACAGAGGTTCCACATCAACAGCAAACAACACAAATACAGCAAAACAATACAGGCAGTGGTTACAAAATTATACTGGATACAGAAATGATGTTCAACTCTTTTGTAACTAAAATTACAAAATTCAATTGCATTAAGCAATAAGTATGTTGCAACGGGTGAACAAAGTGGAAAGGTAGCTTACTATGGAGAGATTAACTGGTAGCAACAGAGGATGGGTGCTGAGAGAGTGCTGAGTAGGTGAGGAAGGTATTAGGGGAGAATAGGTAGAGAAAACAAGAGCAGCCATAGAGTATTGTCATTGGTTTGCTGGAAGGGGAACATTCTGTGGGGTTTTGGAGTGGGACGATATGGTGAGGGGAGGGGAGGGGGGAAGCAGATTAGGTGGGGGAGAGGTGGGAAACTGATGAGCAATAAAATGGAGGATGAAGGCAGAGTGAGATGGTAGAGGAGAGGGGAAAATAACAAGCCAGTTGGATAGGGGAGATTGTAAGTGCTATAATGAACAGGAAGAAGACAGGAGTTGGTTTGTGCAATTTAGAAGTTACAATCACACTCACTAAGTGTTGCTAGATGGGTATGAAGTTTAGTTTTGAAGGGGCCAAGTTGAGATTCTGCCAGCAGGTCATCATGTAGCGAGTTGAGCCAAGCGGATGCCCCGGTACTCAAAACACCACTGACCCTGGGAGGTGCAGTGGAAAGGTACTTTTAGTGGCTGGCTATTAGTCCCTCTGGTAAGTCTAGCCTTGTTGGTGGGGCAGAGGAGACTCTGAACGCCAAATGGTGTTAGACCTAGGGTGGATTTTTTAGTCAGCAGGCAGACCTGGTATTGAGTTCTATAGTGCAGATATAATGACCCAGACTGGGAATAGAGATCACAGGCATGTTTAAGGCATGGCGCATCTAGGACAAGCCTACAGGCTTTGTTTAGGGCCAGCTTTATTCTCTTTAGAGCTGTGTTCAGTTGCCGCACTTTAGACTACATGCCCATAGTCAATCAAGGATAAGACTGAGCTGAACACAGCAAGTTTTAATGCCTCATCGGTTAGGCAATGTTTATGCCTAAACAGTTGGCCAGATTTGACATTTGCAGCCTTGGCTGCAAGGTCAATGAGCTGTGAAAATGTAAGGGAACAGTCTAGCTTGACCCCAAGATATTTAAAACTTTGGATCAGTTCTAGTGAGGCGTTTTGGTTGTTTACTATTTTGAATAGATGGGATCTCTGCCAGTTATGAGGAGAAGCAAACAGTATTGTCTTGGTCTTCTTATAATTAATCAAGAGCTTTGACACAATAAACCAGGCCTCAACTAAAGAGAAATTAACCTGCATTCACTTTTCCAGTGCTTCTGGGTCTGTATTGGTATAGAGTACAGCATCATCAGCGCACAGTAGGACCTTATCCTGGCACACTAGAGGAAGGTGATTTAGGAACAGGCTAAAGAGCTGGGGGCCCAAGATTGAACCTTGGGAGACCCCTGTGTTGACATTCAGGCTTTCAGAGAGGGTATCAATGATTCTTACTTGTTGTATTCTCCCAGACAGGTAGCTCTGGAACTACCCCACTGATTCAGGTGATAACCCAGTGCAGGTTAGTTGGATCAGCAGCAGTTCATGATTGACTGTGTCGAAAGCCTTAGTAAGGTCTATGTAGGTTGCCCCCACCATAAGCCCGCAGTCAAGTGCAGCATGAATGTAGCCTGTGAACTCCACTAGTGCTGTTGTAGTACTATGTTGTTTTCTTGAAACCATGCTGTTCCAGGCATTGCAACTGGTATTTGTTGAGATAGTGAACAAGATGGTTGTAGACAATAAGTTCCTGTGCTTTTGAGAGTGGAAGGAGTAGGGAGATTGGACAGTAGTTGTTGTGACTAGCTCTGTCACCATTATTTGACCACCACTTTCCGTAGCTGTGGGCATTTACCAGTTATAAGGGATAGATTCAGAATTCTGGCATGGGGTAACAGTGACTCACGAAGTGTGAGAGCAATGAACTTAAGGTCAAGCATGTCACCACTCTTTCTAGTTTTTCCTAAAACTTGCAAAAGGTATTTTCTGGCTTTGGCTTGAGAGACAGTTTTGAAGTAGAAAGGTGGGGTGGTGTCAGTATAGGTATTCTGCTGGTTATTTAGATTTGTACCACTTGGGGGGGTCTAGAAAATCAGAGGGAAGTACACCACTTTAGTCAGTAAATGCCTTATTAAAGATGTTTGCTATGATTTTGGGGTCCTGGGTTATGGTTTCTTCAAGATTTAGCATGGTTGGAGGTGTCTTGTTTGGTTTTCTTGTTAGTGTCCTGGTATTGTCCCAGAACTTGCATCTGTTCCCCCAGGAGTTAGCCAGCTTGCTTTTGAAGAAAAGGCTTTTTGCTTGGCAAATAACCCAGGTACATCTATTTTGGGCAGTTTTATAGCTCTGATTATCTGTTTGAGAACCAGTGTTTCTAGTTCTATGCCAGAGGTTGTCTCTCTGCTTCATAAGTTCAATGAGGGGCGGAGTGATCTTTAAAACCCTGTATCCTGCACATCCTCCCTGAGGAAGTGCACATGTGCAAAGCTGGTCTGGGCCTTTAGAAGTTGTTATCTCTCTTTTGTGAAGCATTTGAGCCTGCAACGATTCAGAACTAAACTTCTTGAATATACTACTGGCTGGTGCTCGTATCTTTGGGACTGCATAAATAATGTTTACTGAGCACAGCTGTGTACTGAGGCTACATTATTTGGACATCCTATATAATCCTCTCACAGAGAGTCACTAATTTATAAGCAACTGGCACCCCCCAACCAGTTTCCTTTCTTTGACAACTGACTAACCCTAGTTACATTGTTACACAAGTGATCTCTCTAGACTCCCAGTACTTGCAACAATGATTTTAAGTGTTAAACAATTCAGCTTTATGTGTAATGGCACATTAGTGCCACTAAAGTTAAGGTTGCCTGGCCACTTATATGTTAAACCAAAACTTTCACACTTTAATAACTTTGCAATTGTAGAACCGATGTGCCCAAAAGTTTTCATGTGCCATCTGGTATCATAGATCTCTGAATCTGGCAACTTTCATTCCGGTCGGTGGTGTGGTTGTGGAGCAGCAGTGTGCCAAAAGATTTTAAATTTACCATTTAGGTGCAAATTCTTTGCACTGCTGTATCTTTGAAATGGCTTTGGGGTCTGGTCTGAAATTGTTAGGGTATATGAGGTCTGGGCTACAGGTGTGTCTTTTGAAGGTTTGGTGAAAAAATATTAATCCATTCAAAAGTTATTAAACTTTAAAATTTCCCATTATAGCCTGTGGGAAAAAATAGATGTTCAGTTCAATTTTAAATTTTATTTAACCAGGATAGCACATTTGTGCAAACTCTTTTAGTAGGTGGTCCTGTCAGGACACAAATTACAACAGAAAAATACAGTGCCAAGGCACATATACAAGTATACATCTAAGAACAACAACTGTACATTCCGTAAAAAGAATATTAAAGGAAAATATCACAGTTACAGAGGTTACTTAAGTTAAGTTTTCACAAAAAAGGGATGTCACGGGGAGGACTGTAACAAAATCGCTGTATGTAAGACAGAACAGGAGTAATTGGGGAACACAAGTGCTCATTTGGGAGGAGGTAGTAAATGAATGGAAAGTTACAGTGTTGGGCTGGCAGCAGGAGAAAGTAGGGCAACAGAGATAGTGATGGGGAGTGATGGAGGGGAGGTGATGGGGAGGGAGAGATAGTGTGGCAACACTGCATAAGGAATAGGGGTAGAAGGGGAGAGAGAGTGCAGCAATGTTAGGATAACAGCAGGAGAGAGAAAGGCAACAGGGATAGTGATGGGGAAGGGGAGGGGAGGGATAGAAAGTGCGGCAATGCTGGATAAGGAACAGGGATATAGAGGGGGGAAGATAGTATGGCAACGTTAGGATAAAGAGCAGGAATAAAGACAGGGTGATAAGGGAGTAGGGGGGTTGCTCACCTAATTGGAAGGCAAGGGGTAGGAACAAGTGAGACAGGGAGTTAGAAGGATGCAAGAAAGAAGGAAAATATTACAAAAGAAGGCAAGTTGGGGGACACTAGGAAAGAGTGATAAGTACAGCGCTCTCTCTCTCTCTCTCTCTCTCTCTCTCTCTCTCTCTCTCTCTCTCTCTCTCTCTATATATCTATATATATATATTGGGTGTCAGCATGGCTCATTGGTAGCACATCCGCCTCTGGACCCGAAGGTCATGGGTTCTCGTCCCACACCAGGACTGGACTTGCACCTAAAAATTGCTGGCATCTGAGTGCAGTTTTTGGGGGGTGCTGTACTGTTGGGGTGTGTCGTCCTTCGGATGAGACATTAAACCAAGGTCCCTTCTGCCCATCCTGGTGTTGTCCTAGTGGGTGTCCGGGTGGAAGTAAAAGAACCCAGGGCACTCTTCGCAAAGAGCAGGGAGCATTCCCAGTGTCCTGGCCAACTTTCCCCTTCCCACAAACTGGTTCATGCAATTATCCAGGCTGCATGTGGGTGATGATGTGCGATATGGCTGCCACCACACATTCAGTCACTTCACTACCAGTCTAGCATTGCTTGTAAATCACTTTGGAATACTGTGTATAAAAAGCGCTATATAAATGCTGAGTCTTCTTCTATATAAGTTAGATCTGAGGTAGTTATCGATACAGCTACAGTTTGCATTAGGAGTAGCACTTACAAGTTTCTTTCAGGGTTAAATTTAGCAGGCTTTAAAGATGGATAGTCCTATTGCTTGAATGAGCTTTAGTGATTTTTGAAGGTTATTCCACAAGGTTGGGAGGGCATAGCTTATGCATGAGGTGCCATGACGTGTTCTTATCTTAGGTACATAAAACAAGGTGTAGGAGTAGTGTCTCAGATGGTAGGCCCCGGAAGCACATGTGAAGAGGTCAATGACATAAGGGGAAGTTTATTTGTGATAGCTCTGTAGACCTCAAGGGAGGCATTTCTCTACCTTCTATTGCTAAGAGATGGCCATCCAAGTTGTGCATATAGTAGGCATATAGTAGGCAGTGGTCAGTATTAAATGGGACATTAATAATAAATCTCATTGCTGTATGATACAGAGTGTTGAGCTTCGTTAAGGCAGTTTCTGGGCCATGGCTATACAGGAGGTCAGCATAGTCTAGTGGGTGGGAGGAGGGTAATTTGAACTATATTTTATATTTGCCTTGTGATTTAGTAAGCATTTGATGTGATCTGTAATCATATTCACAAGCCACAGAAAAGAAGAATGGGGTGACATTTAGGCCTCACGACCCTAATGACAAGTCCCATCAGCTGCCAATCTCGGGATGATGTGCTGGTCCACGGAGGGGGGGGATGGGGCAACTCTAAAAGTCTAATTTCCTGACTTTTTGTGTTTTAATCCTAAAGGATGTATTAATGAAGTTTTTTGCATAGAATATCCTTACTTTTTGAGAAAGAATAGAAAAGCAGAAAGTTGCACAGGTGGTGGGAGCGGGGGCCCTTTGGGCCCTGTGCTCCCACCAATTTTCAAATTCCTGCCTAAGATAAGAGTACGAGTACGGAATATAATATGTATTGCTGGCAGCGCATATGGTTGGGAATGTGGGGCCCACCACTTTGAAAGAAAGCAAAGTGTCAGTCATCAGAGTGGTATAATTCAACACCTGTTTACATGTCAGACACCTAACCACTACAAATTACCTCCATGGCAGTAATGCTAGGCACCCCATAAATGTGAAGCCAGTACCACAATACAAAACACCATATGCAAAACATAAAGTGTGTCACGCAATATGGGTGCAGCAAATGAATTTTCCAACACCTAAACATGATAATTCACGTGGACAGCACATCCCCTCAACATGCTCAAAATTTCAATGTAAAAGACCAAACTGTTTCTGAGATACAAAACGTGAAAGTTTCAGATTTTCATTCATTGCACTGGCAGAATTCCATACCTTTTAACATTTTACACACCTAACGACTGAAAAGTACATCCATGGCAGTAAGGCTTGCTACCCTGGTAATTTCAAGCCACTACCACCATGGAAAACGTCCACAAAATGTAAACTGCACCATGCAATATCTCCACAAAAAATGTATTGTCCAACACCTGAACACTATAATTCACATCTACAGGACATGCCGTCGACACCCTCCAAATTTCAAGTTAAAAGACCAAACCATTTTCGAGACATTTAATTTGAAAAATTGCTAAAATTGTGCCATCTGGTCCCTCCAAATCTGGCCTTCTAGTCCATCCCTCATGATCAAAGATCAAGATCAAAGAATCTCATGATCAAAGAATCTGCAGACTCATGATCAAAGAATTTGCAGTCTCATGATAAAAAAAATTGTTAAAACTCAGTTTTTAGAGAAAAATACATGAAACCACAGCCATGGCTTGACAGAACAGAGGCCCCTGAGCAGATCCCACCCTTGTTTGCCTTTAGAAGTGACTGTGCTGATAAAATTTAATTTTTCTTGTGTCCATCTAGTCGCACCCTCACGATCAAAGATCGAGGTGAAAGAATCTCGCCATCAAAGAATTTGCAGGCTTGTGATCAAAGAATTTGCATGGTCACGATCAAACAATAAAAAATGTAGAAAGTCAATTGTGAGGCAGAAATGCATGAAACTACAGCCATGCATCGATAGAACGAAGCCCCTGAGCAAAACCCAACATCATTTGGCTTAAGAAGCCACCCCTGAGCTGAAAAAATACATTTTTTTTAAGTGGCTATCTAGTCATGCCCTTGTGATCAAAAATCGTGGTCAAAGAATCTCATGATCAAAGATTTTGCAGGCTCACGATCAAAGAATTTGCAGGATCGTGATCAAACAATAAAAAATATTAAAAGTCAATTTTTATTCAGAAATACATGAAACCATAGCCATGCCTCAATAGAACAAAGCCCCTGGAGCAAAACCCACCATCATTTGGCTTAATAAACCACCCCTGAGCTGAAAAAATTGATTTTTCAAGTGGCCATCTAGTCACACCCTTGTGATTAAAGATCGTGGTCAAAGAATCTCCCACGCAAAGAATTTACAGGCTTGCGATCAAAGATCATTAGCGAGCTGCGAACAAAGAATAAAAAAGTTAAAAACTCTATTTTTGACCATTTTGAAAGAAACCACAGGCATGGCTCAATAGAGAGAAGACTCCTGAGCAAAACCCACCATGGTTTCACCTCAGAAGTCCCCCTGAGCCGAGATATTTGAATTTTTCCGACCGCAAACAGAAAACAAGACGGTGGCCATTGCGATCAAAGAATTCCTCGCAATCAAAGATTCTTTGATCGTGAGCCAGCAAATTCTTTGATCATGAGGTGGGACTAGATGGCCAAAACCCCATTCTTTTTTCACAAAATAACCATATAAATTTTCCCACATACTAATAATAGGAACTTAAAAGTTTAATAACTTTTGAATGGATTAATATTTTTTCACCAAATGAAAAGTGCCATGTTCCTTGACCCAAGCTCTTTTAGATGAGCCAAGTCACAGAGCAGCATGCCTCACAACCCCAATGACACACACCTAAAGGTGATCTAACCTGTCTGTAGCAAAAAGTCTGTATCTCGCTTCGTTTCCCAGATAACGGCACTGAAAGTCATGACACAGACTGTAATGGAATTTGCCCTTTAAGGGGTAGACCAGGTTGTCCTGGTGGACCCCTTCCCTCTGTCATGGAATGGTTGTGTTCAGGAGGGAGGGGGGAAGGAAGGGGAGGGGCTAAAGTCCAGAACAATGGACAGGTAACAGGAAAGGGAGGGGTGAAGGGAGGTACATAAGGGACAGCACAAGGGGGCCTCAGCCACTTTTTGCTGGAGTTTTTGATTTACTGAAGCTGCAGCACATTGGATTGGCAGAACTGTTGGTGGGGGTTTGTGCACCCAGAAAGAAAAAAACAGGTAAAATTTAAAAAAAAGAAGAAAGAATAATGAGGTTTGGATGTGTTTTTAAAAAAAATTGCATACAATGCTGGAAAGAGAAAGAGATGTTTTTAAAATGGCTGCTAGTTGTTTTAAAAAAAGGAAATAATTTGTTTGTATAGGTGGTTTCTGTGGTTAATTGCATGGCTTGGCAAGATATCAGGTAGTAATGAAGGGTCAGAAGCAGAGCGAGTGGAGCAAGCGGTGCCTGAGGCTAGGTGTGGAGAGATTGGACAAAGGACCTGGAAGTAGCGCTCCTGTGGAGAGCAGGTTTTTGTCAGAGAAAAAGATGAGCATTTTTGTGGCACATGGCTGGGAGTATGGTCTGGTAGCAATCCTGTGGAAAGCAGATGTTTCAGAGAGAAATGAGCATTAGAGAGAAACGAGCATTTGCAGCACATGGCTGGAAGTATTTTCGGTTAGCAATTCTGTGGAGAGCAGATTTTAAGAGAGAAACAAGCGTTTTTTTGTAGCACATGGCTGGGAGTATCGTCGAGTAGCAATCTGGTGGAGATCAGGTTTTGCCAGAGAGAAACAAGCGTTTTGTTCTAGCACATGGCTGGGAGTATGGTCAGGGGGCCTCAGAGGTAGCCAGCGGTGGCGTTTTACTAGCAGTGACTAAGCTAAAGAGAAGATTGCAGGGCAAGGCTACTTCCACTGAAAACGAGCGTTGTTTGCAGCACAAGGCTGATTTTGAGGGGACAACGAGTGGTAGGGTGGTTGGCGTTGTCCTAGAGAGGGTGTGGCTGTATGACAGGGCTATGCAAGCCAGAATGGTGCAGGGTAGCTCATTGAACTTGTGAGGCAGCATGACGTGGGGTCTGGGGCTGGCATGGGCTCAGCGAGGGACCTGGATGGGAGGCTAAGAGGCTATTTGAGAGAAGGGAGTGGCAAGCACAGGGCTGGAAGGCCAGGGGGGCAGCAAGCTGTGTGGATTTTGATGGCAAGATGGCAAGGGACTTCGTGAGGAAGGCGGGGGAAATGGGCAAAAGCCTGTACTGGGCTAAAAGCGAGTGGAACTGGGAGCAGCACATGGCTGGAAAGAGCTGGGGATAATAAAAAAAAAAAAAATAATTTTTTGGCCTGGCACTGGGATAATGGGGATGTTTTGGCTGGTGAAGCAAGTCGAGTAGCAATCCAGTGGAGAGCAGGTTTTGTCAGAGAAACAAGCGTTTTGTTCTAGCACATGGCTGGGAGTATGGTCGGGGGGCCTCAGAGGTAGCCAGCGGTGGCGTTTTACAAGCAGTGACTGAGCGAAAGAGAAGATTGCAGGGCAAGGCTATTTCCACTGAAAACGAGCATTGTTTGTAGCACAAGGCTGATTTTGAGGGGACAACGAGTGGTAGGGTGGTTGGCATTGGCCTAGAGAGGGTGTGGCTGTATGACAGGGCTATGCAAGCTGGAATGGTGCGGGGTAGCTCATTGAACTTGTGGGGCAGCATGGCATGGGGTCTGGGGCTGACATGGGCTCAGCGAGGACCTGGATGGGAGGCTAAGAGGCTATTTGAGAGAAGGGAGAGGCAAGCACAGGGCTGGAAGGCCTGGGGGGCAGCAAGCTGTGTAGTTTTTGATGGCAAGATGGCAAGGGACTTCGTGAGGGAGGCGGGGGAAATTGGAAAAAGCCTGTACTGGGCCAAAAGTGAGTGGAACTGGGAACAGCGCATGGCTGGAAAGAACTGGGGATAATAAAAAAAAGAATTTTTTGGCCTGGCACTGGGATAATGGGGATGTTTTGGCTGGTGAAACGCGGTTACAAAGCATGGGGAAGGGGAGAGACCAGAATGGGAAAGAGGCCACAAGCAGGAAGGTTTTGTGTGGGGGGGCTGATGCATGCAGCCACGTGGCATGAAAGAGCAAGCCACAGGTAGGCCACGAGGGAAGTGTTTTTGGAAGGGGGGTTAGGGGTGAGGCCTTGTTAGCCACGAGGTTTTTGGGGGAGTTTTCTCCACAAAAGGGCCAACGGGGGGAGGCCCAGTAAGGGGAGGAACTGATTTTCGCTATAGCAACCCACGGGAGATGCAGGGCAACAACAAACAGGGTAATTTGGTGGCAAGGGGCCTCGCGAGGGGGGCAACAAAAAGAGCAAATGTCTGAGGGACCCAAAGAGCAAATGGAACAGGTAGCAGAGCAAGGCTGCAAAAATGGTGTAGACTGCGAGGCAAGCGTTTTCCGGGGGTTGGGGCAAGGGTTTTTAGACACAAGGGCATAGTTTTGAGGGTTTTTTTCCCCCAAAAAAGGGGGGCCAACAAAGGGAGGCCCAATACAGGGAGGAGATAAGCAGGCTATAGCGACCCTTGGTGTGACGTTACACTCAGCATGACGATCAAAAAAAAAAGAGAGAGACGTTGGGAGTGAAAAAGATGCAAAGGAAAGAAGACACAAGGGAATGAAAGGAAAAGCCAAAAGGTCACAAAGGTGCAAAAAAAAAAAAAGAGGAGAAAGGGGACACACAAAAAAAAACAACAAATATGGTAATGCAGGCATATAATGACTCTTGTTCTCTTCCTATAGTTGTCTTCACAGGGAAAAGCGAAGGAAATGGCACCAAAGAAAAGCAAGCCATCAAAAGGAGGACACCTACAGGGCCATAATCAAATTGGCCAAAAAGGCCAACAGAATGTGGGAGCTGGTGGAAGGGGAGGAACCAGGAAGACCCGGGGGAAAAAAGGAAAGCGGGCCCGGAGAAAGGGGGCAGGGGGAAACAACCAGCTGAAGGGCCGTGCAGCCCCACTAGGGTACCACCGCTTGCAGTGGAACCCCCAAGGGTGGCTGATCTAGTACCTCTGCAGCCTATAGACTCAGGAACGCCAGTACCTCCCCCCGATCAAGGTGGGATCTTCCCTGGTGAACCCAGGCCAGACCCCCAGAATGTGGTTTTCCCTCCGCAAACCATAGGAGTTCACCCTCCTCCTCAGCCACAAGGAGAGAAAAGGGGGCAGTTGTAAGAGGCCAGACAGCATGGCCTGGACAAGGTTTTAGGTAATGCACCCAGTGCAGTGGGAGATAGTATAAAGGAATACATAGGTCAAATTGTATCGGCTCTGGGGACAGGAGGTTTAGGGCAGATGGAATCGGCTCTGGCAGAGATTAGGATGGAAAAAGAGGTACCAAAAAGTAATGAAGGGAGTGCAGAAATAGAAGGAAAAGGTACAAGAGAGATAAGTGCACCCGGGATGAGGATAGGAGAGCATGTCCCAGTGGCCACGAAAGAGAAAATATGGAAAGGGGAGTATGTGGATGTATTCGTTTTGGTGAGCTGGGAAGTGGCAGCAAAGTACGAAGAGGCCGAGAACATAGGTAGGAGCAAAATGGCAGCGGCAATAGTGCTTTTGGGAAAAAAGGAGGAGGACAAGTTCATGAAGGGAAAGACCTGGGATGGATGATTTGTAGGTTTTGCCACTTTCTTGGCCATTGTCTTGGAGAAAAGGCCAGAGCTGGGTATCCCACTCATCACGTATTCCTTGATAATAAGGAGGGCAAAGGCAAAAGGTGGGGTGGGGTGGCTATATTATGACAAATTCTTTTGACAGAGAATGGCAACATTCAGGGCTGTGAGATGGGACACAAAGCAGTTAGATTTGTGGACAGACTACGTCACTGATCAGTCCACGCCCGAAGGGGAATGAGGAAGAAAGGGTCGACACCCCAGAGATGTTGTTGGGCCTACAACAGGGCTTTTTGCTCATGGCCCCAATGTCGTTTTCACCACGCTTGCTCAAAATACGGTGGAGGACACCTGGCGAGCAGATTCAGGATGGCATGGACCCAAGGGGCACAGGGACACAAGGAACAAGGGTCAGGTCAACAGTACTTTCGGGAAGGACAGGGGTTTAAAGGGCAGACAAGGAATAAGGGTGGGAGGGGTAGAGGGAACATGAGTGGGGGGGCAGAATCACTGATCAAAAGAACCCTGCACAAGAGGGAGGGGGCTGGGGAGCAGAAAAGGGGGGATAGACAAGGAGCATTTCAGGGTAGCTAGAATCCCCATCAATTTAAAGGCATGGACAACCTGTTTGGACAGATATCCGAAAAGAACAGTACGGGAGATGACTATACAAGGTTTTAGGATGGAGTTTTCACTACAGTGTGAGGGGCCCAGGCAAGCAAGGGAGGTGAGCAACCTGGCATCCATTAAAGGAAAGGAAGAAATGTTGAGACAGAAGATAGAGAAAGAAAAGGCAGCAGGGAGGGTAGAGGGACAATTTGACACCCCCCTCTGCGAGATATGCAGATCTCGCCATTGAGTTTGGTACCCAAGAAGCAAGAAGGACAGTACAGGGTGATTCACCACTTGTCTTATCCAGAAGGGGATTCAGTGAATGACTTCATCGAGGAGGAACACAGTAGGGTGACATATGCGACACTGGAGGATGCAGTTCGGATAATCCAGGCTACTGATGATGCATGGATGGCAAAGACGGATATTGAGTCTGCCTTCAGACTGCTACCAGTTAGAAGTGAAGACTGGGATCTATTGGGTTTTAAAATTGGGGAACAGTATTATTTTGACAAAGCCATGCCAATGGGATGTTCCATAGCATGCGTGACATTCGAAGCTTTCAGCACGTGTTTGCAATGGATATTCCAAGAAAGGACAGGTTATAGAACGGTCATTCGTTATCTAGATGACTTCATTTTCATTGGGAGGGGAAAAAGGGAGACACAGAATATGCTGGGTAAGTTTGAGGATTTATGCAGGGAACTAGGGATGCCACTGGCACCGGAAAAAACAGAAGGGCCCAGCTGGGTGATGGAATTTCTGGGGATTGAGATAAATGTACCAAATGAGATATTCAGGCTGCCAGAGAATAAAGTGAAAAAAACTGAAGGAATTGACTCAATTACACACCAGCAGAAGAAGGGTACAACTGAAACAAGTTCAGCAAGTATTGCGGCACCTGAACTTCGTCTGCAGGGCCATTGGACTGGGGACAGTGTTCACACAGAAGTTAGCTAGGGCTACAGCAGAGGTCACCAGACCACATCACTGGGTGGACCTGACAAGAGGTGTCAGAGAAGATTTTGGGATATGGGAGGAATTCCTAAAGGAATATAACGGCTGTTCGTTCTGGCAAGAAGAGTGGGTGTACAACACAGACCTCGATCTCTACACAGATGCAGCCTGGGGGTCTGGCATGGGGGGTTACCTGAGGGGCAGGTGGTTCACAGAACCATGGCCTGATAGCTGGGTAAAGGATGGGAAAATAAGAGATATAACTTTGCTGGAAATCATGCCCATATGGGCATGTTCCCTGGTATAGGGGGAGGAATTACAGGATCAGAAAGTGACCTGGTGTGATAACAGATCAGTGGTAGAGGTCCTAAACAACATTGGCGCCAGGTCAGAGACGGTCATGAAAGTATTATGACGTTTAATTTTAAGGGCTAGCAGTTGAACATGTAATTCAGAGCAAAACATATAGAAGGGGTACACAATACCCTGGCGGACAGCCTTTCCCGTCTGCAGCTGGACCGTTTCCGGAGGCTGGCACCAGCAGCGGAGGAAAAAAAATCACCCATACCAAATAACATCTGGGACGTTGGCAAGAAGGAACAGAACTGTTGTTTCGCAGCTAATGGGCACCTCGGACTCTGAGGGTTTAAGATGGGCCTGGCAGCTGTTTCAAACATTCAGGGCTGAGCACCAGATGGAGGTAAGTGGGCCACTCACAGAGGAACAGCTGGGAATGTTCACCATGGCACAGTGGCAGAAAGGGACTGCCCACACCACAATGGGGTTTATCTGGCAGGGATTAGTGTTATCTGCAGCCTAAAGGGGTGGAAGGACCTGACAAAATCATTGTTCATCAGGAGAATGATGCAGGGATGGGGCAGGTTGAAACGTGGGCCAGGAGATAATAAGAGGCCAATAGGGGAGCAGTGGCTAATAAGGCTAAAGGAGGTGCTCCCGGTAATATGCAGATCAAAGGCCGAGGCCCAGCTATTTCACACAATTTATGTGATAATGTTTGCAGGGGTGATGAGAGTGAGTGAGGTGGTCAGCCATGGGAAAGAAGACAAGAAAGGAGGCTTGGAGTGGGATGATGTAAGCTGGGGGGTGAAAGAGATACAGATCAAGATCATGAGGTCAAAAATGGACCAAAAAGGACAAGGTTGCATAGTGACACTGAAGGGGCAAGTAGAGGTTGCAATATGCCCAGTGCAGGCTCTGTGGACTTTCGCCGCAGAGCAGGGGACCAGGATGGGAAAGCTATTTGTACATGGTGATGGGAAAAGGGTCACCGGCTATCAAGTCACAGCATTGTTTAAAAAGGGCATGCAATTCATGGAGGAGGACCCAGCTAATTACTCATCCCATTCCCTATGGATTGGGGCTGCTTCACAGGGGGCAGCAATGGGGGGAACCTGTGAAGGACATTTTGGAAAAAGGGCGCTGGCGGTCAGCCAGTTAGAAGAGATACATTAGAGCACTGAAGTAAAAAAAAAAATGTGTTGAGGGTGGTACTCCAAGTGGGAATTGCAGGTCGGGGGAGGGCAAAAAGGGAAATGTTGGGGGGAGGGCAAAAGGGGAAAGAAATGGGGGGGATAATATGGTGATGACACTAAGAGTATGTGTAAAATAATTCATTTTCCTTGAACCCCATAGGTAGAGGGAGGAACGCGGAAGTCTGGATCTACGGCCATTACTGTATTTATTGGGCTGGAAAAAGAGCAGAGAAGAAGGCGGGGGGAAAGCAGCTGTACCAGGTTGTGAGACAGTGTAGGTTGGTCTGGCATGGCATACGTGGGATGAGATGGGCACAGCTGCTTCCCACCTTGAAGGAACTCAAGGGACGTCGGCCCAGTCCAGACCTAATTATTATACATCTAGGGGGCAGCGACCTGGTGGGCAGACCATGGGTAGACACATACTTACAGATAAAAAGGGATCTAGTGGCAATACAACAGTGGTGGCCTCAGATGTGCCTCACCTGGTCAGATATGATACCAAGAAGGGTATGGAGGCAGGAGCACAGCCACAGGGTGGTGGAGAGGGCCAGGAGAAAGATGAATAGAAGGGTGGGCACATTGCTAAGGCAGATGAGGGGGACAGGTGATACTGCGGGGGGTAGAAGAATGGGTGGAGGACTTCTGCAGGTCAGATGGTGTGCACCTGTCGGATCTAGCCATAGACATGTTCAATACAGAAACAATGGGCTTCATAGAAGCATGGAGGAAACATGCAAAAACTGGAATATTAAAAAAAAAAGGAAAGGATCGTACCTGAGGTAAGGGAGAGTGATACCCTAAGTATGGGGAAAGCCAGCCATCCAACGCAGGCTGGAGACTGGCTAGTGGGGAAAAAGGGGGGGGAAGGAATAACACAAGAAGAAAGCGGTCTCGATTTTCATCGTTACCTAGCGGAAAAGGAGAAGCAGAAGGCACCCAGGTTTTTACCTGAGGAGGGATAATCAGAGATTGATATGTGGATGGAAATAAATGAAATTTTTGGAAATATGATAATAAGGAAATGAAAATGGAATATTGGACTATGAAAATAAATAAATTAATTGCCAATCTGAGCACAACAACGAACAATGGTCTCTGTCTTTTTGTGAGGGAAAAGGGGTGAATCCGGCACAATGGAGTTTGCCCTTTAAGGGGCAGACCAGGTTGTCCTGGTGCACCCCTTCCCTCT
The DNA here is from genome assembly GCA_016271365.2 of Neoceratodus forsteri. NCBI lineage: Eukaryota > Metazoa > Chordata > Ceratodontiformes > Ceratodontidae > Neoceratodus > Neoceratodus forsteri. The sequence goes on along the minus strand of CM028129.1, from coordinate 1,166,074,111 downwards.
GTCATGGAATGGTTGTGCTCAGGAGGGAAGGGGGGAAGGAATGGGAAGGGCTAAGGTCCAGAACAATGGACAGGTAACAGGAAAGGGAAGGGCAAAGGGAGGCACATAAAGGACAGCACAAGGGGGCCTCAGCCACTTTTTGCTGGAGTTTTTGATTCCTCCCACCCGCCCTACTAGACAGAGCAAGAGGGGAAGACAGTCAAGATGGGACTGTATGGTGGGTCTGTCAAGATGGATGACAGACACGTCCGGCTGGACGATTTGGGCTGCCAAAGGTGGATGGCAGGGGGGGAAACGGAAAAGGGGGGGAGGAGGGGGGGAAGAAAAAAGGAATAACACAAGAAGAGGAAGAAGAGGAAGAAGAGGAAGAAGAAAGTGGTCTCGGGTTTTCACAGTTACCTAGCAGAAAAGGAGAAGCAGAAGGCACCCAGGTTTTCACCTGGGGGAGGGATAATGATAGATTGATATGTGGATGGAAATAAATGAAATTTCTGGAAATATGATAATAAGGAAATGAAAATGGAATATTGGATTATGAATATAAATAAATTAATTGCCAATCTGAGCACAACAACAAACAATGGTGTCTGTCTTTTTGTGAGGGAAAAGGGGGGAGTTAGGGACAATGTAATCCTATGAGAAAAATGTCAGTTATGTTATTGAATATCTCTGCAACAGATTATTTCCCCAACACCTAAGCAACATAGTTCACATCTCTATAACATCCCCTCAACACTCTGCAGATTTCAAGTAAAAAGACAAAACTGTGATTGAGATATGGTCATCCTAATTTGGGCCATCTGGTCTTTCTCATTAACATTCAAAAAATACAAATACATTTTCCCATAGGATATAATGGGAATTTCAAATTGTAATAACTTTTGAACAGATTAATATTTTTTCACCAAACACATGATGGCATGTTCCTTGGCCCAAGCTCTTTCTACGTCCCAAGTTTCAGACCAATAGCCCACACGGTGTTGGCGCAGTGCCACGGACAAAAAAATGCTCAAAAGTGGCAAAAAGTGCTGTGCAAAAACCGTGTGTCTGACTGAGACATAATTTAGAAAATCAAGAGATCTACCATACAAGACTGTGCATGCCAAATTTTGTGCAAATATGTTGAATGGTTGCAAAGTTATTAACGTGCAAAATTTGAGGTTTAACATTATAGTGCCTACTCAATCCTAAATATAGGGGCGCGACCATACCCCTATAATTCACAAGCCACAGTAAAGAAGAATGGGGTGACATTTAGGCCTCACAACCCCAATGACACACGTCATTGTCTGTCAATCTCTGCAGGATGGGAGGGACACGAGGGGACAACCCCAAAGGTCTCATTTCCTTACTTTTTGTCTTTTAACCTTAAATGATGCATTAACAATTTTTTTTGTACAGAATTTCCTTATGTTTTGAGAAAAAATAGAAAAGTAGAAAATCGCACAAGTTGGTGGGAGCGCAGGGCCTGAAACAATGTTTCATTCATCAGAGTAGCATAATTCCACACCTGTTTACACGTCAGACACCTAACCACTGAAAATAACCTCCATGGCAGTAAGGCTAGGTACTCTATAAATGTGAAACCACTACCACAATGCAAAACGCTATAGGCAAAAGGTAAAGTGCATCATACAATATCTCTGCAGAAAATGAATTTTCAAACACCTGCATACCGTAATTCATATGTACAGGACATCCCCTCAACACCCTCCAAATTTCAATTTAGAAGATCAAACCATGCTCGAGATATAACATTTTAAAGTTTGAGATTTTCATTCATTGGAATGGTAGAATTCCATACCTGTTTACATTTTACACACCTAATGACTGAAAAGTATGTCCATGGCAGCAAGGCTCGCTACCCTATAAATTTAAAGCCACTACCACAATGCAAAATACTGTCTGCAAAATGTAAACTGTGCCACGCAATATCTCCACAACAAATGTATTTTCCGACACCTAAACACCATAATTCACATATACAAGACATCTTGTCAGCACCCTCCAAATTTCAAGTTAAAAGACCAAACCATTTCCAAGATATTTAATTTTAAAAGTTGTTAAAATTGGGCTGTCTGGTCCCTCCAAATCTGGCCATCTAGTCCCTTCCTCAGGATCAAAGAATCTTTGATTATGAGCCTGCAAATTCTTTGATCGTGAGCAGGGACCAGATGGCCAAAACCCCATTCTTCGTTCACAAAATAAGCATATAAATTTTCCCATAGACTTATAGTGGGAACTTAAAACTTTAATAACTTGTGAATGGATTAATATTTTTTCACCAAGCAAAATGTAGCATGTTCCTTATCACAAGTTCTTTCAATGTGCCAAGTTGCAGAGTGGCACACCACACAATGACCGTGCTGCACCATGACAAATTCTGAAAAACTGCCCACATAAATGGCGAAGAGTGCATTTTTTTTAATTGTTTTGGTGCCCAAAAAAAATAAGTCCGATTGAAAAGAAATTTGGCAGATCAAGAGATCCTCCATGCCCCACCATACATACCAAATTTCATGCACATCTGTTGAACAGGTCCAAAGTTATTAACATGCAAAAATTTCAAGTTTAACATAGAAGTGGCTTCATAACGCTAAATATAGGGGTGCAACCACCATGTCTTGGACCATCTTAACCTCCAAAATCTTCTCTTTTCAGATCAGCATGGTTTTCAGTAGGTGCACAGCACTTCCACTGCCCTCATTTCAGTTTACCAACGCTGTCAGGCTGGCTATGAACAAAGGCTTTCTCACAGGTGCAATTTTCGTCGATCTCATGAAGCCTTTGACCTGGTGGGCCACCCATTGCTCCTATCCAATCTGTCCACCCTTGGTTTCTCTACCTCTACAACCACCTGTTTCTACAACTATGTCTCTGACTGTCAGCAATTCATGCAGATCAGCAATGCCAAGTCCTATCTCTCCCACACCTGGATCTTAATTCCTCAGGGATCCATCTTGGGCCACCCTACTTTTTTCAGTCTTTGTAAATGATCTTCTCCCTCACTGTTTGGCCCATGTTCTGCCCAGTTATATGCTGATGACTTGGTACTATACTCCAGCTCCTCTAACCTATCGGACATCAGCAGGAACCTAATCCCCAACTTCCACACCTTGCAGCACTGTCTGAAACAAAATAGACTTGTCCTCAACAACAAAAAGACAGTTTCCATGCTCTTTGGTTCAGCACACAAAATTAGGGCCTGTCACCAGCCATTATCCATCAGTGCATCCGATTATTAGTTTTTGTTCCTTCCTCAGACTGAGGAGGTCCGACCTGGAGTTGAACCGGCACCCTTTCAAATTACCTCCTAAATAACCATTCAAGAAGCACTCTATTCCCAATATATAAAAAGGTTTATTAGATGATAATACAGCCTATGTCTTCAGGGGATAGGGGCTATAAGCATACAGAAAGACAAGAAATATATATTAACCTGTCCTCTGGAAGAGCCAGCAGTATGATGATGTTCTGGATTCTGGATCTCTGACTCTCTCAGATGCTCACAACCCTAAAGCTTTTATACAGTTTTTGTCATGCTTGACATTCTATTACGTCTTTGCTGCAGGCAAATCTACCTCCCACCACCTGCCCATTCCTACTTGTTTTTAGCCATGTATGCCCACCACCCATCATGAACATAGCTTGTGAAAGGAAAGCACTAGCCTGTTCAGGCTACCCAGTGTTCTTATTAACCCTTCCTTTTCCCACAGTTCCCCTCCTTGAGAAGGAGGGTGCCCACTGGGGGGAAGAATCCTGACCTCTCACTTTTTTTATTTCAGCAGAGGCTCAAGCAAATTTACAGTACCCATAGCCCAAGCAAGTATTAATTGTTGTTGATACATTCGCAGCATGCGTTTTAACCAGCAAATGAGAATGAATAAAATAAAAATCAAAACACACTGTAATACTACAAAACACTTAAATCCTAATTCCAGTCAGGAGTGGGAGTATATTAGTTCCAAGTCCCTGTTGTTAATTAGGGTAGTGACCACCTGAGCTACTTCCTTACCTTTATTTGCTATGTGTATTAAATGTGTGTCTTTCTTTTCTAAAAGTTTCCTCAGGTCCAGTGACAGGGACACTAAATACAGGGGCATTCAGGGCAATCATATTTGCTTGTTGTGGGGTAGTGAGGTTTACTTTGCAAGACGAGGCATACTGGGGGATGGGGTGAATGATTTTAGGTCCCAAAACAGTCACTCCCCTAGGGGTGAAACAGAAATTGGGAATGGAATACTACAAGTCAAACACTGATGAGTCATGACCTGTTGGTTAGTTATTACACAAAAATGATTAGAGCTGTTATAGGCCACTATAGTTTTCTCCATGGTTCACTTGATTAGTCTCAGTGGACAGGATACTGTACCAATTATGGTGCCATTGTCAATACCACAGCCAGCTTGGTGACCATCAAAATGTCACACTGGCACATATAAATGTTTTGGGTTTCGGTGCAGCAATGCAAATCTGGGGCCACCCAGGTGTGATTATACAGAATCAATATTCTCGGGACCTCTAATCTTTGCTTGTAGCATACATCTTCCAGATGCCCTACTGAATGAACCTTAACCAAGTTACTAAATATTTGCTTCTTTACTTCCATGATTGGAATACTAGCTGTAAAGGAGGCCAGCATAGTTTGTGCTAAAAAACAATTTGGTTTACAAGGGAAAGTGGTTACATGTACCTGGACTTTGGATAGCTGTCTCACTATTGGCGGAGGTTTAGAGATCCCTGTCTCACTACAATTCTTCAAATACTCAGAGTCATTGACTTCACATTTTGAGCAATACCATCAGATGATATTGCTGTCTGGGACCAGGTTGGGCAGCTGCCCTCTTTCTACTTGATCCAATAACCGAGATACGGTAGTAAGCACATAGGATCTGTATGCAGTACAGATGATGGTCTTACCAACTGTTTTATTTTAAACCTGTTCAATGTTAACTTGGATTAAGTTGTTACTCTTAGCTTGTGCATCATTAAACAGTTTGGCAATGTCATGCATATTATATACTGTGAGGCATTCCTCCTCTGCCAATCCAAATTGTTCCTGGACCAATGGCAACAGGCCTCCACCTGCTATCATTTCCTGGAACTATGCTTCATTCTCAGATAATGTATATATGCATCCACTGTATCCCAGATACCTATACCTGCTCCAAACAAGCCTGAAATATCTCCCACTATACTTCTTTTTCTTCTTGCCACACTAATATTCTTTGGATTCTCAGGAGGGGAACCAGAAAACAATACATCTTACTGCCTGGCATGGAAGGTGCTTATCATATTTAATAACATGGTAGCATAAAATTTAGATTCATTCTTTTTAGCACATCACCCACAGAAGACATATTCCAGTTGGAAAAATTCAAGATTACTGGTACATGCATAAACTGTACATTATTTACAAGAATTTTACTAAGAGGTGAGGTCATCAAGCTACTAGATGGTCCAGGGGTAAAATCTGGACACCTAGGAGGCAAGTGTATGTGTAGGTGCATATAAATACTGTATGTACATATTGTCCATTTATACGCTAAATCATTAAGTGGGCATAGGAAGCTGTAACTGATGTTGCAGATTGAGGCTAGGGGATTGCAGCTGGGCCCATTTGGTGACAAAGATACATTATACTCACAGTCCTCTCTTATAGTTCTAATGGTAAGATTAAACAGTCTACAGCCAGCCCGGTGGTGCTGAGGGTTGAGGTGCTGGGTGCCACACCTCGTGCTACACCAGCGACCCGGGTTCAGGAATGAGCCCGGACAGCCAGGGGTCAGCAAGAGAGAGAGAGGATCGAACATCTGAAGGACTTCTCTCCTCTCTTGGGACGGGATCCAGGGGAAGCCCGGTGTACCAGCAGCCCCCGGTGGAGACTGGCAGCACTGCTATGCACAGGAGCTCTCTAACAAGCTAGGGGTAGATGTCGGGCGGCTGCCTTCCAGACGTGGGTGGGAGCACCCACGTCATGGACTGGGTGGTATTGAATGTCCCACATCTGGGGTATAAACACCATGAAATAGCCCTCAAGCCATGGATAGGTGACGGCTCCTGCCAGTGCCATTGCCAAACTCCCAATGCTGGTTCCCCACCACTGCCCACCGTGGTCTCTCCGGGTCAACCTGCCTGACCCAGGGAACCACAATGAACTTGAAGATGGTCGGGGAACACAGCGGGAGGTAGAGCAAGCTGGTGAGTGCAGGGGGCCTGAGAGAGTACCAGGCTGAGGGCTATAAACATAATTGAACAAAAAAAAAGATTAGGCGGTCTTAGAGAACCACTTATCGGCAGTGTGGTCCACCGAGTACCTATAATAATAAAAAGAAAACTCTGGGAGGGATCATGCTCCAACTGGCCTCAAAATACTGAAATTGTAGAACTGGAGAATGTAGACCCACTCACTGGATCTTGTTTTTAAAGAATTCTGACTACTTTTCAATTTTTCAATGAAAAAAGCAATTTATTGCACCATTTAACACCATTTTGCAGTTCACACTCACTGCTTCATCAGGATCTAGAGTTTTAAATTTCAAAGCAAATTAGTTATAAATGAGTCTTATAAACTAGATATGTCAAATACACAGTATGCATATAGTCATTGATGTTCTTTGCAGAATATAATATTTCTTTTTCTGTCAAATGTTATACATATGAATATGAGAATCAATCAAAGGGGCATGTTTATATAAATATATATACATATATATATATATATATATATATATATATATATATATATACATACATATATATATATATATAAAATTAACATCTGAATGTCACCTTATATTAAAATTATACCATTTAAATAATTCCCAACTTAGGCCCAGATATTCAAACTGCACCCAAAGAGTGTGCAATAGCACGAGCAAGCACAAGTCTATTGCACCCATGCGCAAGAGATGCAATATTCAAAAACGGAGCAGGCCAAATTGCGCCTACAGCCGACGACTGAATATCGCACAACCTGCGCCATAGCTCAACTAGGGAGGGGAAGCTGAGCAGATCTGATGCGCCATAGCGCAACAAGAGATGTTCAGCTGAGCAGTCCAGAGGTGCCATAGTGCAACCAGGGAGCCCCCCAGCTGCAGAGCAATGTAACTTCACAATCAGGGAGGTAGGAGCCCACCACCCATGCCACAGATGGGCACAGAAACACACAGCAGAAAAGACATCACCCCCCCACACCCCAAGCACAGCACAACTGGGGAAGGGCTGGAATAACCACTGGCACATGGAGACCAGCAACCAACCCATAGCCTGGCCATGGTGCCCCATCACACCTACCGGCAAGCTGTGACTGGCACACAAGGAGGGCAGACCACCCTGTGCCACACCATCCCCCTCAGTGCACAGCATACCCTGCACCGTGACCCCCAGACACCCCCTCATGAGCAGTGACCACCACTGCAGGAAACCCCATGCATGCCACCACCCCCACTGTGTCAATGCAACCCTGTGCACCACAGAACCATGCAAGCCAGCCCCATCAGGAGCACCCATCAGCGGGTTGCAGCACACGGCAATGCAACAACGGCAGACACAGTGCCACCACGCACAGTCCCCCCAAGGTACTGCTGAGAGACCAACTATGCGTTGGCACAAGAGTTACCCCACATGGGACGGTCATGTCCTTGACACCACCACCAGTGGTACAGCACCCTGCACAGTATTCCTGTGACACACCCGACCCACCACTGGCCACAACAGCCTGCACAGACACCCACAGTGGTGAGTGGAAACATGCACCACACCGGATGCCACACAGGGTATGGACAGACACCCACCCATACCCAAGGGCACAACAACACAGGGATGCAGTGGTGGGGCAACCAAGTCCCCATGGTGGGCCCATGTAAGCCGTGTACACACAACCCACAGTCCACCATGGCACTGGAGTGCCAGCCACCCTGCGCAGGCACTGTGGACCCGTACACCAGCAGTAGTCACCCAGAGCACAAGCCACAGACAGTGGGGCACATCCCCTGCAAAACACACAAGCCACAGCATGGAGGTGGGACAATGACCATGTTGCCCACAGAGCCACCTGAGCCAGGTATGCACCACACCAGTGACATGGGCAACCCAGCTAAGTGACGGGTACAGTGTCTGCCCTGCAGGGAATGCCACCATTGACATGCCAGTGGACCGTGCAGGTCACAGACAGGCATGTGTGCCGGCTGCACAGGCCATGGACGGGCCGATGGGTGCACCATGGACACAGAACATGCACCATGGACCACTGCACACAGTCATTCAGTGCACACGGAACAACACACACAACACAGACACTGGCTGATATCTACCCCCACACCATAGTCACCTCCACACGGACACACACACATATCCATTACAGCACCACCCCTGATGCCATGCACACCACTGCAGCTGAGCACCTATAGCCCGCTGAAAATCAGAGACCACCACAGTATTCATGTCAAATTCAAATGTATTGTAAGTATAAAAGTGAACTATGTACAATAATAAAAACTATATACAAGCTTGGGGTGGGGGACACAAACAAGGAGGGGGTGGGCAGGGAAGGGGTGGACAAATGGGATGGAATAGGAGGGGTGTGAGGGTGGGTCCAGGGGGTAGGAAAAGTCAGGGACCAAAGGACTGTCATCTTGACTGCCATTCCTGGCTCTGGGACCTCCTGCTTCTGTGCCTCCGTAGCACCCCTGTTGCGTTGAGCCTCCTCAATATGTCCATGGACTCGTGGGCCAGATGAAGGAGCTCCCGTAAGGTGTCCCTAATTTCACAGAGATGGCACATACCTAGGACAAGGGAGCACAGTCAATAGGTGTGAATGCACAACCCCATACAGCCCGCCCACTGTGCATGGCATACGGCCATGGGACATACCACTGTCATGGTGTGTGACCACCCACAGTGATCACGTCCACAGGACCTGCCTACCCAGGCACATACAGCCAAGTGGAATGCTGCACACACCCACCGGCCATGTCACACACAGCATCACTGTGGCCGTTTAGTGACATGGCTATGTGGTGCAAAGGCAGTGGCACAGCCATGCACCAGGTGCATGCATGGACCACCAGTGATGCACACCCAGACATGCATTGCCACTGGACAGTGTTGACTGTAACAGATGGCGTGCATGGCAGTGATGTCGATGAATGGTGGCCATGCCCCACTGCCCACCCTGTCACACAGCATGCAATACTAATCATGAATGTATGGCACTCACCCTCATTGGGTCAGGTGGGCGTTGATGGCCCTCGGCCTGCCTGGCTGCGTTGTCTTCCCCCCTCTGCCACTCTGCCCACACTCTGCAGATTTCATTTGGGCCTGTGGAGAAAAAAAGGAGAGAAGAACATCAGTACCTTCCTGAAGCAAAGTCCCCATGCCCCAAGGTGTGTGCCCTCACACCCAGCCAGACCCACCCACCCCACACCCTGTGAACACTGCCACGGCCAACCCCATATGGTCCCTCCCCTATGTGCTGGACACATACAACACTGTGACTCATATGGATGATAAAAGTGTGTTGACAGAGCCCCTACCTGGATGTGGCACTGTGCCCCTCCTGGCACGTGCCCGCAGTCTGGCCAGTAGCTCCGGCTCCCTCCTGCACAGGTCACCATAGCAGTGCCTGCACTGCTCAGCTGTACGCCCCCATCCTGTGGCCTCTTCAAGGGCAGTGGCCACCTCCTGCCACACCTGGGTCCTGGCCCTGTCCAGGGGGGCCTCCCCAAAGAGAGGCCCAGAGTGTGGCTCACCTATGGCCACCAGATTGGCCAGCTCAATAGCCGTCCATTGTGCTGCCCATCTGCGTGCCATTATAGCTGCTACAGTAGGCAATATGGCACTCTGCAATGCAGCTCCCCACGTGCAGATGCTGTGCGGTACAACGCTGCCATTCCCTATCGCGCTGTTACCAAACAGCACAATAGAGGTGCACCTATGCCTGACACGTGGCACCAAGGGGGCAAAGGTCGGGCACAGGGTCAAGGGTCTCTGGTGCAAGGCCACGCACAGCACCATCAGATGACAATGCATGTAGCGCGATTGGCTGCCTGTGTGCCAGTGCCATAGCAGACTACTGGGTAGTTGGGCCATTACACCTATGAAGGCCCAGTGCCACAGCGCCATGTAGTGACCATCGCTATAGCACCACTGGCACAATGGTGGCCATGCCCTGCATTGCCTACCGTTCACTGCACGTCATCATCACGGCAGACGCCTGCGTCAGCAACCCAGGCATGCGCAGTGAGGTGCACTATGCATGCCACAGAACTGCACCATTGGCTCAGCACATTTAACACAATTGCGCAAAGCACAACAGCGCAATATTCAGCCATCATATGCAAATCATCAAATCAGCCATTCAATGGTGCAGCACTGCAATTTGCATCTATTTAAAGTTGCTCCTCACCTCATTTGCATGGATTGCGCTATAAATGTGTGACAATGTGCTGCAGTGGCTATAGTCAGTTACTGCAGTTTATTGGTGAGTTGCATGCTGTTTGGGAGTGTGGACTGTGGATTCAGGGACATGCATGGGACAGCACAGTCATAGGTAACAACTGCCATTCTTACAGGCTCCATAATGACCGAGCATGTTGTTGGAGAGGAGGAACACAATGGTGGGAGGAGGAGGAGGCCAAATTTTACAAAGGCCAAAACCAAGGCCCTGTTCAAGGCCTGCCTAGATCAGGAGCCACTGCTCAGTGGACAGCAGGGCACCCCTCAGGCCCATGCTGCTGCATGGGAGGAGGTGGCACATGCCATGAACCTGCATGGGAGCCACCAGCAAGAAGCATCTAAGAAGAAGATGGGCACGGACAGGAGGAGGGTAAAGGAGAAGGTGGCTGGCATCAGGGCAGCATGTGCTGCAACAGGTGGGGGACAGCCAGAGGTGGTACAGCTCACCCCAGTGGAGGAGAGGCTTGCTGGAAGCATGCAGTGAAGTGCCATTGAGGGTGTTCTGGGTGGTGGCTTCCAGATGGGTGGTGGCCCATCACTGCATGGTAAGTCATGGTCTGTCTATGGGGGGGCAGGGTAGGTCACACGCAGTAACGCGACTTTGCTTTCCCTTACAGATCCTCAGCATCTGCATGGGTCAGTGGTGATGGGCCTGTCCACTGAGGACAGTTGGATGGAGTCGGAGGTGGGACCATCCACCTCCACAGGTATATGTGGATCATTGCGACAGTGGGGCTGCCTGGCTGTCCACACTGATGTCATTGTGACAGGTGTGGAGGAAGTCCTGCCTGTGTCCCAGTGTGCTGGCATCCACGGATGCCAGCACGCTGTGGCTGTGGCCGGGGCAGAGTCCAGCACCAGTGATGATGACACGACCGTCATGGGCAGTGACACGTGTGTGTCACAGGATGGACACAAAGTGGGGCAATTCACGCCCATGGCTGTGGGTGGTGCCGCCGTGGAGGCCTGCGTGTCAGCACAGTCCCAGGCTGTGCCTGTCAGCACCAGTGGGGCAGCACTGGTGTCTGTTCAGGACAGTGGGACTGTTGTGGCTACTGCGGCAGCACCACTGAGCCCTGGGGTGCAGCAGCTGGAGGGGCAGCATCAGCAGTCGCCCACTGGGCTTGGGGGTACAGGGTTCAGCGGCGGTGTCTGTACACCGCCTGTGGACATGCCCAGACCTGGTCCTGGTGCGCAGCACCCACCCTCCAGGGGTGCTGAACATCAGGGCTTGCACACCCTGAGGGACAGGATGCCGAGGAGGCTGATGACCTCTTGGATGAGCACACCTGCCTATTGTGAGCATCGGTCCAGCAGCAGATGCGGCTTGCGATGTTCGTGGATGCATTGTGTGTGGCTCTGGAGCGCACGAAGGAGCATCGCAGCAGGGACACCAAACAGATCCTGGCATGGATGGACCATTTGCAGGAGGATGTGACCGCTGCCACTGACAGGCATGCACAGGCATTCATTGCTGTCATGGCCACAATGGGCACACAGTCAGGTGCCCATGCGTTTGCAGACACCGTGCAGTGCACTATCCACCCCCCATTCCCGGCGTCGTGCGACTCCCACCTTGTCGACACCAGGTTCAGCTGTGGGCATCCTGAGCACTCCTGGTGCAGGCATGTTCAGTGTGCTGCAGACCCCTGCACTGGCACAGTTGCGTTCACACAGTGGAACCCCTGGGGGACCATCGGTGCCACTCTATGAGGCCAGTGGTCAGCCTGTCAGTGCTGGCGGGTCTTGGTGGGACTGCCCATGCATCCATGGCGGCCATGGCACTGTGTCACGTGACTGACCTGTCTCCCAGTGCAGCTACTGTCTGATGCTGTCTTGTGTGCATTGTGTGTGTCAGTGGGCAGTGCACGGGTGGGTACCCGGCCCTGCACGCGGACACACAGTCCACCTGCACACCCTCCCGGCAGCTGTCCACAGTTGCATGTGCATGATGATGCCTGCATTGCGCTGTACACCAGTGTTCAATGGTGCTAAGCATCTGACACACGCACATGGACAAGCAGTGGGCGTGGTGGCCTGTGGACAACTGTGTTGCTAGGGTGTGCGTTCTGGGTCAGTGTGCCTTCTGCCCTCTGTGCACGTTTGTTGCATTGTGTGTATGCATGTGTGTGTGTCCTTCAGTGTGGCATGTTAATCCTCACCCATCCCTGACTGTGTGTGTGCCTCTGTGCCCTGCCACTTCCCTTGACAGCATGCACCCCCAGTGTGTGTCCATGCATGTTTGTGGGTTGTGCCTTGGCCACTGGTGGTTGTGCTTGGCCCCATGACTTACCTTGTTGGCTGAAGTGCTCCTCCGTGATGGTGTCCCAGTGCAGCTGTGCCAGCCAGAGCAGTCAGGGGTCCTGTCGGCCAACGGGGGGCTGCCCATCACCATTGTCACCGGCATCCCCATCGTCCCCATCGCTGTCCCCATCTTCAACCTGTATGGCTATCCCACATTCATTGGCCATGTTGTGCAGGATGCAACAGGCCAAGAATATCCCGCAGGCCTTTGAGGGGCTGTACTGTAGGGCACCGCCGGAGGTGTCCAGGCAATGGAAATGTGCCTTCAGCATTCCAAACACCCACTTGATGACATTACGTGTGGTGGCATGTGCCTCATTGAAGCGTTGCTGCAATGGGGTCATGTGCTGCCGGTAGGGTGTGAGCAGCCAGGGATGGAGTGGGTATCCACTGTCACCTGTGTGAAGAGGGTGGAGGTTAGTTTGGTGATCAGCATGGCCCTGCCCCAGGCCATGTAGGCCACTACCCATGCCACCTCTGGCCATGCCCCCCCAGGCCCTATGATTGTCCATGTGGTTTGCATACTCACCCACTAGGTGACCAGTGGGGATGTCCCCACACTTGAATCTGTGGCACAGTGCCAACTGGTGCCAGATGAAAGAATCGTGTGTTCCCCAGGGTGCATGGCACAGACATTGATGATGCGCTCCCTGGCATCGCACACCACCTGGCAGTTGATGCTGGCATAGCCCTTGGGATTTATGTATGCGGCCCCCTAGGGGTCAGGTGGTGTGCGGATGGCCACATGGGTGCAGTCTGTTGCCCCTAGCATGCCAGGCATACATGCCACCCTGTGGAACTCCTGTATGTTGGCTGTGCACTCCGCTGCTCTGCTGGGGAAATGGATGTACTCCTCAGCATGTGGCAGCAGTGTGCTGAGGAACTGGGTGAGGTGGCGTGATGTGGCTGACTGGGTTATGCCTGTGGTGTCCCCAATTGGTCTCTGGAAGGTACCCGTGGTGAGCAAGCACATGAAGGCTGTTATCTTGGTCTACACTGACAGGGCATGGCTCCGTCGTATGGGTGCCTGCATCACATCACTGCACAGCTCACAGAGCCACCTCAGAATTGCCCTGTTCAGGCAGTACCGGCCCACAATCTCAGTATCAGTGTACAGCTCAAAGCTGGTGCAGGCTCGGTACTGCCTGTTGGGGGCATACCGCCGATGGGCCCTTCCATGGCCACGCCCACCGCCGCCTGCCTTCTCACCCCCCTCATTATGGCCTCCATGTAGAAGGTGGCACTGGCCATGTCCCTGGCTTGTGCTCACCCCCCCTGGCAGCTGTTACTGTACTCCCCCCCGCTGTCCTGGCTGCTACCTTCCCTGCACCGGGTACATCTGCCTGTGCTGGCCTCTGTGCTGTGTGCCTCCCCACACCTTCCCTGTGCCTGGCTGTTCAGTGCGACCTTTCTCTGGCCTGCCCTGTTTGTGCCTCCTGCCTGTCTGTCTGCCTCTGCCTCTGACACATGTGGCTTCCCTGTAGCGTTCTTGCACCTCTTCCTTGCTCCTTTTTATTTTGGCTCATTTCCACTATGGCGCAACTTCCACTTGCTCCACTATTGCGCATTGCGCAAGTCTTTGAATATCACACTGCGCCATTTATGCATGGTTCCTCCCCCTTCGGTTGCGCATGTCTTCATTATCATTGCGCTGTTGCTCAGCATGATTTAAGGGGCGCAACTGCCTCCTGCTGAATATCGCAGAATGGCGCAATTTCAGACTTTCGCAGGTGCAACCCTATTGTGCATGGCTCAACTCTTTTGAATATCTGGGCCTTAGTGTAATAAATCCAATATAGTTAGTGCGTCCTTTCGAAATCTTGTCTGATTCTAAAACATAACAAAAAATGAAGTTTCATCATTATTTCAAATAGTCTGTTTAAAATGTAAAACTTTATATTTGTACATCACTATTACCTATTATAAATTTTTGAAATGATTTGCGATGCATCAAATAAGGATATCTATTTTTCAACTTCTACTTGTAGCTGCATAGAAATAGATGTGAAAGATACAAAGATAAAAATAAAATAGGAGGAGTGTGGAAAAAGAAAGAAAGAGGAAAAAAAGAGCTTAATAAATATTTTGTCTTTTTGAGGGGTTGTGGACTGACCAGGCAGAAGATGGCAGCATAGTTCAGAATCTCTGCAGGAATGACTGCAGTCTAACCTCATCCAGCCTTCACCAGACCTTTCTTTGGTACCAACTCCTGTGACCATCCTGTAATCTTACTGCCTGACACAGTTTGTAAGTCATTTTTGATCCATCATCTACTTATATTCAATTATTCTACACTGTACTGCAGCTTAGGCCTCATCCTTTAGCATTATGGCAGATCTCCAAATACAGAAAAGAGTGGAAGTAATGTTTTCTAAACTGATGGCTGAGATTAATGATCCAAAAACCTCTATCCAACAGAATACGACCACAAGTTGAAACTTTTAGCCAGAAAATTGCATTTAATGAGAACGCAATGGCTTGTAATACCGCTACTATTCATGACCTCCAGGCTATGTCTGCAATCAAGATCAAACTATTAAATACCTACAAGCCAAAATTGACGATATTGAAAATCATAATCATCACAGCAATTTACAATTTTTTGGCTTCCCTGAAGGTGTAGAATTAGGTGACACTACTGCACTTTTATTACATGTGCTGCCTGCAATGTTTATAGTGCCTCCTCACCTAACGTTAATCACTGAGCGGTCTCACTGCACTCTGGGTCCCAGGCCAGCGACCAAGGCCTATCATTGCTTGCTTCTTAACTATTCCCACACAGAATTAATACTGAAATGAGCCAGAGAAATGGGGAAACTTCAGTGGCAAGAGTTTAATATTTCCATCTACAGAGACTTTTCAAGAGTGAACCATTGGAAGGAAGGCCTACAATCCACTTAAACAAATCCTCCATCAAAGAGGCATTAAATTTGCTCTACGTTACCCCATGACACTATGCCTTTTCTCAGGCTCTTCCTTCAATGATTTTGAAACCCCTGACACCTTAGCCAACTATCTGGAGGTCTCTCACTGCAGTCTTACCCTGGAAGGTTCAGCAGCAATTGGCAACTCGAACACAGCTTTGGTATCCACACGGAGGGTGGATGACGAGGTACAGGAACATGGGAAAAGTGTTGCAGAACTTGCAGCCCCAAGCAGCAACGCCGCAACTGATTTAACCCCAAGGCAATCAACATGGCTGCAAGAGAAGCTTCTGTTGGGGTATTATTCTTCAAGACTTTCATGCTGTTCTAGTGAGGTTTCATCCCAAACACCCCAAGCTGCAGTCTCTCACCTTCAAATACACCCCTCTATTCCCTTGAGCAATAAGTTTGTTCTCTTAGAGGATGACATGCACTCCTCGCAGGAGGATCTTTCCCAGCAAATTTATGATGAACATCCCTCTAATTTGGGAACTGTGCCTCAGGGATGTATTTCTGCCAATACTTCATGTGCAGAAACTGTTGCAAGTTCCCCTCAAATCTTTAGAGCCACCCAAAAAGAAATGTAAGGCAAAGACCAAAAGCAAGAACACCAATAGTCACAATCCTGCTAATAAATCTAAGGTGTCGTGAGCTTATATGGTCAGTAATACGGTCACAGTTGTTATATCTTGGTAGGTTTTACTTCCAGGATACGTAAAAGGAGTGCCAGTACAGTTTTTCTGCCTAGCCATCCACTCTACAATCTATGTTACCTGGTTGCTTTCGCTCCCAGTGAGTGCAGAAAGCAAAGGCTGTACATTGCGGTGTGATCAATTTACTTTTTGTTGCAGTGTTTAAATGAGCAGCTTAAAGGTCTTCAAGGGAACTTTGGTACATCAGCAATGCTTTTCTAACCCATTATTTTAGTGTTAGATCTTATACATTACCTCACTAAACAGGATCTCTGTATCTATCCTTTTACTCTTCAGTTTAGCAGTGCATCAGGTTTATAGTCTTTTGGCTGTTCAGTTGCATATCTTCAATCAGTCTGCATCCTGATTATTGCCTTTTCTTTTTTCACAAGTGAATTATTATATATTACAAGGCAACTTACCCCTTCCCTCTTCTGATGACAGGTTTTTAATTATTATTGGCAATTACATTTAATCTATCTCCTTCCCTATGCTCCATTATTCTTACTACCCCCTGTTTACAATATGGAACAATCATTAGCACTCAAAGAGGTTGGCTATGTGTGGTGTACTGTTGCAAAGGATTGTCAATTTACATCTTCCTTATGCTCCTTATTTTACTCGGAAGCCTATAGATATTATAGAAATCCACTGCTGAGTGGTCCCTCCTGTTTTGGGGCTTACTGGGCCTAGTCTTCTAGATCTAGTCACCCCATATAACACCTATTTAGGTGATTTACGAGTAATCAGAGCTGATCTTTACTATGACTCTCTCTCTTCCCTCCCATTCAACATGTGGCAGCATTTCATTGGTACAAGTCAATTTTAAAGATTTGTGGCTAATTTTTAAGTAGAAACTTCTTAGTTTTCTTGGGACATGTGCAGATCACTCATTTTCATGCTTAAGGCACCTCACATTCTACATGTGGCAGTATTTCATTGGTGCAGGTCAAGTTTGAAGACTCATGGCTGATTTTTAAGTAGAAACCTCTCAAAATGAATGCTTTGCACATGACCTGCACCAATGAAATACTGCCACATGTAGAATGAGAGGTGCCATAAGCATGAAAATGAGTGCTCTGCACATGTCACAAGAAAACTAAAAAGTTTCTACTTAAAAATTAGCCACAAATCTTCAAAATTGACTTATACCAATGAAATGCTGCCACATGTAGAATGGGAGGTGTCTTTAACCTTTATAAAGCAGTGTGTCATACCAAAATGGTACCTATAGCCAAAGAGTGTTCATGCAGTAAGCTTCAGGAGAAGCAGGTAAGCTTCATATATTTTACCTTGAGATTTGGCAACCACTTAACAAAATGTATTTATAAATCTAATGCTGCCTTACAGCAGCTTGAGACTGCCACAGAAAAATGTAAACTATATGATTAAGAAAGTAAATTTTAGCACTGCAGAAAACCAAACCTATCTCTTAAAATGTATTAGAAAAGCAACCAAATAAATACATAATGCAGTATGTTTGAACTAGAGAGACTTGCAATTTAAAAAAAAAAAAGAGTACATATATGTGAAAAGCACTGCGGGAAGTTTAGGCCACAACATTAACTCAAGCAAAGGCTCTAAGTAAATCTATTCCCTTTCACCAGGTTACAACTGAAAAAGAAGCTTGTGGCTTTATAAAAGTGTCATTATATACAGGTAACCAGAACCTAAGTATATATCAGGCAACATATTAGAGCGCTTTGAAGTACAAAAAGACAAAATATTAATTAAGCTCTTTTCTTCCTTTTTCTTTTTCCACACTCCTTCTATTTTATTTTTATCTTTGTATCTGTCACATTTAATTCTATGCAGCTACAAGTAGAAGTTGGAAAATAGATTTCCATATTTGATGCATTGCAAACCACTTAGAAAATTCATAATAGGTAATAATGATATACAAATATAAAGTTTTACATTTTAAACAGACTATTTGAAATGATGATGGAACTTCATTTTTTTATTATATTTTAGAATCGGACAAGATTTTGAAAGGATGCACTAATTATATTGGATTTATTACACTAAGTTGGGAATTATTTAAATGATATCATTTTAATATATGGTGACATTCATATGTTAATTTTTATATATATATATTAGAAACATACAGTACCCCTTTGATTGATTCTCATATTCATATGTATATCATTTGACAGAAAAAGAAATGTTATATTCTGCAAAGAACAATCAATGACTATATGCATACTGTGTATTTGACATATCTAGTTTATAAGATTCATTCATAACTGATTTACTTTTAAATTTAAAACTCTAGATCCTGATGAAGCAGTGAATGTGAACTGCGAAACATTGATAAATGTGCAATAAATTGCTTTTTTCATTGAAAAATTTAGAAGTAGCCAGAATTCTTTAAAAACAAGATCCAGTGAGTGGGCCTACATTCTACAGTTCTACAATTTCAGATTAAATGGTCCCCCTTCAGTTGTCTTCACCTCAGTCCATGTCTGAGTGTAATCAAAAGCGTCTTCTTTTCTAGGTGAGATTCATGCTTTGGCTGTCTATATAGGAGAGGCTGGCATGGCAAACCACCCCTGTTAGTTCGGTGTCAGTCTGTTCGAATTTTGCCACATTCTTCCATGCCAAGTATTGCCATTCAAACCTCACAGTCTGATTTTTTTGTTCAGTTAGCATGATAATAGGCTGGGTCGAATTGCCCAACAAGCTCACTAAGGTGCAATTTGGGGCAATTACTGTCAAATTTCCTGCCCTATACAGCCCTCTTAGATGGTATGCCACGGAATTAGGTGAGGCATGGCCTACAGTTGGGGTAACAGAAACTACCCTCAGAAACATGAATAAATGCACCCTGTCAGAGCAAGAAGTAAACTGGTCCTTACCCTAGGAGAAAGGAAAAGATCATGTTAGTGTCTGCTCTTATTTAACACTTTTTAACTGATTAATGTGAAACCACTTGAATACAGGCATATTTTTCTTTCCATCCTAGGCATTTTTGGAAGGTATACCTCTGGACTGGCCTGTTCCACTATGTGGTAAGGGCCCTTCCAGTTAGGTAAAAAGCAATGTTCTTTACGAAAAAATGTTTTCATCATGACTATATCCCCCCACCTTGTATTAAAGGGGATTCACCTTAGTATCAAAATATTTCTTCATTTGTTTCTTAGATTTGCCTATATTAGTAGCAACAAGTTTGTTAACCTCCACAATATAATCATGTGTTTGACATATCCAATTATCTGATACAGCTCCTTGCAATAAGGGAGGATGTGTTGGGCACCAGGAGGTGCATGGGTGTTCTCATCAATCAACCTGTCATTGCCTTGTAGGGGCTAATCTGTGTAGTAACATGGGGTGTCACCCTTATGGCCATTAAACATAAAGGTAACATGTATGCCCACTGATTGGGCTTAAAGGAACAACATTTAGTCAGCATTGTTTTCAAGGTGCAGTTTCCCTGCTCCACCTGTCCTGAGGACTGAGGGTGGTAGATCATATGCAATTCCTGTTTAATATCTAGCATTCATTGCAATTGTTTGAATATAACCCCCATGGAGGAGGTACCTTGATCAGAAGAGACCACTCAGGGCAGTCCCTACCTAGAAAACAATTCACTGAGTGAAATATGAGCCATGATCCTGACTTCCATGTTCTTGGTGGAAAAAGCGTCTAGCCACTTGGTGAATAAATCTACAATTATGAGGCAGTGGCAATAATTGCCAGGTTATTTGGGTAACCCAGTGATGTAATTTATCTGTATATGTTGCCATGGGGCCTCCAGGGGAGAGGGGTGATCCACAAATAAGCTCTATTAGTGTTAGCAGGACGGGGCTACTCTGAAGACAGGGCAAACACTGTGAGTATAGGCTGGAATGTCTTTCCTTCATATTGGGGGCTCACATAGATTATAATGACCACCTGTGGGATGAGCATGAAATAGATGCCATGCTTCAGACATAACCTCTGGTGGTACGCATACCACCGGAAATTGATCAGGAATCTCTTGATACATTAAGATGGCTGGGACATCCTCTCCACCATTGAAGGAAGAGTGCCCTGCCAAGTCAGAGAGGCTTGGCAATTGCTGCCCCTGTAGATGTCATTGTATGGCTGTGAAATGCAATTCATAAGCAGCTTGAAGACTACATAGGTCTGCCAGAGTAGTCAGCCAGCCTGCTGCCATCAGGGGGGTATATTAGTGGTCAAATCCCATTGGGGGCCATTCTTGCCCCCTTCTGTGTGGCATCATGGGCCTTAGAGATTCCCTCAACTTGAGGGGTCCTGGAAGAGTGTTTTTTTACTTTAAGTATGGTCACAGGAGGGTTCCTTTCTTGTAAGAACATTACCAAAAATTGGATAGTTTCTGCATGTTTCAAAACCTTGCCATCAGAGGCTACAAAATTGTTTTTCATGTACATAGGTAACCTAACGCAAGTATTCACCACATATGTACTATCAGTATATACATTTACAGGCATTGAATTACTAAGCTGTACAGCACAAGTAATAGCAGCTAATTCAGCATATTGAGAAGAGTGTGGTGTACAAGAATATGTGTGTGTGGATTCAGGGGTCACAATGGAGAGCCAGTGTAGGGTCTCCCTTCCTCATAATATGAGGAACCATGGGTATACCAGTCAGGAGCACCTGAAAGTGATGTGGAGTGTACCAGGGGTGTGACCATTGCCAGAGTGTATACTGCACTATCATCGGAACAATCATGTGGTTCTCCCTTGTACAATAAGAAAGCAGGCAGCATGGTTGTTCGCTATGGGATAATGTCCAAGTCTCGCTGTATGAGCATCAATGTCAATCTTGATTGTCTTTAGGAGTAAATAGAAGTATCCCCTGGTCTCAACAAATAGTTCAGAGGTGTGTGACAGGTATGTAGCTTAGTTCTTTGCAGCTCAGTAATACAGTTAAAAAGCTGCCCAGCCAAGAAGGTAGCCAGTAAATGTTTTTCACATGGTGAAAATTTATTTTCAGCTTCAGTTAAAGTTCATGAGGCATAGACCACTGGGCATAGATTATTCTGATGTTCTTGGCACAATACAGCAGAGACTGCATCAGCAGCAGCAGCAGCTACCTTGAGGTGGAAGGAAAGGGCAGGGTTTCGCTGTACCAGCAAGGTGGCATTGGCCACCACTTCCCTTAAATTCTGCAGGGCCATTGTGTGCTTCTTAGCCCACCCTTCTGTGAAGTCATTATCCAAGGAATTCTTCAAAAAGTTATACAAGGGCCGAGCCAGGTCTGCAAAGTGCAGAATAAAGCCTCTCCGGTAGTTCACTAAGCCAAGAAATTATCGTAAAGCAGTTTTAATAATTGGCAGTAGTAGCATCTGGATAGTTTCTACCTTATGCCAGTCCAGAAGCTTCCCATCAGGGGTTATTTGCAGACCCAGAAATGCAACGGCACTTCACATCAGCTGATATTTCTTTGGATTAACCTGCAAGCCAGCTTTGTGCAGCAATTCCAAAAGTTCTTTTAACAGGGTTAGATGTTCTTCTTCAGTTTTAATAGCAAGCAACGCATCATTGACATATTGCAAAACACTGTTCAGTCAAGAAAAGTAGGTTAAAATAGCTGCCATGCATTTGTGAAAGATAGTCGGGGAGTTGTGGAATCCCTGGGGAATTGAGGTTCAGGTAAATTGTTTATCCCTCCAGGTAAAAGCGAACTTATACTGGGATTCTCATTTTATGGACACACTCCAGAGGCCATTAACTATGTCTAGGGTGCTTAACACCCTGGCATTCAAGGGAATCTGGGACAGGAGGGTTGGGACCTCAAACCACTGCAGTGCACTCTAGTGTGACAGCACTGAGCCCTGGGTAATCTACTGTGAGGTGCCAACTACCTTCTGGCTTGTACATCAGCTCAGTGGGGGAATTGGTAATAGATTCACACTCCCTCAGCATGCCTTGTTTAGGTAAAACAGCAAATAACAGTATCAACATCAGCTTCCAACTCTTTAGGGATTTTAGGCTGTTTCTGGGCGGCATGAGGCTGTCCCCTAATTTATTCTTCAGCGTCCAGCTTACTACAATCATGTTTGTGTTTGGCAAAGGCATCTGAGCACTGAAGAACAATTTTATTTACCTTATCATTTTCTGATATCAGAAGCAGACGCTCCTCAGGCTTTCTGATAGCAAAGACAGCTTGTACATCAGAAATAATTGACACATTTCCTTGTTTAACATTTGCCCCATCAAACCATACACAATTATTAGATAAATCAACAATAGCAGACTGAGACTCTAGAAAATCTGAGACTAATATACCTTGTCTATCAGGCAATAGGTACCCATTGAATGAGAAACTGTTCCCTTCAATATTAAAGTGGGGTTGGCTTGGCCACAATGACATTTGTTTTGGATCCTTCAAAGGCTGCTAATTTAATACCTTTAGCAGTTGCCAGTGGATGAGTGCATGGTTGTGAGGTATGAAGGATGGGCATGGACACCCCAGTATCTATCAGCATAGGCTGCTGTGGGCCTCCATTCACAGCAGCTGATAATACTGGCCAGTTCCACACATCCCACCAGAACCTCATGGCTGGTTGTGGGTATGCTGAGAATTCATATGTGGGGGAATATTGGGCTTGTGGCTAAGTTTCCTTAGCCACCCAGAGTCCTTCATTTTCTATTTTTACCACATGAGTTCCTGCCGTAACTCAGCATAGGTCAGTCCTGGCTGGTGTGGGCCCGCCACGTGAATAGCTCTCTGCCCTTGCAGTTTAGGACACTTATTTATTATTTATTTATTAATTGCAATTTAGGATTAATACCTTTGAGTCCTGGTACTCATTTACAAAGGTTCCAGGTCATACACAAAACAATTAGTCAAACATACAGGTCGCAGAGATTACAAATAAAGTTAGACAAAGCATATTGGTTGCATACATTTGAATGATACGAGTCAGAATACATTGAAGGAACAGTTTGTTTCAGTCAGGTTACAAACAAAATAGGAGGAACATGGTTTCAAGGGTATAAAGCTTTTCAGTGAGGGAACATTCAGGATACAGTTTAAACAAAGGAAACAGTTTCAAATGAAGTGCTTTAGTCTATCAATTTAGGATCATCAGGACCCTGGGAGTACTGGTCATACAGATGGGAACTAGCTATACAGAGAGGGGAGTGGGTGGGGGAGCAGCCTAAGGATGGCATTGTCATTTTGTGGGAGGGCAAGTGATGGGGGGAGTTGCTGCAGTGATGCCAGCAGCATAGGGGGTGCAAGCTGGAGCCTGGTAGGAGGCAAGTGGGGGGACAGGCATGGGGAAAAACTAAGGAGGGGTACTGGAGTGGGGAGAGGTGTGAAAGGAGGTTGAAATATAAACAGCAAGGGAGGTAGGTGGTGTGGTAATAGAGGGGGGTTGTGCAGAAGAGGAATCGGGGTGGGAATATTAGGGGCAGGAGAGGATGGGAGGTTGGGAGGTGGAGGGGGATGGTGGTGTAGGAGGGAATGGGGTGGGAAGAGGGTGTGGGGGAGGGGGTGGGTTATTTGGGCTAAAGAGTCCTGTAGTTGGCTATTCGAATCATGCACAGGCCATTTCATGATGCAGTAGAGTCCTATGTCCTGTTTTGAAGAGGCTAATGTTATTGCTTTCAATGAATGATGCAGGTTGCTCATTATACCATTTTGGACCTATGTAAGAGATGGATTTCTGTGCCAGGGTGATGCATTTAAATGGTACCAGGATCCCGCCTTTCTCTGCACTCCTGGCTGGCTTAGATGATCTAGCATGCTGGAAGAGTCTACATAGAGATGGAGATGCTAGTCTTAATTGGGATTTCTTGACAAGTAGGCAGGTTTGGTACCGGACTCTGAGATGGAGAGGAAGCCATCCAGTACCTGAGTAGAGGGCACAGGTGTGGGTTGAAGAATCAGCTCCTAGGGTCAGCCAGCAAGCCTTGTTTAATAGGGTTTTTATTCAATTGAGGGCAGTTTCAGTGCCCACCCAGGATATTGGCAGGCCATAGTCAATAGATGCAAGGACTGAACTGCTCATGTGTAGTTTTAGTGTGTCAGGTGTCATAGAGTGTCTGTAGCAGTACAGTACTCCAAGTTTCATATGGCAGTTTTGATAACATGGTCAATATGACCGGAGAAATTGAGAGTGTCATCAATGTGAATGCCTAGGTATTTAAATGAGTAGACTTGCTGTAGAGCATCTCCATTAAGATTCCGTATCAACATAGGATGGAATTTCTTTTTGTTCTGTGGGACAGTAAATGGCATGCTTTTAGTTTTTTTGTGGTTTAGCAACATTTTTTTGGCACTGAACCAGGATTCTAGCTTCTGAAAGCTGTCAAGGAGTTGGGAGGTGATGGTCAACAGGTCTCTGCCAGAGGCAGAAATTGCAGTATCATCTGCATAGAGTACAATGTGAGCTGGGCAGGCTGAGGGTGGGGTATTGATATAGAAACTGAAGAGAAGAGGCCCTAGGAGTGATCATTGGGAGATGCCAATGCTTATTTCCTTGGGAGATGATAGTGAGTCTCCAACTCTGAAGCACTGAGTGCGATGAGCAAGGTAACTGCTAAACCATGCCACTGTGTCTGGGGATAGTCCTGTTGAAAGCAGGCTGCTGAGAAGAAGGTGATGGTTAAAGGAGTCAGAAGGCTTTATGAGGTCTATGAATATTAACCTCACAGCCATTTCTTTCTCTAAGGTGTTGTATACTTGGGAGGTGTATTCTACTAGGGCCGTTAGAGTGGAGTGATGTTTCCAGAAACCATGCTGTTGGGGGCACAATTTGTTGTACTTGGGCTTCTTTTGCCCTGGTTGGTGGTAATAGTGACAGATGACTTGTCCATCCACCATTTTCTTGTCTCCTTTAGGATTCTCTTGGTTTTAGTTGAGCTTTCTATGGCCAATATTTTTCCTCTAGTGGAGGACTGAATGTTGGTGCTCTGAATGGTCTCAGCCTTACACACCCATTGCGCAATCACCAAAATGTCTGGCTCTCATCTACAGTGAGATCACCCAGGATGAAGCACAGTGCTGCAGTATTCCGCAGTAGAGTTACTGCAGTAAACAATGGAATTTCAATAGGAGTTAATCCCTTTTGTCATGCAGTAAATCTGTGACACTGCACCTCATCCTGGCTGACTTATCTATACATTAATTTCTCTTATTTGGACAATCCATGTAACAATTTATTTTTGTATGTGGTGTCCTCATAGGTGGAGTTCCATGCAGGAGGGTTCTCACCTGGTCCCGCCGCTATGGGGGGAAAAGCTAGGGCACAGTAACAGAACAGCAGTTCCAACCATGCCCCAAATACCTCCTTGGGTTTCTGACTAGCGGTTGCAAAGGTATAATGATAGTCCTGTCCTCCCCCACTAGACTTAAGAGGTGTCAACAAAGAAATCAAAGGTCCACCTGTCCCTTCTTGCTCTTATGGCATCACCATGAAGCTCATTGTGGAGAGACTGGTGGAGGCATTTAAGGAGGACATCCTTGGTATCCTCTGGAGCAAGGTCCCTGTGCAACCTTCGGAGAAAGTTTGGATCCTGGAAAAGATGTCTGCCACAGAGTTTCCCAGATTTATGGAACCTATTTCATGTGCATATGCAGCAGCATCAGTTAAGGTGACGGAGTGGTGGTCATGACTTCGGTAACCACCAGGGGATCCCCGTTGGCTACACCCAGTGCTCAGGTTTTGGTCTTAATGACTCAGACCAGAGCCATGTGGTGGGGAGCAGTCAGAAGGGGCCTGTGGTATTGGTGAAAGGTGTTACCACAATCGTCAGAATGTTTCTGACAGTGTTCCTGCCATTTGGTTACATCTAAATCCTCCCAGTTAATATCAGTATCAGCATCTGAATCCTCCTCTACTTCCCCCTGGCGCATTAAAGATGGCCACCACCACCTGGTGTTGTCCTAACTTTTGTTCAGACATACTGATCACCTTATTACATTCCCTGTGGACCTCCTGCCCTTTGGCTGGCATCTCAGTCATATGGTGGATCACAACTTCAGCATCAATTAGGCACTTCTTTAACAATTCTAGCTTGGTTTCTAATTCAGCATTATGAGTCCACAACTGTGCTGATTCATAAACGCCAGTGGCACCAGTCTGTGCCATCATCTGACATTATCTCAGTCGGTCAGTTAAACTGGCAGTTTGTTTCTGCTGGTCCATTTCTATATGAAGTTGCTTCTGAGCCCATATTTCGAACTTGTTAGCAATCCAATAACATGCAAACTGTAACTGTTAGCAGGTTTCTTTATCGTTATCCTTTTTACCCTCCACTAACTTGTTCACATGTTCCTCGGTGTTGGGCAGAGGGGTGCATGAATCCTGCATGCTCTGCAGTAACCCTTAACAAGGTTTGACCTTAGCAACTTTTCTCTTTTGGTGCTCCATTATCCACTGCAGGATATTAAATAAGCTGAAAAAAATTCACTAGCAGTTTTACATTAAATGTTTGATTAGGTAGCCAGTGAGTACCATGTGCAAAAACTAGAAGGTTTCCTGAAAATAGACAATGGTAAAACTTTGTTATTAAGATTCTATGTTACAATACTACAGGCTGAAGAAAGACCTGATATGTGATATAGCCACATAAAGCATGAGAAGGAAAAAATAAAAATAAATAAAAGTTCAGTAACAAAATTTTTAGTGTGTGAGTGGGTGGTTAATTTGGCCACTAGCTTGTAAGATCTTGTAGCCAGACAAGTTGTTTTCAGTAGCCATTAGCCACCTGGTTACCTGATTTGTTTCAGTTAACCTTTTTAACAAGGAAAACCAAAAAACAAAACATACTAGTAATGTGTTTTAGCAACCTGGTGCAGGGTCGGACTGGCACACCTGGATACTTGGAAATTTCCAGGTGCCCCCCTCCCCCCAGTTGGGTAAGTGGTTAACTTCTGAACTCTGAAAACTTTTGCATTTATCTTCTTTTTTTCTAATTAAATGGGGTATCTGGGACACTGTTGATAAATGTAAGATGCAAACACAGAGCGAGTGTATCAGATTGAAGTGGAATATTGATATGAGTGTGTCAACCTGGGCCCTCAACTATTGATTTTCCAGGTGGGCCCTTGTATCTTTTTTTCCAGGTGGGCCCTCTGTACCCCAGTCCTACCCTGACCTGGTGCCATTCACTGTATTGTACCTTCAGGATAGTAAGTGCAATGTTTTAGTGTTTCTACAAAGTTGAAAAACACTTAGTGCACTGAAAATGCATATGCGATTCATTTATAAAGCATGGTCCTTAAGTTTAGAGATTTCACAATGTGCATCTCTGAAGCCTCAAGCAGTCAATCAGACTCATTAAATGCACATGGATATTATGACTTTGTTGTGGTTATTAAAAGGAAAATCTTGAATATAGTTTACAGATAAACTTACAGGATTGTTCCTGTTTAAGAACCATATGGTTTTTCCTAGAAGATAAATGGTGGCAAGTCCCTTACAAATCTATTACCTGAGATAATCAGTGTTTTTAGTAACTCCACAGACCAGCAAGAAAACCTGGTTATACTGGTTTAGACTCCTGAATTTAGAACTAGTCAAATGATCAAACAGAAAACTAATAAAAATGTTAAACAAATATTTATGCTGTAACTGCAGCATGATATTTGGACTTACAGTGACAATATTATACATTATTTGCGCATGGCTGGCAAATGTTTTCTTTTAAATCAATTTTTAGACAGTTTTGCAAAGCTCAAAATACAGGCATTTCACTGAGCTGTTGCAACTAGCAAATTCCTTTAGCTAATTAATCATGAGTATATAATTGCCTCAGGTAATAATTACCCTGTGACATGAAAAGGGCTATCTTGAGAAATACATTTATCATTGTAGTAGTAGTAGTAGTAGTAGTAGTAGTAAAAGTTTTATTCTGAGAATTTCCAGAAAAGGATAGCCCAGTTTAGCCAAAGCTAATTTTCAATGGGATCCCCTGTCTACAAAAAGAGTCCAATTCACAATAATTTTAACGATATATAATAAAAATACATATTAAAAGAGAAAACATACAACACAGCAAACATAGTAAAAGAGGGAACATTTAACACAGTATAACTTCACAATTTCATTTGGAACTAAGCATGCCTACTCAACTACAACAATTCTTTGGCAACATAACAGCATCTGAGAACCAGGTTTTAATGACAGTCCAAGGTATAGTACTTTTTGTAGCCTCAACTGGCCAGGTAGCCTATTCCATAACTTAGGGCCCATGCACACAAAACTATAATTATCCCCTAACAGATTTCATGACTGCACCACATATTCAGTAGTTCATGATGTGCACAGGCCCTCCCTAACATTTCTCTCTTCTATTAGATTTGAAATATACTGGGGCATTTCTTCTGTTTGCATCCATAAATTAAATGTATTGTATGTAATTTACATCGCTCTGTCAATTTCATCCAGCCCAAACATCTGTACAGAGAATAATGATGCATTTCAATTTGTGCATCCAGGATAAACTGCACATACCTGTTGTATAACACATCAAGCCTGAGCGGTATTCCCCCAGATGATCCCCCAAAGACAACATCACCATAATCTAGCAGGGGACTACCATGAAATTCATTATTTTAAATCTAACATCCAATGGTAAACAATTTTTATACTTATACAGAATCCCCAGTTTTTTTATTTAACTTTCTGGTCAATAGATCAATATGTATATTTCATTTACACTGAGAGTCGATCCAGACATTCAGGTATTTCTATGAGTCAACAAGAGCTAAACAATGATCATTTAATGTCCTTATATCTAAGGTTAAATTATTTTGAATTTGTTTCCCAGATAGCAGCATGACTTGCGATTCTACAGGATTCAGGACTTAACCACGGTTCTGAAAATAACTCTGCAATATGGAGTTTTTCTTGAATCTGATTAACAGACATATCTTCTATGTATAACACTGTGTTGTCTGCATAGAAATGGTGTCAGACATCTCCCAACAGTTGCCCTACACCATTTGTATAAACATTAAACAACACTGGTCCCAACACCGAACTTTGAGGAACCCCAGTTCTAGTGTTTAAACATTTCGAATATGACTGTTACTCAATATTACACACTGCTCTCTACATGTCAGGTAGCCATGGTGCCATTTCAATGCCCACTGAGCTGAGGCCAACAGAGCTCAGATTTTCAATAAGCATTTCATGATTCAAAGTATCAAATGTTTTGATGGATCTATAAATACAGCCCCAAACAGGAGGCCTTTGTCCATGGCTACCTGAATATCTGATACTACTTTAACCAGTGCCATAGTCGTACTGTACAATGCCCTGAAACCTGCTTGGCATCGATTATATGTAGTTTTGGTTTCCATATAACTCTTTAATTGACCTGCTATCATGTTTTCAAAAATCTTAGAGATGACTGACAGCAGCAATATGGATCTCTAATTACCCATGTCACTCTTCTGACCACCCTTAAACATAGGAATTACCTTTGCCTGTTTTCAGGCTAGGAGATAAGAGCTAGTTTTTATGTAAAGTTTGAAAATGTCTGTTAATAATGGAGCAACCACTGGTGCAGCTATTTTAAGTAAATAGACAGGGATATCATCCAAACCCTGGGCTTTCTTTATATCTCGTTTTAATAGTTCCCTAAAAACCTGACTTCAAGTTATGTTTTTAAGAAAAAAATAAACCAATTTTTCTTCCCTATCCTTATGGTCCCTTTGTTGTTTTTGTGTCCCAGGGTGGAAGAGGTATCAGCAGTATGGGATACCATATTTATGTAAATCTCTTTAAACATATCTGCCACCTTATCTGAAATGCTATATGAAATTTAATTTATTGTAAAACCTGCTGGCAGTTCTGAAGTTTTGCTGCCCTATAGTTTTTGTACTATACTCCAGAAATCTCTGGGATTATTAGCCTTTTCTGGTCTAAAACCAGATATAAAGTAAGCTGTATTTGCCTTCCTTATTTTTTATATATATATAGGTTATATGCACAATGATATTTGTCCTCAATCTGTTTTTATTATTTTTCTTTGCTAATTTCCCTGCAACATCACTTGCTCAGCTTTACGTCCTAAGGTCTACTGAATACCTGAGAGAGTTATTTTTCTTGACTTTTTTGCTCCATACTGGAGCAAAGGCATTACAGACAGACAGAAACTCACTTTGAAAGTACTGCCAGGCACTATCAATATCAGGGATTAAGGCCAACCTGTCCCAATTCCTTCCTTCTAACTTTGTCATGAAAGCAGTACAATCCAAATGTTTTAGATTTTGGAAAATTGTATCTTGTAGTAGACTAACTTTCTTATCTTTTTCTCTAATGCAAAAGGTGACCTGATGATCACTAAAAGCTTCTGGCAACACGCCATAAAGCAAAAATGTATCTGGTGCTGAGGTAAATATTAAATTCAAAATATTAGAGGAAGTAGGATCTTTAGGATTCGATCTAGTAAAAGTGTCAATTAACTGGGTCAGCCCCAGTGTTAATGAAAAGTCAATTATTGTACTACTAGGAGATACCTTTGCCCAATCCATATTTAAGCCCCCAAGGACAATTAATTTATGACTATCCCTAAAGGGGAACAAAAAATCCTGTATGGCAGGAATACTTTGCTCATCTACCTTTGAGGGGAGGTAGCACCCCACTAATAGAATAGGTTTACAATATGGTAATTTTATTTCTAGAATTACCCTTTGCATGCCCAGTGAAGGTATATCACATTCTAAACTTTTAATCTACAGAGCCGTAGTCCCATAAGCTATAACTCCCTGCCCCATTCCCTCTGTCATGATCCACAGTTGGTATCCAGAAATCTAGACATAGAAACTTTGAAACATAGAATTTGATGGCAGATAAGGACCACTTGGCCCACCTAGTCTGCCCAATTCCCTAGCTAATGGATAAGCTGCAGATTCTAGTTAACCAACAGCCTACTTCCTCCTACCCCCCACTAGAATTGCTTTATGTCTGTACCATGCATTCTTGAATTCCGTCACTGTTTTTGACTCCACAACCTCCTCAGAAAAACTGTTCCATGCATCCACAACCCTCTCCATGAAAAAATACTTCCTCACATTACCTCTGAGCCGTCCTCTGAGCCATCATCATCAAGTACTTTCTTACTTATCCAGGATTCCATTATTATTAATATATCTGGTCTATAATCTAGAACCCATTCCCGTATAACATCAATTTTTGGTAATACACTTCTAGCATTAAAGTGAATAAAGCTGACATTATTACCCTTCAAGATAACAGCTGCATATAGATATTCTTCACTTGGGCTTGGATTTAAATGAATATAACCAGACAACATCAGACTTAGGACTATCAATATTCTCAGTTTAGCCATCAGTCCACTATGTTTCTAAATTAACTTTCTTATTAAAATACCAAGCTATTGTCTATAATTCATTACATTTCTAAATTTCCTTTTAAAGGAAGACAAAACTGCTAACTTACTCAAAGTTTTAATTTGGTTTTGGACAATCAAGTGTGTAGTCATTTCAAATGTGTACCCCTGGAATCCAGGTGAAGAACTTAAAGTATCCCCTTTTAACTTGACAGATTCTGTACCCAGGCTAAGCCGATTTATATTACCAAACTGAGGGCATATTGTGACAAGGCAAATAATCCAAAAAAGTGTCATAACACCTCTTAAAATTAAATCCATACTTAGTCCTAACAGTAGACTCTTCCAAAAAGTATTTAGTAGACTTTAGTATTAAACACCAGATAAATAATATAAATACAAGGCTAAAAATACTAGCAATATTGGTGATTTCATCAATCTACAAACTCTATTTTATTACCAGGTTTATATTTCCCAGAATAACCTCAAATAGGCCAATTAGCAATGTCCCCATATATTACCCTGAGCAGATTTAAAATTTAATTGAGTTAAAGCAGAAGTGCCATCTGCTTCAGGGACAGTTTTATCAATTAAAATGAATATTTCTAACTCTCGTTTAGTCTACACTGCAAGGATAAAGTACTCACATTTAATCTAAGCCCTATAGATGAAATGTAGTTTATACCATATATTAAAAAACAATTTAAGTCCTCCCCTACATGAATTACTTGCTTTGCAGTTCCTAATTTAGTATAGTGTGTAGTAACCTTTTTTCTGTGACAGTTTCCTTTTTACTAAATGATTGCTTACAGCACTTGGCACAGAATGGTCAGCAAAATGTATAATTTTGTTAATTCTGTCCACTATGCCATATCAGCTATCCAAAACCCTGCACTGAACTTCAGCTTGTAGGAGTGCCACCCCGGACACCCACCCAGATACAAGAAATGTCTTTGTCCCTGTGCGACAGTTAGGTTATGACCCTTACCTGCTGGCACGTTGCATTATCTCTTCCAGCACCTACTTTGGACTTCCAGGTCCTGCTGAAGTTGCCAGAACTGTTAGTTTTTGTTCTGTCCTCAGAATGAGGAGGTCTGACCTGGAGTTGAACCTGCACCCTTTCAAATTACCTTCTAAATAACCATTCAAGTGGCACTATATTCCCAATATATAAAAAGGTTTATTAGATGATAACACAACCCATCACTACAGGGGATAGGAGCTATAAGCATACAGAAAGACAAGAAATATATATTACCCTGTCCTCTGGAAGAGTCAGCAGTGTGATGATGTTCTGGATTCTGGATCTCTGACTCTCTCAGAGGCTTACAACCCTAAAGCTTTTATACAGTTTTTGTCATGCTTGACATTCTACTACGTCTTTGCTGCAGGCAAATCTACCTCCCACCACCTGCCCATTCAATGACACCACAATCAACACTGTCTCCTCTTTTTCATACCTTGGGGTTACCCTTGATCTGGCCCTGGACTACAAGCTGCACCTCTCTACTACTATTAAAACAGTCAACTTACAACTTAGTATGGTGTATAAAGTTAGGTACAACCTCCCATCGGTGGCAAGGCTGGCAATCACTCAGGGGGTTCTGAGACTTAAACTGGCCTATGGGATGATTGCCCTTCCAGAATCCTCAAACGGGCTCCTCCACAAGTGGGATGTCTGCTATAATAACATCTGCTGCTTTGCTCTGTCAGTACCCAAGCTCACTCACCACTGTTTACGCTACTCCAGCCTGGACTGGCTAGCCCCCACAGCTTTCTGGCAATACACTACCAATTGCTTCATCAGCAACATTATCACCTCCAAGAAACCTGACAAATTGACCCTACTGTTAAAACCTGATCACTCTGCCTACTCCCTGAGATCTTCTGAAGAGTCCTACCTTGCCTAACCCAAGTGCAACACTAAAATGGGTGAAAACACTTTCTCTGTTAGTGCTCCAAAAGTGTGGAATTCCCTCCTGCTGGCTCTCAGGAACTCCAAAACCTCCTGGAGTTTCAAGCGGGAACTCTGTAAGGTACTTACCAGTTCTAAACTCTGCTCCTGTGGTGGGTGTAACCATTCACTTGCCTGACCTTCTTAGCTCTTGTCCTGGTACTTGCTCCTGTTCTCCATGTCCTGCTCACCCAGAGCTTTACCGGAACCAATTATTCCCTCACACTTACCCTCCATTTGTACAGCGTTGATAATGTCACATGCTGGGGCATTGTTTCTGTCTTTTTTTTGCATATGCCTTTGTAATGGGTACATTTGTATTAATTCCATGCTTGACTTATTGCTACATATTGTAGTTACCTGACTAATGTTTTTGACTAATTTGTGCTGCCTGCTGTTGCTCAATTTACTCTTTGTATTCACTGTTGTTTCCCACCCCATCGTATGTAACCTCCCAGGTCATGCATGAAAATAGTCAGTTTTGCTGTCTAGTGCACCTAACCAGTCAACAAAAAAGTAAATAAATAAATGGTTGATCAGACAGTGCTCACAATGATAAAAGCTAGAGACAAACAATGGTAGATCTTCAAGGCCACAGGTAATAATGAAGACTGGCAAAATATAGTCATCTCCATACCCAGTATAAAAAATACATAATACAAAGAAAAAGTAACTACTATAAAAATCTTCTCTCTTCCAGAAAGCAAATCCTAGTGCTTGATTTGAATATCGATGGCATACACTGTAACAATCCCTCCACCATCACTAATGCATTTAATTCACAATTCTGTGATCTGTCTATGCACACATAACCTACCTCTAGGGATAGCCCACCCCAAACAAGATTCTTTACCTGATAATCCGGCTACTTACCCTACCTTCTACTTTCAAGTAATCAAAGTGTCTGGAGTAAGAAACCCACTTAAATGCATCCCCATATCCAAAACGGTCAGCTCTGATGGGCTTGATCCAAAACTGCTCCGACTAGCTGCCTCAAAAATTGCTCCCGCTGTAACCAGGCTGTTTAACCTCTCCCTCATGAGTGGTGTAGTTCCCTCTGCTTGGAAATTACCTCATATCTTCCCAGTCTTTAAGAAAGGTGACTCTAAAACCCTCAGTAATTAAAGGCCTTTCTCCATCTTACCTGTTCTTAACAAATTATTTGAAAAATTGGTAGCTACCCAGCTAACTGATCATTTGACCAGATACAAATTACTGTCACCCCATCAGCATGGATTTAGGAGTGGTCACAGTACCTCTACTACCTGGCTAACACTCACTAATTGCATTGCCTCTGCCACAAATAGAGGGGAATATACAGGCACTGTGTTCATAGACCTAACCAAGGCTTTCGACCTTGAGGACCATGTCATGCTCATCCATAAACTAAAAGACCTCAGTCTGGTGTCCCCTTCCCATAGCTGCTTTGCCAATTAAATCACTCAATCAATCAATTTTTAGTTTACCCGGTGAAACACTATTGAGAAGAATTCATTTACAAGGTGGACCTGGGTAAGGTACACATAAGTCAGCAATGAAACAACAATTTGAAGTCAGTAAATATTACAGAGCAAAATATACAACACATGATGTAGCAGAGAATAGCAAAGAATTGTAGAGTTATCAAATAATGCAGCACACTATATACAGTACATAATATATACAATATATATATACAATATATACAATAGAACACATGGAAGGTGAGGGGTTAGAGTTAAATGAGACATGGTATGTGGCAGGGTTGGTGAAAGGAAGTAGAGAGAGGGAAGAGGTGAGGCAGTAGAGGGAGCAACATGGCTGGGAGATAAGGGTACAGAATATAAGGAAGTTGTTGAATTATCTACACCATAGAGAGCAGCTAGTAAAACTAGGTACCACCTTCTCTTAGCCAATGTCCTCAAGAATTGGGGTCCCTCAAGGCTCAATATTGGGACCACTCCTGTTCTCAATCCATATCAATAGGCTACATGACTGTCTGAAATACTGTACACCTATACTGTACACGGATGACCTTGCGCTCACAGTCCTCTCCAAAAATATGAATGACATAAACATGATGTTGTCTTATGATCTGCAAGAAATACAAACCTGACTGCAATGGAACAGGCTGTTCATAAAGGCAACAAAGATGCAAGCCATGCTATTCGGCTCCCCCCTAAAATAAGGAATTGCCATGCCCCCTACAGATTGCCTGTTTAGATGGCAGTTTGCTGGAGGCGGTGCAGTCCTTCAACTATCTTGGGGATACCTTGGATCTCACTCTTGATTTTAACCTGCACATATTGAAAACCTGTAAAGCTGGTAACTCTAGATTAGAAACATAGATACATAGAAAGGTAACAGCAGAAGGAGACTAAAGGGCCATCAAGTCTGCCTTTGAGATCCTGAGATCCTAGGTCCTAGCAGGTATTTTCCCTTGTGAAATTTATTCTAGCATACTGCTTATCCCAACCACTTGTGAATGCAGACATGGTCCTAGCTCTTACCACATCCACAGGTAGTGTGTTCCATGGCTCAACTATCCTTTCCAAGAAATAGTGTTTCCTAAGATACCGCTTTAATTTCCCACCCTTCAATTTTTATCCATGCTCCCTCATGTTTGAGTTGGCAGCCCTGGTGAATAGTTCAGCACAGGGCATTGAATTTAATCCCCTCATGTACTTAAAGGTTTCTATCATATCCCCCCTTTTCGTCCTAGTCTCAAGCGAGTACATTTTTAACGCCTCCAGCCGCCCTTCATACAGCAGCCCCTGGAGCTCCTGTATGATTTTGGTTGCCTGTCTCTGAATGGTTTCTATCCTGTCCCTATCCTTTTTAAGATGTGGTATCCAAAACTGTGTGCAGTGTTCCAGGTGGGGGTCTCACCATAGATCTGTATAGTATAAGTATCACCTCCCTATGTCTACTATCAAATCCTCTCCCTATGCAACTCAACATTTTGTTGGCCCTACTATATACCTTGTTGCATTGACTGGCTTGTTTAAGGGTGTCACTAATGATAACTCATAGATCCCTTTCCTCTTGTGAGGCACTGAGTTTGACTCAGTTTAGCCAATAGGTTGTTCTTGGGTTATTCTTACCAGTATGCATCACTTTACATTTCTTGACATTAAAATTCAGCTTCCAGATACTAGACCATTGTTCTAATCTTTTCAAATCTTTTTGTAGAATTCCCACTGCTTCTTCACTGTCCACCCATCTCCTTAGCTTAGCATTGTCCATGAACAGTGTAATCTTGCCTCAGACACTTACTCCTATGTTGCTGATGAACACATTAAACAGGACTGGACCTAAGACCGAGCCCTGCAGGACCCTACTAGTCGCCTCTTTCTCTCCTCTGACCTCTCCCCATTGGCTACCACCCTTTGGCTCCTTCCATCCAACCAGTTTTCCACCCACTTAATGGTGCCGCTTGCTATGTCCAGATCCTCTAGCTTCTTCAGCAAGCATTTATGTGGCACTGAATCAAAAGCATTGCAGAAGTCAAAATAGAGGTGGTCCACTGGTCAGTCACTATCCACTTCTCTAGTTACCCAATCAAAGAAAATAATCAGGTTTGTCTGGCATGACCTGTCTGACACAAATCCATGTTGCTTGTCATCCTGTAGGCTGTACTTATCCAAGTATTCTACTAGGTCTTCTTTAATCAGGGCCTTCATTTGCTTTCCTAAAACTGATGGGAGGCTGACCGGTCTGTAATTACAGGCCTCCTCCCTGCTTCCACCCTTATGCAGAGGCACCATGTTGGCTCTTTTCCAGACTTTAGATACAACTCCCATCTGGAGTGAATGGTTAAACAATTGCACTAAGGGGTCTGCTAACTCACTTACCAACTGCTTAATTATCCTTGGATGTATCCCATCTTGACCAGGAGATTTGTCTTTTTTGAACACTCAAGCACTTCCCTAACCCTGACTGCAGTAATAATTGGTGTTTTCATTTTTGACACCTCCCCTGCTGTGTGCCATAATGCCGCAGTCAGGCATTGGGCCAATGCATTCCTTGGGGAACACTGAACAGAATTATTTGTTTAAAATGGTGGCCTTCTGCCTGTTTTCTTCCACCATCCTGTCGTCTTCTCTGATTCTAACTACCCCTCCACCCTTCTTTCTCTTTTCTTGTAAATATCTGAAAAAACTGTTTGTGCCCTTTCCTGACACCTTTAGCTATCTGAAGTTCTGCTGCACCATTTGCTTGTCTCACTGCTGATTTAACCTCCTTGTTCTTCAGTACGTATTCTTCCCATAGATCATTACCTGGCTTTCTTTTGAAGTTGTGGAAGGTTTCTCTCTTGACTCTAATACCTCATGAACCAAATAGGGCATTTGTGTCTGTTTCTTTTTGTCACTGTCCTTGCACATGCATTTGTGGCCTCTAAGATGGTTTGTTTAATACTTCCCCAAATGTCTTCCATCTCAAAATGTATGTGTATCCTAGTTAGTTTATCTATTATTAGTTCCCTCATTTGATTGAAATTAGGCTCTCTGAAATTTAGGACTTATGGCCTGGACTGAGATCCGACATCCTTCAGGTATATCTCAAACCAAACCAAGTTGTGGCTGCTGTTCACCTGTGGCTCCCCAACTCTGACTGCCTCAACTTTTTCCAGGTTAGTGAGGACCACATCCAAGAGGTTGTCCTGCCTACTTGGACTGATGACTAACTGCATGAGAAAGCAATCCCGTAAGGCTTCTACCACTGACTGATTCCCTGATGAGCTAGCCACAAATATGCCCCAATCCAAATCTGGCATGTTTAGGTCCCCTACTATGACTAGTTCTCCTTTTAGTGACATTTCTCTAATTTCCTCCAAAAGCCCTCCACTTTGTTTGGAGGTCTATATACCAACCCAACATTGATTTTCTTTTTGAGGATGAATTAATCTACACCCAAAGGGATTGGACCTGTTTTCTAAGGCTCACATTACAAGATGTGGCTCTATCGCCTCCTTAACAAAGAATGCTACCCCCCTTTGACATCCCTCCTGTCCTTCCTAAGGAGCGCATAGATTGGGTATGTCCTACAGAATTAGAAGCAACCTTACCCACCGTGTCTGCCTGTCAGTTGCACAGGGTGTACTGCTTATTAAGCTCATGTATAATGTTGCAGTATATGCGCCTTCAGCATCTAAGCTTGCACTGAAGAGGTGGAATGTCACTTATAACGGAATATGCTGCTTTGTGCTTCCCAACAGCAGATTTTTCCACCACTGTACATTATATGAGAAGCTAAAATGGCTGCCTCCTAAAGCCTTGAGAGACCTTACACTAGGAAGCGTTGTCTACAATATGTTAAGAAAATAGCAACCACGACAGCTTGCTGAGTGGCTTTGGCCACATCAGAGTTTGTATCCATCAAGATCCTCAGACTGTGGCCTGCTTGCAGTCCCTAAGTTGAGAACTAACCTTGGTTCAGCAGCATTCCAGTGCTTTGCTCCCAAATTATGGAACAACATTCCAACTGAGAGTTGTGCTTGTGCCACTGCAGGGATTTCCAAAAAATCCCCTCATAAGCACCTCCAAGGTACATCCATATACAAATGTTACCCAAGAGGTGAACAGGTTATTGGACTCCTAACCCAAGCTTGATTCTGCTTGTATTAGTATTTTGCTGTTTTGCCCACAGATGATAATACTGTTTTATGCTGTGTGTCTAGAGAATGATGTTTTGTTGCCATGCGACTCTCTCCATATTGTATGTAGCACTTTGAACTGCTGTTGTGATACATATTGCTTGCATCTTGTCTGTTGTCACCTTTACGTGTGAACATGTTGTGTATTGCTTTTGATTATAAACTGTCTGGTGTTGCTCACCCTTGTTGTAACTCTCATGAGTTGTACCAGAAAACAGTCAGTTTCTACCTAGTGTACGTACATGATTATCAAAAACTAAATAAAATAATTAAAAAGCTGGACTAAGAGTCCAGGTTTATCTGGAGGCCTGAGATGGAGGAGGAGACAGAGGTGGTGCATTTTGTTCCCAGGTGATGAGGACTGGAGGAGGCCATAGTACAGCACATCATCTGTGTTGTCAGGCATGGCAGCAGGTTTACATTAGTATGGTGTCTGTCATGTATGCTGGGCTAAGTGCCTGGGAAGGTGTGAAGGCCTAGTGCATACATGAGTGCAGTGGGTGGTGCAGGTGAGGTTGCAGGTGTTGCAGGAGCATTACTGTTATTCTGCAGTGGTGGCACACTCACACTGTCTCTTGAGTTACATAAATTATTACCACTGTCTCCTACAATTTCAGTTTTGACTTTATAGTTATACCAGTGTCTCCTTTCAGTTTGTTGTTCCTAGAAGAAGATCAAGCAGGTGTATCACCCATGTTGCACCCCCAGTTCCAGAAATTATGCCAGGTTGACATTTGTCTTTCAGGGAAGAATAGCAGGCAGAGCACCTGTGTTGCACCCCAGTTCCAGAAATGTATGCCTTGTTGGCATGTATCTTTCAGGAAAGAATAGCAGGTGTAGCATCTGTGTTGCACTCACAGTTCCAGAAACTATGCCTAGTTGGCATTTGCCTTTCAGGGAAGAATTGCAGGCGGAACACTCGTGTCTCAACCCCAGTTCCAGAAATTATGCCTGCTTGGCATTTGTCTTTCAGGAAAGAATAACAGGTGGAGCACTTGTGTTGCACTCCCAATTCTAGAAATCATTTATTATTTTTCAATGTATTTATTACGCACAAGATCCTTTAGGCAGAGCCTATTTTCAAAGGGTCTAGGGTCATTTACAAGAAGAACATTGACACAATAATAAACAATTGACACAATAATGATACATATTTACAGCTGTAAATGATGAGTCAATACATTTGTGCAGTGACTAGTTGACATGGCAAATCACATCTGAGCTACACAGCAAGATAGTAATTGACAGCAGAGTGAGCAACATGTGAGTATAGGACATGGTTGGCAAAGGAACAAGAACTGTGCATTTTACAGAAGAGAGTAGCCAGCAATACAGTGCAGACATTTCAGTAAAAAAAAAAAAAACCTTCATCATATGGGGGAGTGTTCCCTGGCAGTGGTTTATGGGCTGCTGAGTATTATAGCAAAAGGTACAAGCGTACGGTACAGAAACCCCTGGTGTGGGAGGATGAGGAGGGCTAGATGAATAAAGGAGGAGGGGGATGGTGGCAATAGGGATTAGCAGAAATAGCCACAGGGGTTAAGAGGGCCGAGTGAGGCTAATAGTTGGGACTTGAAGATGGCAAGTGAGACTGAAGTTTTGAGTGAAGGGGTGAGGGAGTTCCATAGTTTGGGGAAGCTAAAGAAGAAACAGGACTAACCCAGGGAGGTTTTCCTTCTTGGAGCATCAAGGAGTTGTGCTGCACCTCCCTAGTTGTGTATTTGGAAGGCATAGGGCTAAGGAGGGATAGAACATCTGTTGACAGTTGTCCAAGCAAGGCTTTTTTGCCTGTGGCGAGTGAAGCGTATTGCAGTCGGGAGTCAAGATTAAGCCACCATAGGTCATGATATAGGGAAGACGTATGAGAGTCCCATTTTTGGTTAAGAGCAAAGTGGCAGGCACTATTCATTAAGCCCAGAACTCTGTCAAGCACTCTGCTACAGGCAGCACCATAGATCATCAGTCAATAGTCTACCAGACTGAGGATGTGGCATCTATCGAGCTGCTGTTTTATTTCAGGGAGGAATGCATTTTTGTGCCTGGTTGACATTTATCTTTCAGGAAAGAATAGCTGTTTGAGAACCCATGTTGCACCCCCAGTTCCAGAAATTATACCTAGTTGGCTTTTGTCTTTTATGGAGGAATAGCAGATAGAGCATCCATGTTGCACCCGCACTTACAGAAATTATGGCATCATCACCCATCACAGAGGATGAAGTGGCATTCAGCAGCAGCAGAACAGCACAGGCGGGTACTTATTTCAGGCAGCAGCATCAACCATGACAGGAGGAGATGAGGTGGCAGGCATGCAGCAGCAGCAGAGCATAGTCAGGTACTTGTTTGGTATACCTCTTAACTTTCTTCCCCCACAAATCAGGGACAAGGCCTAATAAAATCAGGGCAGGTATATGTGCATTGGAATTATTATTTCAAATTAG
Source organism: Neoceratodus forsteri (assembly GCA_016271365.2). Lineage (NCBI taxonomy): Eukaryota > Metazoa > Chordata > Ceratodontiformes > Ceratodontidae > Neoceratodus > Neoceratodus forsteri. The sequence goes on along the minus strand of CM028129.1, from coordinate 1,166,032,422 downwards.
AATATATTTGAAAAATGAGAACATTTGGTTACCAAATGTATCCCACACACACCACATAGCAACAGGCCTGAAAAAAATTACATTTTTCACATGACGTGAATTTAAGTTTCTTTTACTCATGTCCAATAAGCTGTCTTGCTGTGATGCAGGACATTCACTTTCACCATCATCAATGTCAGAATGTTCTCATCCAGGTAAGAGCTTCTCCATTTCTGCCATGCCTGCCTCTGTTTGCACTGAGGATTATGACCCTTGTCTGTCTTCATCTTCCATGTCCTCATGTCTGAGTGGTGCTCAGACTTACGATGTCCTTCATGGTGGAATGAGATGCTGATTCATTTTGATAAAGTTTGACTTGCTGACATTGGTGGGGGGGAGCGTTGGTGTGTCTGTCAATAATAATGGCCCATGCTGAGCTGAAAGCACATTTAGCACTCGCACTAGATGGGAGACAGCTCAGATATTTTAAGGCTACTGCTACCAGTGATGGCCAACCTTTCACCTTATTCTTCCAGTAAAGAAGTGACTCCTCATCAGCAGCTAGATGTGCCTGATCAGCCATGTGTCCCTCAACTGCTCTCACCACTGCTTTTCCCCATCATCACCAGCCACCTGTGACTCATGGTCTCCAACCCTGACTTGTGAAAGCAGTGTCAAAAGTGGATTGGATGACGCATGTGCTTCTTTGCCAGCAGATGTGCTGCTGCAATAATTATCCATCCATTCTGATTGCTTTTCCTAAGCCACAAGATCCTCCTGCCTTCCTCTGAGTAAGCTGCTCATGTTGCCTTTTCAAAATCTACATCCATGCCATGTGCCTTTTTTGAGAGACTCTTTAGAATATATAGGACCTGTCTGTGTCTCCCATAAATGACTGAAGACAACCCACATTTGTATTAGGGGTCCAGCATGATCACAATACTGAATTCAGTTGATGTTGTATGCCATTCAAGTGTCTGTTGTGGTCTAGGACCCCCTGCAGGTGCTCAATCAGTGAATAACAATGTGTCACCACTCACCTCAAACCGCCTCTGCACATTCACAATGGTCTGCTTCAGCACATGAAGCAGAGGTATGGCCTGGCTCAGGAAGTCAGTGTCCCCACTTACTGCCTGTGTTGCGCGATTGAATGGGCACAACATTACAATTAAGCAATTCATAAACCTCCATTAATCAGTAGTTAACAAGAAGGAAGCTACTGAACTATCCCTGCTTGTATGCAGCAGCATGTACTCAGACAAGGCCTATGTAGCTCATACATTCTTTCCAGCATAGATAAGATTGAGTTCCACCTCATTACAATTTCTTGCAAGGCAAGCACATTTTTTTTATTATTGAATATATTTTATTAGGTTTTCCTTTTTTTGTTTCCCACCACTATGTTTACAGGCATCCAACACACATTATAGTCTACATACATTACAAGCATTTACATAAAGAAAGAGGGAAACAAAATTAACCTCTTGGTATTATTGACAGTAGAGTAAAGTACAACAGGATAAACAGATGCCTGTATCCCCCCTCCCCAACCCACCCAACTGCCAATAAGTAATACTGTTTTTCTTATATCACATATAATTCACCTCAAGAACTCTTAAACTGTCACCGGATATTAAGGAGCTCCAGTGTTAGATTTGCCCTATTCACTCCGGATCAGCAACAAACTTAGTAAGGGGTCCCAGACCTATCTGAATTTTTCCATATTATTAAACACTCCCGCTACAACCCGCTCTGCTTGTATAGCAAACATTATTTCTCGATACCATTCAGTATAAGGGGGGTGATTGCATCTTTCCAGTGCCAGAGTATTATTTTTTTGGCAAATGCTGAGATTAGTGCCATATGTGATCGCTGAGATCGGCCCTGAAGGGTGACATAATCTCCTAGGATACATATCTCTGGACTAAACTTATCTGACTGAGACAACAGCGGGTCCAAGCGGGATTTGATGTTGTTCCAGAATGGAGAAATTCTCTCACATGTCTACAACATGTGTAACAGGTCTCCTGGGAGTTTTGCACATCTGGTACAGAGCTCAGAAGTAAGGGCGCCTATCCGGCTTAACTTAACCAGAGTGTAAAACAAGTTGTGATTTATCTGAAACTGCATAAATCTATACCTGTCCCATTTAATACATCTATGTAAATGTTTCCAGATTCTTGTCCAACTTCTAGAATACGTAGTTGCCGGCAGTGACTGGTCCCACCAATAACATCTTTGGTTTTCTAACTGAGCCAGTGTGGTCTGCAAGAAGGCATATGCATATGCTATTAAATGGGAAGTCGGAAGAGATACAATGTATGGCTTTAGTATAGATGACAGAGTACTAGACCAAGGCCCTGTACCAAAGTGCTTCATTAACATATGGGAAATCTGCAGATATTTAAATGCATATACCGAAGGCCATTTATAAAGAGTGCTGGCTTCTTGAAACAACATCAATTTATGATTAGCAACCAAGTCCTCTATCTTCACAACTCCCATATTTGGCCAAAATGAGGTAATTTTGAAAGGTTTACCTGAAATTAAAAAATTAGGGTTATTAAAAAGAGGTTGTGCTAAATCCTTGTGACCCTCAGTCTTGAGAAGGGTGTTAAGTTGTCGCTGTACTTCACGCATAGCACCCAGTGGAGAGTCTTTTAGTTTGTTGGGAAAATTCTTCCTCATAAGGTAAGGAAAGGAAAGGCCCTGGGATTCACCTCCTGTGCTAAACATAAAGCACGCTCTATATCTAACCAGAGGGGATGATAGTGGTACTTGGGAGAGGGATTAGGAGAAGCTAACCAATACCTCATCCTTGTTAGGTGTACCGCTAAATAATATAAATAAGAGTTTTGGGCCTGTAAACCACCATCTATCTTTTGACAGGTAAGCTTAATATAACTACGCCTAGACTTTTCACCTGCCCATAAAAAGGAATTAACAATTATTTGAAATTGCAAGAACCAAGAGTTCGGCAGGACCCAGTTGCACACTTGTAATGGGTATAGTACACAAGGTAGAATATTCATTTTTATTATACTCATTCTGCCTCACAGAGACAAGGGTAGTTGGGACCAGCATTTGATATCTTCTCTTAAGGTGTTAACAAAGGGTGTCAAGGTTAAGTTTCTTCATCATTTGGGGAGAAGAATGGAGATTAATTCCTAAATATCTAAGTTTGTCGCTGCACAATTGTAAACCCAGATTTACAATTTCTAACTTCTGTGAATATTTATTAAAGGGAAAGACTTCCGTCTTCTCTAGATTCAATTTGTAATTGGAAAGGGAGCCAAATTGAGAAATTATTGTAAATGCTGCTGGGAGAGATTGTGAAAGGGAGGAAATGTGTAATAAAATGTCATCCACATATGCGGATAGCTTGTATTCCATGTCACCTATCTTAATACTATCTTAGCAGGATCTTAGCAGTGTCAGTGGCTCAGTAGGTAGCACACTCGCCTCTGAGGCTGGGAGATCAGAGGGCTGTGGGTTCAGTTCCCACATCTGGCACTTGGGTTAATATCCCAGTACTGACACTGTAGTGCAGCATGAGAGGGGTGCTGCACTTCTGAGGTGCCGTCTTTCAGATGAGACGTTAAACCGAGGTCCCATCTGCCTGGATTGGTGGTTGTTCAGGTGGATGTTAAAGATCCTATGGCACTTATCGAAAAGAGTAGGGGAATTTCCCCGGTGTCCTGGCCAAATTTCCCTCATTCACTAAAAATACAACCAACAGCTTAACCTGGTTCAAGGTCATTTGGCATTCATCTGTATCCCCTTCCCCCGGGTCATGCCTGAAAATAGGCAGGATTTGTCTAGTGCACTTACCTGGTCAACAAAAACTAAATAAAAAAAAATAAAATACCCGAAATTAAGGGGGAGGAGTTCAGTTTCCTTATAAGGGGTTCTAGAAAAAGATTAAAAAGGTAGGGTGAGAGAGGACAACCTTGCCTTGTATCTTGTTTTAAAAGAAAAGGAGTGGAGAGCACATTATTACACTGGACTCTTGCAGAGGGAGAAGAGTAAAGTATTTTAACCCAATTTATAAATTCCTGGGGAATACCGTATTTAGGAAGTAAAGAGAAGAGGTAGTCCCACGACACCCTATCAAAAGCTTTTTCTACATCCAAGGTCACCAAAACCGCAGGTGTCAGGGAGTCCCCGGATGCAGAAAAAAGATAAGTCACATTCCGAAGCTGATCAGAGGAAAGGCGGACTTTAACAAATCTCACCTGCTCAGGACCAATCAGTGAGTCCCAGACTCGGTTCAATTTTAATGCCATGATTTTGGCAAGGATTTGTAAGTCCACATTAATAAGAGGGATGGATCTATAGTTGGTGATGAGCAGAGGGTCTTTGCCCGGTTTGGGAAGGACAATTATGGTGGCCTGGGTAAGGGAAAAATCAGATACGCCATTAGTGTAGAGGTTTTGGAAGGTATTTAGGAGAATAAGTGCTAATACATTTTTCAAAGTTTTATAAAAATTTGAGGAGTAACCAGCAGGACCGTGCACTTTGACTAAGGGGAGTGATTCAATGGCATCAATTATTTCTTTAATTGTTATAGGGGCCTTTAGAATAAGAATTTGGGATTCAGAAAGTGTTGGGACATTAATATCACTGATAAAGGAATCTAACATTTGCTGCGAAAAGGAGGAGGTAGGTGGTGTATATAAACAATTGTAATAGTCTCAAAAGGCTTTACTAATATCCATGGGGGGGGGTGAGAATATTACCTGATGGAGAGTAAATAGAGGTAATAATTCTGTCTGATGTTTGAGACCTAAGCCAGAGGGCCAGCAACTTCCCAGCTCTTTCTCCTTGATCAAAGTAAGAGATCTTGGATCTAAGCATGTGAAATTTGGCTTTTTCAGCTAACAGTAAATTGTATTGTGCCCTCAAGAATTCCGTTGCTTCCCAGTCCTCTTCCAGGGATGAAGCTGATAAGTTAGCTTCCGCTACTGTGATCTGATTAAATAGAGAGGAAAGGGTCTGATTTTGTTGTTTTTTTACACTTTGAGGCTATACAGATCAGTTCTCCCCTTAAAGCACACGTAGATGGGAAGTTATATGCCATGAAGTCTGAAATAAAAAATTGCTAACACTGAGTAGTTTCTTCAGATTTTAAGAGTTGATTATTAATTTTCCACAGTTTGTTCTTTTGAACGTTAGGTGCAACATATAATATTAGCTGCGCCACGTGATGATCTGAAAAAACCTTAGAGTAGTAAAAAACTGATACCACCCCATGGAGGTGTTCAACACTTATAAGAAAGTGAGCTAAGCATGAAAATGAGTGATTTGGGAGAGAATGAAATGAGAACTCCTTCTCAGGATAGATTATTCTCCAGGGGTCTGTAAGGCCTAATGAATGTATTAACTCATGCAGGGCTTTCTGTCCTGGTGACAGGGAGAGTCTAGAGTTACCTGATCTATCTAATTTATTCAATAGGACTTGGTTCCAATCACCCCCCCAGAACTGCTGGCAACACTGATCATGTAGCCAGTATTGTTACAAGGTTCATAAAAAATTCAGGGTTCTCTGAGTTGGGGCCATAGATAGATCCTAGAATCATCTCTGATTGTCCCAAGATCACCCTAATTATAATATACCGACCTTCAGGATCCAACACCTCTTGTAACGAATGAAATGGTATATTTTGTGCGATAAGTATGGCAGTTCCCCTTTGTCGAGAGTTCAGACCTGAGCCAAAAGCCTGACCTACCCAGCATCTACGAAAAAGGTTAATTTGAGTAGACAGATGTATCTTCTGTAGAAAGGCTATATCCACTTGAAGACTATAAAGATGCAGTAATATTTTGGTTATTTTGGCAGTTGCCTGAGCCCCTTTTGACATTCCATGAACAGAAATTATATCCCGTCATTCTAGTTGAACATCCAGAAAAATAATATCCTTATGTGCCGGAGCATATAATAGCAAAAAAAGTGTATCCAGTGAAACCCAGTTACCTATGGTAGTCCCCATCCTGCCCAGTTCTGTAAAATCCTCCTCCCTTCTCAGCATAACATTTCCTTTTGAAGAAAACCCAAAATAATAATTCCCTGAGCCCCCTATAACAAAAATAAAAGAGGAGAAAATCTTGACCCCTAACCCTGGAGTCGAGAGTGGGAGATCTTCCCTCAATTGTAATGACATGTCTGCTTCTGCCCCGATGCTGCAGCACATCTCTTCTCCCTCCCCCTCCCCCTAAAGAAAACCCCCCTGCATCACAACTCTGCAATCCCCAGGTAAACTCCAGGGGTGAGCTATACCATATAATAGCACATGAAATCAATCCGCAATACTATGCATTCCTACAATAATTTCAATTTAAAAATTAGCACATGTAATGTTTCAATTATTCCCATATGGAACATAAATCTTCCTTAGTCAGTTTAGACCATGTGTATGTAATACAAGGTAAAAAAGAAAAGCATATCCCCTCATCATTTATTTGGGACGTCCGAAGCTTATTGATAAATTATATGTCAGGGCTTAGCATGCCCGGTTTACTTGAGGGTTTGAAAAGAGACACCGAGAAGGAAAAAAAAAAAAAAAGTAAGCACTTGCATGTTTCTAAGTCCAGACCTAGAGCTGTATCTTTTACTCATCTGTGCAGATACTGTCCAGCTGTTATTTCATTGCTGTGTCCGGTCTCTTGCAGAACGTTGCCGTAATAGTTTCTTGCCAACAGAGAAACCCACACGCACTTGTGCATGTTCGAGCAGTCCAGTCACTGCACCAAGGAGCACCTTCCCGTTTTCACTCCACAGCCACCACTCCGATATAAGTTCATTGCACTCAATACCGAGCAGGAAAACCAAAAAACTAAGCCAAAAAAGCAAATTTGTTTGTTTTGCAAACCAGCCATTGGACGAGCAATTCCACCAGATCACCACCAGACTTTTTCTGCTTACTAAGTCGAAAGTCCATACAGGAAAGCCGATGTGTGCATTTTTCTCATCATTTAGCCTCCCCAGCTCTTGAAAATATCATTGGGTCTATAATGAATAACGACAGATTTTCTGACTAAGTTATTTACCATGATAGTTCCTTTCCTTATTCAATTATTGAAGTAGCAGGATCAACGATGTGCAAATAGGTCAGGGAACATAACAGCAAGATTTTCTGCCACTTGTTCTGCATTTTTGAATGATTTCCAATTTCTCTGATGCAGAACTGATAATTTGGCAGGGTATATCATTTTGAATTTTATTCCGGCGGCTATCAGCTTGGTTACCGATGGATGGTATTCTGCTTGCTTCTGCCTGGTGGCTACCGGTAGATCCTGCTAGATTCTTAGGGGGGTCTCTTCCCATTTAATCTTCTGCAATTCTTTAACCTTAGATAGGATGTGTTGCTGATCTATGTAACTTAAAAGTCGGATGATGAGTGGTCAGGGTTTGGCTCCAACAGGGGTCAGGGCTTTAGTGACCTGTGAACCCGTTCCACATGATATGTGGTGGCATACGGTGGAGGGCCAGCGATTTTCAACAGGATCTTTTGTGTGAAGAGCACCATGGAAGATCCTTTGGCTTCTTCAGGCAAGCCAAATATGACTAGATTATTCCTCCTGTTATGACCCTCGAGGTCTTCGAGTTTAGCCTCCACCTTATTTAATTTCTGTCTGAGTCCCACTACGTCTGGGTTTAGAAGTGATTGCCAGCCTTCTAGTGAGGTAGTTCTTGCTGCAACGTCAGAGACCTTTATGTTCATTTCCTTTAATTCTGTCTTCATGTTTTTGAGTTCTGTAGTGAACTCCAGAAGGGCTTGCTTGAGTGGTTCCATCTCAGCGAGAAATCTATCTTCCAATAGTGGTGCAGGGCTGTTAGCCGGCATTGCATTTTTGCTTGCTGCTGCGGCCTGTGTTTTCACCCGTTTAGCCATTTTTTCTGGCATTTGAGGAGGTGTACGAGCAGGGGGCCTTGATGCATTTCCACCTCCATTACATCTCAATACGCTTTTTCCCCTGAAGAAATGTCAATTGCAAGTATCACCAGGCTGTAAGGTGTTGTGATGTCTGTCAGCAGAGAGCTTTTGTTGTGTAGCAGTTGTTTAAACGAGGATTTGTAGGATTGTAGGAGAGGGAGCAGAGCGCCACACATCCTCTCAGGGTGAGTGCATTGCATGATCCCCCGGCAAGCAAATTTTTATGTGCAGTGCCAGCACCTGGTCCCTGATCTTTCTGGACCTTGCAAAATGTGCACAGATTCTTCTGCACACATTCAGCAGTTCTTTAATGTCTGCCTGTGATGCAAACTCTGTAACCACCAGGTTAATACAGTGTGCCAAACAAGACACTCTTAAAAAAAACATTGTTAATATCCTTAACAACGTTTCACCCATTGTTGCTTGCAATAAATGCTGTCTTTAGCAAGAGTGAGTGCAGCGTGGTGTCTACCTCCTCCTCTAGAAGTGAAGGCAAAATGTTGCCTACGCTGTGTGACACAACCATGCTTTTGATGGCAAGAGTGGTATGCTTATACAGCACAGAAGAGTGGCTGCTGCTCTGGCCAGTTGGTAGCACACCACCACAATGACAATTCTACAGCGAACACCACCACTGCGACAAATCTCACCAGGTCGAGATTGGTTGCTGTGATGGTCCACTGAATCCCGAGACCATGACTTCCAGTGTTTCACCCCCACCTTGAACCAACTCTGATCTGGAGCTGATTAATTAGAGATGTGGGGGGTGCAGGGGGCCAAAAAAATGCTTCTTCCTGATGGGAACACTGCAGACAGTCGGCATAGTTCCCGTCACTATGCAGGATGTCGACAACATTGTTGTTGATATTCTGCCATGGAACCTGGCCAGTGCTGGTGCCTGTTCTAGCCATACAATTAGTTAAATCGCATTTGGAAAAAAAAATCATGGCTGACCGCTGGAAGTGCCACCCAGTGTGCATTTACACACATGTATGAGCTTGCAGCTGTTGGACCACTATTGCACATGTTAGTGGTTGTGTGGATATAGCTGCTTGACAATTGCTGCAATGCATGCTTTACTGCATCTTCAACATCATTCCTCAGTTCTGGAACCGCCCTCTGTGAAAAGTAAATCCTGGAAGGAACCTGCAATTTCGGGCATGCCTTTGCCATAAACTGGTAGAATCCCTCATTTTCAGTGAATGAGAATGGCAATAGATCAATAGTATGCATCTCTGCTGTTCCTACGAACATATGAACATACGAATTTGCCAGCAGATACAGGCCTTACAGTCTATCAAGTCTGCTTGAGTGTGCAGCACCCAGTTTATTAAACTGTAGCTGCCCGCACTCTCCTTAGCTGTCTTTTCAATATATTGCCCATACCTCCAAATTTTCTCCCCCCTTCCTTCAGTTTTGACCCTCCCTTTGACCCTGTCCTACCCTCTCTTGAAGTTGCCCACCATCTGCAGTGATATCATTTCCTCTGGCAGCGCATTCCAACCCACCAGCCCCCTTTCAGTGAAATAGTGCCTCCTCATTGCCCTCTTAAATCTATCTCCCTCCAATTTCATACTGTGTCCCCTGGTGTCCCTCCCCCCTTTTAACTTAAACAAACCCTCCAAATGTACTTTGTTCATTCCCCTTAGGTACTTGAAGGTCTCAATCACATCTCCTCTCTCCCTTCTATCCTCCAGGGTATACATGTTGAGCTTCCGCAGTCTCTCCTCATATGATTTGTCACCCATTCCCTGGATCATCTTTGTCACCCCACGCTGGACCCCCTTTTGTAGTTTGAGGTCCCATTTCAAATAGGGGTACCAAAATTGCATGTAGTACTCCAATTGTGGTCACTAGAGACCTATACAGGGGCAGAATGACTTCCTCCTTCCTAGAGGTGATTCCCCTGGTGATGCATCCCAGCATTTTATTTGCCTTTGCAGCCACCTTCCTACACTGTGCTGAGTGATTCATATCCCATATTACTAGCACCCCAGATCTTTCTCCTAAACTTAAGTGGATAACTGCACTCCCCCAACCAGTAGCTGTTCCCAGGGTTTTTAGCCCTCAGGTGCAAGACTTTTCACTTTTTTGCATTGAACCCCAGTTGCCAAGTGTCTGACCAGTGCTCATGTCTTGTCAGGTCCTCTTGCAGTGTTTTACCCCCTTCCTTACTATCCACCTCTGTGTAGATCTTGGTGTCGTCTGCAAAGAGGTTGATCTTACTCCTTATCCTGTTTGCTATATTGGCAATGAAGATGTTAAATAGTACTGGTCCTAGCACTGAGCCCTGTGGGACCCTGCTGGTTACAGTCTTGGGTGTCTATAGCTCTCCCCCAACTACTACCTTCTGCTGCCTGTCCCACAACCAGCTCTTAACCCACCCAACCCATTTTTCCCCACTCCTATGCTGCTCAACTTGCTGGTCAGTCAAAGGTCTTGCTGTCATCCAAGTAAAGGATATCCACCGCATGGCCCCTATCCAGTGAACACGTCACCCAGTCATAAAAGTCAAGTAGGTTTGTCTGACAAGATCTGCCATATACAAACCCATGTTGACTGTCATTCATCTCCAGAAAACTCATGAGCCTTTCCTTAAGGATAGTCCCCATTATCTTCCACCCAATGGCTGTAAGGCTCACTGGTCTGCAGTTCCCTGGTTCATCCCTGGACCAGCTCTTATGGAGGGACACCAGCAACATGTGTGCCAACCTCCAGTCCCTGGGTATGCATCCAGTACACAGGTAAGTGTTCAACAAGTCCACCAGTGGTCCCACCAGGACCTCTGCCAACTCCTTCAGGACCAGTGGATGCACTCCATCTGGTCCTGGTGCCTTATCCACCCATAGGAACCTAAGGCCCTCCAACACCCTGTCTACTGGGATCTCTACATCCATTACTTCCTCTCCCCTGATTCCACCCCACTTTTCCCATGTGACATAGACCCCTCCCTCTCCTTGGTAAACACCAAACAGAAGTACTCATTTAGTGCTTTCACCTGTTCTGTCCCCATTATCTGCCCACCCTCCATCCTTCCTAATCCTTACAATCTGGTCCTTACAGTTTCTCTTTTCCCTTATATATCTGAAGAAATCCTTTTCTCCTTCTCTGATTCCCTGTGCTAGCCTTAGCTGTCTTGAAGTCTTGGCTACCCTTACTACTCTGCTCACCTCTCTGGATTTCTTCATGTCTTCCTCCCTGTCCTCATCACAGTTAGATCTCTCGTACTTCCCAAGGCAGCCCTCTTTTCCCTCACCCTCTCCACTACCTCTTTACTCAACCAACTTGATTTTTTGATCCTGGTTTTTGCTTCGGCACTTTGTACAAGAAGCAGTGGCCTGTGCCAGACCCATCTTTATGATGATCCATTTCTGTTCAGCACCCATGTCTGGTCTGATGTTAGCCTGGTGCCCTTCAAAAATGATTCTTATCCTGCCAAACTCTGCTTTTTTGAAGTCCTCAACTTTTGTTTTTGTATTGGCTACCTCCTTCCCTAGATTGAGAGACACACTGAGCGGTGGTCACTTCCTGGTAGGGGGTCTTCCACCCCTATGTCCTGTACCTGTTCTCCGTCTGCCAGCACCAGGTGTAGAATGTTCCCCTCCCTGGTTGTCTCTGTCACTTTCTGTGTAAGGAAACCATCCTGGAAGGCCTCCAGGAGGACCTGCTCTCTGGCACTCAAGGAACTGTACTTTGGGTGTTCCAATCCACCCTTGGCAGACTGAAGTCCCCAACCACCACAGTGTTGCCTTTCCCACTAAGCCTCCTTATTTGCTCCCCCAACTCCCTGTCATTCTCTTAACTTTGAGAGGGGAGCCTATACACAACCCCCATTCTATCCTTCCTACCCTGCTTTATTTATTACCTGGCCACAGAATGATTTGGGTGGAATTTGCACTGCTGGGACAGAATGCTGGTAACTGTGGGCTGTACTTTTTTGGGTGGTGCTTGGTGGAAATGTTTCACATGGGCACTGTGTGCTGCTTAAGCAATATATCACAACAGGGTGCAGGTGATGCTAGGCTTTACCCTCGCCTAGTGTGGTTCAGTCATGAGGCCACAGGCTGAGTGAGTAAACCACACCAGAAGTGAATAAATCCTAGCATCACCCATACCGTGGAGTGGTGTATTATGATTATACAATGTTCACCTACCTTTTGACATAAAAAGAAATAAAGAAAAAGACGTGTTTCGATTTAAAATTATTAATTTTTTTGTAATTTATTACTGCACCACATAAAGTAGTTCTGTGTTGCTAGGGAGATGCTGTGTGTTGCTAGGGAGATGCTTGACTGATCTATGTCTGCAAAGTCTGACTTTCGCTTCAGTTCCACCAGTATAAGTTGTTTTTTTTGCCCACCCCTACTCACAAGCTCAAATGGGTTATTATTTGAAGTAATAGAAAAGGAAGAATTTGCCAGGGACACAGAGAACTGAGATCCAAACAACATGGTTTGAGACTTTTTGCTATTTAAAAGTAAAAGGTTATTTGTAAACTAATTCACAGTTTTGTCTAAATCAACCTGAAGAGTTGAGGAAAGAAAAGAAAGATTTGTGTGAGCATAAAAGAGAACCATGTTATCAGCATAGAGTCGGACTGAACAACAGTCCACCACAGAGGGTAGGGGATCTACAAAAAGACTGAAAAGAATAGAAACAAGTACAGACCCTTAAGAACCACAGTGGAAATGGAAAGAAGAGGAGGAGAAGAAAGACAATCATCCCAAAGTACAGATTGGGTTCTACCATGTAAGAAGGAAGACAGCCAAGAGATAGCATTAGTGGAAAAAACATAAGAAGATAAGCAAGCTAAAAGCAATGAACTGTTTATCACATCAAAGGCTTTAGACAAGTCATTAAAAATGGAACCAATAAGATATCCTTTGTCCAAGGCCCTGGAAACAGAATCCTGAAAATCTATCAATGCTGTTTGGGTGGAGTGGTCTGGTCTAAAACCCGACTGAAAGAATCTGGTAAGTTGCCAAATAGTCAGGTATCTGACAATGGATAGTTTTTTCCAAGAGTTTTGAAATAACAGAGAGCAGGGAAATGGGATGATAATCCTCTGCTAAAGTTTTGTCCCCACCTTTGTGCAAGGGGATGCATAAGGAATGCTTCCATGCTAAAGGAAAGGTTTGGGTTGAAAGAGTTAATTTAAAAATATGAGTCAAAAGAGTGGCTAAACTATCAGCACAGGATTTAAGTAAAAAGTTGTCTAGATTATCAATTCCCTTCGCAGTATCCTTTCTCAGTGAAGACAACAGTTTGAAAACTTCTTCAGATTTAATGTGTTTGAAGTAGAATTTAGGCCTTGAGAGAGTGAATTGCTAGGGAATCAGAGGATAATCCAGCAGTGGAAAAAACAGCTTTTTTAACAGCAAAGCAGGAGCCTCAGAAAAAAATGTGTCAAACTTACCAGAAATACCTTTTTTAGAGTACGCTGTGGAGCTGTTATGGGATACGTTGGTAATGGAGGATACAGAACGTACCCTCCAAGCTGAGTCAACCATGTGCCAAAATTTCTTAGAATTATTTCTCACATTAGCCAGATTAGTTTTATAGCAGGACGATTTGGATTTCCTTATAATAGAAACACAATAATTACAAAATTTATGAAAAGTCTGCCATGCCTCTTGGATATCTAATTTCTTGTTTTTTATAAAGTTAAGTTATAAAAGATGGTGAGAAAACTCCAGGAGAAGAGCTCCACTGCATCACTGGCCCACTGCCCTCCTCTCGAGCTCCAGATCATCAAAGTCCAGGGATAAAAGTACCATGCAACACAAGCACAAACACAGGGAGACAGAAACGAGTAAGGAGAAATCCTCCCAGGTACGTTTTCAGTCACCCCTGCAACCCAGTGTGACCACTACTGCATCGTCGACTGCATTGGAAATAACGACTCTGGCTGCCCAGAACTCTGACCCCTCCAGGTCAAACCTGGCTGTATGAGTACCACTAGACCTACCATGGCCAGTGAAGGACCATAGATGTCGGAGACAGCACCTTCCCCACTGACATCCCAGAGCGTGTCTACAGTACAGGCTGGCACCAATGTGCAGGTGGTGCTTTCATCCTTGCACCTGCTGCCTCCTACTCCTGCTATAGGAGCAGCATTGACTGGGTACCCCCAGGCAAGCTCCATCACCAATGCCTCAGCAGTTGATGCACATTGTTCCTTCTCAGATGTCAACAGCCTTCTCTGTTCCTTCTTTGAGGCCCACAGAAGCAGCTGATGAAGATCAGAAATATAACCCTGACCTCATGTTACAAGCGGAAGAGGAGAAGGAAGACTATGTGGAGAGTGCTTATGAGAGATCAAGCTCCACTATTTTCACAGGGAGTGAGGACTTTGTTGTATATACTGCAAGGTCCACCCCCTGAAGACCCCTCATTCATCTCCATGATGCCACAATTCCATTCTGTCACGTGGTATAAGTCAGAGGAGAAAGGCATCACCAAGAGGAATTTGGTGGAATTTTTAGTGCTGCTTGATTCCCCACCCATCATGATTGTGCCTGTCCTAGAGAATACCACCCTGGCTACCTGGCATAGGCCTAATATGTTTCCTGCCATTCCAAGGAAGGCAGACAAGTTGTACCAGGCCCTTTTTTGAAAGCCAATCCGAGGCTAATTCTGATGTAATAAATTCAGCCCATGATTGGTCTAAAGTGCCTAAACACCTCAGCTCTCTCCCTCCTGACAGGGAATCCAGGAAGCTAGATGTTCTGGGGAAGAGGACCTTTGCTTCTGCCACTTTGAGCCTCAGAATTGCAAATTACCAGGCCCATATGCTAACGAACCAACATTCTCTTTGGAGGAAAGCCAAAGCTGTTGCCCCCCCAAGGGTACTCCCAAGCAGGAGCTGTTAAATGCCCTCCAGGCAGGGGCAGATGTGGGTAAGCATCTGTTGAGATCTACTTATGATATCTCTGATGCTTTGGCTAGAGTAGCACCTCTGGTGTCTGTTTAAGGAGACAGAAGGTGGCGGAATTTGTTAATGATGTGCAGCAATCCATTTTAAATGCCCCATTCAGAGGATACAAACTCTCCAGGGCAGATATTCAGGGTATCCTCTCAAACCTTTAAGCTTTGGGCAGGACTCTAAAATCAGTGCACTCCCTCTACCATACACAATCCAGAAGTTGGCAGAGGGTGCCTTTTCATATGGCCAGTAACAGACACCATTCAGAAGCCAGATATCAAGGCAAAAGCAGAGGAGGATCAGTTCTGCCTGCCCCAAGACCCACACCAGGTGCCCACTCAAAAGCCCCTAGAGGCAGAAGTGCAACTGCAGCCATAAGATCTGCCTCTGTATGACTTCTTACTTTACCCCCACCCTCCAGTACTTTCAGAAATGGTAGTAGGGGGTCACCTCTCCCTCCACCTGGTCCAGTGGAGGAAAGCCACATCAAATGCTTGGGTCTTGCAGATAATAGAACAGGGCCATGTTCTAGAACTTCTAGTGTTTTCCCCAAACCATTTACCAGTCCCTTTAGTCTCTCCTCCAGAACACATACCACTGCTGCTAGAGGAGATACATACCCTAATGCGAAAGACGACTATAGAACCAGTTCCTTTGGAACAAAAGAACCAGGGGTTCTAATCCCACTACTTTCTAGTCCCCAAATGCACAGTGGACCCAAGGCTCATTCTGGACCTCAGATATCTAAGCCTCTTTATTCAGTACAAGAAGTTCAAAATGGTCACTCTGCAAGGACTGTTACTGCTACTGTAACAAGGCGTCTGGATATAGAGAATACTGGATGGGCAACTACGCAGAACCAGTGTGTTCTGCCACAGAGGTTTTCAGGTTTCAGGTTTCAATGTTTTTATTGTTCAGCAATCAAGCCTTTACAACATACTAAGCACATAAAATTATATACAAAAAAAGAGAAGAAAAAAATATTAAATCTAATATTACATTTAAAATTTTAACACATAAAAATCCATGAACAAATTAATTGTCATAGGCAGAGAGACGTTTTTCTTTGTGTTTCAACACCTGATAAAAAAAACTTGAAACCATCTTAGCCTCCTCCAATGTCTGAGGGCGAAGAAGTATGAATAAAATATCATATTTTGCATTCACATATTTAATAAGAAAATCATTTAACAGATTAAACCGTGGGATTTTATATAAAGGGCACTATACCGTAATATGATAAAGATCTTCTTGAAAACCCTTATTACATCTGCAAAACTCCAAACCTGAATTGGGTGGAGTTGTCTTATTAAAAAAAGCATATTTAGAACAGATGATTCCCAGTCTTGCCCAAGTAATCATTTTTCTTTCTAACAGGGTCAGCCCAAGAGTAAGATATTTCTCTATAAATACATCAATTTTATTTTGAGCTAACCATCTGGCCTGATGTTGAGTTCTGAGGAGCTCCATTTGCTTATCATAGGCAAGCCTAAGTGTTTTCTTTTGACATACTCCTTAAACACATAAGATATTGATATTGATTTCTCCCAATCTGTCCAAGATGAAGCATATTAACACTGCCCAAAATCGTTGAATATTTTGACCCAAGGAGAGCTAAAATTCTGTTTGTGCCAAGATAATTTTTTCTAAGGCATAGTAGAGGCATAATATTAGTCTGTTGATTAATAATTTTGATCCAGTAACTCATGAGACGTATATCAATTATTGTAAACAATAGGTACTCTACCCAATTCAGCCCTAGCTACAACATTAGAAGTGGCAAGTGGAACCTGCAATAAAGATTTATAGTAGAGAGAAAGTGGGATCTCCAACCATGAAGGGACATTGTTGTTCCAGACCTCTGCGCCGTACAAAAGAATAGGATTAATTTTGGCCTCGCCGGCTATCAATGCCGTCGAGACCAAATATCCTGCATATTTCCTAGCAAAACGTAAGAGAGCCCTAACAATCAGTTTTGCCCTTATCACTTGTCCTCTCCAATGCTCTATCCAATTTCCATTCAAAGCAAACTTCACCCCCAGATATATATATAAGAGGGTACCACTTCAATAAGTTCATTATTTAAATAAATCCTTGGTTTAATTTGATGTCCCTGTAAGGGTGCAAAAATCAGCAGCTTAGATTTTTTCATATTTGTCAATAAGTCCAAATGTTTACATTTAGAACAAAATTGATTTATTTTATTTTGTAAACCTTGAGCAGATAAAGCAAAAATAATCAGATCGTCTGCATAGGCCAGACAATGTACTGGGATATTCTTAATTTTTGGGGAATCAAGGATATCTATATCTTTATAAGTTAGAAGGGCATCAATATACAAATTAAAAAGAAGGGGGACCAAAGGACATCCCTGTTTAACTCCAGAAGTTGTACTGAAATAGTCAGAAATGTTGCCCTTATTATCATATCTAATAGCCGATGTTGTGTGAGAATATAACCTAATAATGGGGACTAATAAATTTAATGGTATGCGTCTATTTAATAATATCTCCCATAACTTGGCTCTATTAACCGAGTCAAATGCTGCAGAAAAGTCTGCAAACACAGCATACAGCTTCATTTTATGAAATGATCTGTATTTTTCTATCAGATGGGCTAAGATGTAAATATTATCTATAGTAGAACAATCCTTACGAAAACCTGCTTGAAACATCGATAAAGGGGAGTTTGCAGTTATCCAATCTTGTAATTTATGTAATATTATTTTAGCAAGGATTTTTCCACTAATGTCAATAAGACTGATTGGGCGATAATTAGATGGCAAATGAAGTTGGCCCTTTTTATGGATTGGAACTATTATATTTCTTGTGCAAGATAATGGGATAAATCTCTCTTTTAAACAGATATTGAAAAAATTAGTAAAAAAAACTACCCGATAATTTAAGTGCCCCTTGTAAATTTCTCCCGGTATCAAATCGGGTCCAGGTGCTTTATTATTTGATAAATTCACAATAGCTTCTTCCACCTCTCCAAATGAAAAGACTAACGATGTATTCCCCTCAATGTTAAAATTTTCTATCACATCATCATCGTTGGTAGAATGTCTATTAAATAGTAGACTATAATAAGATATCCAAGTTTCCTTGGGGATATATATGGGAGGTCTAGAATTCTGATCAGCTGTCCCCTTGGACACCAAAGCCCAAAAAAGCTTAATATCACCCTCCTTAATAACAATTTTACAACACCCCATTGTTTTTCAGTAAATTCTCTTTTTTTCTGACAGAGAAATTCCTTGTACTCCCTTCGCATTTTATTTAAATTTATAATCGCCATCTTACTCGGATTTTTTTTTGTCTGCCTGATGGCCCTCATCAAATTTCTTTTCTCTCTCTCACAATACCCATCAAACCAGGATGCTAACTGGAGCTTAACACTATTAGCTGAGTAAATCAGTGTCTTAATCTGTTGATACCCTATGTTTAATAATTCACTGATCCTTTCACCTTTGGAGCCATTATGTACCTGCTGAAATAACTCGACAAAAATAGAAGAGTATAAAAGGTTCCAAACTCCTTGCATCAACTCATTATTCAGTCTTAACCTTTTTTCCCACTAATCTCAATATCAGCCAAGGGCTTATTGGGGGGAGGAATGACACTATCAGAAATCCTAAAATCCAGCAAAATTGCTGCATGATCGCTTTCTGTTCTCATAGTACATATAATCTCCTACAGAAATGATAACTAAAAGGAGAGCATAATATAAAATCAATTACGCTCTTATCAACTGGGGAGAAAAAAGTGCTATCACCCCAACAATCCCCTTCTAATCTCCCATTAAGAATCAAGAAATTATTCTCTGTGATAAAAGTACTAAAATGTCTCCCTGCCTCATTTAAAATGATGTCAGTTGTATTTCTTTTTTCCAAATCTGCCATATATAATAGTTCTTGTAACAATGATAAATTATCAAACTCGGCTATCCTAGCGTTAAAATCCCCAGCAAAAAGGACAGTATCTATCCAATTTGACTGTATCATTAAATCTATTTCCATTGATAGTTTGGACCAAAAATCATATGTAGAGTAAGTGTGAAAACATGATGGAATATAAATGTTAACAATCAGAACCATACAAAGGTCCCAGTTAACCACTACCATAAGGATCTCAGGAGTTGGAAGTAACTTTTGATTACCCTTAATCCTTCCCTAATTTTGATCATTGTAACCAGACCTCCTTTGTTTCCTCCCATGTTTTTCCTTTAATTGCTGGCACAAAACTAGTTTCATATCCATTCAGGAAAGGAGATGTTAAAACCCATGTCTCCTGGAAAATAATCACTTCATGTTGCGAAATAAAAGCAACCCACTGCGGATCCACAAACTTATCATGGAGTCCTGCTATATTCCAATTAAGGACATTATAACCAGGGTTACTTTCTGACCCCTCTTTCTGCTCTAATGAGGACTCATTACTTTGTATTTCCAAAAAACTTAGTCAAGGTTGCATGGCTCTAGATTGACCTGATGTCTCCCACTTATTCAATTCCACCATGTAAATACCCACCTCATCCAACACATGTCTATTTTCAAAAAGTAATACCAACAATTGTGCAGAACCAATAATACAGTTAATCTGAGTACCCTCTTTATCATTCCAAACTCTATTCACCTCCACAAATTCTTCTGGAAGTATATGGGTTTTGATAATAGTTGATAAAATCATCCATAATAATGATGGTAAATTAGTAGCAGTTTCTCCCTCAATATATCCAGCCCAAAATAGAGATCATTGAGGTTTCACGGAAACTCAAATTCCCAATTCAGTGTTACAAGAGTAGTTTTGAATATATCATATGTTAACATTTTTCCTATTTTTGCCCTATTATAAACATTTTCCAAATTGTTGACCAGGTCACTGGTGTTGATAACAGTAATCCCAAAGAGTCTACCAGGCCTTGCTTAGCCCAGACCAATTTTGCCATATCCATGTTAGGGAGCATAAAGTAAACTGAATTAATAGGGTTAGAAGTATCCCTAGTCACCATAATAAGAGCATCTGCCACTGTTGGTAACCCTAATTCTGCTATCAACATATGGGCTATCAGGCTGATTAGGGTTGCAGTAGATTCATAATGTTTAAAATACAGCTTATCTAATTTAAAAACTACTTATTTCCCTGTACAAATTAAATTATATGCTTCCAGGTCATACACCTTGGGGTTATTATCCTTCTTGGCCAACATGAGATTTGGGCAAAGATCTTTATTAGACTGATCTACCTTAATTAAATTCTCCTTAGAATTTGTTTTTTGTTTCACAGTGTAATCACCCTCCCCCTTTTTTTGATCTTTTATAAGTGTCCCATCCACAAGTATAGATTTGTTTTTTTGGTCAGGATTCTTCCTTGTATCTCTCTGTACCTCTCCTATCCTAATGGTACCTGTATCCCCAATTTTATTAGTCTTTTCATCCTTAATGTTTAATTCATCTTTCTGTTTTCCTAAGTTAGGAGTCTGAGTAAGTCCCACAGGCCAAGCTTTTCTTCCCCCCTTTTTTCTTACTCCCACCCTCTTTTTGCCCTTTTTGCCTTTTGAGGGTTCTTGAACATTTAGGGGAGAAAATGACAAATTATGCCTAGATCTGTGAACTTTCTTTTCCCCCAATAATTGTGAAATTTGTTGTTCTAAAGCAGCAAACTTCACAGCACAAAACCTAGAAAGTTTCCAAAGCTGTCTTAATACCATGATATGCCTCCAATAAAACATTAGACATTACTGGATGTGCAAGAGCCTTAATGGTATATTTTGATATAGTATCTGGACACTGAACCAAAAAATCTTTATCTAAATGGATGTCCTGAACCTCTTTGTCCATTTTTTGAAAAAACTCTTCAGGCGCATCATTAAGGGATGAATACACCATTTCTTTAGAGTCGATATTGCAGACCCCTACCTCACTGGAGATCTCTAATGGACTAAATAACTTTATTCCTGAGGGAAAGCATGAAATACCATCATCTTTATCTATATAATCTCCTTGTCCAGACGTGCATTACTGACTTGCTTCTACCTCTCCCATCCACTCATCTTGTCTAAAAACCTGGGAATGATCCGCTATATTTGTTTTTTCCCCAAAAGTGGTGCAATCGTAACCTCCTATATTGGAAACCATATGTGCTGTTCTATTTTTGGAACATCTTGAAAAATATTATTAGGGGCTTTAGGAAGGGTTTTTTTTTTAAAGAAATCAGTGATTTTCCCTTGGGACAGAATTTTAACACCAGTCTCTAAGTTACTAATTACTTCCAAGTCTGGAGTTATATTCTTATTGTAAAAAGAGGATAATTGTTTAAATTCCTCAAATTCCCTGTTAGTCCCATCGCTACCACTAAATTGGTTCTTCAATGAATTAATCAAAGTCTTTTGATTTGTATTATTCGGACTGTTCTTATCCCAGCTCTTAGCCATCGGAATCTGATTTCTTCCATTAAATTCTGAATAATCTCCAGCTAAATCTGATCTGCATTCCTCATTCATAAACTCCTTAAAGGTGAGGTAAATAGAATACTACGGGACTTTCTACCAAATCCTTAGGGGCTCGTGATGACCAATTCCTGCGTAAAAACACAGCAATTGCCTTTTTTATTCTTTTTTGAATTTATCCTTTGCTTCCCTTTAGTTGCCCCTTTAGCAGTTTTGTTTACCATCTTACCACTTCGAGTATACATATAAGGAAAGAAGAGAAAGAAAAAAAATCAAATCCTAACTCAAAAAAAAAGGGACTGAAAAGGAGTCAGGTGACAGCTTATCTAAACAGCTAAATCTTCCACGAGCATCACTCCTTAAATTTGTAGAAAGCCTTCCCACCCGAAAACAACCAGACCCACCAGTTAAAACCAAAAAATACAAAACCAGATAAACAATAAAACCTATTTAAAATGAGGTCCCTCTCTTTTATGGGTACATATTCCTACGCAAAAATCTACTCCGAGTGGCGCTCACGCACACACTCACGCTATGCGTGAGCGCGATGTTTAAATGCTGCAGCAAACCCTCCCACAGAGACAAACCTGCTCTATTATTGGCTCACCCCTGAGCTGAAATTACATGCAGGTAAATGGCCTCTTGCACACACCTGGGTAATCCCATCAGTTCAGCAGAGCAGCAAGATGAAACAAATCAGAGCAGTTTCAGTTACAAAGTCACACATATGCTGCACTCACAGTCATTTTCAAGCTGCCAAACTGTTCCAAAAACACAGATCTCTTGGATAGCTGCTGCTCAAAGTATATTGCACAAGTGTCCCAGTGGAAATAAAAGGCTGGTGATCTTGCAGGGAAGGATGTTTAAATGCTGCAGCAAACCCTCACACAGAGGCAAACCTGCCCAGCCACAGAGGGATTCTGATTCCCTCTTATCTCAAGAGCGAATCTCGAGAGGTCCATGGGAATCAGAATTCTGATGTGGCAAAACACAGTGGTTGTGCATAGAGTTGCTCATCCTGTATTTTTTATAGTGTATAGTACTGTGTGAAATATGTGTGTGAGTGTTCTTTTGCTTTCAAAATTAAACTGACTCATGAGGTCTCTAGAGGTTCTAAAATGCTGTTCTACCACAGTAGGGTAGAACAGCATTCCATGACATTGGAACTGTGGTAGAATGGTATTTTGAAAGGGATGGAATTATATACAGAACAACAATCCACTATACACTATATGTTCATTGGACATGCAGGACACTGACTTGCATATCAAAGTCTATACCCCCACAGGAAGTACCTCAGGTTCCTCTTCCAGCAGGAACCTTATAAGTGCAGGGAATTGCCTTTGGCTTATCTTCTGTGCCACTGGTATTCAGCAAATGCTTAGCAGTAGTGGCAGTGGCTCTGAGAAGAGAGGGACTATATTTATTCCTTTATCTGGATGACTGGCTTCTCAAAACTCAGTCCAAAGAGCAGCTCTACCTGATTATAGAACACACAAGGCAGTTGTTCGATGCCCTAGTGTAATCCCCCCGCCTATGTCTAGAGGTCTGATGTTACTTTCCACCAGAGAGGGGGCAGAAGCAATGATGGCTATCAGAACAAGATGACAGAAAGCCACATACCTGAAAGATGGCACAGAGCATGGTTATTAGTGTCAGCTTACCAGCAGTTTGATTCACCAGCAGCGAGGAAGCAGCCAAGTATGGTGCTGGAGTTTGTTGGGGGAAAAACATGGTTAGCTAAACAGCTATAGCACAGAGCAGAAGGCACACATGGATAAAAGAATAAAACAGAACTAATTTATTTTAAATAAAAAGAAACAACTCCATGGGGCTGCAGGAAACTGGAGACAGGCACTATCAGCAGACAGAACAGAGGCAGTTAATCAGTGGCACAAAGCCACAGCACAGACTTAGGGCTGAGCTGACTCTGTGAATGGGCTCAACATACACTGAGCTGGGGGGTCATAACTCGAACAGCACAGCTAGGCCTCAATTCCAGGGCTGTCTTTCTCATGTTTCCTCTCTGGCTTCCACTCTCAGGTCACTCTCACCGCTACTCTACACACAATCTGCTTGGTCATCCTCAAACTCATGGGCTCTTATAATGCTGCTGGCAGCTCTACAGTTATCCTTTGCTCTATCTGCAGCTATAATGGGCCTGAGCTCAGCCCCCATCCACCATCCCCAAGCAGGCCCAGCACGGGCCATGGGGGGGCACCGAACATTACTCACTCCCAGCAGGCCACCCAGTAACAGATGGTATGCCACACAGGTAAGACCCCAGAGGTGCTGCCACCACCTCTGAGGACCATGCCTTAGCACTGCCACCACCAAGGCACCCCCACCATCTCCAGTACTTATTCACCTACTAGGCCCCGGCCCACCCCAATGCCATGGAGTAAAAGGCAGGCAACATCCAAATACTCCTTCAGGCCACAGCTCCCAAACTCCCATGGGGTCCCAGTCCAACTGATCACAATTCCTGGTACCTCCCAGCTCCAATTCCTGAGTGGTCATTCTCTGCCAATGGGCCTAAGCTGAACTTTCAGACCAGGGAATGAACCCCAGTCCACTGTGTCCATCTCCCCATCAGCCTCTCGATCTTTCCAGAAACTCTCCATTTATCCCCTGGAGGGGCAGACAAACCCTGCCCAAAGGTAGATACCTGCCACCCCTTAGACCTTACAAGGACAAATAAGAGGAGAGAAGTAACTTCAGTAAGCCCTTCAATATAGAGGAGCTGACACTCTCCCTCCTTTTAAACCTCACCAAACACACTATTCACACACACCACTCAGTTACGCGCTCGCACACACACAGTAAGTATCAATCCACACATGTATCTCACATGCTACCCTCTTTTAAACAGCTAAACTAAATACAGCTCTCAAAGGTTTACAGTTCTTGTTCCACATTAAGAAGTAAGCTGTATAATGCTAGTTAATAATCTCAATATGTACAGTCTTGGAAGCAGTCCCAAAGTCCAGGCCCAAACGCAGGCACAGTCCCGTTAGTCTTCTCTTCTGGGCTTTCAACTTGACTAAATGCAAAATGTTGCTTGAAGAATATATCAAACAAAACAGTAACAGTCAACAGGATAACTTGCCTAGATGTCAGACTTGGAGTGGGAGTGGGAGTGGGAGAGCAGTGATTCAGCAGGTGCAGCTACAGAGCTGTGGCGCCGGGAGCTAGGAAGAGAGTTTTCTTGTTCGTTTCTGTTATTTTTATTATACTTTTCTTTTAATTGTTTTTATACCTGTCTGGCCTACATTGATTGCTACTGTCGAGGGATCTGTGGTACCCAGAGAGCAGAGGAGGTCACGGGACTCCGAGAACTGAGGAGGAGCAATTGGGGCACAATGGCAGGAACACCCAAGACAGGGAAGTGCCTTCTGTTTGTTTTTTCTAGGCCAGAGAAGGCCTTTAGACTGGGATTTATTTTATTTGGACTTGTGTGTTTAGGACAAACTGTGAGCACATAGAAACAATAGTGGGGCACAACAGGGCAACAGGGGAGGAACTGCAGCATGCTCTGAGAGGGGTTGATTGTCTCGCAAGAGACCGGGGGACTACACAAACCCACCCTCCCCATCCCTCCCTCCCCACCTTATCTCAATTATTGTGCGACATCTGCCTCCTGATTGGTGGGGGTGGACCTGCCTTCAGAAGAAATAACCTGGGTGTAAATCTTGGCACTTAACAATGTTGTTTAAAATGGCTTGTCCTGAACTGTGAAACTTAATGCTACAGATCCCTTCAAACAACAAGTACTGGGTACTGTGCTGCTTCTAGTTATTCATACAGTGCAGCTTCTGTTCACGTGCCAACTTGTACAATCAGAAAGGGACTGCCAACTTGTGAAACATGATTTGATACATGGTTGGACTTAAACTGATCACTAGCTTTTCCTTGAAGCAGGGAAATTTCTAGTCAATGGGATAGAGAGTGTACACACTAGTGAGAGAGAGAAAGAGGAAAAAAATGCCTTCCAAGGTGTTTTGTCAGTACTAAGCAGCAGGCACGGGAGGGTAGAACTACATACAGCTGGTGAGGTGCTAAACATCTGGAACCACATGTAGACTAAGGTACAATGGAGGAGCGACCAAGTTGGGGGGAGCAAATGGAGCAAAACAGGGGCTCGGTTGGGACATGGTCCCCAGCCAGCAAGGGCAGGGGGCATTTTGGGAAGGGTGGTAGGGTGTACTGGTTGTGGGTCAGCTATAATACTGGATATGGCATGGAGTGTGCAGGGCTGCATGGTATGCAGCCAGCTAGCACAACTAGAAGAAGAGGTTAGGTGGTTGAGATGGGCAGTGGGATGGACAGGGGTGAGTGGTTGTGGAAGAGACAGGGGAGGATACGCTAAGGAAGCAAGATGGGATGAGAATGGGATGGAATAATGGAGGGAATGGAGGGGGTCTAGGAGCAAAAGCAGAAAGTGGCACATGTAGGCAGAAGGCAGAATGAAAGGACATCAGGGAGAATACAAGCAGGGAAGGAGAGATGAGTAGGAGTGATCATAAGGGGGGCTTCTGGCAGCTCAAGTAGAGGTAATGCAGGAGTGGGGGGATCCAAAAAGGAGCTTCTGGGAGCTTGGATGGTGTCAGTACAGGACATGAGAAGGACCAAGGTAAAAGGCAGGAGATAAAGTACAAAGGTCCAAAGCAAGGGAGACAGGGAAAGGATATGGGAGGTGCCCCAGCCAGAGGGATACAGACAGTGGGCATGGAGCCAGAAACAGGTTCGCACCACTAGTGCCCCAAGATGAGAGTGAGAATAAGGAAAGTGGAGCTGAAGCTGGTGCAGAGGACATAGGAGAAACAAATTCAAAAGTAGGTTCAATGGGGAAGGAGAGCACCCCATCATGGGAGGGCAAAGAGATTAGCAAAAGAAATAAGTGTGCAGAGTCATACTGCAGAAAGGGTAAACCCTCAGGGGTGGGGACATAGTGAGTACAGCTATAAGTGGGCTCAAGCAGGACAGTCATACAGGCATAGAAGGAAGCAGGATTAAGGTCAGCAAGGGAGGGACCGAAACCAGGAAAACAGAGAGAAACAAGCAGACAGTAGCAGAGAGAAGGGTCCTCCTTGTTGGGGACTTAATACTAAAAGTAATTCACTGGGGGCAGGGGGGACAAAGGTAGTGCAATATGGGTAGAGTGCCTGCCGGGTATGAGGGCGGGGGTGGGGGTCATTCACTATATCCCTTCCGGGGGAAACAGCAGGATGAAAAAACACACCTGGTCTTCCACCTAGGAATGAGTGACCTAGTAGGTAGTAGCTTGCTGGAAGTGCAGGCAAGATTTGGGAGCACTTGCTAGGTACTGCAGCCACCTGAAGTTCAAGTCTGTGGCATTTTCAGAGGTACTCCAAGTACCAGGGGCTAACACAGAGAGGAAACTAAGGATCGGGGAATTTAATAAATGGCTGACAGGATGGTGTGTACAGATGGGGTATGGGTTAGTGGGAGATTGGGATACAACATAGGGGGATGAGAGCCTATTTGCCCCTGATAGACTGCAACTGAATAGGGAGGGTACAGCAGTGCTAAAGGGCAAGTTAGGAGAATTCTTTGAACAAAAATATAATTTAAAATAAATCGGGGGGGGTGGAGACAAGTCCACACCACATGACAGGAGAAATGGGGGGCTACCAGCCCCCCTCCAGAATGAAAGAAAAAGCCAGTATAGAAGAAAGGGGAAGGTAACATGCACCAGGGGACACAGAAATGGGTCCAGCAAGTGGAGAGCCTTGTACACCAACACCAGGAACCTAGAGCAAAGATCCCAAACCTAACTGTGATCATGGCTGAGGTGGACCTGGACATAGTGGGAATCACAGAAACATGGGGTTATGATGGCCAGGACTGGGACATGGCAATACCAGGGTATACACTTTATAGGACAGACAGAGTGTGAAGGAGAGGGTAAGGGGTAGCACTATATGTGAAGGAACATATTAAGGCCATAGAATTGCAGGGTAGGAGGGGGGGACTGAGGCTTTATGGGTATCTTTGGAAAAGGGAAGGGTGAAGTCATACGTACCAGGGTGGTATACAGGTCACCAGCGCAGAAGGGTGAAGAAGACAAGGCAGTGAAGGGGGAGATCCAGAGGATGGCTAACAGAGGGGAAGTGCTGCTGATGGGAGATTTCAATTTGCCATATATGGAGTGGGGCACCCCATCAGTAGCATCTGCAAGCAGCAGAGATATAGTGGACTCCCTACAGGGAGCTTTCATGAAGCAGATGATAAGAGAACCAATCAGGGAGGGGGTAATCTTGGATCTGATCCTTACACATGGGGAACGAGTGGGAGGGGTATCCATAGGGGAGAACTTAGGCACGAGTGAACACGGCACCATCTAGTTCATGGTTAAAACAACTGCTGATGTTCACTGGCCTCGAATGAAGGTGCTAGATTTCAGGCAAGCTGACTTTATGAAATTGGGGGAAGCTTTCAGCAAGCTTTGGCTGGGCTGGAGGATATTGGGGGGTGGAAGAAATATGGGTTACAGTAAGAGGGGAAATGGTGGAAGCCACTAGCCTCTGCATCAGGAGGGTAAATAAAAATGGGAAGAAGAAAAGGATGCCACTCTGGTACAATAGGGAGGTGACAGAGAAGGTCAGGGCAAAGGGAAAGGCATTCAGGAGGTATAAAATAACAAAGAGGGAGGAGGATAGGGCTATCTACCAGGAGAAGCAAAGGAAAACAGGTTTACAGATCAGGAAAGCAAAGGCAAGGACAGAAGAGAAAATAGCCAACACAGCCAGGGAAGTGAGCGAGAGGAGAAAGTCTAAGCAGAGGATAGTCAAGCTGACAAATAAAGAAGGGGGGGATGGTGGAAGATGACCAGGGGAAGACGGAAGCACTCAACAGCTATTTCTACTTAGTGTTCACGGTAGAGAAGGATGGGGAGGTTGGCAAACTCAGGAAAAATGTGGGAGGGGGGATTAACTCCAGTCCATTCCAAGTGGAGGAGGTCCTGAGGGAGTTAGAGAAGTTGAAGGTGGATAAGGCAATGGGGCCAGATGGGGTGCACCTCAGGGTACTGAAGGAGCTTAGCAAGGTGCTAGCAGTGCCTCTGACCGGCCTCTTCAGCAGATCCTGGGAGATAGGGGAGGTTTCAGTTGACTGGAAGGGGGCCGACGTGGTCCCCCATCATAAGGGGGGAAACAAGGAGGAGGCAGGCAATCATGGACTGGTGAGCTTGACATTGGTGGTGGGCAAGCTCATGGAGACACTGCTAAAGAGGAGAATCACTAGCTACCTAGAGGCCAATGGCCTACAGGACCAGTGGCAACATGGGTTAACTGGGGGAAGGTCATGTCAAACGAACTTGATTGAGTTCTTTGACTGGGTCACCAGAGTTCTAGAGCAGGGGGTCTGTGGACATTGCATACCTAGACTTCAAGAAGACATTTGATTCTGTGCCACATAGGAGACTGCTGCACAAACTGAGATGACTGGGGCTGGGGCCAGTGGTGGACAGGTGGGTGCAGAACTGGCTGGAGGGCAGAAGGCAGAGGGTAATTGTTAATGGGGTACCTTCAAAGAAGGGTACGGTCACCAGTGGGGTGCCCCAGGGGTCAGTGCTGGGGCCACTCCTTTTTAATATATTCATAGGGAACATAGCAGAGGATCTGGAGGGAAGAGTGTGTCTATTTGCCGATGACACAAAGTCTTTAATATGGTGGATACACCTGAGGGAGTTGAAAATATGTGCAGGGATCTGGAGAAACTGGAGGGATGGTCCAAGGAATGGCAATTTTCTTTAAGTACAAGAAAGTACAAGATCATACACTTTGGCAAAAAAAACAGGGTGCCATGTACAGAATGAGGGGGCATGCCCTAGAGGTTACTGAGCTGAAAAGGGACTTTGGTATAATAATTTCAAAGGACCTGAAAGTGACAAGGCAGTGTGAGAAGGTGGTGGCAAGGGCCAACAGGATGATGGGTTGCATTGGTAGGGGAATAACTGGTAGGAAGAGGGAGGACATAATGCCCTTGTACAGGCAGCTTGTCAGGCCACATCTTGAGTATGGGGTCCAGTTCTGGAGACCATACCTGAAGAATAATGTGGAGAGAGTGGAGCGTGTCCACAGGAGGGTGAGTGGGTAGTTAACATACGAGGAGTAACTGAAGGGGCCGAACATGTACTCCCTGGAATGGAGGGGGGGGGGGACATGATTGAGACCTTCAATTACATTAAAGGTATAAACAACATCTTCCAGCTCAAAGGGCAAACAAGAACAAAAGGGCATGATAAGCAGCTATTGGGGGGAAGGTTCAGAGGAAATGTTAGAAAGTTCTATTTCACACAGAGGGTGGTGGACAACTGGAACAGACTTCCCGAGGAGGTGGTAGGGGCAGGAACTGTGGGGGGCTTCAAGAGAGCATGGGAAAGACAAAACAGTCTTTTAGATACGGGTGGG
Source organism: Neoceratodus forsteri (assembly GCA_016271365.2). Lineage (NCBI taxonomy): Eukaryota > Metazoa > Chordata > Ceratodontiformes > Ceratodontidae > Neoceratodus > Neoceratodus forsteri. The sequence goes on along the minus strand of CM028129.1, from coordinate 1,166,002,702 downwards.
GCACAATATTGAATTTAGCAAAAGTCCTAGCAGCTTGTTGGGCATACTGGGCAGACTGGATGGGCCTGTCAGTCCTTTTCTGCTGTCACTTTCTATGTTTCTATGTAACTCACCAACAACTGAAGTGTTTCAGTTTACCATAAGAATGTAGTCAAAGCAAAAACAGTAACAGTCCACAAGTGCTCCTGTTCATAAAGCAGGTCCACCACCCCAGGGGTAGTAACAGCTGGGATCTGGTTTGGTGATCTCAATGGCAAAAGAATCAGTTGAGATGGTATAGTATTTCATCCTGTGGCTGGCCAAGTCTTAGACCAAGACAAAATGTTTGAAAATGGTCAGTCCTGCCCACACGGTTGAGTAGCATAGGGAATGGGTACAGCAGGTCACCTCCTCTGTGGGGGGATCCACATTCATTATTGCACATCTGAAGCTTGTTGATCATCCACCTGAAAATCCAGTTCATCTGCTTCTCCTCAATGATGTCCCACAGGCATTCAGATATGTGTGAATAATCCCACTGTGGATACTCTAGATTAATTCAGGGCTGGATCCGCCATTCCGCCTGTGACCACTCAGGGATTTCTCAAACACTAGTCTGCCAAGCTTGTCCAGGCCCCAGCCAGATCCCAGTATGATAAAGCAAGTTCATGGAGTCGTTGTTCAAAGATCCATCCATCTTCACTCTGAGACCCTTAGACATCACTGGGAGGTGAAAAATTGCATCTAGTAGGGTGAGCATTGGCCTATGGCATGGCTTGTAGATTGCCATGTAGACCTCCTGGTCTGCAAACATATAGGAATGTGGTGCTTGTTCAGGGGGCAACACAGATGCTTCTATAAAATCAGCATCGTACTTTTCTCCTTGGTCCTCCAGAACTACTGTTTACTCCTTCCCTGATGAATCTCCTTGTTCAGCTGGCAACTTACCACCTCTGTGGGGTGAGGGAGCACAATCTGACCCCCTGGGCCCTGGGGGGTCAGCAGGTTTAGACAGCTTACCTCGCTTTCTCCCTCTGCCTCGGGGAGGCTCAGCAGGCAGTGGTGGGGAAGGGCTGGGCAGACTTCCGTGCGCTTCCCCACTATGCAAGTCCTCTTTCTCCACAGACTCCACTATCACATCAGGGGCAGGAGCAGAGGACTCCACAGTGGGAAGTGCTGACTTGGGGTCTTCCTAGACTTCCAAACTTCCTAAAGACAGAAGCGATGCAATCCCCACAGATGGTACCAAGGGCCAAATCCAGTCAGCTGAATAGGGAGGCAACGAGTAGATACTGGGAGCCGGCCCCCTGGCACAGGCTAAACACAAGGGCAGGCAGACTACCCCTGCTCCCTGAAAGTTGCACCTCACACAATGGCCGTTCGCTGCTCCTCGACCTGCAGTTGCCTGGAGCCACGACAACAAAGACACTGGAACCAGAGCTGGGGCTCCTCTAAAGCAGATTTTCAGACATTTCAGCACTCATGGCATATACACTTCCAGCACAACTCAATCCAAGATGGAGACCTCATTGAATGATCCACAAAATCCTGCACTCTCCTCCCAGCCAATCAGAAGCCAGCAATAATTCATTTTGCTACAATTCATTAATATTCATTGTTGTGACCAAGATGGCGGCATTACTGAAGGCATGAAACTACCCAAAATGGCAGCTCCCTATGATGGTGCAGATAACTTCCTCAGGACCCACTGGTGCTGTCGACTCTCTGAACATCATCCTTGGTTACTCGTTTACTTGGTTGAGATAGACAAAAAAGGCATAAGCCCATTTAATTGTCTCCTACGCTAGTAGATTTACTTTTTCAGAGTTTCAGTTAACAATAACTCATCCATGGAAATTCTGAATCTTTCAAAATCAGTAGTTTATACTATGTTGGATTGTAAGAAATTCCATGTTCTGACTGTTCTAACAGTGTAGAAGTTAAATATTTTTACTGTATTAACTCTTTGTACACATAGCTGTTTTTTGTGTAACCTGAGATTGTTGTTTCTAGGGTTGGACACTATACCACATTGTTCCAAAGTAGGTTTCTGTAATATTTTATAAAGTAGGAGCAAATCACCCCTTTTTCTTCTTGTTTCCAGCTTGAATAGTTTAAGTTTGGTTAAACACTCTTCATATGATACTCTTCTCATACCTTTGATAGATTTGGTAAGTTTCCTTTTAATTATTTCTATGAGAAAAATATCCCTTATGTGGTATGGATTCCACATCAGAGACCCATAATCTACTTGCGGTATTATATATGTCTTGTATAACTTGAATAAACATTCCTTGTTCTTAGTGACAAAGGCCTTCTTTATGGATCTTATTAATCTGTTAGTGGTAAATGAGATTTGGCGACAATGATCAAGTGAGGATGATTCTTTATTAATACAAATCCCTAGGTCTTTTTTCCCTGTAGAAGATTCTAAAACTGAGCCATTCAGCATGTAGTTATAGCAAGGATTTTTATTGCTGAAATGCACAACAGTGCATTTGTACTCATTAAATTTCATATTATTTGTAATTCCCCACTCAATTTCTTTTAAATCATTACTCAGGATTTGATGCTGTTCCAGGGAGTTACTCCACCAGTCTTTGTATCATTTGTGAATTTTGATATACTACTACTAGATCCCTTGCCCATGTCACTAATAAATAGATCAAATAGCACAGGCCCCAGGACTAACCCTTGAGGGACACCGCTGCTCACGGGTCCCTCATCAGATGATGTTCCATTTATTCTGACTGATTGTTTTCCGTCACTAAGCCAGTTAAGTATCCAGTTAACAATGTAATTGTTTGTACCCATTTTCATGAGTTTGTTTATTAGCAGATCATGTGTGACAGTATCAACGGCCTTCCCTAAGTCAAGAGTATGACATCAATTGGTGTTGCTTTAGCTATATTTACACATGCAAATTCATAAAAGGAATTGAGATTTGTAATGCAGGATAACCCATTCTGAAATCCATGTTGGGAGATATCGTTAGACCAAGTCTGTTTATTTCTTTTATCAATTTCTTTTTTTAATAGTCTTTCCATTAGCTTCCCACATATTGATGTGAGGCTAATGGGCCTATAATTTGTTACACTCATCCTGTTCCCTTTTTTAAAGGGCATGGGGTCATAATGTCACACGACATTATGCCACATGGCAAGATCTCACTGCCAATACAGTGTGATACTTGCCATGCGGCATATCTCTTTTTTCTGTGGGGAGGCTCTGCCACCCGCACCCCCTGTTATGGGGGGGTTGTGCACCCCAAACCCACTCAACATAGATTCTCAATTCTGGGGGGGGGGTCAAGTCGGGGAGCGCACAAAGTTTAAAGAAAAATAAAAGTTTCTGGGAACAGGAATCAAACCCAGTCCCAGAAGCACTGCTTGAGTTCCCTGCCACTGTTGCTCAGTCTGTTGAGCCACAGCAGCTGGTCAGCAAAACCCACTCCCAGCAGAGGCCATGTCCTCTGCCTGGGAGAGTGAGAATGGTGCAATACCGCATAATACGTGGCATTGCATTATTCACTCACTGGTGCAGCACAGTACCGGGTTAGCCATAATGTTGTACGCTATTAAGCATGTGACATTATGACCCGGTACCTTTCCGAAAATAGGGAAAACAGTAGCTCTTCCCCAAGTCTGTAGGAACTTGCCCAGATTGAATGGATTTATTAAATAAATTTGTCAAAGGGTTGGACAATACTCTGGCTTCTTCTTTAAGAACAACTGAATTAAGGTTGTCAGGCCCTGATGAGGTTGATGTTTTAAGTTATGATAATTCCTCATGGACCAGTTTTTCCTGAAACAGTATTTGTTAACTATCATCTGTACATTAGGGAGATGCAACATTGCCTTTAGCACTGAACACTGAAACAAAATAATTAATAAACACTGTGATTTCTTTGTCTGTAATTTCAACCCATTCATGTAAAATATTAGTATGTCTATTAGTTATACATTTATTATTATTTATCTAAGCATAAAATCTTTTATTGTCTTTCTTTCAGGGCAGCTTTATTTCAAGTTCTGACTTAGTTTTTCGAATTAACTTAACTTTAGTTTGATGATTTCTGTATGTGAATTTGAGTTCAGGAGATGGGATTTTTTTAAAGTTTTTTAAAGGCCTTATATTTTTTTCTTAATTTGATTTTTGATATGTTCATTAAACCAAAGTGATATTATTCCTTTCTTATTATACTTATTATGCATGGGAACATGTAGTTCCAGTGTCTCAGGGACAGCATTATTAAATGTGGTCCACATCTAGCCCATCAAGTAACCTGTTCCGATGTATATGTCCCAGTAGTTCCTGAAGTTTAGGCCAGTCAGTGTTCCTATAGTCGGGTATTTTTGTTCTATCATAAATTCTTGTCCTTCTAGCAAGGATCATACACTGAGTTATATTATGGTCACTGGATTCTAGTGGGCCAATAACAAGGGGATTTATCAAGTGATCGGAGCAATTTGTTATTAAATCTAAGATATTGTTTTCTCTTGTTGGTTCTAAAATTAATTGATCACAGCCACAAGACATTATAGTATCCAGTAATTCTTTTTCAAAGTCAGTTTTGCCAGTCATGTCATTCCAGTTTATACCTGGCGCATTAAAATCACCCACCACGAGGATATCACCAAGTTCTGATGCCATCTTGATTTCATTAAGTAACATCATGTTATAGTTACTGTCGCTGCTGGGGGCTTGTAACATATACCCAGAACTAATTTAGGCACATTGGCTGGTTTTAACGTAAGTCATAGTATTTCTATGTCCGCCCTATTGTCTATATTCATTAATAAGTTAGCACAAGATAACTCGTTTGTAACATAACAGCAGACACCCCTCCACATTTATACAACCTATTTCTGTAAAATAACTGGAATCCTGGAATGTTGCTACCCCATGACATGGTGTCATCCCACCATGTTTCTGTAATACATATGATATCTATTTTATTGTTATGTATCAGTACCTGAAGTTTGGCTAGTTTAGTCGTATTAAGACTTAAGAGTACAGAGCTGGATTAACAAGTTGTGGTGCCCTTGGAAATTTAGAATTGTGGGGCCCCTGTGACTTAATCGATAGGCTGGTGGTTCGGGGGCTGCCTAGGCCCCTGAAAGCTGAATGTTTTTTGATGCCTTAAAATGCATTTGGAAGGGTTTCCAGCTACTCTGAATGCCATTCTTGGGGTGGAAATAGCTTTGGTGACAGAGCAGCCAGGACTTGGCAGAGATGATCTGACCTAACATCTTCATTGCTTCCTATGTGGCCTCCTGATCAGTGACACCACCTTCCCTCCCAGCCCAGCACCAGCCCTTTTAGCCTCCACTTTACATAGAAGCATAGACTTTGACGGCAGATAAGGACCACTTGGCCCACCCAGTCTGCCCATTTCCCTACCTACTGGATAAGCTGCAGATTCTAGTTAACCAACAGCCTATTTCCTGCAACCCTCCCACTATAATTGCCTTATGTCTGTCCCATGCATGTTTGAATTCCTCCACTGTTTTAGACCCCACAACCTCTCCAGGAAGGCGGTTCCATGCGTCCACCACTCTCTCCGTGAAAAAGAATTTCCTCACATTACCCCTGGCCGTCCCCCTCTAACTTTAAATTGTGCCCTCTTGTTCTTACACATCTCTTTTTCTGAAAGATGCTACCCTCCTGGACTTTGTTGATTCCCTTGAGGTACTTAAAAGTTTCTATCATGTCCCCCCTGTCCCTCCTTTCATCAAGGGTACACACATTAAGCTCTCTCAGTCTCTCTTCATATGGTTTCTGATGTAGACCCTGCATCATTTTAGTTGCCCTCCTCTGGACTGTTTCCATCCTGTCTATGTCCTCGCGTAGATGAGGTCTCCAAAACTGCACTCAGTACTCCAGATGGGGTCTCACCAACTGTCTGTATAGAGGGATAACCACTTCCCTTTTTCTACTTGTGATGCCCCTCCCAATGCATCCCAGTATCCCCCTGGCTTTCCCTACTGACTTCTCACATTACATACCTACCTTTAGGTCATCTGATATGACTACACCCAGATCCCTTTCCATTATTGTTGCTGTTAGTACCTCTCCTGCTATTGTGTACTCTTCTCCTGGATTTTTATTTCCCAGGTGCATTACTTTGCACTTCTTTGCATTGAATCTAAGTTGCCATATGTCTGACCATTCCTCCAACCTTGCCAAGTCCCTTCTCATCCTTTCTACCCCCCCTTGTGTATCAACTCTGTTACAGATCTTTGTGTTATCCACAAAGAGGCATACCTTTCCTTCCAGAACCTCTGCAATGTCACCTATAAAGACGTTAAAGAGGACTGGACCCAGTACTGAGCCCTGAGGTTCTCCACTAGTAAACCCCCTTTCTTCAGAATGTGTTTCATTCACTATTACCTTCTGTGTCCTGTTGTGCAGCCAGTTTTCTACCCAGGCTACCACCCTGGGACCCACTTCCAGGCTGGTTAACTTGATTATTAATCTTTTGTGCGAGACTGTGTCAAATGCCTTGCTAAAGTCTAGGTAGGCCATATCCACAGCCCCTCCCTGGTCTATTACTTTGGTCACCCAGTCAAAGAAATCGATTAGATTTGTCTGACATGACCTTCCTGCTGTGAATCCATGCTGCTTTGGGTCCAGTGCCCTGCTGGCCTCTAGGTACTCAACAATTATTTCTTTCAGAAGTGATTCCATCATTTTACCCACCACTGAGGTCAAACTAACAGGTCTGTAGTTTCCTGCTTCTGCCTTGCTCCCACTTTTGTGAAGGGGAATCACATCTGCCCTCCTCCAGTCCTCAGGCACCACTCCATCTTCCCATGATTTGTTAAAAAGTGTGGTTAGTGGAGTCACTAGGTCCTCCTTTAGCTCTTTTAGGATTCTAGGGTGAATCCCGTCAGGCCCCATTGCTTTGTCCACCTTGAGTTTTAGAAGTTCTTTCAGTACACTTTCTTCTTTAAATGGACTGGTATCAACCCCACTATCCCAAGTGCTTCTACTGTTTGGTTTAGGTAACTCCTCCTCTTCTTCTTTTGTGAATACTGAGCAAAAGTATTCATTCATTATCTCTGCCTTTTCACTGTCTCCCTCTGCCCACCTCCCCTCTCCTTTATTAATCTTCCCTATCCCTCCCTTAACCTTTCTATGTTCCCTAATGTACCTATAAAAGGTTTTATCCCCCTTCTTAACTGAGTTGGCTATCCTTTCCTCGGTTTGGGCCTTTGCTTTTCTGACTGCCTTCCCCACTTCTTTCTGCTTTAATTGATACAGTTCCCTGTCATGTTCCATCTGTGATTCCTTATACTTCTTGAATGCAGCCTTTTCTCCTTAACCTTCCCGACACTTCTTTTGAGAGCCATAGTGGTTTTTATTCGCTTTGTTTTCTTTATTTGTTTCACACAAAGGCTTGTTGCCTCCATGATGGCAGTTTTGATTTTTCTCCATTGTTCTTCCACCCCTCCTTTCTGGCCATTTGCTAATGCATTTCTCAGGTATTTACCCATTATGCCAAAGTCAGCCCTTCTAAAGTCCAGTATCCTTATATTTGTATGGCTTGTCTCCATGGTTGTGTTTATTGTGAAGATGTGTCTATGATGCCTGGATTTATCATTCTTGCTCTCATTTGAGCTGTTTCAAACAAGGATGGATGACAATTTTAGTATTATTTGGTGCAGTTGAGTGTAAGCATTCAGTGGAGTAACTAGCACCATAGCTCATGTATGCACAATCCAGCAATCCATTTCTGATGGTGTACTAGTAACAGCTGAATGAAAATCAATCGGATAGTACTAGGCCATCTCATCAAAAAGTGATTCATTCGTACAACAGCCAGTGAACCGGGGGGGGGGTGTGGATCTGGCTCTGTGGTGAGGGGCATTTTTCTCTTTTTATAGGTGTAAGAAGGTATCCTTTGGGTGAGTGGGTGGAGAAGGGTGGTAGGTGCCAGAGGGTGCAGAGGAGTGTTTACTGAGATAATTAAACACTACGAAACTTCACTGGGACTACTGGTGAAAGAAGAAAGAAGAGAAGAGACAAGTGCTACAAGGCTAGAGGAATATGAGCCACTTATTTTTATGAAGACACCATGGGAGAAGGTTGGAAAAATAGATTTCTGCCATTCCATTGGGAGGTGTTTTTTTTCAGCTTAGATTAAAAAAAACACCATAATAGCACTTTGTTCAAGGACCCCCATTCAGACCCCACTGTCCCCACATCTTGTGTGGCATCCAACCTCCCTGAATAAGCCCATTGCTTCTGGAAATTTTAAATGACGAATATTATTCAGTTATTCATGATTTTTTTTTTGCCTGCTAAAAATTCAAGAAGGCAGGGCACTGGAGGGCTGATAGTCTGGGCTGGATTGGTTAAACTCTGCTCACGCTCCTCAAGTCACCTCCTTCGACTTACTGAATTTTGTTAATCATCGATTGAATTGTCTTCCTCCCTGTAGTCCAACTGGACTGGGTAGGTTTTTTTGTTTAAATTAAATATGTGGCAGACACAATTGATGCAGACCCAGATGCAGTCTAGTATCATCAACGGTGGCTCGGGAGGGAGTGAGTTGTCTGGCGGGTTGCGGTAATTTTCGATCATCTGGAACTTTATCCTCCACGTGATGTGATGGGACCATGCACGGACCTGAGGGGGGACAGAAAAGTTCAGGTCCAGGTGGTTGGGGGTGCAGACATCAACAATTGACTGAATTGGAGCCCTGTGATTTGCTAGAGGGTGCATGCTGTGTTGCAGCTGCAGAACATCTGTGACTGAGGGGAAACAAAAAATGCAGAAAACGGCGAGCTGTTTCAGGATGGTGGTGGTGGGGCAAACAATCATGGATGATCACTCCTTCCTCACTTTTGATGTATGCTCCCCCTCCACTGAGGTGTTGTCAGAGAAAGACTTTTTTTAATCATTTTTTTTCCCTTCTTCCTGATCCCCCATATTTGAAAGCACAGGGAAAGGAAAGAAGGAGAAAAAATGGAATTTAAAAAAAGGAAACTCAGGTGGCCCCTCAGACTTGGTGGCCCAGGGCAATTGTCTCATCTGCTCTATCATTAATCCGGCCCTGCTCGAGCATTTAAATTGAGAATTTTATAGTTAATTAATGATCCATTATTTGTAATATTTATCCTATCATTTTTTGTAATTATGTTTCCCTTGTCCCCCTTATCTCTTAGTTTAAAGGATGCATTATTATAATGTTTTACCTAGCTTGAACGCCCCTCTTGTGCTGAGCTGTAATCCATCCCAGCAGTAGTAGGAGTTATTGTTTATGAATGATTCCCAGTGAGCGACAGTGTAGAACCCTCTCTGGAGAGTCCACTTCCAGAGCCATTCATTGAAGGTTTTTACTTGTTTTTCCCTAACATGATTGGCTCTCGGTATAGGTAGGATCTCAGGAAAGTGTACTTCACAATCTAAACTCTCCAATGTGTTACCCAAATTAATAAATTCTTTCTTCAACTCATTCAGGGACATTTTATTTAGGTCATTAGTCCCTACATGAATTATAGCCAATGAATTGTGACCTGCATTTTTTTATAATCTTTCTGGTTTCATTATGTATATCTTTAACCCTGGCTCCATGGAAGGATGAACAGGTTATATTTTGTTTATCAGACCTACAGACTATTTTGTCCATGTATTTAGTGATAGAATCGCCCAGAATAAAGAACTGTCTCGGTTCACCATTAGATTCAACATTATTCATTTCAACAAGGTTTTCTTTAGATGGTGCTGTATGTAATGTATGATTCTCATCAGCAATTTGGAGATTTACAAGTGGATCATGTACCAGGGTCTCATTCCCCCCCTCTCCTAAGCAATTACTAATTAATGTTTGTAAGGAAGAATTATGAGGAACATTAGAGTTAATACTTGTACTGTTTAACATTAACATGCCTTCTGTTGCCTGCAGAGTAGTTACAGAAATATCAGGGTCAGGTGTTGAATCTGTACTGGCAACATTAAATTTGTTGGAGTTCACCAGTTCGCATGTCTCTTTATCATGTAGTTCTTTTAAAGGCTGACATCTACTATGTGTTTCAACTAAGTTACATACAGCTCTCCTTCTGGTTTTTGATTTTCTTCCAAAATTAACCACTGTCCAATCATTTGTATCTGTGTCTAGGATGTCATGATCATCTGGTGTACGTTTCCTTTTATCAGTTGAAACAGTAGTGCCGTTTTCAACTTGTACCTGTGCATTGAATTCAGCAGTGATAATGTTATCATTGTTTTGTTTGGGACTTTTATTCAATTGTTGGAGTTTGCTTGCTATATTATCTTGATGTTTTCGATCTGGTCCAACTTTTTATAAAATAATATCCTCTCTCAAGACACTATTATTGACACATTTCTCACAAATATACAGACTATATGAAGGACGTTTTTCAGACAGCATGTACATGTGGCAATTAGAGCATTTTAACCAGTTTCACCATCCAATGTCATAATAACATCCCTTCTAATTGTCTAGAATGTGTGTGTGGGGGGGAGCCATTTGGACCAGTGGAGGATTCATTGACTGGGGGAGATACAGTTGAACAGATGGAAGATTCAATGACAGGTTGGGCATCCATCATTGGCTATAAAAGTGAATTAGTACCAGAATTTATACCGGAGGTTCCTTGTGTAACAGTAATAATAATCACCCAGTAGTCACAACACTGCAGTATGAGCATAGGTCTCAGTCTTTAAGGTTTTAAGCACAGACTGTAGTTGTAGCTACACTTACAGTGCCAGGATATCTTACTGAACTACCTCTTCCTCTTTCCCCACTTGACATGCACGACATGCGCACAGACACGCATGTCTTCACACACTATACTGCACGCTCACCCTGTTCGCTGCAGTGCGAGTTAAATAGCACCTCATAACCCAGAAGCCAGGGGTCGAGATCGCTGCTCAGAGCCCCCTTTAAAACACACAAACTGCACAAAATATCAGGTTCATGGGTGAAATCCACTCATCTGTGGACCTGGCGCACAGTAACCCACAGTGCAATAACCAGTAAAATAAAGCCCACAAGTTTTTTTAAATATCCTATCCTGAGCTGTAGTCCAATACAATGCTGGGGACTACAGCCCACTCTTCCTGCTTCCAAAGAAGGGGCAGGGCTCAACTACACAATGCGTGTGTCTCGGGTCTGTTTTCCACAGGTAGAACGCACAGCTAAGTGCATACAGCAGTACAGCTCAAACGCAGCTCGCAAACTGCTGTATGTCCCACACACACTTTCCCACTAACTGCAGTGTAAGTTAAATAGCAGCTCCAGACCATTCAGCAACTGAAACAAGATCTCAGATGAGCCCCCATGTTTGTAACCCCCACCTCCAGCCTATGTCTAGGGGCCTGAAGTTACTTTCTACTGTAGAGGGAACACAAGCAAGGACAGCCATCAAAACAAGATGATAGAAAGCCACATACCTGAAGGATGGCACAGATCATGGTTATTAATGTCAGCTTACCAGCAGTTTGATTCAACAGTAGCAAGGCAGCAGCCATGTATGGTCCTGGAGTTTGCTGGGGGGAAAACATGGTTAGCACAGCAGCAATAGCACAGAGCAGATGGCACACATGGATAAAAGAATAAAACAGAATTAATTCATTTTAAATAAAAACAAACAACTCCATGGGGCTGGAGGCAACTGGAGTCAGGCACTATCAGCAAACAGAGGTAGTTAATCAGTGGCACAAAGCCACAGTACAGACTTAGGGCCAAATTGACACTGTGAATGGGCTCCACATACACTGAGCCAGGGAGCTCATAACTTGAGCAGCGCACCTAGGCCTCAATTTCAGGGCTTTCTTTCTCATGCTTCTGCTCTGGCTCCCACTCTCAGGCCGCTCTCACCACTGCTCACAATCCACTTGGCCATCCTTAAACCCACAGGCTCTTATAATGCTGATGGTGGCTGTACTGTTATCCTTCACCCTACCTGCAGCTACAATGGGCCTGAGCTCAACCCCCATCCACCAACCCAGAGCAGGCTCAACACGAGCCATGAGGGGGAGCACTGAACATTACTCACTCCCAGCAGGCCACTCAGTAACAGACGGTGTGACACATGGGTAGGACCCCAGAGATGCTGCCACCGGTATACCATTACAACAGCGATGCACTTATATTGAGGCATTTATGATGATTCACTTTTGCCGACACTGACAGGGGCAACCCTGATTTATGGTTACCCGCTGTCAGGTTGACTATTGCTCTCCAATGGTTTTTCCTCTTTCACCCGACATGCACCCCTCTCCCCAGAGTTTGTTATATAAAGTCCAAGGGGTCAGGAGCATAGAACAGTTTTGCTTGCTGAGCAGTTTGGCACTGTGCCATCAGGAAGTCACACTTCCTGGTGCTGTAACGTCAGGGGGCGGATTCCCTGCACCTATGTCAGTTTTGACAAAAATGTTATCACACCGACATCGGTGAACCACTGCCAACACCTCTCAGGGTCATGCCTCAGTGCTGCCACCACTGAGGCGCCCTCATCATCTCCAATCCTTATTCACCTACTAGGCCCTGGCCCACCCAGTGCCATGGAGCACAAGGTGAACAACATCCAAATACTCCTTCGGGACACAGCTCCCAAACTCCCACTGGACCCCAAGTCCCACCGCACACATTCCCTGGTACCTCCCAGCTCCAATTCCCAAGTGGTTACACTCCGCCAATGTGCCTAGGTTGCTCTCCCAAGCTGGAGAACAAACTTCAGCCCACTGTGTGCATCTCCCCACTGGCCTCTCGATCCTTCCAGAAACTCTCCACTTTTCCCCTGGAGGGGCAGGCAAACCCCGCCCAAAGGCAGACACCTGCCCCCCCTTAGACCTTACAAGGGCAAATGGGAGGAGAGAGGTAACTTTAATAGGCCCTCCAATAAAGGGGGCCTACACTAGGAATCATGGTCAATGTACCAAAATCTGTCCTGAACCCTTGTCAGTGCCTGCAGTATGTTGGACAATCCTGGACACAGCCCATAGCCTAGTCTTCCTGCCTCAGTACAGGGCTGAATGCTTGATTGTTTGGGCCCAGATGGTATACCGCAACAGGTGTATGTCACAGCCAGTACATTCCTGAGACTTTATGGCCTGATTGCAGCAGCTATTGTTACTGTACAACTGGCCAGACTAAATATGTGGATCCCTCAATGGACATTAAGGGTTTAATGGGACCAATGCACCAATGATCTAGAACAGATGGTTCTAGTAAAATCTTCTGTCCAGAAGATGCTTCAGTGGTGGATGGAACTCAGTCATCTGCTGAATGGGGTTCCTTTCCTGATCCCCTTCCCTCTTCAGATCCTTATGACAGATGCCTCGGGATGGGCTGTGGGGATCATTTGGGGCTTCATCAGACACAGGGCACATGGACAATGGTGTAGATCACCCTCCACATAAATGTCCTAGAAATGAGAGCTGCTCTGTACAGTCTACAAGCCTTCCAGACTCACCCGTGCCCGGGACATCTGATGGTGCAAACAGACAACATCAACGTGGTGCACTACATAAACAAACAAGAGGGAACTCACTGCTACCCCCTGATGCAGGGAAGTGATGAAGGTTTGGTATTGGACTCTGGAACATGGCATAAAACTCTTTGCAGTTCATGTTCCAGGCATCCAAAACATCTTGGCAGACAGGCTCAGCAGATTACAGCCCAGGAGGAATGAGTGGGAACTGCTGACTTCAGTGGAAGAAGACATGTTTGACTGGTGGGGTCATCCAGAGTTGGACCTTTTTACATACCCACACAATGCAAAGCTGTCACTTTTCTGCTCATCCTCTCCAGGGCCTGGAGTTTTCTGGCGAGGCGCGTTGTCCCTCTCTTAGAAGGGGAGGTACCTTTACACCTTTCCTCTCTTCTCTCTAGTCCAGAGGATGTTAATCAAGCTTCAAATGGAAGGAGCAACACTGACACTCATTGCTCCCCTTTGGCCTCATCAGATCTGGTTCCCCTTATTGTAGCAGATGGCAGTGGAACCACCAGTACCTCTGCCCCTGTGCAAGGATTTGCTGTCACAGGAACAGGAAACCCTTGTCCATCTGGATCTCGAGTCACTCCATCTCCATGAATGGCTTGTGAGGACATAGCTTTTGCTAGGTTTGGGGTATCTCAAAAGGTGGCTGATTTTATGCTTGCGGCCAGAAAACCTTCCACCGCAGTCACCTATTCCACGAAGTGAAGCAGTTTGCCTTGTGGGCCGCTTCTCATCAACTACAGTAGATCATTTTACATGTACAGTAAACCAGGTTCTAGAGTGTTTGCTGACCTTATCAGATGAAGGATTGCAATACTTTTCTATTAAAGTGCACTTGGCTGCAATTTCAGCTTTCCACTTGCCTATAGATGGCCATATAGTTGCACAGCTAGAGGTGACCCATACATTTCTGAGAGGCATTCTGCACTTGAAGCCTCCCTTCTGCAATCCAGTCCCAGCTTGGGACCTGAATTTGGTGTTAGAAAAGCTTAATTCAGCTCCTTTTGAGCCAGCTGCACCTTGTGGCCTATGCTTTCTGTCTTGGAAAGCATTATTTTTAGTTGCTACTACTTCTGCTCTTATAATTTCAGAGCTTCAGGCTCTGATGTGTGAGCCTCCTTATTTGATGTTCCCTAAAGACAGGGTGTCTTTATGTACCAGTCCTAAATTTCTACCAAAGGTGGAGTCTGAGTTTACTTTGAATCAAACCATCTACCTGCCTGTTTATTTTTATGAGCATGCCAATCCAGAGGAAACATTGTTCCATACTCTAGATGTACATAGAATACTCAGGTACTATATACACCATATAAAGGACTGCAGGAAGTCCTCACAGCTTTTTGTTTCATTCACCGCTGGGAAAGAGGGCAGTCCTGTTTCTAAACAGTGGCTGTCCAGATGGTTGGCTAACTGTATTACTTTCTGTTACATGAAGTACGGTAAGGAACTTCCTGGAGTTGTGTGTGGTCATTCAACTAGAGGCATATCCACTTCTGTTGTCTATTTCTAGAATATGTCGGCTGCTGAGATTTCTGCAGCTACCACCTGGAGTACTGTCCACCGCTGCACTAAACATTACAGTCTGGACATTACCTCAAAGAAAAGGACAGGCTTTGACCTAGTTGTGCTGCAAGGCTTATTTTCTTAGGCCTGTAGGCTGCGGCCACCCAGACTGTTCTCTGTCAGTACTGCTTGGTACTCATACAATAGGTGTGGCCTGATGAAAGTGATATCCTCGAAGAAGATAGAACAGTTACATACTTAACATAACATTAGATCTTAGGGAGAATATCTTACATCAGGCTGTGCCATCCCACCCTCCATCCCCCTTAGGCATAGAGCTCTATAACTCCTGTTTTTTTCTCCTGGCTCTTTCTCCAGGATGGTCTACCTGCTGTTTCCAGCCTTGCCTTTTAACTGGAACCATTCTATGTCCCCTGGTCCCCTAGAGGGAGGTCCTCTGAGCATGATCTCCAGTGGGGAACTGAGGAGGTAAGGGACCACTGACATTTACATGGGAAGTGTCGACATAGGACATTGTCATGGGCAGCTTCTAGCAGACCATTGCAAAAATAGTTTCCATGTGATCCTAGTGCCTGGTGGCTATAGTTCCATAGGTGAGGCCTGATGAAAGATTCTCTTGAAGATCTACTGTTATGGTAAGTATGTAGCTGTTCATTCTAGTTCCTCTTAAACCAGCTGTTGCTAATGACCACAAAACCATACCTCTCAACCTCTTGCCTCAAGAATCAGGGACAAGGCTTAAAAAAAATCAGGGACAAAGACCCCAAATCAGGGACACATCTTTAAAACTGGTGCTATTCACTCAGAAAGCTGACAGAATAAAGGGATTTGTTTTAAGATGCATTTTCTGAAGTAGAATAAGTATGTTACTTTAATGTTTGTCATTAATTTGTGATTTTAATCATAACTGTTCTGTCACAAAAATACAAATTTTACGAGAGACAGAGGAAAATTTTGAGGCAAAATCAGGGATGTCCTTGAAAATCAGGGACAGTTGAGAGGTATGCACAAAACTGTCTCTGTGACCTCTGGCACAAAGCAGAGTGCAGCCAGCCTCCAACACACTCTAGTCTTCAGGACTCTAAATGACACCCCTCTTGAAGTTGTACCTCACTTTTTAAAATTATGCTTATTGCTTTCAACAAACTTAAACAACCATAAAGTAACTGCAGTGCACATTACCAATGAAAAGAATAGTTTTGATTCAATGTACCCAGTAAACTGCGTATACTTATGGGAAGCCATTCATTTCAAAATAACAGTTTTCAGAATATAATTAATAGTGACATGTCTACGACTAACAACAAAATGTTTATAGCATAATATTATGAGAATGACAAACATGAAAATGAGTATATCACACACTGAAATGGTTATGAGACCTTTTGAAATGGGTATGACCTATACCAAAATGTATATGACACATACCAATCTGGATATGACATACACCAAAATGGATATGACATACACCAGAATAAAAATAACACTTATTAAAATAAGTATGACATAGACCAAAATGGCGAGGATACATACTGAAACAGTAAGATGCATACCAAACTAGATATGACACATACCAAAATGGGTATGATGCATAAAGAAATAATTCTGACACATTTTGAAATGGATATGGCCTGTACTGAAATGGATATGATACATAGTCAAATGGGTATGACATATCGAAATGGGTATGAGACAAACTGGACTGGATATGGCACAAACTGAAATTGGTGTGACACACACATAAATACTTATGACACATATTGAAATAGATATGGGCTATACTGAAATGGTTATGGCACAGAGTAAAATGGGTGTGACACTCCCCAAAATGGGTTTGACACTAACTGAAATGGATATGACACACATCAAAAATGGTATGACACAAGCTAAAATAATAATGACACATATCAAAATGGATATGACCTATACTGGAATGGCTATAGCACATAGCAAAATGGGTATTATATACCAAAATGGGTGTGAGACAAACTTGACTGGAAATGGCACACACTGAAATTGGTGCGACACACACGGAAATAGTTATGACATACACTTAGGATATGACACATGCTGAAATGGATATGACACATAGTAAAATGGATATGACATACCAAAATGGTTATGACATATGCCACAATGGTTATAACACAAATTGACATGGATATGACACACACCGACATGGGTATGACAAATACTGAATTAATTATGACAAATACCAAAATGGATATGTCACATCTTGAAATGGGTATCACATATACCAAAATGGGTAAGACACACAACAAAATGGGTATAATTAAAAAAATGAATGTGACATGCACAAATACAGGTATCACACATACTGAAATAATTATGACATACACAAAATGGATATGACACAAACTGAAATGGTAATGACACAAACTTAAATGGTTATGACACATACTGAAATAATTACTATGTACCAAAATGGATATGACACAAAATGAAATGGTTATGACACATACTGAAATAATTATGACACATGCTGAAATATATATGACCTATACTGAAATGGTTAAGACACATACTGAGATAAGTATGACATGCTGAAAAGGATATGACACATAATAAAATGTGTATAACTCATACTGAAAAAAGTATGACACTTGCCAAAATATGCTAAGATATGACATATGCCCAAATGTCTGCTGCAGCTGGTCAAGGAGTCCAGTAATGGGGTAGCATACTTGACATGATCCTCACAGATGGGGATAATGTTGAGGGAGTGGGGGTGAGGGTCAGCTTAGGAGAAAGAGACCATAACACAGTGGACATCAGGGTTAGAGCAGGGTATGAAGTGAGTCAAACCATCACAAAGGTCATGAACTTCAAGCGAGCAGATTTTATCAAGATGAGAGAGGCATTCCAGATTGAAATGAAGGGGATGAAGGAGAAGGGGGGTGAGGAACTATGGAATAAGATCACGGGGGATACTTAAAGCCACAGAGATCTGTATGAGGAAGGTGAGAAAGAGCAAAAGAAGGAGGCTGCTGTGGTTCAACAGAGAAGTGAGAGGATCAATAGGTGAGAAGAAAAAGGCCTTCAGAGAATATAAGAAGACACAGGGGAAGAAGGATATGGAAACTTACAAGAAGAAACTAAGGGTGGTAGGGCAGAGGATTAGGAAGACAAAAGCAGAAACAGAGGGAAAAATTGCTAGGCAGACCAAAAGGGGGGACAAGACTTTCTTTCGATACATAAGGGAAAAGAGGAAAGCAAGGCAGGGGATTGTAAGGGTAAAGAGTGAGAAGGGGATTACAAGTGGAAGGGGATTTCAAGAAGGCTGAAGTGCTGAATACATACGTCATCTCAATTTTCATGATACAAAGCAAAGGAAGAGGACCAGTGCTATGGAGAAGTGGGAGGGGGATGTAGGGGTGGATCCTAGTCCAAACAGCGAGGGTAGGGTAAGGGAGGAATTGGGTATGTTGAGGGTAGACAAGGCTATGGGCCCAGATGCCCAGCACAAGGGTGCTCCAGGAGCTAAGGGAGTAACTTGTGTCACCACTAGCAAGATTATTTAACTTTACAGTACAAGGTGGCTGCCAGAGGACTGGAAGAGGGCTGACATGGTGCCACTTCATAAAAGTGGCAGCAGGGAGGAGGCTGGCAATGATTGCCTAGTCAACCTCACATCGGTAATGGGTAAGGTGATGGAGGTGATACTGAAAAAAAGGGCAGTTAGTTACTTGGAAGGTCAGGAGCTACAGGATATCCATCAGCATGGCTTCAGTCAGGGGTGGTCATGTCAGACAAACCTGATCAAGTTCTTCGATGGGATGACAAGGGCGATTGGTCAGTGGGGGGAACTGGACATGGCATAACTGGACTTTGATAAGGCCTTCGACATGGTGGCCCACAGAAGATTGGTTAATAAGCTGGAGAGTTTGGGGGTGGGACATAAAATAACAAAGTGGGTGGAGAGCTGGCTGAGGTGTAGAATCCAAAGGGTGGTGGTCAATGGGGTGCATTCCAGGAAGTACAGTACAAGTCACATTAAACTGTTCCTTCAGCTGGCTGGTATAGCATTTTCCATTGGGTTGGTTATTGTGTACATGGCTCATTGCACTGCATTAATAAAAGAAGGGAGCCAGAGGGAGGTGGTCAACAGGGTGCATCCTGGGGAAGCAGAGATGATGAGCAGGGTTCCCCAGGGTTCAGAGCTGGGGCCTATGCTGTTTAACATCAACATTAGCTACATAGCAGAGGGGCTGCAGGGGATGGTCTGCTTTTTTGCAGATGACACGAAAATCTGCAGCAATGTAGACACAACAGTGTAGACACTCCAGGGGGAGTGGAAGCAATGAAGAAAGATCTAAGGTTGCTGAAACGGTGATCGAAAACATGGCAGCTGAAATTCAATGCCAACAAATGCACTGTGATGCACTTGGGGTAGAAGAATCCATAAACCACATACACATTAGGGGGTGCGGAAATGTTTGCATCTGAGCTGGAAAAGGATTTAGGAATCATAATCACTGACAACATTAAGGCAGGGACAAAATGCAGCAAGGTGGTGGGCAAAGTGAACAGAACACTGGTGTGCATAGGAAGGGGGATAACTAATAGAAAAAGGGAGGTTCTAATGCCACTCTACAGTTCCATGGTGAGGCCACATCTGGAGCATGTAGATCATTTCTGGAGACCCCACCTATACAAGGACATAGATGGCATGGAAAGGGTATGGAGATGGGCCACTAAAATGGGGCATGGGCTAAGTGGGAAGTCATACGAGGAGAGGTTGAGGGTGTTGAATTTGTACCCACAGAAGACCAGAAGGGAGAAGGAGGACATGATAGAAACATTCAAATATATGAAGGGGATCAATAAAGTGGGAGAGAGCTTATTCTCGGGGAAGGTAGATGCAAAGACTAGAGGGCAGGGACTCAGGGTAGAGGGGAGTAGGTTTAGTGGAAACTTTAGGGGGCATTACTTCATTGAGAGGGTGGTGGCACCCTGGAACAGTCTGCCTTAAGAGATGGTGCAGACCAAAAAAGTGGAGGGATTCAAGAGGGCATGGAACAAACACAAGGGGGTAAAAAGGGGGAGGGGTGTGGAATCTGGGGGTTGGGGGCAAGTAAAGACGGAGGGAATGGGCAGACTTGATGGGCCAAGAAGGTCCTTTTCTGTAGCACACATCTAAGAATCTATATATGACCTATACTAAAATAGAAATAACGCATAATAAATAGGGTATGACACATTGTAATATGAAATTGGAACTTTCTGAAATAGATATGACCAATACAGAAATGCATATGAAAAACTGATAAGAAAATGCTACAATGCATATAACACATACCAGAATGAATACAACACACACTGAAATGGATATGACCCATGCTGAAATGGATAAGACTAATACCAAAATGGTTATTACATATACCTAAATCATTAAGATACTTATTTAAATTAATATAATGTATACCAAGCCGACTCATGGCACAGAGGGCTGAGGCACTGGCACCTTACCTCACACCATGCTGGCAACCTGGGTTTGGGAATGGACTTGAGGCACTGGGGGCTGGCAGGGGAAGGAGATAATTGAGCATCCGGAAGACTGCTCTCCTCTCCTCTCCTGGGGTGGGTTAGGTGGGCAGCCCTGCTCTGTCAGTGACCCCTGGTGGAGACCAGTGGGTACTGCAAGCAACGGTGCACAAGAGGGACCAGAAAAGCATGAAAATGCAAGCATGCTATCCGGATGATGGCGGCCCGCCTCCTCACATCTCCCAGCTAAGATACCTCCAGGTTGCATTTCCATGCCCCGGTAAAGCTGCAAGGGAGCTCCACATGTGCTCCAGTCTCTCCTCCCAAGGGATATGGGAGACCTCCCCCCGTGAAGGGATACATCTGGAACAACCGGGGCATCGGAGCAGCTGGATGGTGGATCGGCAGAAAAGGCAATGGCAGGACTAGGCCGCCTGAAGGAGAGGACGACAGTGGGCGCATCAGAGGAGGTAAAAGAAATACTGCAAAAAAAACTAATGTATACTAAAATGAATATAACACATACTGAATAGTAGATTGCATTTATTTACTATATTGATACTCTTGCTGAATGCGTACTGTAGTAAAGCAATATACCATGACAGGGAGTGGGTATACTGGTGGATTTACCACACCTGGTGGGGTTCGGTCACGAGGCACAGCCGAGTGACTTAACCACACCAGAAGTGGTAAATCCACCCATATACCCACTCCCTGTCATGGTATATTGCTATTATGCAATGTTGAACTTTTTTTTTTTGTTTTTATAGTGATATCAAACTTTTACAGTGGGTATACTGGAGGATTTATCACAGTCATGTGATGTGTTTTGACCAATGAGGTTACAGAATATTCATACCCCATTGTATAATAAATAAATAAAGGACTCTACTCTCGGTGTCCAGAGTGAGAACTAAGGCAGGTGGGAAGTCATTCACCTTCACCGCCCCCACCCTATGGAACTCCCTGCCACAAGGTATTCAGGAAATCTCCTCCCCTTACACCTTCTGCACCAGGCTTAAGGCGCACCTGACTTCCTCCTCAAAATGCAACTGCTAAGCTAAGGGACTCCCAAGTGTTAGCCAATACTCTGTGGTCCAATTCCTATACCGTTGGAACTTGTAATATTGCCACCATGTTTACCCTGTATTGTATCCACGTGAAACTTGTTATGTATTTTGTTGTACTCAATCCCATGTAATAATGTATGTAATCCTCGGGTCGCCCCGGAAAAAGGGACTCTCGGGGCCCATTGGGCTCACCCGATTATCAAAATTTAATAAATAAATAAGTACTGAAAACAAAATGATATATTAAAATGTGTATGTTGCACACTGAAATTAGCATACAGTAAAATTAGCTGTTGCCAAACTTGCAAGACAGACTGACTAGAGTGTAACATGTGCCAAGATGTCAATACAGCAAACTGAAATGTTGTGATACACCAAAATGAGTATAACACATACTGAACTGAGTAGACCACACAGTGAAAAGCACATGACTTGTGTAACCAATCAGAGTGCAGCATCACCTCCTGAGATTCTGTAGGACTCCAGCTGTTCCGTTTCAGCTTCACTGCAGGAAAGAGCTCCTTAAATTGTATGACTCAGGAACATGCAAGCATACTTCTCAATTGCTATGAATTTCTCATAGCGCTATGATTTTCACACTCAAATTTACCCTTGCTCCTCACAAGTTTACTGATGTTCCTCATAATGGTAAAGGTATTTCTGGGCACACAAACTATTAAATCATTGAACTAAGTTGATAGAAATATTCTTTATGGTGGGCTGGGTCTTGAGGGGGTGTTTTTTTTATGGACCTTAGAGGGAGGAAGGCAGGGTTGGGTGTCGGTAAGGTATATTAGTTGAAGTTCTTTAAAAATTATGGTTTTTATGTGCTTTTTGGTGGGGTAGTTATTCCTGTTTGCCTAATTGTTACCCATGTTTGTATTGGAAGTTTATTAAGTGTTAATAAAAGTATATTGAATTAAAAAAAAAAAAAGAAACATTCCTTATCACTAACTATATGGGGCCCACTATTTGTAGACACATTATTGTATAAAATAAGAATGTGCTACACATTCTGGCCCTTTGCTATGATTTTTGAAGACCAGTGCTATGCTTTTTAATGCTGAGTGGTTGAGAGGTATGCATGCAAGTAGGGTTGCCACCTATCCGTTTTTTCAATGGATAATCCATTTTTTTATGGTCATCTGGTTTTGATTAAACGTAGTCCGGTTTTGGGGCCTTTTTGTGTGCTCATGTACTCTTAAAACTGATGTACCAAATCATTCAGTTTTGGCTGCATTGTATGTCCAGGTTACAAAGAAAAGTTGATGTCACAGTCATTCAGACCTGCCTCTGCTTGTAAAACCAGACCGTCTGAGAGGTGTAAAGTATGGCCATTAAGATCATTAGTAGTAAATTAACCTAATCTTTTCCACTCTGCATTTTAAGTATGGTCTTTTTACTGCTGACAGGAAACAGCTTTTACACCTTTATGTGCTCTCATGTGTTTCTTTTTGTTTGTCCTATATTCTAGCATGTTTTAGAACCATTTTTTTAAATTAATAATCTAACTTTTATTGCCTTTATCACCACATTTGCTTTCATTTTTTGTATTACCTGCGCATTCCATGATATTAGCTACACTTTTAGAGGTCATTCAGATAAACAGCATGGAATGGTGTCTCTGAAATTGTGGAATGTCTGAGAAATATGCAAAGAAACAGCAGTAGCTGCCGAGGTAATGGGGGAACACAGTGCAGTATTAAAGGTACCACAAGCATCGATAATTAAGTTATCAAAAACTGGTCAAAGCATTAGAATACATGACTGACATGGAAAGGAAAATGGGAGAGTGTTTAACAGAGGGCTGAGCAATAAGCTGTGGATGAGCTTGGCACATCCAGCAGACCTGAGTTTGATTCCCACAGCCTCCACTTACATACTGTGTGACCCTGAGCAAGTCACTTAACCTTCCTGTACTCCTGGGTCACGCCTGTAAAATGGGCTATGTGGCCTATGGGAGTTAACCTGGTTGCCAAAGAATACAAATAAATAACTGAATAAATAAATCAAATAAATAACAGTATAAAAATGATTTCCTATGACTAGTAATGTCAATTCCAACATTACAAATGGCTTTGGAGGAGGAGGAGGAGGAGCACATCTCGAAATGCACCAGAGCATCTGGGAGCACGGAATATAGCAATAGGAGCATCTCAGACAGGGACATTGGGGCAACAAGGAAGGACTGCAGATGGGAAATGAGGGCTGTGGAACAGGTGACACAGGGAGGGAAGCAGATTAAGGCCAAAGGGGTGGAGAGTGGCACTGCAAAAGTGCAAAATGGGCACAGACACAACCCGTATGGGCACGGTAAGAAGCACCACACATACACCACCAACCCAGAAGACAAACAGGTACAGTGGACACGGCATACGGGGGGGGGGAGGGCAAGGACAAAGCCTCACAGCACCTGATGTGTGCAGACAGCATGGCCTGGCCATGTGCTGAAGAACAACTGCACAGGAACCAGGCAGGGAGGACACGGAAGCCACACCACAGGCACAGTGGACCACAGGCACAATGGCACACAGGCCAGTGGCTGAGGTCACCATAATGGGGCCAACATTGTTCTGCAGTGTGTGGCATCCCATTGTGGTGCACATGGTGCTCCGCCACCCTAACGCACACAACAGCTTGTCCCTCCTGTAAGGCCTCTGTCCCAAGAAGGTCGCCCTCAGGGGCAGCACCAGTGCCAACAGGTTGGCCAACTCAGTGGTGTTCCAGGTAGGGGTCCTGGGCTGTGCAGCCTGAACACATGGCATATGTGGGTCAGGTGGCTGGAGACACTCTCCAAACCATTGTCCCTTAAGGACGGTGTACCCCAGGGATCTATACTTGGTCCACTATTGTTCTCACTGTATGTAAATGAACTGCGCAATCTTTGCGGAAGCAGCAGTGCCATCCAATACACTGATGATGCCGTCATCTACAAAACCTCGGTCAACTTGGATGACCTTAGCACCTCTCTCCAAAAGGATATTCACATCATGGAGAAGTGGCTCATCAAGAATAAAATGGTTCTTAACACTGGCAAAACCAAAGCCATGCTGTTAGGACCAAGAGCCCTTGGACTAGATAGAACACATCTACTCCAACTCTCATCCCTTGAGAGTAACAAGCTTGAAGTGGTCTCCTCGACTAACTACCTTGGCCTTACTATTGACCAAGGTCTCACGTTCAAACAACATGTGGACCAAGTCATGAGAGCAATCCATACAAAACTTGGATTACTGTATTGGCTCAAGGAATCACTGACCCCAGAAGCTAGGACTGCTATAGCAACTAGTGTCCTACTTCCAACTCTAACATATGCTGCCCTGATCATTCAGGGTATTGCAAAGCTTGAGTTTGGAAGACTACAGACCATATACAACAAGGTGGCCCGCTTTGCCACCTCATCCCATGCCAGGAGCCACCACTGCAGGGCATTGGCAAAGCTTAATTGGCCATCTTTCGAATCTCGCCTCAGTTACTCTGTACTCTGCCTGGCGAAGAAGATAATTAGCCCTTCACCTCCCCCGAGTCTTGCGGGACTCCTCAAAGCAAAAATAAACCAGCGCAGCCTTAGATCCTCAGGCCACATGCTACTGGAGGTCCCCAAGGTCAGGACTAAGGTAGGACAAAAATCATTCTCTCATACTGCCCCTTTCTTGTGGAATAACCTCCCTGTGGAGATACGAGACACCCCATCTCTTCCATGCTTCCACACAAGACTCAAGGTCCATTTTCTATCAACAAGCATATGCCATTGCCTCCGCCCTTGACACTACTGCAGTGACCTCTGCAGACTGTTCATCTAACTATAAGTGTTAGCCCCAACAATGTTGCACTATCTCTTTCCTCCCCCAATCTGAACGTATTAACGCTCCTGAACTAGGTTACCTAGGGAATCTACAGTACTGTCTCAATAATGTCTATGTCAATGGATAATGTAATGAACAACACTGACCATGCAGATATATCAATCCTGTTTAACAACTATGTGTAAATAGCCGAATGCGGTTTGCCCTTAAACTGTGTCACCTAAGTAATCTAGAGTACTGTCTCACCAATCTCTCTGTCAATGGATGACGTAATGAACAACACTGACCAATCAGATATACCAAACCTATGTCATGTCTGCTATGTGTAAACAGCTGAATACTGTATACCCATGTTAACCTGTACTCCCATATGTTTTCTACTGTATGTTATCTCTTACTGTTATTCCCGGGTCGCCCCTGGAAAAGGGACCTTCAGGGCCCAGTGGGCTTGCCCGGTCATCAAAATTCAATAAATAAATAAATATGTCACAGAGGTCCACCTGGAGCTGGTGTGCAAAGATGGGGCACTGTAGTGACAGTGGCTGGGTCACACATGATGCATAATAGGCAGACACGCTCAGCTCTGCGCAAGTCACACTTGAGCCATAGGGATGCGAAATGTATGAGCAATGGTGCATCACCGCATAGTGCTGAGAGATGCGCAATACACAGCCTATACAGCCAGACATGCTCCACTGCACATGTCAAGTACAGTACACCATATCATGCATGTGTAGAAATGCACCCTATGGAAATGCCCCAATCCATCAAATGCAACCAACATGTCACGCATGTGAGGAAATGCGCTGTCCAGAGATGCGCCAAACTAATCAGAGGTGCCCTACAGACTGAGATGGGCTGACAGCAAATCTGTAATTTTGAGCCAGAGTATGCAAATGGCCTCATTGCCAAATTCAGGTCCAACTGAAGTTCTTAGCATCTCATTGTAGCTACTCCAAACATCATTTGAATGTGCTGAGCAACACTAGGGCTGCCCTGCTTCACTCCACACCACAGGTGACCAAAAGGTACTGCAGCCCTGGAGGTACATTTGTTTACATTCCTCATGTTACAGCTTGTGCTGCACTGCATCCAGTGGGACCTGGCCCACATCCAGATATGCTGTAACTATGCACAAGCATGCCACTCTCATGTCCTGCACTTCCACATCCCTTCTAGTGGTCCCACCTGCCACTGTCCTGTCCAGCCATGGTTCCCTGAGATGCCCCAACATTATTTGTACCAGGGGGTATGTGCCCTATTCCAGCAGGCCACCCAGTGCCATGTTACACATGGGTGTTGGCCCTC
This sequence comes from Neoceratodus forsteri, assembly GCA_016271365.2. Taxonomy (NCBI): domain Eukaryota; kingdom Metazoa; phylum Chordata; order Ceratodontiformes; family Ceratodontidae; genus Neoceratodus; species Neoceratodus forsteri. The sequence continues at coordinate 1,165,976,035 of CM028129.1, read as the reverse complement.
CCACTTTCCCTGTCATTGACCGCGCCTGGCACTGTCTCCTGCCGTGTGTTGTGCTATACAGTGTGTTGTGTGGGCATGGTGTCCTGCACACCGACCCACTAGATGGCTGCTAGAGATTTCCCCACTCTCCTCACACACCTTGTTATCTCCACCATCAGGAATGGTGCCCTGTCCTTATTCCCAGTGCTGTCCTTCTATTCTCTCAATATAGTAACACAACCAGCAGTCCAGACAACTTCTAAGAAAATGTGTTTTTATGTACATATCAGAATGTGCTCACAAAATGCACTGCACAATAAGACACACTGCTCAGTGTACTGTCTTTACTGATAAGTGCACTCATATATCACACTGGTGCTCACACAGCCTACTATCCTGGTAGCTGCCTGTTGGGGGATTGTACTTAGGACTACTTCTTTTTGTCCTCTTTTGGGAACATCTTGGGAGATGCGCCCAAGATGTACTGCCCATTTGGGCTGAAAATAGAGTTGTGCGGTTCATGGGCATGCCCCCTTCAGATGCACCAAATACATTTTACTTAACTTTGGCACATCTTGAGATGCTCTGGCTCATCTCTGTTCTTTGAATATTGTGCTTGGGTGCATCTCTGAGATGCTCTGAGTGCATCTGCTTTGAAAATGTTACCCAAGCTGACTAACCTGGGTGTGGTTGCTGCCCAAGCTTTTAATGACTCAATAGTTCAGCACATGTCCTGAAGCCTGTAAATATGCAACACTCCTCTTACAAAAGGGTACAAAAGACAGAAAAAAAAATGTGTTGGATAACTAGATTCACAAATGGAATTTTTTTTAGAAAAACCTAGAACATTAATAATGGGGCTCTTTGCTACATAATGTCAAGCTACAAACAACTGGTTTGTACTATCAGAAAAATGAGATTCTCAGTTTTCCAGCAGCATAAAATATGTGTTTCTAGTACTTATTATTACAGAATAAAAGGCTAATTAATTTCCGTTACTGTTCTTAAATTGGTAAAATACTGACATTAGTTTTCAGAAAGCAGCAAAGAAAAACTCTAACCTTCAGTCAGTTGATGAAATTCAGTTAAAACATGCAGGAATTAGCTAATCCTGCAGCTGCAGATTTTTTTTTTTTGGTAATGCCCCCTCTTTTACAGGGCAAATAAAAATATTACACAACACAACATACTGTATAACTTTGAAAAGCAATGGAAGAAGACAAGTAAAGGATGGGGTTATCTGGTGTTAAGTGAAACCTTACACAAAGAACACATATTAACAGTATACTTTGTTGAAAGCCAAATAAAACTTTTGAAAACAAAGGTCATCTTAAAAAAAACTAAAAAACAAAAAACTAAAACAGGTACAGTAGCAAACTAACAATTTAATAACATGCATGTTGCATATTCCTGAGTCTCACAATTTAAAGGAGTAGTACACCCAGAATGTGCAAAAAACTTATGTTATGTAGAGTGTTTTGATATGTATGTTAAATCCTAGTGTGTGCTTCCCTCTGTCTGCTATTTGGAGTTTTTCCTAAATTGCTTGCTAGCTGTATGGTAGGTTTACGACCCCTGGGGATCTCCATAACAAAATAGTTTTATTGGCTTTCTTTCTCCCAGGATGCCCCATCTCATGTAACAGTGATGTAGCCATGCCCTTAGATTTAGCATGTGTATTGCTTTAAAATTAGTTTAGCAACAGCAGAGCCTTGTAACTGCTTATCCAGGGAGCACAAATGGCAACAGTTAGTTTAGCAGATACTCGAGAGCAAGCTAACTGGGGTTTCTGTAAGACAACAGCTACTAAATGGCTCTAATTCATTATTTGTGTTTTTGATGTTACAACACTCCTGCTAGCTAGATCTGATGAACAGAGAAAAAAAATAGTGAATTAGAGCTATTTAGTAGCTGCTGTCTTACAGAAACCCCAGTTAACTGGCTCTCATGTATCTGCTAAACTAACTGTTGCCATTTGTGCTCCCTGGATAAGAAGTTACAAGGCTCTGCTTTTGCTAAACTAATTTTAAAGCGATACACATGCTAAATCCAAGGGCATGGCTACATCACTGTCACATGAGACAGGGGGCATCCTGGGAGAAAGAAAGCCAATAAAACTATTTGTTATGGAGATCCCCAGGGGTCGTAAAACTACCATACAGCTAGCAGGCAATTTAGAAAAACACTCCAAATAGCAGACAGAGGGAAGGACACACTAGGATTTAACATACATATCAAAACACTCTACATAACATGTTTTTTTTTTAAATTCTGGGTGGACTACTCCTTTAAAGAGCTCTTACCTGCAGTGAAGCTGAACAGGAACAGCTGGAGTTCTACAGAATCTCAGGCAGTGATGCTGCACTCAGATTGGTTACACAAGTCATGTGCTTTTCACTGTGTATTCTACTCAGTTCAGTATGTGTTATACTCATTTTGGTGTATCACAACATTTCAGTTTGCTGTATCGACACCTTGGCCCATGTTACACTCTATTCAGTCTATGCCTTGCAAGTTTGGCAATAGTTCAGTTTGCTGTATGCTCATTTCAGTGTGCAACATACACATTTTAATATATTATTTTGTTTTCAGTACTTATTTATTTATTAAATTTTGTTAACGGGGTAGGCCCTCTGGGCCCCTAAGGTCCCTTTTTCAGGGGCGACCCAGAATTAGTTACATAGAGTGAGGCATTTATATAGTACAGTATGTTTTGGAACAGACAATACAAGGTCAGAGATACATTGTTTCATGCAAAGCAAGATTACATACGGTAGGGTATTTAGCTAACTAACAGAAATTCATAGCAATCACAATACTATAAGGCAGGGTTTGGTTGGTTAGTGTCAAGACATGCTTGGGTGAGTTGAGGGTAGAGGATGAACAGGAGAGATGTCGGAGGAAGACTTCATAACCATTTTATTTATTTACTACAGTACACATTCAGCAAGAGTATCAATATAGTAAATAAATATACTCTACAATTCAGTATGTGTCATATTCATTTTGGCATACATTATAATAATTTAAGTAAGTATCTTCATGATTTAGGTACATGTGATAACCATTTTGGTATGAGTCTTATCCATTTCAGTATGGGTCATATCCATTTCAGTGTGTGTTGCATTCATTCTGGTATGTGTTATATGCATTGTAGTATTTTCTTATCAATTTTTTATATGTGTCATATGCATTTCTGTATGGGTCATATCTATTTCAGAAAGTTCCATATTCATATTAGAATGTGTCATACCCTATTTATTATGCATTATTTCCATTTCAGTATAGGTCATACATAGATTCTTAGATGTGTACAACAGAAAAGGGCCTTCTTGGCCCATCCAGTCTGCCCTTTCCCTCCCTCTTTACTTGCCCCCCCCAGATTCCACACTCCTCCCCCTTGTCACCCCCTTGTGTTTGTCCCATGCCCTCTTGAATCCCTCCACTTTTTTGGCCTACACCACCTCCTCCGGCAGACCATTCCAAGTCACCACCGTCCTCTCAATGAAGTAATGCCCCCTAATGTTTCCCCTAAACCTACTCCCCTCCACCCTGAGTCCATGCCCTCTAGACTTTGCATCTACCTTCCCTAAGAATAAGCTCTCCCCCACTTTATTGATCCCCTTCATATATTTGAATGTTTCTATCATGTCCCCCCTCTCCCTTCTGGTCTTCAGTGGGTACAAATTCAACACCCTCAACCTCTCCTCTCCTCGTATGACTTCCCACTTAGCCCATGCCCCATTTTAGTGGCCCTTCTCCATACCCTTTCCATGCCATCTATGTTCTTGCATGGGTGGGGTCTCCAGAAATGATCTACATGCTCCAGGTGTGGCCTCACCATGGAACTGTAGAGCAGCAACAGCACCTCCCTTTTTCTATTAGTTATCCCCCTTCCTATGCATGCCAGCGTTCTGTTCACTTTGCCCACCACCTTGCTGCATTGGGTCCCTACCTAAATGTTGTCAGTGATTATGATTCCTTAATCCTTTTCCAGCTCAGATGCAACCATTTCCACACATCCCAGTGTGTATGTGGTTTATGGATTCTTCTGCCCCAAGTGCATCACAGTGCATTTTTTGGCATTGAATTTCAGCTGCCATGTTTTTTACTTCCCCTTCAGCAACCTTAGATCTTTCTTCATAGCCTCCACTCCCTCTGGGGTGTCTACCCTGTTGCAGATTTTCATGTCATCTGCAAAAAGGCAGACCATCCCCTGTAGCCCCTCTGCTATGTAGCTGATGTAGCTGTTAAACAGAATTGGCCCTTGACTGGCCCGGTGGTACTGAGGATTAAGGCACTAGTCACCTTACCTCGCACTACACCAGTGACCCTTGTTTGGGAACGAGCCCGGGACACCGGGGGTCAGCTGGGGTGGGAAAAGATTGAGCATCCAGAGGACAGCTCTCCTTTCCTTGGGGGGTTGCAAGGCAATGCATTGCTATCGCACACCCTCTGGTGATGGCCGGAGATGCCACAATGCGTTGCAGCTATAAGGGAAAGGTGGAGCTTGGTGGATGCTGGATGTCATTGCACATCCAAGCTCCACCTCAGGTGGTGGGGGCTGGGGAGGTAGAAAAACACAAGAAAATCCCTGGCCAAACTGAGAAGGTGACAAGGACCTCAGGGACCTCCCTCACATTCCCAACTCCAGGCAAGCTACTCCGGGGATCCAGTCTGACTTCACTAGTGGATTGGACCCTGTAATTTCAGATAGATGCTGCCCTGGGAGGGTGGATCCTGCCTCAGAGGGGTGATCCAGGGTGCTGGGAAGGTCCTCAGTTGAAGGGAGATCTGGAGGTAAGCCTGCCACAGTGGAGAGTTGAAGGGCTAGTGTTGTGTGGGTACCTCAGAGAGAAGCCTTGGTTGGCCAGAGTAAAAATAGAGTTAAAAAAAAAAAAGAAAACAGAATAGACCTGAGCACCGAACTCTGGCAGACCCTGTTCGTCATCCCTACAGTACAAGTCACATTAAATTGTTCCTCAAACTCATTGCTCTGGTATTGTTTTTTTTTTGTGTGTGTGCTGATAATGCAGTGGCAATTCTAAATGCTTAAAACACAAACTCTTTTTCAACTAATCATCAGCTCACATGCAATGCATTTCCAGCCACTATACAATTCACTTCAGCTCCCACTCCAATTGTCATGTAATGTATTGTCAAATGCAGTTACAGTGCAGTACTGTGCTGTACATAATTCCAGCACTATAATATCCACCATCTTGCAACTTGCTTACTGTACAGTAAACATAAAAACATAAAGGGTAGATGAGGCACTGTAGAGTAGTTAACTTTATTTAATAAACTTTATTTTATGCTTTTTTCAGTTTTAGTTTCATTTACTGTACAGTAATGTAGAGATACAGAGCAGACCACACCACTCGCTTGCTACCTGCCTGCCCACCTGCTTGAGGACTGTTGTTTTCAGTGTTCTCATCCTCCACTTACATACTGTGCAGTACAGAAGTTTTAGCATTTGTACAGTACTACAGTAGGTACCTTCCCTGAACTCCATCATGGATCACCAGCTCTCCCGCCCCCTCCCCCAAAAAATGTTACATGACCCCCGTGGAGGACCTGGAAAGTGAAACTCCCTGATTGCAACTGCCATCGGAGATCAGTGAAGAGCACAGTAAGTGGGAACAAAAGCAGGGCTTGGAGTAAGCTGGTACAGTAGAAAACTTTTCTTTTCATCACTACCTACTGTACAGGTATATCCAGATTAGCAGGGAATAAATGGCATTTGCATTGGGGAGTTGGGAAAGAGAAAGTGCAGCATGCGCAATCGTGGTTTAAAGGTGAATCACGGAGGGACAGTGACAATCAGTGGCTGACCTCTCAGGAAATGAATTCAGGTGCCTGGAATTCTTGTTTTTTCCCACAAATAGACACTAAATGTACTGTAAACTGGACGAGACATATTTCTACAGTATAGTGCAGTACAGTACAGTAGTGAAATCTGGCTTAAAATCAGTTTTTATTGGTTGCTTAATGCCTGCAGTGATCAATACACTGCATTGTTAAAAGTTTCCAGAGAACTGAAAAGTAAGCTAAAACTGAAAGGCAACTCTAGACAAGCCATTAGGAAACTTTTATTAATGCAGTGCAATGAGCAATGCACACAATATGCAACTCATTGGGAAATGCTACACCAGCCAGTCGAAGGAACAGTTTAATGTGACTTGTACTGTACTTCCCCAGAATGCACCCCATTGACCACCATCCTCTGGATTCTACCCCTCAGCCAGCTCCTCACCCACCTTGTTATTTTATGTCCCACCCCCAAATTCTCCAGCTTATTAGCCAATCTTCTGTGATGCACCATGTTGAAGGCCTTACCAAAGTCCAGTTAGGCCATGTCCTCTGCCCTCCCCACAGATCAATCACCCTCATCACCCCATTAAAGAAATCGATCAGGTTCGTCTGATATGACCAAACCCCAAGTTAAGCCATGCTGACAGATATCCTGCAGCTGATCATCTTCTGAGTAACTAACCACTCTTTTTTTCAATATCACCTCCATCACCTTACCCACTACCAATGTGAGGCTGATTGAGCAATAATTGTCAGCCTCCTCCCTGCTGCCACTTTTATGAAGTGGCACCACGTCAGCCCTCTTAACATAGAATTTGACGGCAGATAAGGACCGCTTGGCCCACCTAGTCTGCCCATTTTCTAGTCTTCCAGTCCTCTGGCACCCACCCTGTACTGTATCTAAGAACAAGTAAAATAATCTTGCTAGTGGTGATCCCAGTTGCTCCCTTAGCTCCTGGAGCACCCTAGGGTGCAGGGCATTTGGGCCCATAGCCTTGTCTACCCTCAATGTACCCAATTCCTCCCTTACCCTGCCCTCACTGTTTGGACTAGGATTCACCCTTACATCCCCCCCTTCCCCCTAGCACTGGTCCCCTTCCTTCACCCTCTATCATGAAGATTGAGACAACATATGTATTCAGCACTTCAGCCTTCTTGAAATCTGCTTCCACTTGTAATCCCCCCTCACCCTTTACCCTTACTATCCCCTGCCTTGCTTACCTCTTTTCCCCATGTATCAAAAGAAAGTCTTGTCCCACCTTTTGGCCTGCCTATCAATTTTCTTATCTGTTTTTGCTTTTGTCTTCCTAATCCTCTGCCTTGCCACCCTCAGTTTCTCCTTGTAAGTTTCCATATCCTTCTTCCCTTGTGTCCTCTTATATTCTCGGAAAGCCCTTTCCTTCTCCTCTACTGTCCCTCTCACTTCCCTATTGAACTACAGTGGCCTCCTTCTTTTGCTCTCTCTCACCTTCCTTATATAGCTCTCTGTGGCTTTAGCCCTTAGGCTGCCGGAAGATTTAGAATGCATAGGTTTTTAGGACAAGATATCTTGCCGGCGGCAACCTAAGGGTTAAGTAGCCTCCCTTGATCTCATTCTGTAGTTCCTCACTCCCCCCCCATCTCTTTCATCCCCTTCATTTCAATCTGGAATTCCTCCCTCATCTTAGGAAAATCTGCTCACCTGAAGTCCATGACCTTTGTGATGGTTTGATTCGCTTCATACCCTGCTCTAACCCTGAAGTCCACTGTGTTATGGTCACTTTCTTCTAAGCTGACCCTCACCCCCACTCCCTCAACACTATCCCCATTTGTGAGGACCATGTCAAATATGTTACCCCACTACTGGGCTCCCTGACCAGCTACTGCAGGAATTTGGGCATATGTCATATTTTAGCAAGTGTCATAATTATTTCAGTATGTGTTATATACATTTTATTATGTGTCATATCCATTTCAGCATGTCATAACTATCTCAGCATGTGTTTAACCATTTCAGTATAGGTCATATCCATTTCAGCATGTGACATAATTATTTCAGTATGTGTCATAACCATTTCAGTTTGTGTCATATCCATTTTGGTGTATGTCATAATTATTTCAGTGTGTCATACCTATATCGGAGCATGCCACATACATTTTTTGTTATACCCATTGTGTTGTGTATCTTACCCATTTTGGTATATGTGATACCCATTTCAAGATGTGACATATCCATGTTGGTATCTGTATAATTAATTCAGTATTTGTCATACCCATGTCAGTGTGTGTTATATCCATGTCAGTTTGTGCTATAGCCATTGTGGTGTATGTCATAACCATTTTGGTATGTCATACCCATTTTAATATGTGTTCTATCCATTTCAGTATGGGTCATATCCATTTAGCTGTGTGTCATAACTATTTCCGTGTGTGTCCTGCCAATTTCAGTGAGTGCCATATCCAGTCAAGTTTGTCTCATACCCATTTTGGTATATAATACCCATTTTGCTATGTGCTATAGCCATTCCAGTATAGGTGATATCCATTTCAATACATGTCATTATTATTTCAGCATGTGTCCTACCATTTTCGATGTGTGTCATATCCATTTCAGTTAGTGTCAAACCCATTTTGGGGAGTGTCATACTCATTTCGTTATGTCACACCCATTTTACTATGTGTCATAACCATTTCAATATAAGCCATCTCCATTTCAATGTGTCATAAGTATTTTAGTGTGTGCCACACCAATTTCAGTGAGTGCCATATCTAGTCAAGTTTGTCTCTTACCCATTTTGGTATATAATACCCATTTAGCTATGTGTTATAGCCATTCCATTATAGGTCATATCCATTTTGATATATGTCATTATTATTTCAGCATGTGTCATACCATTTTCATTGTGTGTCCTATCCATTTCAGTTAGTGTTAAACCCATTTTGGGGAGTGTCATACTCATTTTGTTATGTCATACCCATTTTACTATGTGTCATAACCATTTCTGTATAAGCCATCTCCATTTCAATGTTTCATAAGTATTTTAGTGTGTGTCACACCAATTTCAGTGTATGCCATATCCAGTCCAGTTTGTCTCATACCCATTTTGGTATGTCATACCCATTTTACTGTGTGTCATACCCATTTCAATACAGGCAATAACCATTTCAAAATGTGTCATAATTATTTTTGTATGCATCATACCCATTTTGGTATGTGTCATATCTATTTTGGTCTTCATCATACTTGTTTCAGTATTTGTCCTAGCTATTTTGGAATATATTATACTTATTTTAATAAGTGTCATTTCTATTCTGGTGTATGTCATATCCATCTTGGTGTATGTCATAACCATCTTGGTGTATGTTGTATCCAGTTTGATGTGTGTCATACACATTTTGGTATAAGTCATACACATTTCAGAAGGTCTCTTACCCATTTCAGTGTGTGATACACTCATTTTAATGTTTGTCATTCTCATAATATTATGCTCTAAACATTTTTTTGTTAGTCATAGACATTTCAGTATTAATTATATTCTGAAACCTGTAATTTTGAATTGAACTGCTTCCCATATATACTCCTCTTTATTGTGAACACATGTGGAGTCAGCTGATTTGCTCACTATAACAAGTGTTCACTATAGTGAAGTGTTAAGATGCCTACTTACTGTAAATAACAATGGGAGCCAAAACAGGTGTTCACTATAAGATAAATTCCTAATAGAGGGGTTTAGTATAGTGTAGGAACACTGAATAAAGTACAGATTTTGCCCATCCTAACACATGCAAGACTTCATAAGTGAGATCTTCACTATAGGTATCACAAAACTCATTCAAAGTAGAGGGAAAATGTACCCATGTGACTCATTGCACCTAACAACTAGGGCATTGTACAAAATATTAGCTACAAATCTCATAATCTGCAAATCTGCAGAATTTAAACTGAAAATCAGCTTAATCTGTCCTTGACAACTAAAATGATCCCTGATTTCTATCATATTTATTTTCATAGAAAGAGGCACACACCCTGGCCCCTGCATCAGCTTTTAATGTATTTTTCACTGAGTGAATGTTGTATGTGTGTGTTTGTTTAATTGTCATGAAAACAGTTTGGGCTCTGGAGGTAATTTAGCAGAGGAGGAAAGGTGTAACTTTTAAATTACACTCCCACTATCTCTCTGAGGTTGAATGGTGCAGCTGATGTTTCTGGCCTGGAAAAAGTTATTTTGTGCACTTAAACTTCAAAGGTGGTGATATCCTTTTATAACCAATAAGACATGTTATGAATTTAAACAGATCCAAACAAGATGGCATCCCAGAGTGAGGGCAGCCAGATTACCAAAAGGATGAAATTGCAGTCCACAAAACCACAGTCTGGATTCAAAATCTAGTCTGAACCTTCTTTCTAGAGAGATGATTCTCAGTGAACAAACAGATGGCCGAACCTGTGATGTTAGAATAACATGCACAATGATACTGCATGGTGGGCTAGCCAACCAAAGGCATCTGGGGTCTCTGTTTTGCTCTGCTATGTTAGTAAGGATTGAGACTCTGAGTAAGCAACATCAAGGGTCTGCCTTTACTCACTGAGTTTTTCTGCTTAATATTCAGATGGAACTGATTTAGTTTGTTCTGTGTATTTTCTGTTTCCAAAAACCTTTCTTTTTATCTCTGTAGATATACTGTATTTGTTATAGTCTTAGTGTGTATTACCCTGTAACATATGTAAATATATTGGATCATTAAGTATCTGCCACTCATGAGGTATTGTCATGCCCCCTCACTCATGAAAATAAAGGTATAGTATGACTCAGGCCATTGCATACCCTATATCTGCACTATGGCATCTAACCGGGGTAGAAACCTTATGTATTCTTAAACATGTTTTTGTAAACTGAGGCTTAATAATGAAAGTTTTTTTTTTTTTTTTTTGTTTGGCTATGTCCCTGAGCATCCATGCTATTTTATTCCATTAAGGAATAAACACATCCTATCCCAGTTTCATAGTATACTGTATCTGTGTCCTAAAGGTATAGAAAGGAAGAAAGGAACAGTTGCCATACGGTTAAGATTTTTATAAAGTACTTCAGTGCCTGACAAGTTTCACTATTTCAAGACTTAAAAAAATGTTGTCTGAGCAAAAGATGTCTCACTCTTGCAAGAACAAGCTTCTCATTGGATTTCACTGGGGCATCCAAAAAAATGTCAGTCTTTGAGTCTTAAAAATGTCTTTCTCTGTAACCTTGAAAGCCCTGTACTTCAAATGTTTCAATAAAGGGTTGACAGGTCTGATACTTTTTGAATGTGTGAAGTTTCTTCTATCTTGAGGAGTTAGTTGTCTTCAAAAGAGGGGGTTTCCAGTTTATACTGTATATTTTATAAAACACTAAAACAGGGAGGAAGGTAACCTGACATACTGAGAAAAGCAAACACCTATATGAAGGTGTCATTTCTACTCTAATTCTAGTGGTTCAGGAGAAATAAATAGCTGCAGTCAGTCTAACTGCGAAAGCATGCATTTTAAATAAAGCTGACATGTACAGATCCAATCTTCTCTGGAAGCTTTGTTATAGAAAATCAAAACTTATTTTGCTGGAAATTGCATTAGCAATTTTCTATAGCTTTCACGGGCAAAATCTGAAACTACATTAACAGCAATTAAAATGTGAATAAACATTATGAGACATAGGTCACGTGAATTGAGAGTAGGTGCTAATTAAAAGAATGTGTAACATAAATATGTACAGCATGTCTAAAATAATCTCCCTCACGCTAATGTTCATTGCCGCTAATGCAACTTAAAATGTTTACTACCCTGCTTCCTGGCTATGTTAGGAGAGAGTTAACATGCAGGCCAAGCCCTTGTGAGCATGTGTGCATAATAACATTATATAAGCTCTCAATGGGCTGGGCAGGTTGGGATGGCGGAGAGAATCTGTGTGCAGTCATCAGGGCAGTGGTACCTGTATTCATGAATGTGTGCTGTGGCTCAGCCTGAAGCGCGCTTGAGATGACAGTGACATCTTGTGCCCTCCATAGCTGCATGCTTTTAACAATTTAATTACCTGGAAAAGAGCGCCGTTTAGAAGTGGAAACAGCCCTTTGTGTTCCACTCCAATGGGCTTGCAGTAGTAGCTCTATGTAGCATCAATCCAATGCAATTTATTATTTTTTCTATAGCTTTGAAACTTTGGGAAATTTCTGCCTTTCGTTTCACCATTTCCCAGAGGGACTTTTATTAGTGCAGTAACTCAAGAAAGCAGCTGTGCTTAGCACTGTTCTTTTTATTTCTTTAACTGTATCTGCCTGTTAACATACTTCTCAAGTGCACATGCTTTACATCTAAATTTATTCTTATGTCAGGAAGGCATTAGTGCTCCAAGTGAGTAAGAGCTATTTTTAGCCATAGAAGAAGCTATTCAAAGATTAAGCTAATTTTCATAGTGCAGATTTGGATTATGTGATACCTTTTATTACAAACATATGAACTTGCCTAGCAGAAATAGGCTACCTGGTCTGTTAAGTCTGCTCGATTTTGTAGCTAGCACCCTCACCTTGCAGCTGCCATGCCCCCCCCTTCCCAGGTACCCCCTCTCTCACCTTATCCCATCCCCTTTTGAAACTACCCACTGTCTTACAGGCTACTGAGGTGGAGGTAGAGAATTCTATTCTGCCACAACCCTCTCCATGAAAATGTGTCTCCTCATTTCCGTCCTAAATCTTCCCCCTCCTATCTAAGACCATGCCCTCCTATGACCCTCCCCTCCTCAGTCTGAGTATCCCTTTAATGCCTGCCTGCCTTTTTTATCCCCTTTAGATATGTAAAAGTCTCAATCATATACCCCCTGATTCCTTCTCTCCTCCAAGGAGTACATGTTCAACTCTCTCAGCCTCTCATTGTATGGTCTGTCCTCCAATCCCTGGATCATCTTTGTTGCCCTGCATTGTATCCCTTCCAGTAATTTCACATCCTTCTTCAGATATGGCCACCAGAATTGCACACAGTACTCCAGATGCTGCCTGACCAGTGCCCTGAAGAGAGGCAGGATCACCTTCCTGCTCCTGGAGGAGATCCCTCTCATGATACAACCCAGTATTTTATTGGCTTTCACTGCTGTCCTCCTACAGTGCTCTGTGTTGTTTATCTTCCCCATTACAACCACCCCTAGATCCTTCTCCTCCTCGGTGGAACCAAGCTGCATCCCTCCCAGCTGGTAACCCCTTCCTGGGTTCTTTGCACTTTTTCACATTAAACCTCAACTACCATGATTGCAACCACTCTATCAGTTTTGTCAGGTGATCCTGAAGCCCCTACCCACCTGATATAATGTCCACCACTGCCCCCCAATTTGGTATGATCTGCGAATAGATTGATCTTACCCCTGACACCATATGAGATATCTGCTGTGAATATTCCAAACAGCACTGGCCCCAGTACCAATTCTTGTGGCACCCCACTCATCCCAGGCTTTGGAGATGAGCGTCCCCCAGCCACTCTCCTCTGCTGTCTCCCATGCAGCCTATTCTCAATCCATCTAACCATCCTAGTCCCCTCCCCTACATATATCAACTTCCTTCCCAACCTCCCATGTGGCACTGAATCAAAGGCCTTACTGAAGTACAGTATACGACATTCACAGCATGACCATTGACCAATTCCCTCATGACCCAGTCATAATACTCAGCTAGCTTTATCTGGCAGGATTTTCCAGAGACAAATCCATGCTGGTGACTGTCCTGGAGCCAACTGTCTTCCATAAAAGTTACCAGCCTTTCCTTAAGTATTGCCTCCATCAGCTTCCCCATGATAGAAGTTAAGTTTACTGTCCTGTAGTTACCCAGCTCATCCTTTGGTCCACTTTTATGGATGGGTACCATGTGGGCCATCCTCCAGTCATGCGGTATGCATCCTGTGTCCAGGGAGGTATTGAATAGTTCCACCAGCAGTCTAGCCAGGATCTCAGCCATTTACTTCAACATCCTGGGGTATATACCATCTGGTCCTGGTGCCTTATCCACCCTTAAAGACCTTCAATACCCTACCCTCAGTGATCACCCCGTTTGTTACTCCCTTCCCCCCAGCCCACCCTGCCTACCCCCTGCAGTAGCTGACCTCCTTTATCCCTCATGAATACAGAACAGAAGTACTCATTCAGTGCTTCTGCCTGATCCACCCCTTTCTCTGCCCACTTCCTGTCCTTCCTGATCCTCACTATCTGGTCCTTGCAGCTCCTTCTCTCCCATATATATCTGAAGAAGTCCTTTTCCCCATTCCTGATGCCCTGCACCAGCCTCAATTCCCTGGAGGCCTTAGCTGCTCTGACTCTCATGGTAACTTCCTTGGACCTCTTCACATACTCCTCCCTATCCTTCCACTTCAGGATTTATTGTATTTCTTGAACACTGATCTTTTAGCCCTCACCAGTTCTAAGACCCCTCTACTTAACCAGCTCATTTTTCTAGCCCTTCTCTTTTTGCTCTGCAGTCTGGTGCATGTCTCAGTAGCCTCCAATATCCCCAATTTGACTTTTTCCCTTTTCTGATTCGCATCCCAGTGTGGCTGTATTCCTTCCAGATGCCCGCTTATGATTTCACCCATCCTACTAAAGTCAGCCTGTCTAAAGTCCACCACCCTGGTCCCTGTACCAGCTGATTCTCTGCTCATATTAAGTGTGAATAACAGCGAGTGGTGGTCACTCCCAGCCAGCAGTTCCTCCACCCCGCCTCTCTTACAGCCTCCCCATTGGCCAAAACTAGATTGGGGCATCATTTAAAGAACCCCTGATACCATTAGAAAAGTTGAAACAATGTGAGATTTAGACACAATTCAGTTTAAATTTCATATATTTTCTGTAATTCTTTTTCTTATTTCTTTATTACTGAGGACAGTTATATGTAAGAGAACAACTGTCCCTTAGATATCGCCTGCTCTTTCTACTTGCCATCACCTAATATAATAACCCCCTTTTAATGGCATCATAATTATCTCCAGAACAACAGATTGCGATCTCATAAACAGAACTATGATGTTGGGTGTAGGCAAGCAGCCAGTACAGATAGGGAAGCAATCCTGTTTACATATAGATATCCTTAGTAATAAAGGACTAAGAGTGAGAATTACAGAAAAAATACTAAATATAAGCTACTGTACATTTTGTCAAAATATTACATTTTTCCAAAGTCACAATGGCATCAGGGGTCCTTTAAGGGTGGTAGCTTAGTGCCTTATGATTTCTTTGTAACCCGTATGATGTCTATTGCAACCCTTAAAATTAAGTTTCCCAAGGATTTATTTATATGACATTAGAGGTCTATGGAGCTTTTTAACCCCTAATGATTCCAATTAAATTGGAATTTGCAGCCCCTATGATTCTGGTAAAGGACATACCTAAATATTGTATGCTGATGTTGTACAGAGCTGTCACAGATTAGTCCAGGGGTTAAACAGGACAGGAATATACAGGAACCCAGATTCCTTATGCTTATAAAGTTTCATGAGAGTACCTGCGCCACTGTCATCTTTCCCAGTTTAGAACTATGGGAGAGTTCCATGACCTGGAGATGACAGTTCTTTCACTTACAAATCTAAAGATGAGAATTGCCCTCCAAACATTTGTAAATCTAACTACTGAATTAGCCGCCCCAATGTGAAGGACTTTGCATGGGGTACTGCTCATACTGAGCCTGTGAATTATACACACAGTGGGACCTTGGAGGAGGCACTGCTCCTACTGACCCTGTGACTTATACACATGGTAACTTTTTGTCTTCTCAGTTTCAATGTCCGATCCTTTCTCATGCTGGTACCATATGCTGGTGTTGGAGCAGACTGAACACAGCAAAAATGTTTATGAAGTGCTATTGTTTAGCCTTTCAGGAGTGAGTCAGATTTTCCTGCAGCAGAATGAGAGTGTGAGGTGCTCTTCCAATGCAAGTGTTTCATGCTGAATACCTGAGACTTGACATGCAAAACTGAGGTACTCATAATCAATCATCAAGGGAAAGAATAAAGTATAGATCATAACATTTTCATTCTCTACTTCCATAAATATGTGTTGACATTTCATAGAAACATATAGACTAAGAATTTGTCTGCAGAAAAGGACCGCTTGGTCCACGCAATCTGCCCAAATACGACCTTTGCAATCTCACGTTTGAATACATTGAAGAGAACCGGTCCCAGTACTAAACCCTGCAGAGCTCCTCTGGTCACTCTTCCAGCTTTAGAGAGTGCCATTAACCACCACCCTCTGCCGCCTATCCATTAACCAGTTTCTAACCCACTTCACCACTTTAGATCCCACCCCATTCTGCTAAATTTCTTATCCTCTCTGAGTACCATTAGTACCCTTGGTTGTATCCCATCCAGTCCCATAGCTGTGTACACCTTCAGAGCTGCAAGTTCCTTCAGTACTCTTTCCTCTGAAAATGGAGTGCCCACCTCTCCCCCCTTTGTTCCTGTTACTCCCTCCACTGTGAAGACTAAGCAGAAGCAAGGCACCCCTTGCACTGTCAAGGCTGAATACTGTTGTGGTTTACCTGTTGTCTGTAACTCTGTTATCCTAGATGGGCACCACAGGCCCTCAATATTTTAAATGCATACATTCTGTGCAAATTAAGGAGCTTGCTGGGCATACCCAGAAGCTTCCAGTTATTTAACTTTGTGCTGTTCTGCAGTTAAAAGTTATTGGATGCTGCCTTCATTGTCCAATAATCTGGACTGGATGTGCTCTAATAATAAAATCATCACATGCCTAGGAAGTGGCGGAAGGCACAATATGTGGCTGGTTTCTTTAACCACTTCCAGGATGTGTGGTGATTTTGCATTACCACAAACACCCTAAAGAAGTTTACTGTGATTACAAAGTGGAACCACAGAGTTATATAAAGAAAAAAACTCAACACTAATGTTTTAAGGTTTATAAACAAGCAACTGTGTATTTAATTAACATGAAAATAAAATGTGTTATGTAATTAACAAGAAATAATTTAAGAAAACATTTAGCAGTATAGATTATGTTGCCTATTGTACTGTAATGTTTATTTTCTTGAGTTATTTATTTATTTATTTATTTATGTATTGGTAAATTGGTGACCAGGACACACACACTGAGCTGAGGTTCTTTTGCAGGTGTGACCCAGGGGAGGGCTGACAGAGAATGGACAACAGTCAAGCAATACAAACATGGTTGGCCCGGTGCTGCTGAGGGCAGAGGCACTGGATACCTCACCTCACTCCACGCTGGTGGCCTGTGTTTGGGAATGAGCACAGGCTACCAGGGGTCAGCAGGGGTGGAGAAGGATGGTGCACCCAATGGCTGCTCTCCTTCTCTGGGGAGGGGATCTGCAAACTCCCCCCACAATACAGCCACCTGGGGGAGCTTGGGTGGTAGGTGTGGTATAATGGGAAGCAGTAGCAGGGATCAGCCACCAGCAGAGGGCTGGAGTAGGAGGCATGTCTCAACGCATCTCTTGGCTCATTGGCCCTCATCACATGCTGGCATCTCGGGGCAGAGAAAAGCATGGAGGAAAAATGGATCCCGCAGTGGCGCCAGTAGATAGGTCTTAGGGGACAGCACTCAGGAGGCTCTGGTGAGTCCATGCAAGGTGCACACTCCAGTCAATGTCAGGAGGAGTTCAGGTGCTCTTCCACCCCTCCAGGGGGTAATCCAGAATCTAGGTCAATGGAATAGTGTACCCATATGCATGGACATTCTGGGGGGGTTCTGAGGCAGGTCTACATTGAGACCTTGAACAGTGAGGGCACTGTGGGAGTAGGAGGATAAAAACAGAGTAAAAAAAGGCAATGCAAACAGGCAAAAGAAAGTTTATTGACAATATGCAATAACTAATTTCAATTTTAGAGAATATGCAAAAAACAAAAGGAGCAGACATGTACAAAAAAAATGGCAAAACTGTTAACCAAAACAAAACAGAAATATGCATAAATTATACATACAGTAAGTTAATGCACAAAAAGCAATTTACATAGAGTGCAATAATTTTACATGATAATTGTCTTGATGGTGCTGCAGCATGGCAGGAACAGAAATGACCTGCTCTGACCAATGGAGAAGGGAGGAGCAGAGCAACAAAAGAACAGAGAGGGGGTGTTAAGGGACAAAGTGGGGGAGCAAGAGATGTGAAGCAAGTGGGAAGCAAACAAAGAGAGGGGGCATTTGTTGAAGGGGGATTGGACAAGGGACTGGAGAAGCAGGGATAACAGGCACAAGAAGGAGCAAAGTGGAATCTAAGTTGCAGTTTGCAACCGGGCAAGAGACAAAGAGAGTTGTTCTAAAGGTTGGGAGGTGGATAGAGAAGGCAGATTGAACAACAGAAGTTTTGTAATGGAGGATAAAAAGGATCAAGTGTCCAAAGAGCGGAGGGAGTAGGATAAAGGAATAGATGAGGTGAGATGAGGACTGAGGAAAGGTAAAAAGGAAAGGCAGAGAGCAAAATTTTGAAAGGTAAAATGAGCTGCATGAGAGGAGGACAGACTGAAGAGGGTATAGTGATGCTGATGTAGAAAGAGCAGTGATCAATACATTGGGGAAATGAGAGCGTAATGACAGGAATATAAAAAGGGGTTCAGTCTGGCTAAGGATGATTTGGGGCCAGCACTGTAAACCACTTTCATGTAGTCAAATGCTAGCAAGACCACCTTAAGGATGATCTCCCAGAGAACTGGGAGTGGGAGGCAGGACTTGTAGAAGTAAAGTGAGTATATTCAATTTATACAACACCAGCCTAAAAGTTACAACTTTTAAACTGGTTCTTTGTGCAAAGGTTCAGCTGATTTTCTTTTGAGTTCTGCAGCAGTCTACAAAGAAGAACAGGGATATTGCAATGTCATCAGCATTGTGAAAGCGTCTGTCAGATTGGTTTATGTTAAGGATAGAGATTTAAAATAGAAATAAGAGTATACATTTGTACAATGACTGTAAGAGTAACATTTTGCAAATAAGTGCATTTATTTTCATGTGGGCCAGGCCTGAAGTGGAAATAAATCATTTAGTTCAATCTTAGGTTTGTCACAAAGAACCCCTTAACCAATGAAAGAACAGCTTGCACAATACTTGATGACATCACAATGACATATGCTACAGTTAAAAACAGAGCAGTGAAATCAAACAGAAGCTGTAAAATCTTCATAGAAAGAGTTATTCTTGCCAGAAAGGTACAGTCACTGTATGAATGACATATGCAATGGGCTGGCTAGAAATAGCACATTTATTGTTACCTTCACGGTTTGACCTCTACAGACTTCACTGGAGGTTCTGTCACTGTATACCATGAGAGTAACAAATACAGTTTGCAAATAAAAAGAGTTATCTTGACCCAACATGAGTAAAATAAATGAAGTTAGTTCCTGAGCATGCTCAGAAATTTATCCCCTACATAGTGGGAACAGTGAGCATGCTCAGAAATTCATTCTCACCTGTAAAATACCATATAGCTCTTGATCATAATGTATTAGCATAATGATCAAAAGCCATATGGAATTTGATCATTATGTTTAAGTATCTTATGTGCTGAGACATTGAACAGAGGGGCACAGTTTTCATTTTATATGTTTTTTCTTTTGTATCATTTTACAATTTCTATCACAAAAAAACTGAAAATCCCGTGGTATACATAGGATAGCCCATGAGCCGGCTCACAATATGATTGCTATTTGTTGGAACATTTTGGTGTTATTGTTCTCTTGCACTCATATGAACATATGAAAGTAGCCAGCAGAATAAGACTTTGCTATCTATTAAGTCTGCTCATATTTCGGAGTCCCAAATGACAACCAAGGACTCAAGCCACTCATGCCGCTCATGCAAGGGAACCATACCACCAACATTACACACCAAATAACAATCATATTTTTAACTATCTCATGGAATATTCCCTACATACACAATGTGTAGTGTGTGAGAGCCAAACCTCCTTAGAGGTAAATTGTTTATTTCAGCAACAGAAGCATTACAAATTTTAAAATACCAAAGACAAGAACACTGTTTAGTGAAACGATAATTACATAGTTGCAACAAACACTTGGAATTATGTGGTTGAAACCTTAAAACTACCAGTTATATCTTACATGCCTCCCAGTACTGTTTGCACTGCAGTGAAGCACAAATTAGCACATAGATGCATTTGTTTTAAATTAGTGCTTTGTTCTGTGACTAGATTGTCTTGAGTGGATGGTAAATGTGTTATATTTAGTAGCTACTTAATATCTACTTAGTATCTACTTACTTGTACTTTTTATATGCAATATATGTAATGTCAAATACCAACTTTTAATGTAATACTTAACTTACGTAATCATGCAGGACCCCTTTATAAATAAGGACTTATTTCCTAATGGTGTAATTCCTATTGGAAAATAAACATTGTACAACTACTGCTGCTAAATGATTATAATTAACTATCTTTACTTTGGGCATTTATCGCCACTTTAGACAGGTCACAAAGAAAATACAACTAATGGGACTGAAGCTTGAACAAGACCTATTGACTCCACAGTGACATCTGCTGCACTCAAAACAGAGCGGAGAAATCAAACAGAAATGGTTAAATCTTCATAAAAATGAACAAATGTCAAAATTTTACAATTTGAAAAACATTGTGTAAATTGGGTGCACAATAGCCTGGCTGAAAATATGCCTTCTATCATCAATTATGAGAGAGCTGGACTTACTGTACATAACTCACTCAAGGATCTGCTACTTATGAGTTATTGTCCTGCCACCTTGCTCATAAAAATAAATGATACTGTTTTTTTATGTGTGTAAATAGGTAATTTCTGACAAAGAGTCGAAGCAGTTGCCAAATGCACAGATAAAATATTCTGAGCTCAGGCTATTGCATAGTCCCTCACACTGGCACAAACTTTTTAGTAGAATCCAGATAGCAGAACCACAGGGCATAAATACAAGCTAAGGGGTGGATGACAGTCAAGGGAGATTTATGCCTTGATTGTTCATTAGCTGTGCATTTTGAGACTGCTAACAATGGTTAGAAAACTGATGAAATGAGGGCACAGCACAAGCGCATCAACATATTTATTTATTATTTATTTCAAATGTTTTACCAAGCATGATTTATTTGTTTATTTATTAGATCATCGGTTTACAGACCTTTGAGTCACAGACTCATTTACAAAGGCACCTCGTCAAGAGAGCAATACATTACAGCAAACAAAACAGTACAGTACATAACGCTTGAATTAAAAAAGCAACCAGTGTTACAGGCAGTCACTGGTGGTACACGCTTAGTAATAGGTAGATCACGGTAGTCATAATATAGGTACATGAGTACCACGTCAGGTAGCAACCAGAGATATTTTATTACATTAGTCAGCAGATGTTGCATGAGACCCCAGGTATATACAGCAAAAGTAGACAGGGTAGACCAAGCCTAGGGGGGAAGGTAAGGGGCAGGTGGGGTATTATGTGCAGTTCCAGCAGTGAGTGCTTGTCAGATGGCTTCTGAGGGAAACCTTGAAAGGACCAAGCTTAGTGGAGTCAGCTATATTGGCTGGGAGGGAATTGAACCAGGAGGGAGCCTGATAGCAAAAGGATCTCTGGGCCATAGAGGTCCTTACCCTGGGGACAATAAGGGAGGTTTTGACAGTGCTGCGGGTGGAGACTGAGGGGGAGGCACGCTGCAGGGAGGTGGTGACTCTGGGGGTGGGGAGAGCCCTAGCAGGGTCTTTTTTACAAGAAGGCAGGTTTGGAAGTGGAGTCTTTCTTCAAGGTTGAGCAAGTTGGTGGTGGAGTACAGCAGGCACATATGGGTGAGCCTAGGGGCTCCCAGCAATAGCCTGCAGGCCTTGTATATAGAGAGCTGGATTCTTGCAAGCGCCGTGTTGTCAGCTGCAGCATAGATGGGCAGCCCATAGTTGATGAGCGACAGGACAGAGGAAGTGATTGCCAACCTAAGGGCCTCTTGTGGTACGCAGTCCCTATTGTGGTATAACAGTCCAATCCTTACATTGGTGGCAGTAGAAAGGACATTGATATGGGAATGGAAGAAGAGTGCCGAATCAAAGGAAATGCCCAGATACTTGTAGGAGGAAACCTGATCAATGGGGTTTAGTGTGCTAGGCAGTATCACAAGAGGGGCACCACTGGCTTTGCTTTGGCAATGTGAGAAGAGCATAGCTTTGGTCTTTTTTAGGTTCAGGACTAGCCTTTGTGATGTGAACCAATGCTCAGTTCTATCAAAAGCTTGCTGGAGGGTGGCCTGGAGTGTGTTGGGGTTGGGATCAGCGGCGAAGAGCACAGCGTCATCCGCATAGAGGAGGATCTTACTTGGGCAGGCCAAGGGAAGGGAGTTGAGGTAGAGACTGAAGAGGAGAGGGCCTAAGATGAAGTCCTGGGGAACCCCAGAGGAGACAGGTCCTGTGTCAGATAGGGTGCTATTGATTTTTACACACTGAGTTCTGGCAGAGAGGTAGCTGGTGGACCATGCAAGGGGGCCAGGGGAGAAACCAAGGCATCTGAGGGAGTCAAGCAGGAGAAGATGGCAAACATGTCAAAGGCCTTGGAGAGGTCAATGAAGACGGCACCGGCAGGACTTCCGGCATCAAGAGTAGAGTGCAGGAAGTTGGAGAATTCAAGTAGCGCAGTTGTGGTGCTGTGACCTGCATGAAAGCCATGCTGTTCAGGGCACAGGATATTGTGCATGGCCAGTTATTTGGCAAGCTGGTTGGCAACTACTTTTTCAAGGGCCTTAGAGAGTGGGGGGAGGATGGAGATAGGTTGAGAGTTACCCAGGGTCACTCGATCACCGCTTTCTAGGATGGAAGAGATGATGGCAGTTTTCCATGTGCAGGGGAACAGTCCCAGGCACAGAGAGTGGTTGAGCAGCTCAGTAAGTGGGACCAAGATAGCTTCCAATGTCAGATGAAGTAGCCTAGTGTCCAGTAGGTCGGTGCCAGGGTTGTTACTACTAACGGCTTTTTCCAGAAGGGGTCTAGCCTCTAATGGGGAGATGGTACATAATTAGAAAGGAGGTCTCTGGAGAGTGGGCAGGGGTGTTTCTGGTATGGGGTCAAAGAAGTTACTATGCAGGACTGAACTCAGGTCTGAGAAAGTGTGGTTTAGGCAGTTGCAATGCCAAGGGGGTCAGAGCAGACAGTTCCATTAAAGGAGAGTTGAGAGGGGGTTGGGAAGTGGGATTTCCCATTCAGCTCCTTTACATTATCCCAAAAGTTTCTAGCTGACCCCCAGGAGGAGACAAGTGTGGAATGGTAGTATTGGGCTTTGGTCTGTCAAATGGCCCAAGTACACTTATTGTGCTCAGCGTTGTACGCTTGCCTATCAGCTGGCTTGCCAGATTCCATGGCAATGTGCCATAAGTTGTCTCTCATTTTAACTTTGTGAAGGAGGGAGGGGGTAACCCAGGGCATGTTTTGCTTTTTGGTGCGATTTCTAGTGAAGGGGGCATAGAGGTCACAGGCAGTGTTAAAAGTGTGAGTGAAAAAATCCAATACCTTGTCTATGGATGGTGCAAGCCTGATTGGATGCCAATCCAGTTGTGAGAGGTACAGTTTAAGGCGATGTAGGCCACCTGGGAGTAGGCAACATCACTGGGTGGTTTGTGGTGTAGGTTTGCTGTTGGCAGTGAACCAAGAGAATACAACTGGGGAGTGGTCACTAAGTGAGTTGGGAAGTACACTGATATCGAGCACCCTCTGGGGGCGGTTGGTAATGGTGATATCCAGGAGGGTGCTGGAGCCAGTAGAGGGGTTGAAACTAGTTGGGGTGGTGACAAGCTGGGACATGTCAAGGGTGGCAAAGATATCTCTGGTTTGGGAGGCTGTGGCAGAGAGCCAGTTGATATTCAGGTCACCAACAATTATCTGGGCCATTTTGGGCAGTAGGCCAGAGAGGTAGTCAACAAGCACCTGAATGGAGAGGTCTTGCTTTCTGGGGGGAATATAGGCAACGGTGAGAAAGCATGGGTCCTTACCAGGGTTGCGGGAGATTTTTAGTGTGAGGGCTTGAGCCCCGTTATCAAGCTTGGGTGGTGGAAGTGCATGTCCAAGGAGGGAGTCATGCATATAGACAGCACAACCACCTCCACACTTTTTTTTTTTTTTTAGCCCTTGGTAACCAGGTAAGGCCCACTAGGCACAACTGCCTGTCTTCAGGGGCAACCTGGGAGCACTGGGCGGTTAAGTGACTTGCTCAGAGTCACACAGTATGCAAGTGGAGGTTGTGAGAATCAAACTCAGGTCTGGTCTGTTAAATGTACCACGCTTGTTCACACCTCATTCCCCTAACCTCTAGGCTATACTGCCAGCCCTAACTTACCAGCTTACCCACCCGATCTTCCCTGAAAATGGTGTAACCAGGGAGGGAGATGAAGGAGTGAGGGGTGGATTTGGATAATCAGGTTTCGATGAGTGTGACAATGTCCGGTTGGTGCTGAGTAACCCAGCATTAGAATGCAGCAGCCTTCTTAAGGAGGCTGCAAATATTCAGAGAAGCTATGCAGAGTCCTTGAGCCTGGGCAGGCTTGTTCATAAGGTTGGGCACGGGGCCAGAGTTTGGATGAATATTACCTGATAGATGCAACAGGAGGGTGATTAGGTGCACCAAAACATGGTAGAGATTGTGGCATCTCCCCTTGTGACTGGAGACAGGGCAGGGTGCTAGGGTGCAAGGGGTGGGTAGAGTATGAAGGGTCGGAAAGGCATTGAGGAGAAGAGACCAAGGTATGAGTGGGAAGTAAGAGGTAGCAGGGCTGGAAGTGTGGGGGCGAGTACCAAGGGGAGGTGATCAAGCGTTGGGGGGTCTGGTAGAAGTGTTGCACATAAGAGGGGGGTACTATGCATAGAGGGTGATGGTCCTAAATAAGGTGGGGCTGGTGTAGGAAGTAGGAGGAGGACCATAGTTAGTGTCAAAGCACTTGATCCCAGATGCATTGAGGACGATAAGTTATTTGAGCACGAGAGAGAATCGCCCCTTTAAGAAGTTACAGAAAGGAGAGCCCCTTTAAGGGGTTGCTGTAATTGACTAGTGTGAAGACCTCAGGGGCCGAGGATCACTGGGGAAGTGTATTTAATAAAGGGGAGGAGGGGGTGGGTGAAAAAATTGTCCAGAGTGCAATACAGCAAGGCAGTGGCCAAGCTGTGTTTTGAAAAAGGTGCCTTGTATGCTTTCTTTCTCAATGGGGATCTGCAGCATCCAATCAGGAAGCAGCCACAGTCCCCAGGAGCCAGTCCAATTATGGGGATTGAAGCCTGACAGCTCCGAGCTAGGAGCTGACCAAATGTACCTCCTTTCCTTGGTCAGGGGGTGGCGGGCTGGATGCAGAGGTCTGTCCGCCTGCAGGTAGCAGCACCAGGGCCACTTGGCTGAAGTGGAGAGCCTGGTTTGGGCTTGTGGCTAAAATAGATCATAAAAAAAGGTGGTTTGTTAGTTAAAAAGTCAAAGACAAATGTCAAGTAAATTGGTGGGAAGGCCCTGGGCAATTTTGTGCTCAGGGCAGAAGTAGGTGCAAATAGTGGGAGAGAAAAGGTTCCTGCAGAGAGGTCTGGTCAAAGGTGCCAGGTGGGAATTTAGCAAAACAAAAGGCTGATTCAGGAGGTTGGGGGGTCCTTGAATGAGACCAGGAGAGCTGGGAAGGAGGCGTGTGGTGGAGAGGACTCAGGGTAGTCTGGAATGGGTAGAGAAGATGACCCAAAATGCTAGGCAATATTTACAGAATGTGCTGGTTTAAGGGGATGTCAGGAGAGGGAATCAGGGGTCCAGTAGATGGCAGAGAAACATTGTGGGGAATAGAGAGAAAGAAATACAAAAGGTAAAAAAGCAAGAGAAAGAGGGAAGCAAAGAAGGCAGTCTGAGGATAAATGAGAGGAACTGTGATGGGAAAAGAGTGTGGCTGAACAAACAGCAGACAGTAGTCAGTTCTAGCTATTCTACAATATTGGGCAATTAGTAGAAAAAATTCAGTAGTGCAAGCAGTAAGCTATATAGACGTCAGGCAGTCAGTTAAAGTTTGTTACAACTCTGCTATACTTTGCTAGGCAATTCCTACATATACAGTGCAATAGTTTAAAGGTAAAATGTTTAAGCAGTAGAAATATTCAGCAGTGCAAGACATAAGCTATGTACAAGTCAGGCCCACCTAATACAGCTGGCTAAACAGCAGAAAATTCCAAAAGGAGAGAGAAAAATATATATATATAAATTTCCACATGAGCAGTAAATTCAGCAGAAAAAATTGTCCAGAGAGCAGTACAGCAAGGCAGTGGCCAAGCTGTGTTTTGAAAAAGTTGCCTTGTATGCTTTCTTTCTCAATGAGGATCTGCAGCATCCAATCAGGAGGCAGCCACAGTCCCCAGGAGCCAATCCAATTATGGGGATTGAAGCCTGACAGCTTCGAGCTAGGAGCTGATCAAACGTACCTGCTTTCCTTGGTCAGGGGGTGGCGGGCTTGATGCAGAGGTCTGGCTGCCAGTAGGTAGCAGTGCCAGGGCCACTTGGCTGAAGTGGACAGCCTGGTTTGGGCTTGTGGCTGCTTTCCTTGGTCAGGGGGTGGTGGGCTGCATGCAGAGGTCCGGCCACCAGCAGGTAGCAGCACCAGGGCCACTCAGCTGAAGTGGAGAGCCTGGTTTGGGCTTATGGCTGCTTTCCTTGGTCAGAGGGTGGCGGGCTGGATGCAGAGGTCCAGCCACCAGCAGGTAGCAGTACCAGGGCCACTCAGCTGAGATACTGAGCTCAATGCCTTTTGTGAAAGAAATCCTGACTGCCATTACAAGTATGGCCACCTTGTTTACTCCCCAAAAAAAGAGTCAACTGGGCCCTAAAATGAAACTCCCTCAAAATTAAAGACAAAAAAATATTAAATCTTTCCCTTTATAATCGCCCCTTATACACATACAGTGAAGCTCACTAGGATGAAACACAGTGTCACAGGTTTCCTGCATGACAAAAGGGATTAACTCCCATTGAAAATGCATTGTTTGCTGCAGTAACTCTACTGCAGAATTCTGCAGAGTTGGGCTTCATCCTGGTGGGCTTCACTGTACATAATTAAAAAAAATGAATTACAATGGATTCTGTTTGTATGCAAACCCTTGGGACATTGAAAGAACATGCATACATCCGAAATGGCATACATCAAATCACAATGTTTGTTTTGTGTTGTGGTGGGTGAGGGGGAGGTCTTGCATTATAAGGGCAGAGAACAATACTTTTTTGTTAGGGTATTATGTGCTTATAGCCAGCATAGAGTTCAGCACCACCTCTGCCCAGTATAACAGACTAATCAAGTGCAAAATAAATCAAAGTAAAGATGTTATTACCAGCAATGTGTAACACATCTCCTCCAAGACACAAGGGAGAACATGGAGCAGAAACTACCTCCTACCAGTTTCACTGTTAGAGCGTCATCAGGGATGTCTGTTATACTGGGCAGAGGTGGTGCTGGACTGTTTGTGCTGGCTATATCTTTCTCTTTAGCACACCTGAAGAAGTTTCTGGGTGGCAGTTTGTTTTATTACATGTTTACGCATTTAGCTAGTTATAGTGATTGATTGATTGCAAAAATGTAACCAGGAAAGACATACTGAGTTGATAACACCATGTTTCCAGATGTGTCAGGGGTTGGGGAGTTGGGAATAAAATACAATAAGGTAAAAAAAAAAAAGTAGGAAGTACATTGACAAAAACAAAAGTAAGTAAATGCCAAACAATATAGTGCACTAAAATAGGAGCCAGGTACAATACATACAGATGTGTATATTGTATAATACATTTATTTTATTAAGGTACTGTAATACCCTTAATTACATACTTTACAATTAAAATTAAAACTGATTTATAAGCACTATAAGGTAAGCAGTACAGCAGTTTATTGCATATTTGCCAGTTCTACTGACTCTTGCTTAGTAAAATCAGTAATGAGACTCTACCTTGCTAGCATAGTGCTTAGGAGTTCTACTTTTCTTTTTAATTGGTAGAACCAGACAAAATCATACTTTCTCTTGTCTCCACAAAGTTTTTTTTATTTTCCTCAGCATCACCAGTACCTCGTTTGCAGTCAGGGTTCAAATATGTGTTCCTCTTCCTCTTCCTCATCTTGCTTGCCATCTGTGTCTTAAATGCCAAGTCCAGACTGACAGATCTCCACATCTATTAGCTCGACACCTATCGGTTCCTCTGCATCCATGGATGCATATTCCTCAAAGTCACATGGTGCCATCTAGGGCTCGACAAAATGTGTCTTTCAGCAGAGAAATTCTTATGAAATGGTGGTACGAAGACTTTGCCAACATCCATACATAAGTGTACCAAGTTTCAGATGACTCCGAGTGGTCAGAGCACCGGCGGTAGGGCACCGGCAATTGGAGCGCTGACAAGAGGGTGCAAACAACAAGGGCACCCATTCAATCAGGGAGCCTGTGCAACAGGGCTCCTGGTGCTTTGGAGTATGACACATACCCTGTGGGTAGAGCACCAGGATGCGATGGGGCCCACACTGCAAAGCTGAAACACACATAACCCTGCACTGTGTGTACTGGTCAATACCGCCATCCAGCGGGAACATGGTCCTCTGCACCAGAAGCCCCCTGGGCTGCAGGTGGTCTGACAGTGACACAGGATAGCAACTGAACCAGCATTGCGCAAATAGTACCAAGAGACCAGTGGATGCGGTGGTCAATGACAGACGTGTACAACGAATGGTCTACGTACTGCACTGAGGCTATCTAGTGTACATCCGGCAGTTGCATTATGGACCATATAGCCCAGCACTATTCAGCATGAGAGATAGACAGCACAATATGGAACTGGAGCTGGTGAGTGATCATGCCATTGGGGGAGCACTGTCAGGTATCAGTGGTACAGTTGTCAGCTGCATTGGTCGGTAGGCTATGGATGTGGCATGGGCAGAAGCATAGTCTGTATGAGACATATGTCCTAGTTGTTCAGTCGGTCATGAAGCATTTGCAGTCCATGCCTGCCCAGTTCTGCACCATGCTGCCCCCTGTAGCCCTGTAGGCTTTTGATGGGTGGGTCTGTGGGTGTGCGGTGTGTGACACTGCCCCACTGCGCCATGTTGGTTGGCACCCCCTGGGCCCCTGCAGCTATGTGGTCTGGTGCTGTGCTTGCCTGGGGACCTCCCACTGGCGCTCTGATTGCCGGCACCCTGATGCCGGCACCCTGATCACCTGGAACCATTTCAGATCTGTCTTATTTTTTTATTTTTCCTCTTCCTATTCTTGCTTGCTTTCTATGTCTTAAATGCCAAGTACTGACTGATAGATCTCCACATCTATTAGCCCGACACCTATCAGTTCCTTTGCATCCATGGATGCATATTCCACAAAGTCACATGTGCCATCTAGGGCTCAGCAAAATGTGTCTTCTGGCAGAAAAATTCAGATGAAGTGGTGATATGAAGACTTTGCCAACATTCATACATAAGTGCACCAGGTTTCATATCTATTTGTCTTATTTATTTTTTCATTTATTTATTGAAATCTCTGAATTATTAACCTTTGGGCTGGAGGCTCATTTACAAAGGTTCCATGTCTTACAAGCAGAGACAAAAAGAACATGGGTGCAGGTAGTAAGTGAAGAATTTTTACAATAAAAGTGCGAGTTCCTTAGCACAGGAGCATAGGAACAGTAAAAGTGCAATGTTACAGAGTTCAGCTTATTACATTCAGGGAAACATAGTGGTCAACAATAAGAAGGCAGCCAGGAAATTGGCTTTGTTTGGAGTGGTGGGGGGGGAGAGGGGAGATGGTTAAGTAGGTGGAAGAAGGGTGAGGTGAGAGGTTAGTGGAGGCATGGGAAGGTGAGGACAGGTAAGAGGTAGGAAAGAGGGGATACAGTGGGTGAGGGGTGGTAGAGGCAGAGAGGTGGGTGGTTATGTGAGAAGGGAGGTGGATAGTGGGAGAAGGAGAGAGGGGAAGGGAGGCACGCAGTTAGGGTTTGCAGTCACAGCTGCTCAGAAAGGTCAGGTGACGGAAGGGCAGTCTCTTAAATGGCCTAAGTTTGGGCTCATTGGCTATGTTGGGGAGAGATTGTTAAGCCACTGAGGGCAGGGTAAGCAAAGGACCACTGTGCCTGAGAGGTTCGGAAGAAAGGGACTTTCAGAGATAGCCTAGACATACCTCTAGTGTGGTGGGGGTTGGCCACTAGGGATAGGAGGTTCTGGAGTGAGGGTGGGGTTAAGACAAGGCTTGTTTTTTTTCCAAGAAGACAGACTTGGTAGTGAATCCTGCCCTGGAGGGTAAGCCAGTAGATTTGCGTATAGAGGTCACAGGTGTGGGTAAGTCTATGTGCCCCTAGTGTGAACCTGCAGGCTTTATTTAGGGCCCTGTTGATTCTTTTTAGGGTGGTGTCAGAGGCTGCCCCATACAGCACAAGGCCATAATCTAAGATGGATAGGATGGAGATAGGATGGAGATTTTGACTGTGAGTAATTTTTATTTATTTAGTTTTTGTTGACCGGGTAAGTGCACTAGACAAATCCTGCCCATTTTCAGGCACAACCCAGGGGGAGGGGGATACAGATGAATGCCAACTGACCTTGAACCAGATTAAGCTGTGTGTGGTATTTTTAGTGAATGAGGGAAATGTGGCCAGGACACCGGGGAAATTCCCCTACTGGCTGCCTTGTTGCCGTCAGTAGGATTCCCTGACGCCACGCTGCATGATGGCAGAACCTTCGCAACAGAGTTCGAGGATGGAGGTCGGTGAAAGCACGGTATCTGAAACTAGTTTTTGCAATGACCAAAACGACTCACCCAGTTTACTCGCGACTATACCCTCGTTGGAAACAGCACCGGAGGAGAAATTGAGTGTTCCGGAGTTGGCTGGTAATGTTCCAGCGTTCGGGAGTTTGCCTGGTGGGGTTTCAATGGCTTCTGAAGTTCCTGTTTCTAATCCGGCACCTTTTTCGGCGGTACCAGGAAATACGCTTACATCGGGCGCCTTAATGGATCAGTCTTCCCGGGGAGATGTGGCAGCAGGGACCGCTTCTATGAATGGACTTAGGACGTCACAGACTGTGCGACGACAGTTTGGTCTGCATGAAGAGACTCAGCAGGATTTTTCTCTGGACTGGTCGGAGGACACAGTGTTAATGGAGGCAGGCTGGCGAAGAAATGAATTAGGACATTGGATTCCAGATTCCACTTGGACTTCCTTCGCATCGAATTCACAATCCTCCATGCATGCCACCGATACTGAGATACTGGGCCCAGGTAATTCTCCAGTGCACTCAAACGCTGTATCTGAAAGAGCTGTAATTATTGAGGGTGGGGAGCACATTTTGGCTTCATCGAAGCCAAATACCTCCTTAAATAATTATACTGTGTCTAATGGAGATAAAGTTGAAATGGTACTGCAGGAGGGGGGTAGGGGTTCTCATTCGAAACCCCCTATGTCAGAGCTGTTTAAAAATAAATTAGAGCAGGCCTCTCAACGTAATGCTGTTCGGATACGATATAAAGGAGGCCTCCAAGAGCATCCTGACAGGTATTACGTCTTTAAACAGCTTTTGTAAAATTCTATGGGTTTTTCCCCTTCTGACATTTATGCCTTAATACACATTTCAGGTGAGGACTCGTTTGATATCAGTTTTCAAACCAATCTCCACTTGGAAAAGGTCTGGGATAAATATGCCATTCATAAGACTACACCTGTATGGGTTCCTTTTTTCGCTGTCCCGCTTACTAGGCCACAAATCCGTTACATCACTATAATGTTTTGTAATGAAGGAGTCAATGTAAGTGATATCTATCACTGGTTACAATCCAAATGTGATATTCTGAGTCCCCCTGAGGCCTTGTTAGATTCTGAAGGAATTTGGACTGGGGGTTGGAAATTTAAAGTGAAACTTTTTTTAGTTAATTCAGAAATAGTGCATCTTCCTAACAGTTTTTTTCTAGGTAAGGATAGGGGAGTCTGTTTTTATGGCGGTCAACCCAGAGCTTGCTATAAGTGTGGGGCTAGAACCCATATTAGTAGTGTATGCGACGTATTAAAATGCCCTTTATGTGGAGGCTTTGGACACTCCCTAGACATGTGCACCAACATCTTTCAGTGCAACCTCTGCGATGAGAAGGGCCATGCCTTCCATCAGTGCCCTTGGGCACGCAAAAATTGCACTGAGGGATGGGATCAGGATGATTTGCTAAAAAAAGCACATGCGAAAAAACAAGGCCCTCCTGATAATAGTTCTCCTATGTACCCAGCTCCTCAAGCTCGAGTCATTTAGTTACTCCCAAGGCAGCAAAGACCAGCACAAAGGAACCTCAAGTCTTTGCAGAAAATAATAACCCCAAGCCCCTTGCTTCCGTAAACAGACTCCCGGTCCTTCTATGCCTCCCTTTTGAGACAGTTAAAGTAGGCGCCTCACCAGAGCTTCTGTAAACAGCCTCCTATAATCCACTATCTACAGAAAATTTTTTTCCCTTTACAAGATGAAGCTAGAGATTCAGACCTAGAATCTGATACTTCTCATGTGTCAGAACTCATTACCGAAGATGAGGATAGTAAAGCAACAGAATTGGCAAAGGAAAAGAAAGGGAAGAAAGGAAAAAAAAGGAAAGTCAGCCAAAAACATAGCACTTGACTCTAGATACCTTATAGCTCCATGACTACCATAAAGCTAGCGTCATACAATATTTGCAGTATTAAAGCATTTCAAAGACAGCTTCCCATACTGATGTACCTAGGGTCTTTGAAACTCGACATAATTCTTTTACAAGAGACCTGGGTGACGTCTCTTTTTGAAACTAAACAACTACAAAAAAAAAATGGATTTGGGGACCTTCTTTTTGGACCTTTGGACCGGATGCTGCAGATGGTCTTGGGGTGTTATTTGGGAACATGTTTTTTAAAATATCTAAAGTGATAGATGTTAGACCTGGTAGGTTGTTAATCTTAGACTTTTCCTTCGGGGATTATTCCTTTCGTCTGATTAATATATACGCGCCTCAGATGAAGCTAACTCAGATAGAGGTTTTTGAAGACGTTAAACCTTTTTTGTTAACTAGAAACCATGTAATATGGGGCGGAGATTTTAATTGCTCCCTAGATATAAATCTATGCAAAAGTTTTGGGAAAAAAATATACTGTGATACCAATTTCCTTAACAAACTCATTAAAGACTCTGATCTCCAAGATGTATTTAGAAGTATTCACCATAAGGTGGAGCAACCTATTTCAGGCATACCTTTCAACATGCATAGATATGGTCTTTATTTCCGTTATCTCTTCCCAGTATCTTGTTCAGTTAAACCTACTGAATTTTCCGATCATTTTATTTTAATTTGTAACCTCTCACTGACACATATTCCTCCCATTTTTCTTCCATAACTTACCGTTGGAGATTAAATATCTCCTTTTACAAGATACTTTCTTTTCCAAACTAGAAGAATTTTTTTGGCTAAATTTTCTACTATGGATTTATTTGACTTTCCATATGATTGGTGGATACAACTGAAGAGTGAAATTAAATCTTTATTTAGTAAGTGGGGCAAAACCAAGGCAAACTCAGATTACCTACAATATCTTTTATACAGAAATCAGTTGTACAAATTGATGTCCCTCCCACCTAAAGATCATTCAATGGTTCATTCCCAAATTATACAAATAAAGAAATTAATGAAAACTTTTTAATATGATAGGGCAAAATCTTTAGATCTAGAATTTAAATATGGAATTAAACAAAGTCCTATGTCTGATCCTTTTCAGGCCTGCAAAACTTGCCTAACAAATACTTTAATGTCAGGACTTCTTAATTCACGGGGAGAATTAATTACCACTGATATAGGTATGTTGTCTGTTATTCAGCAACACATACAAGAATATTTCTCGCCTCAAACATTTTTGCCTACTAATATGTTCCTGCTTCAAAAATTTCATACTCTATCCTCGCTCCCAACTGATCTTTTACGGTCCTTAATAAACCCTATTTCTTCCCATGAAGTTGCAGAGGTTATTAAGAAGTTAAAAACTGGAATTGCTCCAGGTCTAGACGGAATTCCTAATGAGTTCTATAAATTCTGTTCAAAATACATGGAGTTCTTTTCTACCTCCAGTTTTTAATTCTGTTTTGAATTCAGTTACAACTTGTAAAGATTTATCTATTTCTCTTATGACTTTTTTGCATAAGAAGGGCGATAAAAGCTCTGTGTCTAATTGGAGACCAATTAGCTTATTAAACACTGATTATAAGATTTTAACCAAAATCTTACATAACCGTTTACTAAAGGCTGCAGAAATTTTAATACATCCAGCACAAACCTGTTCCATACCAACTAGAAAAATCCAACATAACCTTTTTTTAATAAGAGATCTCTTTTCTACTCAAGCATATAATTCTTCAGATTCTGGGTTAATAGTAGCTTTAGATCAAGCTAAAGCGTTTGACACGGTTTGCCATTCCTATTTGTATTTTATTTTGGTTCACTATGGTATCCCACAAACGTTTGTTAATTGGATAACCAAATTATATAGCCAGGCAGTTACCATACCAATAGTAAATGGTTTAATGGGAGCTGAAATTAAAATTAGTAGAGGAGTTCGGCAAGGATGTCCTCTAAGCCCTCTTCTATATACTTTTATCTTGGATCCAGTCATTAGATGTATCATTTCTGATCATCAGATTATAGGGCTCTCACCCTCTCCCTTGTTGGAAAGAGTGAAAGTTACAGCTTTTGCAGATGACGTCACTTTATTATTGGCAAATGTTTTGTCACTACAGCGGGCGTTAGAAATTTTGGGTTTTTTTGGGAGTTTTTCAGGGGCATCCCTAAATATGGAGAAAAGTTTAATTTTACCTTTACATCACACCCCTTACATGTTTCCAAATATTTTGAGATACCTATATCACACATACCTCAGAAAATATTGGGGTATGGTTTGGAGCTGAAGATATGGCCCTTTATAATTGGGAACATCAGTTGGCAATAGGTGAATCGAAAGTCAACCTTTGAAAAGTTGGACTTTTAGTAAACTAAAAGGGTTGCTATTATTAAACAATTTCTATTTCCCTTTCACATATATAAGTCATATTTTTCCTCCCCCTATATCTGTGGAAACTAGGTTATATAGCATCTTCTTCCAGATGCTCTGGGGTAACAGACTTAACCCAGTTAAAAGGGATTACACATACCTTTCAAAGAAAGATGGTGGTTTGCGAATGATTAATCCCGTTATCTTTTTCCACTCTAATTTTTTGTTTTCTTCTTTTCCATTTATTTGGACACAGCCTTCATTACCGTGGCAGTTTTGGGTTCAATCGGTTTGGCACAAATATTTTTTTAAATGGTCATTATTCCCTCCAAAAATTCTTTCTTCAGACTCTTTACCTAAATACGGACTTTCCACCATTAAGAAATTATACCAATGGAAGATACCATTGCAAAAATTACTTTCTCTTACTAGAAAATCTTTTTATGCATATATTGTTTATGATGTCCAGAAAATCACGCTTTTATTTCCACACTGTACACCCACAAAAATGATTTTTGCCCTGCATAAACTAACCGATTTTAGAATTCCAGTTAAAACCTGGGATATTATTTGGATGTCAGCTCATGGGAGATTAGGTGAGAGAGGGAATATGAAATATAAGCCTCTAGATGAAAGATATTGTTTGAGACCACAATGTATTAACACTGAAGAAAATCAACATCATTTTTTCTAGATTGCACAGATAGTAAAGCTTTTTGGTCTCAAGCAGCAATATATTGGAAGATGCCACATTTAAATTCAGTAACATATAATACTCTCATTTTAGGTGAATATACAGAGATTTGGAAGAATTATTACAAAAGTACTTTAAATGTGTTTTTTGCTTTATTACAGTATTTCTTATGGCAAGCTCGTTGTAAATTTGTTCTACAACAACAACAGATATCTCACTTGGTAATAATTGAGTCTGTTCATAATGATTTACTTGCACTTCAAGTGATAGATAGAAAGCTTTTTTCTAATGAAAAAATGATGGACTTGTGGAAACATTTTCCTATTTCTTAAAGATATATTTTCTGTTATGTTTGTATAGAAAAAAACAATTTTCTCTTCCTTTGTATAATTGTTTTTTTAGCATTGTTTTCTACTTTTTAGTTTACCCTTCTTCTTGTGATGTTATGTTTTTTTTCAATAAAAACTTCCCCTACTCTTTTTGATAAGTGCCATGGGATCTTTAACATCCACCTGAACTACCACCAATGCAGACAGATGGGAACCTCGGTTTAACATCTCATCTGAAAGATGGCACCTCAGAAGTGCAGCACCCCTCTCAAGCTGCACTGCAGTGTCAGTACTGGGATATTAACCCAAGTGCCAGATGTGGAACTGAACCCACAGCCCTCTGATCTCCCGGCCTCAGAGGCGAGTGTGCTACCTACTGAGCCACTGACACTGTAATAGCGCATCAGGGGTCATACTATGGTGATGCCTCTAGAGGAGGCCTATGCTGGTATTGATAGCCTTGATAATAATGTCAACGTGCTGTGCGAAGGACAGAGAACTATCCCATGTTACACCTAGGTAGTTAAAGGTAGATACCTGCTTTAGTGGAATTAGTGTGTTGCTTAGTAATGTCAATTGATATGACTTGTGTTTGCTGTGGGTATTCACGAATACCATGACCTTGTTTTTTTTTTTATAGTTCAACAGTAGTTTGCCTTGAAATGTGACTGAACTATAAGCCTCCAAATTTTCAGAAATTTTAAATTTACAATTCACAATTACATAAACTACAAGTATTTGTACAAGCTGCACCCAGTTTGGTACAATGACTTTACCAAGGTCCATACAGATGTGTACAAAGCTTCAGATTTCTAACTTTAAAGGTAACTGAGTTACAAGCCTCCAAACCTTTTAGAAATTTTAAAATTGCATTTCACAGTTATGTAAACTGCAGAATTTTAAGTCCCTAAAAGTTTAAAATTAGAGAATGGAATATTATCAAATTTTAGTTTAATTTACCTTTAATATTAGGCTTTAAGGTAACCCCCATGGCCCAGCAGCAGAACATCATGCTACCATGCTGATGAGCCGGGTTCAGAAGCAAGTCCAGGAAGACACGCCTGGATGCAGGTCATGGCTGAGGCAGCTGCTGCTCAGAAGTGCATCTCAGATGAAAAGCATTGGTGGTGGGTTACACTAACACAGCAACCCCTGCAGACTGGCCAGGGAGCTTTTTCCTGCTGCATGAAAAGCTGTGGCTGTCCAAGGCTATCAGAGGCATCACCCCCTCCAGGGAAGAGAGGAGCGGAACAAAATGTTGAAGAAAACCCCAGTAGCCAGCTGAATGATGACTAGGTTCAGTCTGATCAGGGTAGATCCAAGTGAACAGGGTATATCCCTGAGAGACAAACGTCCAAGTTATAAGCTGCAAAAGATTCCAAAATAACATCAGTAATTAAAGATGAATCTCATAAGCTTTTGTGAAATTGTGGAATATTGTGATACTTTTGTTGAAGCCATGTCCATACATTTTGCTCAGTCATACACTTGAGTTGCCAAATTGTCATTGTAGAGGAAGGTAAAGGCTGGGTAAAGTGGCAATAAGGTCACATTCATACTGGGCTCCATAGTAAAAGTATAGTGGTACCAAGTGTCAAGTTACTGCCTTGAATAACAAATCATGAAGAATAGCCACGGACATCACTGTGCAGTAGCCTGAATTCTTACAATATGCCAGATAACCACTAGAACTCATTGATGTAATGACCTGTGAAAGCACATGCGCATGCAGCATTGTATCTGTACAGTGCCACCAGCTAACTATTTAACAACCAGGTAGACAGCAATCTATATTTCTACTATTTGAACACGGTGGCAGCAAGTGATACCAAGCCTTACAACTAAATGCAACTTAGGCCATAGTGACAGCAGAATCTGGATATCTTTAGCCATGATAGAGCATGTTACTGGGCATCAATGTTGCAGGAGTGTTGGAGGGGTATTGCAGGGACATAATGCTATTGCAGGTAAGGTGATTCAGTGATGATAAGTGCTTTGTGAAAGTTAAATTCCACAGGTGGAGTTCTAGTGGCATTACTTATTATGCATCCATGAATTTGTCAGCAACTTTTGCCAATTACTATCTTTTAAAGTGTCCACAATAAATTATAATGTATGGTAGAACGCTGTTAACCTTAGGAAATCATTATTTCCTAAGGTTGTTAACCTATCGATGTGACATAGCAATGTTGTTAACCTATCGATGCTACGTCACATCGATAGGTTAACAACAGCGATCGGTCTGCGCATGTGTGCGCCTTTTTTTTTAAACTGTGAACCAACGGATGAATGCAGTAGTTAGGGAAGGACTGAAGGGCCGCGGCGTGACTATTTGTCAAAAAGTAAGCCATTTTACGTGGGACCATACACTATAAAAAATAATGTATGGTCCCTCTATCGGCAACCGGTCACTGTTAGCCATCTCAAGGTTGCCATAGCGACGTAAACCTCTCGAGCTTCGCTCTTGAGGTTTACACGGTTGCCTTGGCAACCTCTCAACAGTTAACAGACTGGTTACCGATAGAGGATCATACACTATCCTCTATGTAATCTACTAAACCAAATTTATCCAGCTTAATTAGATTCCAGGATATATTTACTTTAGCATGCATTCCAAATCTTAAGTGAATACCAGCAATAGCAGTGGAGCTAGAAATATTCAAATATTTTGAAAATGTTCACAAAACGTAACAAATAATTAAATTGTGAAATTTGAACTCCTTTATCTTACAATTT
This sequence comes from Neoceratodus forsteri, assembly GCA_016271365.2. NCBI lineage: Eukaryota > Metazoa > Chordata > Ceratodontiformes > Ceratodontidae > Neoceratodus > Neoceratodus forsteri. The sequence continues at coordinate 1,165,937,519 of CM028129.1, read as the reverse complement.
ACATAACCATTACTTCTCTATTTAGCGGATTCTATGACTCTTTGAAGAAAGTATGAATCTAAATGTTCAGTTATCTAGCTCCAAATGTAACTATGTTGCAAGCATAGAAATATTTTCAGAAATGTTCACATGAATAATAAAGGACAAGAATTAGAGCACCTATAATCTATCTGATCCTCATTCAAATCTTGTGACTTGGCATTATTTTAGGGTCTGTATTAAACAATAAGCATGCCAAATTTCAGACTTCTTACTGTAGTAATGACCAAGTTATGGCCAATTATGGAATTTCTGAAAATTCCGAATAATTTCATGACATTTCATGAAATTCCTCGAATTCAGAATTTGCTAATTTTGTCCAGCTCTACTGCAGTCCCAGCTGGTAGTTCATCTTGCTAGACAAAATTATCTGTGTCTTTGTCCTGTGGGAGCACTATGGCTTTCCGGAAACAGTGTCTGATAGTTTTATGTGAGAAATTGCACCATGCAGCATGGAACAGGTGGATTGTATCCAGTATTGTGACTGCTTTGGCCATTTCTTGAAAATATTGGGCAGTCTGTGCACTGTCAATAGTGGTCAAAATATTGTTTTCCATTTGATTTCTACTGTATAATGCAGTTTCAGATTGTGGCTAACACCCATGTTCATTTGTTGTATCACATCTATACAAATGGGTGGCAGAAAAAAAAATGAGTAATTTTCCTTAATGTGATTGCTTTAAATACCGGGCAGTTGTCTACTATCATGGCAGTTCCACATCTTTTGGTCAATAATTTTGCATCCAGTGCATGCAGCCATTCATAAAAGATGTCGACTGTCATCCAAACATTAGGTTTTTTGTTATACTGCTCCAGGAGAGCCTCCCCCTGAAGCATCTCAGCTTTTTGAACCTGATTCTTATAATCAGTAATGTCTCTCTGCCAGTAGCACTGGCACAGACCATTACTGACAGTCACTCTTTTGTCTTCTTATGACCACTGAGTGTATTGTGCTTAAATGTTAGGGTTACGCCAAGAGTGGCACAAAAGAAAAAAGCAGTCTTGTCTCCATTAAAATGTTCTCTGGCTGGCTTTGTGGTGCCTAGTGATGGGGTATCACTCTAGCATGCTGGTAATCTGGGTTCATGCCCTCAATCTGGATGTCAGGAGTGGAGGCTAGCAGGAAGGGAGTCAGAGGCATTCTTTGGATGCTTCCCTCACAGAGTGACGGCTGTTGCGAGCCTTTCCTATAGTGGCCCTGGTAGTGGCTTATCAGAGGCATTGTTAGTGGTGTGGGTGACCACAAACTGCCAAACATCCCTGCCCCAGGACATTGCTTTGGCCACAAGCCTGTGGGAGGTGGGTGGGGCCCCAAAAATGGAAAATTGACCATCTCAGCCAGCTGGATGATGGCAGTCATGTTCCACCATGCCACAGACCCCAATGCACACTGCTCCTATCTCTCTGCACCTGTCACCTCAGAGGACTCAGATCCTGTTATTCCCCTCCCTTATTCTCTCCCGGGGGGAGGGGGGCCTGGCAGTGATAAGTCAGAAATCTCTGGTACCCAGATAAGTATGGGAAACCAGATGGCAAGAGCAGGCAGCGGGAGTAAGACTGATAGGCAGCAAGGACACTGAGCTGCCCAAAGGAGTGGTTGGCTGAGGGGCACAGGAAGGCAGGAAAAAAAGTTCTCTGAAGTACTGTCAAGGAAAAGGGTAGGTAGGACAACTTTTAACTAGTCATCAGATGCTGCAAAGTCAGAGGAAGCTTTCTCTCCATGCATTTTTCAATAAGAGATGACATTCCACTCTTTGCAACATGAAACCCAACCACTAGAGGGTTCAAAATCAACTCCTTTCTCTGAAGCAGGCTATCTGGATGTCTCAAGCAGTAGTGGACCAAATAAAAGGATACTATGATCCCTCAATGCTGTGAACAACAGCAGTGAAGCCTCTGCCACCCATGAATCTTTGTGGTCCCTTCTTAGTTTTTTCACTTTGTTACAGCCTTTGCCCCAGTCCTCCAAAATCTTTTCAGTGTGCCACAGAATGCGGCCAACATGCGAGACATTAATAATGAATTCATTAGAGAGCTCCTTGTGAGACAAACCAGGAAGCTCTGAGTTTAAGAGAAGAAATTTTTGTTCGAGCTGAGAATCCTTCTCTTACAACTCTACACGGCTTCCAAACAGACCCAAGTGCAGTCTTCCAGCGTTCTGTTTGACTAAGGTATTTATGGGCTGCAAATTACTGCTATATCAGGTGTTAATTGTCCTAACTGGTTAAGGGGTTGAGGGAAGGTGGAAGATAAATAAGCATATATAACATTTTGTTGATTAGAAGCCACGGCTTCTTTTCAACTTTTTAATTTTGTGTAACAGCTTATAACTGAGGGTGGCCTATAATCTATGGCAACTTTTATTCTAATCGCCCACCCAACATGGTCTGCTCATCTGCTCAACACTCAAATGAACTAGCTAAGATACTGAAATAAAAAGCCTAGTCACCTGCCCAGCCAAGAAACACCCTTATATTTTGCCTGATGAGATGAGATATTTGCTGGATGAGTGGACAGAAATTGAGATGGAGGATTGCTCTTACAGCTCAGCATGGAGTGGCATGGCACATTGCACTGAGTACTAATCTTTTAGCTTTTTTGGCTGGCCCATCAGTGCAGTGGTAGTTTCTACTGCTCATGATGCCGATGACCCTAGGAAAAAGCTTGAGTCAGCAGGGGCCAGTGAGGAGAGGAGGATCAAGCATCCCAAAAGGCATCTTCTCCTCCGGGGAGTGAGGGCAGTCAGCTCCACTGCTATACTGCCACCGGGTAGACCACAGGTGGTAGTGCAGATGGACCAGCTCATGGGAGGGAGGACATTGACTGGATCTGCACCACACATGCTCGTGTGCATGCTTGGCATACTCTTGCATTGATGTCCTGAGGAACAGGGAAGAATACATGGAAAATTGCTACAAGCGGCTTGATGAAGCCGACCAACCCATAGATCCTGCACCTGACTACTTGGTCACTGCATCCTGCGACCAGATCCTCATGCAGCAGAGGTATGGGGGTCCTGCCATCCCAACCAGGGAGATAAAGCTCTGGAGGAACACATGGAGGCCAGGTAAAACCCAGGGGATGCCAGGGTGCCAGGGCTGGGGCAAGGTCAAGCAGACAAGGGCTGATTGGACAGAAAGGGCCAAAAACAAAATCTTTTATCCTTTAGGTTTTAAAACAACATGTACAATGTTTTTAAAAGACTGCTTTTCATTAAAATATATTATTAAACAGAATTTTATTTATTATGCTATCGGTTGAAGAAAGTCACTCCGCTGTCAGTGTTTATACACATGACAGGTGGCACTTCACTTCAAAGGGCACAGGTTCATGAAAGCTTGCTAGCATTTTACTTGTACTAGTAGAACTTCCTGGTAAAGCTGACACTAAATGTTTTTTATACATGTATACTGTAGCTGTTGACTGGTATAGAAGAGGGGAGAGGTCAAACATTCAGTACTGACTTCTAAAGTGCCCTCAACTAGAAGCCACCTCATGTAGATGCTTATAAATGAGGGCAACTTTTTTTAATAAACTTTTTTGAAGCCGTGGATTCAATTTGAGGATGACTGTTAATCAAGGGCAGCTTCAGTATGGTATTCAGAATTTGTAGTGCATACAACCAATAGAAAACACATTAGCTTCAATGGGCGAGGATTAGGACATGAGAAAAGCGAGAGTACAACTGGAACATGCACAGAACCAAGAAGAAGAAGAATCAGCATTTATATAGCACTTTTCATACACAGCATCCCAAAGCACTTTACAAGCAATGCTAGACTTGTAGCAAAGTGACTGAATGTGTGGTGGTGGCCATATCACATATCAACACCCACACGCAGCCTGGATAATTGCATGAACCGGTTTATGGGAAGGGGAATGTTAGCCAGCACACCAGGAATGCTCCCTGCTCTTTGCGAAGAGTGCCCTGGGTTCTTTTACTTCCACCTGGACAACACCAGGATCAGCAGAAGAGATCTCAGTTTAATGTCACATCTGAAGGACGGCACACTCCAGCAGTACAGCACCCCCTAATACTGCACTCAGATGCCAGCGATTTTTAGCTGCAAGTCCAATCCCAGTGTGGGACGAAAACCCACAACCTTCTGGTCCAGAGGCGAATGTGTTACCAACTGAGCCACGCTGACACCTAACCAACAGGCATACAAGTGAAATGCACTACTACTCATACCTTTATTTTTATGACCATCTTTCCTGACCATCAAACACCCCCTTCCCATCCTTAACTGTCTACCAGGGAAATCTTTACTGATTATCCAACCCAGATAATATTAAATCCCTGACTTTACTGAGGCCTTCTGTTGTGTGTACTTGTATGGGCAGAGGTGAGCATTCTGCCAGTAGACTTCTGTAGAAGTTTGAGTTCCTGTTTTCCATAATAAATTTTCCATCTACTGAATGTGTGGAAAGAGAGATTATAAAATGAGAAGGGAAAATCCTGCATCCTGATTGGTCATTAGCCATGCATTAGAAGTGTTTAATGCATGCCTGAAAACAAGTGCTGCCAACTTGGATGCAACGCAGGCCATTGAACAAATCCTTGTGCCACTACTCCTTAAAGTAGTAAGTAACTGCCATTTTTACCACGCTCCTCTTAACAAGACTTCAACAGCCTAACTGTGTGCTATACATTAGTAGCTTTTTTTACCTGTCTGGCAAAACACAGTATGTTAAAAAGATAGACGAAAACTGCAATTTGTTTCTGTGTTTTTTTTTTATCTGCAGCAATCTGTCTGTGAAGGCCACCCACTCACTCTCTCTCTCTCTCTCTCTCTCACTCACCTCCTGGCCAGCCAGCCACTCGCTCACCTCACAGTCGGCCAGCCATTTGCTCACTCGCTCCTTCCCTGCTGGCCAGCCACTCGCTCTCATCTCCTGCCCCCATCACTCGCTCATCCCCTTACTCTGTTCACATCAATATTTTAGTGACTAAACAAGTGAATAATCACAGATTTACTAAGAAGTACCTCATTCTGTTGTTATATTTAGTTCAGCTCACATTTCCCAGTCCTGTCAGGCCTGTCACCTCATTCTGAAAGGCTGTCCTCAGTTCTAACTAAACATCTTAAAAAAAAAATAGATAAACCAAGTTCAACCTGCCAACAGTGCTTCAGACTGTCAGGATTGACTTCTGCTCCGGATTCCCTCAGCATCATGACTTTCAATGCCGCTGTCCTCTCCCAGATAAAAAGCAGAATAAAAAAAATGCTGAAACTGCCAGGTCATGCAGTCAGCGTGTATTTATTCAGAAACACTTGTGCTTGTGTGATTGTTGGGATAGGGGTGCTAAAATGTTTTTTTTTTTATTTATCGAAGTCTTGGATGACACCTGTGAGCAGATGCTCGTTGAGAGGTTCCATGTCAGATACATTAACACAAGAAAACACAGTAAAGTTATAGTTAATTATACATACAGAGTACAAAAAAATTCAACAGTACATGGGTTGCAATGACAAGCAGTTCACAAATTGTGCTAAGGCATTGTACATGGTATGGCAGTATCCTGCGGCAGAGAGAGAGGCAGACTGTTAGGGTGAGGTGGGGGGCAGGGAGGGCAGTGTGAGATGGGGTAGGGAAGGCAGAGGAAAAGAAAAGAGCCAAGGAGTAGGGGTTGGGAGGCAAGTGCTAGGGCGAAGGGGGCAGGAGGCAAGTGCTTGGGCAAAGACTTAACCTGGTGTTCCAGGAGTTGGAAGTGCTAAGGCAAACTAAAGCTGCGGGCACAGACTAGCAGGTGCACCTACAGGTATTATTGTTAGTGAGGTGCTGATGGAATTTGCACTTAAAGGAACCAAGGGTTGTGGCTCCGGTGATGTCAGATGGTAGACCATTTGTCCACAGAGGGGCCCAGAGAGCAGAGGATCACTGGGGCATAGTTTTGTGGCACCTGGGTACATGGAATACTTGTGTAGTCGAGCTCCTGAGTACCTGGCATGAATAGATGGTGATAGAAGGCTCAGAACTCCTTGAGGTAGTAAGTTTAGTGAGACCTTTTCTGTGAGTAGGCAGGTTTTATAAAGTATTCTGTCCTTCAATTGAAGCCAGCCTGATTGTGCATAAAACTTACAGGTGTGGGTGAGTTTTGGGGCATTAGTGAGCAGGCGGCAGGCTTTATTTAAGGCTGTTGAGAGGCATTGGAGTGCTGTGTCAGTAGCGGAGCCATAGACAGCTAGGTCATAATCAATAAAGGTGATGAGTGAACTGTTAATTGCCAAGTTCAGAGCTTCATAGGTCAGGCAATGTCTATGCTTGAAGAGGATACTGATCCTGGTGTTAAAGACTTTGGCCGTGATGTCAATGTGCTGTGTGTAAGACAGGGCAGTGTCCAGTGTGATTCCCAGGTACTTGAAATGGGGACTAGTTCCAGGGTGTTACCGGAGTCATTATGAATTGCCATGGAATAGCCTTTTAGCTTCTTTCGGGCAGTGGTAAAGAGCATGGTCTTAGTCTTTTTATAGTTCATGACCAGTTTTTGCTTTTTGAGCCATCTTTCAGCTGCTGCAAAGCTACTCTGGAGGTCGTATTTCAGACGTACAGGGTCGTGGTTGCTAGTAAAGATCACCACATCATCTGCGTAAAGGAGCATGTGGCTATTTCAAGCAGCTGGGAGGTTGTTTAGGAAGACACTGAAGAGTAATGGACCGAGTATGGATCCTTGTAGTACCCCTGATCTGACCGGTTGACTTTCCGATAGGATGTCCCCAATCTTTACTTGCTGTGATCACAGGCTAGGGTAGCTACAAAACCATGCTATGGTTTCTAGGGCTAGCCCTATGTCCGAGCACTGTTCAAGGAGGAAGGCAGGATGGACTGTGTCAAATGCCTTTGATAGGTCAACAAAGGCCACCCCTACAATGTGCCCTTTGTCAAGAGCACTATGTATGAATCCGGTAAATTCCAGGAGAGCCTTGATGGTGCTCTGGCCGGCTTGGAAACCCTGCTGTTCTGGGCATAGGAGCTGATATTGATGGAAGTACTTCACCAACTGGTCAGCCACAATACTTTCAAGGGCCTTGGAGAACAGGGGGAGTACAAAAATTAGCCTGTAGTTGTTTTGACGATACCAGTCACCACTTTTGTGTACCACAGTGACCGTGACAGCTTTCCAGATTTGGGGGAATTTGGAGTGGCAGAGGGATAGATTAATTATCCTTGTAAGTGGACGGTATCCCATGACATAGGCAACTGTGACTGGGTACCTACAAAAACAGCGACTCAATCGCAGCACATGTCAACGGGGCTACCTACCAGGGAGGGCGACCGGATGGGAGGGTTCGCGCATATAGTGACAGGATGTGGCTACATGTATACGCCTTTTGGGGGAGGAGCGAGCATGCTCAGCGAGGGGTGGGAAGGAGGGAGGGTTTGTGAGGGGTGGTGCCACGGTGAGCTGCCAAGTTGGCCCTGTGGCATGGTGGCTGGGTTCAGGGCTGAGGTTCTGAGGGTGCTGGGTTCGCGTCTGGGAGCAGATATATTTTGTTGCACTGGCTAATTTTTCTTTTTACGGTGTTCACCCCCCACGGAGCTGAGAATCCTGTAGGGGGGGCACAGCCCCCTGCATAAAACAGAAAATCTAAGTTCCCGGCACCCTTTTGTTGTGCGCCGGCAGGTGGGATACATCACCAAAACTGATTTTCGGTGATATACAATTGCCCTAACAGCGATCACCATTATGACATAGAACCTCAGTGAACCAAGTACTTCGTCTAGTGTTCGTTGAACAACTTTTAGGTCCAGAAAGTCCCCAGTGTGTCTTTATTTTCTGAGGGCATTTTCAAGGTATTTTCTAGCAGCAGCTTTGGAGACTAGTTTGAAACAGAAGAGTGACAGGTTTGGTCGTGCTGGGGCCTTCTCACTGACCCTTGGAGCAGGGATATTGAAGAAGTTCATCAGGAGCACACTAGTGAGATCTGAGAAGGCAAGTTTCAGAGAGTTAGCAATGAGCAGAGTGTCCAAGGTAGGGACGCTCTCAACATTTAGCATGGCTGGGGCTATTTTAGGGTCCTTCCTAGTGATATCATTTAGATTTGCCCAGAATGATTTGCTGCTATTCCAGATGTTAGTGAGAGCTTCCTTGTAGAATGTGCTTTTTGCCTCATGAACTGCCTTTGTGCACTCATTGCAGGCATTTTTATACCTTTGGATGTTAGTTGGTGTGCCATGTTCCCACACTGCTTGCCAGAGTTGGTGTCTTGCATTTAGTTGTGCCAGTAGTTCCAGGGTAATCCAGGGATTTATAGGTCCTCTGGTTTTTCTCTCTGTGATGGGAGCATGTTTGTCACAGGCCACATTGAATTTTGAGATAAAGAGATCTAGTGCAGTGTCCACATCCATGGTTCTATACAGGTTCGACCAGTCCTGCTGCTTTAGGTCGTCCTTCAACTACGGAAGGTGGCTCTTTAGGAGTAGGCAGTTTTTACAGTTCTGGCAGGGCGTTTGTGGTAGTTGTTGTTCAAGAGGAAACTGACAGGGGAGTGGTCACTCAATGAGTCAGGAAGCACAGTGAGATCTGTGATGTGGGAAGAGCGGTTCAAGAGAACCGAGTCCAGAAGTGTGCTGGTACCTGTCTTGTAATTGGGTTCGCGTCGGCGTGTCCACCAGTTAGGAGAAGTGGATTGTGGCAAGGGTATCTTTGATGGTGTTAGTAGCAGGTGAGATCCAGTTGATACTGAAGTTTCCCAACTGCATTGTTTTAGTGTTTAGGCTCAGTGCACTGAGGTAGTCCAGTAGGTTGTTGATGCCAGGTGAGGTCTGCTTAGTTGGGATAAATACAGACAGTAGGGTGAGCACTCTGTTGTGTGCTCCTAGCATTAGTTTGATGGCTAGTACCTGGAGATTGTCTTTGCTGGGTGGCGGGGGTATGACATATCCCTACAGTATATTTCTGGTGTAAATTACACATCCTCCACTTTTATATGAGCACCGGTCCTGTCAGTACAGGTTGTAGCCTGGCAGGGATGTGGCAATATCTGGTATTTTCGGGGAAAGCCATGTTTCCACAACAGATATCACATCAGGGTGGTGTGGAGAGACCCAGGCTATGAGACTGTCCATTTTTGGAGGAGGCTGCAGATGTTTAGGGATGAGAACACAAGACCTAAAGTTTTATGCTGTCTAGCATTATGGGTCACTGGAAAGCCAGTGTTGGGATGCACATTGCCAGACATCAGGAGAAGGAGAAGCAAGAGTAGTCTTATGAGCTGTTCCAGTATTAGTTTTTTCTGTCGTTGTCTTACTCATTTGCTGGGCATCTGCATTTTCATTTTGTGAATATTGCCCGAAAACAGGAGTAGTAGTAGCAGCAGGCAAGTAATGTGGTCCAGTAAGAGTTTATAATTTCTTGACCATTGTCTTTTGCTGGACACAAGTACTTTATTGGTGCTAAAGTGGGCAATGAATCCAGGGATGAGCGATACCAAGGAGGGATCTTTTGGGTGACAGCACTGTGACCAGGTCCTGGGATGCCCATGCTGGCTATAGCTTTTGGACCCCTGGTAGGGGGAGGTGACTGAGACATACACATTAAGAACTGTCCTGGTGGTTTAGATGGAAGGAAGGAGGCAACCTGATGCATGGAGGTCCTGTTTGGGATAATGGAGTGAGTATGACAATGCATAATAGGGTCCCATATGTCCTAATCAACACTGTGATGCACAAGCCTCAGGAATGAGGTACTACCCCTTTAAGAGAGTGAGAAAGAGACAGAGAGAGAGAGAGAGAGAGAGAGAGAGAGAGAGAGTGATACCTGAGAGAAGTAGAGGCAGGTCACTGGGAGAGACAAAGTGTATTTAATAAAGGAACGAAGTGGGGGAGGGGGGTGGGCAAATCATCACCCAGAGACCTGCACAGACAGAGCTGCAGTGATCCCAGCTCTTCACCCTGCTTAAGAACTTTCCCCAAAGTAATGAAATAAAAATAGGGACAGTCCGAGGGCACTGCACAGCTGGAGAGGTAGTCTGTTAAGCTGCTTCCAGGTCCAGTAGAGCAACTTCAGTTCCAAATTGCACCATACCTTAGGCAGTGGGGAGCAGGCAGGTGGCTGATGCCTGGAGGGATGTGGAGGAGCTGACCAGTTCAGGGTGCAAGGATTCCCTAAGAGAAGGAGAAAAACAGAGGAATTAGTAGTGGGCAGAAGGGGAGGGCATTTAGAGGATTACCAGCCACAACAAAAGGACATGGATGGGTGTAGTTCGAGCAAGGAGACAGGGAGGAGACTCAGAGGATTAGCCAGGAGGGAAAGGAAAGCTGGGAAGGGGCCCAGGAAAGAAAGAAAAAAATTAAAAGTGAACAAACAGATGGGGATTGCAGGCTGGGAGCAGGTAGCTGCTATGGGGGGGGATCAGACCCCATTTCAGCAGAGGTAATAAAAAATTATAAAACTATAGATTATTAAAAAAAAGGTACAACTAAGGAATCCCTAGCAGGACAAAACACCTGAGGCAATTAAAAAAAAACTTCAAGTTTATGGAGTTGGAGGGACAATTTTTATTAAAATGTAAGCTAAACTTTTAATTTTCACAACATAAAACATATATTTTTTAAATTCTTGATGACATTTAAGAAAAAAATGTTTTTATAAGTGCAATGAAACACTCCAGGAATGTGCATTAGATGCTTGTAATGCATGGATTGCATCACAAGTCCTATGAGGACAGGTTGAAGGAACTGAACATGTACTCCCTGGAGGAGAGATGGGAGAGAGGGGATATGATAGAGACATACAAGTATCTTACAGGGAGGAACAGGGTGCAGGAATACACTATTTTTAAGTGAAAAAGATGTTCCAGGACTAGAGGGCATGGGATGAAGTTGGAGGGAGGACGATTCAGAGGAAACGTGAGGAAGAATTTCTTCACAGAACGGGTGGTGGACAAGTAGAACACCCTGCCAGAGGAAGTGGTGGGGGCTGAAATAATCACAGGATTTAAGAATGCATGGGATAGACATAAAGGAATTCTGGAGGTCAGGGGTAAGGGGCAACAGACTTCAAGGAAAACATAAACTGAACTTATAAGCTCAAATGGGCAGACTGGGTGGGCCATAGGCCCTTATCTGCTGACACTGTCTATGTATCTATGTATGGCCAGGGGTGTAGTAATGCACTTACTATGCCCGTGGATGTGAATTAGAAATGTCTAATACACAACCCATCATGTCTTATTGCTTACTTATATACAGGTGGGGAGGGACTACTTTTTACTAGTCACTTTTAACAATGGAAAACACATGTTTTTAATATACAGTCAATTCCGCTTGTATGCCTACTGTCCGGACCATGGCAAAATGTGCATACAAGCAGAATGGCATACAAGCGTGAACTGAGTTTTGTGCATTCACTCACAGTCTTAAGAACCATACTGCAAGTAATTTAGGCACAGTTTCAAACTGGCCACGTTCCCCATTCCCCATTGTGCTCTTTCCACCTTGATAGCCAGCAGTAGTGGGTTTGAAATTAACACTGAGTGATACTGAGAGGCTACGGGTGTTTTCCATTAAGATGTGCCCTGCCTGTGGTCTCGGTAGGCAGAAAACCACCTTAGCAAAGCCTCCTCTGCTTGGGGGTCCATCCCATCTCTTTTTCTTTTCCTGCCGGTGTTCACATTTGAGTCCCATTCTTGCAGGATCTGTTCCTGTTTGCTTAAAAAGCTGAATGAGGAGTGAGCTGTTAACAAAAGGTGTCAGCTCAGCTATTTACCCGCTAACTGCGGTCAATTAACACCTCATTACCTAATCTGGCACATACAAAAAAGCCCTTAAATGACTTTTCTTGGCTAAAAAAATGGGCATACAGCAGAAAATATAAAGGCATACAAGCAGGTGAATTAACACTAAGAAGATACGGAAAGAATCGGGACCAGAGCTAAACGGTCTTATAACCGAAAAAGGCATACAACCGAAAGGCATACAAGTGGAATTGACTGTACTAAGTTGGCTTTTGTTTTAGTTTTGTTTTTTAATTTCTGTTTCCCTATTTTATAAGCACAATAATAAGACATGTCTGGGTGTGGATGGGTATGTATAATGGCACTTCCAGGTGCTGAAGCCACTTGGCGTAAACACCTCATTCTCCACAACACACCTGGGCAGCTATTTATCACATAACTACCCACACCATGTTGTATTTTATTTCTTACTTAAGGAGATGAGAGCCACAAAAAGATAAGATGTGCTGTAAGAAATCTTGAGTATGCTTTAGCTGTCACAAGTTTCACAATACCACAAATAGAAACATTACAAGTCATGCAGTAAGTGAAATGTCCAGTTTCTTTATCCATCCAGATTGGTTACAAACTTGGATTAAGTTGGGCAGCATACAGTAGGTGCATGCACAATGCAAGCCGAGCCCTTCATGGTCCACTACCCTTTTGTTAGCAGGCACCCTGATGAATCGTAGTGAAACATGAAACCCTGGGGTTTCATTATTGCACTGATGTGGCTTGTGCACAAGTTTGTAACTGATCTGGATAGACTGTAAAACTGGACATTTCACTTACTTAGCAAGCAAAACACAGGTGCCCAATGAACATGGTGAGCCTAAGAACTATTAAAACTTTCTTTCTTAATAAAAGAAGTGACTCAACCACCACACCCCCATATTAAAGTAAACTAGTGCAACAGTACTTACAGTAGATAAAATGCTTCTTTTTATTGCAGAAAAGTGCACAAAGTGTTGTATACTTACAAGCAGCATGTAGCTGCAGACCACACAGATGGTCTGCATGCTGCTTGTAAGCATACAGTGCTTTGTGCATGTTTCTGCAATAAAAAGAAACACTTTATCCAAGTGCTGTCATACTAGTTGCTTCAACAAGGTGGTGTAGTGGTTGAGCCACTTCTGTTATTTAGAGAGAATATTTCACCTACTGTCTGTCTTGCAGTGCTTTTGATTGTTGTACTAAGAGGGACTTAAGGATTTTTCTGTTTTACCCAAAAGCAATAAAGTTGTGGAACCAAGTACCAGATGATGGGGTAAGAGCAGACAGAATATAAAGTTTCAAGACTGGGTTTGATAGCTGAAGAAAAAAGGCATTTCAAGTCAATGCTGATCAGATAATATTATAAAATGGGTAGGGAAATCAAGGCATCCTGACTGGTCAGCAGCTGTGCATTGTGAGACCACTATGTTTCTGTGTTTTTATGTTACCAATGGTTAAAAAAATTTACTGACAATCAGCACACTAACATATCAATGCCTTAAAAAAAGAGATTCTTGATTTCCATTACAAAACATGGCCACCGCCTCTTCTCAATACAAATTTTAGCTAGCCTCCTAAAAGCAAAACTCAGACAAAATGTTAAAAAAATTATTACATGTTCTTTTCCTTAATAATCCCTTCCTTACACATGTGCACAATTAAAATAAAAGTGGCCAATGCCAATCATGTTTACTTGCTTGGATTTGCTGTGTAGTTGTTGGACATAGCTAGCATAACAGGTGATATAAAAACAGTTAAAAATGAATTTTAATGAAATAAAGAGATTCACACATAATGATGTTGTTTTCTTCGATTGTGATCCCAAATTTTCTGATGGTACTTTTATTACTCTATCATATGACCATGACAGGTGTCATTTAGAAAATTGCAGCTGAGACAAGATTTTGTGGAATGACAGAAAAAAACAGGTTTGTGAGGGAGATTTGAAAAATGATACTTAAAAGGTTCATGAGGTGAGATAAAAAATGGCTATGTTGAAAACATGGACAAAAAAATTTGCAACTTTTAGAGTAAATGTTGAAAAATGTCACTGTCTCTTCATAACTTGTTTTTTGAGGTTTTGACTCCAAATTTTCAACATATTCTTTTAATTTTACCACCTAATGAACATGACAGGCACCATTTATGAAATCCTGCCCTAAATGTAATTTTCTGGCATGATAATGAAAACACATTTTGGGTGGGATATGAAAAACTGGGCAGGTCTTTTTAAACATATCAAAAGCCATGTTCATGGGATGGGGTATAAAAGACTATGCTTGAAAATTTGGGGTTGAAAGTTAAAAAACTATCAAAGTCATAAATAAACATTGCAACATTTCAAAATGTCTTGTCAGAGATTTTGTTCCCAAATTGTCAACATAGTCTTTTTATTACCCCCACCTTATGATCCAGACTGTGAAACTATGTTTTGGGGGGACTTGAACAATTATACCTAATTTGTTCATGAGTTGGGGTCTAAAAAGGCTATGTTGAAAATTTGGGGCCAAAATGTTGAAAAATGATGTAGTTATAAGTAAAAGTTCAAAACATATTAAAAAGCTATTAACCAGATTTACCTTATTTTCAGTCAGCTAATGGTTGGGCTTGGTAGGGAGAGGATCACTGCTGACTGCCGAAAGGATTACTTTGTTAGACTCTAGTGAGGTAAGTGAGGGATTGGGAAGGTGTTAGGTGGTGGATACTAAGATGGGTGGTGGGGGGTTTCTGTTTGGCACCCTGTTGTTAGACTGTGGGGGCAGGCGTTATTTGGAGGGACAGAGGGAGAAGGGCAGAGAGCCTCGGCAGTGCAATACCAGTGGAGCTGAGTTTTGCTATTGGAGAGGGAAGAGCCATGGAAGCACTACCATTGGGAGGAAGGGAGAGAGCTGCGGGAGTGTCAATACTGGCAAGCCCATTTTTGCAATGGGGTGGGGGGATAGAAAATATGAAGTGGCTTCAGAAGATAGATGTGTGGTACCAAAAGCACAACAAAGATTCCTAGTAATAACCTTGAAAGTGCTATACAGATTCACAGCAGCTTCCACTTTGTACTTTCAAGCTCTGTGGTTCGTGAAGCAGATCAAAGAGAAACCCAGAGAGTAGGCAGAAAGTGAGTGATATTAGGGAGGAGATTGCTAAGACTAAGCTTGTGATTGGTGGAGTGGACCAAGCTCCCAAAAGCCCTCTCCATAGAGCAATAGCAATATGCTAGCTTCACTGTTGGCAAGCAAACATAGAAATGAAGTACTACTAACAATTTTATTTTCTTGAGTTTCTTTTCTAACAGTGAAAAATCCCCCTCCTCTCATACTATGGTTCTAGGTGGATAAGAAGGCTATGAAGCCCACCTACCTCCCCCCAAGTGGTGGTAATTAATAGTATTTCCCTTCAGAATGTGGCTATCAAGACTATTTGTGAATTTCTGTTTAGATATACTATTCACTTCATCTGGGAGTTTCTTGCAGGCACCAACAACCTTTTACATGTCGAAGAATTTCTGGCTACTGTAGTATTAAATTGTACTTTAATTGTTTGTTACACCCTCTTAAATCAAGTGATTGAGGATTACATTCTAAATTTAGTTTTGACATTAGAGAACTGTTATTTATAATGCTAAACAATGGGAGAAAATCCTTCCTACTCTCCGGTCCTCGAGGCTTTGTAATTCCAGCCTTTTTCAGTTTCTCTGTATACAGTAGTTCTTTAAAGGAAACGGCATTGAACCCATTAGTCATGATTCCCAGAGTAAGCTGTTTTTTTTAAGTATTGGTTCAAATTCTATTATTGTTTTATCCATGCAAGCCTTTTAATGACCACAGTGGAAATTTCTTATTTACACCCTGGGGTAAGTACCATTTTAGAATTGCATGATGTAGTTTATGCCTCTTAAAACCATTGATTTCTATAGTGGAACATTTATGCATTGTGCCAACAATAATCAGTTATGCAAATATCCACCAATTCAGTATTCAGATGACAATTTTTAAAGCTTCAGTCTCTCCTGATTTTCCATTTTTGTTTTACTTTCTCAGTTTAAGTTGTTTTTCTTTTAAATGTGTTTTCCCGGCTTTGTATGTATAGAATAAATTATAGGATATATGTGTATACAAGAAAATAAAAACATCAGTGGAATGGAATGAGATAAAATGGATATGATGAATGGTAGAACATTGTTATTGTCTAAATTTCATCGATTCACAGGGTTTTTGTTCCACTGATGTGACATAACGATGTTGTTATACCATCATGAGTACATCACATTGATGGTATAACAACATGGAATACATTCATCCATGCGCATAATGCAAACCTCCCTTCTTCCTGAGCCAGCTGCGGCAGTGAGAGATGGACCAGCCAGAGAGTGGCGGTGATTACAAAATGCTTAACAGTAAGGATCCTTCCTCTCTATTTTTGCTGTTTTTGTGGACCATACACTATACAAGACAATGTATGGTCCACTATCCGCAACAAAGCGTGTGTTGCCATCTCTAGGTTGCCAAGGCAACCAAAACCTCTCAAGCTTCAGTCACAAGATTTAAACAGTTGTCATGGCAACCTCTCGATGGTTACACACACTTGTTACTGATACCGTATCATACACTATCCTCTATAAGTAGGGTTATTAGCTCAGTACAGCCCTGAAATATGTGTAGTTGAAAAGTGGCTTAGTTTTAACTTTTTTAGAGATCTTAAAATCTTTCCAGTAGTGCAGAGGTTAATCTCATTTACTGATGTTTAGCTGTTTATTTGGATAGACTGTGTACATGAGCAAGCAGAAGAGGTAGATGTGTCCTGCTGCAGTGCATATCTGAGTTTCTGGGTATGTCCTGTTGCAGTGTGCTTCTGGCTTTCTGATAGACAAAGAGTTAAGCAAGGAGGGTGAATTTAGTCATACCTTTCAACTGTCCCTGATTACAAGGGATGTCTCTCGTTTTACCCTTCAAATTTTCTCTGTCTTTCACCCATACCTCATAGAAAAGATGTGGCCCACACTGACAATGCACTATAGATTCAGATTTCAAAGCATTGTCTGTTGCTGTTTTTTCGGTCTTAGTATAAAAAGATGAACAAAGTGTGTGATTTGACACCTTTTATTAGACCAGAAAGAGATTTACAGAATTTTAGACTTTCAAACTTCATCAGAAAATATCGGGCTATACAAAGAACCCAGTTTAAGCACACGGTGTAGAATTAGTAAAAATAAATACATATAGATGTAACAGTTCTGTTGATGCAGAGGAAGGATAACTGGATTTTATTTAGATACAAAAACAGTCTTTAAAATCCTAATTGGGTATAGCTGGGTTTACATTTAATGATAGAATGAATATGGACCTTAGTTTCATGACCCAGTACATTATTTAAACTGACAATTGCCTTTTCTTGTCTCAGGTATAGCACATGGGCATTCCCTGTGCATATTATTTGTATATACATAGTATGCCATTGTGTGTGTACTGGTTTCATACTTTTCGATTTATACACACTTAAGTGCTTCTGAGCTCATGTACACACACACACACACACACACACACACACACACATTATTGTCCATTTTCAGGGAGGTAATTAAGTTATTGACAACTTCTAGGCCTTTTGCTGTCACATTCCATCCATAGGGAGGATATGATATATACCTAACTAGGACTTCAAAGACTGTGTTTTGTCTCTGAATAGTATCCAATTATCCTTCTTCTGTATCACAGAACTGTCATACCCATATGTAAAAGGTTTTTTTTACCAGTTCTACACTATATACTTAAACAGGATTCTTTGTATAGCCTGCCATGTTCTAATGAAGAGCTCTGTGCAGTTTGAAAGCTTAAAGTTCTGTAAATCTCTTGTTGGTCCAATAAAAGGTATCAAATCGCCCACTTTGTTAGACTTTAAAGCATGAATATGTAATATTATAAGATTCTAAGTCAAAAATTAACTTTGTACAAGTAAACACAATAGTTTTCACAGTGTTATGAGCTTTTGTCTCCAAGTTTGAGGATGCGTTCCTCATTATGAGGGTCAATGTCCTTCATTGTCCTTCATTTTGAGTGTCCCTGTCCCTCATTTCAATGACAAAAGGTTGAGAGGTATGAACTGGGTAGGAGAAGGGGATTGATCTTTTACTGTGTCAAACATGAGCATTAGAATAGCAGACAGTGACTGAGTTTTCTTCTAGTTACTGTCATTGCCTATGTTTTTGTGACTGTTTGGGAAGTGGGGTGGGGAAGAAGTTTAAAAACAGCCTGCTATGAGTTTGTGTCTATGTGGGGACTGGGGATTATCTGGCAGAAGTTTAAAAATCACCTGCATAATGCAGGGTCTGTGTCAAGAGCTCTACAAAGAGAGACTAAATGACTTCAATGTGTACACCCTGGAACAGAGGCGTTAGAAGGGGGATATGATACATACCTTTCAATATCTCACATGGGTAAATAAGGTACAGGAGGGAAGTATTTTTCAGAAGAAAAGGTGCTCAAGAATAAGAGATATGCTATGAAGCTGGAGGGGTGTTGATTCAGGAGAGATGTGAGGAAGTACTTCTTCACATAGAGTGGTGTATTCCTGGAACAGCCTTCCATTGGAGGTGTTGGGGGTGAAAACAGTGGTGAGGTTCAAGAGTACATGGGCTAAGCACAAGGGAATCATGTTGGGGAAAAAGGGGAATGAAGAAAGAGCTGAAGATTGGGCACAATCCGCTTTAATACTGTAGGTATGGAGGACTGGGCAGACTGGATGGGCCAAGCAGTTCTTAACTGCCATCAAATTCTGTTTCTATGTAACTTTTGAAAGGATTGTTGCATGAGTTTTCCAGCTGCATAAGATAGCTTGCTTGATTCATTTCTTTGTTTAGTATATTGATTTACTTTATATTTGCATCTGTAATCTTTGCAGTGTTCACATTTTTATGTTGGTGCGCTTGCGCAGCCAACATCTTGTGGTAGTGCAGATTTGGAGGCACGGTCACTGTTGGGTGAATGCAGGGCACACATTAGAAGGTGCGTCCCTCATTCCCCAATCAGCCTACATGCCAGTGCCACACCATGCATACATAATGTGGCGAGCACATCTAAGGAAAAGTCTACTGCAATCCGAGCAAAGCTTATCAGACACAGCAGACCTCCTGACGTGCTTGGCCACATTGTAAGCATGGCAGCTGCCCAACTGCCGACTTTGAGGGTGCCCAATCCCCCTGCCGGCTTACCATGACCCAGTGCATGTGCCAATGGAAACCCTCCCCATTGGCATAAAAACCTCCCCATTTTTTATATGCCTGAGGGTGCCCAATCCCCCTAGCTCTTGCCACTCCACTTTCCTTGTGTGCCCAATCCCCGTCAGCAAAAATTAGCTTCCTTTTATTTGTGTGTAGCGAGGAGTATAAATCCCCCAGCTCGGCTGGCACCCCCCAAACAGTTAGGTGGCATGCTGGGAGCCCACCCAGCGTGCCAAATACCCTGAAAAAAAACTGTCCTGCAATGTTTTTACCCTGTGAACATAAAATGGTCTCTGCCATCTCCTTCCCCCTCCACAACCTGCACCCATCCTCTAGCACCCTGCCTCCTCATACCCCAGCAACCCCATACTTACCTCTGGAGTCTGGCACGATGATCTTCGTTGGACCGGGAACACGTCTGCACTCTTCAAAGCCAACCGTGAACTGAGGAAATGCTGGTAAGCTGTATAATGGAATAAATAGGGGGTTTTCAACTCTGGTGCATATCTCAGGTATTTTTTGGAATTTTGGCACCAAATTTTCAACATGGGGTTTTTGGGACCCCTCCTCATGAATTCTTGAACTGTCATGGTGTTATTCGGTCCCAAAAGGTGATTTCGCAGTCATTGCGTGGAAGCACCTTTCAGGAGTGAGGAACAAAATGACAGTGCCAATGTTCATGAGGGGGGCTCTCAAAACGCCTATGTTGCAAATTTAGTGGAAAAAATCTAGCGTCGTTGTGCAGTTACTTTCATGGCTCATAACTCTTAATTTGCAATATTTTCAAGCCACATATTTCAGCATTGACATTTTTCCACACCTTCTTGTGAACTGTACAGCTGTCATTTTTCACATCCTGCCCGAAATGTGTTTTCGCACTTCTGGCGTAGAATAGCACGGTTGATGCTAGAAATCAGTGTTCAGGACAAATTACGAAAATGACAGTTATACTGTTCATGAGCAGAGGTCCTAAAATGCGTATGCTGGAAATTTGGTGAAGATTCTCCATAACATGACTGTGTTACGAGCGCACATTGAGTAGTTTGCATGCACGCTCGTACGTTCGTGAATTTCTAATATTTTCACTCCAGATTTTCAACATTGCCATTGTTCTGCACCTCCTTATGAACAGTACAGCTGTCATTTTACATATCCTGGCTGAAATGTGTTTTCGCACATCACGCACAGAATTGCACAGTTGCTGTGCGAAATCAGTTTTCGGGACAGTTTGAGGAAATGACGATGACTCTGTTCATGAGCAGAGGTCCTAAAATGCCTATGTTAAAAATTTGGTGCCGAAAGACCATAAAATGACTGTGCTGCAAGCGTGCATTGGGCAGTTTCCACGCAGCCTTGTAATTTCATAAATTTGCAATATTTTCATGACAGATTATCACCACTGGCATTTGTGCACACCTCCTTATCAACAGTACAGCTGCCATTTTTCACAGCCTACCCAAAACGAGTTTCTGCAACTGTGGTGCACAATGGCATGCTCGCTGTGAGAAATCACCTTTTGGGACACAGTAACAAAATCACAGCACTACTGTTCATGAGGAAAGGTCCCAAAATACTTATGTTGAAAATGTGCCTAAAAAACTCCCACAAATAATTGGGATGCAGACATCTGTTGCACAGTTTGTATGTATGTTCATTGCTTCACCAATATTTCATATTGCCACTCCACATTTTCAACGTTGCCATTTTTTGCTCCTCCTCATGAACAATACAGTTGTCATTCTCCACATCCTGCCAAAATTGTGTTTTCGTCCCTCTGTCGCTAAATGGCACAGCCACTGTGCAAAACCACATTTCAGCTAACAAAGTGATTGTGCTGTTTTTCATGAGGTGGCCTGACAAGCAGCCCATGTTGAAAATGTGGAGTGAAACTACCACTACACGCCTATGGTGTTAGGGTTTCCAACTGTAGCACCACCCGAGCGGACTGACGAGCATCAGGGCTGTGACTTGGGATCATCGGATGTAATGCTTATGCCATTCCACACCCCACGCCCACCCTGCAACCACTGACAGGCATCATGGTGTGTCTTGCACTGTTCGGACACAAACTTCACCCCACACTCCAATACTGCATCCATGTCAGCGTATTTCCTTATGGAATGGGGTAAGTATGATGCCCAAAGACCCCAAAGCACACCACGACACTTGTCAGTGTCTACAGGGTAGGGTGAGGTCCAATGCCATGAGCATTATAGCTGATGACCCAAAGGCACACCCCAATGCCTGTCGCTCTCTCCAGGGTGGGGGTGGAGTTGGCGTCACTTCAATACTTCACTGCCATTCCTATTATGAGTCTCTAGCTCCACCACTGCCAATGCCAATACTAGCACGAGAACATTCGGCATTGACAAATGCTTGTTTATGATAGACACAGAATGGCAAATAAAAACTTACAGGTGGTTTCAATCATGAGAGGAGCATTCGGTCTGTGGTTTTCTGCTCCATGGTAAGTCAATGCCTTTTAGAAAACAATGTTTTTTGTAAAGTTCAGATGATTGCTTGTTTGATTCCTCACAACTCATCCGGGTCAGGCAGTAATTACAGTATGTAAACACACACCATGTTGTGTGTTATCGGATATGCACAGCCCCCTATGGGCGGGCAGTATAATTTCGACCTAGCTTTTGATGGATTGATTTACCACATCATTCTGCTGGTTCTCCATGAAGTCTGTGTGTCTGAGTCCTAGCACTCTGTGTCATGTAGTGATTTGTAATTACAACTTTTGGATACTTGCACACCCCTCCACATGGTGGTGGAGCACCTGTTTCGGTGGTTTATTTGCACTGATGAGTTGCACCCACACTGACTGACTATGGGAAGAGAGTTCCTTGGGGGACGACTCATATTGCAGAAATAAAGATAAATGTTAGCAAAGAAAATACTTTCATAGTGCAGCTACCTGAACCACCCTTCATTATGCCAGAGGTGACTCGCAATAGTACAACTCCAAATTCCTGGAATGAAGAAAATTATCCAATTTCCCAAATCCGTAGGTCAAATCAGGCATCAAAAGGGTGCTTGCCCCATAGATTCTGGGAAGATTGTATTTTAAAATAAAACATAGAAACAAATATACTGAAAACTGTTGTAACCCCCTCCAGGAGGCACCATTGTAAGGTTCTTGTGGACCTCCACTGGCCTACTATACAGCACAAATTGACCTACTCCTCTATTTGCTTGACCTTTAAATTCACCACTACCAGCCCTCCTCCCCATCTGTGTGGTCTGCTCAAACCCAAAGTACAGTGCCATGACACGAGATCTTTGGCAGGCAGGCCCCTTGACATCCCACGAATACGCACCAACTGAGGCAAGTGACCCTTTCAGTACACTGCTCCGCACTTATGGAACACTCTCCCAGCAAGTCTAGTTGGCAGGCCCACTCTCCATGAATTTAAATCAGGCCTCAAAGTGTACCTGCTGGAATGTAATCTCTGTGGCTGCAATCGCTAGCCCCCTGTCTGTGTTTTGAGTTGTAATTATCATGCCACACAACTTTACTGCCATCACTATTTCTTCCACAAAACTTTTATGTAATATTGTCTAATGTACTGTGCACCTGTCTAACATATTGTGAGCCTGCTGTTTCACCCTGTAAGTGCTCAATGCCCATTCCAATGTATCTACTGTAACTACTGTATATAGCTTCCAATGCATGTAACTTCTTCTGTAACTAATCCTGGGTTACTCCTGAAAAAGGGACCTCTGGTCTCAGTGGGCTTACCCAGTATCAACATCTAAATAAATAAATATTTCATTGTTAGTGATGTTCTGAAGTGTTACATAACTGAATGTGATTTTTTTGGTTCATATCTAATTATTCAGAGATGTAGCAAACAGTAAAATCAAATTATGTCAAGGGAGCAGCATATAGTATGTTAATGCTGGTGGAAATGAAATGGGTGGCTATGGCACCCATATAATTTAAGCACCCTCTCCATATACTATGTCTTAATTATGCAACCTCCACCAGACTCTGGGGTTTGAATGATTGTTATGAATACCTGTTTTTCTGTGGTGTAGAATGCCAGATTTGTTGTTGATTGGGAAAAGAGAGTGATGTTATTGCAGCACAGCACAGAAGATCCTCTCTCACACACACACTATGCAGAATAGAGTGATGGCCATTTGAAATAAACACCAGTCCCAGGTTGGGGTCCTTGTTTGTGGGTCCCATTTCTGCTCTTTTGCATGTGGTGGGCCAGATATCAGTGGGTGTTGCTGTGTGTGGTAAACATGTGGGCAGTCAGAAGTCCAGGGATATGAAAGGAGGTGTGAAGATATAAAATTTGTCAGGATCCCCTACTGGGTTAATCTACATTATGAAATAGGGTGTAAAACTCTCTGATCTTGATTGGTCAAGAGCTTCTTTCAGCCCGGCCCTTATCCCAGCACAATGGCCCGGGTGAAAGAAGCACCTCACAAAAAGGACTCTGCACCTGAGAAATACCAGTATGCTTAATTGCCACAAAAAACATAACTGTTTGTCCAGCACACGTACCTCTCAATAGCAAGTCTGATCTGAACAGCAAGCCCTAACATCATCTGGTCCTGCTCTAACATCTCCTCTCCAGTACTGTTTTTAAATTTTTTTTTTATCTCCTGACTGTGAGCGCTGCTCCCTTTTACAGCGATCACCTCCATCTCACAGATGACATGTGAGATGGAGCACAGGAAAAAAAAAATTATTTATTTTTTAATTAAAAAAAAACAAACATGCTGGCTTCTCCCTAAGACCCTGCACTAGCTGGTGCTCCATATATTCTCACCAACAGCCTTTATCTTTATCTGCAGCTGCTCTAATATTTCCTTCACCTCCCTCTCAACCGCCGATAAGCTGCTTGCTCTCAGTGGACACCACTTGCCTGTCCGCAAACCACTGACTGCCGACTCCATCGGTTGTTTAAAAACTGCAGCAGCCGTTCACCTGACTGCAAACCAGTCAGGTCAATTGTACACAAAGTGGAGGCTCCCAACTGCAAACCACTCGCCCCACTACACCTCACAGCAGCTGCAAGAAGAAAAGCCACTGCTTAGCCTCAGTAATACCAATAAAGCAGTTTGGTGCCACGCCATCTTCTGGACAGCATCAAGCAATAAAATGTCCATACTGGGACTATTTTTTTCCTTTTGATGATTTAAACATTTTTATGTTTTTCTTTTTTGAAGGGGGCAATTAAAATATTGATTTTAGAAATTCATTTATTTATTTATATAATACTGACAGGGACCCATTTCATAATTTTCATAATTGCAGTAAGCCACTGGGGGGGTATTATGGTGTGATAACGGCTCTTTTTGAGTGGTGGAAACACTCAGCTTCATCTCGTGCTTCAACCCACTTGAGGTGGGTCATTATTCCACCATAGCACCCCTTCCATTGTGGCTTATTGCTAAAGCAAACCTACCCATCACACCTCACTGCCACTGATGGATTTATTTATTTATTTAAAAGTTTTACCAGGAAGGCATACTGAGCAGGGTACCACTCGATTCCAGATGTGCCCTGGGGGTGTGAAGGGAAAGGAACAAATACAGTAGAAATACATATTGCAATACATTCATGTATACAGAGCAGGCAACAGAAGAAACAATAATACAAACGAATAGGCAACAGCAGACATGACTATGTGGTCCTCAGCAGTGCAAGTTGCAGGTGAATACCTTATGACATATAAGACCATTGTTGAAGTTTCTGCCTTGTTCACTGATGTTTCTTATATGCTTTAATAGTATGGAAGAGCATGTGAAATGAAGAGAAAACGTTTCGCTTCAAAGGCTGATATTTTATATTTCCTCTTGCAGCCAGCGGGACTGTGGGTGCCTAAGATCATCAGTGGAGAAATCTAAGAGGGAGCAAAACTGACTATCACAGTTACAGAATTTTATAGCAACAAAAGTATTTCAAAGAATGCCTGTTTGACACCTCAGTTTCATTAATGTTTCTGAGTGACTTCTTCAACTACTCTTGGTAGTAGTTCAGCATCCTCGATATATCTTCACTGTATACTGTGGTTATGAGCAGTACATTTGTTAAGACATGTTTTCAAAAATGACTGTCTTATTTAATGTGCTTAGACATCCCATTCTGTACTGGATTTATTACTGTATTACACTGACATGAAGGCATTAAATGAACAAAAGAAATTAATTGCACAAATTAGGCTGTTTCTGGCCAGCACATAAATGCAGAAACTCATTCTAGCAAAGCACTGATGTGGAAAGACAGTTCTGCTACTATTGGCCCCATATTCAAACCCTGGCTGCTCTGCATGCCTCCTAACTGGACCTTGCATTTCCAGGGCCCAGTGTGAAACTTCTTACTGGTGGGCTCCATACCAGTAGTAGGGTGACCACAAAACATTCTTGTCCCTACGGTTACCTCCTCATTCCTGTTTAGTTCAGAAAAAATGTGTGTTGTGCATTCTCTCAGTAGGGACTATCCATTATGCTAAGCTATAAGCCCCCCCTCCCAAAAAAAAAAAGGGAAGGTCACTGAACCAAGTTGACTTGCACCAGCATCTCTGGAAGGGAGAGACTGATACATTATGATCCTGTAGTACATAATGTTTTCATACAACATGTCTCTCTCTCTCTCTCTCTCTCTCTCTCTCTCTCTCTCTCTCTCCTCATCTCTGTTTAAAAAAGTGGTTAGAGCCCAGAACAATATACCTGGGAACTCAGAGTTAAATCCCAAAACTTCCACTTACTCAATGCTTGACCTTGATCAAGTCACTTAACTTCCCTGTTCTTTATCTCTCTGTAGTTTCTCTAATCTACCACTGTACTGTTTGACTCTCACTGTGCACCTGAAATGAGAGTAATATTCTCTCTCCTCCCTCTTCTGGATTGTAAAGTTGTTTGGGATACAGTTTGCATCAAAGGCACAATATAAAATGAAACTCCTTTCCTTGACTCTCTAATTCCTTTTTTCTAAAGGTGCTGTTAATTTAGTGTAACCCCTTTGTTACCCGGGGTTACTAGAATCCCAGTAAGACCTAGTGGTAGGCAAGGAAGGCAGCTTGTGAAACTCCAGTTAAATGGATTTCACACTGTCTCACTCTGTCCTCAGTCACAGCTGAGACTTGAGAGATGACATTATTATAGAACTGTCGCAGCTGCATGAGCCACATTTGGAATCTTCAGCTCAGAGTAAGTTTAGAACCTTGGGAATTTCAAAGGGCAGTCTTCAGTTTGTTCTTAAGCAAACAAGAAGGACACCAGTAGTTGTCTGTTTACCCCCCCTCCCTCTGGGGGGGGTGAGGAAAAGTTCTTTGTGGGTTCCAGGGGCAATCCCCTTCTCCCACCCTGGGAAGAAAGCAGCCTGTTTTAATTTAAGTTCAGTCTGTTCATGTATAACAGCAAAGGTTACAGTACTTCACCTGTGGGGCACCTGCAATGAATGGGTGAGTGTTTGGCTCCATTGGAAGGGGCAAACAACTTATTTTCTTCAGTTGGATTTCAAGTAAATGTGGACTGCTATTTGGGAGGACTATGTCAACTAGAACAAACAAATAGAGCAGTCAACGGTTTAAAGTGTTAATGGATTTAAAGTTCACTGTAGAGGGGGTGCTTCAGGTCATCCACCGTTCAATCTACATTTTAAAGTCTAAAGTTTTCTGTGTGTCCAGAGAAATGGCCGGGTATGGGCTGTGGGAGCTGGAGGTGGGAAAACCCCCCATCTTTAGTAACCAGGTCCACCTCTACGGATTTCTTCTGTGTTTTTGCTACTTGCCTCATGCGCTTGGCCAGTGATGGGGTGGGTACCCAGACGTGGGTCGCAACTTGAAAATCTCTGTAGGAGTCACAGACTCTAAGTGGTGTGGGGAGCCACAGGATGGGAAAATTACTCCTTGTTGGATGGGAGTCTCCTTGTTTGATGGGAGTTTCGATTGGAAGTACGAAAACAAAATCTCTCTAGGAGTTGCAGACTTCAAGTGGTGTGGGGAGCCACAGTTTGGGAGTCTCCTTGTTTGATGGGATGTCTTTCCAAGTAAAGTTTGGGTTCATTCGCCAAGTGGACTGTCAGTCGAGTGGCTGGCAGGGGAGCCGGGCCAGTCGGGCTGTGTATTCAATGTGCATGCAAAGTCCATGCTGAGTGCCTGGTGGGTCCAAAGCCAGACAACTGTTGTGATGTGTTCATTCCTCAAATGGACTACTGTGTTTAACCTCTAATCTGCATTACAGTAACATAGCCCTTTGGGGGATCATGTAGTGCTTTGTTTATGTTCAGTGAGTTAATAAATAAAGCCCCACTGAAAAAATCCCAATCCTGGTTCTGGACATTACAGTTATTGCTTCCTGTAGTTGGATTTACTTGGGTGCCCCTGTGCAGAGTAGCCAAACCTAGGTCTCTTGTGCCAGGTAACCTCATCCTTTCCCGAACCCGTAGATACACATATGTATATCCATGTTACAAAGATGGAGCATATGGGTTACATTGGAACTCCAGAAACTGAAAATAATTGTTCATTTTCATTTGTTTTACACTGCCCAGACAATGTGCTGTAACCAAGTCATGGATGGATTACCTTGTTGATGACAGGATAAATCAGATGCCACACTCAGAGGAGTATGGCTTCAGGGTAGGAAATGTAGTGTGGACTGATGAAATCTAAGGGTGAAATAGTCTGTTTTCATGCAAATGTCTTTAATAATAATGAACAGAATGTCCAGAAATTCACATTTTGGGGAATCCTGTAAGATCTGATTACTACCAATTCTTAAACTACTTTCAGAAGCCTGGCCAATCACTTTAAACAAATAAGTAAGCATTTAGTTGGGTCTGTAGAGAAAGCAGTGGCCAAACAAAATAGTGCTTGTGGCTGTGTTTGAGAAACACTAGCCTTGAGCAAAATTAACCATGATTTAAAATTGGGGGTTAAGATGGTGGTGGTGGTAAGCTCCCAATTACATTGGTCCCAGCAAGCATCACTTGCGGCAACAGTGTAAAAGCAATGACTGGGGGGGGGGCTCTTTACTTAATCATCAGCAGGCATTATTATTGACCATGTCAAACCGGCAAACTTCATGGATAATTTCAATCATTATGTCATAAAAGGTAAGCTTGATGCTGACAATGATTCTTCCTGCATTCTCTCAAGCACTTTGTAAGTCTAAAGGTTCTAAGTCTTCTGACTTTGTTACTCATACACGGGCTGTAATCTGTCTCATGTAGTGTGACACCTCTAATTCATGTTATCCAAATATTTGAGAATGTTTCCTATACCAGATCTGGGATATCTATCTATCTATCTATCTATCTATCTATCTATCTATCTATCTATCTGTAGAATATACAATAGCCTAACTCGGAATATGGAATATGCTATGGCCTAACTCAGAATACATTATTAATCTTCATGAGTGAGGGGACAAGTCCATAATTCGTGAGTGGTGAAGCCACATGTAAGTTGTGAAGGTCCTGCTCCCTCACAAATAAGGACAAATGCCATATTCTGAATTAGGCCACTGCATATCTGGTTTATGCACCATATTTTCAAAAGTAAAACTGTCAAATCATTTTTTTTATCTTTTAATTGTTTAGTTGGACTTCACTACTCTGATTAGAATGATGCATAACTGCACTGTGATGTCATCACCATTGTAGTCCAGGAAGATTGGAAAGCTTGAGCACTGGTCAAACACATGGCAGCTTGATTTCAATTCTAGGAAGTCTAAGGTCATGCACTTCAGAGCCAGAAATCAAGAGTACAGTTACCATTTGGTTGGGGAGGTGTTATTCATCTCTGTGAAGGAAAAGGATCTAGGGGTGGTGGTCACAGGGAATATGAGTCACTCAGCACAGTGTAGAAAAGTGACTGCCAAGGCCAATAAAATGCTGAGGTGCATTGCTAAAGGGATCACCTCTAGGAGGGAGGAAGTAATCCTTCCACTGTCCAAATCTTTAGTGAGGCCTCACTTGGAGTACTGTGGACAATTCTGGTGCCCCCCAGAGGTGGGCGACAAAGATGATCATGGGGATGGGAGAGAAATCCTATGAGGACAGGTTGAGGGACCTCAACATGTACTCTCTGGAGGATAGAAGGGACTGAGGTGATATGACTGAGACCTTTAAGTACTTGATGGGTATAAATAGACGTAGTACTAAGGGTATGTTAAGGTTGAAGAGGGAGAGGATCACGAGAGGGTATAGTCTGAAACTAGAGTGGGGTAGGTTCAGAAGGGAGATGATTAGGCACTACTTCATGGAGAGGGTGGTAGCAGCATGGAAAGCACTGCCAGAGGAAGTGATCTCTCCGAAATCAGTACAGAGTTTTAAAAGAGGGTGGGATACAGTCCAAGGCAGAATACAAGTCAGGGGAAGAGGACCAGAGTGGGGAACTCAGTTTGGGATAACAATGGGGGTGGAGGGGCAAGGGGGGCAGGAGCAGTTGTCTGAACTGTGAGTTGCACAACCAAGCAGATGCAATAGACCATGACGCCTGTATCTCCTGGCATTTTCATATTTTTGTATGTTTCAGCTGAACTCCCATTTTTTTAAATACAGCATTATTTATTTAGTTTCTGTTAATTGGGAAATGATGACTGGTCAATACTGCCTATTTTCAGCCTCTTCTTCGGGGGTGGAGGGGATACAGATGCTTACCAACAGAAATTGAACCAGATTAATCTGTTGGTGACATTTTACTGAAAGGGTTAAATATGACAAGGACACTGGGGAAATAAAGGATTTTGAAGGAAGGCAAGCTTGGGATGACAAATCCTATGGTTTTCTTCTGTTGAATTTTTTATGCATTTTGTGAAACTGGTTTTATTACACTCAGTTCAAGTCTGGGTGCCCTTTGAGCAGGTCTGGTGCCCTGCCCTCTTAAACCCATAGCAAACGGGGTGGGGGGTAGAATTATCAGTCACCCCCTCCTCATCTCCTGGGCTTTCTGAGTTCCTGTTTGCAAAAGGTTAAAATGCGGAACCTTTCTTTCTGACAAGTAACTTCATCGCCAGGGTTAATTTGTATGAGTATATTATTCTAGAGCATTTTACTGAACCAATTTTTGTTATAGCTTGTGATGTCAAACCTTTAGTCATTTCAAAACAGCTTATAGATCCTAGAATTCCTAATGACATGAAAGACTTGATCTAGATATATGCCCTTGGCAAACTGCAAGTAGGAGGAAAGCATATGCACAAAAGTACTGCTGACTGTTTTTGCATCTGGAATTCTTGCAACCAAGACATAGAATCCATGCAACATTATTTATTTATTTATTAATTTATTTATAATTTGGAAATAACCTTTGGGTAGCATGGCTCTTTTACAAAGGTTCCACGTCATGGGACAGATCACAGACATGCACAAAGTAATGATACAGAGCAAATGGACATAGGTGTACAATAGACATAGTTACAATCCAGAATCGTTATACATACTAATAGTTAATGAATCAGCTGTAGAGGGCTAACAGAATGGCTTGGCATACCAAGGTTTAGAGAGGTACAGAAAGGCCCCCTGTGAACTATGAGCATAGAGGCAATAGCAGTGGTCAGGCAACGGTGATATCCCCTCCTAGGGAGGGGGAGGAGAGGGGTTGGAGCAGGAATCAGCCCTGACCTTGGACCAGAGGCTTTGTCATGGTTCCTGGGGGTGGGGGCTGATGGGACAGGAAGTGCAAGAAGGGGGGTGGGAGTGTTAGCGGCTGGTGGTATCACCTCCCAAGGGTTGGGGATGAGGGGGTAGGGCAGTGAGCAGTCTCCAGCTACAGGCTTTGTCATAGTACTATAGGACAGGATAGGGAGGGGCTAGGAGTGCAGGCAGTAAACTGGGTGGGGGTCTTCAGGTAGTGGAGAGCTGAGGAGAGGGACAGGTGAGCTGGGAGATGAAGGAGAACAGAGGAAGGGGAGGTGGTGGGGGCAGGTGGACTGGAGGAGGAGAGCAGAGGAAGGCAGATATTATGTTGGGGAGGAAGTCAAGGCTGAGTAATGGGGACTGTGGTAAAGCCCTGGGCTATTTCATAGGAGTGGACAGCAGCACTCGGCCAGAAGCAACCAGTGGGCGGCGTGTCAGTCTTCAGGGAAACAGGCACACACAGTGCAGGAGGTAAGGTAGTGCTTAAGGTCAGGTTTGAAGCTGAAGAGGCTGGTGGAATTACAAATGTCCTCGGGAACCTCATTTAGCCATAGTGGGGCTCTGTAGGAAAGCATGCACTGCCCAAGTACTGTAAGCCAAAATGGCACCACTAGTGCACACTGCATTCTTCCTCTGGTGCTGTACTTGGAGTCTAACATGGCGAAGATGCCAGCTACACTTGGGAGCACCTTCCCTAACAGCACTTTTTGCCTAGGAGGCAGGTTTAGAATTTGATCCTGCACCCTAGAGACAGAAGGTTGGTCTGCTTATAGAATGAGCAAGTATGGGTTAGTCAATCGGCATTCAAAGTTAGCCTGCAGGCCTTTTTGAGTGCTGTATGTACCCTCTTGAGCACAGTATCCATGGTTGCACCATATACTACCAGGCCATAATCAATGGTTAATAGGATGGAGCTTGAGACTGAGAGGTGGAGGGCTGCTAGAGTGAGGTATTTCCTGTGCCTGTATAGCACTCCCACCTTGGTGTTTACTGCCTTGACTATCAGGTCAACGTGTTGAGCAATGGATAGGGTGTCGTCCAGGGTGACCCCCAGGTACTTGAAGGAGTGTACCTGTTCCAGGAGAGCTAAGACTATGTTGGAGATGTCAATGGAGGGGAACCTTTTCTTGAGCTGGGGGCCGGATAGGAGCATGGTCTTAGTCTTTCTGTAGTCGAGCAGAAGCTTGTGCTCATACAACCAGTTCTCTACTTTGCTGATGAAGTGCTGAAGTGCTGACTGGAGAGACTCAATTCATGTGTTGCTGTTGAGGATGACTGCATCATCTGCATGAAGGATTATTTTGGAGTCACAGGCTTCTGGGAGATTATTTAAAAATAGGCTGAAGAGGTGGGGTCTGAGAATAGACCCATGGGGACACCCAGTGAGACTTCCCTAGGCCCTGACACCATTTGTCCTGTCTTTACATGCTAGGATCTGAGAGACAGGTAGTCCTGAAACCATCGTGTTGCATTGGTAGCCACTCCCAGACTCCATAGCTGGGCCAATAGGAGGGTGTGGTTAATGGTATCGAAGGCATTCATTAAGTCTATGAACACCAAACCGACCAATTTGCCTTCATCCATAGCTCGATGCACGTAGTCAGTGTATTCCATCAGAGCAGTGGTAGTGCTGTGCCTCTGCCTGAACCTGTGCTGATTGGAGCATTGCAGTTGATATTTGTTAAGGTATTGAGTGAGCTGATCCACAACAATCTTCTCTATGGCCTTGGATGGGGGGAGAGAACTGAGATTGGTCTGTAGTTGGAAACATTGGTCCTATCACCACTTTTGTGGATGGAAGTGACCAGTGCTTGCTTCCAGACCACAAGAAAATTTTGCCAGGGTCAGAGATTTGTTGAAAAGTTTAGTAATGGGTACGATAAGAACATCAAGAGTGTGAGATACCAGTTTCATGTCAACTCCATCACTCCCAATTCTGGTCTTGCCAGCACTTTCTTTACATAGAATGCTGCTTCCTTGACAGTTACTCTCTTGAGGCAAAAGTCTGGGTGAGAGTTATTGGTTGATTTGTGACAGGAGGGATCCTTGGCAGGGTGTAGGTAGTCAGGGGAGAGGACTGTGATTAGAACAGTGAAGGTGGAGTTGAAGGACTCCACAATAAGGAGTGGGTCCATGTCTGGAGAGCCGTTAATGTTGAGTAGCTAAGGGTGCTTCTTTTCATCCTTCCCCAGGAGATTTTTATGTTCTCCCAGAACCTTTTACTGTCACCCCAGCTTCTATCTAGCAGTTCCTTGTGGAGGTCAGCTTTGGGCTTCCATATTAGGTGTGTGCAGTGGTTTCTGGCAGTCCTATAGAGCTGGTAGTCATAATCATTTCTGGTGGCCCTGGCTTTCGACCAAAGGTTGTCTCTTTCCTTCACCTTGGCAAGGAGCTCACAGGTAATCTAGCCATTGGTGAAATATAGAAACATATAATTTGATGACAGATAAGGACTGCTTGGCTCACCAAGTCTGCCCATTTCACTACCTAATGGATAAGCTGCAGATCCTAGTTAACCAACAGCCTAATTCCTCCTACCCCCCACTAGAATTGCCTTATGTCTGTCCCATGCATTCTTGAATTCCCCCACTGTTTTTGGCTCCACAGCCTCCTCAGGAAGGCTGTTCCATGCATCCACAACCCTCTCTGTGAAATAATACTTCCTCACATTACCTCTTAGCCATCCCCCCTCTATCTTCAAATTCTGCTCCCTTGTTCTTGCACATCTATTTTTCTGAAAGATGCTACCCTCTTGGACTTTGCTGATTCTCTTTAGGTACTTGAAAGTTTCTATCATGTTCTACCTCTCCCTCCTTTCCTTGAGGGTATACATATTAAGGTCCTATAGTCTCTCTTCGTATGTCTTCTGGTGCAGACCATGCACCATTTTGGTTGCCCTCCTCTGGACAGCCACCACCCTATGTCTTTGGGGAGATGGAGGCTCCAGAACTGCATGCAGTACTCCAGATTGGGCCTCACCAATTGTCTGTACAGAGGGATGACAACTTCCTGTTTTCTACTGGTGATGCCTCTCCCTATGCATCCCAGTATCCCCCAGCCCTCCTTACTGCCTTCTCACACTGCTTGTCCACCTTTAGGTCATCTGATATAACTACCCCCAGGTCCCTTTCCATTTTTGCTATTGTCAGTATCTCACCCCCCATTGTGTACTCTTCCTCTGGGTTTTTATTTCCCAGGTGCATCACTTTGCACTTTTTTGCATTGAATCTAAGCTGCCATACATTTAACCATTCCTCCAACCTTGCCAAGTCCCTTCTCATCCTTTCCACCCCACCTCATGTATCAACCCTGTTTCAGATCTTTGTGTCATCTGTAAAGAGACATACTTTTCCTTCCAGTCCCTCTGCAATGTCACTTATAAAGACATTAAAAAGGACCGGACCAAGTACTGAACCCTGCAGTACCCCACTAGTAACTCCCCTTTCTTCACTGTGGACTCCATTTACTATTACCCTCTGCATCTTGTTGTCCAGCCAATGTTTTACCCAGGCTACCACCCTGGGACCCACTCCAAGGCTGGCTAATTTGTTTATTAATCTTTTGTGCAGGACTATGTCAAATGCCTTACTAAAGTCTAGGTAGGCCATGTCCACAGCCCCTCCCTGGTCTACTACTTTGGTCACCCAGTCAAAGAAATTGATTAGATTTGTCTGACATGACTCTCCCACTGTGAATCCATGCTGCCTTGGGTCCTGTGCCCCACTGGCCTCTAAGTAGTCAACAGTTCCTTCCTTCAGAAGGGATTCCATCATTTTCCTTACCACTGAGGTCAAACTGACAGGTCTGTAGTTTCCTGCCTCTGTCTTGCTCCCACTTTTGTGAAGGGGAATCACATCTGCTCTCCTCCAGTCCTCGGGTACCACACCATCCTCCCATGATTTGTTAAAAAAGGGTAGTCAATGGTGTTACTAGTTCTCCCCTTAATTCTTTTAGAATTCTGATGTGAATCCCATCAGGCCCCATTGCTTTGTCTACCTTCAGTTTTAGGAGTTCTTTCAGAACCCTTTCTTCTGTGAAAGGACTGATATTGACCTCCTACCCAGAGTGCTTCTATTGACTGGATTAGGTACCTCCTCCTCCTCTTCCTTTGTGAACTGAGCAGAAGTATTTGTTCAGTATACCTGCTTTTTCACTGTCCCTCTCTGCCCACCCATCCTCCTCTTTATTCAGCCTCAGTATCCCTCCCTTTGTCTTTCTTCACTCCCTAATGTACCTATAAAAGGTTTTACCCCCCTTCTTAACTGAGTTGGCTATCTTTCCCTTGGTTTGGATCTTTTCTATTCTGACTGTCTTCCCCACTTCCTTCTGCTTTAACTGGTACAGTTCTCTGTCCTGCTCCTTCTGTGTTTCCTTATACTTCCTGAATACTATTTTTTCCCTCTAAACTTCCCAGCCACCTCTTTTGAGAACCACAGTGTTTTTTCTTTAATTTTGATTTATTTGCTTCACACAAAGGCTTGTTGCCTCTGTGATGGCAGTTTGTTTTTTTTAAACTTTTTATTTATAAATTTTATATATTCCTACAGTATCTCACTGCAGTATACATAAGAGCAAGAGTAAGTTGTGCAAACCTCCAAGGCAGATGTACAGATATGTTGTAATCATAACAAAAGGAGAATTCTAATATCTTGAGTCCATTTACCAAGGAAGGATGTCAGGTAGTTAATCCACGGAGTAAAGAAAGAGCTGATTGTTCTGTAGATCGCTCATGCTCTCACTTCAGTAATTGAAAACAATAGTGACTACAGAAAACCAGAACCTCAGCTCACTTGTAGAAATAAGCATTTGTGGAGGGCTGTGTAGCTGCAGTACAAGTAGCCAAATTATATTACAGTTATCTAAACTCAATCAAGGTATTTTAACTTCCCGCAGACTTCGGCGGAGCAACGCAACCTGCCCAGCGGGTAACAATAAACAGCAATCACAATTAAGATGCTTTTGAAGCTCACAAATTGAGTGGTGAACTAATTCATCTCATGCAACTACTACTGTATTGGGCTAATAGGATTTACGTAGGTCAACAATCGCAAAGCAGCATTAATGGCGGTTAAACAAACTGGAAATTAGCTAAATTGTATCTCTTATAGCCCTTTTATTGAGAAATGAAGACCTAAATACTTTAAATTGTAGGTCTATGTCCAGGCTGATGTAGATTCGAAGTTCAAACCAGCAATCCGACTCCCAGGCGGGCATAATTGGAAGGCGCAAACCATAGTAGTACCTGGATATTTAACCTGGGTTAAACAGTTTCCAGCCCCAAAGGCGTTAGGTATACTTCATCCTTCTTCATCGGATTGAGAGTTCGGTGGGTTTGTCTTCTCGAGGCTTTTTCCCATAAATTGAGTAGCTGCTAACGGGTCCAGGAAAATATGCGTCTTCGCTTCATATCTCACTTGTAGGCGAGCAGGGTAGTTTAGGCGAGCCTCAATTCCCTGACTTAACAGATTTTTCTTAATGATCTGGAGCTCTTTTTTCCGTGCCTGGGTCTGTGCTGAGAGGTCAGAGAAAAACCCCAGTCTACGGCCTTCCCAGATTGTTTCTCCTTTGGCTCGAGCTGCTTGCAAGAGTGCAATCCGGACCTCGGGTTGGGAGAAGGTAACGATGGCTGTTAATGGTCTCTGCTGCGCTCCCGCCCGGACTATAATTCGGTGTGACACGGTGAAAACTTTTGTTATTATAGCACCAGAGTCCCGGGGTAGTAACTTTAGATCGTCAAATATAAGTCTTGAAACAGCTGGGTGAAGTTCCGTGGATCCAGTGAATCGTGGCGGAAAGCCCACGATCCGAATATTTCCCTGACGCTGAGTGTTTTCTAATGACTCCACTTTAGCTCTCAAAATAGTGATATCTTTAATACAGGCCACACTACACTCAGCTTGTCTTCCCTGTGCCTCTTTGATTTCTTGAATAGCCCCTGTATTATCCTGGATGAGGCATTCATTTTCTGTTAATTTCGCCTCTACATTAGCCAGTCTCTTGTTGGTTTCCTTCCCATTAGCTTGAATTTTGGTCAACATTGTCAGTATTTGTGCCACGGGGAATTCTGTAGTATCTAGGCCAGGCCCCTCTGTAGGCCCCATATTCGCAGTGGAGCTCGCAGGTGAAAGGTAAGTGTCCAGGTTATGCGATGCTCGTTTAAAGTCTTTTTTTGGTCCCATGTTGCGTCTCCAAGGTTCCGATTAGTCGTCAGTTATTTTGTTCCCCTTCAATTCCACCAGTTGTATCCTTTAAAACTTTTATTTTGTGAACGGTCGAGAGCTACTTTAAATTGCTGCCGCCATCTTGGCGCTCCGCAGCGCCCCCCCCGTGATGGCAGTTTTGATGTTTCCCCATTGTTGCTCCACCCATCCTTCTTGCATGTTTGCTAGTGCTCTTCTGAGGCACACTCCCATTTTGACAAAATCAGCCTTCCTGAAGTCCAGTACCTTCACTTTTGTATGGCTTGACTCTACAGCTAAGTTTATCATGAACCACACAGTTTGGTGGTCACTTGTTTCCAGATGGCTACCCACTTTTAGATCTGAGATCCTGTCTCCGTTCTCATTTGAGAGTACCAGGTCTAAGATTACTCCCTACTGAGTGGGTTCCAACACTAGCTGTCTGAGGCCCTGTAGAGCATTGAGAATGGCCCTGCTCTTGGCTGTGGCTGCAGCAAAGGTGCTCCAGTTAACATCTGGCTTATTCAGGTCCCCCATCAGCAATAGCTTCCCTTTCTCTGTCATCCTAAGGATGCCTTCTATCATTTCCTTGTCCATTTCCTCCCTCTGAGATGTGGTGGGTTCATATACAATCCCTGCACTTTTCTCCTTCTTACCAGTGTGTAGAGGTCATAAATATTGTTGACACTATTGACAAAGTACTCTAGGGCCAGGTCCAGGTCAGATATTGAGTCAATGGGTGACCAGTCATGGAGAGAGAGAGTGGTTTTATGCACCCCTAGCTGACCTTTCTTCAGGAGCCTGCTCTCAATTATGATGGGGTGGGGGTTGTTTTTGTATTTATTGGACCACCTGAGGGTACTAGGGGAGTGGTTGCTCAGGGTGAGTAGGTGCACCATTACCTCTGAGATAAGAGAGGGGGAGTTGGTGAGAATCCAGTCAAGTAGCATGCTGCTGCCAGTTCTGTGGTTCCTTCTGGTAGGTTCAGTCACCAGTTGTGTTAGGTATGTGCTTTCCATGGTGTCCTTATGGGGGGGTAGAGTCGGCACTGTCCCAGTTTATGCTGAAATCCCCTGTGGTTATCAATTCACTGTCCTTAGGTAGTGAGACCACAGCATCCAGGTTCTTTGGGAGGCCATCCCTGGCATTTTTGGGGGGCAGGTATACCAAGGCAGTGGTAAGTGACTTACCTTGTTGTCTGGCCTGTATTTTCACCACTAGGAGCTTACGGTCAGCAGCCATTTATTCTTTATTCTTTACATGCCCATATGTTGAAAACTTCTGGTCACTTTTGGGGGATAAGTGGAAAGTGTTAAGCTTTGTTATGACTTCTAATGTTAATCAAATTTATTGCTCTTTTTCTGATGAGTGGTCCAGTTGGGATTACAGCACACTATGAATAAGTATGGCTTGTATCAAATGGCGCATATGGCAAGCCAGATATTCTTTTATTTTTCAGCAAAAAAAAGGTCCAATTTCCAATAATTGTAAGTAATGTTGTAAAAGAAGTAAGAGCTGCCTATAGTCAGGAATATAACACAATGACTAAACAACGATTGAGTAAGCTTTGGAAAAATATAACTTGGGTACAATAGTTACATATGAGCTTTTTTTGTTGTTAATTTGTAATAGGGTTTTCCCTTTATATATTATTTTTCCTTTTCCTTTTATGTTCACCCTTGCACTTGCACAAGGGTGAACATATTGGTATGATAGTGGGTTTTGAGAGGTGTGCCTCAGTCAGTCCAGAGAAGCAGGGCTGATCAGCGTCAGGATCAGCCTGCTGTGTCCCCTGCAATGTTAATAAAAAAAAAAAACTCCTACCCTCTGCTAAGTATCACTCCCACTTCCCATTTCTTCCACCTTTTTAATTGTGCAATCTCCCATGCTGATATGCAGCTCCCACTCCACCCTGTTTTCATTGTGCAACACCAGGGGTCCCATCCCCAGTGCCACCAGATATAACACCAACACTGGGGTGCCCAATCCCCAGTATGTATATCTCAAATAAAGAAAACTGTCCCTCACAGTCTTTTTTTATTTTTATACACACTGTAAAATTAAAACAAACTACCTATCGGTGTCTGCAGCTGCCGATGGCACATCATCACCATTACCTTCCCACACCTGACCCTCCCACTCAGCACCCACCATCCCACCCCACCCTCACTTTTAATTTTCTAACACTGGGGTACCCAAGCTCCAGTGCTGGCTAGTACCCGCAACCTCACATATCTTCACTGTGCGACACTGGGAAGTCTACTCCTGGTGCCACCAAACATAACACCAAGACTGGGGTGCCCAATCCCCAATGTCAGTACCTGAAATAAAGAAACCCACTGCTTGTAGTTTTTATTTTATACACCCTGTAAAAGAAAACTGTTTATTGATGTGTGTTGCACCACCAGCACACTGCCACCATTACCCTACCCCATCCCACCCTCCGCTCAACACTCAACACTCCACCCACCCCAACCCTTACTTACCTAGTGGAGGTCCAATGCTGTAATCCTGTCTGGAATGGAGAAATGTCTTCACTCTTCAATGCCGGACCAGGAACTGAGGAAATCAGGTATGTAGTTCAATGTATTTCAATGTGTTTTGAACTTGTCCTCATAACTTGGTCATTTTTAAATATTTTTCCCTACTTTTCAACATTGCCTTTTTGGGACCCCACCTCATGAACCAGGGTGGTGAAATTATGCAAATCCATCCTGTAAGGTGATTTTACAGTTTTACCTTTGGGGCAAGATTTGAAAATCTTTCTCCACCACTGCTCATGAGGTGGGAGCATAAGAATGCTATTTTGAAAATTTGGGGTAAAAATATTAAAAAACAACAAAGTTCCATCAGTGTTGACAATCCAGGAGTTGTAGCAAAAATGAGAAGGTACCTTAGCAAGCTTGAGGAGTGGTTAAGGGTGTGGCAGCTAAGATTCAATGCAAAGAAGTGCAAGATCATGCATGCACTTGGGGCACAGAATTGCGGGGGAGCAGTACATGATGGTGGGGAGGTACTGATGACCACCAAACAGAAAAGGGACCTGGGAGTAATTAGATCTGATGATCTAAAGGTTTCCAAACAATGTGAGAAGGCTGTGAAGAGAGCCAGTGGAATGCTGGGGTGCATAGGGAGAAGTAACCCCAGCAGAAGGAAGGAGGTGGTGATGCCATTGTATAGAACATTGGTGAGACCTCGTCTAGAGTACGGTGTCCAGTTCTGGAGGCCACATCTCTAGAAGGACATACACAGAGTAGAATTGCTTCAGAGAAAGGTGACACAAATGGTGCAGGGGCTGCACCAAAAGTCATATAAAGGGAGACTGGAAGATCTCAATATATATTCCCTGGGGGAGAGGAGAGAGAGGGGGGATATGATAGAGACTTTTAAATACCTCAAGAGTGTAAATAAGGTACAAGAGGGTAGCATCTTTCAAAAAAAAAAGATGTTAAAGAACAAGGTGCCATGATATGAAAATAGAAGGGGGTTGACTTAGGGGTAATGTAAGAAAGTATTTTTTCATGGAAAGGGTAGTGGATCCATGGAACAGCCTCCCAGCAGAGGTCGTAGGGGCAAAACCACTAGGGGAATTCAAAAATGCATGGGACAGACATAAAGGAACTCTAGTGATAGGAAAGAGAGGGTAAGCTGCAGATCATTTATGATCTGTGGTATATGAAACAGGTTGGGAAAATGGGAAGATTAGGTGGGACAAGTGGTCAATTTCTGCCATCAGATTCTATGTTTGTATGTTTCTAAGTTATGAAAATGTATTGAAAATTTTCAACGCATGCTTACAACTTTGGTAATTTTCAATATTTTGACCACAAATTTTTGACAGTCATTTTTTCATGCCACGTCATGAATGTGACAGCTGTCATTTTTAAAATCCTGGTCAAAATGTGTTTTCGCACTTGTGGTAAAAAATTATGTTTTGGCCACTACTCTATAAATGACACCTGTCATGTTCAGAAAGGAGTGGTCATAAAAAGACTACGCTGATAATTTGGGGTCAAATTATAAAAAAAAACTGAGTTATGAAGAAATATTGAATTGTTCCAACATTTACTAATAACTTTATTTTTTTCAGATTTTGGCCACTAATGTTCAACATATGCCTCGTGTTGCCCCACCTCCTGAGCTTAACCGATGTCATTTTTCAAATCCTCTCTGAAACTTGTTTTCACAGTCACACTGTGAAAGCTGCTTTCAGATGGGATTTCATAAAGTCCACCTGTTTTGATCATAGTAGGGTTATAAAAAGACTATTTGAAATCTGTGGTCAAAATGTGGGAGCACATACTGCCTCACAGCTGGTCTGTCCTGGGTAAATACAATCTAAAATTGTGTAAAAGCAGGACGCCAATGAAATGAGATATTGCAGCTCATCTGATCTATACAGGGTCATCATATGGTAAAAATGTTTTCAAGCAAGACCCAGTACAACAGCAATGAATGTGGTGAACATTGAGCATTAACAAATGCTTGTTTTCTACAGTATCACATTGAACAGAGAGGTGTCAGCAGTGGTTACCGGTTCTTGTTCATGTATTTATGGCCATCATGCAATGTAGTTGTTTTTTGTTTGCTTGGTTAATAGTATATGAATTTGGGTGTTGGGTCTCTTTTCACTTTGTATCTGTTCATATTATTTGTTGGCATTAAAAATACCCCAACTCATTTTCTGAGAAGTGCCATGAGATCTTTAACATCCACCTAAACAACAATCAAGAAAAGCAGGTGGGACCTCAGTTTAACATCTCATCTCCAGGATGGAACACCCGAACAGTGTAGCATCCCCTTAGTATTGCACTCAGTTGCCAGCATTTTTTTATAGCATGAGCCCAAGAACCCATGACTTTCTGGCCCAACAATGGATGTGCTACCAACTGAGCCATGTTAACACCATTATGACCTTTTTAATCTCTACTAGCTTGTTTATGACAGATATACTGTCAGAATAAATGTTTATCTTGTCAATAGCCATGCCAGCAACAGAAATAACACCATTTATCCAGTGTAGTTTATTACAATGTTGTAGGGGTCCCAGAAATAATACCATTTATCCAGTGCAAATTTTATTACAATACTGAGGGGTCCCAGTGTGAGGCTGCGTATCACACATATCACAATAAATAATCTAAAATGTATTATTACAGTATTTTAAACTAAGCATCAGTCATGCAACAAGTAGAAGGGTCCCAGATGCAATTTGCAGATTGTAACATATGTTTATTCTGCAGCTGACCTTCCCCAGGGGCCCCCTTGTAATTGAGATGGAACTTCTTGAGGGGCTTTATCCTCAAGAGTGAAACACCAACTGAATAAACAGATAAATTCATTTATTAATCAATTAGGTAATGTTTGAAGAATGTTGTCTACAGTATAACATAGCTACTCTGGTCAAAGGACAGTGGTTTAAAGCATTTGCAAAATGCAAAATCAGTTTTTAAAATATGTCACTTTGATATTTTTACAGTTAGTCAGCAGTCCTAATAATAATGAACCGCTATGGTTTACATGACGCCATAACTTGAATTAATCCATCAAATTCTGTCTATTTTACCTGTGATCCAGTGTCCTAACTCTGGTCCCTTAGCCTGGGTCAGGACCACCCCCACCTACCCTGCCTATGTAAGGGATTAGGAGCTTGTATGGGAGGGCAACAGGTAAATAATCCTTGTACAGTACACGCTCCATCTGGAATACAGTCCCTGAAAATAGATACAGAAAAAGACTAGGGGCTCAATTCTCAAAAAACCCTTAGATCACCACAAGGTGCAGTGATCAAGGACTGCGGCAAACCCAGGAGCACCAGGGGAACCTTGCCCAATTCTCATTAGGGTAGGGTCCCAGTGGCAAAGTCCCATGGCTTGTGGCAACCATAGCAGTGCCCCTAACAGAGGGTT
This sequence comes from Neoceratodus forsteri, assembly GCA_016271365.2. Taxonomy (NCBI): domain Eukaryota; kingdom Metazoa; phylum Chordata; order Ceratodontiformes; family Ceratodontidae; genus Neoceratodus; species Neoceratodus forsteri. The sequence goes on along the minus strand of CM028129.1, from coordinate 1,165,894,857 downwards.
CACCTGGACATGATGCAGCAAGCCATGGGAGGCCATGCAGCAGTGCCCCTGGTAGTCTAGCACCCCCCCTTCCAAGCCTCAATCTCCTGTTGGAAATATAAAAATATCCCTGATAGTCTAGTGGCCCCCCAAACCCCAATCTCCTGTTATAATGCCTAGTACTATGAACTAATATAAATATTTATATGACATGGTGGTCTAGTGGATGCCCCTGCTCTGTCTGCCATTGTAAGAAATCCTGAACTACCTGGTGGTCTAGTGGACCCCCCCACTCACCACACCGCAGGCCCTACCATCCCATTCCCCCAACACATACCCGAGCTGGCAACTGGCACAGCCCACCACTCACCACCATGGCCAGCCACCGACTGAGCTCTAAATGAGAATGTACTGTACACAGTATGCACTCAGTGATTGACCTGTCAATCACTGAGCACATACTGAATACAGTATGTGCTCATTCAGAGCGCAGTCAGTGGCTGTCCATGGTGGTGAGTGTTGGGCTATGCCAGCTGCCTGCTCGGTTATGGGTTGGGGATGGAGTGGGTGGTAGAGCACTGTTGGGTGAGGGGTGCACTAGACCACCAGGAAGTATGGGATTTCTTACAATGGTGGATCAGGGCTTGGGCATCCTTTAGACCACCAGGTCATATACATGAATCCATAGCCACCTACACCTATAGTGCAGACTGGACTCTCCTTGCAGCCCTCCCTCCACATCACTCCACACATAGCACCCTCTGCTCCCCCTGCAACTCCTGCCAGCTTCGTCACCTGCGACCCCAGCCCTTACCTCGCTGTCCCCTTTCCTCAGCTCCTATTACTGACCACACCCCACACCACTAACCTCCCCATCCCCTCATTCCCTTCCCTGAAAGGATACCTGGGCCGCAGTGTACTATCTTACAAAGCATCGAAATGGCAACCTATCCACAGGTTCTTCCTCCTCCTCCTCTTACTCACTTCAGGAAATGTACACTCTAACCCTGGCCCTGCCACAACTACCGCGTCTGCTCACCTCCCAAGTAGCGGACTACGTATTGTCACCCTTAATGTCTGTAGCCTTCTAAAAAAGTGGGACTCCTTCCAGGGCTGGGTCCACCAGCACCAGCCTGACATCATTGCGGTTGGTGAAACCTGGCTCTCCCCACTGATCCCAGACTCATCACTAACCCTCGCTGGGTACAACTTATACTGTGCAGATTGATAGGGTAAGCAAGGGGGGGAGCTGCGCCATATATTCCAAAGATATCCTACGTGGGCAGCCACTTCCCACCCCCCAGCTACATCCCGGACCATAGGTCCTCACTATCAAAATCACCCTGGGAAACTCCAAATCCCCCCTCCCCCATCACTGCAGTTTACATTCCCCTCAGGGACCAGAAGGTGGCCTTCCACTCTGTACTGTCCTAACTGGCAACTCTCCCGCCACAAGCAGAGAAAATCATACTAGGAGACTTCAATATTAACTGGCTTGACAAAGCTGCCGCACTGTTCATAGACAAGGCCACTGCCCAAGACCTTACACAAGTCGTATTATCCCCTATCCTACTGAACCTGTGCTCCGGGTCCTCCTCCCTGCTGGATCTGGTATTCACCAACTGCCCCCTTAAAATCACTAGTACTACTGTCCTCCCAAATGCCCTTAGTGACCACTCCCCTGTCTTCTGCTACTGGACATGCAAATCACCCAACCCCCAAATAACCTACTGTATCAGCGCAAACTTGGCCCAGGCAAACTTGCTCAACTCAAAGCACATCTCAGGACAATAGACTGGTCCTTCCTTACAAAGGCTCCTGATCCTGACAGAGCCTTGGACCTCTTCATTCTCACCTTTAACACCACATGCAACAAATTTGCCCCATCACCAAAAGGGTGGCCAAAGGCAACCCTGGCACCATGGATCACTGACCATCTCCTGGCCCTCATGTAGACCAGAGATTCCTTATGGCACCTCTCCAACGAGACTGGCCTGTCTGCTGATAGACAGAAATATAGAGAGGCTTGGAACAAATGTACCTGGTCCTTGCACAAAGCAAAAGCAGAGTACTACAAGACCTCCCTAGCCAAGACCTGGGGCTCTGGGCAAAAGTTCTGGGCCAATATTAAGGACCTCTGTGGCAACATTCCCAACATTACCCCTAACCAGATTATGGCTGATGGTTGCCTAACCTCTGACCCAGCCCGAATGGCCGCAGCCTTCAATGATGCCTTCTCTAACCTGAGCAAGGTTCTCCCCACAAACTTCTTCGACCCACCCCCTGTCACCTCCACCTCCCCCCCTGCAGCCCCCCTTTTGTCTACGCAGTATTTCACCTAAGTTTGCCGAACCTTATCTCAGAACAGCCCTAAGTCACTCCCGCTATAGTAGTGACACCTTAGACCTGAAACTCCTTCGCATCTCTCTCCCTGAGGTGCTTAACCTTCTCACTCATATACTTAACCACTCCTTATGCCATGGAAAATTCCCCTTCCACTGGAAATCTGCCCACATCACACCGATATTTAAAAATGGGGACTGTACCCTTACTAACAACTACCGTCCTATCTCCATTCTCCCTCCCCTATCTAAGGCCCTTGATAGGATCATTTCAGATCAACTCACGGACCACCTCAACAAATACAACCTGCTTAGCGAGCAGCAATACTGCTTCCAGAAGGGACATAGTACCACTACCGCCCTCCTGGAACTCACCACACACATTCACTCTGCATTAGATAGAGGTCAAATCACAGGGGCTGTCTTCATTGACCTCACAAAGGTGTTTGACACTGTTAACCACCCGCTCCTGCTATACACACTGACCAACATTGGATTCTCCCAGGATGCCCTTGGCTGGTTCTCTGACTACCTTTCCAACTGTTCCCAGCAGGTCAAAATTAGTAACACCCTATCTAATAAGCTACCGGTCCTCTCTGGTGTCCCTCAGGGGTCCGTCCTCGGCCCACTACTGTTCAGCCTCTTTCTTAACTCCCTCCCCAGTTCTTGCCCAGGGAACCTACTCCTCTATGTGGGCGATGCTGTCCTTTATACCTCCAACTCTGACCCTTTGCAACTCCACCTCTCCCTTCAATCCTCCTTTAGCGGCACCGAAAAATGGTTCGCCTCACATCTTATCCTGAACTATAACAAGACAAAGATTATGTTCTTTTCCCACCCGCTCAATGCCAGAAAGGATCTCTGCCCTCAAGTATGAACTGCCAACCTGTCCCCTCTGGAGCAAGTGGACTCATTCAGATACCTGGGTATTACCCTTGACCCCACACTTACTTTCCACCAACATATCCACCTCCTATCTAATGCCCTCAATGTGCAGATCAGGCTCCTGTATCACCTCAAACACTGCTTTACCCCAAATACAATGAGGCTAGCTGTCTCCTCCTCTGTACTCTCCCTGCTAGACTATGGCTCAATCATCTATGGGGCGGCGAACACCTCGGCCTTCCAAAGACTTTGTGTCTCCCTTAAAAAAGCCTGTCACCTCACCCTGGGCTGTGACCACCTATGTAACCCCCTTGTTAGCCGGGGTTACTAGAATCCCAGTAAGACCTAGTGGTAGGCAGGGAAGGCAGCTTGTGAAACTCCAGTTAAATGGGTTTCACACTGTCTCACTCTGTTCTCAGTCCCAGCTGAGACTGAGGGATGACATCACCATAGAACTATTGCAGCTGCATGAGCCATATTGGAATCTGCAGCAGGGAGTTGGAATAGAATGTTGGGAGGTTTGAACAGTAGTCTGTAGGTCAGTTGGAGTTGGGAGCTTGCTGAGGGAGCAGCACAGCAGCTCTGTGTAGGCTCTTGGAGCCTCAGCCCTGACATAGGGCTACATTCTAGGTAAAAAGGGTGTGTGTCTCCACCAAAAGAGAGACACAGAAGCAAGTGGTGGAGACCGCTGATTCGGGTCTCAGTGCCCCCTCCCTCCGGGGATGGGGGCAGGAAAGGGTTTCCTGCATATTCCAGGGGCAACCCCCCTGGTTCTGCTACTAGTGGAGAAGCTGCCTATTTGTTCCAGAGTTTTTGGGAAACAAGAAGATTTGTGAATCGCCTGTGGGGCACCTGCAACTGGAGGGTGAGTGTCTGCTCTTTCTAAATGGCTTATGTTTTTCAACTTGGGACTTGTGTGATAGTGGGGATTGGACTACTGAAATAGAGGGAGGCCTAGAGTAATAGGCTTAGCCAAAAAGTAAAAGTATGTTCAAGTCCAGCACTTATGGGAAGTCAAGATATGTAGAGGACATGTGACATACGTCTACCCAGTAATCTACATTGCCAAGCTTTCAGTAAAAGAATTGTTTAGTATCCAGAGAAATGGCCGGGTATGGATTGTGGGAGCTGGAGGTGGGAGAGCCCCCATCTTTAGTGACCAGGTCCACCTCTACGGATTTGTTCTGTGGATTTCTACTTTGCCTCATGCATTTGGCCAGTGATGAGAGAAGTACCCAGACATGGGATTGGAAGGAAAATTCCCTGTAGGAGTCAAAGGTTCTAAGGTGGTTTGGGGAGCCACCAACTGGAAAACTGGTTCATTTCCCAAAATGGACCATGGATCAAGTGGCTGGCATGGGAGCTGGGTCAGTGGGGAAAACACAAGAAGTGTACAAGTCAGGCTGTGTACCCAAAGCTGTGTGCAAGTCCGGGCTGTGTGCCTGGTGGGTTCAGAGCCTGAGGGTTGGAAATAGTGAAGAAGTATTCCGTTGTCTCAAATCTGCATTACCAGGAATGTAGTCCCATGGAGGTCCACCTATGCTTTGTTTGTTCAGCTTGGATGTGAATTAAAGCCACACTGTAGAATCCCATTCCTGGTTCTGGACATTACAGTTATTGCTTCCTGTGTTCGGATTTACTCGAGTGCCCCTGTGCAGAGTAGCCAAACCTAGATCCCCTGTGCTGAGTAACCTCATCCTCCCCGAACCCAGTCTCCACCAGGTACTGCTATCAGCTTCAACAGCATGCCACCTGTCGTTTTGCTAAAAGGCAGGGGTGAGGGGTTACACCTAACTCACACATGCTCTCTATACAATGATACCAACTGGCTGAAAGTTGACAACAGGATTAGGTTCCACACCTGTCTCATGGCAAAAAAAATTGCCCTAGGTCTCTCCCCATAGGACTCATACCACTAATTTGACCAGCCCTGACACTCAAGCAAACTCGTAGCTCGGGAAAGCAACTCCTCTCTGTCCCTCACTCTGTACCTCCCAATTCCAAAGGTCCTTTAGCTACAGAGCCCTTTCCTGGATTAACAGTCTGCCCACTCCACTTGCCAAAGAGATCAGACTTGGACCCTTCAAAACCTCTCTCAGAGACCTACTACAGTCCTCAAACCACTGCGACTGCCTCTGAAACATCCCACACTATTCTGTCTGACTAAGGCCACTGGCCGGCTTCTTCTACCCTACATGCCCTAACCTGTGTCTGTCTAGCCTAGCCTCTTGCCTGTGTGCTATATGTATTGTGTGTGCACTGAATTTTCCTAGCTTTTCACTGTTAGCCTCATAATTGCTCCTGTAACAACCTGACTATGTACTGATGTACTGCTATGTATCCTGTATGTCTCTGTATGTAAATTATGTGATGTGGAACCTTTGTAAAGGAGTCTCTGACTCAAAGGTATTTCTGAATCTCCAATAAATAAAAAATAAAAATACATATTTATATCAATACATAGCACTATGCATCATAACAGGAGATCGGGGCTCGGGCGCTAGACAACAAGGGAAATTTTATACCTATAATGGTAGATTGGGATGGGGGACCACTAGACTACCAGGGATATTTTTATATTTCTAACAGGTGATCGGGGCTGGAGCAGGGGACCATGGCACATTGCTGCAATATGCTCAACTTACCCAGATGGTGAATTTCTAAACTTAGGCCAGCCTTGGCAGGTCTGAGGGTACTTCGAAATTCACCCTCTGGGTGAGTTTTGAGAATACTGATTGAGGAACTTTGGCAGCCTGCTTCTGCTGCAAGCCCCTAGTGCCTTGACGCAGCCCATTTTGTGGTTCACAGGTGGCACAAGCCCCATAAGGTGCAGGCTGCATGCAGTAGATGCAGGCTGCCTTTGTGAATTGCTCCCGGGGCATAATTTGGCACAAGAGGCACTTTGCAACAATTATTGGGATGCGAGACCCTTGTACTGCCCCGGAGCTTTGAGAACTGAGCCCTAAGAATCTATTCAGCCTGCCCTGATGCCCAATTTGATTTATTTTGCCCCTCCAGAATCCTCCCTGCCCCTACCCCCCTTTTGTTCCTAACAGTCTATTTGAAATTGTCCCACCAATATGTTAAAATGTATTCATTTCTGAAGTTTTACCAAGGAAAGGAAATACTTAGCTAAAAACAGCTAGTTCCAAGATATATCCTAGTGGGAGGGTGGAAGAGGACAGAACAATACAATCAAAGCAATAATTAAACTGAGGTAACAGAGAGTGCAAATGAACATAATAAGCCAAGTGTAGTGCAGGTGCAAAACATAATAGTGATAAAACTAAATTGGGATGGCAAAATAAAACATGGGCAAATATGTACTATGCAAAGTGGATCACACTGGTAGCACACAGCAAGTGCAAGACTGAATAATTAAATACAGCAAAACGCTGTCATATGATGATTGAGACTACCTAGGCACAAAAGTCAGGCTGCAGACTTGGGTTGCATGGTCCTGGAGGAAGACTTTCAGAGTAGCTGGGGAAGGAGCACTGTGAATAATAAGAAAGAAGCTGGACCAGAGCCAATAGAACCTGAAAGCAAAATCAGACTGAACTAAGAATGTTTTCATGTGGGGGGGGGACGGAGTTCATAAATGTCAGAGCTGTGGAAGGAGTATGAGGCAGAAAGCGGATAGGAGAGAAAGATGCTGAGATAGTAGCACAGGGATTTAAACCGAATTTAGAGAGAAATGAAAGGCCACCAGATGGCTCAGTGGAAGTGTGTCACACTTCATGCAGATGATCCATTTCAGAAGCAAGCCTGGGGTTTCTGGGATCAGGTGGCCAGGCTGGGGAGTGCCCTTGAGTGCAGCACAAGCCTGCCAGGGAGGGAGATGGCTGGGCTCTGTTGAAGCAGCAGACCCCCATGGTGAGCCATGGAGCTTGCTTCCTCATTGAGAGGAGTATCAGAACAGTGCATGCTGCTAAGGACAAGGCCACCAGAGGCTATGCCTGAGGTCACAGGACTGTGGGAGGGGTCAGGAAAGAGGGGAAAAAGCACAAAAAGATATGTGTCTTAGCCATCAAGAATCACTGTCCCCTCAGTCCACGCTCCATATGGATCCCCACTAGCCAAGACGGCAGGGGCAGCAGCAGTCAGAGCTGGGGATTGGCAGGGACTGAAGTTAGAAGAAAGTGGTGGTTGAAGGGCCAAAATGCTTTATAGAAAAAAAGAGAAATGAAGTGCAATGGAGGAGTCACATATACCTTCTAGAGAGGAGCATGAGACTGAGGTGTAGTGCAAGCAGTGGTGAGGGGGTGGCAGCCAAGTGCAAAACACAAGGTGTGAAAGAGGGGAATTCAGTCTAATGAGGGTGGGTTTTGTTGCAGCACTATACACAACACATTCCACCATAGAGAAAGATCTTAACAATGCTCTCTCGGTGGGTGGAGAGTGGGAAACAGGCTTTGCTCCTACAAAGTGCATCAAGTGCAAAGTGGAACTTCTTGTGGAAAGTTTATACATGGCTGGAGAAGTTAAGGTGGTGGTCCATTCAGCCATTGAGGTACTTGAAGAAAGTGACCTCTTCTAGTATGGTGCCCACTGGGTAGTAAAAAGTCCTGTGGATTATATTTTAACTAGCTGCTGCCTGATGCCAGTGGCTACTGAGATCACTTTTTTGTCTTTAAGAGAAAATCTGGTAGGGCTGGCCCAGTGGTGTGGAAGGTTGAGGTGCCTAGCACTTTACCACGCCAATGATCCAGGGTTTGGAGTGAGCTCAGGTCACTGGGGGTTGACCAGGGGGAGAGGATTGAGTATCTGGAACACAGTACTCCTCTCCCGGGGTGGGGAGGTTTGTTAGCTTGGCCCCTAGCTGCCTCTGGGTGGAAGCCCAGAGGTAGTGCTAGCCGCTACAGTGGCAATAACGGGAGGGGCCATGGTTATGCAGCATGTGCATACCTCCATGTGCACACACTTGTCTGGCATCATGGCTTGGGAACCATGGGAGAAAATGTAAAAGTGGCAGCTGCAGGCTCCATGAAGTCCTGCCTGTCAGCCCTCACTCCGCACTGTCACCGGCTTGTCGGCCCTGTGAATATGGACACTGGATCTCTGGGTGGGGGGAGGATGGCCTCCCCTTCCCAGCCCCTGCCATGGGGGGCAATCCACAGGGGGATATGGGGGCTTGGTGGGTTGGAGAGGCAGTTGCTGGGTGAGGGAGACAGGGACATGATGGAGCAGCAGCCTGTGGTGCACCATGGGAGAAAAATCTATATGGAAAAGACTAAGCTGATTTGAGTGGAACCAGAGATGGATGTTGCTAAATCCTGATGGAACCAGATTGCCAGATTCAAGGCAGAGGTGCCTAAAGCAAGAAACATAGTGTCATCTGCATACACGTGTATGTCCAAGGAGACACACACTTTAGAGATATCATTAAGGAAAACTGAGACTAGGATGGGACCAAGAACAGAGCCCTGGATAACACCTGATCTAGTGTGTAGTGGAGGGGAGAAGGATTCTTTAACGTGGATTCTTTGTGATGTATCCACATGGGTAGGCACCAAGCTATTTACTGGAGCGGACAGATAATCCTGCGCTCTTAAGTTTGCCAGGAGAATGTGGTGGGCAACAATGTTAAAGGCTTTAGCCAAGTTGGCAAACATTGCAGAGGTAATCAGGCCCTGATCCATCACCTTCAGGATGGTGTCAGTGAGTCAGAGGAGGGAGGAACAGTTGAAAGGGACTTCCAGAAGCCAAAATGGCATTGGGAGAGTAAAGAGGAGGAGTCCAGAAAGGGGAGAGTTGGGAGAGAACGAGGTGTTCCTGGTGGTTGGCCAAGGCTGACAAGAGAAATAGAGGGTGGTAATTTCCCAGGGAAAAGTGGGGGGGTCATCCTCTTTAGGGAGGGGAGTAACTGTAGCCCTCTTTCATGCACAATATCAGGAACTAAGCCAGAGGATGAGAGAATTAGAAGGTAAGAGATAGAGGAGGAAAGACAGAGGAGCTAAAATAAAGGTGTTACAATTATTAGTATGTGGAAATACACTAAAACTAAGTGCTTTTAAATTATGTAATACACAAGCATTTATTATGCCCAGTGTATTACAGAGTTTGCCACAGCTATTTCCTCTCCTGTGCTAGATTAACCATGGCACCAATGAGGAACTCAGTTTCACTTTTGCAACAAACTAACTGCACCTTTGCTTTCAAAACCAGTAATTAGAAAACAATAAAATATCCAATCCAACTGCCCCGGAGAAGATGGATGTACAAATTAGCCTGCAAATCATTTTGTAAATTTTCTGTTTTCTTACTCACTTTCTTTCCTCATGTTATGATTTTAAAAGGGGTTCCTGGTTACATAAATCAGCTGAGATATGAATACGCTTGACCACAGATGACAAAGTGACCCCATCATAGGTTAAGCATCTATTCTTTTAACTTAAAAATGTCACTATGATTTGTGATCTCACTGTTTTGTCTGTTTTTGTGAAGACCTCCCTCTCTCTCTCTTTCTCTCTGGCTTTCTTTTCTGTGTAGAGTGCTGGCCCATAAACGGCTCACAGAATGCCAGTTGGCAGCATGCCAAACAGGAGAGGTCCACACCTCTACTGATCATTTGGTAATTAAGGACATTACAAGCTCAGCCCTTGTCATCCACTGAGATGTGATCAGGTATATTCACATCTCAGCTGATTTATGAAACTATGAACCCCTTTTATAATCATAAAATGAAGAAAGAAAGAAAGAAAGAAAGAAAGAAAGAAAGAAAGAAAGAAAGAAAGAAAGAAAGAAAGACAATATAGTACAAACTTTAAAATGATTTACATGCCCCTTTGAGCAGTTTTTTGGAGGAGGGGAGCATTGGATATTGTTTCTGATAATGACCACAAATCAATGGCACCCATATAAAAGAAATATACAGCACTGTGCTAGTTTGTAGTTTACCACAAAGAAAACTTTCAGAGAGAAATCCCAGATTTTATTATATTCCCAGTTTTAGCTTCTTCCCCTACTAGATGTGACCACCATCGTTTAGATTTGCTTGATTATCCTTGTATTATATACAATTGTACACAATCTTTATTTTTCCCCAAAACATATTTTTAAAAAGAAACTTAATCAGAAATGTTTGGGAACAAGTCAAAAACACCCCCAACAGCCTCCCTAATATGCGACATCTTATAAATTTCAAAACAAATGTGATAGGGAACTACTTTGATATACCAGCCATAACAAGAGAAAAAAAAATAGCTTTGGTATCCATAGTAGCTAAAAATAGTATTCTTAAACTATGGATTGATCCAAGACCACCCACATTACTTGAATGTAAAGCAGAGATGACCGAGCCCTTAAAAGTTTAACTTTAGCCCGAGGTTTAAGAAATGACAACAAATGTTTTGAGAAAAACTGGTCATCTTTATTCAAAGTACTCACAACTCACCAATATGATACTCAAGAAGGAAATATTTTTTAACTGTAGTCAGTAAACAGTATTCCAGAAGGTTACAGTCATAATCTAACTTTAGTATAGCTCTATCTACCATCAGTTCACAGGAAACATCTTTTTCAAATTCTTGCAATTTAAACTTCCTTGTCTTCTACTTGCTTATTTCTTTATTTCATCTTTGTTAATTTCTTCCTCTCTTAATTAAAGATATAAATGGGACTTCATGAACACTTCCCGGGGGATCTCTTCCTGCCAAGATTTAACGTTAAGGGACATTAAATATTTGTATTGATACCAATAAACAAACTGTGAGAAATTTTTCTTCTTTTTTTATAGTTTTCTTTTTTGTTCTTCAAATATACACATATTTTAGTATTTCCTTTTTGAAATAGGATTACAAGAAACACAGTAATGCTAGTTCAGTTTAAAAGAAAAGAAATGTTAGTTAAATAGAGAAATTATTAGAAAAATGGTTTATTGTTCATACTGATTATTAATTGAAGTATAGTCTTTCTGTTAAAAAGTTATTTACTGTACAATTGATGATTTTGAAATTCAATAACAATTTATTGAGAAAAAATAAAATAAAGAAATATAAATATATAGAGAATATTTGTTCCTTTGAAAGAGCAAAGCTTTATCTCACAGTAATTTCACTGGCTACAAGCTTCAAAAATACACACTCACCTCCTTAAACTGATTATACTAACCTGTCTATATCACACAAAAAACAAGCATTTGTCAATGCCGAATGTTTGCTTGCTGGCATTGGCATTGGTAGTGTAGGAGTTAGAGAGCTGCATAATAGGAATAGCAGTGAAGTACTGAACTGAAGCCAACCCCACCACCACCCTGAAGAGATTGAGAGGCATTGGGGTGTGCCTTTGGGGCATCAGGCATATTGGCCATTCCATTTCACCACACCCTACCCTGCAGACACCAACAAGTGTCACAGTGTGCCTTGGGGTCTTTGGGCCTTATGCTCACCCCATTCCATAAGGAAATACGGTGAGACAGGTGCAGTATAGGAGAATGGGGTGAACTTTGGGGCCGAAGAATCCAAGGCACACCTTGATGCCTGTCACTGGCTGCAGGGTGGGTGGGGGTGGAATGTTATGAGCATTACAGGTGACAATCCCAAGTCACACCCCTGGTACCTGTCAGTCTCTACAGAGTGGGGCGTTATCATCAGAAACCCTAATGCCCCAGGCGTTCATTGGTATTTTCACTCCAATTTTTCAACATGGCTTTTTTTGTGACCCCCACCTCATGAACAGTGGCAATATCAGTTTTTTAGCTGAAAGCTGATTTTGCACAGTGACCAGGCCATTTGGCACCATAGGTGCGAAAACACTTTTTGAACAGGATGTGAAAAATTACAGCTGTACTGTTCATGAAGTGGTGTAAAAATGGCAATGTTGAAAATCTGGAGTGAAAATATAAAAAAAATGGTGAAGTCATGAGCGTGCATAGAAACTGTAATTAGTTTGGGGACTGTTTACAGCAGATTGTCAACACAGGCATTTTGGGACCTCCGCTCATGAACAGTGTCACTATGATTTTCATAATCTGTCCCGAACACTGATTTCCCACAGCGACCATGCATTTCTGCGCCGGAAGTGTGAAAACACATTTCGGCCAGGGTGTGAAAAATGACAGCTGTACAGTTCATAAGGAGGTGTGGAAAAATGCCACTGTAGAAAATCTGGACTGAAAATATTACAAATTCGTGAACTTACTAGGGTGTTTGGAAACTGCGCAATGGACGCTCTTAACACAGTCATTTTATGGACTTTTGTCACCAAATTTTTAACATAGTTATTTTAAGACCTCTGCTCATGAATAGTATCACTGTGATTTTCTTAATCTGTCCAGAACATTGATTTTGCACACTGACGGCACCATTGTGCGTTACATGTGTGAAAACACATTTTGGGCAAGATGTGAAAAATGACAGCTCTACTGCTCATAAGGAGGTGTGGTAAAATAGCAATGTTGAAAATCTTGAATGAAAATATTAAAAATTTGCGAAGTTACGAGCGTGCGTAGGAACTGCACAACGCACACCCGAAAAAAAGTCATTTTTGGGAATTTTTTCACCAAATATTCAACATGGGTTTTGGGGAGCCTGCCTCATGAACTGTGACACTGTCATTTTATTACTTGGTCCCGAAAGGTGGTTCCACACAGTGACCGTGAAATCACCTTTCAGGACTGAATAACAAAATGACAGTGACTGAGTTCATGTGGTGGGGTCCCAATAACCCCATGTTGAAAATTTGGTGAAAAAATTCTCAAAAATAACCGAGATATGAACCAAAGTTGAAAAAAAAACATTTATGTCATTATACAGCTTACCAGCATTTCTTCAGTTTGCGGTTGGCTTTGAAGTGTGCAGACATGTTCCCGGTCCACCGAACATCGTTGTGCCGGGCTCCGGAGGTAAGTATTGGGTGAGGGTGTGTGTGCGGAGGTGGGTGCGCAGTGGGTGAGTGCAGATTGGGGGAAGGGGTGAGACAGTCAATGAGGGACTGTTTTTTCTTACAGGTTTTTATTTTTTTCATTTTTCAGGAAGACGACGCAGGACTTTTGCCATGCTGGGGTGGGCTCCCAGCGTGGCATCTGGAAAGTTGTTTGGGGGGGCCAGTGGAGCCGACATGGGATTGGGCACCCTCATTGGCCATACAGATGGACTGTTGCCATGCTGGGGTGGGCTCCCAGTGTGGTACCTGGAAGTCTGTTTTGGGGGGCAGTGGAGCCGATGGGGGATTGAGCACCCCCGTCGGCCATATGGTGTGTGGGTGGGGGGAGTGCATGAGCACGCTGGAGTGGGCTCCCAGCTTGCTAGTAGGTGTTCGAGTCAGAGGGAGGAAGAACTGTCTATGACAGACAGTTCAGATGCAGTGTGATGTGCAGGCAATTTGCATACTGCCAACGACGGCAGTATGCAAATTGCCTACATGTTACCACCGCTGATTGCAGTGGTTTTTTACTTTCAGCTGTATGCCACTGCATCTGAACTGATGTCATAGACAGCTCAGACATGTATTGGTGTGGTGAGACAGCGCCTGCAAAAGGGAGCAGGCTATTGGAAGCTGAGTGGCACACCTACCTACAAAAAGTTGTATGGTGGCACTATATTTCTTGCACATGCGTGCAAGCAAACGTAATGATAGACTGTACCCACAATCACTCACTGACAGTCACACCGTAGCAGGCTGAAGAGGTGAACACAGTCTGGTGCTGGTGGCCACTAATGTCTGTAAGTACAGACTGATGTTTGGGGTGAAGATGGGTGCAGGGTAGTGGGTCAGGAGCGGGTGGGATCTGGTGACTGTTCAGGGGTGTGGAGGAACCACTAGACAACAGAGTATACAATTATATGATGTAACATGTAAAGACATGTCATATTGTTGCCTTATCTCTCCTTTGTTTAGTTAAGCCTTGGTGCTCTGTATTCTGTGTAATCTTTATCACCCAACTTAGTTTGCCATGTTTTTGTATATTTTGTATTCTATTCATTGTTATGTGGTATATACATTGCTGATATGTGCCATCTTAATGGCCTGGGCCATGCCTGAAAACTGTCCCTGGGACCAGTGTACCTATCCAATTAACAAAGAAATAAATAACTAAATAAATAAATAAACAAACACAGGCAATCTAGGGATGGGGGACCACTGGACACCAGGGAATCTGATTATATTACACTGCATGGGTGATTGGGGTGGGACGACCACTAGACACCAGGGAACAGACATATTTACAGGGAACAGGTGATGAAGGGCAGGGTGCAGCCACTACACCACATTAACAGTAGGATTTTGGCAGAGTTAAACAGCACTGTGATGGCACTGTTCAGCCATGCCAAAACTGTTGAATATACTACTGCTCTCATTTGCATAGGCACAGCAGTATATTCTGCACAGTCATGCTGCTGTGTTAGCACAGTGCACTGGGGCCCTCTGAATGTGACCCCTGCCCTGACCACTGGTGCTATTCACAGTTAGCGTGGCACTATCCCAGTTAGTGCTACATTGCCATTTGAATATGAAGGCCTCTGGTTTTTGTTCCTCAAAAAAATTGAATCTTTTTTTTTTTTTTGCTGACTACGAAACATATCCCTATATATGTTATTTAACTCTGGCCTGGTTTGTATTCCTACGATTGTATATTGTGATTTCATATAGCGTAACCTGTTATCTGATTATTTCTGTTTTGTACCCTCCCGGGTCATGCCTGAAAATAGTCATTGCTATGGCTGGCACACCTACCTGGTCATCAAAAACTAACTTAAATAAATAAATAAAATATTATATAGAACAACGCATGGTTAGGAGTGTGTTACCTGACAATTTTGTATGTTGTGGTTCTAAAGACGTTTTGTAAACTTCTCAAGCTTTGCTCTTGAGGTTTACCTGCATCCTTAGAACCCACTGATTCAAATTATGGCTTGAATACACACTTGACCATGCAATATCCTCTATGTACAATATATGAAATGTGATTAAAATTCATCCAATGGGCCAGTGTTGAGCTTGCACAATACCTTTAATTGCCAAAACAGTAATTATAAAACAAAATTATAGGTACTAGAATTGCTTGTTTAATTTTACACACTCTCAGTGTGTGTTCCTTACCGCTCATACTTTGCTCTTGTGTTTTATTGAGCAAAACAGACCTCAGAAGTGTGAAACAAAGCAAACAAAAAAAAATAAACTGGTAATACACTACTGCCCTTATATTATTCTCTTCATAATCACCTCAACATGCTCTGTATCAGCCTTAAGCAAAGACTCTAGCATTTTTTTTCAACATTAAGTGTATTTATTTACTTATTTTTCTAATTTTTGGCCAGGAAAGACACACTAAACCGAAGCAATGTTTCTAGGTATATCCTGGGAGCATAGGGAAGTTAAATGACATGCTTATGGTCACTCAGTATGCAAGTGGTGATTTCAGTGGTCTCTTGTCATTTATCGTTTGTTTTATTTAGTGGATTGTGTGAATGTGTTAAGTCTGTAGTCTCTTCTGCTCCTGTTGGTGGCTCATGGGGACTAGGTGCTGCACCATCCAGGCATACCTCTCAGCTGTCACACATTACCACCAATGTTACTCATTTTACTTCCCAACTTCCACATTACCCATTCAGACTTTAAAACTTAAATTAATAATAGGTGATGATCAGTTATCGGGAAATATTAAAAGCATTAAGAGCACTCCCATGGGGTTTTGAGCCTGCAGTGTCCATCTTTGATGCTATGCCACAAATTTTAACCATACCTAGTGTCACATATTGGGCCACTGACAACATGAGGGGTATGCATCCAGCTGTAAACAAAAAAAATTGCATAAATCTACAAGCAGGATGAAAATGCCAAAGTTTTCTATCACAAATGAAGAGGGTGGGGTGGGTGGGGCCCAGTACCAGTGCCTGAGTCTCTCTGAGTGCGTCCTGACCCAATGTGCTTGTGCAGGCCGGCACCTTATTTTATGCATGGATGGCAGTGGCAGCTGTCAAAGCTTGCCTATCCGTGGTAACTTTGTGCTCCCCTGGTCATGTCTGTGGAGATGAGGGATAATGACACGCGCCTGACTCTTGCCAACAGCTCTGAAGTTCCCCAGTTCTGTAGTGGTTCGAGGTAGACCGGGAGGGGGCGGAGAGGACCGCACGCGACTCCCAGCAGCAGGCGTTCGTCTTCGGTTTTTTTGTTAAGCCAATGAATACATCTGTGTGTATATGCGGTAAGGAGGCAGCCTTGATGCTGCCGGTACTCGCGCGCTCGCGCTCTCTGTCTCGTGCCCGACTCACTCCCTCCCTCCCTCGTTCGCTCGCTCGCGCCGCCCGCGCCGCCTCTGGTCCATTTGAGCGCGTGGCTCGGCTTTCCTTAGCTCAGTGTCGCTGTTAGTACAGCTGAGCGGAGAAACACGAGCGGCGCGGCAGCAGGTTCCTTGAGCAGCAGCTGGTGGAACGCTCGTCCAGTCTCGACCGGCTGGAGTATCTGTCTCTCTAGTTCTGTTGCTGTCGTCTGGCTACCTGCGCAAGTCAGAGTCGGCTCCGTCCCTGGGTTACTACCATTTACCTACTGGAGTCTCCCGACTGCCCTCCCGCCGTGTCTCGGAGACAGAGAGCTCCGTTATTCGACTTGAGTGTTTTGAATGGAAAGATGGCGATGTTCTGCGCTCAGCCGCCCCGCATTGGAGCTCCTCGTCCTCCTGCAGCTCGCTTCCTCCTGCTTCGGCTCCTAGTGCTGTTGTTACCGGCTCTGCCAGTCCCATTGCTGCTGGCCCCGGGGGCGTCGGGCTACGCCTACAGCTTTCCCCATCAGTACACGTAAGTACCCCCGTCCGGCGGCGGGGCAAGTGTGGAGGTGGGGTTGCCTCCTGTGATGTTTGATAATAAGGTACATTGTCAGGTGTGTTGCGATGATTCTACGGGAGCAGGGGGGCTGGATGACACTTTTCTGGAAGGTTTTTGTTTTGGGGAGGGGGTATATTTTTTATTCTGTAGATCTGGGCTGATAGTTCCAGTCCACGTAAGGGGCGGGCTGTATGTGTCCCAGAAATCTTGTTGCTTTGCATTTCTGTGTCAAAACTGTTCTGTGAACTTGGTGACAATTTAGGGACAACACTGTGTGTTCGGCACACTGCATTCAACACAGTGTTCGTATTTGTGATGGATCCCATCCCATGAAGCACTGTTAGACCTCGACGGAGCTCCTTTGGCACACCTGACTACTACAGAGTTCAGAACAAGAACATGATTTGTATTACTAACTCTTGGTCCTGTGCCAGTAACAACAGAAACGAGCCTGAAATGTTAAAAAAGTAAACACATAATGTACAGACGAAGACAAATACCAAACGCAGCCCATACATAGTTTTAATATTGGAAGCACACACGGAGAAGTGGTTGTGTATACATGACAGCATCGGCTAGAGATGTTAACTGTTGTCATTTACAGTTACATACATAGTAGGAATTACAGAGAGGGAGCGCGATCTGTTGATAGCTTGACAGCCGATAGGTTGCAATTGCTTTCATTGCCAGTTTGCCACATAATGTATCTCAGATCAACAGGGTGACAGCAAAGAGAGCAATTTGGGTTCGTGCCAAAGTCGGGGTTCCTGCCATCGCTGTGGGGATTAGGTAGGCAGCAGTCCTGTTTCCCAAGTGTCTCAAAAGTGCAGTTTGCTAAATAGTCGGTGTGTGTGTGTGTGTGTGTGGGGGGGGGCGTGTAAGTTCTCAGTCTTGGCTTGCTGAAGGGAACACCTGCTGCAAGAGAGGGAATTTTTTTATGGGACCAGTCTCCCAACCCCTTCCAACTGCTGCAGCCGTCTTCCACCGGTTTAGATCATTTTCCTTCCAGGTTTTTCTCCTGGCCTGATCCTGTGTCTCTCAGCATTTACACAAGGATATCCCCCTAGTAGTAGTAAAACGTTTTTATTTATACAAGCAGATGTAAAAAAAAAAAAATAGACAATTTCAGCATTAGGGCTATATAGGCCATGTTTACAAGGTGATCCTGTGTTCTTAGCATTTACACATACAAATATAATATGAGAATTACATTTCCTAATACCATACAGCAATACATAGGACTACACAGGTTCAAAAGGGATGAATTTTCTCTCCAAATCCCCTTAGGTTTGCATGAACTTTGAAAGGGTCAGGAACAATCCCTTGACAGTAAAAATAAATGCCTAAATAGCGGGTAATAGGCGGCGTTTATTTTTTATTTATGCATTCTTAGTTAGAAGTGTGTGTGTGTGTGTGGGGGGGGCAGAAGCCCCAATTGACAGATGCGAACCCTGAGGTTACAATATAGCAGCCATATACAGTCACATGGGAGGAACTCACAAAGGCACAAACTGTGTTTTCTCAAGCTCCGGAGATTAAACCCCATTAAACAATCGGAAATACCTTAGTATCTCAATGTATTTGGAGTGCCCCTCCCTCAAATGGTTGGACTGCCAGTTATTCTCTGCTGTATATTTGAATGTAAATCCATAACAAGAGCTGTCCTTTAATTAATAGTGGCAACTTTTTTTGCGCCAGCTACTTTTACAGATTTAGTGAACCAGTTTCCCTTGTATAGCCTCATTATGAGATATAACTGTTTGTCTGTCTATCCATCATCTAGCTCCTTCCAGTATTTCGCTATGACAAATGTGGAAAGGATAAACCAGGTATTTTGACAGCTTCAGTGATTCAGTACATTGGTAAATCGCGCCACTGCCGTCTGTCTATCTGTATTATTTTGGTCCAGCTCTTGCCTTCCAGAGAGGGTGGGACAGATACAGAAAGTATCGGAACACTGGGGGGTCTCGGTTCCCAACAGGGATTCGAGGTTCGAGCAGGCACTATAGACCATAAGGCCTAATTAATCTGCTGGCTTTTAGTCTGTTAGAACCTCATGGTGAAAAACCTTTCGGTGATGAGGGGTCTGCAGCCATCCATTTTCAGATGTCCTTGGACAATATCAATGGCACTAATGTTCCCCAAACCAGGAGTGGGGGAAAAAGGATACAGCATTTGGTGGGGCTGCGACAGTGTCAAGTGTCAGTGGCTCAGCAGGTAGCACACTCACCTCTGAGGCCGGGAGAGCAGAAGGCTGTGGGTTCTATCCCCACTCCAGGCACTTGCGTTAATATCGCAATACTGACACTGTAGTGCAGCATGAGAGGGGTGCTGCTCTCCTGAGGTGCCGTCTTTCGGATAAGAAGTTAAACCAAGGTTCCAGCAGCCCCTTCTGGTGGTAGTTCAGGTGGATATTAAAGATCCCATAGCACTTCTCAAAAAAGAGCAGGGGACGCTCCCTGGTGCCCTGGCTAAATTCCCCCTCATTCACTAAAAATATACCACCAACAGCTTAATCAACAAAAAATAAAAGTGTTCCAGTTTGGTGACAACTGGTGGTTTCTGGATAGGTCACTTATTATTGAAGTCAAGGAGTATTGTGTGTGTGTGGGGTGGGGGGGTCTGTTTCTGCTTGACTCCAGAGGGGAAAATGTACAGTATGTACTGTATATATGGGGTTATGCATGAGTACTCATACACCATGCTGATGGGGGGACCTATTCTCAGCTTGGTTACTTTACATCAGTAGAGTACAGGAGCTTTGGCTGCAGGCCTGGTGATCACTGCTGGGCATTTGTGGATCAACAGGCAGCAGGATAGTAACCTCACTGTCCCCTTCTGTGTCCACTCCATCTATTTGCCCCCAGCTGTTTTCGTTGTTAGAATGCCTTATACATTTGCTCTGGGTAGTTTTTATCCCCTGTCTCCTTTTCCTAATGTTTTTCCTCGATGTGCCCCAAGTGCTGTAACTAACATTATTGGAGACCAATGCTCTGGTTGAAAGGGCGGGGCGGGGTAATTGCAGTGGGTTAAAAAATACACATATGGTTTCGAGAAAAAAACGGCTATAATTTAGTTAAAACCTGATCTTTATTTCACACATTGCTGCTTGAGCAACTGGCTAAGAGTTTGATTTTTCTTACTGAAGCAATTCGATTTAAACGGAAATGAGAGAGAAAACAGACTTGTTTGTTGCAGGCATTGACATATATCTGCCACATTCAGTTTTTAATGTTATGTTTTTCATTTTTTGGGAGGGGGCGCTTGTGTAACCTCCTCAATGATGACAGCTTTTTTCAGTATCTGTCTGGGGCAGAGATCTATTAAGGAGTGGGCGCAGCATCCATGGGTGCACTGCTAAGCTGTTCGGGCGAAAGACAGGCTGGGGGTGCTCTCAGTTCCCTGCAGCCCGAGGAAGAGTGGGACCATTGCATATGGATCTGTTCTCTGCAAATGCCTATTGGATCCCAACATTGTTTTTGAAAGGATAATTGCAGAGTTTTGAGCAGTATTTTTCATGCACTAGGAAGTTCATACTGTTAAGCTGTATCATGGTGTAAAGTACTGAATATAGAGATTTGCGGTTGATCCCGCCCAGGGGTATCTAGCAGCTGCCAAAATTATCTCACTCTTCACTGACCCTTGGGCTTACGATAGTATTCATTTCCTAAATAGATATTGCACACGTTTTATATATAAGGAGACATCCTCAAGGTCACCCTTCAATCAGGACAGAGACCCTAAAGAAGATCTACGATGGGGGTATTATTTTTGTGTGTGTGTGGGGGGGGGGGTGCAACACGTCAGATCCATTGGTGAAAATCACTATCAGATTGATGCAGATTGTTTTTAAAAGCTGCTGCACTAGTGTTGTGTTAATCGAGGCCAGATAGGAGTCCAAAGAGGAGCTGTGGCTGTTACGGCAGGTCCTGCATGCCGCTGGTAATGGAGCCTCCTTGATTTAATTGAGATGTGGCCGAATCCTTTTAAGTCTGCTCTCCTGGTCAGATACAGAGCTGCCTGCTGGCTGCTGCTGTCACCGGGCGCTGCTGCTCCACTTTCCCTTTTGTAGGGAGGTTTGTGTCTCCAGTGCTCAGAGTTAATGCCAACTTACCTCCCACAAATAATCATAATACACTGTATAGAGCTGATTAGAGCTCATCTGCCTAACTAGAGGCTCATTTAAATAGATTACATAATGCATCGCCGACTCTTCTATTAGCAGCATCAGTAGCAATGGAAAGGGAATACATGCTCTCCATTTGGCTTAACTTGTACCCGTTTAAGCAAGCTGGTTACAGGATTGTTGGGTTGGCAACGTGGGCTCGGACCTCAGATTTAGGGCCCGCTGCCTGATCCCCCACACACACACACACACTCTGCTACTGTCTATAACTGGTTGCATGCAGTGGCTTTCTGCCCTGCAGCGCAGATCCAACAACTGCAGCTGGAGCTGAAACAGTCGATGACTTTCCGAATCAATTACTGCATTGATCACCCTGAGCTTTAAGAAAGATCTGATAGGTGTGTTGTCTTGTAAAGCCTATCTTAGAAGAGATGCTGCTAAGGAAGGAGCAGGGGAAAGCCTGTCAGTCAAGACTGGGGTGGGGGTGGGGCAGCGAATCTACAGTGTGCTTGCCCGATGCTGGGGTAAAAGTGCAAGTCTTGGCGTTCACAATAATGACCATCTGAAGCTGTGGATGACCTCTGTTTTCTATCATGATAATTCAGTTGTCACTTCTTAGCGGAAGCACATTCCTGTTCCTTATAGTTCTGTGTTATCATACCAATTAAAGAACAACGTTAACCACGTCTGAGCTTTAATTTGTTAATTCTTTGTAATAACGGGCCACAATTTTTGTTCATTATAGCCATTTTTATTTGCCGTAATCATGCCTCTCATCCTGTTGCCTCACGAATCAGGGACAAGGCTTAAAAAATCAGGGGCACATCTAAAAATCTGGTACTATTCATTCAGAAAGCTAATAGAATAAAGGGATTTGTGTTAAGGTGCATTTTCTGAAGAATAACAAGTCTGTAAATTTAATGTTTGACATTATTTTGTGTTTTTAATCCCCACTGTTTTGTCACAAGAACATAAATTTTACAAGGGACAAAGGAAAAATGTGAGGCAAAATCAGGACATCCCTGAAAATCAGGGACAGAGGTATGACCGTAATTCATACCCGGCTGGCAACACCTAAGCTTGCAAGAGACACTGCCATGCAAACTGCTTGACTTTTTCCAGTCTCGCCCGAAGCACTGCCAAAGCCAGTCCAAAAAAAATTGATTCTCAGCAACAGCAAGTGGTTGGGGAGAGAACTCTACTAATAAAGATTGATAGAAAATGAGCAGGCTTTTACGTTTTACACTTTTTGAGCATCAACTTCCCGATCTCTCCCTCTTCTACAGTTTCTAAAGGCTCTCTGTGTGTTTAATAAT
The DNA here is from genome assembly GCA_016271365.2 of Neoceratodus forsteri. Taxonomy (NCBI): domain Eukaryota; kingdom Metazoa; phylum Chordata; order Ceratodontiformes; family Ceratodontidae; genus Neoceratodus; species Neoceratodus forsteri. The sequence goes on along the minus strand of CM028129.1, from coordinate 1,165,872,446 downwards.
GGGGTGTGACAGTACTGATATGTCACTGTAATATCACGGCTGCCCCCCACCCCAAAAGAAGAAACTGCATATCCTTTTGTTAGTAACCGATATCGACGCTGACAAAGGTAATTCACATTTATAGCACATGTAACATTATATTGTACTGAACTGTTGAAAAAAATGTAGTGAGACAATGCAGGACCCATGAACTTACTTTAATGTGTAGAAAATATGTCACTTTAACCTGCCTTCCTTATCTGCTGGTGGGACACTCAGGTACCTGCTGAGTTCCGGGAAACTGTGAATTGGCGACCCGATCATAAAGACCAGGCAAAAAAAAAAAGATATATATATATATATGTATATGACAACAGTCATCTAACAGTTTAGCTTTAAATTTTAATTTTATTTGGCAAAAACTGCTAAACATTGTCATATATTTTTTCTTATTACTTGAAACAATTATCTTTCTTCAGCCAGTTACTAGCCCTATTTGCAAAATGTTTGAACTCAATAAGAAGTAAAGTAAGCTGCCTTTCTTTAAATAAATATTTTTGCACGTTTAATTTTTGGAGGGTTTAAAGTAATTTCAGCAACTGAAAATGTGGCTATTTTAATAAAATGTGATCTCTTTTTCTGGAGGGGGTTACATAATGACAGAACCACATGGTTAGAAATTATACAAAATCAATCATCAGATGGTGTAATTACTCCAATTTAATACACACCCTTGATGTGTGATGCTTAGTAAACTCCTGGTGCATCACTCTGGGGGATTAAGCACCATCATACATGTCTGACATATATTAAATTCTAATAATGTAAACCATCCCAAGTATTATTCTATATGTAATCTATGGATTTACAAATTAATACCATTATAAACCATACACAAAAATTTCTGGTAATACCACCATGTAATGTTACTAAGACACAGTGATGACAGGGCTGTGCCCAGGTTTTGCTGAGTGACAGTCTGTGAGACTGTCCCATCTTCCAAGTCTCCCTTATTCCCTGCCTTTGTCTCTTAATTCTTCCCCCATCGCTCCTGCCTATTAAATTGCATTCACAAGTTAAACTTGACAGGAACCCACAGAAACTCAGCTCCACTCCACTGCAAAATTGTATAAAAGTTCCTTCTTGTCACCTTTCCTCTATAAATACTATGAGAGTGTTTCACTTCCTACAGAACTAAAATGAGAGTTCCACCTCCTAAACATTTTCAATTTAACCATTATTAGACTACTCAAGAAATAACTCCTGTGTTAATTTCATATTGTGACGTGACCTGTGGCACTGACTGGAATATAAACTCATAAACATGGCCAGCTATTACATATAGAATAAATGAAGGTCAACTGTGAGTTGCAAGCCTGTTATTCCAGTGAGGGGTTCTGTGACATCATAAACCACAAGAGTGATGCTGCAGTGGTTTGTTTGACATCAGAACCCTGAGATGGAATTACTAGCCTTGTAATTTCAATTTGTGCATCTTTTATATGTCTATATGTACAGTTACTTGTTTATATGTACAGTTACTATATCTTTTATGGTTATGAGAGTGAGTTCTTGAGTTCTTTGGGTGAGAAACGTGAAGGGAAGCTAGATGTAGTAACTACTGTTATAAACAAATGATAAATCATGTTGAATATTGCTATTTTTTAACAAATAGAACTTGAATTCTGAAATCAAAATTTGTTGCTTTGTGGAAAGTTATAGAAACATTTTAGAACCATGTGCATGAGACATCCTCTTATGGTTATAAGATTATTTGAAACATTTAGAAATGAACAGTCCTGATTGTCTAAAAACAGTGTCAGGATTTATAATATATAGCAAGTCCACTATTTTGACTATGGGCATTTAAACATTAGTAATATTATTAAAAATAAATACTTACTGAAGACCAAAGCTGCACTAGAAAGGAAGATACATTTTTATAATGTATTTTTTAACCCCTTGCAGAGCAGCTTCCCTATCCCTCTTGATGGGCTCATCTTCATCCCTCTGTGTCTCCAGCACTTAGCTTCACACCCTGACCCCACAGAGTACTCCTGTGTTGGGGCCCAGCCACAGTCACGCATTACCTCCTCACCCCCTCCCCACACACATTGCTCCATCTAACACAATGGAAGGCACCACCTGTGGGACTAGAATGACTGGTACTAGAGAGCAGGCCCAGATGCACTGGCTATCATGATGCTCACTTCTGAGGATTTTTTGTGGTTAGGTCCTCCCACGTCACTGCCACACCTGACAGTGGGCACCCACAGCAGTGACTTCTAGGCAGGGATCTGCTAACATTGTTTGGTCACCCTCAATGTTAGGCAGCCCCACTTTTTCTTGCGGGTGGTGCTCAGAGAGTTGTTCATTCTCACCCCTCCCTCGGAGTCAGCATACAGTTTCTCTGCATCATGCTCCAGTCCCCACAAGCCAGACAGGGGAGTTGAGACCATGGAATGATTCCAGGTCTCCAGCATAGCAGAGCAGTGCTCCACCAGTCAACTAGGCTAGAAAGAGAATTTTAAAATATTTTGTATTTATTTACAGAGTGGCAGTAGCACCTGGGAACATTTACGGGGGGGGGGGGCAGGTTTAAAAAGCATGATCCTGCTTATAAGAGAATTTAGTGGAGCTGATGCCAAGAGCTCCCAGGAACTTGAGAGGGCTTACCTTCTGGTTCTGAACCACTAGAGTGAAGGAAGGCTGAGGCCTAGACCACCTGGTGAGGAGCAGATAGGCGATGTTTGTGACTGACTGCCACATAAGAGAAGTGTTGCAGGGTGGTGATGTGAGATGTGTTTGCTTCCAAGAGCAGGCAACAAATTCCATGCTTGAAAATGAATATAGAAACATAGATGATGATGGCAGAAAAAGACCAATTATCCATCTAGTCTTCCCATGTTAGCTTGTCATACCCCAGGGCCCATTGTTCTTGTGGAGTCTTTGTTTGCCCTGTTCTTCTTACTGTTCTCCGTATCATACACTTCCCTTATTCCTCTGAATAACTCCTATACTCTTGGCTGTATCCCCACCATGTTAGAAGCCATTTATAGTTTTGGTACCCACTACCTCTCCATGACTCAATCACTCTTTTTGTAAAACAAGTATCTCCTTATATCCTTTTTAAATCTTCCCCTATTAACTTCCACTCATAAACCCATGTCCTAGCTTCTCTGTTTCTGTTAAATAGCTCTTTACAGTTCACTGTGTTTACTCTTTTCAGGAAGTTGAAGGTCTTTATTATGCCCCCTCACTTGACCAGTTTTGAGTAAAAGCACATTCAGCACTTTTAGCTGAGCCTCATAGGATCTGGCCTCATAGCCCTGAATCATCTTGGTCACCCTGCATTGTACCATCTCTAGCTTGCCCCTGATCATTTCCAAGTGGGGACTGCAGAACTGGGCACAGTACTCCAGGTGATATATAGGGATGAATTCACATTGAAATGAAAAAAACAGACAATACAACAAAGGGTGAAGATAATGTGGGATACCTGGAGCTAAGTGTGTTGCAGTAGAAACCAATATTTGTAACAACAACAAAAAAAAAAACAACACGCTAGTGGTTATTCACGGGTGTGATGTTACAAATGTGAATTATGAGGTTTCAAGAAATAGCTGAATGTGAATTAAAACATCGAACCAGGTATAATAAGATAATTTAAAAGGCATTTCAAGGTCAGAAAGGACTCTAAGTTCATCATGTCTCCACTCCCCTGACTCCTAAAGACAAGGCTTAAGCAGGGGTTAATAAGTATCATGTACAAATATTCACTCATTATAGGGATGTCCCACCAATTCTGCTACCTGAGGTACTCTGTGATTCTCTTGGTAAGCAGAAATTTGTACAGGCTTACCATGAATGCCTGTTTTGTCATAATCCACAGTTTCCTCTGATTGGCTCTTCAATAGGTTCACCTGTGTATGGGAGAAGTGCCTCCTAATGTTCCCCCTGGATTTACCACCTCATAGTCCAGCTTCAGTTTATATCCCCAATCCTGCTGGAGCATACCAGGTGAAACATCTCTGTCTGTTCAATCTTGTTAGTACCCTAATATGAGAATAACTGAGATCATGTCTCCTGTCTGTCTCCTTCTATGCAAGGTGAACATGTTATGGGACACCAGCTTCTGCTGTAAGTTTGTCCCCCATATCCCCTGATTTTTTTTGTGGCCCTGTATTGCACTCTCTTATTTGTCTCATTGCCCTTTTGTACTGATGATCCCAAGAACTGTACACAGTGCTCCAGGTGTGCCTTGACCAGGGTTTTGTAATTGAGAAGGATTACTTCTGCTCTGTTGGTTAGTCCCCTCCTTTTGAGCTACAGTAGCATTCTGCAAGCTATCTTGGCAATGGCAGCCTATAGTGGGCAACACAGTATTGTGCCTGTTCTGTCTAGGTGGTTCAGTAGATGGTAATGTTACAGTTATCAAGATCACCACAAAAAGAGGCTGGAGACAAACCCTGAAGATGAACCAGATTTAATGTAAAAGCAGAAGAGAAATGGGAATACAATACAATGTCAAAAATATAATTCCACATACTGTCAAACTGAAAGTTTCTCAAGTAAACTGTTAATTATGCTCTATCAAGTAGATTATTAAAGACTTATCAGTTGCTCTAGGTTACTCTACATCAACATATCAATTACTTTGTCATTCTGTATGAAATTCAGTTGCTCTATAGCATGCTGTATTGACTGGCTATTATCTTTCAGGCACCAGCATATTAACAGTTGTGCCTGACATAACAGTGTTCAGTAGATGGTTTCAAAGCTTGAGTGTGTGAAGATGTTTGGATAAGATGAAGCATGATCACAGTCTGAACTGCACTGGCTGAAAAAGCTGAGCTATTCAGGCATTTTAAGAAAGGGTCATACTGGAAATCTCTGAGCCTGTTTTGTCTCAGGAGAAGAGTTGGAACTTGTAATCTAGAACTTTGGAATCTGGAACCTCTGAGCTGTTCTGGATCCCAGTTAGAAAACTGGATCATGGAATCTCAAACCTCAGAATGTGGAACCTCTGAGCCATTGTGGAACTGAGGAAGAAATCTGGACCCCAGCATCTGGATAATCAGAATTCTGAACCTTTGAGTCATTCTGGGACCTAGGAAGAAAACTGGACCTTGGAATTTGGAACTTCAGAATGTGGAACTTTTAGAAGTCACCCTGTACTGTTTTATTGACTGGCCCTTTTGTTGCTCAGACTTGCAGTCAGTCGCCACATAGTTCAGTGCTTGCACATTAGTTTAATATGCATGCTTGGATCATGCAATGAAATTGCACTATCTCTGTGTCATGCAAGCAGATTAGCAAAGTGATGCTTTAACATGCAGTTGAATTGTGGCACCTTTCTTTTATAATGCCATTCCTATTGGCATACTGTCTCTTAAAAATGCAGATGAATAGAAACACTGTTCATTTGTCATGCGGTTCAATTGGTGAACTGTCCCTTTAAAATGTAGCTCAGGTCACATGCGGTCTCTGTGTCATGCAGTTCAGTGGATACACTGTTGTTTTAAAACACAGCTAGGAAATAAGTAGTCTCTTTGTCATGCAGTTAAATTGGCACAAATTCTCTTTAAATGTCCAACAAAGGTTGTTCTCACAACAAATGTACACTCTTTGGTGTCCTTAATTAATCATGCATGCAGTGAGGTGACACCTAACTTTGCATGACTTAGCAACCTAGTGTAAACATTCCTGTACCAGGGCTGATCATACCTCTCAACCTGCTACGACCAAAATCAGGGATACTCCCCTCAAAAATCCGGGACAAATTACCAAAATCAGGGACACCATATTTTATTTGGTGTGGTGCCATGCCATCGCATGACATATTCATCACATGATGTAGTATACTACAAAATATGTAAAGTCCCTTTAGTTTCTGCTTTTTAAAATGTCAAACTCAGTTGCATGCTACCAAATGGCACAATAAAAAACACATGCAAATGTTTTCCATCTTCTTTCTGTTGGTATTTCTGTTCATTAACCTACTTGAAACTAAACTGTAACATGGGCACTGCTAGAGGAATAATTTTCTTTAGAATTCAGTGGTAATTTGTTTTAAAGTATCAAGTGTTATTAGTTTCCAGACTTAACTGAACAGAAGTATAATGTATTGGAATGCAGTGTGTGTGTGTGTGTCTCTCTCTCTCTCTCTCTCTCTCTCTCTGTCTCATTAGAGAAACAGATAAGCCTGTGGTATGCTGGGGGAGGGATGTCTCCTACAGGTGGTTTTTGTCTGCTTTGGCCAGTTTAACCCTTGCTGTGTTTTTGGCTGATATACAGTATCAGTCCAGAATCGCTATACTTGCTAATTCTGTTAGTAGCTTAAGGGTTATACAGGTCTGCTAACTTACACTGGCATTATAAAAATTCAAAATAGAAGCAATTAAGTTAGGACTTCAAGAGAGGGAGTCTAAATTCAGGAAGTCCCAAGCAATCTGGGACAGTTGAGAGGTATGGGGCTGATTTGAATGAATTAATAAACATAGCTGCCTCTCACAATGTCAAAGGGAAACACAGGGCTTGTGGAGTGACCCTTCCTAGTCAATGGCTGAATTAAATAAATTAATATTAATATAAACTATCTTTTTTTATATTTTGAATTTCATTTTTTAGATAGAAATCTTAATATGATTTATAATATTCTTACGCATATAGCGCCATGATCTCTTGTGGGTTTAAGAGTGCCTTCTCAATTCCTTTGTGTGCCAGAACTGCTCAGCTTTACTTCAGCTTTGCTTTGCAGTTCTGTCACTTAAAGAACCCAAGAAGGTAATCTTATAAGCAAAAGAGATGCCGGAAGTGTACATATGAAAATATAACAGTGGCCCCAGCATCAGTCTCTGTGGGATGAAACTGAGTACTCCTCTCTACTCAGATTAGTGCCCAGTCACAATGTCCCTCTTTCTCCTACCCGACGTTAGTCAACAGTTAGTGTTATGTAAGATTCATGTATGCTGTATTGGTGTACCCTATGTAGAGTTTGTTATACCCCATAGTGTCAAAGGCCATGCTGGGGTCCATCTAGAGTATTCCATGGCCCTGCTCCTGTCTAACTCCTTAGTCACCCCCTTTCAAGAATGTGATTGTGTGTGGCCAACCTGTCAATGCATCAATAGCACTATTGCTCATGATACCAGTGACCCAGGTTTGGAAGCGAATCCAAGTAATCGGGGGGGGGCAGTGGGGGAAGAGGACTGCACATCCAAGAGGATGCTCCCTCTGCTGTGTGAGGGAGGTCCTTGAGCCCCACTGCTTTACTGCCACCTGAATGACCACGGGTGAGACTGCAAGTTCAGCCATGATGGGTGGGTGGGACACCTCCCAACTGGGACATCTGTGCACTTGCGTGCAGGTGTTCACTCAGTCCTAGCCCTTGAGGCATCCAGGGGAAGGGAACAAGGAGAAGAAAATCCCTCTTTCACAGCAGGTTGATGCCATCTCTCTCCTTGTAGGCCCCACACTGCTTACTGGCTATTGACTGCTGTCAAGCTAAACTCCTCCTGGCATTGGGAAACACAGGAGGTTCCACCATGAGGTTAAATCATGGGATACTGTAAGTCAGAGGTAAGTCCCAGAGCAGTGGGTGATGTGGCTGGGGGAGAGAGAATGGCTAATGGCAGGGGTCAAACTTAAGTTTTGCAGCCACTAGCCAGCAGGGCTATTGAATGAGGAAAAACCACAAGCCCCACAGTCTTTTCCACTGGTCCCACTAGTGTACTTATTAAATGTTACCTTCTTCAGTACAAGCCCTCAAGGCTAGTTAAAGGAAAATCTTAACAACCCAAAACAAAATCTACCAGCATTTGGCTAGTGGTCCAGTGCCAGTTTTGACCCTTGTGATAGTAGCAGACAGAGAATAGAAAAGTATACAAAATTAAATAAAAAAAATTATAATAAAGTGATTGTGTTAGTTTGGCATGATCTCCCCCCCAACAGCCATGCTGAGAGGAGGTGAGAGCCTTAGCCTCAACTAAGTACCCGATTATTCTGTCCTTGATCATGGCTTCCAGGACCTTGCCTAGCACTGGTACCAGGCTGACTTACTTGTAGTTATCAGGCTCCAACCTTGCCCCCTTCTTGAAAATGGGGTCAATACTGATCACTTTAAGATTATTGTAAGCAGTCCCACTAATTGTTCCTTTAGCTCCACTATGATCCTGGGGTCTATCTTATTCTCCCCTCAGGTCTTACCTGGCTTAACCCTTGCTGGCTAGTAACTACAGTGCTCCCTCACTATAATAAACATTTTGGGAGCCATAACATACATTTGTTATAGCTCCCTGATTGTTACATGAAGGGATGCTATGATAACAATGAGATGACATTGTACAATGTCGGTAACAGCATATCTCCCTACCCCCTTCAGACAGCAAGAAACTGGACAGAATATGTACAGCCGTTTTAAAACAGCAGCAGCTGCTGTGCTTTTCACCCTTTCAATCACTTGCTCCTACTAGCCCCCCCAACTGACTTTCGCTGACAGTCTCACAGTGGCAGTCTCACTAACTCATTGACTGCTTAAACTATTTATTTATTTAGCAACTTTAGTTTAGCTTTTATTTACTTTGTGCTGTAGTTAGAGGGTGTTAGAAGTAGTAACACCAATATGGAGAGTCACATGAGAGAAACTGGTCAACCCAGAAGTCAATGCTATAGATAGATGATACTCCAGTTTCCAGCATTATTTAATTGATATGCCCACCCAATCAGACATCCAGTATTTATTTTTTTCATTTGATTTTCATGCTGTGTTCTGTATATTTATAATTTGCTCCCAATCTAAAACTGTTACAGAAATTATTTACACAATCCATAAATTCAGCGGAAGTACCGTTAGCATGGAGAAAAGTAATTATAGGCCCATTAGTCTCACTTCAATACTGGGGAAGATAATGGTAAAATCAAACACATTTTGAAAGATGAATGTGAAGGGCTGGGAATAAAGGACAACCTTCAGCATGGTTTCAAGGCAGGCATGTTATGTACTACAGATCTTCTTACTTTCTATGAACCAATCAGTAAAGACTCGGACAGTGGAAATGCAGTAGACGTCATACTTTTGGATTTATTCAAGGTGTCTGACATAGTGTCACGCAGCAAATTAATTGAAAAACTAACACTGCCGGGAATAAATAATAGTCATAAAATGGATAGGAAATTGATTAAATCAACAAACTCAGAGAGTAAGAATAAAGGATAGCCTGTTCAAGGAGGGTAGAATTACAAGTGGAGTGCCATAGGGATCAGTATTGGGATCAGTATTGTTTGGACTGTTTATTGGGAACCTAGGTGAACATATTCATAGTAATTGTAACACATTTGCAGATGGCTCAAAAATAGGTGGGAGCATAAACTGGAGTGAAGAAGCAGATAAAATCCAAAATGACTTAAATTGCATTGTAAAATGGGCCAGTAAACGGAAGATGAAATTTAACTACAGTAAATGTACAGAGATGCATCTAGGGAAAAACAACAACAGAAATAAAACAGATTATTACATGACTAGAATTAAGCTGAAATCAGCAAGTGAAAAGGATTCTTGGGCTTCATGTTACTGCTGACTTAAAATCAAAGAAAAAATTAATACATTCTAAAACAAACAGTTTATTGAAGACTGTTAAAGACACATTACGCATAGATCAGAATGAATATTACTACCACTTTACAGATCATATCATGTTAGGCCATTAATAGGCTACAGATCACAATTATGGGGGGGGCTGAATATCAGGGAGAATATCAGAATAGAATAAATTCAACATAAGGCAATGAAAATGATAAGGGGGATGGGAACATTTATCATACAATGAAAAGTTAACTTACTAAGGACTTCACTCACTGGAACAGCAAAGAATAAGGAGGAACATTATTTTTGTTAACATACATAATGGTAGGGACTTCATGGACACATTGCATTTGGATGGAGGGCAAGAAACACATGCACTGAAACATCACAACAAATAGCTAAAAACATCACTATTTAAAACCAACACACAGGCACAGTTTTTCACACAAAGGGTGGTAAATCTAAAGAAAAACTTACCATATGACTTGGTTAACCTTGACAAAATCAATCTGTTTAAAAGTGGTATTGACAACTGGCTACAGGAGAGAAAACACAAAGCATTTATAACATGAATTCTAAGATGGACAAGTATAGACAAATTGTTTAAATCTCATCGCAGAAACCACAGTATAAACCACAGTATGTACATACAGTATAGCACAAATGTGCTGTCCACTCACTTCCCAACTGTAGCTCCATAGTGAGAGAGAATGTAGGTGCTTAACTGAGAGGATGAGATTGTGCAGAGAGAGAGAGAGAGATTGATTAGATTAGAGAGATTGGGTAGCTTAAAAAGAGGCTGGGATAGTCATAGGGGAGGGTAAAGGTCATGAGAAGGGAGGATGGGAGGAGTGGGAAGGGAGGGCAGGGACATTAGCTCAAGCTATGGACCCTGCAATACGAGCAGACTTGATAGACCAAATGGCCTCCTACTGCTGGCTTCTTCGTGTGTTTGTATGTAGAGAGGACTAACTGAATGGACTGACTGGGACTGCCTGTGATTGCTCTGACTGATCAGTTCTGATGTGAGGAACAGGGGCTGATTGTGGCTGCAGGAGGTTGGGCTGAAACATGAAAACAGATGGTAACCACTGTAGGCATTTGCTATAGCTGAGTTTTTGGTGTAGTAGGATTCATTATAGTGAGCGAGCACTGTACCAGGGAGGATGTGATGTCTACTGGTTGCATCTTGGCTACCACAGTTGTACAGTATCTACAATCTGACTTTTTCAACAAATTTTAAGGCAGTGAAAAACCTGTCCAGAATTCTGAGTAACAACACTAGACTATACAATATTTATCAATCTGGAAGTGTACCTAGAGACTCCTGGCAGGCATCTGTGTGCTTGCAGATGATGGGAATATTTGACCCACAGTGCATAGGGAAGTCAGGACTTGATACTTTCGGTAAATATTTGAAGCCAGACAAGGTCATTTCTTAATTTGATAGTCAATTTATTAGTTCACTGACTAAGGGCCTGATCGTTAGGAGACTAACAGAAACATACATAGACACAGAAATATAGACATTGTCAGCAGATAAGGACCACTCGGCCCATCCAGTCTGTCCATAAATCCTGTACTTGATTACAGCTTTTGACCCTCCCACTGCTTAACTGCTATGATTCCCCTATGCCTGTCCCATGCATGTTTAAATCCAACCACAGTGCTTGCTCCCACCACCTCCTGTGGCAGACCATTCCATGTGTTCGCCACCCTCTCCATGAAGAAAAACTTCCTCACATTCCCTCTTAACCTGCCACCTTCCAATTTCATGCCATGCTCCCTAGTTCTTGTAATCCTTCTGTATTGGAAGATTTATTTATTAGCTTTTGGTGACTGGTTAAGTGCATTAGGCAATAATCCTGCCTATGTTCAAACACGACCCAGGAGAGTACAAGATACAGTCATACAAACAAAACTCAGGTAGAATACATACAGTCCTTGAATACTTACAGCAAATATCCATGCAGAGATAGTCAGGTAATTATACCTACAGCAGAAACCATCCTCACAGAGTGAAGACAGGTATTTATACATACAGCAGAAAACCATCCTCACAGGGATGAAAAGGACAGGTGAAGACAGGCCAGGTGGTAAACTCAAAGTTCTAAAAACCAATATTTCTAGGCAGGAAAGAGCAGGAATAGAGTGACAGAGGAATAGACACCCCCCCCCTTCCCGCACCCTGTTTATGCCCCTGAGGTACATGAATGTTTCTATCATGTCCCCTCTCTTCCTCCTCTCCCCCAGTGAGTACATATTGAGGTCCCTTAATCTTTCTTCAGAAGTCTTGTGGTGCAAGCCCTGTACATCTTAGTCACCCTTCTCTGGACTGCCACCAGCCTGTTAATGTCCTTTTGAAGGTGCAGCCTCCAGAACAGCACACAGTACTCCAGATACGATAGGCACTGCAGAGAGGCAGTGAAGAAGGAGAATGCTATGATGAGTTGTATTGTGAAAAACATAAAGAACAGAGACAAAAAGGTTATGGTGCCACTGTATAGTGCCTTGTTCAGGCCCACATGTGGAGTACTGCGTCCAGTTTTGGGCTCCACACAGCAAATGGGCCTTGGACAGAGTGGAGAGGCTACAGAGAAGGGCAACAAGATTGGTGAAGGGCAACACGGGACTGACATACTGGGATTGACTGGGGGCACTGACTATGTTTTCGTTAGCATATAGAAGACTCTGTGGAGATTTATGTTTGGTATTTAAAGCAACACAGAACAGGGATCTGTGGGAATGTTTGGCATTGGAAAATAGGGAGACAGAGAGAAATACTAGGGGACACCATCTTAGACTGCAGGGTGAGCAGTTCAGAGGGTACAGTAGGAAACAATGTTTTAATCAAAGGGTAGTTGAGGAATGGAATAAGTGTCCTTTGAATGTTATACAAAGTGATAATATGGGAGTGTTCAAGAAAAAACTGGATGCATATATGACTAACAAGGGGCACACAGGAGTCATGGGAAGTTAGGGATTGATTAAGTCCTAAATGGCCTTTTAGGCTGTGAACTTATAGTTTTTCTTATGATTCCTATGATTCCATGTGAGGTCTGACCGGGCTTTATATAATAGCATCACTACCTCCTGCTTTCTGCTGGTGATACCCCTTGCTATGCGCCCCAGCATGCGACTGGCCCTCCCTGCTGCCTTTGTGCTCTGCTTTGACATTTTCAGGCCATCTGAAATAGTAACCCCTAGGTCTCTTTCCTCTTTGGTGACTGTCAGCAACTCCCCCCCCACCAATTCTGTAACTCTACCCAGGGTTACTGTGTCCCAGGTGCAAAATGTTGCTTTTTTTTAAATTAAGCTTCAGTTTCCACTCTGCAGACCATTTCTGAAACTACCCCAGGTCCCTTCTCATTTTCTCCAAACCTTCAGGAGTATCCACCCTATTGCAGATATTTGTGTCATCCACAGGCAGACCTTTCCTTCAAGCCCTTCTGCAGTCATTGATGACATAATATATCTTCTGCTTGTGTTGAGGGATGGGAAAAAACACCGACTGCACCTTTATACAGGATACTGACCATCAGGGCTCTCCACGGCATTCTTGTAAAGGGACATGTTACCTTACCACACCCAATCCCAAGCCATGTGCCTGGCTGTGCAAGCAGCTGGGATGAGATGGTCATAACAATGGAGTCTTGATTTTCCAGAGGGCTGGTGAAGGAAATGGAAGCTACACAGTCCTAAGGTCTGCAGTAGCAGCTACATGCCTCCCTCCATCCAGCCACAACAGTTGTCCCACAGCCTGATCGCCCCCCCCCCATTTCCTCAGCCCCAATCCCTAGGAGCCTCCAGGTTCAGCTGGGAGTACTACAGGCACCAGCCTGTGATGTTCTCAATTCTCTGGCAGTCAAATGGGGATATGGCAGTCTTGGAGGACTGATGTATCCCATTATCCTCTGGTCACTGTGGTCTCAGGAAGCCACTATCAGTCTGATACTGGGATATGAATGGATGCATATAGTCTAGTAGAGCTCTGCCCCCTCCACCACCACCCCTGCACTTAAACATGGCTCTGCACCAGCAGACCACAGCAAGCAGGGGTTATGTATTCTGGCAGGTGTGCTGGCTCCTGCAGTTGTGATCCAGTGCACCCAAGATACATGCAAGTCATCCCTATTTGGGGTGATGTAGAGGATCGGTCCCATAAGGATTTTGCATCTCAGTTGGGCTATCAAGGTTAAAAGTAATGATTTATGATGAACTATATAATTCCTGTATAAAATACAGGAGACAGGAGTTAATCTTATATCATTCAGTTTTTACATGAGCACTGAGCAATTAAAAGATGTGACATAATCGCTGAACATTTATAAGCCTGTAAATCATTCCCTGCTTATGTCACTTCTAGGTCAGGACCATATTGCATAGCAAATTATATACATGTAAACCCTACAAAGCAAGGGTGTAAAGATACTTGGTTTAAAAATGTCTCTAGAACCCCTCAATAGCCTTACACTGGGGACAACACGTGTGCATGTGAACATAAATTTGGAGTGAATTTTGAGGCAGAATAAACCACAGAGTCAATGGCTATATAGTTTATGCATCCAGCTTCACAAAATGAAATAACTACTGAGTTGTTCTCAGGAAACCATGTTTTATTACTTACATTGTTTATGGAGTTTTGTGACAATTTGAGGACTAAATGCAGATATGAGCCATTGTTATTAACATTTTACACTCTGTTATTAACAAGTCACACTCTATTGTTCATGTATGTAATACCACAACCATAATTAATAGTGTGAACTGTGAATTACAATGTTTCTCACTTTATCAAAATTGGTGGGTAATAGGGTTCAGCCTTGTCATAGACCCTTATGCATGGCTTTGGTACTTTATTCCTTATATTCATTAATACATACTGAACTGTAATCACAATATAAACTTCAGAACCTTTGCAGCCTTATTGTCATTAGCGCTTACATCAGCACTGAATGATAACCCAATAATAAGTTCTGATTACAGTTCACTGCTCACATCAACGCTTAGAAAGCACATGGCTCTTTCACACAGGTGTCCCAAATGAACTATGCGAAACAAAAAAAATTACTGGCTCCAAATTCACCCACACACAAAGCACAAAAAAACTGACACTTGCCTCATATCTGTATGAAAATATTACAAAATAAAACCCACTGTATACCAACTATGGGTGCCTTTCTACCTCAAAGGGTTCTGGAGACAAATAAAAGCCACCCAATCTTCTGTCCCTGGCTTAAAAACAAATGTCTCCAGAACCTTGAGAAAGAATTGCACCCTTATTGTGCACTGTTCAGAGCACTTTAATTCCTTAGATCTGTTGCTTTTATTAAAACATGAGGCAAGAGGGCACCAAAACATTAATCTCCCAAGTGGTAATATAGCAATAAGGGGGAAGGGAAAAAAATACAATGTCTGATAGCATATTTTGAAGATTTCAGAGGGTCAGATCGAAATAAATTAGTATCATTTTTAAGAAGAAAAAATGATGAAGCTGTGAAGGCAATGCATTATCTCTGCATGTATAATTCCTTTATAAAATACAGGAGACATAAGTTAAATCCAAAGTTGAGAGAAACAAAAAAAGTATACCTAAAGATCACGTAAATAACATGAGACAGTTTCTCCATTGTGGCCTAAAATTGGTCTCCCCTTCTTGTCCTACCCCCGGGTAATGTAATGACATAGAGGAAGGTTCCGTACATTAAATAGAGGATAATGGCTGGGGATTGGGTGATAACCACACTGTAATCACCTCGAGTGGTTGCTAGGGCAACACGGTAAACCTCGAGAGCGCAGCTCGAGAGGTTTACTGTAGCCCTAGCAACCACGAGAGGTGATTTCAGTGTGGTTGTCACCCGATCCCCAGCCATCATCTTTTATAGTGTAAGGTCAAAACAACACTGTTTGCATTCTATGTGTGAGAATTATGGAACTCTGGTGCATTCTTTTTTCTTATGCCACTGTTTGGAAGTTCTGAAGTGTGGTTAACAACTTTTAAAATTCTAAACAGTGCATAACTAAGCTGTATGACTGCTGATTATGGTGGTTAATAGACACCTGCCATACATTATTTGATAGTTAAGGGTAAGATAAACAGGGTTGGATATACTGTATCTACCTAGTGTGTAAAGAAAGAAAGACATATTGAAAAGCCTTTTTTTTTTGAAGCAGAACTGCACAAATTTCAGATCTTTCGTCAACTGCTATTAACCCCCACCCCCCCGAGGAGGGCTTCTGGGACTAAACGAAACTTTTATTTACTTTTATCTATATTTTTTAGGTTTTCTTCATACCGTGGTATAAATTCCAAGAATAAGAGCTGCCTACAACCATATCAATGCATACCAGCTAGTTTCCTATGTTTTCAATATGCTACTGAGTGAAGCCAACTAGTGGCAGAAGTCAGCTGCACTCTTTAGCATATTGAGAGCACAGGACTCTGGCTGGTGCGTGCAAGATGGCCATGGGCAACTCTCATTCTCTGAAGTTATAGCACGGTAAGAACAGAACCTAAAAAGTAAAGACAAATTCATTTATTCTAGCTAGCCCCCAAATGTGGGTTTAACAGCAGCTGAAGAAAGAACTGTTATTTATGAAGTTCTTTAAGGGGGATTATTTGTGATTGTATATAAGTATTTTTTATTATTATTTTTACAATTGTTGGATGCAAAAGGGACACTGAGCTGAAGTTCATTTCCAGGTGATGCCAGGAGCAGAGGGAGGTTAAGTGATTTGCTTGGGGTCACATTGTAAACAAGTGGAGGTTGTAAGAATCAAACACAGGTCTGCAAAACTCTAATTATGTATAATTACTGAGTATTGCAATGTCAAACAGGCAAATAATTAATTTATTACTGTTCAGTTAATTTTCTTCTATGGAAGTCAACAACATTCATGGCTCCAATGTTGGAAGTCTTTTCAATTTTTTGGAATGCACAGTTGTCAAGCGATAAGTTTTTAAAGTTCATGTAAAATATTACTTGTAAAATAAGCTTTTGTTCAGAGAAATCAGTCATTTTTAACTTCTATGTCTAAAAAATTCAAAGCCACCTAATTTTCTTTTGCCCTTGGAAGTCAAATGTTTTCTTTCATTTTGGAAGTTTTTTCCTTATTTTTGGAAGTCAAACACTGTACTTTCAAAATGGAGTTAACTGAAGCCCTGACAACTACATACAGAGAAATGGTTTGAAAAGGCTAATCATGAAAAAGGGAGAAAAGCAGAAAAAAAGCCCTCACATAAACATGATTTCACCTAAGTCCTCACCCAAACTACACACTAGTGGAAAAAATCCAGCACATCTCAGTCGAGTCAACCACTGAAATATTCTTTTACACTTTTCCTGGTTTGCACAAAAACAAAACAGAAAAAAAACACACTTTTGTATGGCATTTGCCATTGATGGATGAGGCTACCACCTTTTGTTTCTAGACAACAAAAAAACCAAAAATATAGTTTGCTCTATTTTAGGCACTGTGTGAGCAGCTTAGTTTGGATTCAGTGTGGTTCAGTTGTTAGTGCTCTGGTGTGTGAATTGGGAAATCACATTTTCAAATGTAAGCAGATTTAAATACTCTCTGTTAAACCTTGGGCAAGCCACTTAGCGTCCTTCTACTCCAGAATACCTACCTATAGAAATGGGTGATAGTAGGACCCCACTGAAAATGAGATGTTTCATCTCGGAGGTGCTATCCTGGGTAGACAAATTGTAAAATTGCAAAGTACATATAATGTTTCAGGAGGGCTATGATTTTAATTGTTGATGTGAATTAAGTTGGTGCTAAAAGGGATCTGAATGTAGAACCACCAAATATTTATCCAAAGCTTCCTATATAACACATTGAAGCAGAATTTTGTTTTAGACAAACACGCATGCACATGCACTCACACACAAATACACACACACACACACACACACGCACTCACACATACACACACATCACAGCCCCTAACCCAACACACTCCACGCATACCGCTCACATTGCACATACCATCACCCAGACACTGCAAACACTCACATTCTGCACACTCACACATACATATGCATTTCCATGCCAACACACTCACACAGCACACACACACACACACACACACACACACACCACTAACACTGCACACCCCTCACACACTACACACTCAAACTATACACAAACACATACACACACAATGCATTTAAAAATATGTGACATTGTTTTAAATGCAACAACATTAAAAGAGAAGGAAGTGTGTGAAATGCTGTAGTATCTGTACTACAGGTTACTCACTTATTATAGTGGTGTGGTAGCACTATAGTTAGGGTTGAGCAGGGCTTTCTATGTTAAACCTTAAACTTTGCACTTTAATATATTTGCAACCATTCAATGGATTTGCATGAAATTTTGCAAGTGCAGTTTCAGGGGGTAGATCCTTTGACATACCAGGTTTTGTTCTGCTTAGATGTGTGGACTCTGGGATGCAGATAGCTTAAAATGTAAAAAAAATGCTGTTTTTGCTGGGGGTTTTTTGTCATCACCTAACATCCAGGTGGTTTGGAATTTTGGTCTCAAATGTTCAGGGTACAAAGACCCTGGCCCACAGATGTGCCTTTCACTGGTCTGGTGAAAAAAAAAAATGTGAATATGTTCCAAAGTTATTACATTTGAAAATTTCAGTTCTGAGCATGTTCAGTACAGTTTGTTGGATAACTGATTGTAGTGAAAAAATAAATTGATATATACAAACAAGCATTTGTCAATGCCGAATGTTGTCTTGCTGACATTGGCATTAGTAGTGCAGGAGTTGAACAGATGCATAATAGGAATGGCAGTGAAGTATGAAAGTGACATCAAACCCCACCTCACCCTACAGAGACTGACAGGCACTGAGGTGTGCCTTTGGGCATCGGCCATAATGTGCATGGCATTTCAGCTCACCCTACCCTGCAGTGCGACAAATATCGTGTTGTGCCTAGGGGTCCTCAGGCCTTATGCTCACCCCATTTGGCCATAACGCTCATGGCATTTTACCTCACCCTATCCTGCAGACACTGACAAGTGCTGATGTGTGCCTTGGGGTGATCGGCTTTACAGTCACCCCATTTGATAAGGACATACACTGAAATGGGTGCAGCATAGCAGAATGGGATGAACTGTGGGGCTGAAGAGACCAAGGCACACCTCGATGCCTGTCAGTGGCTTGGGGGGGATGATATGGCATGAGCATGACAGCCAACAATGCAAAGACACACCCCTGATGCCTGTCAGTCCGTACAGGGTGGGATGTTATGGTTAGAAACTCTAATGCCCCAGCCGTTTGTTGGTATTTGCACTGCAAATTTTCAACACAGCATTTTTGTGATTCCCACCTCATGAAAGTGTCTGGCACCTCTGCTCATGAACAGTGGCACTGTGATTTTGTTAATCTGTCCCGAACATTGATTTCTCACAGTGACCGTGCCATTCTGCGCCAGATGTGGGAAAAAAACATTTGGGCAGGATGTGAAAAATGACAGCTATACCATTCCTAGGTAGGTGTGAAGAGATGGTAGTGCTGAAAATCTTGAGTGAAGTATTAAAATTGCTCAAATTTATGAGCATACGTAGAAACTGTGCAATGCACACTCAGAACAAAGTCATTTAGTGGAATTGTTTCACCAAATTTTCAACATAGGCATTTTGGGACCTCTACTCATGAATACTGTCACTATGATTTTCTACATCTGTTCGGATCATTGATTTCCCACAGCAACCATGCCATAGTGCGCTACTTGTGCAAAAACACATTTCGGGCAGGATCTGAAAAATGACAGCTGTACCGTTCATCAGGACGTATACAAAATTGACAATGTTAAAAATGTTGAGTGAAAATATTATAAATTGTTGAAGTTACGAGTGTGCGTGGAAACTGCACACTTGTAACATAGTCATTTTATGGGCTTTTGTCACCAAATTTTAACATAGGCATTTTAGGACCTCTGCTCATGAACAGTGTTGCTGTGATTTTCGTAATCTGTCCCAAACACTGATTTCCTACGGCGACCGTGCTATTCCTCACCGATAGTGCAAAAACACATTTTGGCCAGGATGTGAAAAATGACAGCTGCACTGTTCATAAGGAGGTGTGAACAAATGCCAATGTTGAAAATCTAGAGTGAAAATATTACAAATTGGAGAAGTTACAAGTACGCCATTCTGTGCCACATGTGGGAAAACACCATTTGGGCAGGATGTGAAAAATGAGAGCTATACCATTCATAGGTAGATGTGAAGAGATGGCAGTGTTGAAAATCTTGAGTGAAAGTATTAAAAATGCTCGAATTTATGAGCATACATAGAAACTGCGCAACACACTCATAACACAGTCATTTTTTGGAATTTTTTCACCAAATATTCAACATAGGCTTTTTGGGAGGCCACCTCATGAACAGCAACACTGTCATTTCATTACTCAGTCCCAAAAGGTGATTCCATGCAGTGACTACAAAATCACCTTTTGGGACCGAATAATGCCATGACAGTGATTGAATTCATGAGGACAGGTCCTAAAAACCCCATGTTGAAAATTTGGTTGTAAAAGTTAAAAAAATGGCCGCTATATCCACATAAGTTGATAAAACCCTATTTATGCCATTATACAGCTTAACGGCATTTCTTCAGTTCGCGATCGGCTTTGAAGAGTGCAGACGTGTTCCCACTCCACCGAAGATCGTTGCGCCAGACTCCAGAGGTAAGTATGGTGTGAGGGGGGTGTGGGGAGGTGGGTGCACAGAGGGTGGCTGTGGGTTGGGGGCAGGGGCACCGAACTCAACGAGGGACCATTTTTTGATCCACAGGTTAAACCAGGAAAGAAAGAACAATGTGTGAAGGTTTTTTATTTGTACAGGTACTTTTGCATGCTGGAGTGGGCTCCCAGTGTGCCACTGGTGTGTTTGATGGGTGGGGGGTCTGTAGCCGATGGGTATTTGGCACTCCCACTGGCACATACAGAGTTGGGGGGGTCGCATGAGCCAAGGGGGATTGGGCACCCCCTCGACACACAAGAAATGGGGGGTACATTATGCAGATGGGGATTGGGCACCTCCATCGGCAATTTAAATTAGGAGGGGAATGCTGACAGGGGGATTGGGCACCCCAGTCGGCTTTCAGAGGGACTGCGAAAGGCGGCTGTTGTCCCTCGGCTTCTGTGGGGACTATGAGAAGCTGACAGGGAAGCTGACACCATGTTGCTTGACGGGGACACCAGACAAGGCAACTAGTAATTGGTTGCTGCAATCAGGGGCTGGTTCGTGGCACTCCTTGATTGCAGCGGCTAATTTCTTTCAAGATGGTGGCACATTTTTCAACTGCTGTCATAGACAGAGTGGTATGCCATTGGCACCACAGAACCCCACCACAAAAAACAGTGGTGCCATTGGCTGCAGCAGGACCGCACCTCCGAAACATGCTTCCCCACTGAAGCAACCACAATATGTTGTCTGCACTGTATGTGCAAGACAACATAAAAAGGATCATTTTTTTTATGAGGGTAATATTTTTTCGTGAGGAAAAAAATCCTTTGGCTGCCATCTTGTTTCCATTAAAAGAAAATACAAAACCCACAAAAATGACATCCTGGAGAGATACCAATAAATGTATCTTGCTCATTGGGACACCATTAGGTGGATTCTGCACTTACGTGTTGGAAAAATTACCCCCAAATGTGTTTTTTTAAACTTTAAACTCCTTTTCATGACTTGTTCCATTTTCTTGTTTGGCAGTATGAAAAAAGAAATTGGCATTACAAAAAAAGGATCCCTTCATACGAAAAAGAAACTGAAAAAAAAAGTCCAAATTCTTTTTTATATGGGAGCACCCTTTGTCATATGAACAAAAAAGCTCACAAAAAAGGATCCCTTTATAAGAAAAAAGAATAAAACATACTAAGTCCAAATTCTTTTTCCATATCAGAGCATCATTTTTCATATGAATGAAATAAGCTGACTAAAAAGGATCCCTTCATATGAAAAAGAATCAGAAAAAACTAAGTCCCAATTCTTTTTTCATATGAAGGGATCCTTTTTCATGAGCTTTTTTCATTCATATGAAAAATTACCCCTTTATATAAAAAAAAGAACTGGGACTTAGTTTTTTCTAATTCTTTTCTCATATAAAGGGATCCTTTTTCTTAGGCTTTTTCCATTCATACAAAAACGGATGAGCTCATACAAAAAAATAATTTGGACTTAGTATTTTTCTTGATTTGTTTTTTGCATAAAGGCATCCTTTTTTGTATGATTTTTCATTTCATATGAAAAAAACATTCCTTCATATGAAAAAAGATGCTGGACTTTGTTTTTTTTGCACATCTGAAATTCAACAAGCTGTAACTCCCTCAACATTTGAACTTAAGGGACAATCTATATATCAAAAGAAAGGTCTTAATGGGTACTAAAAGAATAACACATAACTCCTCTCCACCCCGAATATTAGGGCCCACATAAAAAAAAAATATATATATTAAAAAAAATATTCCCATAGGATAACACTGGAAATGTAGCAAGCCATAACTCCCTCAATATGTGGAGTTAAAGGAAAATCTATATATCAAAGCAAAGTTCTTAATTAGTACTAGAAGAATAAAACACATATCCCCCAAACATTTAGGGGCAATATAACAAAATGAAAATTCCCACAGGATAACATTGGAACTTCATCAAGCCATAACTCCTTCAATATTTGGACTTAAGGGACAATCTATATATCAAAACAAAGATCTTAATGAGTGCTACATGAATAACACATATCCCCAAGTATATGGGGACAATGTAAAAAAGCATAAAAATACAATTTCCAATAGGATAACTTTGGAATTTTAACAAGTCATACAAAAAAGGAAAGAAATGAGTATTTTGGCAGAAATGGAATACACAGGAACATAAATGTATGCATCTACGGAGGGATGGCAGCGCAGGGCCTGAAGGGCCCTGTGCTCCACAGGTGAATGAGGATATGATTATACTATCTCAAAAAGTAAAGAATTCATTGCAAACAGACTTTGTTAATGCACTAGTTAGGATTAAACCGACAAAAGTAGGGAAATGTAACATTAGGGTTTCCAAACCTAACACCCCAACCCCACCGTCCATTCAGCAACAGGAAAAAACATTATAGTTTGACCTCTCCTGCATCTTCACAAATCAGGTATGGTGTGTGCTTCTGGGTTGTCAACCCTAACATTTACCCCGTTCTCATATACTGTACACATCTAAATTTCTTTACTGATGGAATGGGGTGAGCATTAGGGTTGACAACCCCAAGGCTCACTCTACACCTGATTTGTAAAGATGCAGGACAGATCAAACTTTAATGTTTTTTCCTGTTGCTGCCTGTGGGGTGGGGGTGAGATGTTAGGGTTGGAAACCCTAATGCCACATTTCCCTCCTTTTGTTGATTTAACCCTAACTAGTGCATTAACAAAGTTTTTTTTGTAATGAGTATGTTCATTTATATAACTTAAAAGTGCCATGTAAGATTTTGGCTAAGAGATTACTCCATAACACTGGTATGCCAAAATGTGAAAAATGGCACACTGTAGGGGTACTCACCTTTCAGTGTACAGGGTGACTGCCAGAATACTATGTATTTGTTATGACAAGTTCACTTTATGGGAATGGGGCTATCCAATGCTGACCAATCGCAATTTGTATGTTGTTATGTCTCTGAAATGTATTGTTGAAAATTCAACAAAAACATTATTCTCCATTTGTAAAACAGTGGCTTTAAAGTCAGATTGGGATTGTTGATGTACTGTATTTTAAACATTTCCACATAAGAATGTCAGTTTTTGTTTATTTGTATTTGACAATGTCAACATATTTAAAGTGCATCAACATGTTTTGCATACAGTAGTTCAACAAATTCAGAAGTGTAATGTAAGTACCTGCTGTCTAGTTTATATTGCCTCAGAAACCTCATCATATTAGTAGACTGTGGTATCACAAGCACAGCAATTGTGATGCCAGTTTTTGACATTCAATTGTGTTTTTGAAACACATAAAAAAATGTGAGTGCTGGTTTACAAAAAAAAAACAAGGGGCAGTGTATTCAGAGGTTTTATGTTGTGAAAATAGGGTTTCCCCCTCAAAGTGAATTTTGTGCTAGGATACACATCACTTTCCATGTTGTAAGCCTTTCTGTGTGCAGGATAAAGCTGTTTGTACAGGTATGTGCATACTTGGATAATAGACGCATTTTGGACATGCTAATAGCCTACTTGAGTATCACTAATTAGCATGAGCAAAAAACACATTTTAATGTAGCACAAAGCACCCTCGGTCCTCACCTAATCTCCAGATGGGGTGATGGTGCACTGTTCACTGTGAAACACCCTAACTCTTTGTATTCCTGATATCTAGTGTCCTGCTTCCCAATTCCCAGTGTCATATTTGTAAAAATTCACTCCTGTATCTGGCACCTAGTGTTCCTCCCAATTTCCAGTGACTGTTCTGATAAAAAAACACTGTTACCCCTGGTATTCAGTGGCACCCTCCACTCCCCCAAGTGCCCCCACCTGCCAAGCGTGGGACGGTGGCAAGCATAGTTCTCCACTCACCTCCATGGCTGACCACTAGCAGCCCCACAAGTCAGTTACCAAAAGAATGCCTAACATATAAGTACAGTCAATCAGTACAAGACTTGAGTGAAAGTCTTGTATCATAGACTGTACTTCTGTGTTAGGCAGTCTATCGTTAACAGACTGACTTGTAGGGAGGAGAACAGTCAGCTGGGGAGGTGAGCTGAGAGTATTGCCAGCTGCAACCCCAGGTGGGTGGATGTGTGGTAGGTGGGGGTCACATGGAGGTAGGGGGTGCCTCTGATACAAGGGTTAAAGGTGTACCTTACCATAACAGGTAATGAGAAGGGAGGAGGACCACTAGATGCCACAGATGAGATAGATTTTTGTATATATGCTACTGGAAATTGGTGGGACACTGGACACCAGTTGTAACAGTGTATTGCACTGTAACAGGCATCGGGAATGGGGGAACACTAGATGCCAGGAGTAAACAAGTATTTTCACATATATGATACTGGGAATGGACGGAGCACTAAATACCAGGGATACACATTTCATTGTATTATATCAGGCACTGGGAATTGGGGTGGGGTGGGGGAGGACCAAATGACAGAGGAGAGACAGTTATCCAAGCAATCCAGTGAGAAAATTCTTGCACCTCATTTGGCAACGAGGCAATAATGAAATGCAAA
This sequence comes from Neoceratodus forsteri, assembly GCA_016271365.2. Classification (NCBI taxonomy): domain Eukaryota; kingdom Metazoa; phylum Chordata; order Ceratodontiformes; family Ceratodontidae; genus Neoceratodus; species Neoceratodus forsteri. The sequence continues at coordinate 1,165,847,659 of CM028129.1, read as the reverse complement.
TGACCTCATAGCACTCTTTGTGTATAATATGTTTGTTTGCATGGTAAGGTGCTAATATAGGGATTTGGGTCTTTAGTGCAATTTTGCACTGTGCATATGGGTTGCTTGCTCCTGTGCGTATCTGGAATGTCTATTCATTATTCCCAGCTGTATCTCCTTCATGAGCCTGCAGGGGGCTTTGCCTTTTGTTTGCACTTTCATTGCACATCATTCATAAGGGGGTAAATTCAGTCATCAGTTGCAGAATCAAGCCTTGCACTGCGCATGCTCCAGTAGACCACCTAAAGCAAGTCAGGCTACTTTGTGCAGGGGAAGGAAACTTTGTCTAAAACTTTGCTTGAGATTCTGAGATGCTGTTCCTAGACGGCACCAACACTGAATGCAGATGTAAACAGGATGTTTTAAAACTTTTCATTAACTCAATAAAATTAATTTATTCATTTGATTTTTAATCACACTTTTCCCAAGGATTAGAAAATCTAACAGAGATAAAACATTGATTTAAAATAACACTACTGAGGGTGGGCACAGTGGAGCCCGAGCAAGATGGCAGCCTTCTCTTAGAGATCTGCATACATAGCTGTCTATAAAATGCATTAAAGTACTTTTTCTGGCATCTAAATAGAAGTAAAATTAGAGAAATTAGTGGCTAACAAACCAAAAATTGAAATGGGTAATCCACGTAAAGATAAGACCTTAGGTGAGGGAGCGCGATCGAAATCTTCTGCCGGACAGTATGCCACGAGGTCTCTTCAAGGCCAACCCGGAGAACAAGGAGACATAACTACTGAAGAAATGCTCCAAACTTTGGGAGCTAAGCTAAATATAATAATGGCATCAGTTGGCAGCCTTTGAGATAAGTTTGACGCTCTAAATAATCGGGTGGTAGGAGTGGGGACAACAATGGAGTCTGTTCAGGGAGCCTTGGCTGAAGCATCTAGACGGGCTGACGCGGCGATGGGTGCAGTATCCACAATAATAAAGGAGAATACCCACCTCAAGTCATGTTTAGAGACATTGGAGAATCAGGCAAGGGCCTCCAACATATGAATACTGGGCCTCCCGGAAGGATGCGAGGGGGAGCACTTGCTTCTATTCCTCTGAGATTGGCTGATACAACAGTTGGGAGAAGGGGCCACTGAAAGAGCTCACCGACTTCAAAAGGCCTACTGGGTAACTCCTAGGGGCTGGCCAGATAACCCAGAGGCTCCTCGTGCAGTGGTGGCTGTAACTGATGGCATTGGTTCACGGGACTATCTTCTGGCACTTGCAAGGCAAATAAGTGCCTTCTACAGGATGGAGAACAAATTCGGATGTTTCCCGATATTGGGTATGTGATGCGTCAGTGGAGAAAGAGATTCGATGGGATCCGGGCCTTGCTTAAGGAGTCAGGTATACAGCATGGTTTAATATTCCATGCTTGACTCAGAATCACTCATCGGGGCAAGGTGTTCATATTCGCAAAACTGGCTGAAGCCCTTAAGTGGGCACAATGCCATGCTGTTCCTAAACCCAGACCAGCAGAGAGAGAGAGAGGCCTCCTTATCTGAAGACGAAGATGAAACCTAAGGACTTCAAAGTTTAACTCCTTTCATAAGGTCAGTTGGGCTGGTGTGCCATGTCGGGGCAAAACTCTGCACTAGAGACACTGAACTGATACTTGAATTCCATGGATTGCCCTGGTATAAGTTTAATATCACATAGCTATATTAAGCTCATGGTTGAAATAAAATACTACTTATTTAACCCTATTAGGGGTTGTAGATGGTAAAGGTTTCTTGCCTACTTTAAGAAATTTAAAGAATTTAAAAGTTTTATAGTTTGTTTATGCCAGGAAGATACATATCTGTTAAAATATAAGAAAAACAGCATTTGTATTAATCTTTTTGCAGGGCTCTGAGGGAAAGTTTTTGTATAATGGCACAAGGTGTGCCTTAACTATTGTTTTGGGCGTGGTAGTTTCCTCCCTCCTTGGTGGAGGAAGAGGGTTGGGATGAATTTTTTTTTTTTACCAGTTAACATTGGAGCTAAAACCACGCAGCTCATGGGCTATTACTGCAGCTGAAATGGAAAGTTAAATGTAAAAATGCCTAATATCCTCCCCGAATGACGTATCTTAAATCATTGACGGACTTTAATTTTGTGTATACAGAGAGGAGTGGCATCCTCATGGTTTTTTATTTTACTATTTTGGTAATGCAGTGCTTGTGTACAGACTGTATGTTTGTTTTAAACTAAAAAAACATAAAGTAAAAAAAAAAAATAACACTACTATGACAAATTTGATGCTTTGCTACTTGACATCAAAATATGTGGGAACTTTTTTTTTCTGAAATTTGTGCACTGTTAGTTTTTCTTTGTAGTTGTGTCCCATGATTATTCAGAAATGACAGTGAATGGCAATGTAGTATAGTTGTTAGAATGTGGAGCTCTGAACCAGAAAACCAGAAGATCCATGTTTGAATCCCGCTGTTACCATTTACTGTGTGACACTAAGCAAGTCCATTAACCAGACTGTGTTTAGGCCTCCCCACGTGCATGCACACACACACACACACACACACACTTACACACACTTTTGCTGCTTAACATCCCAGAGCTTTCCTTAACTACCACCATCTAATTCTCTTAACCTTTTGTGTATGCCTAGTTGCTGATATTTTGGAATACAGTGTGTATCAGAAGCACTGTATACAACCACATTGCTACCTTTTGAATGCATTGTAAAAGTTTAGTAAGCTTTTTTACATCTCTTTACCCAGGATAATCTGACATGTAACATATGTTATTCCAAATAGGTTTCTTCTTGGCACGATTGCTAGTGGAGGCCTATCAGTTCACCAGGTCCAGTGAGGCCTACAACCTGGGCTATGAGGTGCTGTACTACTAATGTGATTGGCCCTGAGGACATTTTTGCATGGTCACTGGAAAACTGTGGAAAAAGTTAGCCAAGAGTGTGTGGAATTTTTTGCAGGAAATTGTAGGTGTTTCAAAAAACATTTTCCAATAGACAGAGATAGAGATACAGGTAGAGGCAGAGACAGAGACAGAAATAGACATATATATTATACTTGTGTGATAGAGCAAGTATAGTTAGGGTTGAACACGATGTTTAATGTTAAACCCAAATTTTTGCTCCTTAATAACTTTGAAGCCATTTAAAAAAATTGCAAGAAATTTGGCATATGTGATTTGAGTGGCAAGTTCTCAAGACTTGGGATTTTTCCTGATGGATGCTCATCCGGATTCTGAGATATGGAACATCGGAAAACAAAAAAATGCCACTTTCTGGCCATTTCTTTCCTCACACCTACAGCAAAGACGGTTTGGACTTTTGTTCCTAATGCTCCATAGGCAAGACTACAGTACCAGTAATTGCATTTTTTCAGTAGCTTTCATTTGGGCACTATGGCTGGGAAGACAGACAGGAAGAGAGATGCTGAGGGACACTGACTGTGATCCACTTTTTTTTGTGAGTTGTGGGAAGTAAGATTTTGATTGTGGCACACAGAAAAAGACACCCATGGGCTAGTGCCAACTCAATACACTACAATACAGATTGTAATAGTCACACAGTTCTGTGGGGGATGAGCAAGCAGGTCACAGGCAACCTCAAGGGAACTGACAGTGAGACTGGCTCCTGATTGTTGGCTTTGTTAAATTTATGCTAGTGTTTGAAAAAAGAGAGAGAGAGAGAGAGAGCAGGAGTCACATCTTTAGCTCTGGTGCAAAAAGTGCCATTTTTATGTTGGCTCGCGCATGCGCAGCCAACATATTGTGGTAGTAGCAGAATTGGAGGCGCGGTCACTGTTGGGCGAATGCAGGGAACGCACCAGTGGGTGCGTCCCTCATTCCCCAATAAGCCTGCATGCTGGCGCCACACTATGAATACCTAATGTGGTGAGCACATCTAATGAAAGGTCCATTGCAATGCGAGCAAAGCTCATCATACACAGTGGACCTCCCAACATGCTTGCCCTGGTAAAAAAGTAAAAACATGGCAGCACACTGCCTGCCATAATGCCGACTTCGAGGGAGCCCAATCCCCCTCTCAGCATGCCCTGACCCAATGTGTGTGCTGATGGGGGAGCCCACTCCCCGTTGGCATCATGCACCCCCCATTTGTTATGTGCCGACGGGGTGCCCAATCCCCTGTCAGCTAAAGCATCCCCCCCTTCAGAATGTGCCAACGGGTGCCCAACCTCGCCACAAAGCATCCCCCCAAAACACTGACGTGGCATGCTGGGAGCCCACCCCAGTGTGCCAAATCACCTGAAAAGGGAAAACTGTCCCACAATGTTTTTTTTTTTTTAAAACCCCTGTAAAAAAGAAAATGGTCCCTCACGGTCTCCCTACCCCCTTCCGCAACCCGCTCCCACCCTCTGCGCACCCTGCCTCCCCACACCTCTCTCACCCTGTACTTACCTCCGGAGTCCTGCGTGACGTTCTTCGGTGGACCGGGAACACGTCTGCACTCTTCAAAGCCGACTGCGAACTGAAGAAATGCCGGTAAGCTGTATAATGGCATAAATAGGGTTTTTCCAATGTTGGTGCATATCTCAGCCATTTTGAGGAAATTTAGCACCAAATTTTCAACATGGGGTTTTTTGGGACCCCTCCTTATAAATTCAGGCACTGTCATGGCGTTATTCGGTCTTGAAAGGTGATTTCGCAGTCACTGCACGGAATCACCTTTTGGGGCTGATTAATGAAACGACAGTGCCACTGTTCATGAGGGGGGCTCTCAAAAAGCCTATGTTGCAAATTTGGTGGAAAAAATCCAAAAAATTACTGTTTTACAAACGTGCATTGCGCAGTTTCCACGCACGCTCGTAACTTCGTGTATTTGTAATATTTTCACTCCAGATTTTCAAAATTCGCATTTTTCCACACCTTCTTATGAACAGTACAGCTGTCATTTTACATATCCTGGCTGAAATGTGTTTTCGCACGTCCAGCGCAGAATAGTCCAGTCGCTGTGCAAAATCAGTTTTTGGAACATTTTGTGGACATGACAGTGACACTGTTCATGAGCAGAGATCCTAAATTGCCTATGTTGAACATTTTGTGATGAAATTCCATAAAATGACTCTGTTACAAGTGTGCGTTGAGCAGTTTGCCCGCACCATTGTAACTTCACAAATTTGCAATATTTTCATGCCAGATTTTCAACACTGGCATTTTTTCACACCTCCTTATGAACAGTACAGCTGTCATTTTTTCACATCCTGCCCTAAATGTGTTTCCGCACCTGTTCCGCACAATGACATGTTCACTGTGGGAAACCAACTTTTGGGACTGATTAACAAAATCACAGCACCACTGTTCATGAGGGTAGGTCCCAAAATGCCTATGTGAAAAATGTGGTTAAAAAAATCCCAAAAATAATTGGGTTATGGTTGTGTGTTGCACAGTTTCTATGCATGCTGATGACTTCACCAATTTTTCATATTTTCACTCCAGATTTTCAATGTTGCCATTTTTTTATGCCTTGTCATGAACAATACAGATATCATTTTCCACATCCTGCCCAAAATGTGTTTTCGTCCCTGTGTCACCAAATGGCATAGCCGCTGTGCAAAACCACCTTTCAGCTAACAAACTGATAGTGCCGCCTTTCATGAGGTGGGCTCACAAGCAGCCCATGTTGAAAATTTGGAGTGAAAATACCAACACACGCCTACAGTGTTACGGTTTCCAACTGTAACACCCCACCCTGTAGAGACTGACAGGCGTCAGGGGTGTGACTTGGGATCATTGACTGTAATGCACACGCCATTCCACCCCCACTCCCACCCTGTAGCCAGTGACAGGCATCGTGGTGTGCCTTGCACTGTTCGGCCACAAAGTTCACCCCATTCTCCTATACTGCACCCACCTCAGCCTATTTCCTTATGGAATGGGGTAAGTATAATGCCCTAAGACCCCAAAGCACACCACAACACTTGTCAGTCTCTACAGGGTAGGGTGAGGTACAATGGCATGAACATTATAGCTGATGACCCAAAGGCACACCCCAATACCTGTCAGTCCCTACAGGGTGGGGGTGGGGTTGGAGTCACTTCAATACTTCACTGCCATTCCTACTATGCATCTCTAACTCTGGCACTTACCAATGTCAATGCCAGTGAGACAACATTCGGCATTGACAAATACTTGTTACTAATAGCTAAGTACATGCACAATAGGTTCAGCGGCCTCCTCTATGCTACTGTAGTGTGGCAGTTTGGTGTCAGTCGGTCATATCGAGTGACCTATCTTAGTCAGTCAGTTACTGCAGTGCCTCCCTTGGCTGAAACCTGAATATGTGCATGTGCGTCCTTGAGTTGGTAAAGTGCAGCAGCAAGCCAGGCAGAGAGCTCATCCATCAGTTCTCAAGTCATTGCTGGCCAAGATGGATGGTGAAGTGCAAGAAGAGAGTTTGCTCATCTTCTGAGACCCTGAACCCCACCTTGTCAGTGAGCTACTGGATTCTCCAGCTCAACAGACACCAGAAGCAGTGCGTAAGGCAGGTAATTAAATGATGACAGTTGTCACAGGAGAGTAGGCCAGGCCACCCTTGCACCCTTGTGACTAGGTGTTCCGAGATGGGGAAGGGATACCTGTACTCAGGTTGTTGTAAATCAACACTGTGATCTTTGGTGAACATGGTTTCGGGTAGGGGGCTGAAGCACTGAGTGAAGTCCAGGGCAATCCATGGTAGTGGAAAGGGAATGGACAACTTCTTTCTGTATTGCCTGGCTGGTTGCCATGGTGTGTATATGGCAGTTCCGTTGGGACTCTGTTTTCTTAATGGCTCACCCTAATACCCAAAGCCTGTGGTTGTTATCTCATCTGCAGCTGCAGAATCACAGCCTCTTAGGGATGGGATAGAGTTCACGCTGTTACCAAGGGAAGAGTCCATCTGGCTGTGGAAGCACAGGGTCCCCTCAGCCCTACCCTTCTGTGCAGCTACAGATGCAGATCCACAGCACCCCAAGACAAGAATCCATGGGGCTGTGGAAGCACAGGGCCCTCTAGGCCCTGGGCTTTCATTTGACTACAGATTCAAACAAGCAGAACCATTTGAGTCGTGCACCAAGGGAAGAGTCCATTTGGATGCAGAAGTGCAGGGCCGTCCGAGCCCTGTACTTCCATGCAGCTACAGATGCAGGCACTCAAGGCCCTCTAGACCTTGTCCCAAGGGAAGAATCCTCTTCACTAAATTGCTGTTTGTTTATTTTTTCACTAATGTACCTTTCAGTAACATTATTCTCGCTTTCATATTTTTCGCTATTGGATTTTTTGCTTTTATATGTTATACTACTGCATCACGGAAGTGATTTTCCCAAAAGTGATTCTTACGAAAGCGTTTCTCACAAAAACAGGTTTCAAGTGACAGCAAAATACACAAAAAAATCCGTTATCTCAAAAATCCAGCTAGCCACAGAATGTTCATTTTTTAACTGCCCATGCTCCGAAAATAACACAGTTTTTATCTTATATTTTAAAAACTGTATATGTTAGAAACGTGAAGCTTGTGAAAGTGTATACCTTGGGTCAGATTCTACCAAACGAGAAGTTTCAGGTGTCAAAATAGAATCATTTTTTTAGCTACAGGTGAGCAAAAAACCAAAAAGAAGCCTTCATGTGGGTGAATTTTAGCATTTGTGTGCCTTTGTAACTTTGCTGCTTGAAACAAGTGACACAAAATTTTTAGGATTCAGTGAGCTTAGCCAAAACTCATGTCTGCCAAATTTCAGGCAAAATCAGTTGAATGAGGCAGAATTATTTATTTGCTTTTGGTAACCAGGTAAGCACACTAGACAGCTAGTGCCTATCTTCAGGTGCGACCCGGGAGAATTACAAGGTATCCATGAAACAAGTACAGAGTCAGCGTTACAAACCAGAGCAACATGCTCCAACAGTGGGTGAAACAGCATAAGGTACATACAGGCTCAAAGAAGCATCGTGAGGGGGTATAAAACCAACAAGACATAACCTAGGAATTTAGAACAACAGTACATAGTATAGCAATTATAATAAATGCACCAACAGTGGGTAAAACAGCACAAGGTACATAGAGGCTCAAAGAAGCATCGTGGGGGGGTATAAAAACAACAAGACATAACCTAGGAATTTAGAACAACAGTACATAGCATAGCAATTAGAATAAATGCAACTCAACAGTAATTATTGAGGTGCAGATAGAGGGGTTTAACATAGAGAAGTGCTGACTCAACCCTAACATTCAGGGGTTACCAAACCTGTGTTGTATATATTGATTAATAACTACATTATCACTTGTAGATACTTTTAGACTGAAGAAAAGTTTGTTCTTCTGAAAGGAATATTAAATTAATTGATACTATGGAGCACTTCTACTTGTAAAATATTGAAGCTTGATGAAGAACTATATTCATTTATAAGTTTATATGTGTGTGCCTTTTTAAATAGTGAAGAGTTTTCTGTATTATTCATAGTTATTTTGCTGTCTTCCACACAATAAGTCATTATGAGACTGGTGGCAGTGTAAGGCTTCCATGAATAGGGATCAACATCCAAGGACTCCTTCCTCTTCTGACTACAACATACCCTTGCATGAACTATTCACTTTGAATAAGCGGCATTATCTCTATATACATTCGCCAGCAGCTTGTTCATTTCAGCTGCACAGACTTGATTATATCTTGCTAGTGCTGGGAAGTCGTTTTCCACCAGATGGGCAACAATTGCTTTCAACTGAGACATTTTCCTTTATGTAAAGGATGGTGGCTATGTTCACTGTTGTCACCAAGACATATAGACAACAGCAATAAATTATCAGGCTGCATTGTAAGGAAGTTATTCCAGTTACCACCTACAGATGGCACTGTACACTGCTAACAGGTGTTTACTAAAAGGGTCAATTGAAGGGATGTCCAGTCACCCATAAAAAAAAAAAAAAAAAAAAAATCACAAATGGCATATGAACTCAGTGATTCAACTTTGCCAGAGGTGATGTGAATATCCAATCATACCATTCTTCAGAACCAGAGGGTGTGTGCATGAATCCAGGCTCTCTATACCCATAGGGTTCATCATCTCCTGCGGCTCATTCTCTAGTGGAGTTCAGAATCTTCAGTATGTGACATCACAGTACAGTAATTTTTCTAGAAAAAGACTGCTGTCACAAGCAGGGTACTATGGCCTCAGCCAGGGGATAATTTTTGAGAGTGGATGTATGCTATGGGATAAAGATTCTATTGCTGTGCCGAATTCCCTGAGTTACACAAAATGGAATGATTTGAAATCCCACTTGCTTTTCAGTCTTGTGTAACTGAGTTCTTTGAATATTAACTCTGCTATTTTGGTTTATTGCCAGACCTTCTAAAGGATTATTTCACTGTTCAACTCTTCCTCCCTCCCCCAAGCTTTGCCATCCATGGCGACATTTGCACTTCATCTTGGAGCATCATGTTGCAGGGACTCCCCAGAAGAATTTTCAGTAAAGACCACTTTTCTGTCCTACTCTTCCAAACAACATGCTGGAATTCTGATGCGTTTACCTCTTGAATTCCACCCTTGCTGAGAAGGATGAGTACCTTATATGAAATGGTCTGGACTGCACGCCCAGATTACAGCTGATGAACAGACACCGTATCTGACTGGAGGTATATGCTTTTAAGAAGCCAGCCTGGTACTATCTTCATTTATTGTTAACAGTGGTGGCTCCAGGAATGAAGGATGACCAGAGCTCAGGCAAGGTACAGAAGGCTTGTGTCTGGGCGTGCATGGGAATTTGAATAGAGTCGCATCTGAAAATAGGCACTTGGTTGTCTAGTGTGCACACCCAGTTAACAAAAGCAAATAAATATATTGCCAGCTATGTATCGCTGCTGGGGCACTGCTTGAGCACAGCAGATTTTTATCTATGGTCATTGCTCATTTTTCTGCATTTATTATTTATACGTAACATATTTTACCAGGTAAGCAGAGTCAAAAAGTACGTGTTTCCAGTTGTAACCCATTACGTTTCACTTCACTCTCTTTCCTTGTCAGTCTAATCTCAGTAAAAATGCTCCACTCCTTCCTCAGCTGGAGTTCAGCCCCTGGAAGAAACCATCACCCAGCCCCACCAACCCCTGTCTCTCTGGAATGTTAAGTTTTACTTCACAGGCACATTGTTGGTGAAATGCCAGACTTTGTGTCTTACATAGCTCTGGTAATTCATAGTGCAAAGTTCTTTTTTTCGTTTTCTTGTATTTTTTAAAAGCAGTGTTCCTTTCTATCCATCCCTCTTTAAGGACCCCATACCATTCTCCTCACCAAACCCAGACCTACAAAGTTTAAAAAGATAAACAGAACCCCTCTTCTCACTACCCATCAAGCACATCAGCACCCACACTACCTCCCTCTTCTCTCAGGCAGCCTCAGAAGTTAAGAACCCCCCCACACACACACACACACACACACTCGTAATAGCAATCCATTCCCAATTTCCTTCCCATCACTCATGGCCAAATAGATTAGAGACACAACCCATCAACTTAGGCATCCACCCCAGGAATGTAGCCAGACATTTCCATTTTGTACACAATATCCAACAGTTACACCCCCCCAATTAAAAAATTTACACATCCTTTCCAAATGGCACCCCCTTCCAAACAAGTCAGATTGTTGTCAGATGATTCCTCTACTCTTTAAAGAAGTTATACATGTATTGGACACTCCTCAGTGGCCTAGACTAACCCAAATACTACAGATTAGAATGATAATATTAACAGAGTGGCTTATGGTTTGTGACAAGCACTCAACAAAACAGTACACAAATGTGTACAGTGAGTATGCCTGTCTACACCCTTGATCCACCCATTCACCATCTACCCTGATGCAACCCCAAGAAAAAAGGATACAGACAGAAGAGGGAAGGTGAGTAGAACAGACCCTCTTCTGACCACTCTGGCCATCCACTGTCTAAATGAATAGAATCATGCACTCATAGTGATCATCCATTTATGCTATGAGCAAGTGCTCCTATTCATTCAGATGGTGGCCAGCCAAGGTGGTGAGAGGAGGGACTGTGACCTTTTCTGTCAGTATCTTTTTTTTCTTGAGGCAGCATAGGGGATAGAGGCTGGATGGCTGCCTATGTGGGTGGGTGTTTCTACTCTGGTCATGTGTGCAGAGTGGAAGGTGGCTAAGAATGGGTCATTGCTGCATGTGGGTTGGGAAAGGGTTCTTAACTTCTGGGACTATCTGGGAGGAGGCAGGTGGTGTGGGTGCTGCTATGCTCAGTGGGTGGGGGAAGGGGTTAATGCTTTTGTTTTTAAACTGGGTAGGGTTCGGTGGGGAGAAAGGTGATATGTCATGCTATAACATGGTGGCAGAAAGAAACATTTCTTTAAAAACAAAAGAAAGAAAATGAAAACACCAGGATTGCTGCCAAGTTATAGCTAAATTTAAGGATTACCCCTCTAATGAGGAGGAGGTTTTGATTGTCGCTAAACTGCATCAATTTAAGGATGCTGCCCTCTCCCAAGGGGGCAGGAAAGAGGCCTTTGGGGCTGAGATCAGCTGTAGTGAGCATTAAACAAAAACATGCCCTTTGGAGCTGAAACCTGCCATGACAGGCATTAAGAAAAAAGACTGGGTGAGGGAATGGGTGGGATGGGAGCAGAGCAATGATCTGATGCATAATAAGTACCCTCCTCCTTCTCATAACGGGAGACATACACCCAAATCAGGGACCCTCAACCACCACATCCTCACCAACCTCAGCCGGCACCCCCACCCCGCATCCCATCCCCTCCCAACTGCCAGGTTACCCCCTCCACAAAGGCCTCCATCTCCTTCACCTAAATATTCATAGCCTACCACTTAAAATCGACCAGCTACAAGTTCTCACTGCCCTGCATGCCCCTGATGTCCTCATCCTCTCTGAAACTTGGCTTAACAAAAACATTCCTGACTCCTCAGTTGCAATCCCTGGTTACACAATGGCCCGCCAGGACAGGGCCATGAGAGGTGGCAGTGTAGCCATCTTCATAAATTCGGACATACGCTACAAAATAATCTTATCTAAAACTGAACCTAAAGAGTACGAACTCCTGCTGCTCCAGCTCACTCTACCTTTCTCGCTGCCCATATTCATTGCCGGAATCTACTGCCGACCAGGCACCCCTGCCACAGCTGTTACTGACCTTCTTACACAAATCAGTTCATGAGCACCCACCGTGGAATTATATGCTGTGGGTGACCTTAACCTAAGCTGGTTAGCACCAGACCTCAACAAAACCCTGATGGATGTCACTGCCCTCAATTTAACCCAACTCATCACTGAGCCCACCTGCTTAAACCTTAAATCAGGTGACCACTTCCTTATCGACTGGGCTCTGACCTCTCATCCTCACAGAGTCATCCAAACAGGCCTACTCCCTGACTCTATTAGTGATCACCATGCCATCTACCTTGTTCGCAAAATCCACCGTGTCAAATCCCCCCTTAGTTCTTAGTCCAATGGTCATTCAAATCTGCAAACCTCGCTCACCTCCTAAATGGCCTTGTCCTAGCTAACTGGCTCCCATCCCCCCCAACCTGATAGATGACACCCTACTTCACTTCAAAAACACGTTCCTTAAGATATGGGATTCCCACGCCCCGCTACGACATACTAGGTTATGCAGTACCCACCTGCCTTGTATGAATGCCCGTGACTCAGCATGGTGAGCCTTCAAAGCCTCAGCCCTACCTCAGGACCTCTCCCACTACAGGTATCTGCGCAACATGTGCACTACAGCAACTTGGCTAGCTAAAGCAGAGTACTTTAGATCCTCCCTCCAATATAACCTTAATAGCCCCTCCAAATTCTGGAAGGTAATACACTCCCTCTTCTCACCACCAGCAGCCAATCCCTCACCTCTCCTTAGTGTAAACAACTCCACACTCTCGGATACTTTCTCAGTCACTGCTGAGTTTAACTTGTATTTCTCCACCTGCGCTTCCTCGCTCCTTTCCTCCTTACTCCCCATGTCACCATCTCCACCACCTACAGGGCAAAAACAACCTCAAAATACAAGTATTTTCTCCTTTGGTGAAATCTCTCCGGATGAAGCTCTAGAAGCCCTGCTAACATTGAGCACCTCAAATGGGAATTCCCCAGATGGACTAGACCCAAAACTTCTATTCCTCTCGGCCTCTGCCATACCCACCCCTATTGCCTACCTCCTAAATCTATCCTTCGCCACTGCATCTGTCCCTCTGTCCTAGAAGCACGCCATTGTCATCCCTCTCCACAAAGAGGGCGCCTCCTCCTCCACCTCAAACTATCGGCCATTTCCCCTCCTCCCTGCTCTAGCGAGGCTGCAAGAACACGTAGTACTTAGCCAGCTAACCTCCTATCTCGCCGACTCAAATTTCTTCACACACTACCAGTCTGGATTCAGGAAAGATCACTCCACTGCCTCCTCTTTACTAAGGCTCACTGACACCATCCAATCTGGAATGGATAGAGGTCTCATCACCTCTGCCATTTTCATTGATCTGGCCAAGGCCTTCGATACAGTCTCCCACACTCTGTTACTATCTAGCCTCTCTGACTCTGGCTTCTCCGCATCTGCTACTGCCTGGTTCAGTGCCTATCTTACAGACTGCACTCAATCTGTAAGGATTGCGGGTGCCATATCCCCTCCCCATGTCCACTGGTGTCCCCCAAGGATCGGTGCTTGGGCCTATCCTATTCTCTATTTTTCTAAACAACCTGCCCAAACTTGTTCTGCCTCCTTGATCCACATGTATGCTGATTAAGGTTGTCAGAACCATCTGAAGTTCTGGGTTCTAGTTCTAGTCTAGAACTTTTGAAAAAGTTCTAGGGTTCTAATCTTTTTTAGAACTTTTTAGAACTCGAACCCTATTTTTTTATTGTGCTGCCAGTAACAAAGATAGTAATAAAATACATGTAAAGGAAAAACTGTTCAATATAAGAGGGAGAGAAATTATCATGTGTGACATTGATAGGAATACAACTAGGTTTATTTATGGTTTCTTCTGTTTGCTAAAGCCAGCAACTTAATACGTAACAGGCCCACCCACCCACCCGTATGTTAAAGTTTTCCTGCTGCAGCTGCATCATAGTTCCTTAGTGAAAGAAAGAGGCACATTAGCCATTTATGTACTCAGTTATATATACTCATCGTCATGAATTATGAGAAAAATAACTGATATTACCTAATTTCGGCTATTTGCTGCTTTCTGTTTTAAATGAGTAAATCAAAAATTGCTATGTTTAAAAGAAAGCTTTTATAACAAAGTCAAGCCAAGTACTACAGCAGCAGCATGTGGAACTGTTGCAAAACATATTATGTCATAACGTAGTCAGTCAAGACATTTGAATAAAAAATATGCCAGTCATTGTTGCTGGCAAAAATGCATGCAATTTTCTAAGGTAATGCATACATATACCAACATTTTTGTTGGCAAATTGAAGTAATACATACAACTTTCTAAGATGATGCATTTTGCAGCTGATACTTCAATAAAATCTGTATTTCAGTCACATAAATAAAAAGTGGTTTCTCACACATACTAAGGAACATTTAATGTAGCTGCAGTTGGCATGTGATGTTTAAGGGACAGCGTCTGTCAACCCCATTATGTATCAAATTATCACTACTTGTAAAGCAAAAACACTTTATGATACGTCACATTCTGTGAAAACTGCTGATGCAGATTTTCTTTTATTTCTGATTCCTTTATTCTTTTTTAAAGGGACAGGACAATTGTGCTAGGTGGCAGCAGTTTGCAATGTATTTAATAAGAATATATATTATGTGTACAGTAGGTTCGGTCTGTCATCATTTTTTCCTCACCATCCCCAGCTGATCACGTAATCTGTAAATGAAAGAACTAAAACAACACCCACCTTTCACCCCATCACCCATTCCACTTTTCTTCCACCACCTCATCTGTGCAGTAGCACCCTATGCCACCCATGTTAAAACCAACCCACAACCCTCACCCATGTACTAGCATCCATTTTCGCTTATGGCTAACATTTCTGTAATTGAAAAAATAATAAACAGCTACCAATTAGAACTCATTGTTTTGTCCTCTTTAAAATTGAAAAATAGACCGTCTCCTGTCCCAGCCAATACTGATGCACCACAAAGTCACAGAAGGTAAATTCAAAAATATATGTTTGCACTTTAACTATAAATAATATGATACAGAAAGGATTGACGTGACAGTGTCCCTTTTATGCCAAATTTGGGCCTGTTCCCACTGATGTTAAAATTGCCCTGTATATAAAACTTGTTGACTTTAGTTTAGACCCTAGCTACAAAGCAGTTTGCCATGAAATGGTAAAAGTTTTGGGGGTATATAGTCAAGGTAGTAGATCGAGAAAGGAGAGAGACGACAACCAAAGTCATCACAGTCTGTAAAGTTTCCTTTTGGTGCAGAGAGACTCTGTCCCACACAGTATTTACCAGCCACCACCATCTGAGTTGTCATCACCATCAACATCCACAACATCAATCACTTCAGGATCAGTTTGTATACTCTTGTAGGGATCTGAAAATCTTGACTTATTTAATAAAAGTTAACGTGTGTACGCTTTTCTGGCAGCTACCTATTTCTGGTGTCTGTCACAATATTGCAGCTGTACTAAACATGCTCTGAAGAGACACTTGTTGCAGGACAACCAAGATATTTACAGGCTTCATCATACAGCTCTGTCCAAATTGACTTTTTTGATCTCCAGTATTCAAAAGGGCATGCGTCAATAGGAATAGGCAGTTCTTGCAGGTAACTGTCTACCATGTTGGACAGAGACTGCTCAGAAGAGGAATCAGCAGAAGCAGCTGGTATGGCAGCAATTTGGGAAAGGTTTTGCCACAGATTTAGCTTGCTACTAAGGGCTGAAGAAGTGGCAGTTGTGGAACAACTACTGTTAATGTTTGGTGACTTTTCCAGTTCTGTATCACTTTGTGAAGATGAACCTGCATGTTGTGTGATGACAACCTGGGGTACTGCGTGTCTGTGTTTGACTCCTGTGAGTGCTGCAGCTCATCTAGCAACATACATTTGTACTGCTCTATATCATCTGTTCTTGGAAGATGTATAGCCTTGAACCTGGGATCTAAGAGAGTTGCAAGGATGTAGTGTCTTGATTTCGTCATTGCAACTAATTTGTAATTGGTTTTGAAGCGCTCGCTCATTCTCTTTACGAGATTCCCATGATACAGGCGACATGTTGTCTGAGCTTCAGATCTGTCTTCTTCTATTTGTAGATTTAGAACACTAAGATGATGTGAAATGAGCATTATGAGTGGGATAACCTGACTCATGGATGCACCTTCAGAAGACATGTCCCTTGTAGCTGTCTCAAAAGGAGCTAGGATACAGCACACTGTCTCCATTAATTTCCACTGCAGCACAGACAGCATAATGCCATCTCCAATAATGTAACTGGAGCAGTACTCATGTACAGCTTGCTTTTTGCTCAAGAGGCACTGCAGCATATAAAGTGTTGAGTTCCACAGTGGAAACATTTTGAATCAGCTTTTGCTGGGGCAGCTTGTGTTTTGCAGTTCAGACAATGTCCGTATAGCCTTGGTTGAATGTGAAAAGTGAGTCACAATTTTTTGCAAACAGCAATCATACCATCCACTTGTGTTTTCGTTGCTGAAAATCCCGTAACAATTAAGTGTAAGCAATGTGCAAAGCAAGAAGCATGCAGAAATCCTCCATCCTGTACTGCTTTTAAGATGTTGGCTCCATTGTCACTTACTATGAAGCCACATTTTAGACCATGAGAATAAACCCATTCGTCAAGGAGGTCATTTAGTTCCTGCAAGATGTTTGCAGCAGTATGACTTTGCCCAAACTTCTTTATATGCAGCAGCGCCATCTTTTGGGGTGTCTTTGTTTTTGAAGAAGCACAAGAAAACGTGACCCAATGAGCGGTAAGGGACATGTAATCTATGTTTTGAATGCTGGTCCACATATCTGTTGTGACATGAATAACCCCACCCTCTGCAGTTTTAAGTGCAAGCATCACTGTCGCTTTTAAAGCCTGATAAATGTTTGGTATTTCAACATAGGAAAAGTACCTTCGATGAGGAACATTGTAACGAGGCTCTGCTAATGTCATGAGCTCCCTAAAATCCTCATGATCTACCAAAGAGTATGGGAGAAGGGCTCCGGCTAACAGTTCACCAATTCAGTGATTAAGATGAAGGGTCTTTGGATGATTTCTAGTAAAGGTATTCTTCCTTTCAAATGCCTGAGACAGTGTTAGCTGTTTGCAACATGTCCCTGCTGGTTTATTATACACCGTGCTTGATGGGCAGATGGGCGCAGAGATGGTGGACTAGGACTTATACATTCAGTGCCATCACTGGATGTGCAACTAGTACTAATGGTGCTGGCATTGGTGGTAACAGTGATCCTAAGGCTGGCAGTGGTTCTGCCCGCATCAAGTTCAGACAATTCAGTATCCATTTCAGATTCCTGACCCTTCTCACGTGCAGTCTGGAAGATGGAGGACATGGTTTTGGATGATCAAGCAAAACTGAATGCTTTTTCAGATGGCGTTTAAGAGCTGTAGTGCCAAGGCATGACACAACTTTACCACGGCTTACACTCTGTTTACACAGGGAACAAATTGCTCTGCATGGATCAGTTTTACTGACAGAGAAATAATTCCACACCTCAGATGTGACAGATTTTGTTCGAGTGCTAGGAAGATAGCTAAAGACTGTTTGTGTCTTTTCACCTGTCCTAACAGAACCTGGGACATGCTCCTTGGTGCTAGAAGAGTGGACAGAAGACTCTGATGGATTTTCATTGCTGGCCAACACAGAAGTGGTGGATTCAATGGATATGTCCTTTTCATTGCCAACAGTGCTGGATGTATTTGCAAGTGCACTACCTGATTCATTGTCAGCAGACTTTCTCATTTCACTTTGTTGAGGAAGTAATGATTTGTCGCGAGACACCACAGTGTCGGACTGAGACAAAGAGCTACTGTCTGAGTCAGAGAGGGACTCACTGTCACTTGCATTATTGCTGCTAGTCACAGGGATCTTAACAGCATGAATGGCATGACTTGGTGCCTCCCGTGTGACCCCAGCAGCTGTACAGGTTTTCTTAAAGGTCCCCCTTTACCACACTTCACTGTTGCTCTTTTGCTGTTTGTTGAATTTTTATCACGTGAAACATTTTGGTTATTTCTGTTAGCACCAGGATTACCACTACCACCAACACCAGCACTAGATGCTTCATCTATGTTGGTGTCAGCCATAACAGACAGTAAGTACCAGTACTACCAGTATACTCGGTGAACACACCACACCCAAACAATTCCTGTGGTAACAAAGCAATGTGATCTGTGATCGCTGGCTACAACTCCAAAATTTTATTTTGGTTGTGTGGCGCTGTGATACCGTGGACTGAAAGTAATTGAAGAATATGACAGTTTGCAACTAAAGGATCCCAGGTTCAAGGCTTACAGAA
This sequence comes from Neoceratodus forsteri, assembly GCA_016271365.2. Taxonomy (NCBI): domain Eukaryota; kingdom Metazoa; phylum Chordata; order Ceratodontiformes; family Ceratodontidae; genus Neoceratodus; species Neoceratodus forsteri. The sequence continues at coordinate 1,165,829,185 of CM028129.1, read as the reverse complement.
TGATTGGGCTGCTGGGCATAGGCATACACATAGCAATCAAGGGGTGCACAGCAGCAGGGTGATGGGCTGACCACAGGAGACGGAGTCACATACGCAACCCAGGGAATGAGAATTATATTTCTACATTTCTGTCATGTAAGGTTAATTCCACCACACAACTGGCCACTGGGCTTCTCTCTGTAACACACACTGGGTAGGGTACAGTGCAGTCAAGGGCACACAGCAGCAGGGTGATGGGCTGACCACAGGAGATGGAGTCACATATGCAACCCAGGGAATGAGAATTATATTTCTACGTTTCTGTCATGTAAGGTTAATGCCACCACACAACTGGCCACTGGGCTTCTCTCTGTAACACACACTGGGTAGGGTACAGTGCAGTCAAAGGGCACACAGCAGCAGGGTGATGGGCTGGCCACAGGAGATGGAGTCACATACGCAACCCAGGGAATGAGAATTATATTTCTACATTTCTGTCATGTAAGGTTAATGCCACCACACAACTGGCCACTGGGCTTCTCTCTGTAACACACACTGGGTAGGGTACAGTGCAGTCAAGGGGCACACAGCAGCAGGGTGATGGGCTGACCACAGGAGACGGAGTCACATACGCAACCCAGGGAATGAGAATTATATTTCTACATTTCTGTCATGTAAGGTTAATGCCACCACACAACTGGCCACTGGGCTTCTCTCTCTGTAACACACACTGGGTAGGGTACAGTGCAGTCAAAGGGCACACAGCAGCAGGGTGATGGGCTGACCACAGGAGACGGAGTCACATACATAACCAACAACTCAGGGAATGAGAATTATATTTCTACGTTTCTGTCATGTAAGGTTAATGCCACCACACAACTAGCCACTGGGCTTCTCTCTGTAACACACACACTGGGTAGGGTACAGTGCAGTCAAAGGGCACACAGCAGCAGGGTGATGGGCTGACCACAGGAGACAGAGTCACATACGCAACCCAGGGAATGAGAATTATATTTCTACATTTCTGTCATGTAAGGTTAATGCCACCACACAACTGGCCACTGGGCTTCTCTCTGTAACACACACTGGGTAGGGTACAGTGCAGTCAAAGGGCACACAGCAGCAGGGTGATGGGCTGACCACAGGAGACAGAGTCACATACATAACCAACAACTCAGGGAATGAGAATTATATTTCTACGTTTCTGTCATGTAAGGTTAATGCCACCACACAACTAGCCACTGGGCTTCTCTCTGTAACACACACACTGGGTAGGGTACAGTGCAGTCAAAGGGCACACAGTAGCAGGGTGATGGGCTGACCACAGGAGACAGTCACTCTGCCCAGGAATGAGAATTATATTTCTACATTCTGTCATGTAAGGTTAATGCCACCACACAACTGGCCACTGGACTTCTCTCTGTAACACACACTGGGTAGGGTACAGTGCAGTCAAGGGGCACACACTGGGCTTCTCTCTGTGACACACACACTACACTGGGAAGGGTTCAGATTTATTTGCCTTTTTTTGCGCCCCCTGTATGCTTGTTGCTGGCAGCTGCTGAGTGTGCAGAGTGCACCACTGACTGAGCAGTGCTGCAGTTTCAAATAATCACATTTCACAAGGTTCTTCACTTCTTCTTATTTTTTTATTCTCTCTCGAGTCCTCCTGAGTCCTCCTCCAGTCCTGATATTGATTGATCTCGGTCTCGATCCTCCCTATTCCCCAGTCCCTTCCCAATTCTTGATTAATCCCTCCACCTGTCCTGAACCTCCCCTAGTCCCACTCCCACCCGATTCTGAGCTTTTTCAGCCTTTCTCTTGTTCTCGGTCTCACAGGAAAATGGATGATGGAAGTGACCACTGGACAAAGAGTGAGTGCGCTAACCCGCTAACACTACAGTTTAGCTAAGCTGCTGCTGCCTCCGCTCCGATCCTCAGCAAATGGCGCTCCTCCTCGCGTCACATCTGCCCAAATACCCCCACAGATCCCGCGGCTCGCGCAGCTTACTTGACCCCCACCTGACCCATACGTAGGTATGCAAGTGCAAACAGACAACGTCTCACATCTCGCGGTGATTCGAACCCTTTTGCGAACCGTTTAGTGTTCGTGTTCTAAGTTAGAATTCAAACACCAGGGTTCGAGGAGGGTTCGAATCTTTCACGAACTAGTTCTGACAACCCTAATGCTGATGATACTCTCCTACTTTCTTCTGGCTCCTCCCCAGCCTCAGTTGTCTCTACCTTCCAGGTGGATTTTATCGAAGTCCAGCTCTGGCTTAACTCTCACCAGCTCTCTCTAAATGCTAAAAAAACTGTAACTATGATGTTTGGTACATCCTAACGACTAGCCAGCTTCCCTCCCTCCCTCCACTTTTCCACACCCTTGATGGGTCAGAGCTGGAGGATGTCACCTCCTTCTGGTATCTTGGAGTTTGGCTTGACCACCACCTCATCTTCACAGTCCATGCTGACTCTATACTAACAAAACTCTGCCCCAAGCTCGGAGCTTTTTATCGGAACCGTTCTAGCCTCCCCTATCCAGTCTGTCGTGAGCTTATCCAGAAGATGATACTTCCCTCCTTCAATTATTGTGATATTGTTTACAGTGCTGCTCACAAGTCAGTTTTATCCAAACTGGATACCCTTTTTAATGCTTTCTGCCAGTTCGCTCTTGATGCTCCTCCTCGCACTCACCGCTATACCGCACCCTTGCTCGCCCCTCCCTTGAGAACCGCCACCTAATATACTGTGCCAAGTTTATCTTGAAGAACTGGTTTGGTACCCTCCCAGTGTATCTGAACTCTGTACTATCGCCCCCTCTGGCACCCACCTATGCTCTAAGGTCCCTAGACTCCTGGCTCTTGTTAGTCCCCAGATGTCGAACCCAAGCTGGCCAGTCCGCCTTCTCTCGCCACTTCCTTCAACTCTGGAACTCTTTCCCCTCTGAAATTCACCACTCTTCCTCTATCTGCTCACTATCCTATGCCCTTGCCAACCACTGCTCAGTAAATTGCTCCTGCAGCTAACTCTCCAATCTATGCTACCTCAGACACTCCTATATTTCTTCTCCCAGTAGGCCTAATGGTGCTATTTCACTAACCACACCCAACTACTGCACTTGATCCCAACTTTTTAGCTAGCTAGCTTGCACTTACCCCTGTCTCATTATATACCACAACCCAATACCTTAGCAGGATTTCCTCATTGTAACTGTTACTCTCAACTATTAGGGTATATGTCTTAATCCACACTCACCTATTCCTGTCAAACATATGCAGCTGTGTTATCTAATAATATGTTTTCAAGGTATAAAGCATGACTTCCCCATGTAATTGCTACTATACTATAAGCAAGGGTAAATTGTCATCTACTCCCAACTATTCCTGTCAAATGTTTTCAACTGTATTGTAATTATATGTATATATGTCAGGACCTGGACTACCCTTGTCCTCTTCCCCACTGTACCCCTTCCCCCAGGTTGCACCGGGAGATGAGCAGTTCTTGCTCAGTGTGCTTTTCCTGGTGAAATAATTTCAATAAATAAATACATAAGTAGGTGATTGGATTCCACTGTAGATGCTGGAAGCAGTATGCATCGGTTTCACTTCTGCTTTGCCATTTTTTCTCCTGAAAGCATTACGTTATGCACAGCTGTGCTTAGTAGCTGTAAAAAGAGAATCTGCAGCTCTGAATATTGATTGGCTGAAATCATACCAGCAGTTTATAGTAACTGCATTCACTCCACTGAAGCACGATCAAAGTACAGAGACTAGAGAATATTACATTTATCATGGATCACCATGTGCATCAAAATCACAGCACTGAATATTAAGGTAAATACAACCGATAAAAAAAGCAACATTTCTTTGGCAACTTTTCAAACATGGAAAGGGTCCACTCAAAGGGGGCAGGGGTACAAACTGACACGGTTCAGAAGAGACACAAGGAAGTATTTATCCATGGAGAGGGTGGTAGACAGATGGAACAGGCTACCTAGGGAGGTAGTGTAAATGAAAACTGTGGTGAGTTTCAGGGGAAGGTGGGAGAAATACAAAGGGCTGATTTGAATTGGGGAGCTCCTCTACCAGTAGGGGCCCCAGCAACATATGTGCAGCACTCAGCTGGTGGGGTGTGGGTTAGGCAGGAATGAAGCAGATTGGATGGGCTTCAGTATTTCTCTACCTTAGTAGTTTCAATGTTTCTAAGTATAGCATTAAACAAACCAAATATCAGAGATCATGGACTGCTAATGTTGTGACATGCAAATACAGACTAAGCTACATGTTTGAAATACATCACTATAGTTTGCGTTGTTAGCATCTTAGTACAGAAATTATTTGGCAATTTGAACATGTGAACATAACTTATCAGACTGTTATGAAAATATGTGTAGGTATCTTAAAATGATATGGCTGGTCAGAGAGTCTTTCCATAAAAAAAAAAAAAAAAAATTTTTTAACAAAACAGTAACAAAATGAATAAAGTGATGGAAATCATGAGAAACACAGTTCTATGCACAGAATAATGAACACTGCAAATTCTGCAGTAATGTGGTAGTCACAATTTTCCAGTGGTGCTGATCATTAGTGTTGCGGCTCCATCCATGTTTTTCCCTGGCACTCATAAAAGAACTTTGTAGGTGCCCAGCAGAGTTTTCAACCCAGAAGATCATTGATCAGTGAGGTTGCAAGGTTGGTGAGGGTGAAACCTGAGCTTTGTGACCACTTTTGGACCACCTGTGCATCTGAGAATCAAGCCCCATGTGTAACCCCTAGATGGCGCTATCCCAGGGACTACTACCCCTGCCTGATTTGCCACTAACAGGTTGAGGGGCCTGGATCCAATGGCGGATGCCTCCACCCAGAGGTCAGGGTTTGCAATAGTTAAACTAACTTGGTCACAGCCCTCTGGGACACTGCAACTCCCCTTTCTTCCCACTAGTGGCCCACACAATATATCAGAATTACCTTCACAGTATACACTTACCCCCAGGTCTGGTTCCGGCACTGGGACCTCCTGTGAAATGAGATACAGTGCAACAATCACAGTCAGTACTTTAACATAGACAAATACACTCAGGCAGTATAACTTTGCTGAAACAAGCAGCTCTGATTTATTTAGGGGGATATAACAAGGACAGGAAATCAGGTTAATTAGCTTATCACTCTAATAATCTACCTATGGCTCTGTGCACAGGCCTATCCCTATCAGTTACTGTCCCTGGGTACCCAAGCCTAGTGGCTAGTCCAAACCGTGGCAGCTGGTAGGGGCCCTTTCACCTAAGAGAAAAGGAGAATTAAACAGTCAGCAGTACAGTAATTCCATTTGGATTTAATGTGGCAATTCAACAGGAAGCGACCCTGAATTAGTACTCGACCTCCAAATAAGATAGGGTCCTTCAATGTCAGCAGGGCTCACTTGAGGTACACAAACCTCTTCACACATCCATATAAAAAAGCACTATACCAGGCAGGCTGCATCTGTATCCGATCGCAATTACTGCACAATACCGGGAGAACACACAGCAGATTCAGTTCCTGACAGACCAAATGCAGTTTTCAGCAATTCCTCCAGTCTTCTAAAGGGTGAGCCTGGTTTCTACTCTTCAGAGATCCTTTGATTCTTTTCACGGGACGGATTCAGTCCTAACAAGCTGTTACACAAGCTGCAGACGGAACTCTGGGCCTTAACACGTTTTTGACTAAAACTGCACACTGAAAAAGCACAGGGCTCCTTCCTTCTTCACTGCAAAGCTCAACTGAACTTTCAACCGACAAACCGGGCACTTCCTTTGAGTTCCTCCCAGTTCTTGACTGGATTGGCTGTCACTCACAATAGACTGCTGCTGTTGGTCCAAAAAGGCACTGAAGTCTAAACTACATCTCCCAAGTCACTGCCCATACAATCCTCTTGTGGCTGGCTCAGATTATGAGTCAAGTTCTGATTCGTCCAAGGCACCATTTTAGAGCTAGCTTACCCCACACTGATTGGTCCAGTTCAGCAGTTCAAAACTAGAATGGGGAACTAGCAGACACAGTTCTGACTGCAAAGAAAGCAGGTTAGACAAACTGTAATTTCATTATTACTCTAAATAATTTCTGGCAAACAGTTACATCTCTTCAGATAGGTTCCCTTTGCACCCTAGTGACTGCAAAATGAAGTGAATTGCAGCAGCTCGAGTGGTACTCAGAGAAGCACACAGTCCCCCATATAACTAATTATGTCTGCAAGCAGACAGCTCTTAAAGAGACAGTACCAGAGGCTCTAAAAACACTCACTGATAAATGGCTTAAATGCCAAACACCATTCAGGCTTGGAGCATTCAAGCAAGCTCCTGGAAGTCTTTTGGGAACCCCCATTTGCAGGGGGGTTACACATGCATTCCAAGAATCATTACATATTTGTAGTATTTATTATGATTGCTTGCATGCATGCACAAAGTGAACATATTGTTACTTTAGTGTAGGGGCTGTGTAGGTGTGTACTATATAAGTCAATGAATGTAGGAAAGCAGGAGGCTTGCCTCTCAAAAGCCAATTCTGGAAAGGCTGTTGATGACAATGTTTATCTGGCTGATGGGTGTAAACTTGTATTTTGAAGGAGAAAATCTTCGCCAATCACACTGATTTTTTGCCCATTAGCCAGCTAGTAGACATCTTCAGGCTTTGAAGATGTGTGTGTGTGTGTGTGTGTGTGTGTGTGTGTGTGTGTGTGTGTGTGTGTGTGTTGGCCCTAGTTACAGACATAAAGCACCTATTTAAAAGCACTTTGAAGATGGTACACACATTTATCACCCACCTCTGATTTTCCTTTCTGGAGACTGCTACTGTGCCACCTACCCTCCACTAGGTGGTAGTCAAGAGCAGTACACAGTGTTCCCTGCCCCCCACCCCACCACCCCGAAGGAGGAGCTCCATCAATGGATGATAAATCTTCCATCCTCCCCACCAGCCACCTAGCAATCTTGGTCCAGTCACAAACCCAGGTCACTGATGTGGTTGGAGGTGAGGCATCTAGCACCTCAGCACTCCTCACTGTTGACTGGATACAAGTTTACTGTAACTCAGATTTCCATAGAAAATATTGTTTGTGGCCTTAAGGTGGGCTAAACCTGCAATCCGCTGTTTTACAGTTCTGTGATTTTATCCTCTGTAACATTCCACCAGAACTATATTTTTGCAGTTCTTTCCCCTTTTTCTTTATTACTGAGGGAAGTGACATGAAAACAATATTACTGTCCCTTGGACTTTATTAGCTTTAGCTGCTTGTCTACATGTGACATCACAATGCTCTGTTTATGACATCATAATTTACTCCGCAGCAACAGATTGGGATGTCATAAACAGAACTGTGACTACAGAAGTAGACAAGCAAACAGAGCAGAAAACCTGTTTCCATGCTAATGTCCTTAGTAATAAACAAGGGTGACATTACAAAAAGGGTGAAGGTATTAGTTAAACCGTGTCTAGTTTTATTTACGTGTAGCCTTAGCAATAACCAAAATAATCACAATACACTTAGCAAATAATTACATACTAAGGCATACAACGTTAAATTTTAGGCTAAAAAAACACAATTGATTATTTTTTGGAAGATAAAATTGTTAATCATATTTCTAAAAACAGCAAACAAGACTACATAGCATGCCAGGTAGATAGATAGATAGATAGATAGATAGATAGATAGACAGATAGACAAGCAGACAGATGCCTTTTTCAAAGCCAAGGCATCATGCAAAAAAAAAATAAATCACAGACTAATACAAAACGTACAAAAACCAACAAATTTCAGAATTCAAATGTAATAAATGCAGTTAGTTCACCAAATCGATAAAACATTGAATAAAAAATATAAAATGTGCAGAAAGACCAGAGCTGTATCAGTCACCATTGTATGCTTGCTTGAATAGCCATGTCTTCAACTTGATTTTGAAGGAAGGGACCAAGGGTGCAGACTGAATATCAGTGGGAAAGTAGTTCCAAAGAAAGGGGGATACAAGAGAAAAAGCTCTTTCCCCCACATACTTAAATCTTGACTGTAGAACAAGCAACACTACAGGAAGATGTGAGAAAACTTGAGATGATCAGGGATCTGGTAATTTGGCGTCAGTGACAAGAAATGCAAAGTTACGCATGTTGGAGCCAGAACTCAAGGACTGAGTACTACCGGCGGGGAGGGGGGGGTGCAGGTAGCAGCAACAGAGGTGGAAAAGGATCTGGGAGTGATGGTAACTAGTGACCTGAAGCACTCCTCACAGTGCAAAAAAGGCAGCAGCAAATGCAAACAGGATGTTGGGGTGTATATTAATCAGCAGTAGGTGGAAGTAAGTTATACTGCCCCTATACAGGTCACTGGTGAGACCACAACTAGAATATGGAGTAAGATACTGGTGTCCATACCATAAGAAGGACATTACAAACGTATTCACAAAAGAAGAGGGGGAAGTACCTAAACCAAACAATAGAAGCATTCTGGACAGGAGGGTCAATACCAGTCCATTCACAGAAGAAAGGGTCCTGAAAGAACTCCTAAAACAAAAGGTGGACAAAGCAATGGGGCCTGATGGGATTCACCCCAGAATTGCAAAACAACTAAGGGGAGAACTAGTGATGCCACTGACTACCCTTTTTAACAAGTCATGGGAGGATGGTGTGGTACCTGAGGACTGGAGAAGGGTGGGTGTGATTTCCCATCACAAAAGTGAGAGCAAGGCAAAGGCAGGAAACTACAGACCTGTTAGTTTGGCCTCAGTGGTAGGGAAAATTATGGAATCACTTCTGAAAGAAAGAATAGTTGAGTACCTAGAGACCAGCGGTGCACAGGACCCAAGGTAGCATGGACTCACAGTGGGAAAGTCATGTCAGATGAATCTAATAGATTTCTTTGACTGGGTGATCAAAGCAGTAGACCAGAGAGGGACTGTGGATATGGCCTACCTAGACTTTTGCAAGGCATTTGACACAGCCCCAACACAAAAGATTAATAAACAAGTTAGCCAGCCTGGGAGTGGGTACCAGGGTGGTAGCCTGGGTGACAAATTGGCTGGCGAACAGGACATAAAGGGTAATAGTAAATGGAGTACATATTGAAAAAGGGGGGGTTTACTAGTGGGGTACCGCAGGGTTCAGTACTGGGATCAGTCCTCTTTAATGTCTTTATAGGTGTCATTGTGGAGGGGCTGGAAGGAAAAGTATGCCTTTCTGCTGATGATACAAAGATCTGCAACAGGGTTGATACACAAGAGGGGATGGAAAGGGTGAGAAGGAATTTGGCAAGGTTGGAGGAATGGTGAAAAGTATGGCAGCTTAGATTCAGTGCAAAGAAGTGCAAAGTAATGCACCTGGGAAACAAAAACCCAGGGGAAAAATACACAATGGGGGGTACTAACAACAACAAAAATGGAAAGGGACCTGGGGGGTAGTCATATCAGATGACCTTAAGGTAGACAAGCAATGTGAGATGGCAGTAAGGATGGCTGGGGGGGATACTGTGATGCATAGGGAGAGGCATCACCAGTAGAAAACAGGAAGTTGTTATCCCTCTGTACAGACAGTGGGTGAGGCCCAATCTGGAGTAATGTGTGCAGTTTTGGAGACCCCATCTCCACAAGGACATAGACAGGATGGAGGCAGTCCAGAGAAGGGCAACTAAAATGGTGCAGGGTCTGCACCAGAAGCCATATAAAGATTGGCCATGGCTGCTTAATATGTATATCCTTGAGCAAAGGAAGGAGAGGGAGGACATGATAGAAACTTTCAAGTACCTCAAGAGAATCAGTGAAGTCCAAGAGGGTAGCGTCTTTCAGAAAAAAAGATGTGCAAGAACAAGTGGGCGCAATTTGAAGATAGAGGATGAGCGGCTCAGGGACAACGTTAGGAAGTATTTTTTTATGGATAGGGTTGTGGACACATGGAACGGCCTTCCTGAGGAGGTTATGGGGTCAAAAACAGTGGATGAATTCAAGCTTGCATGGGTCCAACATAAGGCAATTTTAGTCGGGGGTAGGAGGAAGTAGGCTGTTGGTTAACTAGGATCTGTAGCTTATCTGCAGCTTATGGGAAGGGAAATGGGTAGACTAAATGAGCCAAGTGGTCCTTATCTGCCATCAAAGTCTATGTTTATATGTTTGTATGTTTCTATCAGTCTGCTGGTGAAAGTCCAGAGGAGGGCAACCAAGATGATCGCAGGTCAGCAGGGAAGTCTTACAAGGAGAGGCTGGGAGTCCTGAGAATGAACTCCCTGGAGGAGAGAGAGAGAGAGAGAGAGAGAGAGAGAGGACATGATAGAAACCTTCATATACTTAAAGGGGATAAACAGGGTGTATAGGGAAGGTCTCTTCAAGTTAACTGACAGCCAAACCATGAGGGGCCACAGTTTAAGGCTGATGGGCAAGACGTTTAGGAGGGGTGTTAGAAAGCATTTCTTCATGAGAGGTGGTGGCCAACTGAAATGTGCTGCCAGAGGGGGTGGTTACTGAGAAGACAGTGGCCAGCTTTAAGATAGCCTGGGATAGGCATAAAGGGAAACCATGGGACCTGGGGGGGGCAGATAGGGAGGGGAGACCTATGAGGAGGACAGGGCCAGGGGCATAAGCTAGGGACCCTGCAATATGAGCAGACTTGATAGACCAAATGGCTTTCTTTAGCTGGCTCTTTTGTGTGCTTCCATGTTCATAAGCAATAGACCCATGCATGAAGGTCAAAAGTGACATGTTGTTGGTGCGGGGTGCAAGAAGATCTGAAGGTACAGGGGGGCCCCTGTCTGTTTGGGGCCTTATAGGTCAAAAGGTAGACATTAAAATCAATCTGCTATCTTACTGGCTGCCAGTGCAAAGAATACAGCACAGGTATGATATGCTCACTCCTCCTTGTGGAGGTAATGAGTCTAGCTGCTGCATTCTGGATGAGTTTACAGATAGCGGACCTGACCTGCTGGAAGGCCCCAGTGGAGAGTATTACAGTAGTCAAGGTGAGAGATGACAAAAGCATGCACTTGTGTTAAGAGGTCATCTGAAATAAGGTACAGGCAAAATCCAGCAATGTTTTTCAAATGGTAAAAGCCACCCCGACAACTGCTGGCTCCTGTGAAACAAGTGAAAGCTCCAGATCAAGAGTGATCTCTTGACTGTGTACTGCCTGTCCAGCCTGGATCCTCTCATCCACCAAAATAGGGAGCGCCCAGCTTTCTACAATGGATGGCTTCAGACAATCTGGTCCTAACTGCAGCGACTCAGTTTTGCTGGGAGTCAGCTTCATCTCACTGTGAGCAGTCCACAGACTGATCTCAGATACTGCCTTCTCAAGCACAGCTACTGGGAAGCCCTGTACAGGTTTAAATAAAGACATAGCTAGGCACCATCAGCATAACAATAAAAACCCAAGCCAAACTTCTGGATCACCTTTCCAAGCTGGAACACAAGCACCACAAAAAGTAATGGAGACAAAATGGAGACCTGAGGGACACCACAGTCAGTGCTCAGTGAGGACTATCGTAAATTCCTCAAAATCACTGACTGACAGTAGTCACTGTGGAAGAACAGATACCAAACAAGCACAGTCCTATCTGCCCCCAGAATCTTCCTCATATACTTCACTGCTCCACAGGTTCAACAGTATCAAATGCAGATGGTAACTCCAAAGGGACCAGGAAATACATCTCTCCATGGTCCCTCACAAGGAGCAGATAATTCAAAACCCTCAACAGGGACATATCAGTACTGTGCTGAGGACAAAATCCAGCTTAGAAAGGCTCATGGATGGAAAACTTCTCCAGATGCTCTCTTAACTGCACTGCTACCACTTTCTGAATACCTTTTCTCAAAAAAGGCAAGTTAGAAATTGGTCCAAATCATTGGGATCTAAATATGCCTTCATAAGGAGTGGTTGTACCACAGCTTCTTTCAAGCCTGACAGAAACAGTCTCTCCCTCAAAGAGGTGTTGACAGTTTTTATGAGCGATGGGCCAAGCACCACACCTCCAACCTTCACTAGAGATTCAGGAGCTTGGTCCAGCAGATAATGACTTGGCCGTAAATCTGACAGCACCTGGTAGATCTCCCCAGAGTCAGCCAGGCAAAAACTGTCCCAAATTAGCCAATAATGACTATAAACAGAATACAGGGTCCAACCCAGGGTAAATGCCTAATTTAGACTATCTGATAGGGTTGCTCTGCCCTGTAAGCAACAAAGTCACTGCACCAACTATGTATGTATGTATTACTAGAATAAGTGAAAATAGTCAAGTATCCATAAACATTTTTCCAGGACTTTCCCCAAGCAGATATCTCTAATTTGATGAAAATATGTAAATCTTTACAAGAAGGATTTTAGGTACTCACATTTATTTAAATCACAAGAGCAGACTTTTATGTTTTGGAATGTAATAGAATCTACCGTCTGTAGGTGTTGTTGCATCTTTAAACTAGCACATACACGTCTAATCTGTGGTGACTTCAAAAAGCTTTCTATTGAACATTATTTTTAACCTGTGAGAAGAGGGAGGTCAATGCATTTTCTTAGTTATATCATGACAAACAAAATGTTTAATGCCGTATTGGTCCTAGTAAGAACAAATCCAGAACAAATGGTTTGATACCTTTTATTGGACCAACAGGGATGTTACAAAAAAGAACAAAGAGCTTTAGCTTTTGGACCAACAAGTCCTTCTTCAGAAGTCTAGGCTTTGAGTCAGCCCAGTGGTGCTGAGGGTTGAGGCACCGGACACCACACCTCGTGCCACGCTGGTGACCCGGGTTTGGGAATGGACTCGGGCCGCCAGGGGTTGGCAGGGGAGAGGGAGGATTGAGCGTCCGATGACTGCTCTCCTCTCTCTGGGGTGGGTAGTGGGGCTTGCATCGCCCTAGAGCGGCAACTGGTGGAGGCCAGCCACACTACAGTGGCATGCAAATTAGTGGGGGGAGAGCGTAGAGGGCGTCAGCACTATGTGCTTAGGACGCCATTAGACGTCCGGCTCTCCGTAAGGGAGAAAATGTGGAAAATGTGGAGGGCGATCTTCGCGTCTGATGGCCACACATTGCGCCCCCAGAGAGACCTGAGAGGGGTGCATACCCAGTGGGTGTGAGAGCGATTACAGGCCAGCCCACTTGGGGAGCGGGTTCGTGTGGCCCTCACACACGACCGGGTCCGGGGGTGCAGGGCTGGTGACCGGAAATCGTGGGGGCCACTCTTCCGAGGAGCAGAAAATAAGAGTATGATAAAAAAAAAGAAGCCTAGGCTTCTGAAGAAGGACTTGTTGGTCCGAAAACTAAAACACTTTGTTCTTTTTGTAACATCTTTGTTGGTCCAGTAAAAGATATCAAACCATTTGTTCTGGATTTTTAAGTTATATCATGTGATCTTAGTTTATACGTGACCAATACCACAGCTATGAACATTCATTCATACTTATTGTACTGTAATAATGCAACATACATCTTACAGTACACAGGGTGAGTCAATTCAGAAGCACAGCTTTCATTTTTATGTTCGTCGTGCACGCAAGCACAGACAAGCATGTTGATATGAGAGTTCCTAGAGAGAGGAGTGAGGAGTACCAGCCCAATGGTCAGTGGTGTTGCAGGGACTGGCCTGTGGCCAGCAAATCATCAGGCAGTGTTCTGATGACACTGGTTTGCTGAGGGGGTTCATCTCAGCAAACATTTCGAAGGACAGAGCTGATGCTGTGCGCAGCTCTGTCCTTTGAAATGCGAACCCGTCAGCTGCGGCTTAGTGTGTCTTTCCTTGATAAACAATGTCCTCTTTCCCTGCTGCTGCTTAGTGTGTCTTTCCTGGTTAAACAATTTCCCCATTTCCCTTTCTGACACTGGGATGCCCACTCCCGGTGTCAGATGCACCCTATAACCCATCCATGTCCCTAGCCAACATCGAGGTGCCCAGTTCCCATGTCGGCATCACCCCCTCCCCACCACTATTGTGGTACACTGGGAACCCACCCCAGTGTGCCTAAATTTATATATATATTTTTTTTGTACCTGTAAATTAAGAAAACCTTCCCTCATGGTCTTTTATTTTTTTTTTTTCACTTGTAAAAACGAAAAATGTCCCTTGTTGTCTCCCATGTCTCCCTCCCCTATCCCTGCCCTCCATCTGTGCACCCACCTCCCCGCACCTGCCCTTACTCCATACTTACCCTCTGAGGTCAACGGATATGATCTTCTGCAGAGCAGGACACATCTGCACTCTTCAAAGCTGACCAGCAAACTGAAAGAATGAAAGGTACAGTAAGCCGTATAATGGGAGTCAATGGGTGTTTCAACTTAGGTTAATATCTCAACCATTTTTAGGAATTTTGGCCCCAAATTTTCAACGTGGGGTTCTTGGAACCCCACCTTGTGAACTTGTCACTGTCATTTCGTTCCTCTGTCCTGATAGGTGATTTCATGTTCGCTGTGCACAATCATCTTTTGGGACAGAGTAATGAAACAACAGTGCCACTGTTCATGAGGCGGGGTCCGAAAAAGCCAATGTTGCAAATGTGGTGAAAAAATTCCCCAAAATGACTGCATTATGAGTGTGCATTGCGCAGTTTCTATGCTCACTTGTAACTTTACCAGTCTTTAATATTTTCACTCCAGATTTTCATCATTGCCATTTTTTCACACCTCCTTATGAACATTACAGCTGCCATTTTTCACATTCTGCCTGAAATGTGTTTTTGCACCAGTTACGCATAATGGCACGGTCACTGTGCAAAATCAGCTTTTGGGATGGAGAACAAAATCACAGTGCCACTGTTCATGAGGGGAGGTCCCAAAAAAGCCCATTGTGACAAGCTGGCCTATGGTAGATGGAGAGGCAACACACTGGGTTTAAAGTTCACAGAAGAAAATGTACTTTTATTGCTCCAGAAAACATAATCAGTCAGTTCAACTTCTCCAGCCTGGTCAGGTAACATAAAGGTTAACACAAAACAGTTATTTCAGGCTGACTTGACAAAGGAATCTTTGAACCACCTATGTGGGCCAGCAGTTTGTTCAATATTCAGTTTCAAACAAAACAAATGGTTTGTGGGCCAGCAGTTTTGAATACACAGTCTCAAATAAAACACAGACAGTTTTCCCTTTTTGCCTTATTTGTAGGCTATCAGCAGTACATTCCACTCACTGATTTTGGCCCAGTTGGCTAAACTGATCCTTTACCTCAGGACTCTGCTCTACAACTGTCTGTTTCTCAGCAACAGGTTTAAAGTTTTTCCCAGAGGCTCTCTCCAATACTTAATCATTCTGCTTGGCTTTCTGCTCTGGTTCCTGTCTCACATTCCACCCTCCATCTTGCAGGGTTCTCTGCATAGGAGTCTCTGCTTCCTGCAGCAGTTTCCAGCTTCTGACTAGTTCCTTGCTGGATTCTCTCTGCCTTTCAGCAATCCCTCTAATTAGCCACACCTGGGGAGGCACCTCCCCTTGCCTGTTCATGTTGCATTCTCTGCATTTCCTCAGCCTCAAACAAGAGGCTAACCTCTTGTTTCCCAGTGTAGTGTTTACACTGTCACACCCATGTTGAAAGTTTGGTGAAAAAATTTAAAAAAATGACCGCGTTACAGGTGTGCATTGCACAGTTTCTATGCACACTTATAACTTTGCCAGTTTCTCATATTTTCATGCCAGAGTTTCAACATTGTCATTTTTCACATCCTGCCCAAAAGTGTTTTAGCACCTGTAGCGCTGAATGGTGCTGTCGCTGCATGAAATCACCTTTTGGGATTGAATAATGAAATGATATTGCCACTTTTCATGAGGTGGTGTCCCCAAAAGCCCATGTTGAAAATTTGGAGTACAAATACCAACTGCAACGCCCCAATCCCCACCCTGTAGAGACTGACAGGCATCGGGTGTGTGCCTTGGGGTCATCGGCCATAATGCTCACAGCATTCCACCCCCACCCTGGAGTCAGTGACAGGCATCGGGGTGTGCTTTGGATTCTTTAGTCCAAATGTTCACCCCATTCTCCTATACTGCTCCCATCTCAGCTTATTTCATTATGGAATGGGGTGAGTGTTAGGACCAAATAACTTAAGGGACACTGCAACACCTGTCAGTGTCTGCAGGGTGGGGGTGGAATGGCATGAGTGTTATGGCCAATGACTAAAGGACACCCCAATGCCTGTCAGTCTCTGCAGGTGGGGTGGGCAAGAAGGAAACCCCAATGCCTCATTAAGGAAGTAAATCAGGGAGGGACATTTCATGTCACCTACCTTGATTTCAGCAAAGCCTTCGACAATGTCCAACATAGAAGGTTGATTAACAAGATGAGTAGTCTGGCATTGGGGCACAAGCTGATAAACTGGGTTAGAAACTGGCTGACAGACAGGAGGCAGATGATGGTGGTAATGGGATCCAATCCGGGGAGAGGGGGTGACCAGCAGGGTACCTCAAGGATAAGTCCTTGGACCAGTTCTGTTCAGTGTCTTCATTACAGACATTGTGGAAGGGCTAGAAGTAAAGGTCTGTCTGCCTGTTTGCAGATGACACCAACATCTGTAATATAGTGAATACTCCAGAAGGGGTGGAGAAAATAAGCAGGGATATGGAGAGGCTTGAAAAATGGTCTGAGGAGTGGCAACTGAGGTTCAATGCAAAGAAGCCCAAATAATACACCTGAGAAGAGGGAAACCTGGAGATAGTTACAGAATGGGGTAGACGTGATGATGATCACCAAGGAAGAGAGGGACCTAGGAGTTATCAGTTCTGATGACCTAAAGGCGTCAAAGCAGAGCACAAATTTTGCAAGGCTGGCAAGTGGCATGCCAGGTTGCATAGGCAGAGGTATCACTGGCAGAAGGCACGAGGTGGTGATGCCATTGCATATTGCACTAGTGAGGCCTCATCTACAGTACTGTGTGCAGCTTTGGAGGCCACAAATGCACAAGGACATTGACAGAGTAGAGGCAGTCCACAGAAAGGCAACCAAGACGGTACATGGCTTGCAACACAGAACATATCAGGAGAGATTAAAAAGACCTCAATATGTA
Source organism: Neoceratodus forsteri (assembly GCA_016271365.2). Taxonomy (NCBI): domain Eukaryota; kingdom Metazoa; phylum Chordata; order Ceratodontiformes; family Ceratodontidae; genus Neoceratodus; species Neoceratodus forsteri. Next base: position 1,165,812,217 of record CM028129.1, on the reverse strand, counting down.
CTTATTGGAAGAAAGGAGGGAGTGGGGGAACATGATAGATATGTTCAAGTACCTCAAGGGCATATACAAGGTGCAGAGGTGAACATCTTTCAATACATCAAATGTTCGGCATTGAAATGCTTGTTTTTTTATCCTAAAAAAAAAGAAAACTGTCCATCATTGTTCGCTGTGTCCCCCCCCCCCAAACAGTATACAAACACTGGGGGTGCCCAATCACCCAGTGTCCTCATCTGTCCGTCCATTGTTGTCCGCTGTGTAACCCCCCAAAAAAACAGTATACAGACACTGGGGGTGCCCAATCCCCCAGTGTCCTCATCTGTTTAGCAAACTCCCTAAAAAAAAAAAAAAAAAAAGTCCCGCATCGTCTTTTTTCCCTGTAAATAAGAAAACCGTCCACAGTTTTCTGTTCCACCATTACCCAACCTCCTACCTTCCCACTGAGGACCCACCACCCCACACACCCCATACTTACCCACCAGAGGTACATCGCCATAATCTACCTCTGACTGCAGGCACATCTTCACTCTTCAAAGCCCAACAATGAACAGAGGTAAGCGCTTTAATGTATTTCAATGGGGTTCTTGACGTCAATGTATTTCAATAGGGTTTTCAACTTAGTGACATAACTTGCCCATTTTTAAATATTTTTGCCCCAGATTTTCAACATATGTTTTTTGGGACACCACCTCACAAACAACTTCACTGAAGCAATTTTCAAACATCCCTTCCCCTCCATGACACCAGTGCATATGATGAACATTCAGCATTGACAAATGCTTGTGATATTTCAGAATGATTAGAAATCTTGTTCAGTGATGTCAATGAAGGGCTAATGCTTGCTGTCAATATGACCTTTTTTTGTTTTCCGTGCGTGCAACTGCAAGCGAACACATTGGTATGATAGTGCCCAACACTGTCTGCCCAGTGCAGAGCAGTGTTACTGGGGCATGACAGTACCACACCAATTGGCACCCCAGCTGACAATGACAGAGTTTCTGGCTTGCTGGGTGGGGATGGCATCAACTTCAAGAGAAGTTGCTGTCCTTTTGTTCTGCGCCACCAAGCAAGCCAGGCTGATCTGTCATGGTCAGCCTGGAATGTGTGCCTGAAACAAAGAAAACCATCCATCAGTGTCTGTTGCTGGTGGCACTAATTGTCCTCCAACTTGACCCTCCCTGTCAGCACCCCTCCCCCCCACACACACAGTAGTGACACAGGGGTGCTCAATCCCTCAGTGTCTAAAACTGTTCCTTGTCGCTTTTTCCCCTGAAAAGAAGAAAACTGTCCATTGACAACTGTTGCGCCCCCCCAAATATAAGTCAGTGACACTGGGGGTGCTCAATCCCCCAGTGTCCTGTCCCTGAAATAAAGAAAACTGTCCTTCATCATTTCTTTTTACCTGAAAAAAAATAAAACCATCCATTGTTGTCTGCTGCGCTGTTACCCACCCCCCACCCAAACCACTCACTCAGAACCCCGGCCCCACTCCATACTTACCCATCGGAGGTCTGTTCTCTTAATCTTCCTTGGGCAGCAGGCACTCTCACTCTTACTCTTCAAAGCCCAGCCGCGAACTGAAGTAAGCGCTTCAATGTATTTCAATGGGGTTTTCGGCTTCAATGTATTTCAAAGGGGTTTTCAACTTAGTGGCATAACGTGGCCATTTTTTAATATTTTTGCCCAAAATTTTTAACATACCTTTTTTGGGACCCTACCTCATGAACAATGCAAGTGATGTTTGGTAACTCTGTCCCAAAAGGTGATTTTACATTCACTGTGCAAAATCACCTTTCAGGCAGGAGTAAGAAATGTTTTCTACCATTGTTCAAGAAGTTAGGTCATAAGAAGGCTATGTTGAAAATTTGGTGGAAAAGTATTAAAAAACAATAAAGTTATGAGCCTGCTTTGAAATTTGCCAACACAGGCTTGTAACTTTGGCAATTTTCAATATTTTGACCCATCATTTCCAATATAGCCATTTCTTCACAGCATACTCATGAATGTGACAGCTGTTATTTTTCAGATCCTGACCAAAATTATTTTTTTTGCATGCTGAAAGGTGATTTTGCAGTCACTGTGCGAAATCACATTTTGGGCAGGAATTGAACATTTTCTCTGCCTTTGTTCATTAGGTGAGGTCATAAGAAGAATATGTTGAAAATGTGGTGTAAAAATATTAATAAACAAGGCAGTTATGCTGCCCAACATTATCATTTCTACTTTGCATTCTTAACTGTTAATAAAATGATTCCTTCACTGAAGCAATTTTTAATGTCTCTTTCAGTGGTATCAGCACCACACACACCCCTATGACACCAGTGCATGTGGCGAACACTTGGCATTGACAGATGCTTGTTTTTTGTTTGTTTGCAAGGAGGGGGAGTTATGGTGCCAAATCAAAGGTCTAACATTGGTCCAAATTAGGCAGCATTTGTTTTTCGACAACATCCCACATTCACTGCCGGTACAGGATAACCACAAATACAGCTTTAGGGAACCTTAGGTCTCAGCGTGTTCATTTGCAGTTATATAATATGGACTGAATGTCAGGGGTGGTTTTATAGCCAGGCCCACCAAGGAAAGATTTATTGTGTTTTTTTTGTTACTTTTTGTATGATTTTTTTTTTAGACTACATGTTGTTTTATTTTTTGTTTGATTATTAGATTACATAAGTCATACAGCTTTATCAATTACATCATTACATGTGTCATGCATAGAAGAAAAACATCTCGTCTGATTTTATTTAGAAAAATGAAGTGTACTCAAATTGAGAAGTGTAAATAATATAAAGATCAGATTATATTTATCTGACTGGTTTTCAGCCCATTAAGAAACAGCCAGAAGATGTAGATTTATATGCAACAATGATTGGACAAAAAAAATGCAATAGCGTTGCTCCAAGTATAAATAGATCCCATGAATAAAAGGAAAATAATAAATTTCATATAAAGTAACCATTATACAAAGATCTGTAAAGGAGACATTTTTTAAACATAGTTACTATATTCTTAATGTTAATAACTTTAAGTCTTCTCTATTCAGGCCAATAAAAGGGGTGAGTGCTTCCACAACCAGTTTAGTCCAGCAGACAGAATAAGTCGAAACAAATTCATTCACAGTGAAGACAGTCAAATGCTAGCTACAAAGGAAAAAAAATGCATCTGAAATTGTCACCTGAGCCAGTGCATATAGTCGGTAAGAGCATCTGAAATGTTATTTGATTCTGAAATCTGCTGATGGTGGCACAGTGATTTGGGGATGGGGGTGGAACAGCAAAATTGTGCTACAAGGTTTCAAATACAAAAGTAACCTGCTCAACATTGGCTCATCAGTTTTGTCATACTTTAGGGTGTTCCTGGTATGTGGCTAATCAAAATCAACAAAGTCCAGTGCTCCCTCATCCTCCTCCTTACTGCCCAATTGGGCTATAGTCAAGGTTTATTTAATATATATATATATATATATATATATATATATATATATATATATATATATGTAAATATAACTATAGATACAGATATAGATTTATGAACATACAAAATTGCTAGCAGATACAGGCCTTATGGTCTATCAAGTCTGCTTGAGTGTGCAGCACCCAGTTTATTAAACTGTAGGTGCCCCCTCCCCTTGCCCGCACTTCTGATTTATTGCCCCACCTCTGTCACCCTCCTTCCCAGCATCCCCTCATTTTTGATGCTCCCTTTGACCCTGTCCTACCTGCCGCCACCCTTTCCATGAAATAGTGCCTCCTCATTTCCCTCCTGAATCTCCCTCCAATTTCAGACTGTGTCCCCTGGTGTCCCTCCCCCCGTTTAATCTAAACATACCCTCGGTATTAACTCTGTTCAGGCCCTTTAAGTACTTGAAGATCTCAATCATATCCCCTCTCTCCCTTCTATCCTCCAGGAAATACAGGTTGAGCTCCCTCAGTCTCTCCTCATATGGTTCATCCCCCAATCCAAGGATCATCCTTGTCACCCTACGTTGGACCCCTTCCAGTAGTTTGACATCCCTTTTCAAATAGAGGCATGAGAACTGCATGCAGTACTTCAAATGCAGTCTCACCAGAGACCTGTACAGAGGCAGAATGACTTCCTCTTTCCTAGAGGTGATTCCCTTGGCGATGCACCCCAGCATTTTATTTGCCTGTGCCACTGCCCTCCTACACTGCACCAAGTGATTCATTTGCCCTGTTACTATTGCCCCCCAGGTCTTTCTCCTCCACTGAAGTGGAGAACTGTACTCCCCCCAACCAGTAGTTATTCCCAGGGTTTCTGGCACCCAAGTGCAAGGCTTTGCACTTCTTAGCATTGAACCACAGTTGCCATGTATCTGACCAGCTCACAAGTGTTGCCAAATCCTCTTTGAGTGCTTTACCCCCTTCCCAATGATCCACCTCTGCACAGATCTTTGTGTCATCTGTGCAGAGGCTGATCTTACTCTTTATCTCATCTGATATGTCTGCATTGAAGATGTTAAATAGCACTCGTCCTACCAAGCTTTGGGGGACTCCATTGGTTACAGCTCTGGGCTCCAATAGGTCTCCCTCAATGACCACCCAACCAGTTTTTCCCCCACTCCTAGACTACTCCGCTTGCTTGTTAGCCTTTCATGAGGCACTGAGTCAAATGCTTTGCTGAAGATCAGGTAAAGGGCATCCACTGCATGGCCCCTATCCAGTGCCCTCATCATCCAATCAAAAAAGTCAACCAGATTTGTCTGACAGGATCTGCCTGAGACAAACCCATGCTGCCTGTCATTCTGGAGACCATTGTCCTCCAAAAATCTCACCAGCCTCTCCTTAAGGATAGTGTCCATTAGCTCCCTCACAATGGAGGTAAGGCTCACCAGTCTGTAGTTCCCTGGTTCATTCCTGGGCCCACTCTTGTGGAGGGGCACCACATGTGCCATCCTCCAGTCCCTGGGCATGCACCCAGTAACCAGGAAGGTGTTGAACAAGTCCACCAGTTGTTCCCCCCAGGACTTCTGCCAACCCCTTCAGGACCCTTGGATGCAGTCCATCCAGCCCTGGTGCCTTATCCACCTGCAGGGACCCAAGGCCCTCCAACACCCTGCCCACTGGAATCATCCCATCTGTAACCCCCTCTTCCCCTGTTCCCATCCCACATTTCCCCTGGGGCATAGGCCCGTCCCTCTCCCTGCTAAACACCAAACAGAAGTACTCAATGAGTGCTTCTGCCTGCTCTGACCCTTTTTCTGCCCACTCTCCATGTTTCTTGATCCTTACAATCTAATCCTTATCATTTCTCTTCTCCCTTATATTTCTGAAGAAATCCTTTTCCCCTTTTCTGATCCCCGTACCAACCTTTTTTTTTTTTGCAATTAAGTTTTTTTTTTACTTTTCAGTACAATACAATACAATAGCAATTTACAAGGGTACATGCCACTGGTACAAGAGATTATTGTACAATACAGATTGCCATTTAAGGCCAGTAAAAAAAAAAAAGAAAACATAGCAAATCACAAACATTCACCTGTCCCATCTACCCACCCCAAACCCTCCCACCCAGAGCCAGCACAGATAGTAACACTTAGCATCTACCTTTGATAGAAAAAAAGAGGATAGTACTTGGCACATGCCGGAGGTTAAAAATCTAATCTTGTTTAATACAGGAGAGTATTATTGGTATATAACTAAATCAAAAGGAAGTCAAGTTTGAAAAAGACAGAAAAATAAGAAGAGAGAATAGAAAGGAAGACAGACTTTAATAACCAAATTTATATTTTGGTGTTAAGAGGAGGGGGCTCCAACAGCTTTGAAAATTGCTCCATGAGTGAGATATTTTAGCAATACTTCTTTCAGCATTTAGTGCAATAAGGAATTTTGCCCACCATTCTTGAAATGAGGGGGTTCAATCCTCCTTCCAATGTCTTAAAATCAGTAGTTTAATAACTAGGGAAATCATTGCAACTTGCCTTTTTTGGAAAATAGTCGGAATAGAGTTATATAACCCCAAAATACAAGTCTCCACCAAAAAGAAGGTTGAAATATGAAGGAAATCTGCAATCTTACTTTTAACTGTTTCCCAAAGGTTTTGTATTTTGGGGCATGTCCATAGTTTATGGTATAATGTGGCTTCTTCCAGATTACAATCTGGGCAATAGGGGGAATTGATCCTGCCTATTCTATATAGTTTGCTAGGAGAATAGTATAAATTATGAAGAATGTTAAATTGTAAATTACGAAGCCGGTCTTGTTTGATTAATTCAAAGTTGTCAGTCCATATCTTCATCCATGTAGTATCAGAAAGAGAGATATTTAAAGTATATTGTCAATAGTATGCTATTGGGGAGATAGCACTCCATGGGTGGTTAAGGAGTGCCTCATAAAGTTTAGAAATTGGTTTAGAGCTGTTAGCTATTTTAAGAAAAGAATCCACCAGACTGCCAATTCTGTCCGACCAAGGGGGTCTACCGAAAAAGTTACTTACACAGTGCTGAACCTGAACCCAAAAGAAGAGAGGCTTATGATGCAATTTAAACTTTTGATAGAGAGTAGATGTAGAAAGTATGGAATCTCCTTAGATTAGATCTTTTAATTTTAAGGGTTCTTGAATAAGTTCATCATTTAAACAAATAACTTTGCCAGCTATTTTTAAATTAGGATTATTTGATAAAGGTTGAGTAATATCTACCCTGGATTTAAATTTGGTTAATGTACATAATTGTTGGAATGCTTTGATATTCCATCCGATGGGTGACTCCCTAAGTGCTACTGGAACTGCTTTCCATGGACTAAACTAAGATGCAGGCAGAGACAGTTCCCCTGTGCCAACCTTAGTTTGCTTGACTCCTCTGCTGCCCTTAACTTTTCTACTCACCACTCTGGATTTCTTCATAGATTCCTCCCTGTCCTCCCCTCAGTTGGATCTCTTATAAGTTCTAAAGGCAGTTCTCTTTTCCCTCACCCTCTCTACTACCTCCCTGCTCAACCAGCTCAGTTTTCTAGATCCTGGCTTTTTTGCTTTGGCACTTTGTAGATGAGTTAGTAGCCTCTGCCAGTCTCAGCTTGATGATGGCCCATTTCTGTCAGTTTCTATGTTTGGATAGATGTTGGTGAGGTGCCTTTCCAGTATCTTCCCCATCCTGTCAAAGTCTGCCTTTTTGAAGTCCACTACCTTTGTGTTTGTTCTGACTATGTCTTTTCCTAGATTGAGGAAGAACTACACTATGTGGTGATCACTTCCTGCCAGGGGGTCTTCCAACCCTACATCATGGACATGTTCACTGGTCTGTCAGTGCCAGGTCCAGAATGTTCCCCTCACTGGTTGGCTCTGTTACCCTCTGCATCAGGAAGCTGTCCTGGAAGGCCTCCAGAAGGACCTGTTGCCTGGCGCTCAAGGTAGCTGGGGTGGTCCAGTCTACCCCTGGCAGATTGAAGTTCCCAACCACCACAGTATTGCCTTTACAACTAAGCCTCCTTATTTACTCCCCCAGCTCCCTGTCAGTCTCCTCATTTTGGGACTGTGGCCTATACACAACCCCCAATCTAACCTTCCTAGCTTTTGAGTTCTGGAGTTGCACCCATAATGCTTCAGCCTTGCCTGCCTCCCCTTCCCCCCATTGCACAATATCCCTTCCCTTACATAAATAGCCACTCCTCCCCTTTCCTTTTTTCTCTGTCCCTACAGTACAGTGTGTACCCAGGGATCACCAGGTCCCAGTCCTGGTTTGGGGTGGCCATGTCTCATTGATGTGTCCACCTCCCCCTCCACCATCAGTGCCTGCAATTTTATTGCCTTGTTACCCAGGCTCCTTGCATTCAATGAGACCACCTTCCAGTGTGATCCCTTCCCCTCCTTGCCCTTCCCCTCACCCCTATCCCCGACCCTTTTTGAATTCCACTGCTTCCACTCCTGCCTAGCTATGAGTAGAGTCCTAATGGACTTCTTCACCTGGTGGCACTGTTTACTAGATATATAGATATAGATATAGATATAGATATATACAGTGAAGCCTGCCAGGATGAAGCGCAGTGTCATAAGTTTCCTGCATGACAAAAGGGATTAACTACCATTGGGCTTCACCCTGGTATATGTATATATCTATCTATATATATATGTTCATTGTTACATCACTTAGGGTTTCTAGTACAGTGCCCAAAGTATGGAAATTTGGTGTTAAGGTTGCCAACCCTTTCACCTCACTCCACTCCCCACCCTCCACACACCAACAGGCATCGGGTGTGCCTCGGGTTTGTTGGCCCTAATTTTCACCCCATTTCATGTGTAAGGAAGCTGCGATGGTACAGTATAGGAGAATGGGGTGAGAGTTAGATCTGATGAACCCAAGGCACACCACATCGCCTGTTGGTGTGTGAAGAGTGGTGTGGTGTGGTTGGTAACCCTAACACCATATTCCCATACGTTTGTTGCTGTAATAGAAACCCTAACTGATGCATTAGCCGAGTTTTTTGCAATGAATTTCCCTTCTTTTTGAGAATGTGTAATCTTACCCATATGTGGTTGCTGTAGTGTGCTGTGCATGCATGCATATTGCAACTGTCTCTGATTTTCATGTGGCACTCCTATGTAACTGTAGAGATATTGTAATTAACCCATTTGGCTCTGGGAGGTGTTATTGGTTTGAAAGTCCATTTGGGAGCAACCATGGGGGCTTAGGCTGCTAATCACCCCAAGGCCTTTTTGACTCAGCTGGCACAGGAGGAGTAAGGCACTCCCCCAGCAGGAGTTTAAAAGGGATATGAACTGTGATCAAAGGGATCGAATTTGAAAGAGGGTTTTAGTGGAAGACTCTATCAGAATACTAGGAGTCAGTGTGATCTGATTAACTTAGGTCTGCATGGTTGACCAAGTGGCACTGAGGGTTGAGGTGCTGGATGCCACACCTCATGCCACGCGGGTGACCCGGGTTTGGAAACAAGCCTGGGCTGCTGGGGGTTGGCGGGGGGGAGGAGAATGAGCATCTGGAGGACTGCTCTCTCCTCCCTGGGTGGGTTGGGGAGATGAACACTCAAGAAGTGACCTCTGGTGGAGGCTGGAGGCTGCCGACAGAAGCCACATGGCATATGTCAGGGGGGTGGAGCTACGGCAACACATTACCTTGGCAATCAGGCTCCACAGGGGCATAAACTAGAAAAAAGAACTCCTTCCGCTGATAGGCAGTGGTGCTTCCTTCTGCGGTCCAAACTCCTGAAGTTGGGTCCGGCCCCCTCTGCTCTCCCCTTCCTCTCCAGTGCTGGAGAAGAGTGGAGGGGCTAACTGAGCCAGGCAAGAAGGTAGAGATTGCAGACTGGAGGTCACCGGAGAGAGGTCAGCGATGATGGTCATCTCCCTGTGGCCCATCACTCCATAATGGTATCCATTTGTGGAAGTGCAGGGCTCCCATTTACCATAAGTGTAGAGACATTGTAATGAACCCTTATATCCCTGTGGGCGCACATAATAGAGGACCCTGTTCCCCCAGTATTGCATAATGGTGTCCATATGTGGGCATGCAGAGCCCTCTGGGAACTGTGCTCCCATCTACACATAAGTATAGCGACACAGTGCAAGCCTAGATACATTCCAAGAAACCCTTGTGCTGCAAATGGCACAATATCTCAATAACCATAGGAACACTGGAAAAAATTCCACCTCACTTATAATCATGACCTGGCAACCTGCATGCATGCTTTGTACACCTAATGGTGTAGTAAGCTGTGTTTAGCAAAAAATCTGTATCTCGAACCATTTTCGAGATATAGCTGCCAAAAGGTACTGCCACAATGGGAAAATTCTAAATTTTGGAATGTTATAACTATGGAACTGATGTAAATTTTATGACCAAACCAGCAAAAGCACATCTATGGGGCAAGCTCTTTCTACCCAGCAAATTTCAGCCCAAAAGTCCTAACCATTTTTTTTGCAGTGATGTGACAAAGAAACAGTAACTTTTTGAAAATAGTGCCACAAATTTGTGAAAGTTTCACAAATTTGTGACACTACATTTGTGAAACTTTTGCAATTTGAGAAAGTTTCGTAAAAGTACTTTAGCAAATTTGTGAAACTTCTGACTGCCAAATTAAAAAAAACATATTTCTAGGCATTATTTTGAGAAAAACTAATGTCAGGATTATGTTCTTCAGCCCTAATTAGGTAAACACAACTCTTGGTGTTTACCGAGGGGCAGTATTTTCTGAATGATAGAGTTTTTTTATCCGTCACTAACTGAAAACAAGGTGGCGGCAGGACGACATTACTAAACCTATTTGCTGCACTAAAAAGTGCTTACGCAAAAGCATAAGCGTGCTTTCATACGGCACATTTAATTTTTCCCATAGGCTATAATGGGAAACTTAAAACTTTAATAACTTTTGAATGGATTAATATTTTGTCACCAAACTTTCAAAAGGCACATCAGTGACTCAGACCCCATATACCCAAACAGTTTCAGACCAGGCACCCAAACCATTTCGGACTTACAGATGAGCAAGTATATGCACCTAAATCATAAATTTCAAAATTTATTGGCACTCCACAGCTCCACAACCACACATCTGACTGTAACAAAAGGTTCCATGTCATAAGAGCGATTGCTAAATAGCAATTGCTGTTACAGTGAGTGTACATCACTGAAAATCAAAATGGCAATGTACACTCCCCAACAAACCTGACAACCTAAAATCAATGTATCTATCTAGGGGGCTGCTCCCCCGCACACCCCTAAATTATGATTCTCAGCTCCAGGGGGTTGCATGTCAGGGAGGGGGGAAACTTGTACAGAACAAAAATTAAGTGCCTCACACATTCAAAAAAATAGAAGCCCTACCCAGCACCTCCCACATTGCAGTCCACCACCCTCACCACCACACCAGAACGGCAGCTTGGCAGCACACCACCACACTACACCCCACATACCTTCTCCTTCCTGAACCCTCCTCTTCTGGTCTTTTGCCCTCCTAGTATCTCACTGTATTTTCCCATCCCTTGGCACTAGAACCACACCTCACTACCTTTCAGAGTAGCTCACATCACAGGTGCTGAAATTTAATCACTTAAAACTGAGTCGCTCAATTTCAGTCACCATTATAATGTGCTACCAAACAAAACTTGCCAGATCAAGAGATCTCTAGTATTAGATGGTGCATGCAAAATGTCAGGCAAATCAGTCAAACTGTTTCAAAGTTATTAAAGTACAAAATTTTGGGTTTAACATAGAAGTGGCTGTGCAACCATAATTATAGGGCACTACCATGCCATATAATATATATCCAACTTATTTATTATTCTTGTACTTTAAATGAGGGTACTTAATGTAACAAAGGTCAGCTGAGATTAGCAAAAGCCTGACTATCACTTCAGGGCGACCCTTTTCTGTCAGGTCCACACTATTCTATATTTATTTCTATTTACCAGCTGATCAGAGTTCACTAAAAATACCACCAACAGCTTAATCTGGTTCAAGGTCAGCTGGCATTCATCTGTATTGCCCTCCCCTGGGTCATGCCTGAAAATAGGCAGAATTTGTCTAGTGCACTTACTCAGTCAACAAAAACTAAATAAATAAATAAAAAATAAAATAAATGAGGAATCACGTGACGCCCTTGGTGGAGTAAGCAGCATGCAGGTGCAGCTCCGCTACTTTACAAACTAAAATGACTAAACACTACATCTAACGAAGTTATTTTCAATTGTTTCTTACTGAATCTGCTAATTAGCAAGACTTGGGAGATCGGAAGGAAACTGTTATGGAACCGTCCAAAAAGATGAGTCACAGTGCTTCCAACGAAGCTAATCAAAAGGATATGGTGGGGCTGGAAGCGGAAAGGCCTCGCTGAAGCTATTCTCCGGCTACAGACTCAGTCAGATCTCAGCGAATACCCCTTCAGATCAGCTTCAAGAGGATACCTCCGCTATTAAAACTGCCTTATTTTCTCTGATCTCTGAATTTTGAGAATGGAAGGCATCCCTCTCTGGGTTGATGGTGTGAGTGTCTGATACAGAGGCCTGTGTTTCTTCGATAGAGGACCGAGTGGACAAACAGGTGAAAGAGAATGTTGCCCTAAAAAAAACTGTGAAAAAGCTAGACGAAAAAGTCAACGATCTAGAAGGAAGGTCTCACCGTAATAATCTAGTGTTACTAGGGCTCCCAGACAGTGATGAAGGGAATAATACTGTATTATTTTATCCAAAAGCTATGCACCCGTATGGCAGGCCCTTCACCAAATGGCCCTATATATGTGATCGAGAGGGCACATAGATTGATCAGACCTAAACCTTCCTTGGATCAATGATCATGTCCCATCATTTTCAAAGTATTTAATTATCTCAACAGAGATCATATCCTCAACGCAGCCAAAAACACAGAGAAGATAGATTGGGAGGGCAAGAGATTGAGACTGGTCCCAGATTTAATGTTTAAGGTCAGACAAAATAGGGCCGCTTATTGCCCACTTCGGACCAAACTGTGGGCTGCTAAAATAAAACACAGGATGTTATTCCCTGCAAGACTGGAGGTTTTGCTACCTTCATGAAACCAGCGTTATGAGACTGCAACCCAGGTTGCTACAGACTTAAGCTTAAAGCTTCCTGAACTCTTCAGGAAGGGCGGCTGAACTTTCAGCGAGAGTTCCTTTTCTGTATGTCTTTACTTTTTAGCTGATCACGGCAAGTATTTCAGCTGTTAATGCTAAAGTTCTATATAGAAGTTATCTTTGCATAAAAGTTTTTCACATATTGAGAACTCACAGCATGAACTGTTGATTGCAAGCTGCTGCAATGCTCGAGACCATGGAGTCATGGAAGGATTTTGTTTATATATCTATTGGCTATGTGACCTCCAGTTCTACAGCCTTCGATATTAATGCAGAGCAAGGTAAGAGCACCATCTACTGTCCGATTTTTACTTTAAGAGATGTCTCAATTTCCAGAACATTCAGAGACAATTTTTGGCTCTTTTCTTAATTGTTCTCTGTAGATTTATTATGTTGTTCACCAGTGTTAGTGTTCAAGTGTTTAGGTTGTTAAGTGAGGTCATAGTCTTTGAAGGTCTTACTACCAGATCAACAACTCTAGTTTCGTTATCATAAGAAGGAAAATGGGAAGACATATTCATTACTTTAATAGCAAATAATGGTCAAATTTATAATGTTGTCAGGACACATAATGATCGTTCAGTCCTTACATAATTTAATTAGAGTGCCATATATGGCACTAAAGTTGCAATCTGTAATGTTATCCTTCAGCTATTAACCCATTGTGGCAGAGAAAGGTTATGTTGATGTAGTGTTAGTAGAATAATTGAAGTCCCTTTTGGACACTTGTAGGATGAGCTGGGGTCTGCTCCCACGAGGGCATGATGGCCAGAATGTGTAGGAGTAGGCTACTGGTCTGGGTCTTTGTAGAGGAATTTAAGAGGGAAGAGGAGGATTTAGTGAGGTTCCATAGAAGAAGGGCGAGTTTTATGGGCGGGGGGGGGGTCTTCTGGGAAAGGGAGAGGATTGCAGCAAATTTTGAGGGAGTTATAATTTAAATGAGGTGAATAGGCAGAACATATGTATAACAGTGGACAAAAGATGGTAGTTTCATGGGAAGTTGGACTATAATGTCTTGGAATATTAAAGGTGGGTAAGACAATTCGAAAAAGTACACCATTTTACAACATCTTAATAGATATCATCCACATATTGTGATGATTCAGGAGATGCACATTACCATTAACCAATTAGTGAAATTACAGAAGCTTTGGGTTGGCCAAGTGTTTGGGACTGGTAACAGTACAAGACGGGGAGGGGTGGCAATACTCATACAAAGAAACGTCCTTTTCAGGGAAATTAAATCCTGGCATGACCTGGATGGAAGATATATCCTAATACATGGGAATCTAGCAGGCACAGAAGTGTCCCTTGGATCTATATATAGTCCTAATATAGACACTCCCTCTTTTTTTCCACCCTTGGCCGCCATTATAGCTTCAGTTCCTAATATCCCTTGTCTCTTAGGGGAGATTGGAATTTAGTTTTTGCTAACGACCTAGATAGAACATATTGTAAGAGAGCTGGCCTATCCCCAGCTCAGCAGGCCCTACAAGAATTAATGAATGACTCTGGCCTTATAGATCCTTGGAGGCTTCTTCACTCTCAAGTGCTGGATTTTACATTTTATTCTCCTCCCCACAAGGTTCACTCTCGGATTGACTACTTTCTCCTTAGTTCAACTATATTATGCAAAGTCGAGGACACTGGGATTTATCCCAGGCTGTTCTCAGACCATTTACCTATTTGAATTAAATTAAAGTTTTCACCCATACAGCGAGCTTTCAAATCATGGTCATCAAATATCCAATTGTTGACAGAAGAAAAGATAGTGAACATATGAGAACTTTTATTAGGGACTCCTGGGACTCCAACCAGAATTCTATTTTGAATAAAGATCTTTTTGGGGTGCTCTTAAAGCAACATGGTGAGGAGAATTCATCAGACTTGCCACCAATAGGAAACGGGAAAAGTTAAAAGAGGTGGAAGAATGGTTAGCTCATATAAGATACCTAGAGACACACTTGAGTCAAATATCTGACGAGAGAAGTTGGGTGGAACTTCATTCCTTAAGGACAAAATATGCAGCATACACTTTGAATATTACTATGAGGGCTACAGTAAAGTGGAAGGCGACATATATAGGGCAAGACAAAAAAGCAGGACAATTGCTAGCAAATAAAATAAAACAGCAAAGGAAGGCTAGGTGGGTAACTGCACTGCAGGATAGAGACACAGGGAGGCTAACCTCAGACCCAGAGGGAATTGCTAAAATATTTCAAAATTATTATGCAGACTTATACACTGCTCACCACACATATCCAGATTATGATAACAAACTTAAGTTCTTTTTAAGTGATATCCAGTTGCCAAGACTCACAGTAGCCCAAAGCTCTGAATTAATAGGGGAGGTCACGCCTCAGGAGATAAGGGAGACAACTGATAGGCTGCCAGTGAATAAGGCACCGGGCCCTGATGGATATCCTGCAGCCTTTTACAAATTATTCAAAGAGGAGTGGGCACCCTGTTTGCAGACATTATTTAAATATATGTACTCTGCTCCTGTTAAAGAGTTGGCATTGTTTGAAGCCAGGATTGTGGTCATACCCAAGCCGGAGAAAGACCCAAGAAGTCCAGACAATTATAGACTGATTTCATTATTGAATATTGAGATCAAGCTATTAGCCAGCATATTAGCTTTCCATCTTTAAAAGGTATGGGATAATCTGATAGGGCTTGATCAGGTAGAATTTGTCTTGGGGAGACACGCTAGTGACCACTTTTGGAAAATCTGTCACCTGCTTTCCACGTCGGGAGATGCCAATACGGACAAAGTGTTGGTATCTCTTGACGCGGAAAAGGCTTTCGATAGAGTCAGTTGGTTGTATTTATTTGACCTTCTATCTAGATATGGAACACCCCAAGAATACATTCAATGGATTGTAGTTCTATATGCAGCACCTTCTGCAAGAATTGCATGTAATGGGGCTATTTCTAACAGTTTTAGGTTGACAAGAGGTACCAGACAGGGTTGCCCCCTATCTCCGATGCCCTTCAATTTATATATTGAGCCTTTGGCTAGAAAAATTAATATGACAGGGGAAATTAGAGGAATAAGCATCAGCCCAGACAATTACAAAATTTCAGTGTTTGCGGACGACATTCTCATGCACCTCTCCTCATGGCAAGATTCCATACAGGCGGTACTGAGAATAATAGATGATTTTAGCTTACTGTGTGGCTACAAGCTCAATCGCCACAAAACTACTGTACTATCCTTGACACCCTCGTGTACCAAGAGAGAAGTGGAAGGGATGGGTTTGAAATGGGCTTCCAGCTCACTTACCTTTTTAGGCATAGAACTCATCCAAGATATTAGTAAGTTAAGGTCTCTTAATATTGACCCCATAGTAACACAGATGCAACAAGACTTGAAGAGGTACTGAATCTTGCTTTTATCCCTATGGGGAAGAGTCAATTTACTTAAGATTGTCATTGTCCCTAAGCTAATGTATCCCCTTTCTATGTTGAATTTAGCTCTCCCTAAATCGTGGTTTAAAAAGATAAATTCTATTTGGTCTGCATTCCTATGGAAAGATAAAAGACCCAGAACGGCTATAAATAAACTGGTTTATGGGAAGGAGAAGGGATGGCTTGGAATTCCCAATCTCTTTTTATATTACCTGGCCTGTCATAGCTGTAAATATATTCAGTGGCTGATCACTGGGGAAGGTGTCTCACCTGACCTAGCATGGTATAGGATAGAGACACAAATTGCCCTTTCATATAACATTTCATTAACTTCACTGCTTTACACCCCATCCAAAAAATTACCTCAGCCTTGGAAGCATACTATACTAGCATTGACAATAGAAGCTCATGCTCAGCTGTGTATCTACTTCAAATTGAATATTAGGTGGGACCTTGGCCAGCCTCTCTTTTATAACCTGAACATTCAGTTAGGAAATAGGACTATTACTTCAGCATGCTGGAAAAGACTAAAAGATGCAGAGCTCTCAGACTTAGTTAAGGATCACCAAATTATGCCCCACAAAGACCTCCAACAAGCTTTTCAACTAACGGAGATTCCTTTTTTCAAATACCTGCAGATTAAACAATGTGTCAATGCAGCTCTTGGAAATCCACCATGGTCCACACAGGCTTCAATTTCTTTTAAGGATCTCTTTAAACTGGCTACTCAGCCAAAACCTATAGCACACATTTATAAATTGTTGTCCAATAAGGCTGGGGATAACCTCTCACCAATGGCATTTAACTGGCAATAGACCACAGATCTTCCCTATGACACCTCTACCTGGGAATCAATTTGGAGAAGTAACTATAGATTAGTAAAACAGGATCAATTGCATCTGATCAGGTTTAATGTGTGCCATAATTTGTATTACACTCCAATTAAAATACATTTCATGGACAAGAATAAAAGTGTATTGTGCCAGAAATGTCATCGAGAACCTGGCTCTCTTATACATCTGATATGGACCTGCCCCAGAACCCAAAATTTCTGGCAACAAACAAAAAGATTTTTGAACCCCTTATTTGAAGGGAGACTGCTTCAATATCGAAACATGTGTACTTGGCAACCTCTCAGCCATACCATATCAGACACATAAATACTATATGGCTCTTACTTCTGCAGTAACACTGCTCCTAATCATGAGGTATTGGATCAAGGAGGTTTCACCCCCTTTAGAGAATGGATACAGGAATTGTATATGGCTTTTATTTGCAGAAAAGGAAATAGCCTCATAATTCCATACTCTAAATAACTTCAACAGCAGATGGGAGCAGTTTTCACTATTTTTAGCTGAGAGGTGTAAGGATTTTTAGAAGATTAATCCAACTCCCATATATGAAGAAACTAAGTGATTAAATAGATTTAAGCAAGTTAATATAATATGTTCTGCAGCAGGAGGCATTCGGTAGATTTATTTTAGTCCAGTGGACCCAAGGGGAGGAGGAGGTGAAATATTGGAGGATATAGATAGTAAAATAATCTAATGGACTGTTGATTGGGTAGGTGGGGGTAGGAGGGGAAGGGGAAGGAGGGGAGGGGTTTGGTAGAGTTGCCAGTCTGACATGTTTATTGCTACTGTGAGATATACTGTATGTACTGTTTAGAAACATAGAAACATAGAATTTGATGGCAGATAAGGACCACTTGGTCCACCCAGTCTGCGCATTTTCCTACCTGACAGATAAGCTACAGATCCTAGTTAACCAACAGCTTACTTCCTCCTACCCCCCACTAGGACTGCTTTATGTCTGTCCCATGCATTCTTGAATTCCCCCACTGTTCTTGACTCCACAACCTCCTCAGGGAGGCTGTTAAATGCATCCACAACCCTCTCTGTGAAAACATACTTCCTCACATTACCTCTGAGCCGCCCCCCCCATCTTCAAATTGTGCCCCCTTGTTCTTGCACATCTCTTTTTCTGAAAGATGCTACCCTCTTGGACTTTGTTGATTCCCTTGAGGTACTTAAATGTTTCTGTCATGTCCCCTCTCTCCCTTCTTTCCTCAAGGGTTTACTTTAAAAATGTTAATAAAGTATTCTAAATGGTTAAAAAAAAAAATACAAAGTCCTGCAGTTTTATTCTCCTTTTATGCTCAGACCAAACTGCAGCTTCTTTGTTTCACATTTATGAAATGCAGCCTGAATTAATAGTCCCAATTTGTGACTGGAGTGTGTTTTAAAAGGGAGTAGCCATACCTTCCTCTTACCATCTACAAATACAAAATGTAACCTGCTCTACCCTGACTAGTTATATCTGTTTAGTCATATTTTAGTGTACTCCTTGCGAGTGGCTGATTAGCATCAGCAAAGTCCAGAGTGCCTTCTCATACTGCCACAATTGGACTCTATTTGAGTTTTTTTATGTTTCTCTAACTTATATTTTCTTTTTCTCATGCTTTAAACAAAGGTACACAGGTAACAAAATTCAGTTGAGATTTATGTAAGCCTGACCTCCACTTCACAGTGACCCTTTCTTCATTGCTACAAGGTTTCAGCCACTATGCCATGATAAAACAGTAGTGTATGTTACTAAAAATAGTTTGCATATATACCATTTTATTGTATTTTTCAATACCCTTTCCTCTTGTCTTGTAGGATGACCTTTTTCCTTTGCTTTTGCTCTGCTTTGACATGTTAAAATTTCACATAATTAAAGTAGCACTCCTTTAAATATGGATGTCTGCAGTTTTTTTATCCATATTAACAGCTGTATTTTATATATTCTGTACAGTATGTGTAGATCATAAAAGATGTGATGGTTCAGATCACATGGGAGAGCATGGACTTCTTTAGCACACAACATAGCTTCACAGATGGAAGATCCTGTCAAACCAATGTGGTTGCCTTCTTTAAGGAGGGAAACAGGGAGGTGGACAGGGGCTGTTGGCATGTTATCTACAGACTTCAGCGAGATTGTATTGCATGGAGAACTACTAAGTGCTCAGAAGGTGGTTAGCTAATTACCTAACCGACAGGAAACCAAGCGGTGGTATATGGCCACTATTCAGAGTGGAGGCATGTCTTGAGTGGAGTACCCCAGAGGTTGGTTCTGAGCCCTTTGATCTTTAACATATTATTTAAGGATCTGGAGGAAGGAATCAGCAGCAGGCTGCTGAAGTTTACTGATGACAATAAACTGCCAAGAACAGTGCACACAATGGAGGGTGGGAAGGCACTACTGGGAAACTGCACACATTAGGGGTGTGGACTGAGAAATGGACACTTAAATTTAATGTGGGGAAGTGCTAAGTACTACCCCAAGGATAGAAAAATATGGATCACACATACTGTTTGCCCTGTGTGGTGCAAAAGTTGACAGCACAACTAAGGAGAAGTGTTCTGTAAGTAATTATTTGTAGAAAGCAGAAGTCAGGTGGGCAATGTCCTAATGCTGTCAAGAGAGTAACGCAACACTGGAATGTATTAGGAGAGTATAAGGAGCATATGATGAAAGGTGATCCTCCCTCTGTACAAGGTCAGACTGCATCAGGAGTACTGTGTCCAGTTCTGATCACCACAGAAGAGAAAGGACATTGAAGAGACTGAGAGGGTCCACAACAGGTTAATAAGCTGATTAGTGGCTTAAGGGGCAAGAGCTATGAGAAGAGATTAGACATACTCAGATTGCTCAACCTAGAGAAGAGATGGTTGTGAGGGGACATATCACGGTATTCTGAATACTAAAGGGGATCAATAGGATGGGCTATAAACAAATGTCTGAGCTGGGGATTGTTAGTAAAACTAGATGTCATGTAATCAAACTGAGGGGGAGGGGCAGAATAAAAGAAACATTAGCGAAACATTACTTCATGGAGAGGGTGGTCAACTTGTCGCATAGACTACCTGTTGAGGTAGTGGAAGCTAGCCCTATTCAGGCTTTCAAAGCAGGATTAGATAGATTCCTGGGGGAGCATGGCATTGTGAGTTGCCCAGCATGAGTAGTGATAACATTATGACTTACAGGTTTGGAGTATGTCCATAGTCAAACTTACGTTAGAAAATGAGTTGAACAATTTCCTGGTCTCTGGATGAGCCCCTTCCTTAGAGGTACAAAGTGGCCAGCAGCTTGCTTTCTGTCTTCCAGTCATTTTGTG
This sequence comes from Neoceratodus forsteri, assembly GCA_016271365.2. NCBI lineage: Eukaryota > Metazoa > Chordata > Ceratodontiformes > Ceratodontidae > Neoceratodus > Neoceratodus forsteri. Next base: position 1,165,792,090 of record CM028129.1, on the reverse strand, counting down.
ACCTCGATTAAAGCAGATCCTTGGCAAATAAAAAAGGAATAGAAATAGGAAGGGAGAGGCAGCAACATAGCAAGTACTTCTCAGCACTCACTGTTTTAATAACCGGCGGGCAGGTGGAGGGATGCCAAATTCCAATCATGATTACGACAGCTCCAAGGGGTGTAGTCAGGGACAGACAAGTACAAATGCTAAAATGGAGCACTTCTCAGTTCTTTTATCATTGGTAAGGAGGAAGGCATTAAAGAAACAAAAGGGTGAAAAAAAATTAAAAATTACAGCAAATGCCAGCAGCACCCTCTGCTGGCAAGTGTACTAGTAAAAGGACTACTTTACAACTAAATGCTTTGTTTTGTCTTTATTTTCTCATTTGAACTTTTTTATTACTTTTCTCTAAAAAAACAGCAATGCATACCCATTTTCTAAGCACAATAATACCAACCAGAGTGGGCGTTATGGGCTGTATTGGACCTTCCAAGGGTTATAAGGCAGTCTGCCTGTGGTGTCAGGCCTCATTACACCATTGGGTGGTCTGGTATGGCCTTATACTGCCCACATTGTTGGGTATTATTGCTAGCATAATCACTACTGTGTGGCAGAAGAGGCGGACCATATAGCCTCTTAAAGAACACCTTTCATGGTATCTTCAGAAATTTCCCCCAGAAGTAATATATGTTCCTTACCTGCTCACATTTGTTGGCATAGCATTTTAAAATTGCCAGATTTAATGATGGAAGGGATTGAAATTTGACTCCATGGAGCCAAGCTGCAGATCCCCTCCACTTCTTTGTGAGCAGTGCGCCGCTGTGCTACTGTGATGTTTTTATATGGAAAGCACGGGGGCGCACTCCATAGGCTACCATAAGGGCAGACATTTACATCTTTTTTTTTTTACATTTCAGAGTTTCAGATACATCAAGGCCACCACTCAATTAACAAGAGCTTTGTTAGCTAACCAGTGGCATTGTTTTATCCAAATTAGTACCCTGAACTGTTAAAAAACAGACATAAAAATCAGCTTCTATAATAATCTATGGAGTGTGTCCCCATGCTCTCCATGTAAAATGGCAGAATAGGTGCTAGCGTGGGGTGGCGCTGAACACAAGAAAGTGGAAGGGATCGGTGGCTCTCAGCTCTACAGAGCCAAATTACGATCCCTTCCATCATTAAAACTAGCAATTTTAAAATGCTCCTTTTGGATCCCACTGACACTGTAGCAGGTAAGAAACATATACTGTTTTGTCCTGAGCACCATGAAAGGTGCTCTGTATGTCCCAGTTGCAACCTCAGTACTGTATTACTAGCGTGTATTTGAACATCCATTGTCCCATAAGGTCACGGGGCAGCAGCTGTCACGTGCTAGTTCACCTTAGTCACAAGAGAAGTGATGTTAAACAGGGGTATTCAGAAACAGATAAGAACACTGATGAAAACCTGAGGACAGGCATATTTAAAAGAGCGCTCCTTTAATTATTTTATATCTAAAAATGTGAAACAAAGACCGTGTTCCCTTCATATTGCACTTATTCTAGTGCCGAGACCTGCTTTGTTTGTTTAGCTAGTTATTTAGTTATTTATTTGCTAACTGGGTTTTCTCTTGACCAGAAACTTGTCATTTGCAAGAGTGACTCAGCAAACAGTACAAGCATAGTAAACATAAAGGGACAAAACACATACAAAACAGTACATTATCAGCATACATTAGTATTTCATTGCTAAATCAATTTTTATGTTGTCATATTTAATTAGACTTCTTGTTATAGCATAGTGATGTTGGAACTTTTTCTGACGCTCTAGTCTATGTTAAATATATGCCCCCAGTAAGGTGTTTTCCTAGAATGAGTGCCTGTGTGTGTGTGTGGGGGGGGGGGCCCAGAATCATCAAACAAATTGCCTAATATAGTCTCTGGGTAAATGCACACAGTGTATCTACATTTTAAAATTTCTGAACATCAGTGATCCCCTAAGCAGTCTGTTGTTTTACAAATCAATATTGGCAATACAGTGTTTAATTAATGACACTGTCCATCAGTCTGTTGGTTTCATCCTGCTTCCTTCAAGCCTTCATGTGCTGTTGATGCTTACACTTTGAAGTCTGCATGCTGTGCTGGCAAGAAACAATCTCTGATTACCTTTATAGCTAAAAGGGTGATTAATGCCTGTACTTCAGTGAGTACGTAGATGGATCTTTAAAGGAACTGGCCAAGCACTTGATAGACTGCAGATTTCTTGCTCCAGTAGTTTGGTTTGTAATACTGTTCATAGGCAGAAATATAAATGGGAAGAAACACACGTGCTGGGTTTCAGTGTTAATAACAACAGCATGTCCCAATGGCGAGGAGCATAAATTATTCATCTGCTTCAGTTACATAAAGAGAAGGAATGAGTGTATCCACTAAAACTGCATGTACATTAAATAGCGAGGTAGTGTGCTGTAGTGGTTATAACACAGACATGGGACACAGGTGATTCAAGTTCATATTGCATTAGAGCCAGTTACCAACTGTGTGACCCTAAGCAGGTCACTTGGCTCTCAAAGCTTTAGTCAGTTCCACAGAAAAGTAGGTAAAAGCATGATCCCACAGCAAACAAGATGTGGCAACTCACTGGGGTTGTCTTTGTGTAGAGAATATGTCTCTGTTGTCATCAGAACCCTGAGATGGAAATGCAGCTGAGTTGTGCATGGTGTCCATGTGTTATTTATTATAATATATGGTTTGAAACATAAAAAAATGGCACTTTATTTTCTTCCTGAAGAAATGCTTGGTTTAATTTTTTATCATTCAACAGAAACCGACCTCGCCAAGCTGCTAAAAACTCACCAGGATTAGGAGCAGGTTTTTTTTTTCCAAAATGATGAAACAACAGAATAGTTTATGTTAGAGGAGGGTCTTGGTTATGTATGTGATGAAAAATAGAAATAAAACAGCTGGTGGCTTGTGTTTCCGTTAGGCAGTATATTTTTGGATTGCTTCTTTACTGCTGTATATGATTTATTTTATTCCTTTCCCTTTACCTGGAAATGAGCCTTGGATCAGTGTGCCTTTCCTGGTTACCAATTTTCAAATAAATAAATTAGTTAATTAAAACAACTACTATACCACAAAATGGTACAACAGCATTAGTGATCTTTGAATTGTGGTACAAGAGATTCTGAGTTAGTATGGAAATCCATGCACAACAAGGGGTAACTATGTACTATAAATAAATTGTAAAATTAGAAAAAATGTCCATTCTGCTGAGAGCTATGGGAGTGTCACATTAAGAAAGTGTAAATGAAAGTATGACATATCTGAATGACTGCTATTTTCGTGGCACATCCTCAAAGCTTGCATTTTGGAATGTAGTCATGACTGGGGAGTAGCATTTCAATACACGTAAGGGACAACACATGACAGGGTGTGAGGTTATAAGGGAATAATGCCTGCCTTGTGTAGTTCTTTGGCACAAGACACAGCTGAGGTTCATTATTCCCTTATGGCTAAACACCCTGGAGGGTGTTATCCCAGTTATAAAATGGGTTATTATTTGTTATAAAATTGCAGTTCATGCGTGCAGTTGTCAGAAAAATAACAACTGGCCATGTGACATGTTTCAATCAATGAGGTTACAGGATTTTCATGGCCCATTTTATACAGATAAATATAGCTGGGTGGAACAGGTGGGTCACTAGGCCTTTGGTTCCAGTGTTTTCCTCTCCATCGTGCCAGAGTCCAGCAGATTTACTGTTACAGCTCTCCAATTAACTTCAGTTATATTTTAAAATACTGAATGCCATTGCTGTCTGGATGGCAGGAGGTGAACAGTAGGGACTTTTCCTTCATTGTTGTCTAGTATTCCTATGTTACTTCATTAAAACATGAATATCGGTCTCCTGATGGCATAATGGTAGTGCATTGTGCTACCATTCTGGTGACCTGGGTAAGAAGCGAGCTCCAAGCGTTGGAAGTTGGGTAATCGAGCCTTGGAAAACACTGCCTGAACTGTCAAGGTTGACACTGAGTTCTGCTTCTACTATTATCAATGTGGTAGTCTGGGGTACCTACTTCTCTGTAGGGGCTTGGCTACATGTGCGCAAGGCCAAAGTGATCTGCTAACATGCTGCCTGAGTGGTAGGAGGAAACAGGGACTGAGGTGCGTGTATGTGTGTGCATGTATATATATATATATATATATATATATATATATATATATATAGTATTCAAAATGCCAAGGCACACCTGTCACACCTTTTCCTGCTTGCAGGGTGGGGGTGGGGTATTAAGGTTGGAAGCTGAGGGAGAGGGTGGAGTGTAGGGGTTGGGGACCTTAAGTTCCCTTCATGCCTGTTCCTGCATACACAGTGGGAGTGGGGTCTTAGGCTTGAAGATAAGGAGAAGTGAAGGTGAGGGAGTGGGAGTTTGGCTTGCCTACCCTAATAACACATTTCCAGACCTTGTGGGTATTGGGCTGAAAACCATAATAGCAAATTCCCAAACTTTAAGTTTTATGTGGTAGCAACCCTAATCTGCATTAATGTATTTTTTTTTTTTTTTGTAATAAAGTTCCTTAGATTCTGATACAATAGACTGGAAGCTTGCATTGTGCAGGGACCTTATGACCCTGTACAAAGAAAAAGGTGACTCCAAGCTTTCTTTGTGCCTTCTAACTTTCTCTGCTCAGAGGAAGATGCACAGCATACTTTAGTTCTCGTGCATGAGTCCTAACCTTCTTTATGCAGGACCCTGCAGCGTATGAGAACAGCAGAACTCATTGCTTAGTCATCTGGTAACCTCCAAGGATAAAGACCAGGAAAGCAGTGATGACTGAGGTTACTTGGAGTCTATAATAATAATAATGATCATTTTATTTATATTGCACCTTTCAATTTCCAAGGTGCTGTACAGTTTAAAACATTACAAATTGAACATTAAAATCAATATCAAACACAAATAAAACCAATAGAAAATCATCGACTACAAAGCAGTCAGTTTTCTAAGAAGGCCATTTGCCATAGATGGGTTTTCAAACCCCGCTTAAATTCCTCCATGGAGGTGTACTCCCATAACCAGCGAGGTAGTGAATTCCAAAGAGTGGGTGCAGCATAAGAGAAAGCCCTACATCCAGATGATTTAAGATTCACTCTTGGAATCTCCAGCAACCCCTCATTGGCTGAGCGGAGCGATTGACCAGGGCAGTAAGGAACCAGAAGTTCTTTCAGATAGGCCAGACGCTGACTGTGAAGGGCTTTGAAAGTCAGTAAATTGACTTTAAAGGTGATCTGCCACCGTATAGGCAGCCAGTGCAGTTCGCGCAGCACCAGGGTAATATGACAGGACCTATACTGGAACCAGTCAAAACCCGGGCTGCTGTGTTCTGCACTAGCTGCAGGTGGCAGATTTCAACCCCTGAAAGCCCAAAGTAAAGGGAGTTGCAATAGTCCAAACGCGAGGACACGAAGGAGTGGACCAATGTTGGTAGGTCGTCAGACGGAACTAGGTGCCTAACTCTGGCGATATTCTAAGATGGTAAAAGGAAGTCTTGACAACTGCCGACACTTGTGACTGCAGTGACAGCCTGTCATCCAAGACAACTCCCAGGTTATGCACCCGTTCAGAGGTCGGGAGTGAGACGCCGCCAAGAAAAATTCCTGAGGTCGTCCCAACAGATGACCCCTCTATCCAGCGACCTGGGTCCACAACCAATACCTCTGTCTTTTCTGAGTTCAACTTCAGCCAGCTAGAGTCCATCCACTTCTGGATTTCTTTCAGACAGTTGTTAAACACCGAGAGAGCTCCATCCTGGTCGGGTGCAAAAGACAGGTATAGCTGGGTATCATCTGCATAGCAGTGAAACCTCAGCCCATACCATCTTACAATGTCTCTGAGGGGCAGCATATACACCGCGAATAACATGGGAGACAGCACTGAATCCTGAGGCACCTCACACAACAAAGATGTTGGGCCGGAGGAAGAAACCCCGGACACAACTCTTTGTGATCTCCCAGTGAGGAAAGAGGTGAACCATTGGAGGACAGTTCCCAAAATCCCACAAATGTGCCTCAGCCATGCTATCAACACCATGTGATCCACGGTGTCAAAGGCTGAAGAGAGATCAAGAAGAACCAGGATGGAACGTTTCTTCTGATCCCTCGCCCTCAGAAGATCATTGAGCACCCGAACCAGCACTATCTCGGTGCTATGTCTTTTATGAAAACCGGACTGGAGGGGTTTGTAGATGTCATAGATGGTTAAATGGTTCTCCAATTAGGCCGCCACTACCTTCTCAATCACCTTCCCAGTAAAGGGTAGGTTAGAGATGGGTCTGTAGTTTGTGAAACAGTCTGGGTCTAAGGTAGCTTTCTTCAAGAGTGGTGTCACCACCACCTCTTTCAGGGAGTTAGGGAACTCACCCGACTCCAAGGAGCACCAGACTATTCACACAAGGACTGGACCGATGATATCACTACAACCCAAAATTAGGGAGGTCGGTCCAGGGTCCAGACTACAGCATGTAGGGTGCACACTGTGGATAATCCTCATGACAGCGATGAAATCAGGTCAACTGAAGGAACTTCAAGAAAGTTAAGATGCCATGAACTCGCATTGTTCAACAGCATCCCCCCTAAAGGGTGCTGGTTGCAGATCCACCCTGATGTCGGCCACCTTAGTTGCAAAAAATTGAGCAAGCTCCTGGCACTCTAATTGCGAAAAGGCTTTCCGAACTTGTAGACAGGCTGGGTTGCACAGTCTGTCCCAATTCAGTCTTGAAACAGATTGCAACACCCCACCCCTGCGATCCAATCTCGGGCAGTGTATCAGCGAGTACCTAACCGGAGTCATAGCCTCCAGGATGGGGCCTGGATTTTCATCCAGCCAGGTCTCGGTGATGCAAACCAAGTCCACCGAACCAACAAGATCAGTAATAATGCCAGTCTTACTCCTGATGGACCTGGCATTGCACAACACCGCCCAAGTTGGACGAACCTCAGCGTCTGTCAGGCCCATCTGTCTACTACATTCAGTAGTGCCCTTGGATATGGGCACCAGACATGGCAAACCACAATCAGAATTCCATTTCTCCCCAGGGTGCCTCCTGGATCTAACTACTCCAATACGGTGGCCCCCCTCATCCATCCTCCTCTGTTCGTAATCCCCACACCCTTCCCTCTCCTATGAGTAATCCCCAGTGCTCTACAGCACTGGCACATCTCATATTGGAGAGGAAGAGAATAAAAAGTGCAGAGGGCACGAAGAGAGGAGGATGAATAGCGCACCACTATGAGGATTGAAGGCCAACACATGCCGCTACAAGTCAGTTAAAATCAGACCATAAACCAACTTAGGAAACTAAATAAACCAAAACAAAAAATCAAATCTGGGCCAAGCTAGAGGGCCACTAAAATCTTCCTTAAACTCAAAATAAATATAAAGTGTTCTCTCACCACTCCAATTTAAACAAACAAATAAATAAATACAAAATAAAATTGTCTGCTGACCCTAGCTCTCTAACAACCAGAGGAGGAAAAACAATTTAAATTAAAAACAAAAACATGAAATAAAACATCCCCTCCCCCCCAGTCTTCTCATGACCAGGGAGTAAGAGAAAAACAATCAAAACTTCAAAAAAATAATAAATGGACACAAGGTCTTCTCACCACCTCATTGCAAGGGTGTAGACAGGCATACTCACTGTACACATTTGTGTACAGTTTTGTTGAGTGCCTGTCATAAACCATGTTAACATTTTCATTCTAACCTGTAATATTTGAGTTGGTGTAGGCCACTGAGGAGGGTCTCTGTTTAAACTTCTGTTGTTTAGGACACATATACTGTACATGTATAAACTCTTTAGAGATTAGAGGAATCGTCTGACAACAATCTGACTTGTTTGGAAGGGGGTGCCATTAGGATAAGATGTGTACATTTTTTAATGGGGGGGTGTAACTGTTGGAGACTGTGTACAAAACAGAAATTTCTAGCTACACCCCTGCCTCATTGTCCAAATAAAACAAATAGACTTAAAACAAGTCAAGGAAAGAAATAAGAGGTCCTCAATCCACAAGGCACAGAGTCAATTATATCCACAGGCTATGTAGGTCCAAAATCCATAGAAGTCATAAGTAGAGAGAACAATCGATTTACTCATCCACGTAAGGTTATTTAGGAAAGTAAATACAGGGAGTATCCAGAAAACATCCAAGATCCAGGACAATCAAATCCACAGGGTTACCACGATAGGTTAGGGCTCGCCCACTCCCCACTGGAAAACACCACAAAAAATAATGTCGCCCAATAAAACACCCAGGTCAGGCCACATTAGTAGCCCAGCCTGGGAGTCTAGGGAGTACGAAACTTCAGCCAACTCCTTGGCTAAAGAAATCTCAGTACCTCCTTCAGACCACAAAGTATGTGGAAAATCCCAATGGGAGTCGGGCCCTAAAACCAGTCTTAAGACCAAACTCGGGATAGCCTCGTGCACACCAAACACGTCCAGGAATTAGCTTATCAAGTCCCTCTCCATCCTTCTTCCATGCTCGACAAAAAGTATCCAAAATACCAGTCCTCGTTCCAATCTTAAAAACACTCAATAAGATAAGCAGGTGACCCTCCACTCCACCTTCAGTCGCCGCCTAAAACGAAGGGCAAAAACAAGCCCTCGCAACAATAAGCCGAGGAGAGATAGTCTAAGCACTGGAAGAGATCCTATATGCTCCGTGGGCTCACAAATCCGATGGAGCACAGGTCCCAGATACAGCCCTGATTGCCCAAGGAAATCAGGGTAGTCACACAAAGCACTCTGGTGCTGTTAGTTCCCGTGAACACACCATCCTTCAGAGTTCCAGACTCAGGGCCAGTCTGGGTAATCGCACAAAGCACCCCGGCACTGATAGCTCCCGTGAACACAACGTCCTTCAGTGTTCCAGACCCAGGGCCAGTTGACATCTAGAAAGAAGGGCAGAACGAACCCTCACTGCAACAAACCGGAGGGAAAACAGTCTGGGCACTGAAGAAAATTGTACATGCTCTGTGGGCTCGCAAATCCAGCAGAGCACAAGTCCTATGTGCTAATAGCTCCCATAAAACAGCATCCTTCAGCATTCCAAACACAGGGCCAATTCGCTCCGTATTCACTCCGCGCCTGATCAAGGTCAAAGTTGGGTGACAGAGAGCAGCACAAAATGCCAAAAGCAAAAGACAAGTAGAACCGAACGAAAACTAAGTAAAATAACTTAAAAGCACATTAAAATAACATAAAATTGCAGCACAAACACACGTAGCAGCAGCATGCTCAGTCTAGAGGCCACTATACTCCGGTCATATGATAGAAGGCCATTTAATGTAGATCACCATTAATTCTGGTGGGAGTGTAAGAAATTACTAGGAGGGAGTGATGATCTGAAGGGGCTGACTCAAGGGAAAACTGTGGTGGCCTTGTGGTGATGCACAGAGGATTTCATCAAAGCAGGTGTTTTAACTTTGGAGGGAATTTTTGGTCCTGTCTGTGACTGAGAAAGACAGTCATCTGTGCTGAAGATGGTGAGCTATCCATTGCTAAAGACTGAGCTTCTGAAACTTGAAGGAGATAGGCCTACTATTCGGGGAATCCCAAGCTGGTACTGTATGGATATTAGAGATGTTACTTCTGCCAGAAGGCCTGGAAAGATTGCCAGCCTCTGCCTGAGGGCAGGTGGAGATAGAGGCTGGTGCACTTGAGCCCAGCACACTGCCTGGTGAGAGTAAAGACTTGGTTAATATGAGGTGCTCAGAATCAGGGTGAGGCTTAGCCAGGATTGTCAAAATGAACATCCTGACAGTGATGCGGCCTCCTGCACACCAGTTAAACTGATGCTGCAGTGGCATGGTAGTAAATGAAAAATAAGTGAACTCAAAGTGTATGGCAAGGTGAGAGCTCTGGTAAATTCAGAAGGCAGCATAGGAAAGGCTCTGTCCTGAGGTAAAACCTTATCCATTGATACATAGCAAACCTCATCCACTGATGCTTTGCAAAAAATAAGAGGAGATATGGGGCTCCTATAAGAGATATGCAAAGGATAAACCCTTTGTCAAGGTACCCTAAGATTTTGACTTATGTTCAGGGTCTGAATAGAGCCTGTCTTGCAGTGTTGGCAAGAAAGCAATTTTTGGGACCATGTTCCCATCTACCCAACTGTAAAAAAAAAAAATAGTAAACTTGACAACAACCCATCATGTAGCAGAGTGATTTATTTTCTAACATGACCAAAGAAGCACTGAGGAAAGTTCATCAAAGAGTGAATGGAAAGGAAAGGAACTGTAGACACTGTAGCTAGAAACTGAAATGTATTTGATTGCATAATGTTTTAAAATGAGTCCTGAAGTGCAAAGGAAAAGATGAGTGTTAAGAGTTCTTTTAAAAGCTCCGGCATAGGAGATCTGACAAAGCTGATTTGGTAAGGCATTCCACATGAGTGGAGTGGCCACAGAAAAGGCCTTTTCATCGATGGTTTTAAAGCACACAGGACACCACCAGCAGATTCTTCCCTGCTGAATAGAGCAGCCAAACTGGACTATATGGAAGCAGGGTTTTTTTTCTTATGTAGCCTGGACCCAACTGCTACAAGATCCATGCATGATACATATGTGCATCATTATCTCAGTCCCTGTTGGCAACAGCCTTCCAATAGAAAAGGGATATAGCCTGTCTGAAATGGAATAATACCATCACTTCTGAGAGCCATATTCAGTGGCTGGCATGCTGAAGACCACTTAGGTATGGTATGCACAGGTTTAAGGGGCCATTTCACAGGTATCATAGGCACTTTCCAAGCCAAGAGAGCCAAGTCCCATATGGAGGCTTGCCATTTACTCAAAGGGATTAACTTGAGATCCGTCGCTTGAAAAATACATATCCAGCCTTGATTTTAAAACTTCCATAGAGCTGCTAGTAATAATGTTTATTGGAAGTCTATTCCATACACCCACTACCCGTGGCTACAAAAACCTGCTCTTCTTTTGGTCACACTGGTATCTCCTTTAAACTATAGGTCATAAGCCCTTTTCATATAGGTTTGTTTTTGTAATTCAAAACCTAGGCAATTCCATACATCATCATTTGATATTGATTTAAATAATAAACAAAGATCACCTGTTAGTATTTTATGCTCCAAGGTGTATAGGTCCAAGTTGATCAGCCTACCTTCATAACTTAAATGTTCACAGCCAGAGACCATCTTAGTTGCACGTCTCTGTACCCCCTTCAGGATCCCGAACTCAGATTTAGTATTTGGTGACCAGAACTGAGAAAAATATTGCAGTTGTGCCCTAATCAAGGAGCAGAACAGTAGAATAATAACTTGCTTATCCCTGCTAGAGATATGTCTTCTAATACAATGGAGTGCAGCATTTGCCCTCTTTGCCCTCTGTCTGCAGTGTTTCTTAAATTTAAAATCTTTTGGGATAGTCACACCCAGGCACCTCTCCTCTGTTGTAACCTTCAATAATTCCCTACCTAGTGCATAATCGGCACACTGATTGTTTCTACCCAGTTGTATAACTGCACACTTATCTACATTGAACTTTAGCTGATACTTCTCGGCCCAAGATTCTAAATTATTTAGTTCAGTTTGTAATCTTATGACATCCATTTGATTGTTTACCACTGTACCAATCTTGGTGTCATCAGCATACTTGGCAAACCAGACACCACTGTTACAGTGCATTGTAGCCACATATATATTAAACAAAATGGGCCCCAGCACAGACCCTTATGGCACCCCACTCTTTACTGCCACTGTATTCGATGTTATGCTCTTGACTTTGACCTACAGTGTTCTTTCATATAGCCATGATTTGGCCCATGCTATCACTCTAACATTTAAGTCTGTTTCTAGTAATGCTTTTATTAATTTACTGTGTGGAACAGTGTCAAAAGCTTTGCTTTGTATCTCATTATGTGGCCAGTAGTAGCTCGGCACAATGTGTCCATGTACAAATGCGAGTGGCATTGTACAAAGCCTTGTTTCCCCCCCCCCAACACGGGAGCCCTACCCACCTATGCCATCCCTGACAATCTAGCAGAACTCTTGCCCACACCCGATTCCTGTCAGCATTGTGAAACCACAGTAATGCTCTTCCCTGGCCATCTAGTGGACCCCCCACCTCACCCAGTCCCTGTTGCCATAGTGTAACTGTACTAAATCCCTTCCCTGGCAACCTACTGGACTCCCCTCCTTTACCTGATCTGGTGTTGTGTAAATGTACTGATGTCCATCCCTGGCACTTTAGTGTTACCCCACATCCAGTAACTATCAAAGCTTCCCTTCCCATCCTACCCATGGAGTAACTACCAGCTGCACCACCCTGTCAGTCAGTCAGTCCCTGACTCACCCATCCATCCATAGGTGAGCTGCCATCAGGTTCTCAGACATTGACCAGCTACAATCCCCCAGTCACCACCTCAGCCATCTGACTGATAGTGAGTGTGCACATACTGTAGAAACAGTTCCTTTCTACAGATTGCATACATTCACTCCTTATCAGTCAGATGGTGGCCTTCTGAGGTGGTGGCAGGAGGGTCTATGCTAGTTGTTGTCTGAGGACCAGATGGCCACTGACCTATGGAAAGGTGGGTCAACAGGGAGCCGACAGGAGGGTGGGTGGTGGATGCTCAGTGAGTGAGCCGGGGGGGGGCGCTTTGACAGTGATCCATCGAGGGTAACACTAGACTGCCGAGGATGGGCTTCATTACAATTTCACAATACCAGAATGATTGAGAGAGGGAGGTCCACCAGACTGTCAAGGGAAGGCTTTTGTAAAGTTCCAAAATAATGACAGGGATTGGGTGAAGAAAGGAGGTTCACCAGATTGTGGTGGAAGGGCTTTAATACAGTTCCACAATACTGGCAGGTTTAATTAAGGGAAAAGCATCCACTAGACTACCAGGCAAGGTTTAGTACAGTTCCACCATACTGTCAGGTATTGTGTGATGGAGGGTGTCCATTAGACTGGCAAGGTTCAAATCTTTAATACTGCAAAGTACTGACAGCATTTTGGGTGGGAAACCACTAGGCTCCCAGGGTTGTGATCTGCAGTATAGCTCTCTACTAACAGGGGTGTGGCAAGTGGAAGGAGGGATCGCCAGTGCCAGTGCTGCTGGGGGGAAGGGGGCAGGGGGTCACACATCATTGTACACATTGATAAAGCATTGTTTCATTAAAATTAATTAGGGCTACTCTGGTTACCACTTACAGACACCTCTGAATATATCATTTCATCCTGTATGCAAGAGAGCACCCTCATTTCTTGTACCAAATCTGGTTAGCTTGACAGTATGCTTGTTAATGCTGTGCTAATCTTCATAATACGGGGATCATTGCATGTCTCATTCTACCTCTCCCTCACAAACACTAAAGTATCACCCTTAGCATTTAAGTATTTAATGAGTTATCTTACCTTGAAGTTTTTAGTCACCTTGAACTTAAACGCTAACTAAAAATCTTCTCTCAGCCGGTAAGTTTTGAAAACCATTGTGCAGCACGTAGATTAAAAAAAAAGTCTCACAGCTGGTATATTTTCAAAACCTTTGTGCAGTATTTCTATTTTGTGAAAACCACTGAGCAGCAAGTAAATTTTATTTTGCAGCGAGTACATTTAAAAGCCATAATGCAGTACCAAGATTTTAGAAACCATGCAGCACACAGATTTGAAAACCCGTGTGCCTCCTGTAGATTTTGATAACCATTCAGCAGCATGAATATTTTGAAAATCATTGTGTAAATGTTCAAACTATTTGTACAGTGGGTAGATTTTCAGAAACATTTGTGAGGAATTCCTGTGCAAACATTTTGCTTACTAATTAGTGATATCTTAATACAGACCATCTCAGTGGCACAGCAATGCAGTTGCCACCCTCCACACGAGCAATCATAAATCAGAAGCTGCCTCGCAATGCTGGGAGTCAGCCTCGGGGGGGAGTAGAGCATCAAGCATCCAAGAGACTGCTCTCCTCTCCCAGGGAGGGAGGGAGGAAGAGCTTGTTGGCTCTGCTGCAAGACTGCCATGAGGTGGAGGCTTGGTGGTAGTGTGGGCCTGCAGTGGCATGAAGGGAGGGAACTGCAGGACTCTGAGGTGCATGGGTGCCTCCACACTCATGCACTGACATGCATGCATCAGTTGTGGGGAGGAGAGAAAAAGTAGAGGAAAATGAATGGCCAGGTAGGTGCAAATGACCCTCTCAATGTGCCCTTCACCTGCACCACAGCTTGGAACCCTATTAGCAACAACTAAATGACAGTCTCTTGGGAGGGAGAACAGCCCTCTCCTTCTGGCCCCACCATGGGAGACAATCCATGGGGGAACATGGCTGACAGGGCAGTCTAGGGTATGTGGTTGCCAATGGGAGTTTATTAAAATTTGATATTTTTACCTGTGGCTTGTATTCAAGGGAGGCTTGTTTTGCAAAATCTAAATTTTTAGTGCTAAAAATAGAATCTTACACATCTTGGATTTGACCAAGTTTATTGTTATTGGTATACATTCATATTAGAATAAGTCACAGAAACAACAACTAAGATAATCAGTTAAAAAACCTACAATAATGATCCTGTTTACAGAAATAAAAATCATAGCGTGTCCCACCCACAATGTTTAATCTGACATGACTTTAGCCCTGACTAGAAGCTGTGTCTTGTATCTGAGGGCAGCTTTTATTAAAAGTATTCATTTTGACCTGCAACTTGTTTTGGAGGGTGGCTTTTATTTGAGGCCAGCTTCTAGTTGATGAAATGTGGTATTCAGCATTTTTTGTCCAGTGAACTGAGCATGCATGAAACAATAAATCATTAAAAACTTCAGAATAAATTAACATTTTTTCACAAAACTATCAAAAGGACCTATAGCTTCATGACATCTAACAAACCTATAACTTTCTGAACATATATCTTTGTAGATTTTTTCAATCTATTTCTTAGTAAACTGAGCATGTGTGAACTAATGCCATTAATAACTACAAAATGAATTAACATTTTTTTTTCACCAAACCACAAAAAGGACCTATTCCTCCATAACATCTAATAAACCTCTGTGTTTCATAAATTAACTACCTGTAGTTTTTTGTATATCCTCGGAAAAAAATATTTTGGTTACAAAGAAAGGCAAAAATACATAAATCCAACACTTAATAACTCCAAAACAGACAAACCGATGTCTATAAAACTTACCACATTAGTGGACAGTAGAACTGAGATGATGCAAGCTAAATCCTACAGTCCTAAGGTTTAGGAAAGCTCAGTTATAAGTTTTTGAAAATGGCCTTCTTCAAAGAAACCTCAATGAAACCCTAATATACAGGCACTACTGTGCCTGTAAAATCTTTATAAAATGTGTGAGAAAAGTCATTAAAAATGCTGTCTCTTGATTGGAAGAAACACATCACATGCCCATGCATTATCCCACAATGACCACACACCTGTACTTCTATTTTTCACTACCCTCCAAAACAGTTTTGGCAATTTTATGAAACAGATAATCCACTAGAGGGTGTGTGGTTGAGCTCAGAAATGTGCACACCTTGGGTGGTTGAGCATACTTAGACTGTGCCATCATACTTCACGACACACAATGAGGTGTGTGTATATCAGAGCATGACCGTGCACCCTGTAGTAGATTATCTGTTACCTCTAATGCATGATTGGGCCCTCATCCCCATAGAGAAAGTCATCACATATTTCCCAATATATGATGGTAGCCAATTAGCATATTATGATGCAGTTAGCTAATTACACAGTATTAATGTGTTATTAACACCTTAATAACATATTAATACCTAACATGCCCTATATACCATATAATAGTGGCACAATAGCACCATTATAGTTAGGGCTGAGTAGCCTGTTTAATGTTAAACATAACATTTTGAACATTAATGTCTTTGGTTCCCTTTGATGAATTGAACTGAAATTTCTATGTGTGTTCTAGGAGGCAATATTTAGATGTGTGAAGATGTTTGTGATGGCAGCTTGTGAGGTTTCTGTGATATACCTGTGTCATTTCTAGGAAAAAAACTACATTTTTTAATATATTTAACATTGTTTTTTTTGCTCTCATCTACAGCCTACATGGAAAGGAATGTTTGCCCCAAATGTTCAGGGGACATGTGTCATGTCCCAAGGTAGTGCCTTTGACAGGTCTGGTGAAAAAATATGAAGGAGTTCCAGAGTTATAAGACTTTCAATTTTAGTGTTTTCATAATGTCTTTTTTTTCTGTGTTGCACTTTTTTTGCTAATGCAGCATCAAAAAAGATATTGTGGCATCAAAAAAGATATCACAGCATTATTTATGGTTTCGAAAATGCTTTGAGATATGGACTCACTGTGATGGGCAGCATAGTACACCTTTAGGTATACTAAGCCGTTATGCACGTTTCCAGGCCTTGTTTACAGGTGCAGGGGAAATTTTTATGAATGGGCCTGCAGTGACTGTAATACTGTGCCATGCATTCACAACTTGACATCTGTACTGGTTTGCCTACACGAGAATGAGAGCCACTTACAATATGCATGCATGGGAGCACGTGGATATATAACATTATGGACTGATGGCATCACAGGGCTCCAAGGGCCCTGTGGTCCCACAGGGAAATGAGGGTTCATTATAATCTCTCTAAACTTATGGTAGATGGGAGTACAGTGCCCAGAGGGCCCTGCGTTCCCCCATGCAAATAAGGGACAATTACAATATGCATGCTTGGGGGCCCTGTGGTCCCACATGCACATTTTTTTCTGTGTTGCACTTTTTGTGCTCTCGCAGCATCAAAAAAGATCTCACAGCATTATTTATGACTTTGCGGTAGAATAAATAATATTGCGCCACTAAATTAATTTGCAACACTGTCTTTCCAGATATGTATGTTTCTTTGTCACTTCATAGCAAACAAACGGTTTGTACTTATCAGCTGAAATTTTCAGGGTACAAAGGGCTTGCCCCACAGATGTCCCTATTGCTTGATTGCTGAGAAAAATGTCATCTGTTGCATAGTTATAAGATTTTGAAGTTTGGGGATTTCCCATAGGATAACATTGAAATGGTCGGGGTACTTTTGGAAGTTATATCTTGAAAACACTTTGAGATATGGACTTGTGACATGCAGCTTAGCATACCTTTAAGTGTACTAAGCTGTTATACATGTTTCCAGGCCTTGTTTACAGATGCAGTGGAAATTTTTATGAATAAGCCTACAGTGACTGTGATACTTGGTCATGCATTCACAATGTGACATCTGTACTGGTTTGCCTACACGAAAATGAGGGACACTTAAAATATGCATGCATGGGAGCACATGGACATATAATATTATGGACTGATGGCACCACAGGGCCCCAAGAGCCCTGTGGTCCCACAGAGAAATAAGGGTTCATTATAATCTCTCTAGACTTATGAATAGATAGGGCCCAGAGGGCCCTGCATTCCCACATGCAAATGAGGGACAGTTACAGTATGCATGCATGGGAGCACATAGGGATACCGTTATGGACTAATGTGAGCATACAGTAAAATATACTATTATATTATCTCAAAAAGTAAGGAAATAAATTGCAAAAAACTGTGTTAGTGCTCTAATTAGGGTCAAAGTCACAAGGTAGGAAATGAGGCATTAAGGTTTTCAAAGCTAATACCCACACACACCCTGCACAGGAAACAGCCTGGGGTGCCTTGCAGCCATCTCTAACGCCTCACCCATTGTCCTATACTGTACTCATCTCAGCTTATTTACTTGTGGAATGGGGTGAGCGTTAATGCCGATGACTCCAAGGCACCCACCCAATGCCTCTTGGTGTATGCAGGGTAGGTGTGGGATATTAGCTTTGAAAACCCTAATGCCACATTTCCACACTTTTGTGGCTTTGACCCTAACTAGAGCATTAATGCAGTTGTTTGCAATATATATATATATATATATATATATATATATATATATATATATATATATGTACTCTGTGCAAAAACACTGCGTTAATGCATCAGTTACAGTTCAGGATAAAGTAGCAAAAGTAGGGAAATGTGATGTAAATGAGGGATAGATTCTTCCTTGGAGTTGTCAACCCTAACAATCACCCTATTGCAGTAACAGAAAAGCTGAGATGTGATGGAGACAGGCGTGTATGTTTCATGAGTGCATAGAATGGGGTGAAAGCTAGTGTTGCCAACCCCAAGGAAGTCTCCACCCCCATTCACTTCAGGGGTGGGGCCGGGGAGTTAGGGTTGGAAACCCTCACATCACATTTCCCTACTCTTGTCGCTTTATCCTGAACCCTAATTGATGCATTAACGCCATTTTTTTTTTGCAAAGAATTTCCTTACTTTTTGAGATAGTCTGGGCAAAATTAGGCTTGTCACACGACTTCCTCTCTGCAGGTCACATGGGTGACTGTAATTGAGCAGGAAGTCCTTTGCTAGGTAGCTGCAGAAGCAGGCAACAGCAAAGAGATTGTTCTGAGTCCTATTGTATGGTGCACAAATACTATTTAATTTAAAAATAATAGATTTGTACTATTTTCTTTAGGTTATCTAGTGTGTGTGTTTATTATTTCCTTTCTGTGTGTGTAGATTGTGTGTGTGTGTGTGTGTGTGTGTATGTGTGTGTGTGTGTGTGTGTGTGTGACTCCCTCCGGCTCTGTTTCTTTCTTTTTCATTTTTTTTAGTTTTCTATTAAGAAAACTTTTTTTGTGGTTAATGAATGGGAAAGTAGGGGAAGGGGGACTGGGCAGAAGGCAGGATCTACTGTTCACCTTAACAGGTGGGCATTTATTTCTGAGGCACCCCCTAGTAGGAGCTTGTCCTCCCCACCCCCTGCAGCAGGATCCCGTTGCCCCCCACCAGTAGGAGCATGTGACCCCATCCCCCAGCAGCAGTGTGAACCCATTGCCCCCCACAGCAGCATGAGGAGCATGTGCCCCCACCCACCAAAATCAGGATCCCATTGCCCCTCCACCAGCAGCAGCATGAGCATGTGCCCCTTGCCACCCCCCAGCAGGAGCCTGTGGGACATCAGCTGGTGGTGCCCCCCACCACCCAAGAGTGTCATCTGTGTGCTGTTACTTCACCACAAATGCTGCAGATGACAGCATTGTTATCTGCAACCTTTGTTGCAGATCTGTTAGAATGGGGCACATCTTGGCACTGGTAGCCAAAGGAGCCATCTGCAGCACCACCACCCTGCAGAGTGGCTCCAAAAGCAGCAAGACGTGGCAGCAGCAGGAGGCAGCACTACTGGGGGTGATCAGACAGAAGGGGAAAGGGGACAGCAGGAGGAAGGTGGTCGGCGTCCACATCCTAGGTGGCGCTGTACCAGGAAACAGCAGCAGGAGGCAGCGGCAGCACAATCACCCCACAGCTGCCGGTGCTGCCATAATCATGCTGATAATCTCCCACAGCCTGCAACAGCCCCAGGTCAAGTCAGCCATGGAGACCTGGTGGCTGTGCACAGAGAGGTGCAAGCTCTGCAGCAAGAATTTGAACACTTCCACCAGGATGCCAGGGGTGGACATGAGAAAAATTATGGATGACCAGCGTAAAGTGTTGGAACTCCTGGCGGAGCTGCGTCACGGGGTTGGTGGTGGCAGTAGTTCTGAATCGGGGCCTAGCCCCATCGCCATGTAGGTTTGCAGTCAGTGAGGCAGGCAGAAGCCAAATGTTTCTTTTTCCTGCCCTGTGTTAGTGTCACTCTTCTCTTCTCCACTCCCTAAAAATAATAAGAGAGAAACAAGTAAAAAATAAATCCAAAAAGTCTTTTCCGTCCTTTTCCTTTTCTATATCTTCTTGTTTCTTTTTCATGTCTTCTAATTAATCATATGTCTTTGCCCAGTTGTTTCGTGTGTTATGTAATGTTTATGCTCCCTCCCTATAGCATTCAATCCTTTTCCTTGTTCAGTAATTTACTTTTCCTCTCTCATATGAATACCCTTGCCCTAACCATGCATGTCCCCTATCGTGTGTTATTGTCAGTGTACCGATAAACACTGTACCTTTCTTTTTGTTTTGTGTTACTCCTTCTTTATATATTTCCTTCTCCTGTCCACAAATGTCAAGTATTAAAATTTGTTCCTATGAACACATTTTTTCCCCAAATCTATATGATGTTGTGGCAATTGTTGTGGTTGTGGTTGTGTGCAGCAATAGTCCAAAGACATACGCAACAATCATAGAAACATAAGTAATTTTATCGCGAAGTTAAACATAAATATGTTTTGTACTTAACACAACATGTGTCCCCTGCGCTTGCCACAGATGTTAACTTGGGGTTCCTCCCCTCCAGTAATGATGATGGTTTATAGTGCCCCACCACCACCTGGTCCAAAGTGTGCACTTGGGCCACAGTTTAACACAGCCTTTTGTCGCCCTGCTGTGCAGAGCAGGCCTGATAAGATGAGAAATATGACAGGAAAAAAGTTACATGAAAGAGACATAAAACTGCCCTCATGATGTTATATAGTGCCCCACCACCACCTGGTCCAAAATGTGCACTTGGACCACAGTTTAACACAGCCTCTTGCCACCCTGCTGTGCAGAGCAGGCCTGATACAACGTGAAATATGACTGGAAAAAAGCAGCATGAAATTGAGACATAAATCTGCTCTCAGTCATGATGTTATATAGTGCCCCACCACCACCTGGACAAAAAAATGCAGTTTTCGCCACCATTTACAAATGATTTCAGGATGAATCTTGTTGCTGCTTGCTGCTGTGCTGTGCAGAACAGGCGTTAGAAGTCCAGAAATGTAACATGACAACATTTTACAGAAAATTGAGACATAAATGTGGTCTCAGCCCAGAGGTTTTATTAGAGCCCCACCACCACCTGGACAAAGAAATGCAGTTGTGTCCACTATTTACAAATGATTTCAGGATTAATCTTGTTGCAGCTTGCTGCTGTGCTGTGCAGAACAGGCATTAGAAGTTCAGAAATGTAACATGACAAAATGTTATAGAAAATCGAGACATAAATGTGATCTCAGTCCAAACATTTTATACAGCCCCACCACCACTCGGACCAAAAAATGGGGGGGGGGGGGTGGATTTCACATT
The DNA here is from genome assembly GCA_016271365.2 of Neoceratodus forsteri. Taxonomy (NCBI): domain Eukaryota; kingdom Metazoa; phylum Chordata; order Ceratodontiformes; family Ceratodontidae; genus Neoceratodus; species Neoceratodus forsteri. The sequence continues at coordinate 1,165,771,051 of CM028129.1, read as the reverse complement.
TTGCGCCCACAAAATATTTTGTGTAATACGGGAATTAAGCAAAATATTTTGCTGGGCAAAATGTTTTTATTTCGCACAACATTAAAGGAGGGAGACATGGATAAGACAGAAATACTGAATAAATACTTCGATTCAGTATTCACGGAAGAGGGGGAGGGACAGGGACCACAGCTGAGCAACAGATGCCAAGGGGGGAGAGATGGACAATAATCTATTCACAGGGGAAAGAGTCCTGCAGGAGCTCACTGAATTGAAGGTGGACAAAGCAATGGGGCCAGACAGCATACACCTGAGGATATTAAGGGAGCTGCAAAGAGAGCTAACAGAACCTCTGGCAGCCATGTTCACCAAGTTGTTCAACACGGGAGTGGTGCCAGAGGATTAGAGGAAGGCACATGTGGTCCCTCTACACAAATCCAGCAGTAGGGAGGAGGCGGAGAACTATAGGCCAGTTAGGCTCACCCCAGTAGTGGGGAAGATCATGGAGGCACTGCTTAAAGAAAGGATATTGGGACATCTAGAAGCCATCAGTGCCCAGGACCCTAGACAACATAGATTCACAGTGGGTAGGTCGTATCAGATGAATCTGATTGATTTCTTTGATGGGTGATGAATGAAGTAAATCAGGGTGGGGGCACTGGACATCACCTACCTCGATTTCAGCAAAGCTTTTAACACTGTCCCACACAAGAGGCTGATTAACAAGATGGGTAATCTAGGCATGGGAGACAGTGTGGTAAACTGGGTTAGGAAGTGGCTAATGGACAGGAGGCAGAGGGTGGTGGTAAATGGGGTACAATCTGCGGAGAGGGGAGGGACCAGCGGGGTACCGCAAGGATCAGTGCTTGAGCCAGTCCTGTTCAGTGTCTTCATTAATGACACTGCAGAGAGGTTGGAAAGAAAGGTCTGCCTGTTTGAAGATGACACCAAGATCTGTAACAGGGTGGATACTCCAGAAGGGGTGGAGAAAATAAAAAGGGACTTTGGGAAGCTTGAGAAATGGTCTGAGGAGTGCCAACTGAGGTTTAATTCAAAGAAGTGCAAAATTATGCACCTGGCGCATAGAAATCCTGTGGAGAGCTACAGGATGGGAGGGGGGAGTTGCTGACAGTCACCAAGGAAGAAAGGGACCTGGGGGTTATTATTTCAGATAACCTGAAAATGTCAAAGCACAGTACAAAGGCAGCAGGGAAGGCCAGTGGCATGTTGTGGTGCATAGGCAGGGGTATCACCAACAGAAGGCAGGAGGTAGTGATGCCGTTATATAAAACCCTTGTCAGGCCTCACATGGAGTACTGTGTGCAGCTCTGGAGGCTGCACCATTGAAAAGACATTAACAAGCTGGAGGTGGTCCAGAGAAGGGTGACTAAGATGGTACAGGGCTTGCACCACAAAACTTAGAAGAAGAATCAGCATTTATATAGCACTTTTCATACATCCCAAAGCACTTTACAAGCAATGCTAGACTGGTAGTGAAGTGACTGAATGTGTGGTGGTGGCCATATTGCACATCATCACCCACACACAGCCTGGATAATTGCATGAACCAGTTTATGGGAAGGGGAATGTTGGCCAGGACACCGGGAATGTTCCCTAGTCTTTGCGAAGAGTGACCTGGGTTCTTTTACTTCCACCTGGACACCCACCAGGACAACACCAGGATGGGCAGAAGGGACCTCGGTTTAACATCTCATCCGAAGGATGGCACACCCCAGCAGTACAGCACCCCCCAATACTGCACTTGGATGCCAGTGATTTTTAGGTGCAAGTCCAATCCCGGTGTGGGACGAGAACCCACAACCTTCTGGTCCAGAGGCAAATGTGCTACCAACTGAGCCATGCTGACACCTGGTGCAGTGGTAGCGCTGCCACTTGTGATGCTGATGACCTGGGTTCAGAAGCAAACTCAGGATGTCAGAGGGCTGGCCAGGGAGGGGGGGATTAAGTGTTCATAGTCTTGCTGTCCTCCATCAAGTGGATAGTGGGCAGAGCCCAACACTTGCCTAACTTCTAGCAGAAGCTGGGGGGAAGTCAGCCCGGGCAAAACACACAGGTGAGCATGGCAGATGTTGACTTTGGAGCCCAGCCAACCTTGCTTGGGGGGGCAAGCCTTGGAGGAAGATGGCTTGCTGCAAGTCCTCATGGACCTTGGGGTGATGGGGCTGGGGTGCTTAGCAGATGGGGCCAACTGGGGGGAGCAGAAACAGAATAAGATAAAAGTTCATAAATTGAAAAAAAGTACAATTAAACTCATAGAAAATTCTAGATGTTTTGTGACAATGGGTAGGATCTGCTGTTTTGGGTCTAAACCAGAATGTATTAAGTTAGTGCTTTGTTGCTACAAAATAAGAAAATAGTAAATTTTTATTAATTTCATCAACAAAATTTGATTCATGGTAAAAACAGCAATGGGGATACTCAGCTTATCTAGTGGTTAGTAACTATACTTATTTACTAGTTACCTTGGGTTACACTGTGAGCCTCTGCTGTCGCAGATCAGGTTACAAATGAGGATATTCGACTTGGACACCTCCTACCTGGAGGAGAAAGGAAGGCTTCTGCCAATGCTCTGCTGTCCCCTGGTGGCCTGGGGGGGGAGAGTATTGCGGGCAAGGATATGTGCATAGAATGCCATCTTGCTGCTTGTTGGGGTGGTGGGTGGGCATAGCTCCAGTAAATCACACTTGACTAAAGGTTGTGTCCCAGGACATGCCCCATCAGGACGAGGGGGAATTAGAGAGAAAAAGAGAAAGACTATTAGAAAATTATGTCTGTCCCACCCTCACATCCATAAGGGCCATTTGGCTACTGCCCCAGTCTGATTCCCTTTACCTCCGGGGTAGCCAGGACTTCTTTAACCCATGGGTAGCCAGGACTACAGAGTTCTCAAAAGAGGTGGCGGGGAAGGTTAAGAAGAAAAAGGTAGCATACAGGAAGTATAAGGAAACACGGAAGGAGCAGGACAGAGAACTGTACCAATTAAAGCAGAAGGACACAGGGAAGGCAGTCAGAATAGCAAAAGCCCAAACTGAGGAAAAGATAGCCAACTCAGTTAAGAAGGGGGATAAAACCTTTTATAGGTACATTAGGAAGTGAAGAAAGATGAAGGAAGGGATAGTGAGGCTTACTAAAGGGAAGGGAGGGTGGGCAGAGGATGACAGTGAAAAAGTAGGGATACTGAATGAATACTTCTGCTCAGTATTCACAAAAGAAGGGGAAGGGGAGGTACCAAAATCAAAGAATAGAAGCACTCTGGATAGGGAGGTCGATACCAGTCCATTCACAGAAGAAAGGGTCTTGAAAGAATTCTTAAAACTGAGGGTGGACAAAGCAATGGGGCCTGACGGGATTCACCCAAGAATTCTAAAAGAACTAAGGGTAGAATTAGTGACACCAATGACTACCCTTTTTAACAAATCATGGGAGGATGGTGTAGTACTGGAGGACTGAAGGAGAGCAGATGTAATTCCCCTTCACAAAAGTGGGGGCAAAATAGAGGCAGGAAACTACAGACCTGTTAGTTTGACCTTAGTGGTAGGGAAAATGATGGAATCACTTCTAAAGGAAATAATTGAGTTCCTAGAGGTCAGTGGGGCACAGGACCCAAGGCAACATTGATTCAGAGCAGGAAGGCCATGTCAGATGAATCTAATAGATGTCTTTGACTGGGTGACCAATGTGGTGGACCAGGGAGGGGTAGTGGACATAGCCTACCTACACTTTAGCAAGGCATTTGACACAGTCCCACACAAAAGATTAATACACAAGTTAGTCAGCATTGGAGTGGGTCCCAAGGTGGTAGCCTGGGTTAAAAATCAGCTGGACAACAGGATACAGAGGGCAATAGAAAACAGAGTTTACTCTGAAGAAAGGGGGGTTGCTAGTGGGGTACCGCAGGGTTCAGTACTGGGACCGGTTCTCTTTAATGTCTTTATAAGTGACATTGCAGAGGGACTGGAAGGAAAAGTATGTCTCTTTGCAGACAACACAAAAATCTGCAACAGGGTTAATACAGAAGGTGGGGTGGAGAGGATGCAAAGGGAGTTGGCAAGGTTGGAGGAATTGTCAAATATATGGCAGCTTAGATTCAATGCAAAGAAGTGCAAAGTAATGCACCTGGGAAACAAAAATCCAGAGGGAGAGTACACAATGGGGGCTGAGATAATAACAACAGAAATGGAAAGGGACCTGGGGGTAGTCATATCAGATGACCTTAAGGTGAGCAAACAATGTGAGAAGGCAGTAAGGAGGGCTGGTGGGATACTGGGATGCATAGGGAGAGGCATCACCAGTAGAAAACAAGTAGTTGTTATCCCTCTGTACAGACAGTTGGTGAGACCCCATCTGGAGTTCTGCATCCAGTTTTGGAGACCCCATCTCTGCAAGGACATAGACAGGATGGAGGCTGTGCAGAGGAGGGCAACTAAAATGGTGCAGGGTCTGCACCAGAAGACATATGAAGAGAGATTAAAGAAGCTTAATATGTATATGCTCAAGGAGAGGAGGGAGCGTGGGGACATGATAGAAACTTTCTAGTACATCAAGGGGAATCAACAGAGTCCAAGATGGTAGCATCTTTCGGAAAAAGAGATGTGCAAGAACAAGGGGGCATAATTTGAAGATAAAGGGGGGACGGCTTAAAGGTAATGTGAGGAAGTATTTTTTCACAGAGAGAGTTGTGGATACATGGAACAGCCTTCCTGAGGAAGTAGTGGACTCAAAAACAGTGGGGGAATTCAAGAATGCATGGGACATACATAAGACAATTCTAGTGGAGGGTAGGGGGAAGTAGGCTGTTGTTTAACTAGGATCTGCAGCCTATGCATTAGGTAGGGAAAGGGGCAGACTAGGTGGGCCAAGCGGTCCTTATCTGCTGTCAAATTCTATGTTTCTATGTTCCTCTGGAGAAGCCCTGCCTTCAGTCACAGATGGAAAGGCGAGAGCAGCCAAATGGACAGTTTCCGAGGCCACAATGGTTTATCAGATTTAAGAAACTGTACATGACATTGATGGATAGAGGTGCTGGATAACGTCTACCTGGAGAAAAATGGGTTGGGAGGAAAAGAAAGTAAAAAACATACTCTTCAGATGGGGGTGGGTCTGCACAGTTGTTGCAGGAGTATGGATAGTAAATGCTATTTAAAAAAATACATTTCAAGTTAGATAAAAAGACACTACTATTTTGCCTGACAGAGGCCTTGCAGCAGTGCATACTGTTTAAAGCAACAGTATTTGTTAGGCATCATGTCAATTTTTTAGTAATAATTTATTTCTGGAAAAAACATCACTATACCAGTTTTCTGTTGATTGTCTTTCATTCCTAAATTCAGACACGATTTTGAAGTCTTTAAAAGTTCTTGCTCCCTTGCAATGACTATGAAAAAATGTAATAGCTTTCTTTCTTTCTTTCTGTCAGTCTTTCTTACTGTCTTTCTTTTGGGTAAAAATTGACTGAGACTGACATCGCTTTTTCAGTGAGGACCTGGGCTATACCTGGTACATAAAAATATACACATAATCAGAGAAGTACGCAAGTGGCTCAGTAGGTAACATGCTCATCTCTGGGGCCAGGAGATCAGATGATCATAGGTTCTAGTCCTACGCTAGATAGTTGGTGTAATACCCATAACTGACACTTTAGTGCAGTACAAGGTGGGTGCTGCACAACTGAGGCACCATCCTATGGATGAAGCGTTAAACCAAGGTCTCTATGGCCCATCTGTGGTCACTTTCTAGGTAGTAGTAGTAAAAGTTTATTTTTTTACAGGTAGCAAATGGTAACACATCATTGGGAAGAATTCCATTTTCAAGATGGACCTGTGTCAAATTTCATTACAAAATAAATACAGTAACATAATACCTTATAAAAAGATGCACAAGACATACAAATAGCTATATATAAGTAAATACTAGGCATAATAAAATACATCAAACAGCCTGCCATTAACCAGAAACAGAATACAGTAAATTACCCTCTTATCTGGACAATAGTCAAGTCAAAGACTCTAATCATTACATATACACTTCATTTTCAGATCATATCCAATCACATCCTTAAACTGCTTAAAATGTTGTATTTTTCTCTTCTCAACCTCTATGGGAGCCCACAGATCAGCCACTTTTGAACCAAAAATAATTTTCCCATATTTATTCATTAATTTAGGTATTACAAAAGACTTTGCCTCATTTCTTCTAAGATTATGTTGATATCCATGGGTAACATGTAACAGGTTTCCTACTAAATACCTGGGAGACTGTTTATGGACCACGCCATGAATTTGTCTAATCCATTTTTGATCCCTTTTCTGCCCTAGGTGAGGCCATTGTAATATTGCATACATATCACAATGATGCAAATGACTATCACAATTTAATATAAATCTGGCCAAATTATTGTAGAGCACTTTTATAGATCTCAGTTCTGTTTTATTAGCCATGCCATATATATGGCTACCATAGTCAATACATGGGATAATTAGTTGTTTTATAACATCCCGTCTCATTTTCTGATCCATACAATAATTTGACCTCCAAAAAGCTCCCAACTTGTTGTTTATTTTACATACCAAATCCTTAATATGGACATCACATTTTAAGTTTTGATCCATATAAACCCCCCAGGTATTTATAGAGTTCAACCTGTGTCAATATTTCATTATTCCATGTTTTTATAAAAAATGTATATTGATTTACATTTTCATTCCCTTTGGTTGAGAATATCATAGTATTTGTTTTTTTACTGTTTAAAACTAACTTTGATCTCCTCAACCAAGTTTCCAGAGTACTGAAGTCTTTTTGAAGATGTTCTTCCACCACCTGTATTGTTTTCCCACTTACCAATAAAACAGTATCATCTGCATACATTCATAAGGCCGAAAAATTTACTAATTCAGGAACATCATTTATGTACATTATGAATAATAAAGGGCCCAAAATCGAGCCTTGAGGAACTTCCCTTTTTATAAACCCTGGATTTGAAAGAACATCTCCTATCTGGACTTGCTGCTCCCTTTCCATTAAATATGACTGGAATGAGGGAAGAGTTTCTTTATCAATCTCCAGCCTCAACATTCTTTCATACAAAATGGAAGCAGAAGATCCAATGGCACTTATCGATGAAGGGTGGGGGAGCTTCCCCAGTGTAATGGCCTAATTTCCTTTGTTAGTGAAACACAGCCATGTAATTCCACCCTTAGGACATACTTGGAAACAAACTGTCTCACTTTTCCTGGTCAAAAATTGTAAAAAAAACAATACCACATGATTGTACAACATGAAAAATAAGTACAAATAAAATTGTTTTGTAAATAGCAAAAACATTTTTTTTTAAGTTAATATCTCAATAGTCATCTGAAAAATCCAGTGGGAGGGCATTCCACACTATCACCATTCTGATACAGCCACAGAATAAATCAAGTATTTATAGTTAAACATACCCTGAATAAACAAGATTTTTACATATTGTAGACGGCAGCCATCTTTAATGACTTAAAGCATTAATTATAAAAATGGTTATAAAAGCAGTTCTTTAGTTATCTGAGAAAATTAAAATAAATAGTGATTATGAATCTTAAAGATACCAGAAATAAATTTTTGCTAAAAAGTATTATGAAGAAATTTTCTGCTGACTAACAAACTGCTGCTTTCAAGATTGCATTTAAAACCTAATACATTGAAAATAAGTGCAGGAATTCATCAAATTTTATCTGCTCAGTTTAATACATTACTAAGTAAATACATTTTCTAGACATTTTGAACAAAGCTTCTGACTGTGCCAATTTCAAGATTAATAGCATAGAGTTTCCAGAGATTGAGAAGCGACCCAGTGAAGACTTAACTACCCACTGACTTCAAAGAAGCCACCATTTGAATTCGTAAACCCTCATGGAAAGGTCATTTTAAAATGCTTTGCACCTGTGCACCCATGTATATAACTTCACCATTTATGATTGTTTTCCCAAACATCAAAAATAGCACCTTTGTGACAGGATCTAACAAATGTAAAAGTTGTAGGTTTAAAATCCATTTTTTTGTTAACTGATGATGAGCAATAAAAGCCTCTGAAAATAGAGGATAATGTATGGGTTGCTATTGGTAACAAGCATGTGTAGCCATCGAGAGGTTGCCATGATGACTATTTAAACTTCAAGAGCAGAGCTCAAGAGGTTTCAGTCATCCTGGCAACCTCGAGATGGCAACATGTGCTTTGTTGCCAATAATGGACCATACATTGTCTTTTATTGTGTATGGTCCACATAAAGAATAAAAAAAGAGAGGCAGAATCCTTACTTTAAAGTTTGTTTGTTTTTTGTCACCACCACTCTCTCCTGGGTCCAGCTTTCACCGCTGCAGTCGGTTCAGGAAGACCTGAGGTTCATGTATCATGCATGCACGAATGTGTTCTATGTTGTTGTACCATTGATGTTACGTATCCACGATGGTATAACAACAGCATGACATCACATTGAGGGTACAACAGCACTGTAAAATGATGGATTTTAAATAGTAACAATGTTCTACCACACATTATAACCAAATTGTTTAGTTCTGTAACCCATGTAACTGCTGCACCACATTTTACCAAACTTTGAAGCTTCTCAGATCCCACCGCAAAGGCTGTTCATCCTAATCTTCAGGTCTCTAGGACTAAAGGAACTCACATTTTAAGCAGATGAAAATTTGTGTTAAACAGTAAAGTGCCTGCTGAACCATAACTATAATGGTACAAATATGAAACTAAAATGCAAGCCTATAATTCCATAGTGGGACACTGATGACGTCCATAAACCACAAGAGCATAGCATGAGTGGTTCATGATACAAGCAAAACCCCAAGAAGAATTCTGGGGTTAAGAGTTTATATTTATTTGGCACACTATTATAGTTGGGGTTGAGTAGACATTTATGTTAAATAGCAGCTTTCAGCTGCTTATGACTCGGCCGTCTTTTTAGCTAAGGAGAGAAATGGGGACTATAGCAACACCATGAATGGTCTCTGAATGCATAACAAAGGGTGTTATTTATGTGGCGGCATATTTCTCTGCCTTGAAAGACAGTGCCAGAGTTAGAGTAGAGCCAACGCTGCTTGCCCCTAGAAAAAAACACACAACACAGTTATGAGATTCTGGGGAATTGTCACCCTAACATTGCATTTCCTTACTTTTGTGGCTTTGTTCTTCAACCTGAACCGATATCTAAACATAGTTTATTTGCAGTTAATGTAATCTGTGGATCCAGGTACATTTCAGTGTTAAGAGAAATCAAAAGGGTACAAAGAAATTGTTTAATAGCAAGTTAGATTAACAATTGATTGTGAACTTTCAAAACTGGTTTACCTATTTAAATTTATCTGTACCCATAGTGAAAACTCATTTCACCAGATGAATGTTTGCTTGTTTTGTTAAAGACATACCCAATCAAAATAATATGTTACTTTGATGTTAAGTATGTCACAAGTAAAAATAACACATTATAGGGGCAGGATTCACAAAGAATTGCTCCCGCACAAAAAATGAATTGCAGAATAGACTTTAATTACTCAAGAGCAAGGCAGTCCCATTCACAAAGATTTAGCACCAGCTCTAAACACATAGGGCCCTATGCATGAATGGAGTGGAGTGGCTATGGGAGCGTATCTGGGGTGCGTAACCACTCCTCACCCATTGCACCCCCCCATGTGGGATGCACTAAGGAGGGGAGTGCAGCCGCAATGCACCCACTCCACTGGCCGCATGGACTGCAGCACGCCGGGGGTGGGCAGTGTGTGTGCCAGCACTATGTGCCATGCACCAAAGTGCGTAGTGTTTGCCATGGGGTGAGCAGGAAGTGCAGGTTACACCAGGGAGAACCCTGCCATAAGCCCCCTACATGCCCCACGAACACAGTGGGAGTCATCCGACAACAGGGCGAGTAGCCCACCCACACTCCGGGACCACTACATATGGCTGTCTGGTGCCTCCCACCTGCCCCAGCACACATCGGTGCCCCACCTCCAAGGACACCCCCCACACAGTGGCACAGGTCATAGTTATTGCCCCCGTGCCCCCCAAATGGCACCACCTGCCCACCACCCACTAATGGCAGGGTACAGTGCCTCCCCACAGCGACGACTGCCATCCCCCCACCCCATCCAGTGCCATCGGAAGGCCAGCAGCATTGCCCTCATCACACCACCACAGCTGCCGGCCCTCAGATATCTGCAGGGAACACTGCCAATGTGTGCCTCGCCACGTATAGGATCCGCTGTGGGTCCCAGTCCAGGTATCTGCCCCCAGCTGCCCTGTGGAGTCCTGCGTGCCGGGGGGGGCCACGGACAGGTGGTGTCTGGTGGTGAATACTGCTGGTGTGCACCTGTCCATGGGTGCAGACCTCCATGGGTGTGTTATGCACCTCCAGCACATATTACCCACCCTAGAGTGAAAAGGGCCCATAGTGAATATGGCACAAAAGAAGGGGTGCAATGAGACTCTATCGCACAATGCTGCCAGTTGCCCAAGTTGCAGAATAGGACAATGCAGTGTAGTGGTGCAGTGGTGCAAGCCAGCAGGCTAAGCAAAGGACAGTGGCACATGGCTACATAGCACTGGAGGGCAACATGGGCCCACAGCAATGTCTGGCACATATGGCTAGGCATGCCACATGCCAACATATGTGGCCAAATGGGGCATGTCTGGTGGGCCCACAAAGACACAAGCACAGGAGACAGCACAGCAAAGTACCTCCAGGTGGGAAGCATTGTGTGGTGACTCAGCTGGTGACATAGGTGAACTGGCCAAAAGGGGGTGGGGCACAGTGTGTCCTGTACAGTACAGTATAATACAGAGACTGGAAGGACAATGACAGTGACAGTCCAGGGAATGGCCCCCATTGCCAGCCCACGAACACAAATGGCAACCGGTAACCAGGCCTGGTGGACATCTGCCAACACACAGGTGTCCAACTGGTGAGAGATATAGGTAGTATGGTAACATGTGTGTGGGTTCTTCCCTCCTCACTGGGCCTGCACAGGTGGAGGGTGGAACAATGAAAACCAGCAAGTGAAGCCCTGCAGGCATAAAGAAGAAACACCGGACACAGACTAACAAACATAATACAAATGTAATTATAAAAAACACATTATAAAAACAACATCAATAAACAAAAAGAAACCAACAATCAACTATTTACAGGGATCGATGTAGGGTAGGGAGGGGTGGGGAAAGATGGGATGAAGGGGAGTGGGTTCTGAGGGGTAACTATTTACAAAGATCTGTACCTCCACAGCAATGGTGGAGGAAGTGGTGGGGAAATGCTGGGGGTGGGGCAAGGGAGTGGAGGACTTAAGGGACCAAGATGCAGGAGGAGGGGGTGGTGGCGGGAGCCTACTCTTGATTCACTGCAGGATGCTTGTGCACATCTCACAGTTGCAAAGGACATCTACCTGGCACCACTCCATGGTATGCAGTGCCCATGGTACACAGCACCCAGCTCCAGGCATGGGCACTGCACACCATGGTGCTACACTCCATGGTACACAGTGACAGTGCCTGGAGCTGGCCCAGTAGTTCGATTCTGGCTCTTCAGGCCTGCCTGTGCCATCCTACATTAAGCTGTTGAGTTGCACCTTGGAAGAGGAAAAGGGTAAAATCAGTACATATGTCACAAGTGTGCTGAGATCTGCAAGGTATTTAGCCCCCACCCCCCAAAACCCACGTGATGTGTGGCTGGGATACTGAATGTGAGCTGGAAATAGGCAGTGGCACCACACAACATCATGTGGAGGTCTCATACCTAGGAATGTAGTGCATGACAATACGCTAAGAGTCAGTAGCAAGGTGTGCAAGGAAGGTTAGGTACTGGGACCCAAGGCTGTGTAAACACACCACCACCACAACATGAGGGTAAGGGGAAGTGGAGGGTTGCCTCCCATGTGTGGCACCAGCAGCCATGCCTGATGGACCAGACCAACAGGTGCAGCATAGGCCCAAGAGGCACATTAAATGGCAAAGCAGACACACAATGCCGGGAGGATGTCTGGTTCAGTGCCCACATAACACAGCACCCCGGCAGTGACACACTCACGGGTGTGTCCCACTTCAGACTCCACCCATGGCTGACCACTTGAAGGCCAATGTCCCTGTAACGTTGTGAGGAGACAGCAGTGGTACCCTGAGATGTGGAACATGGGACAAGATGGCACACATGGGACAGGTAGAAAAAGCATGCCCAATGCGGGGACAGAAGGTCACATGCGGAGGGTGGTGAATCCAGAAGCAGCATGTGTCTGCCAACATATCACCAAGCAGCTCCTGAGGTAGACAGTGTCCGGGGAGCATGTGGTAGCATGTGTTACCTGGCCTTGTTACCACAGGCACCACAGCAAGTGAACGGTTGAAGAAACCACATGCAAACCATGCCAGTAGTGGCTGGAGGGACACTAACAGATGTCCAAAGTGGTCTGTGTCAGTTGCACGGGGGAACACCCTATGGACATGCATCTGTGGCAGTGCATAGGCCAAGGGTTGCCACACCCAGCAGTGGCTGTGCTTGAGGATGCCATCTGCTGCTGAGCACTCCCTTCTCAGTTACGGGATTATGATGTTGGTGCACACCACAGCGTGACATTTGCACGATAGCATAACATAGTGGGTCATCGCCCAATGGTTGTAGCAAGACTGTATTTGTGTGATAGACTTCAGTGGGCATTGTGCTAATATGTACTGTGCATGTGTCATGCTTGGGAGGGTTCTGCAAATGTCAAGAATCATGCAACCATTAGCATGCTATTCATACCTCTCAAGCTCCCTCATCACAAATCAGGGACAAGGCTTAATATGATCAGGGACAAATGACCAAAGTCAGGGACATATCTGAAAAAATAGTAATATTAGTTCCAGAAGCTGTGTAACATGCTTCTTAGTGTGAATAGCATTTTTCTAATGAGAACTAGACTGTAACACCAGTGGCTGGCATTATTTTGTGATTCAAATCAGAAATGCCAAATTTAGGAGGGACAGAAGAAATTTCTGAGGCAAAATCAGGGACATCCCTGAACATCAGGGACAGTTGAGAGGTATGGCGCTATTCACAAACATGTAGCGTGGCACAGACCCGTCTCGCAAATGCACCATGGTTTAGCACAATTCCAAAAACCTGCTATTCGCAAAGATGACATGTAAATGAGTTGCTTAGGCAGTCAGTGGGCAACGTGGCTTATTTGCATCTCATTATGGAGCTTTCTACATGCATTTACATGCTACTTTGCTCCAGCACTATAACAGGGAACTTATACACCACCCTCAGACAGCTGTGAAATTGCAAGCCATGGAGCTCATTCAGCCTGCAACAGTTGCGAGCCAGGAGGGAAATGCCACACAGCAAGGTAAGCATATGCCACTTTCCTAATGTCTAAACATTGTTTATTCCCATCTATGACACATGTGCTGTCCATCTCACCATGCTGAACACCTCCCCTGCTTCTCTGATTGTTGTTAGGCAGGCACTGTCCTGCACACACCCTGCCATTCCTTCTGGCTGCAAGTCCCTGAAGGTACATGGACTGTGATGACATTTCACCTGTGGGACCACTGCCAATGTTGGTGTGTATATGGCACACGGGCCAGCACCTGCACAGGTGGTCTATGTCCTGCATTCCACCCAGCCTACATGGCCCGGGAACCATTCCATCTCCCACTGCATGTCTTGATCCCTGCTGGAACAAACAGCAGAGATGTCATGCACTGTCTGGGTACAACTTGGGGGGAGGGTTCTCTCAGTTGTATGGCACACCCAACAGCATTTTGGCCTTCCTGGACACTGTGTGCTTTGGGCTGTGACTCTGTGGGCATCCTGCAGCCACCCCCCCTAAATCTCATCCTAGTGGTGTCACGTTCCAGTACATGTGTGCAGTTCAGACCTGTAGGGTTATATCCTGGGGTACGGTGTGGTGCACAGATGGGCACACATCTGCTGTTGGCAACCTGACATTTGAGGCAATATTGCCACTGGGTTATCAGGTGGATACATTACCAGGGCATGGCAATGTGTCACACACAGTGTGACAGCCCCTTGGGTGTCCAGCAACCCACATGGATAGGACAGTCTCTGAAGTGGGGCATGGCTCACCATCCATGTCTGTGATGCACCATGGTGTGTACATCTGCCTGCATACCCAACAGTATGCATGTCCCGTGTTCCTGTTTTGTCCAGGTGGACCCCCTCAGCCCCAGTATGAGGGTGTGGTGCTCTTGCATGTCAGCATGGATGGTTGTTTGCCCCATGTGTGTTTCACCCTGGCTCAATGCATAGTGGTGGTACTGCGGGCCAGGGTACTATGGCCTTGTTCAGTGTAGCCCACTGTGGCTGGCTCATGTCAGTCAGTGGTGCCATTGCCATAGCTGTTCACATTGTGTCATGCAGTCCCGCTATTGGCCTAGTGGTCACCCTGGTCAGAGGCCCCTGTGGTCGGCCTGTGGGGCATGCCCCATGCCTTTTATTGTAAGATAGGAGTGGGTGTTAGAGGTTACAGTCAACCACTCACCAGATGCACACTGGTATTCGATTCATTCACCCTGCCATGGATAGGTTTGGCTAAGCTGATAACACAAAGAGCCTACATGATACTGACCTTTCCGTCTGCCATTCCCCTAGCAGGTGCTGCCCATGATAGGGACAGACTCTGTGCCCACAGGTTCAACATCCTGAAGCTTGAAGTCTTAGTCCTAGGCATACTGGACCCAGGAATCTGTCATCAGGCGATACCGTAGAACCGATGCCATCATATGCCAGGCATGGCAGAAGATTACTGACTGAGTGAATGCTATTGGCATAGGGACAGGTTGGTTGATGCTCTGCGGAAATGGTACAGTGATCTCCGCCATCGTGGCAAGTCTGACTTGGCCTCACTGTGGAGGGAACAGCATGCCGCTGGTGGCAGCCCTCCTGCCCCGACAGTGTACTGCCCCCTTTACCCTGCTGGGGAGGCTGTGGCATCAGTGTTACGGGAGGTTGAGGTATCCGTGGTGCTTTGCCAGGGCTTTAAGTTCTACATACCAGTCAATGAGCCATATAAGTAGTACACTGGCATCACCATTGTGTTGGCATGCACCACATCCCTGGGTGTTTCACTGTGGTTCCACAGCACATATCTATGGGCCACCCCTGCTATGGCTGATGAACACCTTTGTAATGGTTTCTGTGGGTGGCCTTGGACTATACTTGGCCCATTGCCGTTGGCCAATAATGGGTGGGGCTGCCCTGATGATTTGGGGCCACACCATACACAATGTGCACCCTCTAATGGTATCTATGTCTCCATGGTTTTTGCGTCTCATTCCCTCCCCACTCCTACTGTCACTAGCACTGTAAGCACCCCCCAAGCATGGTGTGCCCTTGTGTACTGGTGTGTGTGTATTTTCTGTGCCATTCCCTGCTGCATTGGTTGTACTCCATATCCATGTGTGTGCATGCATATTCCTCACTGTGTGTTGCAAGGTGGCCATCTCCACTTCCATCTGCGAGTGTTGTCTGGTCACACAGGGCAGCAATCTTTATAAACCTTGCCAAGGCCTTTATTCTGGTGGACCACCAGCTGCTTATCTCACAGCTCAGATCCCTTGGATTGGACAACCACTCAGTGCAGTAGTTTACAGATTACCTGCATGGTAGATTTCAAATAGTCAGATGACTGGGGGCGAAGTCAGAAAAATGCTCCATCTCTGAAGAGTCCCCCAAGGTTCAATATTGGGGCCCCTCTTATTCTCCCTATTCATCAATAACCTGCCAAAGCACTATGGAGGTGCCAAGGTGACCCTTTATGCTGATGATGCCATGTTTTACAGATCAGATCCGGATGCAGCACAGCTAAATCAATTTCTTAACCAGGACATCTCCACATTGGAAAACTGGTTCCAGACTAATTGGCTAGTCCTCAATGTGAAAAAAACAAAAGCCATCCTATTTGGACCCAAAAGGCTAGGCCCTGATAGATCATGCTTACTGTCCCCTGCCTGTCCTGTGGTTCTCCTATAGAGGTTGTGGATTGCATTAAATACCTGGGCATGTATATTGATCAAGACTGTCCCATCAAGGTTCATGTTGCTCAACCAACCAAGACGTTGTACCAGAAGCTTGGTCTCTTGTATCGTCTGAGCCATTTCCTCACTCAGACATCTAAGTTAAGGGTAGCCACCAGCATGCTCCTACCCACCCTGTTCTATGGGGCCCAGTGCTACACTCACTGCAAAACATGGAGATGCAAAAACTTAAAATATTGTATCACAGAGTTGGGTGCTTTGCCCTGGGTGCTCCACCCCTTGAGCACCACTGTAAAGTATTGCACTCACTAAATTGGCCTTCCCTCAAGGGCAGTTTGATGTACCTTTCCCTATGTTTGGCTTCCAAGCTTCTACTAGCTAATGCCCCCAGTCTGAGTCGCACCTTAATGCTAAAACAGCCTGGAAGAACCTTAAGGTCCTCCAATCGGCAACACCTCCATGTCCCTAGAGTCCGGACATGTCAAGGTCTTCGGTCTTTCATGGCTTACATTCCATCCCTCTGGAATGTCCTTCCTAATAATCTCCAAGACTGCAACTCCCTTGGCAGCTTTATAAAAGGCTTCAAGACCTACCTGTTGGAACTAAGCCACTTTGCATGCTACCGCTGAGCATCAGAATCACGCCGTAAGGCTATCTCTGCAGCCAATACCAGCAGCCTGGCATGCTTTTACTCCCATATTGGGACCCTTACCGTTTGATGAGCTATGTATAACTATAATTTTTGTGAAACTGTTCTGTCTCAATGAGCAATGTGTGACTGTCATTTTTGTGAAACTGTTTTACTCCTCATGATTATCTTCAATTGTACCTAACCTGCCTGTGAATTGTACGGTATGTCCTGATTGTAATGTCTGTAATACTCTGTTTGCTTTGAGTTCTTCCTGCTGTTTATTCTCCTGTATCCTGTAATTAATCTCGGGTCACCCCAGAAAAAGGGACTGTAATGGTATCAGTTGGCCTAACTGGTCACCAAATGTTTAAATAAATAAATAAATATATGGGGCACTGTCACGGTAGTGTTGCAACATTACTCTGTTAATAGGCTTTGCCCTGCATCACATGCTGTCCCTCTCAAACATGTTTCTGTCCCCACAGCTCCTGACACTGAACACCCACATCCAATGGCAGAGCAGCCAGGTACATCCCATGGCATCCAGGGAGGATCTATGTGATGACAGCGATCGCTGATGGGTGAGTGCCGTTAGGGTGATGGCACATCGCCGAAAAAATATTTTGGCAATGTACTGCCCGGTGCACAGCAAAACGGCACTGCGGAGTTGGGATTTTCCACTTTATGAAGGGGGGCTGTGCGCCCGCACTCCTACTTAAGGATTCTTAACTCCAGGGGGTGCATGTCGGGGTACAAACATGGAAAAATAAAAATTTGGGCTGGCACAACAAAACGCACTCGCGCCACACCTGAACCCAGCATCATTCCCAGCCCAGTCCTGAACCCACCCACCATGCGATGGAAGCAGCTCGGATGCTTGCCGTGGCACCACCTCACAATCCCTCCGTCCCCTCCCACCCCAAGCTCGGCGTGCTCACTTCCCCCCCGCGCACGTAGGCATGTAGTGACAGGATGTTGCTGTTTCATGCACCCCCCCATCCAGTTGCCCACCTTCCCCAGTCACCCCAATGACAGGCCCCTCGATTGAGTTGCCCTTTCGGTAGCACTCAGTCGTGGTCACCAAAGTCATTGGATACCATCCAAGGAATCCTCCCCCCAGACAAGCAGACCTGCCGGTGGAGACTGAATCAGACTCCTTGGCAGATAGTGACCTGGACACATGGGGAGCCAGCCAGGAACTCTTCTCAAAATCCCTGTTGTCAGTGATTAATGCTACTTTGATCCCCACCACCACCACCACAGATTTCATCCAGCATCCTTCTGCGACCATCCATTCTATTTATTTATTTATTTATAACTAGGATTATAATACCTTTGAACCAGAGGTTCATTTACTAAAGTTCTGCTTCAAGTACAAACAGTGCAGGGCAATTCATTACATGGTGACATCTATGAACATAAGTGATAACATGAGTAAAATTCCTAGTACAGCAAGGATACATGTATATACAACTATTTACAATTCATCGTGGGTGAGGATAAACAAGGATAAACAAAAGATCATGGAGAAATTAAGCAATAAATCACTCGGGGTGTGGGTTATGGGGGGATTTACCACGGCTGTCATGGCTTGGCCATAAGACCGTAGGTCGAGTGGCTAAATCCTCACTAGCCATGGTAAATCCCCCATAATCCCCCCGCAAGTGCCTCATTGCAATTATACAACCTGCTAATTTTTAAAATAGAGAAACAATTTGTAAAAAAGTTGTATTTTTTTATTTAACTATTTTTGTAAAAATACTCTTCCACTCTACATTAAGTAGTCCCTTGTTTCTGGGCACAATATGATTAAACTTCCCCATGTCTTTTTGAAGAATGTTCATGTTTTGTATTTTGTTTTGTTCTCCTTCTGTAGGTAGTGTTGTTTATTTTTTTGTTTTATTATTTAGATAGTCTGAGAGGCTTTAGTTGTTTTTTCAAATTTTATTTGGCGAGGAAGATGGAGAGAGCGTAGTGTAACTGCTACCTATTGCAGCTCACAGGGTGAACAGAGTAAAAGTGAGCTGCCCTGCATTGTGGCTGAAAGAATAGGTTTCAGTTCAAAAATACGTTTTCTCCTCCAAGTTTGTTATCATGTTGGGAGTGGTAAACAGCTGACAGAAGCAGAGAAAACGTTTTTGTCCCTCGAGGGACATGGAGAAAATGAACTGTAACTGCCATCTCTTGCCGCTCACAGCGTGGACAGAGCACAATGTAAAAGGGAGCTGCTCTCCCTAGCTGCTCACAGAGCAGCTTTTACACAAAAAAAAAAAACATGCAGCTCACAGAGCTTATTTCAGTTTCTACAAAAAAACAAAACAATTTGTGTCCCACTGGTTTGTGAACATGTTTGGAGGTGAGCAGCTGACAGAAGCAGATGGCAGGATGTCTCAGCACTGCGACAGGGCCAGAGCGTGGCGTCTGAGATCATAAACTTCTGGGTATATGTTTGCGGCCACTACGCTGTTCAGGGGAATTCATTGTAGCTTTTTTTTTGGCTACATTGGGGTTTCATTTTTTTTTTTTTTTTTAAGTATTATAATTTATGGGATATAAAACAGAGAGTGGGAAGCAGTGAAGGCACAGTTGTAACACAGTATGGCGGTGTGAGACTGAGATCCGTGACTGGAGAAGGCTACTAGTTAGGTGGAGTGCACTGGTGGTGTTATGGGAATAAGTTATGAAATAGTCTGTTAGGTGATATTTTGGATGACATACTTATTCTTACAGTTATTGTTGTGGTTGCATAGAGTGGGTGGTGGTAAACCGCCGTTTACTGGGAAATTAACATGGAGGCTCAGAATGATTTTTTTTTTTTTTGCCGTAGTTGTTGAGATACGGCTGACTGGCACTTCTTCCTATTGGTATTTTGCAGGATTTAACATGGGTAAAAGGTGCCAGTTAGTCAATAAGAATGCTTACTTCTGGGACCCCTATTGTATAATATCAGTTAAGGAATTCAGGCAGATAAGTCAAAGTAGAAAGCAAGGATAATAAAATGTACATAAGTGGAAACATGGGTGATACCAAATACAACAAAGGTATATGTAAATATAACTATTTACTGTTCAACACAAGTGAGGAAAAGCCAAATATCAAGGAGGATGAGATTAAGGAGCGCAGGCTTGATAAGTCAAAGAAGAAGGCAAGGTAGAGTCCAGCAGGGATGGGTGGGGGGAGTCGGTGGCAGCACCATAGAGGAAGGAGAGAAGAAGGGGGGCTAGAGGAGAGGGAGAGAATGAATAGAAATTGAAAGATGGGGTGAGGCAGTCAAATGGTGACTTTGTCCTGAAAAGTGTATGTGTTACGAGGATGGCTTGGGGGGTGGGAGATGCAAAAGAAAAAAATAAAAGGGGGTAGGACTCTGGACAGAGACCCTAGCCTGAAAATATGAGGAGGGCTAATGCAGGGTGGTAAAAGTGAGCACTGCGCAGGGACCATAGGTTAGGAAGGGCAGTCACAACTGTTTAGTAGAGAGAGGTGCTGGCATAGTTTACTTGTAAAGGGGCCAAGGGTGGGGTAGTTATTAATCTGTGGGGGGGGTTGTTGAGCCAGAAAGGGGCTCAGAACCTAAAAGACTGCTGCCCCTGGACAGTGCGGCAGTACTGGACCAGGAATTTTAATGTGGTTGCACTGTGTGTGTTGCGGAGGTTTGCTGCTGGCAACAGAAGGGGCAGGGTGCTTGGTGAGGTTTAGCCAAGGATAATTTTTTTAGCAAATAGGGGTAAGTGACCCTACCCTTGAGATTCAACCAGTATGTTTGGGCATAGAGGTGACAAGTATGGGTATGCCTGGGGGAGCCAGAGAAAAGCCTACATGCCTTGATAAGAGCCACAGTGATTCTTTTCAATGCAGAGTCAGTGGCAGCTCCATAGATAATCAGTCCATAATCGATGATGGAAATGATAGAGCTGGAGACAGCAAGTCTGAGAGCTTCAGGGGTGAGGCAGTGTCAGTGCCTATAAAAAGTGCCGATCCGTAAGTTGATAGTTTCAGATATAAGATTAATATGTGTGGAGTAGGACAGGGAACTATCTAAGGTTACACCTAGATACTTGAAATCCTTGACTTGTTCAAAGGGGATATTTGGGTTGTTTAAGATGGTTAGGCAGGTAGATTTGTGCTGGTTATGGGGTCTTGACTAAAGCATCACCTTTGTTTTTTTATAATTCATTGGTAATTTGTGATCTCCAAACCACTGTTCAATTGCAGTAAAACTGAATTGGAGGTCTTTGGTGAGCAGGGTGGGGTCGGTGTGGGTGGAAAAGAGGACAGCATCATCTGTGTACAGAATTATGTTGTTTGAGCAGGCTTTAGGGAGTAAATTGAAAAAGAGGCTGAACAATAGGGGTCCAAGGATGGATACTTGGGGAACACTGGAGCTAACAGGGCAGCAGCTAGATAGGGTGTCTTTAAGTTTGACTCACTGCGTTCTACAATCAAGGTAGCTGGAGAACCAATTGGTGACCTCCTTGGAGAGGCCAATGGTCTGGAGTGAGTGGCATAGGAGTGGATGGTTCACGGTATCAAAGACCTTGGTGAGGTTGATGTAAATCGACCCCACCAGTTGACCACAGTCAAGTGCACAGTGCAGGGGGTCTGTGTTCTCGAGTAAGGCAGTAGTTGTACTATGTCCTTTCCTAAAACTGTACTGTTCCCTGCACTGGATGTTGTATTTGTCAACATTCCACCTGCACAACCTGAACAACCTCAGATACCCTTGCACCAGACCTGGCCCAGCCATCCCATACCTCCATCCTCATCTACATTGCCTCATCTTCCCATCCCCCCATTTTCAGTGTCATGCCTGCTTACAGACTTGCACAACAGGGTCTGGGGTTTCTACTCTGCCCAGGGACAACATGCTTCCAGGGATGCTGGGTGGCACACATCAGCTACCTTCACCTAGGCTGCCACTGACTGGTGGTGCTGTCCCAGGCACACACAGACCTCCTCTGGCCACTCATCTATCTAGGGCCCTTCCAGTGCCTGTTCCCTCTCTCATACAGCATACCAAGCATAGTGCCCATGTGATGATACGTGCTGCCGTGGACACCAAGACCACATCCCAAAGGGTCTTAGAAGGGATGCAGGACCAGCTGCATCAGTACCTTCACCTCCACCAGCAGCAACACTGGCTGGAATTACAGTGGGCCCAGGAGTTTGGAGAATAGCTCCTTGGGACCATTGTGTATCTGTTTGGGGACCTCATGAGGGCAGTTGGCTGCCAGGACAGAGTGCATCATGCAACTAAGCACCATGCTTGGGGCACATCTGCAGACAGTGGGCAGTCCCCTGTCTCCTGGCAGGAATGGTGGTGTGTGCCCACACCACAGAGGGATACATCTGGCAGTGGCAGCACAGTTGTGCCTCCCACATCCTTTGGTTGGCCACGCATCCTGGTTGACAGCTGTCATCATGAGCATCCACATCCCGATGCAGCCACACTGGTTCCTAGATGGTGTTCCAGGCCTGTGTGTCCTCCAATTCTGCACTGGCCTCCTCTGGGGCCATGATGACATCCCCTGTCCCGTGCACCACAACATTATCTACACACGTGATGGCCTCTGGAGGTTGTAACCTGCTATGTCTCTGGTTCCCCCATTCCCCCCTCCCCTGCTGGGCCCTATACATGGTTCTCTTTTTCCATTGCCCCATTCACCATCTGGCCCCTTACTATATGGTGTCCTGTATAACACAGCTGGGCAGGCAGTCCCCAGCTACATCTGTGACATGTTACATGACGGTTCTTGCATTATGTCCCCCTTTCTATTTAACACTTTTTTGTTGATGTATGGCTGTGCTCCTTGTGTTTTCCCATACCCCTGTCCATTTTTTTTTTTTTATTCAGTTTTAATTAAACAACTGTAACATCGTCAAGAACATAGACCATTGATGGACAACACCGGTAAAAGCCCTGTCCATTTTTGTTTGATTCCGTGCTGCATCATGTCTTGAGTGTGACTGGTTGTACCTTTGTGTGCCTGGTATTACTGTGTCCTTTAGGTTCCATTTCTGTTTTGTGGGTCTGTGCATTTTGTGTGTTGTGTACATTAAACCAGGGTCATACATGGTGCCATATGTGTTGTTAGCTTCTTAATCACCTTCTGCTGGCTTCCAGCTGTCATATGATGTTCTAGCTGTACTACTGGACCCTCTGTTCTATGTACGTATCCCTGTCTTGCATCCATTGTGCCACCTCCTGCCCCTCTGGCTCTGTGTCTGTGGATGTCTGTTCTTCTTGGACTAGCAGCATTATTCTGCAGGTGTTTGCTATGTTGTGTGGTACTCAACAAGTAAGGAATATTCTACAGGCCTTCTGAAGTGTATACTGTAGGGCACCACCTAAGTGGTCCAGGCAATGTAAATGCATTTTAAGCATGCCAAAGACACACTCAATGATGTTTTGCGTGGTGGTATGTACCACATTGTACCTATCCTCTGCCTCATTTGTGGGGTGGCAGATGGGTTGGGGTGAGGAGCCAGAGGCTCAGAGGGTAGCACTGTGAACTGTAAGGGACAGAGCACACACGTAAGATGGGACATGTCTGTGGTACACTTCTCCTGTCCATATTCCAGTACCTTCTGGCATGCTCCAGCACATCCCCTACCCAGGCCATATGGCCAGGCCTCCTTCATGGGTTTGACAAACTGTGCTGTGGTACATTGTCGCATTGTCAGTGGCCCCTCTGCAGGCCTTGTCAATTCCTGCCCTTTCCATGTGGATAGTTATTGCTTTGTTCCCACATTCCAGAAACCAAAGACACACTCAATGATGTTTTGCGTGGTGGTATGTACTGCATTGTACCTATCCTCTGCCTCATTTGTGAGGTGGTAGATGGGTAGGGGTGAGGAGCCAGGGGCTCAGAGGGTAGCCACTGTCAACTGTAAGAGACAGAGCACTCATGTAAGATGGGACCTGTCTGTGGTACACTTCTCTTGTCCATATTCCAGAACCTTCTGGCACACTCCAGCACATCCCCTACCCACGCCACGTGGCCAGGCCTCCTTCACAGGTTTGGCAACCTGTGCTGTGGTACATTGTCACATTGTCAGTGGCCCATCTGCAGGCCATGTCACATTCCTGCCCTTTCTATCTGGATAGCTATTGCTTTGTTCCCACATTCCAGAACATTCTTAGGGTTCCCCCTTCCCCCCATTGGAATGCAGCCCTTTTTGACCCTGAGGAATTTCCAGTCCCAGTCCAGTTGTTGTACTCATTAGATGTCCCATAGGTATTTCACCTCCCTCAAATCTCTGTCACAACATGGAGTTCTGCCAGATGGAGTCATGGATGCTCCCAGGGTAACACACCACCACGTTGGTGATGCACCCAGTGACATCGCATACCACCTGGCAGTTGATGGAGTGGAAGCCTTTCCTGTTAAGGTAGGCATCCAACTCAGGGCCAGGTGGTGCACAGATGGCCACATGGGTGCACTCAATGGCACCAAGTACATGTGGCAGCCATGCTACCTGGTAGAACTGCTGCATTGTTGCTTTGCACTCCTCTTCAGTGCTGGGGAATACTATGAATTCCCTGGCATGTGGCAGAAGAGCATCTAGGAATTTAGCCAACAGGCACATGGTGGATGTCTGCAACACTTCTGTGGTATCCCCAATGGGGGGTGGAAGGTGCCTGCTGGCAGGAGGCACATGGTAGCAGTCACCTTCACCTCCATCATCAGGGCATAGCTGCGATGGGTGGTGGTGTGCAGGTCTTCCTCCAGATGTTTGCACAGCTGCCTGAGCATGGCCAGGTTGAAGTGGTACCAGCCAACCAGCTGTTCATTGGTTAGAGTCTCAAAGGAGACTCTTGGCCAAAACCATCTTTGTGTGGCATTGCACTGCCACCCGGTTACAGATGGGCTCAGAGTGTCCTCCTTCCTGCTCTTCCCGGAGTGTCTCCCCAGTAAGTACAGCAGCTGTGGGGTGGTGTCAGCCATTGTGCCTTCTGCAGTTCCACTTTTGGCCTCTGGGCTTTGCCTGGATTAAGATGACCTTTTTACAGGTGGTAATTTGCACAGTGCAGAGTGCCGCATATGGCTATTTATGCAATAGAAATGCTTTGTGAATTGCATTGTGCCTGTATGCATGGCCACTCCCCTCCCGTTTGTGCCATGCATATATTATGTTGTCCCAATTGAGCAAACAAGTTTGCACTTGGCAGTTGTCCTTTTGTGTATTGAGCATCGGCGCAAAAGCCGGGCAAACTCTGCGCAAACGCTTTGCGCGATTTGCAAAGGTTTGTGAATCCTGCCTTAGAAATGGCATAATGCTGTACTTAACCAATGGGAGAGCTGCTGAAACAATGCTTGATTACATTTGAGTGGCACTTTGCAGCATTCTAACAAGAGATGTGAAGCCCTGTGGTTCTATACCTTGAGGTCCTTTGTGACTCCTGATTTTAATCCCTATTTTGTAGTGCACATGAATTGTAAAACACCTGATTCAATGTACCAGTTGACAATACTGTAGCTATCATTTCAGAACCATTGCATTTTGCAATTTATTGTATTTTAAATTGTTTCATAACATTTTTGTATCATAAACAGAGTTCCAGATTAACAACAAAAAAATAAATAAATAAAATAAGTTGAAATGTTTACATTTTATAATGTATGGATACAATAGACACACAATGGCCTGACTCAGAGTATATGATTTATCATCACTTGTGTCAGGGCAGGACTTTTTTATGGTCCTGTCCCCTCACTTATGTAGAGCAACAGCATATTATGAATCAATTCATTACATACCTGTATTTATTTATTAATAATTTATTTTGCATGAGACAGTAGCCTAGGTCCAAAGTGCCTGTTCTGGTGGTCATTCAGGTGGACATTAAAAATCCCATAGCACTTCTAAAACAATAGGGGAATTTCTTGAGAGTTCTGGCCATATTTCTGTCATTCACTGAAAAAACACCAACGGCTTAACCTGTTTCAGTATCAGTCACTTTTCACTTGTATCCCCATCCCCCTTGAAAGATGATGAAAGCAGGAAGCATTTCATAGTCCTCCTTTGCTAGTCAATAAAAACTAAATAAAAATAAATAAATAAATAATTTGTTTTGCCTAATAAGACAGGACAGAGATAAGAAACAATCCTACTTACAGTTGCAACATGGGGAGGGTATGAATGGAGGAAATAATTAAAAATACAATAATATACAATAGGATACTACAAACAATAGCAAGTGGATCCAAGTGAATAAGAAGGTATACTGGGAACATACTGAAACACTTTACCCCACCTGAACTGTGTTTATGCCACACAAACTGAGATGCTAGCACCTGGATGGGACTTTCTGTACCAATCCTTAAAGTGGAAGCTGCAGTTTTTATAGTACAAATCAGTTTGCACGGTTTGACCAAGGCATGGCTGGTTCTGGTACATATGCAAATGAAAGGCAGAGTCGTGTGTACATGATACAATGGAATAGTGTAAGCCCAGTGACAGTGCCAACCTTCTGTTTGTGCAGTGCTATTTAACACTTAGCAAAACCATGATTTAGCAATGCACAAATTGCGCTGACTATAAGAAACACTTGAGCAGAGCCCAGTAAAATTCATTTAAGATGCAGTGATGAACCAAGTAGACAGAAGAACACTTACAGTATAATGTAGTTTTCTGCAGTATTGTTGATGGAGCATGGAATACTTTCTTTATTTGAAACTTGTGTGGCCAGTGGATCTCAATATATTGGCATAGATGTATTAAGCTGCAAATAAGCAAGTACAAAAAGGATGCTTATGCCACAAAACACAGCAATGCAATTATGTCACCACAGCCAAAGGCATGCTGCATCCTGGTGTCTCACTCTTTTGTCATTTGTATCTGGAGTGTTCTGTTGCACTGTGTAGCTTTTAACCTCAATCCACTGTGAGGAACAATTAGTCTCATTGTCATGGATTCCTTTTTTTTCTTGACTGATGTTCTTTCTTGACTGATTTATTTGGGTAATTGCTTCAAGAATTGTTTGCATTGTTAATTGTGATTATTTTTTCTTCAGTATACTGTATATGTCAAAATTCTAAAAAATAAAAACAAATAAGATAATAGCATTTAAAAGGCATTTAATGATATGGTGCTGAGGTGTTAAGGCCTTACATGTTCAGTAGGTTCATTTGCATTTTACGTACCAATATTGTAGTTCTGCCCTTCAGCACTAAGGAGTTTGTTCATACTAAGGTTCATACTGAGGTGTAAGGAGCCAAAAAGGCTGGAAACTCATGATTGCTCCTATCCTTTACCCGTAATATGCAATGTTGTTTCCCTCTACGATATAGGAATCCAGTCTGTTTTTGAACTGAGCCTTATTTCTGCTGGTAATGACCTCTACTGGTAATCAGTTCCAGGGAGTCACCACTCTCTGGGTCAAATAAGCCTTCCTTTTATTTGTATTGAATTTTTTTGGTCTAAGTTGCAGAGGATGCCCTGTGGTACATATATCATCACTTTTGAAGTCTAGATTTAACTTGTTTAATAGGTAATCATCTTGCATTATATCGTAACACAGTAATAGGTCTCCCCATATTCTTCTAGTTTCCAAGGTCATTAGATTTAATTTTTGAACCCGTACGTCATAAAATTTATCTTTTAAATTTGGATCATCTTAGTAGCACATCTTTGTGTTTTTTCCAGTTTTCATACCACCCTTGAATATGGTTCACCACACTGGGCTGCCATAATCCAGTAAAGTCTGCAGTCTCTGGGAAACCCCAGCCAGTCCCACGGGAAATGTACCTCGAACAATATATAGATGCTGCCACCCTGATGTGAAATGAACAAACAAAAAGTTCTCGATTCCAGAGTGCAGGTGGGGGGCACAATAAACACACTGTGGATAGCACTTGTATCCAAAATTAGAAAAATAGCTTTATTCTTATTTCGGAAGGCTCATAATCTCGATATTTCACCTACAATAGTAGGCTTCTTCAGGGTTTTCTATCTGTGTTGTGTACATGTGGCAGCTGATGCATTTTAATATAGTACCCTTAGTATTTAACAGATTCAATACCTCCTCTGCATCCTGATTTACCTCCATGCCCTCCATTTTTGTTTATTTCCTTAGAGTGGGATTTTGGTTAGATTGTAGATGTAATTGGTAGTACTACAATCACTGCTGCCTAATTAACAGCTGTTTATTTATTGTTCACTTACCAAGCTGTGCTCTTGTATAATATTCTGCCTTTGTCCCCTCATCCACAGCAGATGCGCAAGACACGCGCGAGTCTCTGTACGCATCTCCATGTGTGGGACACATGCTCGCCCTGCTCACTCAGCAAGTCCCCTTTTATGCCACTGACCTGGAAATCATGTGACCTCATGATCAGAAGTCACAAACAGCCCCAAAGGTAATTGCTTTTAAATATATGTGCTGTATTATAGCACCAAATACAGATCCCTACATCCCAAAATGCTTGAAATCAAACTTATAGCCCCCACAAGTGAGTTAATAGTCCTCAGATATGCTATGGACTACACATGTCACCTCCTTCCTCCCAGTCACTTCCTTCTTCTATTTTTTTTTTATACTTCTTTATTGGTTCCATGTCAATCCAACAGATTACATCTTGCAGAAGCGTCAGAATTATATGACATTATACATAGTATGTAGAAATAACAGCTTAAATTTAAAATGTGCTCATTCTATCATTGTTCTAATATTCATATAGATGAAATTGATCTAGAAGGTCTCTCTGTCCAAAACACTCCTTTGAACTCTTTAAGTATTCCAGATTTTGATAGAGCTACTATAGACCTTAAAACAACTTTTACCTCCCATTGGGAGAACTACAGTTTTACAGTAAAAAACAAGAACAAAATTAAAATTTAAGAGTGGAATAAAATCAGGGTCTCAGAGCCTTGTTATTTGCTCCTATCCTGAAACCTCTAGATATATTAAAGTTACATAGCTACTAAGAAAATTATTCCTTTATATAAGAAGTACAGAATCTGCACACTGACTGTGGCTGGGTCACTATCATTCTTAAATTTATGGAGCACACTCGGGAAACCCCCCAGTGTCCAGCTCTCAGCATTCCCAAACTCGGGGGGTAGGGTGCCCCACAACACATTTTTTATTATTATATGATATTATTTGGGGGGTGGAGGTCAAGGGAGGCCACCATGGGGAGAAGGGGGGGAAGGGCGGGGCACAAAGTCATCTCAAAAACTACTACTAGTCCTCTTGTCCCAACCAGACTGTCCATCTGGTCCATTGGTTCAGGTAGGCTGGAGATCTCTGCTGTAATCTAAATGTTAGTTCCTCTAGTTGTTGAATCTGTGCCACCACTTCTAACCAATCCTGCTTTATTGGAGTAGTTGGTTGTATCCATCTTTTGGTTATTGTTTTCAAAGCTGCCACAAGCAGGATTTGCCAAAGATATATAGCTTCCCGCCCCCAGATCTCCCCCGGCAACCCCCCCAGAACCAAAAATTCTGGTCCAAGTTGATTTTGGAGCTGAAATACCTGCTTCAGAGAAGCAACCACTTCCATCCAAAAGTTTGAAATAATTGGGCATGTCCAAAATATATGTGCATGCATGGCAATACCTTCTCCACAGTTTCTCCAACAGCCAGAGGATGCACCTATTTGTTGCTTGGAGACTACCAATGGTACTTTAAAATATCTAATCCAAATTTTCCATAGAAATTCCCTCCAGGAAGGGGAAGAGGACACCCTCCAAATACTGCTCCAACCCTTTACCCATTCCCCATCTGAAATAGTTATGTTCAACTCTTGCTCCCAGGCATGTTTAACACACTGCAGATTTGAAGTGATCAGCTGCAGACTTCTCTTATACAACTGGGATATAGCACCTTGTGCTTTCTTGGAATTCCAAATTTGTTCAAATGTCTGCTCTATAACACCCCGTAGCCCTGTGCACTGCTCCTGTTTAATTTTTTTTATTGATGAAGCTACAAATTTGTAAATATCTCATTCTATCCACTGGGGAAAGACCAAAATACCTCTGGGCTGCCTCGAAAGACAACAATCCTCCCTCCCCCAATAGTTGTCAAGGTGCCTGCAGCCCTTTGTGAGCTCTTACCAGGAACCATTTGTCCCATAAAGCCGGGCCAAAAGTAGGGTCAAAAGCCCACCGACCATATCTCCAGTATCCCCCGTGCCTCATCTCCCTCAGTGTCCCCTGTCTCCATCCCACTATAGTAGTGTGAGTTGCAGAGAGTAGCCTTCCTAAAGTTCCAGGTTGATCTTTTGTTTGGAACAATATCACTGACAATGGGGGGGGGGATGGGCAACTTCCCATCTCAATTTTCTTCCAAGTGGCCTTATACCTCGAGTGTCCCTAGAGCAGACCTATTCTCATCTGGGAAGCCACCCAATAACCCTCAAGCTGTGGTACCCTAAACCCACCCTGTTCTTTGGGTAAAAACAGGGTCTGTTTCCTTACTCTAGACCTTTTGTTTACCCAAATAAATTTCAGAAGCATTCCCTGCCAAGTCTCCAAGTCTTTCTAGAGACCACACATGGAGTACCCTGGAAAAGATATAGAAATCGGGGAAGGGCATTCATTTTTACTGCTTGTATTCGACTATGTAGCGAGAGCAGCAATACATTCCATCTATTGAGATCTCTCCTTAATTGTTGTACCATTGGTACATAATTCAAGTGATACAGATGTGAGGAGGAATTACTTATATTTATCCCCAGATACCTCATTTGTACCAAATCCCATCTCATAGGGTAGGTCTCTTTTAATTCTGTAGAAGGGTTGTAGCCAAACTTTAAAACTTCTGTCTTAGGAATATTCAAAGAATAGCCAGCCAGTTTGGAAAACTGTGCCAATCTTTCCATTACCTTGCTCAGGGAACTCTCTGGGCTCTCCATATATAAAAGCACGTCATCAGCATACAGAGAAATCTTATGCTGACGACCGGCCATCCAAACCCCCTTAATCTCCTCATCCTTTCTTATACACTGCACCAGAGGCTCAATATATAAACCAAATAGAAGTGGGGACAGTGGACATCCCTGTCTGGTCCCTCTTTCCAGCTGAAACCTCAGTGCATGGTGACCATTCACCCTGATACAGGCTGTTGGTGTGTTATAAATTCTTGAAATCAAAGTTTGGAAAGACTTCCCCAATCCAAAACAGGCCAAGGAGTCCTCCAAAAACCTCCACGATACTTTATCAAATGCTTTTTCAGCATCAACACTAACCAAAAGAGCAGTCCTTTTAGTGTTATTTAGATAATCAATTATGTGGACGGTCTTTCTAAGGTTGTCCTGGGCCTGACGCCCTGGAATAAAGCCAGTCTGATCCAGGTTAATTATCTGAGGGATCAACATCTGAAGCCTCCTAGTCATGGCTGAAGCCAAGATTTTGTAATCAATATTTAAAATTGAAATAGGATGGTTTGAAGAGCATAGTAAAGGATCTTTGCCCGGCTTGGGGATCACAGAAATTATTGCCTGTGACCAGGAAGGGGGTATCTTCCCGTTGTCACCCTGTATATAATAAAGAGTCTACCTAATATTGGGGCAACATTACCTCTAAACAACTTATAAAATTCCCCAAGGAGACCATCCATCTCTGGACATTTTAAAGATTTTGAGTTCCTAATTACCACATCCACCTCTGCGTCCCCAATCGGTCGGTTCAATTGAACTGTCTACTCCTGAGAAATGAAGGGTAGGTCTAAACCCCACAAGAATTCCCTGATCTGGGCACAGGATGGTTGAGTACCCTGTTTTTGTAATGTAGAGTAATAATCCCAAAAAGAATTTACTATACCGCCTATTTCTTTTTCTACTTTACTTGTGGCGGGGTGTAGTACTGCCTGTATTGTTGCCCTGCTCCTCTGGGCCCTTAGTCTCCCAGCTAAAAGTGTTAAGGACCTAGGTCCACCCTCATAATATTTCTGCCTCAAAAATAATAATTTTTGTTCTATTGCATAATCAAGAATATTAGAGAGACTTGCTTTTAGTTTTTTTTAATATCCCGGTCCTTTCCTTATCCACTTTGATTTGTTGTTGTGCTTCGAGTTGTTTAATCTGAGTTATTAATTCAATTTTTTTGGCCTCTCTTTCCTTTCTTCTCCTACTTGACCATTCAGTAAATTTTCCCCTAAGGATTGCCTTTAGGGTATCCCAAAGAATGGCAGGTGAGGTCTCTGGCTGGTCATTCTCCTTCAGAGTTTGTTCTACCATCGTCGTGACTGACTCCACCACCTCCTTGTTGTGGAGTAGACATAAATTCAATCTCAAAAAGGTATTCCTTCTCACCTCTCCGAAACAAAAGGTCATAAAAATCGGAGGATGATCTGAGAGCAAAAACTCTCCAATTGAGACCTTCTGAACCTGACCCACCATTTCCTTAGGAACCAAGAAGTAATCTAATCTAGTGTACACTTGGTGCACTGCTGAAAAGAAGATGTATTCCCTCTTTTTCCCCTCAAGATGGCGCCAAACATCTACATAGCCTAGCTCATTCAACAGTCTTTTTACTCTTTTGGCTGTCCCATGATCTTTTTTGGGGGTCTGGGTGGTGGAATCCATTGTGGAGTTAAAGATTAGATTCATATCTCCTCCCCATATCACCTCTCCCTGAGTCCATTATTGTAATGTGGTAAGAAACTTCAAGTATAGTGCAGACTGCAAACCCGGGGGAAAGTACACAGATGCCAATGTAAGTGGTTTGCCCTGAAAAGACCCACGCATCAAAGCGTACCTTCCCTCCTTGTCCACTAGCTCATCCTGTTTTATAAAGGGAGTATGCTTGGGAATTAAAATTGCTACCCCCTCTTCCACCCCCTCCCATATGAGGCAGTTGCACTACTACCAAAACACCATAGCACATAACTTAGAGTGCTCCTGTGGGGATAGGTGCATCTCCTGTAAAAAAATGAAATCTACTTCCATCTTCCTCATATAACTCAATATTTTAGCACATTTAATTGGGCTGGAAAGGCCATGTATATTGTATGAACAAAACTTCCTATCTCTAGTCATTACAGTGTGTTAGTTCTCCTGTAGATCTGTTCCCCTCAACCCCACCCATCCACAGCCCCCCACCTCCCCCCCAACACAGCAGCCAGTGTGCATCATCTTCCTCTAATGGGAGACCCTTGAAAATTACAGAACTGTCTGCCAACAGGGCAGCAATTAAAACCACACAACCACAACAACATTTGAACTTCCTAGGTAGGAAACCTGATATTTCAGGTTTCTTTACTCCTTTCCCCTTTCCTTTCGGCGGGAATTGGAGATGAGGAGGATTTCGACTGCCCCAATTGGATGGGGCCCCTACCTGGGGTCGTGTAACAATATCATGGCCCCTCTTAAAAATGGACTGATATGTCACGGCATTCCTCATCTTTCAAACCAGCTCTAGTCAGCATAAAACCCTCCCTCCCCCCCAGACTTGTTTGTGTTGCAAACCCTTTTGATTCCTCACATAACAAAGAAGACAATTGAGAATTTTTATAATACAGCCCACTAATAACCCTATATTATGCTTTTTATTACTGGCAATCTCTCCATGTATGGTTAAAGGGACAGAACAATAGATTATCGAGTTGCCTCTCTCCTTCATAACGGCTTTGGAGCAAGCGCTTCAAGCGAGGTAGGAGACCAAGCAAAATGGACCCCCCCCCAAAAAAAAACAATTCCCCAATACTTAGCCTATCAACGAGAAATGCTAGGTGGACCCAACACCGAATGCTGGCAACCCAAACAAGAATAGCAGAAGCGCAGGTGGACTAGTTTTTGCAGCCAGTTCAGTCTCAAGTTCTTAATTATACCTGATCGACCAGCTTCCATTTTGCAACATACATCGCTGGGTCCCCCCCCCCCAAACCCAGCCGACGATGTTCACCAGTACCTTTTCCCCAAAGAGAATCAGCCTAAAGATGTCGATGCCTCCTGATATGGGTCCAGGTCTGTTCTGTTCTTTGGCTTCTTCCCAGCCACTTTCTCCAGGGTCACCCGAACCGCATCCAGCGCTGCTCCAAGTTTCTTCCATCCTGCAACCAGATGCCACTCCGACTGCTCCACCAGCTTCCATTTAGGATGTTCCTGATCAAGATGTGGAGGAGAGATACCCTTCTCAGCCAGCGTTTTATTTAATTCCTCTGTAGCATTGTAGAGTTTCACGCCATCTGCCCAAAAGACTCTGAATCTCACAGGATAGGGTGTCTGAAACTGGAGTTGCTGCTTTCTACAAATCTTGAAGTATGGCACCCAATGCTGTCTAGCCTGTTGAATTTCAGGTAGAAAGTCCTGGTCTAAGGTCAGTCGAGAATCCAAATATTTAAGCTCTTTCTTTTGCCACGCTCGTTTTAGGATGTATTCCTTGGTGCGATAACTTGAAAACTTAATTATTATTGAGCACGGCCTAGCAGTGGGATCCATGGGTTTAAGGACTAAAGACCTGTGCGTTTTCTCCACCCAAAGCTGATAGTCCTGCGGTAGGCCCAGTACATCCTTTAGTAAGTCTTCAATAAACATAGACGTAGGTTGTATCTCAGCTCCCTCCATAAGACCATACAAATGAAGATTATCCCTTCTGGACCTACCTCTAAATCAGTGCATTTTGCTTGCAGCACCAGAGTATGTTGAAGGAGCGAATCCACGGCCTGGGTTAGGATTCCTCCGGTGCTCTCTGCATCAGCAATCCTTTGTTCAGCTCCCTCTATTCGGTGTTCCATTTTGTTTAGTTTAGCATTTAGATTTTTAAATTCTCTTTTATTTTCAGTACAAGAGTCCTGAATTTCATGCAAAAGCTTTTCAAAGCATGATCTTGACAACACCTCAGTCTCTCCTTCAGTATCACATCCAGAGCCATGATGGCTGGTGAGGGAAGCGGTCCGACTACGGACCTGACTGTTTTCTGGCAATCCGCTGCAATCGGGCTTCTGTTTTTTGGTGGTTCTTGTCTCCTTTGTCTTGTTTGACACCTCCAGGTGGCATATTTTTGCAGTTTAGATATTCAATAATTAGGAGGTTTTGCAGTTCTTCACGGGGAGGGAGCTTAACTCTCAAGCTGTTGTTGGAGCTGTGACGTCACTGAAAGTCCACTTCCTCCTTCTATCAACCTGCTTATGCAGAGTCCTTTCAACATTTATATTTAACTTTCAGGGGGAATTTGTTCTGCTGTTTGCAGTTTATTCATTGCCCCACAGCTGTTGCAAAAAAACACACTCTGAAAAGGCTTCTCTGTCAGATGCCCCGCTCACTTGGCAAGTTACCTTTTTATGCCGTGGACCCAGAAGTCACATGACCTCACGATTGGGAGTCACACACAGTCTCAAAGGTAATTACTTTTAAATATATGTGCTTTATTATAACACCAGATACAGATCCCTACATCCTCTAATGCCTACAAATCAAACTTATAGCCCCACAAGTGAGTTGTAGCGCTCAGATACATTATGGACTACAAACTCCACCTCCTTCCTTCCAATCATTTCCTCCTTCTATCAGCCTGCTTATGCATAGTAAGTGTAGCATTTATATTTAATTTAACTTTCTCAGGGAATTTGTTCTACTGCTTGCAACTTATTCACTGCCCCACAGCTGTCACAAAAAAACACACCTTATAAACTGCCTAGCTTCCTCACAACGGAGATCTTATTTGTCTGAGTGGTCAGACTTATAGTTTGCACTGCCATTTGGTTTGTTTTGTTGTGTGCTGGTCTCACAGAGGGTGTACATTGGAATCCTAATAGTGCTTGGGTTTTGGAACCCTAATTGCATGCCTCTTACAATATACCTTTTGTGGTCTCATGCACGTGTTTGTGTGTGCTAACTGATGTTAGTGTACCTTTTGAATATGGCAAGACTGTTTTATTTGTATAGTACCCTATACCAGGGTCAGGGCAGTTAACATACAGATAATGTACAGATAATAATAAAACACATAATAAATTCATCAGATTCAATTTTTTTTTTACAATAATCAGAGGTAGACCCATATAATGGGGCATCAGATCCATAGAATAGCCCAAAAAGATGACTTTTTAGGCCCTGTTTAAATGCCTACACTGAGGAGGAACTCTGTAGATGGAACAGCAAGGAGTTCAAATTGCAGACACTGCCACCGAGAAAGCTCTATCTCCAGACCGTTTTACACACAATCTTTGAATGCTTAGCAACAACTCCTTGGTGGAGCAGAGAAAACATCTGGGCACATAACAAGCCAAGAGGTCTTTTAGATAGGTAGGGCCCACTCAATGCAGGGCTTTGTATGTACAGTAAGGTCCTTTAGATAGGTGGGGCCCACTATATGCAAAACTTTATATGTGGACATTTGGAGCCCATAGATAATCAACAGTTGAAACTTATACAAGTAACAAGGTAAGAGTAGACCACACAATAAAAAGGCAGTAGGCTAAGCTAGGGTAGTGAAGTTACAGACAAGGCAAAAACAGTTCTTAAACAGTACAGGATGAAAGACTGCAGTACTATAAGGTACACTTAACAAGTAGTCCTAGTCATAGAGAATCGAAAATTAAAGGCTGCCTGGATTTAGCTTTTTTGGATACTCATTATGGTTCTAAGACAGTAGACTTTAGCTACTAGCCGGATATATTACAGCATAGTGTTAGCTGTAAGAAAAGTTTACAAAGCTAGTATTTGGCGCCAAGGGAAATCATTTTACAGGAGTGTTAATTTGTGTGCAGTTATTTGTTAGATTAGTGTTCATTTGGAAAACCTTCTCTGTATTTTGAGCTATTTAATAATTGGGCTTAAGTTTAGAGCAAGACTTTTAACATTCCGAAAAAACTGTCATTCATGACCATAATATCATACCTCTGAATTATGATTTTGCCATCATACTGTGCAAATGAATTATGACTTTTTTGCATAACCTGACTGTAGAATAAAATGGCTGTTAATGTATTACTGGTTTATACTGCACCACACTCAAAGGATTATTCAGCAACTCTGAATGGCCCTTTGTTTTGTCATTAGAAACCAACATGTCAAAAGTTCCTGGGTAGCCCTAAATTAATATGTCTTACCAGACTTTTTGCCTGAAGAAGATCTTGCTAGCATCAACGACCAGGAAATGCACTAAAAACCTATAACATACATCATGCATTTTACAGGCAACATCTGTACTGTGAAAGGCACTTAAGGAAGAAACTGTCATAAAAACAGTGGAGCATGTACTGTCAAAGGAATACAGAACTACTGTACTGTATTCCGGTTTGACAAACACATTAATGCTGAGAACATTTATGCTGTTGAAAAGAAAGAGAAAGCAACTGGATGGATAATGCAGCAAGGTAGAATCTAAAGCAGGCACTTATGTAGAGAGCCATTCTTTTATACTTTAGTCAGTTGTGGTGCCCATACAGGAGGTCAGATTTTGGTAGAATGGAGAGGGTGCAGCATAGGATGTCTAAAACAATATCGGAGATTAAGGATATGTCATATATAGAGAGACTTGGTAAACTAAAACTTTATACATTGGAGGAATGTAGAAAAAGAGGAGGCATATTACTATTTTATGATAAAATTAATGACCCCTTGCTCATGAATCAAACATTACATTGAATGACATTAATTTAAAAACCAGAGGGCAGCCACTACAGGTTATGACAAGACAGTTTAGAACAGATAAAAGAAAGTATTTTTATACTGATATAGTAATTAATCTTTGGAATGACTTACCTGAGAATGTAATAATAAGTGACACAAAAGAGAAATCAAAAAATAGATTGGATGAATACATAAATAAAGTCAAACTAAGATACTACACTTGATTTACATGAACTAGTCTTGGGCTACCAGACTTATCAGCTCCTTACACATTAGTGAACATAAATGAACATGGCACATAAGAAAACATGCATTATACAATGGCAAGAAAGAAAGACTGACTCTGATTGGTCAGACTGGTACTGGACCCGTGATGTTATCCCAGTACAACATCACGGGTCTACTCCCAGCACACAAGAGACCGCATCAAATGTTATAAGAATCATGCCACAGCCCATGTCCAAGTTGCCCACACTTGGCATGGCTGCTGTGGTTTGCCAGTACTTGCTCGTTTTTTTTAAATAAATCACCCTTCCAACAGCCACCTAAAAGCCCAACACACCCACCATGAATTAAAACTGTCCACATTAACAGTACCACAGTATACCTTTCCTATCTAGCTTCGCATTTTAAGACACATTTAAACAAAGTAACCTGCCATTACTGCGTCATCAACAGTCCCTCACCGCTTTCCGACCCCAACACAGTAAGCGTGTGACACAGCGCTCGTAAACTCAAAACAGATATAACAGTGTGGCAGCGCAAAAGAAATAATTTTTTCACTCCCTGACATATCCGCACCATTTCCAACTTCTCACAGCTGTCCCGGCGAAACCTCTGCTGGAACAAGCAGCCACCAAATAAAGCGGGAGTAACTTGCCCACTTCAACGACATAAGAGCGGAAGTGAGTGTTCACACAGACTGTGTTGCTGTTAGCCTCACTCGCTCACTTTTTTTCCTGTTTGTTAATTTTTTCAAATGAACCGTAAACGCGCTTAAGAAATGATCTCCCTACCTCCTTTCCTTTGGTTTCAGACATCCACACAGCACCACGCTATGGGGGCAGTCCCGATAATAGAGCATAAGAACTGAAATAAAAAAAAGAAAAGGTCACGGAAAAACGGAGAAAAACGATGAAAAAAAGACAGCATACATAATGAGGCAATAGGTCATATTAACAAAGAGTAGCACCACTGACAAAGGTTGAAACGTTGCTATAGGGACTGCACAACTGCTCAAAAAACACATTAGCTCCACCTGCTGGCTAAATCGGCACTACTTTTGCTTGAAGTAACCCTACCCATTCCAAAAATGACAGAAAATCTACTTTAAATGTAGTTTTTCATTATTTTTTTGTTACTTTTTACAAATGAGCCATTGTATAATAGCAATAATGCACTCCAGGGTGTGTGTTGTGCTGGGATAACGTCTCTTCTGGGATGATTAGTCGCACTTGGCCTGCGGCCTCATGCCTAATCACCCCCAGGCATGGCGTTGTCAGCACCACACCACCTGTCGTGCATTATTGCTTAAATATCACCATAACACAGGACAAAGATCATAAATCAGATCCCCTCCAGTCCCTTTAGATGGCTTACAGAATGTCAAATCACACATAACAAATTGGATAGGGGAATCCTCAAGAGAATGCAGTGTTGGGACCAGGCTTGGCAGCCTTCAAGAAAGGGAATTTTATGGGACAAAAGACAACCTGAAAGATGGTGAGGTGGCTTCATGGGGCTAGGCAGGGGGTACCAGTAGCTGCCTGGAACTTATAGTTAGCAGGGGAGCACATGGAGTGGGCGGACTGCCAGCGAGCCAGGCTGTCAGGTCACAATGGAAAGGAGCTAATGGCCCATTGGGGCCAAACATGTATGGGGCATGTAGGGAGATAGGAGACTTCTGTGCAGGATGCCAATTTTCATAGCAGGGAGACTGACTTGCAGTATCATATTATGCCATGCACATTATGCAATGCCAGGCTGAAACCTGGTCTCAGTTGTAATCTAGTATGTTAACATGTAAAAGCCCTGTTTGCCTCCTTCTACTATCTTGATCTGCAATGCGCATTGTTCCTCTGTCATGGGGGGGGGTCTTTCCCCCCTTGTGGTACATGCCAAGCTTTTTGTATAGGAGTATTGGGTGGTTTCTCCCATACTGTGCCAGCATTCCGTGATTTAATATGGGTCCCAATGGTTTGTGCATTTTAGAGTACCTATCTTAGTAGAGCAGGTCAGAACAAACCCAAATCACAATGTGGTGCAGGAGCAAGTGCAAATAGTTGTACAACAGGCCCAAATCACTAACAACAAACAAAACATGCTGCAGTCTAATAGGCAGCTAGAAAAAGGTAACCAACACTGTAGATAATTGCTACTTTCCTTCACTGTGAATTTATTACAAAGGTGCATTACAGTACAGTTCAAAGTGTAAAAAAGTGTTATGTCTGTCTACATTACAAAAAGCCACAACAGAGCTTACTGAACAAGTGCTTCAGAGTGCAAATACCTCTTCATCAGGGGCACTTTGAATTGCACAGTATTGTACTTCTGTGATAAATTCACAGTATGAAAAACTTGCAATTATCTAAAGTGCTGGTTTGCCTTCTATAGGTTTACAGCAGGTTTTGCTTGTGTTCGTAGTGGGGCAGAGTTTGTTAAGTTACAGTACAGAACATTGCTGAAAAACTGTGTAATGTTTAAGAAGATTTTCAGTCTACATACAGTACTAGAGACAACAGTGGAATTATTTTTGGACATCTGCTTCTGGTTGACCATGTGTCGTTCTCTCTTTCATAGTTTTTTTTTAATGTTTATGCAGAGCATGGGACAAAAAGTGTCAAGTCCTCATTACCAAAAATGTTAGATTACACTGAGGCCCTGTTGCACAATATTTTTACTTGTGACATTTCACAAGATAAGAATAAAAACTAGAATGATACTAACCTTCAGGGTATCAATCCACCTTTTCTGATTGTTTGTGATGTCTTTTGGCACTGTCCATACAGTCCTGCAAAAATGCTGTACCAGCCTAAATTACAATATGGTGATTTCCATATAATACACCAGATGCTTTGCATTTGGAGAGTAATGTGTAATTCTATATTTCTTTGAAAGTGTGGCTTAATTCCCAATGCCATTCCATGGTGCAATCCTTGCTTCAGTGCTTTTGCACCAAAGTCCTTGACCTTGTTTTTATGGCTACAGGGCTGAGCTCTACAAGCTATCTTGCTATCACTTGGGAAAAAAGGGCACTTCAGACTCCCACTGAAGCACAATTTTGGAGTTGGAGTATGATCCCTCCACTATCTGAAATCACTCTTCTGGTGGGGGGGGGGAGAGAGAGAAGAGTTCCTTTACATGCAGCATACTCATGCTAGCTCAAATTATAGTCAGTGGATATGCTCAGTTAATACAGCACTGGTCTCTGCTATCTTTTTCATTTAGTCTTAAAGGACACCTACATCCTCTTTTTATACATTTTTATCTAAACAATGCCTTGTTTGTCAAAATTGAGTTTGTAATGAGACTGCATTGCTCCAGCAGAGATTCAAATTAAGCCTTCTCTCTCTCTCTCCCCCAGTTGTGTGTATATGTGGCAGTATGCAAAGATTTATGGACCAGTCTAAGACTGAATGATAAACAGAGTTACACCATTCCTCCTCCCTCTCACTGTCTCTCTCCTTCTGTCCCCCCATCTCTCTCTCAGAACACCTAAACCCTCTTTTTACGTATTTTCATCTAAACAATGGCTTGTTTGTCAAAACTGAGTTCATAATGAGGCTGCATTGCTCCACCAGAGATTCAAATGGCACTTCTCTCTCTCCCCCCCCAAGGTATGTGTACGTGTGTGTCAGTGTACAATGATGTACTGCTGTCTGTAGGGTCTGTTAACCCTTTCAGGCCTGATCTAAGACTGAAAGATAAACAAAGCTCCACCATTCCTCCTCTCTCTCTCTCTCTCTCTGAACCAGGCTTATACAGCGAAATGCTGAAAAGTTAAGCTGACTAAACTTGATAAATTACTTAACTTTTTTGTCTACTTAAACTTTGAAATTATTTCCCAGCCTTTTACAAATAAAGCTTACTATGTGCACTGAATGGAGTCTGATTGCTTGGATAAAAAAATTATGTATTTCTGAAATCACTGACAGTAACCTACAGAATATGTACGTAATGCTTATCACTGCTGGGCTTGATGAAGAGCATAGTACTATATGGCACAGATATTTAATTTGTTTTGTTTTTAGTTTCATTTAATCCTCAAGCCCGCATCTTCTTACCCCTCCCCCCAACAGCCACCACACATTTGTATCTAAAGTTACTCCCTAAAACAACAGTGCAAGAGCAAAACTGTGTAGCCCCTCTCCAGTGCTATCCTGGAGAGGGCCAATGTCACTGCCTTGCTGGCCAGTCCAAGGATAAGGGGCCTGGGTTCACATAGCTGACCTATGGGGGTCCTTTCCCAAAAGTTAAAATACTAATGTACCACCCAGAGTACATATGAGTGGGTCTGTTTGCTTGCAGTACAACTCCCTGAGATGTCGTACCAACCCACCTCCCCAACAGTTACCCCAACACAGACTTACCAGGCTTGAACCTCCCCACATTCCATTAAACCATTTATCTTTTCATTTCAGTCAATAAATAGGCTCACCAAAATTAGGCTCTGGCTTCATCTCTGCTGCAAAACAATAACTTAATGGTTTACTTACATGGGGAAGGGTTTTAAGAATGGGGTAAGTGGAATAGTGTTCAAGTAAGCATTTTCATTTTCATTTCAAAGATTTGCATTTCCCAAAATCACATCCCCCTTTGCTTCAAACCCAGATCTCAATCAATGCAGCTATATAATCTGTCTAACTAGCTAGCTGTTGCAGGTGCCCCAAATACAGAATTGCAGGTCCCATTCCATTTAACCCCATAGTCCTTCATTTGGTACCCAGATTCTAGTTGCAGGACTAAGGTGCAGCTGGTAGCCGGTGTCGGCACATTTACTTGAATTAAATTTTAATTTTTTACATTCCTCTCTCTTGGTTAGAGCTAAACTTTTATCTTTTCCCTCCTGTCCTTAGCTCTACCTCCTGATCTTGTGGGTCAACATAGTTACAGTCCCCTAGTGCAGGGCAATTCCTGCAGTTTACTCACAGTTCTGCAGAATCAGTCCTCAGATGGCACAGTTCACTGAAGTCCTGGGGATGGATGGATCACAGGCAGAACCAGGCACAGTGCTTGAACAGGGGACACAGAGGCTGCAGCTTGCTGTCTCTTTCTCTTGCTAGAAGATATTGCAGCTTGTATTTAAAAATACAATGGGGAAATCTAAAGGCAACAACCCTTCTTCTGCAGAATTTTTTGCCCTGAAGTGATCAACTCGAGAGGAGCGGCCTGTGCACGGTGGCGCG
Source organism: Neoceratodus forsteri (assembly GCA_016271365.2). Taxonomy (NCBI): domain Eukaryota; kingdom Metazoa; phylum Chordata; order Ceratodontiformes; family Ceratodontidae; genus Neoceratodus; species Neoceratodus forsteri. The sequence continues at coordinate 1,165,728,485 of CM028129.1, read as the reverse complement.
ACCTCAGATCACTTTGAACCAGCAGCCAGAGAGGCATCCCTCACATCCATACTGGCTATGCAACAAAAATTGGTCCACTCGGTCCAAGATCTAGATAAAAAATTTGACACACTCACCCCCAGGGTCTTGGCATTGGAAAATCGCATGGACAATTGTGAGATGGTTGTGCAGCGCTCGGAGTTGTCAGTGCTAAAAACTACAGAGGCCACTACTAAATTAATTAAAGAAAACACACAACTGTGCCAACGCCTAGAAAATCTGGAGAACCAGGTGTGGGAACACAACCTTTGTGTGGTGGGCCTACCTGAGGTGGCTGAGGGGGACGATGCATTGGCGTTTGCACAGACATTTTTGCCAGCTGTCTTGGGTATGTCAGAAGAGGATCCTCCACTTTTGCTGGAGAAAGCTTACAGATTCATGCTGCGATGGGCGCCATTGGACTCTATTGCCTCTCGGACATTGATGGTGATATGTACCAGTGTGGGAGATCATGATTGTGTTCTTGTTATGTCCCGAAGGGGCAGATCATTAAAATATGGGGATGCCACAGTTATGCTGTTCCCAGACCTGTCATACAGTACCTGTCAAAGACAGAGGGCCTTTGATGGCCTGAGGGGTCGCCTCTGTCAGCTCAAAGTACAACATTGGCTACTAACACCAGCCAAGTTACGAGTGCTCTGGAATGGTCAGCAATTTTTATTTAACGATGTGAGAGATGTTGAAAAATTGACCGCTCGCATTGAACAAGAGATGGAGGACTGAGATGAGACAAAGAATTCATTGGAAGAGAACTGATATGCAGGTCATCTGTTGATTAAAACGGTAGAAATATTGTGGCCTTGTAAGGCTGTAAGGGATAGGGTGTTTTTGCACCAGACTGTGTTACTTATAGGAAGTCATTCTTTGCATAGGAGGCTAGGATTTGGGACTTATCATATTTAGTTTTTTGCTCTTCAGGACTGCCTCTAATATCCCAAAGTTCTTGGACTTCTGTTAGTGGACACCCCTGAGCTCTACTACATGTTTTTTACAGCTTCACAGGTTGAGACGGGGCTGTTCTCTCTGGTTTGCTCAATGTTTTAATAGCCTCAGGGCATTTATTGTTACTTGTAGTGCCACAGATTTTTGGATATGTTTGTGCATACTAAATGTGGTTATGTGTGGGGTATATTGTTAATGGGTTCCTTCTAGGAGCTGGGGGATTGTTTAATATTAATTAAATTATCGACTATGGTTTGTTTTGTAAGAATAATTCCCCTTGAATCTTCCATGGCTGCATGCAATTGGAAAATTTATTAAGGAGTAATATTATTTTTCTGTACCTCCCCCCATGATGTACCGACTAGGGAGGTGTCCTACCTTAATCCTTTATAAGAGGAAATGTGCTTTGTACGCTTTGTTATCTCCCTACGTGTAATTGATCTGTGAGTTTTACTTGCAAAATCAATAAAGATATAATACAAAAAAAAAACTTTGGGAAACTGTACAAACTGTGGACACTGATTACAACAGTCATCATGGTTTGTAGCCTTGTGACACCAGCCAGCCAAGCACCGAGCCAGAATTCTTTCCAAGGACTCTGGGACTGTTTGAAAGGACTTTTGGGGGGAAATATCGGGCAATGTTTACACACCTTTTTCTGCACCAATGAGGCATCGAGGAGCATCATACGTATTAATTTTTGTCTAAGGACAGTGGCTCAAGCCAATGGAGAGTAAAGAATGGGCTCCAAATAAAGCAGGGATAGTTGGAGTTTGAGTTAGTTTGGTGGGAGACCCTCCAGAGGGAGGGGGCTCCTGGCCTTGGAGAGAATGAGGCTACAAGGTGGGCCTGCCTGGGGGCTACCAGCAATTTGTCCCCCAGAGCAGGAAGTGCCCACCCCATTAGGAAAAGGAAGCAAGAGCAATGAAGGAGCAGCTTGGAAGAGAAAAAGGGAAAGTTGCAGGTTGCTGAATTTTCTGCCTTGTTCTGAAATTGCTCCACAACAGTGAGATAAAGCAGAAGAAAGAAAAGGTTGTGTCTTGATCCTGCAAAAAGACAAAGGTTGCATTCTCAGCCTGGAAAAAGAATGATGGTTGTGTCCTGAACTGGGTGAAAGGACAGAGGTTGCGACTAAGCCTGGGAGAAGACGGGAATGCTAAGGAATGAGGAACTAGTGAATGTAATTGTGCTGAGAGATGAAAAGAAAGAGTGAGGCTCTTCAACTCGGAGAGTTGCTATGTACCTGCATGGTGAGAAAAGGGATATGCGTGAGCCAGAGTGAGAATGAGGCTGTGTTAAAGATAAGAGATCATGAAAGCAGAAGGATGGACACGTGCCTTTCTCAGATGGGTGCCTGTTGTCTGCTCCTGAGATACAGCAAGGAAAAGAAATGGATTGCTGTGGCTACACTCCATAGCAGATAACAGAAAGAAAGAAAGAAAGAAAGAAAGAAAGAAAGAAAGAAAGAAAGAAAGAAAGAAAGAAAGAATGAAAGAAAAGCAGAAGAGAATGTGCTGAATGGTTCTGTTGACATCCAGGGCCAGGTGGGGAAGTCACTAACCCCTATTAAGTGGGGTCTGCTGCTGTAGGGGATCATGGGTCTTACACACAAGTAATAGGGCACTCTGATCAGAGGGAGCTGGGCCATGGGGCTACTCCCTGGTCTGGGTCCTCTGTAGTCGACAGCCCTTGCGCACATGCCCTGCAACAGGGTCTGTAATGGGCCAAAGGTGCAAATACAAATATGCAGTTTTAAGCAAGCAGAGGAGGGGGATTTCCATGCAACCAAACCCCCGCCTGACTATGCCTATGCATATAGCACAACATGCATGTGCCACTCACATTTTAAACAAATGGGAAACACAGACTCAACCAGATAAATGATCTACCTTTACCAAAAATGAAATTTACACAAGGAACAGACTACAGCAATTCATCTTTACATTTAAGCCCTTGATACACCCTTATCAAGTTAATGCATTAGCAGCCATAGTGGCTCTGACCAGAACCTGTTTAAATTACTTTTGTATTTTGGGCTCACCAAGACCAAAGCCATCAGCATTATAAGACTGGTTCCCCTTCCTGGCATGAGACCATGTTAGTCACACATGGATAAGTCCCAAAAAGGGCAAAACACATGCCTGTGGTCTGCTGGTTTTAACCTTTGCTGATGGTTTGTTACTACTTTTGCACTATAAAGTTCCTTAAAGCTGAGCCCACTGAAATTACTTAATACTACCAATGAGTGTTGCACTATGGGATATATGTATTTAAAACTTGTCTTTATTGCCCAGTCTCTTCTAGGGACACTCTTGCATTTGTATATGTAGATAGATAGATAGATAGATAGATAGATAGATACATGCAGAGACAGATAGATAGATAGATAGATAGATAGATAGATAGATAGATAGATAGATAGATAGATAGATATAGACTGATTTGATACACAATGGCCTGTCATAAAATACATAGTTTATCACCCCAAGAATCTCTCAGTATGCTTGATTAATGCAGTTATGCCAGCTGAGTTCAGCTGTCCCGGAGGTGGAGTTTATGCTAATGATGGCAAGAATTATCCTATCAGATTGTAGTAAGAGTGTGCTTCCTATAGGTGCTGCTGTAAGTCAGTCAGATTCATTTCTCTGCTGAATGGACAAGTCTGCCATGAAGCTCTTTTTTTCCATCTTCGCTTGAAGAAGTTTATTTCCTTTAAAGTTGGTATTATTTTAAAGTTTGTGCTGCCTTTAAGGTTTTTTTAGTAGTTCTGATGGTTTTTGTGTGTTTTCCTTGATTCCCATCGGTTCCCAGGAACCGAGAAAAGTCTTCTCACAGCATTTTTTTCTGCAGTTCCTGCATTTTTTATTGTGACTAAAAATACAGTTTTTGAGGTAATTTTCTGGATTTGCAATATTTTAGCTTAAGTTTTTTTGTAGTTCTTTTGTTTTTAAGGGAAGCACGTTTAGTGCCATTTTTTTACTTTATTTCTCTTTATTTATGAACTGTTCTCGTGGTTCCATAGTACTTATGAACTGACTGCACACTATATATTTTTCACTTTTGGGAACCATTTTAACATAGAAACATAGAATATGTTGGCAGATTGAGTCCATATGGACTATCTAGTCTGCCAATGTTTACACCACCCCCCCCAAAATTAGGCTGCTGCATGATGTTTTAACACTGTCTGTCCCGTGACAGCTTGAAATCCCCAAGAGTTTTTGAGTTGACCACCCTTGCAGGGAGGTGATTCCAGGACTCCACTACTCTCTCTGTAAAGAAAAACTTTCTGCGATTGCTCCTAAACCTACTCCCTTCTGGTGCATGTTGTGACCCATTGTCCATGTGCAATTGCTTACCTGAAGGATATCCTGTGCTTATACCTTGTTTATACCCTTCAGGTATTTGAAAGTCTCTATCATGTCACCCCTATCTTTTCTTTGCTCCAGGGAGTACATGTTTAGTTGTTTAAGCCTTACATCATATGACTCACAATGCAGCCCATGTACCATTTTGTTTGCCCTTCTCTGTATGGACTCTAGTCTATCTATGTCCTTCTTTTGGTGAGACCTCCAGAACTGGACACAGTATTCCAGGTGAGGCCTCACCAGGGACCAGTAGAGTGGCATAATCACCTCCCTTTTTCTACTGGTTATGCCCCTCCCTATGCAGCCCAAGATGCTGCTGGCCTTTTGCGCAGCCTTCTCACATTGCTTGCCTACCCTTAAGTCGTTGGTGATAATAACTCCAAGATCTTGCTCATGTTCTGTTACTGCCAACTGCTCCCCATTTAGAAAGTATTTTCTCTGTGTTAAGTCTCCCCATGTGCATAACCTTACATTTCTTGGTGTGGAAGTTCAGCTGCCAATGATCTGACCATTCTTTCAATTTTCTGAGGTCTATATCCATGCCTTGGGCTCCATCAACTGTGTCTGCTATATTGCAGAGCTTAGTGTCATCTGCAAAGAGGTACACCTTCCCATTTAGGGCGACAGCTATATCACTGATGAATATATTGAAAATGGATTAGACCCAGTACTGAGCCCTGAGGAACTCCACTTGTCACTCTACACTCCTCCAACAGAGTGCTGTTTACTAATACTCTCTGGGTCCTTCCATCTAACCAGTTCCAGACCCAGTTTACAATTTTTTGCCCTATGCCCATATTTTCTAGTTTGTTTATAAGCCTCCTGTGTGGGACGGAATCAAAGTCCTTGCTGAAATCCAGGTATACCACGTCCACCGCACCTTCTTAATCTGTTGTTTTTGTTACCCAGTCAAAGAAGTCGATTAGGTTAGTCTGGCAGGATCTTCCCACTGTGAAGCCATTTTGCTTTGGGTCCTGCAGTCCACTCTCCTCCAAGAAAGCTGCTATTCTTTCCTTTAGTAGGGATTCCACTAGTTTCCCTACTACCGAGGTGAGACTGACTGGGTGATAGTTTCCTGCCTACTCTGTACTGCCACTTTTGTGAAGTAGCACCACTGTAACCCTTTTCCAATTCTCCGGGACCTTTCCACACTCCAGCAATTTGTTGAATAACTCTGCCAGTGGGGCTGCCAGTTCCTCTCCTAGCTCCTTCAGTATCCTTGGGTGTATCTCATCTGGGCCCTTGTCAACTTTTAATTTCTTGAGTTCTTGTAGGAGTCTTTCCTCAGTGAAAGGTCTTGTGCCTACTCCCTCGAGCTGGCATTTTTTTCCGCATAAGGATGGTCCTTTGCCTGCTTTCTCCTGTGTGAAAACTGAGCAGAAGTATTGGTTTAGTATCTATGCTTTTTCCTTGTCATCCTCTACTTGCTGATCCTTGTTTGTAGTTAATCTGACTATTCCCCCTTTGCTCTTTCTCTTCTCCTTCATATATCGGTAGAAGGTTTTGTTATGCTGTTTGACCACCTTGGTTATCCTTTCCTCTGTTTCAGCTTTTGCAGTCTGAATGACCTTCCCAGCTTCTTTCAGTAATTCTCTATATGCCTTCTTATCACTGTTCTTCTTGGTTTCCGTGTATCTCCGGAATGCTTTCTGTTTCTCCTTTATTTTTGATGCTATAGTCCTTGAAAACCAGAGTGGTTTTCTTCTCCTTTTGGATTTGCTTACTATCTTGGTGCACTGTGATGTAACTTGTGTTATTGCATCCTTCAGTCTGCTCCAGTGTTTTTCCCCTCCCCCTTCTGCTTTGTAAGTCAGAATCTGTTTTAGACAGCATTTCATGTTGCTGAAGTCTGCCTTTTTGAAGAACTTTCTGTTTGGTGTGACTGATGGCTTCAGTTGTGTTTGCTGTGACCCATGCCATCCTATGATCACTAGATCTCAGATTTGTTCCCACATGTATGCTTAAGACTCTACTATTGTTTGCTAGCACAAGGTCAAGGACCACTTCTTCTCTAGTGGGGTTTTTCACCAACTGGTTTAGGTCCGCTCCTTGGAGTGCCACTAGAAATTCCCTGCTTTTTTTGGATGTTGCTGTGTAGGAGCTCCAATCTACAACTGGTGGATTAAAGTCTCCAACCAGCAGTAACTCCCCTTTGTTGGCCATTTTTTGAAATGCTTTCTAGCATTTCCTTGTCCTTTTCGACCTCCAGAGATAGTGGTCTGTATAACAGTCCTACTCTTATGGGGGTCCTTGTTCTGGTTCCAAGAATAATCCAGAGGGCCTTAGCCTCATTTTGCGCCTCCTGGAATTCAGTTACCTTGATCCCCTCTTTTACATACATGTTTTCCCCCCTCCCTTTCTTCCCTTTTTGGTCCCTTCTGTAGTGGTTGTATCCTGGGATGGTTACATCCCAGCTGTGGTTCTCATTGAATCATGTTTCTGTCACCACTACCCAGTCCAGGTCTGCTTCTGCCATTGTGACAGTAAGATTGGGTATCATATTTGCCAGACTGTGGGCAATGGTGCACATTGCTTTCCATATTTGGTCATCACCCATGTTTGTTAGCTTTCTCCCCATTGTTACTGTCTGTGCACTATTATTACCTTTGTTATATTTGTGAAGGGATCCAAGTTGTGTTCACTTTGCGGTACTCACCATGCATTGGTTTGCTTGTGTTTTGCTAGCTAAGTGGGGAGGGGTGACTGTTGACCCATGTGACGTATCAGGTGCCAGACCCCTCTCCTCTTCTGTTAGTTTAAATGCTCCACGAATACATCAAACTTCTGTCCTAGTGCCCTGATTCCCTCCTTTGTCAGGTGGAGGCCATCAAATCCAAAGAACTTCCTCTTCCAGAAGTTCTGCCGCTCTCCTACAAAGCTGTGACTTTTCTCATGACACCAGACTCTAAGCCAGGTGTTGAGCTCCCCTATTTCTCTCTTTCCCTGATTTTCTGCCTGCCTCTGTCCCTCTCCCATACAGGCAGAATCTCAGAGAAGGAGATGCTGGATGAAAAAGGTGATAACTTTTCACCGAGTCTAGTCAGGTGCTGCTTGGTCTGCCCCATGGACCGACTTCGAGGTCATTTGTCCCTAGGTGAATGAAGACATTCATATTTCTTCCCGCTTCATGTACTATTTTGGCAATGCAGTCAGTGTCTCTCCACACAGATGCTCCAGGGAGACCTTGAGTTGTCTTTCCTGCTGTAAGTGAGCATCGACTCCCTGAATCATAGACTCCCCTATGATCATAATTCTCTTTGTTTTTGGTTTTTGTGGTCCATTTTGTTTTGTTTGTGACTTTATTTGCTGTGGCAGCTGCTGACATGAAGCATCTTCTGCCTCGGCAATTGGCTCGGATGCCAGAGGTTGGAACTTATTTGTTGTTGTTACTGGGCTTGTTGAGGTATTTGGTTTATGCATGTTTATATTTGTGGCAATTTCTGCGCCTTTCCTCACCACCTGCCAGTCCCCAAGCTGAGTGACTCTCTGGGGGTGTGGATCACTGATTTGATGTTGGGAGCAAGGTGAATAGTTTTAATATGTTTGTCATTGCTACTGGGCCTGGAGGTGGGTGATCTCTGCCCATGCTGCTTGTAGCTGAGCCCTTAGGTCCCCAACTGACCAGCATGAAGGACAGTGACCCAAGTGTTGGATCACAGTCCTGTTGAAGATGATCCCACAGTACTGGCAGCTTATGATGTCCATTGTAATTTTAGATGGGGAGGCTAGTTTGTGGTAAATAAAGTGGAGGAAGTGGAGACATTTTTTTTTATGACATTGTCTCCTTTAGCACCACCCCCTTACATGTCATATGATGGAGGAGGGTGAGATCCACACCTAGAAAAGAGCGGGTTGCTCAGGGGTGGATGGGTTGAGGGGAGGGAACAGTGGTTGTGTCCCTAGCACCTCTTCTGTGGAAACAATCAATAGTGTAGGATATGGGAAAGGAAGAAAGGCTCTGCCTGTCTGCCTGGTTTGCCTTCCTCCTCCTACTGTGATCCTGCTACCTGTGGTACCTGAAGGATGAGTAAACTAGACCACACAGCTTCAGATGATTCTGTTTCACTGCTGCCATCAGTTCCTACTGGCATTTAATGAGTAAAAAGTTGTAAGGCGGGTGCAGATCCCAACTGCCTGCCCGGGTGCTCAGCTACCTCCGTAGCACTGCCTGCGTGAGGTTTGTCACTGCTACTACAGCCACACTGAAACCGCCCTTGAACAACCGTCCTAGTTTGCTAGAATATTCCTAGCCCGAGCCCTCTGACCTGCAGCGTGTAGGCGGCAGTGGTAGTTTCTCCAGTTTTTATATCCCTTTCCCCAGAATTTGAACTGATCGCTCGGTTTTGCAGCCCTCTGATTAGCTGCCTTCCCTGTGATGTATTACACCACCATGCTGAGTAAGAGGGAATGAAGTTGTTTAGTACAATCAGTGCTGCGGTCTCACTCTGCTAACAGTAGCAGTGTTCCAATCCTGTGCAGTTTAAACAAGTACAGCTCTCTGAGTTAGATTATCAACAGTTATCAATAGTGTGCCTGCATGTCCAGAGCCTTGCCACATCCAAGTAAGCAAGAAGTAAGCAGCACATCTAGGTCCTATCGCCGTAATCACTACTAGGTTCAAACTAACCAGTATAAGCCCACAAGTATGTTTTTAGCAGTGTCTCTGTTGGAGCTGACCTATGACAATCACAGCTAGGCACAAACCAGGAAATAATGCCCAAACAAATATATTTCAGTAAATCACAAACAAATACACCATGGGTGTATGTACTTACATATACCCACTGTGCAATGGGGGTGGGTGGTGGGAACAGCAGTCATGTCCCTAGCACCTCTCCTGTGGAAACAATCAGTAGTGCAGGGTATGGGGAGGGGAAGGCTCTGCCTATCTGCCTGGTTTACCTTCCTCCTCCTCCTGTGATCCTGCTACCTGTGGTGCCTGAAGGATAAGTAGACTAGATCGCACAGCTTCAGATGATTCTATTTCACTGCTGCTGTCAGTTCCTACTGGCATTTAGTGAGTAAAAAGTTGTAAAGCAGGTGCAACTCCCAACTGCCTGCCTGAGCGCTCAGTTACCGCCGTGGCACTGCCTGCATGAGGTTTGTCATCACTACTATGGCTGTGCTGAAACCGCCCTCGAACAACCCATCTAGTTTGTTAGGATATTCCTAACCCGAGCCCTCTGACCTGCGGCATGTAGGGTCTTCTGATGGGGTTGGCATGTCGGATAGACGCAAAAAGAGGACTGGACCTACTGGTTTTAAAAATTGTCTTAAAGGGACACTATCAACCTGTTTTTCATCATATTATTTTGAGTTAAAAACCTACATTTTATGATTGTTTACCTTCTCTAAAATTCACTGATGTTGCTATTTGTTTTTGTCTGTTTCCTTGTTTAGTAGAACTGAAATGCTTGCTAATGTATATTTATAAACAGCCTTGTTTTGTTTACAATCCTGGATCTGTTCTTACTGCATGCTTCATGAGCATTAGAAACACACCCAAACAGTGCAGTCACTCATGAGGCAGTAGCCTCCTAAACTCCCACTGCACCATGAGGGGCTAAACTGTGTTGTGGGTTCCCAAGCTCAGGAAAGATGCAGCTGGAGCTGATCAAGGAATGTAAACAAACCTGTGTTTGTGTGGTAACACCAGTACGGTGGGCAGTCTGTTTTTCACTTTTTAAAAGAAAAAAAAGAGCCAGAATCAAACTACCAGCTGCATCAGTAATCTTTACAGAATGTTGGCAATCATAAAATGTGTTTTTTAAACTAGGGACACTTTGGGACCTGAGGGGTTGACAGTGACTCTTTCAATGTTTTAAAATCCTGGTCATGACCTTTGCTTAAATTGTTTGGATCCAGCCCACATTTTTGCTAACTGTGAATTTTGCACTAAATTTTGCTGAAAAACAGTTAAGAAAAAAGCCAAAAGGCTGGAAATAATGGCTTCTCAGTCTTCCTCCATCTCTAATAAAACTTTAGAAGACGGGTCCTCCTCTCATCAGAAATCTAAAGACAGGTCCTTCAGGGACCCTCTAGAAAATAAGTCTGATAAAAATAATAATGGCCAAGCCAAATAAAAAAGACTTTCAGAGCAGGTTCTTGATTCAGTACCTGCTAAAAAGGAACAAAAAGAAAATATATCACTGCTCCTCCCACTGAAAAGCAAAGGGAGATACGAGTGTCACAAGATATGCCCTCTGTGGAGGAAATGGCAAAGGCTTGGCAACTATTTTAGGCTGCGGGCAGTCTCCCTGGTGCCCCAGGGATCCATGACAGGAGTCCGACAATATTTCTGTTGAACGCCCTGTCAGCGACACCAGCAGGTCGACCGCATTCTGCAGTCAGCTGCTGGTTCACTATCATTTCCTTTGTTTTCTTAGGGGGGCTTCTCCCCCGCAGCCCCCCACTTAAAGATTCTTAACTCCAGTCAGAGCTGATTGGGGGGTGCAGGACCCCCGACAGGCAGTGCTGGGTTCCAGCGGGTCTTCCACTGCAGCTAGGTGCTGTAGTCGCTGTGGGGGACCTCGTTGGTGAAATGTCACTGCAAGGGGGGTAAACGGTGCCCCAGCAGGTTCCCACACACCTTTTCCCCCAACCCTGGCCTCAGTCAGGGCATTTTCTTTGAGAGGGGTGATGATGAAGAGGAGGGTGATCCCTTAGAGCCTGATGTTTCCCCTGACAAGGAATTTGGCTCTCCTTCCCATGGCCAGGAGGATTTTTCCCTCTCATTATATCTTTGTCCAACACATGGGGGACACTCTTGATCTCTTTATTCAGGAGACCACCAAAGAATATGAGGAGGCAGACTTTTAGGATATGATGGGTCTCCCTCCTCCTAAAAAGCTGCTCCTTCCAGTTCATAAGTCCCTTTGCAGGGCTACTTTCAAGTTTCTCCAGAATCCCACCTCCATCACAGTGGTGGAAAAGAAAATAGAGAAAAAGTACCAACTAGAAAAATCTAATGCTGAGTAAACTGGCTGCAGCCTGTGACAAAGCTAAGGTGCCCCTTTCATCCCAGCCTCCAGAAAAAGAATCTAGGAAACTGATACTGTGGGTAAGAAATCTTACACCACAGCCTCTCTGCTGCTCTGTCTCTCTACTTACATGGTGTACACAGCTTAGTATCAGAAGGCTCTGTGGAAATCTTTCCTGGCAGTCAGCCAGCAAGTCCCAGAAAAAGTGGCTCAGGACATGGCAGAAGCTGTTAAAACTGCCTTGGAAGCCACAAAATATGTTTCATATGGCTGTAGATGCCAGTGACACTGCCTCCAGGGCTATGGCTCAGATCATTTCTCTCAGGAGGTTTGCCTGGTTGAGAACTACCAGTCTCTCTCACACCACCCAGACTAAAGTTATGGACTTCCCCTGTAAGAGCATTCTCTTTTTGGGGACAAAACAGAGGCATACATGAAAAAGGTGGAGGAATACAAAACCACCTGTCAAAGCAGTACAGCTAAAGAAAAAGCCTTTACTTCCTACAAAACCCAAGGTAGAGGGGCAGAAGTAGAGGTTACTATCCTAGGGCTTTCTACCCTATTCCAATACCCATGCCCTTGGATTACTCTCAGATGAGAGGATTCTATAGGAGAAGGGGTAGAAGGGCTCAAAAATGTGCAGATCCCACCCCTTCAACAAAAACTCAGACTAAACAAAACCCCTGACTGGAAGGCCCAGGTCATCTCCTGTCTACCAGTAGAAGGAAAGCTGACCCACTACCTTCATCAATGGCAACGCATCACCACAGACAAGAGGGTGCTAGAGGTGGTGGGTTGAGGACTTGCCCTGCAGTTCAAAAAATGTCCTACTCAGCAGGGCCACAGAAGTTTAAACCCTCTAACTCCCGCAGAAAAAATTCTGCTGGAGTTAGAGGTAAAGTCTCTCCTTTCAGCAAATGCAGTAGAAAGGGTTCCTCTCTTCCAGTGGAGGAAAGGCCTCTGTTCCAGGTACTTTCTTACCCAAAAGAAAAACAGGGACTGGTGACCCATTCTAGATCTCAAGTACCTAAACAAGCACCTGTCAATCCCAAATTCAAGATGGTCACCCTGTAGGTAGTGATCAACTCTTTGCAACAGGGAGACTAGCTAGCCTGCCTGGATCTCAGAGATGCCTTTGTTCACATTCCAATCAGGCCCTCTCACAGAAAGTATCTCAGGTTCAGACTGCCCTCTGTCCATTACCAGTTTGCAGCTTTGCCATTCAGCCTGTCTTCAGTCCCCAAAGTTTTCACAGAGTGCCTTGCAGTGGTGGCGGCTCATCTCAGAAGACAGGAGATCTCTGTTTTCCCCTATCTGGACAACTGGCCGATAGTGGACAAGACTCCCCCAAAGGTCAGAGACTGTCTCAGCCCCACACAACACACTCTGGAGTTCCTGGGCTTCCTGATCAACAAGAAAAAAGTCCCACTTTGAGTCAGTCCAACTCCTAGAGTTCATTGGAGCATAGCTGGACACCCAGCAAGGGGAAGCCCTGCTCCCATTAGACAGAGTACAGAATCTCCAAACCCTGGCACATTTGTTTGTCCTGAGCCATCCAAGGCCAGCCAGGCACTTCCTCTGGCTCCTAGGCCACATAACCTCTACTACAGCTGTAGTTCCAGGAGCCAGGTTTCAGATGAGAGACATTCAATATCATGAGGGCTCATTGGTCTCAGAAAATAAACTCTCTGTCAAAGCTCATTCCAGTCACAAAGACCCTTCTGCAAGCCCTGGACTGCTGGAAGGAGAAGGAAAACCTTAGGGAAGAAATCCCTTTCCAGCAAAAGGAACCCTCCAGAGTGCTCACTATGGTTGCTTCCCTCCTAGGGTGGGGTGCACATCTGGCAGACCAGTCCATAAGTAAGTTGTGGTTTCCCATTGAGTCCAGGTGTCACATAAACCTCCTCAAGCTACATGGCTATCAAAGCCTTTGCTCCTCAGCTTAAGGGTCAATCTGTCCAAATCAGGACAGACAACATGACAGCTATGTTCTACATCAACAATCAGGGGGACACAAGATCCTCTGCACAGAGGTCAGGAAGCTCTGGTCTTAGGCCTACTTCCTAGACATGCAGCTCACTGCCATTCATCTGCCAAGTAGGGACATTGTGCTGGCAGACTTCCTGAGCCGCATCACTCAGGGTCACCATGAGTGGACCCTAAACAAACAAGTGCTGGCCACAGTCCTCAGGAGGTGGGGCACTCCAGAGATAGATCTCTTTGCCTCCAACCTCAATCATCAGATTCCCCCTTTACTGCTTCAGGCCTCCAGCTCTGGTCTCAGTGCCAGTGAATGCTATGTCTCTGGATTGCACAGAAAGGTTTCTGTATGCCTTCCCTCCATTTTCCCTGAATCTCAGGGTGCTTCTCAAACTCAGAAGCCAGCCAGCAAGAATGAGTCTGGCAGTTCCAGAATGGGAAGGCAGCCTTGGTACTCCCTGCTCCTTGCCCTCTCAGTCATATGGCCCATTGGTCTGCCATTGACCCACAGTCTGCTGGCCTTGCCTCAGGTGGGGATACAATACCCCAGCATAGAGTCTCTTTGCCTCAAAGCTTGGTACTTGAGGAGCTATAGTTCCCAGACTCTCAATATTCAGAACAAGTCCTAAGAATTCTTCAACTAGTCAAAAAGTCAAGTACCAAAAAAGACTTATACTTCCAAATGGAAGATATTCTCTTTCTGGTGTAAAGACAGGCAGATTAACCCACTGAAAGTTAGCCTATCTTCCATACTGGACTAGTTGGTATAAAGGTAAGCATCAGGCATTAGAGCCTCATCACTGAAGGTCCACCTGGCAGTCATTTTGTCCTACAATTCAGCTGGCAAAGAGAAATCTGTAATTTCTCATCCCATTTTCAGGAAATTCTTTAAAGGCTTGCTGCACCTTCAACCCCCACTTAGGGAGTCTGTTCCCCCTTGGGACTTGAACCTGTGTATAGCTAAGTTGATGGAGTCTCCATTTGAGCCCATAGCTACTACAGACTTAAAATCCATCACCTGAAAAACTGTTTTCCTGTTGGCAATCACTTAAGCCAGAAGGATTTCAGAGTTACAAGCTCTACGCACCGAACCAAACTACATTATTTTCCACAGGGATAAAGTAGTTCTCAGGACAAACAGAAAATTTCTTCAGAAGGTGGTGTCTGAATTTCACCTGAATTAGTCTATAACACTTCCTGTCTTTTTCACAGACAAATTCACTCCTGGTGAATGCAGGCTTCACAGCCTGGATGTAAAAAGGGCACTGGCCTACTACTTGGAGCACACCAAGCAGCTCAGATCCTCTCTCATCCAACTATTGCTCACCTATGGTGAGGTGGGTAAAGGCAGGCCAGCCTCTAAGATCATTGTCTCTCATTGAATAGTCTCTTGCATCCAGTTCTGTTACAGTAAGGCTGGCAGACAGCCACTTCAGTGCCTCAGGGCCCACTCCACTAGGGGCACTGCAGCCTCAGTGGCAGCAGCAAGGGACATTCCCTTGCTCAACATCTGCAAAGCAGCTACCTGAAAGACTGTACAGATCTTCACAAAACACTACAGTTTGGATGTAAAGTCTAGATTAGATACCAGATTTGGCATTACAGTCCTGCAGAACCTATTTCCAAAGTAGGTTCTGTTCCCTCTTTCTAATTACACTGCTTTGTAGTCTGCATTAGTCAAGCATACTGAGGGATTCCTGGGGTGAGAAGAAAAAATGACTTACCATAGTAATATTGTTTCTTCCAGGGGATCCTTCAGTATGCTTGACCTCCCACACATCTCCCCCCCCCCACGTAACCTTGCTAAAAATAGTTCTGCAGTCCATGCTAAAGGCCAAATTTCTTACTGGAGAACTTAAACAATTGTAATGTTCCACAGTGAAGCATGGTGTACATGGTTATCCTATAGGTGGTTTATTTTTCTCTTTTTTCTATAGTACTAGGTTAGATTTAGGGATTGGGGCCTTTTGTCCCTCAGGCTATGAAATTAATCTGATTTGTTTACAGCAGTACCTGTAGGCAGCACTCTCTTACTACAATCTGATAGGCTAATTCTTTGGCATCATTAACATAAATTCCACCTTCAGGGCAGCTGAACCCAGCTGGCATAACTACGTTATTCAAACATACTGAGGGACCCCATGGAAGAAACAATATTACTATGGTAAGTAATTTTTTCTTATCTTCCTTTGTGATGAGGCAAGATCATAGCTCATAAGTGGCAAATGGCAAAGCCACAAGTGAGTTAAATAAGTCCTGCTCCCTCACACATGAAGAACTGTGTATTTTGAGCAAGGCAATTGTATATTCCATTTATGCAACATATTTTAAAGTTAGAACTTTTATATCAGCTGTTCTGTTGTGAAGATTAACTGCTTTTCTGAGTTCTGCAGCTGGCTTCAGGCCAGAACAGGGCTATTCAGAAGGGCTTAGTGAAGTTTATCTTCTGCCAATGAAATTCTGGGGAAATACTGATTTCCTTTCCATGAAATTTCTCAAAATTCCAATGAATAGTTTGCAAAATTTCACCAAAATTTTGATTTCAGTTATTTGCATCTAATTTAAAAGTATTAGTCTGAATTGCTCCAAATTTGGCATGCTGGATTTATAGAATCCCATAACAAAGTGTACTAAGCTCCAAATCTTTGTCTTTAAAAATAAGGAGATATAAGCCTCCAAATATTTGGATATTTTAATGTTGCATTTTGTAATAATATAAACTACAGAATTTCAAAAGTGTTAGTCCACATTGCACCACATTTGTCATGCTGAATTTACCACAGCCCCTACAGATGTGCATTAAATTTCAGATGTCTGTCTTTAAAGGTGACTAAGGTATGTCTCCAGACATTTGCAAATTTTAAATGACATTTTGTAGTTTTATAAACTGCAACATTTTAAGCCACTGTAACTTAAAAACTAGAGAGCAGAATATCACCAATTTGGTTGGGTTCATTGACTCCAAAATTTAGACTCTCAGGCCATCCCCATGGCCCATTAGCATAGCGTCATGCAGCCATGCTGATGAACCAGGTTCAGAAGCTAGCCTGGGAAGTCACTTCAGAAGGCAGGCCATGGCTGAAACAGCTGCCTCTTGGCAGTGCATTTTAGTCTAGGAGAATTGGTGTCAAGTACCACTAACACAGCAACCCCTGTGGCTGGGCCAGAGAGCTTTCTCCTGCCACAGGGAAAGCTGTGGTTGTGTGAGGCTCACAGAGGCACCGCCCCACCAGCAGAGATGGGAAGGAAAAAATGTTGGAGAAAAACATGGTAGCCATCTGAATGATGGCTTTGTTCAGCCAGATCAAGGTATATCCCTGTGAATAGGGTATATCCTTGAGAGATGAGATGCTGGCTGGGAGAAATACCAATGTGGGGAGAGAAAAATAGCCTGTGTGCACCAAGTTATAAGCAGCCAAATATTCCAAAATAATATCAGTAATTAAAGTTGAATTTTGTGAAATTGTGGAATGTTATACTTTTGTTGAAGCCATGTCCATACATTTTACTCAGTCATGCACATGAGTTGCCATTGTAGAGGAAGAGAAAGGCTGGGTAAAGTGGCAATAAGGTAGCAGTCATAGGAGGCTCCATAGAAAAAAAGCATAGTTGTGCCAAGTGGCAGATCACTATCTTGAGTGATAAACCAGGAAGAATAGTCATGGACATCACTGTGCACTACCCTGAATTCATGCAACAACTAGAGCTCACCGACTTACAGCAGCAGTGCTGAACAATCCCGAAGGGATTATCAGAATTCTGCTTTTTGGCTGGAAGCATGCAGCCATAGTTCCCGTTTCCATAAATGTAAATATTTGTTTTCTAGCGAACCTTAATTTTTTAGATATTTTAAAATTTATTTCTGTTGTTGTAGCTGCACAGAAAATATGGCTCATGCCCAATTTGCAGCCAAGCTCCCCCCTCATGTTGCATCGTGTCTTTTGGTTACTTCCATGGGACCCTGGCTGTGCATTCCCGCTGTCCCTGTGTAGAAACTGTGAATCATGTGCATGCACGATTGGCAGTAGAGGGTTCCAATTCAACATGGAGACATGTAAACAAAAACAAAGAAAAATGGAGCAAATTATAGGGTGCTAGTACAGTGAAACCAAGAACGATTACAGGATAACTGCTCAATAGAGCACAGGGCACAAAATGTTGTAAAAGATCTGATTTTTTTTATCTTGTACTGCTGCTTTAATGACTTGTGGAAGCACATGCATGTGCAGCGTTGCTTCTGTACAGTCCCACCTGCTGACTCCAACAGCCCTATAGATAACAATGTCTATATTTACTATTTGAAAATAGTGGTCTCACGTGACACCAAGCCTTACAACTAATTGTGTCTTATTCCATTGTGACACAAGTATCTGGGTATCTTTAGTCATGATGGGGCATGTTGCTGGGCATAACTGTTGCAGGAGTGTTGGAAAGGTATTGCAGGGCTGTGATGCTAGTGCAAGTCAGGTGATTCAGTGGTGATAAGTGCTTTATGAAAGTTAAATTCCTCAAGTGGAATTGTAGTGGCATTACCTATTATGCGTCCACAAATGTTTGAGTCAGTTTTGCCAATTAGTAATTTCTAAACTATCAACAATAAATTTTAACCTTCTAAATCACATTTATCCAGCTTAATTAGATTTAAGGACATATTTACTTTGGTATGCATGCCAAATCTTGAGTGTATCCCTGCAATAGCAGTGGAGTTATAAACATCCAAATATTTTGAAAATGTTCACACAATTTAACAAATAAATTGTCAAACTTGTAATGCCTATAACTTACAATTTACATTACTAATTACCTATCTATTAAGTAATTTCTGTAACTCTTCCAAGAAAGTATGTACATTAATTTTCAATTAATTAGCACCAAAGATGGCTAAGTTGTAAGCACAGAATCATGTTCCGAAATGTTCACATGAAAAATAAATTGCTAGAAATTGAAACCCTATAACCTATAACCCCTATCCCTTTCCTCATGCAAATATCATTCAACTTGGCATCAGTTTAGTTCTTCTTCCCAACAATAAGCATGCCATAGCTCAGATCTTTAGCTTTAATACTGACTGAGTTATGACCAATCAAACTTTCATAACACTTTGCAGAATTTTGCAAAAATTCCACAAATTTGGAATTTGTTAATTTTGCCCAGCCCTAGTAATCAGCATTGTTAAATCTGATCTCTGGTTCTGAGGAAAGCTCCAGTTGTAGAATGTGTGGATATGACATATGCAGCATCTGAACTAAATGACTGTGACTCATGCAACCTGTGAAGTAAATCATGATATTTATTTATTTAGTTTTTATTAACCACGTGGGGTGCAGCAGACAAACATTTGCCTATTTTCAGGCATAACCTGGGAGAGTAAAACCAATAAAACAATACAATTAATGACAATGAGAACTCAGGAAAAATGTTACAATAAGGTAAAGTACAAGGTACAAACGTGTACAGCTACAACAGCATATGAACAAAAAATGAGAAGTGCAGGAGTATTGTATACATAGGCAAATTACTAAGACTAGGAACAGGTGCAAACTGCCAGCTGTTGTAAATAGGAGAGGTACTGGTTTCTGAAGGTGCTAGTAACGGGACAGAGCCTGATGTTGGCAGGTATGGTGTTCCATAGTTTAGGGGCAGAAACAGAGAAAGCTATCTTACCTAGTTTGGTCTAGAGGGAGAAGGTCAGATGAGCTAAATGGAAGGCATTTGAATAGGACACTTGGAGGGAGGCAAGTGATAGAGGAACCTGATTATAAAAGATACTATGTATGATACCACCCAGGAAGAGATCATGTTGGTCAGATGTGGGACCAGTTTAGAGTACAGCATGCAGTGATGGGCTAGTCAGCTACTAGTAAGGGTGAAACAACAAAGATTATTGTATACCACATCCCATTTATGTAGCATAGAGTTCGAGGCTTCAGAAAAGACAGGCAGACCATAGGATAGTTTGGGGAGCAGAATACCCCTGGCTATGGTGATACAGGCACTGGGAGAGAGGCTATGACTGGCTCTGTAGGCAAGCCCAAGTCTGACATTGACAGCCTTACAGGTAGATGCCACATGGAGTGAAAAATCAAGGGAGGTGTTGAGCATAACACCCACGTAGTTAAAAGATGGTTCAGTGGCCAAGGATGTACCATTTTTACAGACTACCATGGGAAGAGATTTGATGTTACTTAAATGGGGGGGGCAGATCTGAATAGCATGACCTGGTATTTGGTTGTGCTCATTAAAAGCTTATTTTCTTAGAACCACTGTTGGACAGACTGAAGGTTGGACGATAATTTGCTATTGATCACATCCACGTTCTGATCACTAGAGAAGAATGCTAGATTGTCAGAGTAGAAGATAGGTGTACTGTTAGAAATGGAGTGGTGAATAGAATTTATGTGAAGTCACAAAAACAGGGGTCCAAGTATAGAGCCTTGGGGGATGCCAGTTGTGAAGAGGGCAGGATCAGAAGCAGGGTTTCAAACCTGACCCACTGTTGCCTATTGGAAAAATAACATTTGAACCATGGGAGGGCAGTATCAGATATTCCCAGGGATGTTAATAAAGAGCAAGGTGTGGTCTACCATGTCAAAGGCCTCAGTGGGATCAATGAAAATGGCACCGGAAACCTCCCCTTTATCAAATGCATTCAAGGTGCTATTTGTTAGGGTGAACAGAGCTGTGGTGGTACCATGATTCCAGTGGAACCCATGTTGAGCAGGGGAGAGGAGATCACAGGTGAAGAGTTAATCAGAGATTTGGGTGGCAACAATTTTTTCTAAGACCTTACTAAGAGTTGATAGGGGGCAGTAGGTGTGTAATTACACATATTTTTATTGTTACCTTTTTTAAACACAGGCACTATGTGGGACATTTTCCAGCAGTTAGGAATACACTAGACGAGAGGGACAGGTTAATGATTCTTGCTATAGGGGAAGTCAAATTTAATTGCTGCAGGTTTGAGGAGACAGGGTTCGATCCCATTGGAGCGGGCAGATTAAGAGTCTGGGATCAGGCTCAGGAGTTTACAGACCTCAGAGACTCTGACTCCTTTCAAGTAGAATGGGGGAGTGTGATGCTGCTCAAGGAATAGGGGAGCTTGTCTGGTCAGGCATAGACAGAAAAAGTCCCAATATAATGTGAGAAATCAGTAAAATATTTATTGAATGCATTTGAGATAGTGGAGGGGTTGTTACAATTTACTGTCTCAATCTCATTGTCATTGGGGCTGGGGATACCATCTTGACCTAGGGTTTTCACAATGCAGATCCAAAAATGTCGAGGGTTGCCAATGAAGGGAATCAAACTACAGTAGGTTTTAAAATAGCTACTTTTGTTTCATTAAGTGGCTTGTTTACAGTCCTTTCTGAGTATTCTGTATCTAGTCAGAAGCTGATTTGGTAGCATAGAAATATAGAAACATAGAATTTGATGGCAGATAAGGACTGCTTGGCCCATCTAGTCTGCTCATTTTCCCTACCTGTTTCAGATACAGCAGATCTTAAATGATCTGTGGTTTACTTTCTCTTTCCTATTGCTAGGGTTCCTTTACATCTGTCCCAAACATTTTTGAATTCCACTACTGTTTTTGCCCATTCAGCCTCTACCAAGAGACAGTTCCATGGGTCCACCACCCTTTCCTTAAAAAATATCCTTTCTCACATTACCCCTAAGTATACCCCCCCCCCTCTATTTTCATATCATGGCCCCTTGTTCTTGAACATCTTTTTTTTTTGAAAGATGCTACTCTCTTGTACATTGTATATAGCCTTGGGCAGGTGCCGGTCTCCTCATATTTTATGGACCTCCACTTTACTTTGTCTACTGACTGTGGCACTGTAAATTCTTGGTGCGGTTGCACCCTGCTATCTGACTGTCTTGTAACTTATTTACACCCTTGAGGTATTTGAAAGTTTCTATCACATCCCCTCTCTCTTCTTTCCTCCAGGGATTACATATTGAGATCCTCCAGTCTCCCCTCATATGACTTTTGGTTCAGCCCCTGCACCATTTTTGTCACCCTTCCCTGAACCGATTATACTCTTGTCAATGTCCTTTCAGAGATGCAGCCTCCAGAACTGGACACAGTACTCAAGATGAGGTCTCACCAATGTTCTATACAGTAACATCACCACTTCCTTTCTTCTGCTGGAGATACCGCTCACTGTACAACCCAGAATTCCACTGCCACTCCTTACAACCTTCTCACATTGTTTGTTAACCTTTAAATCATCAGCTATGATTACACCCAGGTCTCTTTCCTGTTCGGTGGCCATCAGTACTTCCCCCCACCATCATGTTCTCCTGCCCTGCATCTCTGTGACCCAAGTGCACGACCCTGCACCTCTTTGCATTGAATCCCAGCCACCACACCACTGACCACCTCTCAAGCCTGCCTAGGTCCTCACTGATTTTCTCCACCCCTCCTGGAGTGTCAACCCTGCTGCAGATCTTTGCATCATTGGAAGCTCCTCATTGTAGAACACTCAACATTTATCCCTCATTTGAGAAAGGATAATAAATGGTGATCTAACCACTTAGTTGTTGGACCATGGACCCTTCTAGTGGTAAGAGGAGCATGCTTGTACTGAAGCCCAGTAAAGACTGTACAGAAGTGTGAGACAGCCAGATTGACATCAGTGATGGCCCACAGACACAAATTAATAAACAAATTAGCCAGCCTGGGAGTGGGTCCCATGGTGGTAGCCTGGGTAAACAATTGGCTGGACAACAGGACACAGAGGGTAATAGTAAATGAAGTCCACTACAAAGAAAGAAAGGAAAGTTACTAGTGGAGTACCGCAGGGCTCAGTACTGGGTCTGGTCCTTTTTAATGTCTTTATAACTGACATTGAGGAGGGACTGGAAGGAAAAGTATGCCTCTTTGCAGATGACACAAAGATCTGCAACAGGGCTGATACATAAGGGGGATGGAAAGGATGAGAAGTGACTTGGCAAGGTTGGAGGAATGGTCAGAAGTATGGCAGCTTAGAGTAAATGCATAGAAGTGCAAAGTAATGCACCTGGGAAATAAAAAACAGGGGATGAGTACACAGTGGAGGGGGTACTAACAACAACAAAAATGGAAAGAGACCTGTGGGTAGTCATATCCGATGACCTAAAGGTAAGCAAGCAATGTGAGAAGGCAGTAAGGAGGGCTTGGGGGATACTTGGATGTATAGGAAGAGGCATCACCAGTAGGAAACAGGAAGTTGTTATCCCTCTGTACAGACAGTTGGTGAGACCCCATCTGGAGTACTGCGTGCAGTTCTGGAGACCCCATCTCCACAAGGACATAGACAGGATGGAGGCAGTCCAGAGGAGGGCAACTAAAATTGTGCAGGGTCTGTACCAGAAGCCATACGGAGAGAGACTAAAGGAGCTTAATATGTATACCCTCAAGGAAAGGAGGGCGAGGGGGGACATGACAGAAACTTTCAAGTACCTCAAGGGAATCAACAAAGTCCAGGAGGGTAGTGCTTTTCAGAAAAATAGATGTGCAAGAACAAGGGGGCACAATTTGAAGATAGAGGGAGGATGGCTCAAGGGCAACCTGAGGAAGTATTTTTTCATTGAGAGGGTGGTGCATGCATGGAACATCCTTTCTGAGGAGGTCATGGGGTCAGAAACAGTGGGGAAATTCAAGAATGCATGAGACAGACATAAGGCAATTCTGATGGGGTTAGGAAGGAGTAGGCTGTTGGTTAACTAGGATCTGCAACTTAGCCAATAGGTAGGAAAATGGGCAGACTGGGTGGGCCAAGTGGTCCTTATCTGCCGTCAAAGTCTATGGGCCATATTTTCAAAGGCCTCAAACTGGTGCAAGGTGCGTGAGTTGATCAGGTCTGAAGCAAGAGGCACCTTGCACCAAGAGCTGCGCCAAGTGGTATTTTCAAAGGCAGCCTGCGTCACCCAGCAGGCTGCCAGCACCAGAGTGTGCTAGCACCTGCCTTGCGCCACGAAGGTGACTGCAGCATGGCACTGGGGGCTTTTGGCAGACCCAGACTGCCGCAGCCATAGGATCTGGAATTTCAAACACCCCCCCCCCCAGGAACTAAGTGCCAAGTACCCTTCGACCACTGAAGAGCTGGTCTAACAGTACTTAGACAGCTCCTGGGAGGGTCATCCAGTATGTGCCACTGTGTGACCTGCCCCAATCCATCCCCGATGGGCAATCCCTGGTGATCCAGTGGCCCCCCTCACCCCCATCATGATCCCTGACACCCGTTGCATTGCATATTGACATCTCCCTAGTGGTCTAGTGCCCCCCCCGCAGGTAGTGCCCATCTCTGCACTCCCACCCCCCCTACTGTACCCCGACCCAGCGGCCCGGCAGCCTCCACACACCACCATGGCTGGCTGCTGGAATGAGCTGTTGGTGGCGTACTGTACGGTATGCAATTACACGCTGACAGTTCATTCGCTTAACCATGAAGTGTGTGGAGAAACTAACCTTGACCTTGAATAAGTAGGGAGGTGGTAGAAGATGCAGAGAGCACTCAACGGATGAAACACTAGACCACCTGGAGTAAAACCACCCGGTGTGTGTTGGGGCATGGTGCTGGTGGTGCAGTGGTGTTTGGGGGCTGTGTCAGTTGCTCACCCCTGTCTGTGGTGCCGCAGACTCTCGGGTGCATTCTGGGTGGGTGCACTGTACATTTGACACAGCACCACCTTTGCCGTATGGCTGGACTTTGGTGCCGGGACCCTGTGGATTAGAAAATTGAGTGCAGGGTCCCGGGCACACCTGCACTCGACACAAGCTGCCATTGTCGCAGCTTACATCGGGGCTTTGATAATCTGGACCATATGTATCTATATTTCTATGTCTATATGTCTATGTTTCTATGTTTCTAAGACCAGTTTTGGTAGGCTACATCTATTGTGAACTGGATGGGTCTGAGTATGAGAAGTCATAAAAATATGCAACAGCTGAAATTTTTTATTTTAGAGGCTGTTTATGTCATAAGATAAACTAAATAAGTTATCTGTGCAATTTTAATTCCACTATTGTACAAATGAATATAGCAGACACATCATTGTTGTTATCTGAAACCTGGATGAATTTCTTCATTTTACTAAATCACCTCATGTAGCTCACACAACTCACAATGCACTTCCTTGTACATTAATATAGAAACCCTTGCATACTAAACACTGTAAATTAGCTTGATGCATTTTTTTTTCCTTTTTTTGGTCCTGTACCTTAGAAGTCTTCTGTAGAATTCCATTTCCTTTTTAACTGTATTCATAGCCCCTTTCTCACCACCACCCCCAAAATTACACAGTTCACCCAGTTATTGTTACGCAACAAGGAACCTCCAAAGCTGTCCAACAATATGATTCATTCTGCTACAGAATTATAATCCATAAATTAGAATCCCTAAAATAAAAAGACTCCAAAACTATGCAGTCCCTAAAATAAAAAAAATTCCAATCATCCAATCCCACACAGCGTAGCAATCCTCTCAAATAGCTATGTGTAAGAACACTCTTTATTGTTGTTTTTTAATGCAAACACCAAAACATTTTCCCCTTGTGAAAAAAACATTTTTGCTGGCAAAGAAAACCAGGAAATTCTGGTGCTCCATCCAGTTTTCCATGAAGTTGCTTACACAGTCCTCTCCTGATGAAGCATTCCAGTCAACCAAAAAATGTGCATGTGCACTTTCTCACTCAAACTGCACCCTCACTTATATGACCAATCAAATCTGTTTTCACATGATACATGGCCCAATAAAAAATAACTTACAGTACGTCAACCCCTTCATAAACACAATAAAACACAGCAGAATAGCTCAGCCAACTAACAAGTTCTCCAGCCAACAAAACACACATTATATTTAAATAACAGCCAGTGAGCATTTTTTCCCTAAGGGAAACGTGGTTTGTAATTTGCCGTTATAAAAGAACGTTTATTACAGAAAACATATGCTGGCTGGGTTTCCCTTACTCTGCACCTGCACCAGCTGCCGCTGTTCCCTGTCTCACCTCCGGACACTTCGCCACCTCTAGCACTTCTCAACTCTCATCAGTGGAGTTTTTCATTAGTCCAGGAGTTAGTACTTGATGAAACCTTTGAACAAAAAATAAAACAACTGAAATTCTTCAGTGGCCATGGCCTGCACACCGCATTTCATCCCAACCAGACTGCAGCTGAACAGCATCTATATTTTATATAATTGCTGTGGTGAAAAACTCGAACTTCACATACGCCCTTGGTGTTGAATACTTACATATACCCCTCAAGCTTCCATCTTGGGGTTTTATGTAGAATCCAACACCTCGAGTGTGTGTAAAATGTTCGTTATACACACTACCCCATGCTTTATTCTATATATAATGTATTCACTGATTCTGCCCAACTGCTATCTATTTTATAAGTTGAATATTTAATCTGATCTTGTGGTCACAGAGGTTAAATTCAATATATATATATATATATATATATATATATTATACATATATATTTGTATGTGTGTGTATGTAATAGATAATCTACTACAGGGCATGTGGTAATGCCCTGATACATACATATATGTCTTGGGGTGCATGGCCTCATGCTATCCACCACCCAAGGTTTGTGTATATCAGAGCGTGACCGCATGCCCTGTAGTGGATTACCTTTCTTATAAAATGCCTAGACATGTTTGGGTTTTTATTTTTTTTTTTGAGGGGGGACAACAGTAGTCCTTGCCTGTCAGAAATTAACAGTTTTATTTAGGTGATCTAGTCAATCCTGGTGAACTTCTTCTGGCAGCAAACAGAGTTTTATTTAGGTGATCTGGTTGATCCTGCCATGTATTTGATAGGCAAGAAGTGATTAAAAAAGTTCTGCCATTTTATTTGACCAGTTATGTATAATAAAGATAACAAGTTGTGACATATAGCAAGTATCTCCCAAGGAAAGTTCTACTGCATTGATGAATGCAATGGGAATTATGCAAACTAAACTGTAAACATTAACATCCTGTATGCAAACTTAAAATAAATATTTTTCGAATGTAATATGTTGAATCGATGCATGTTTCTATTTCTGTACTGCCTTTGCATGCTTGACCTAGATGATTATCTGTTTGTATTTCCACTGATGACTACTTCACATATACAGATTAGTTTTTTTTTCAGTTTTCAAAAAATCTAATGAAAAGTTTAACAAAAACACAATTATCCAGATCTGGATAGGCCCCATCACAAGAATGCAGTGAAATGGCTCGGGCACACTGACTCTGGGATTATCAGTTATTGCTACCCTTAATGATGGTACAGGGGGACTGGAAAGTTCTAGAAAAACACACTTTTATCAGTTCCATCACAAAAAGTGATAGCATAAAAGAGAGGCACTTGATTTTAGCATTCAGAAACTGTATCATAACAGTAGGAGAAGGATTGGGGTCACAATGACCAATGCCTTCTGCATGACTCCTATGACCCAAAAATCATAATATCTGTGGTGAAAAACTTAGTGGACCATACAATCAAATCATGCTCCACAGAAAAAAAAATATTGAAGGAATGAACTGAACGTTGTCAGAAACTCAATGAAATTTAATGGATACTCAAACTGAGTCATAAGGAAAATATTAAGAAATGCCTTTAGGCCAAAACAATCACCCAAGAGAAGACAAAGAAACAATAGCAATTACATATAAATACCAAATGTAGCTGAATCGATGAACCATGTAGAATAGTACTCAAACAGTACCAAATCAAAACACTCTATAAGAAAGAACAGCACTTAAGAAATTCTATCTGGAAACCAAAGGGTATACCTTCACCTTGCCCTGTGGATAACTGTGTGTACCTGCTGCTATGTAAAGATGATGATTCCAAGTACACTGGTGAAATGAAAACAGAATTATTAAATTTGAAATGGAACACCATATCCATATTTCTCACTCCATAGTGCATATATTTCCCCCTCATTAGTTGCACTAATAGAATCTAGTTGGTGCATTTTTACAGTCCCCAATATACAGTATTGCATATTATTATGAATGTTTAAAGGATATTCAAGACTGGATGGCAACCAGCTGATGTAGCCTAAATTCCACAAAAGCAGAGGTGCTACTGATGGAAATAGGTGGGTGCAGTTCAGCAATGAATGGCATTGATGTCACTTTACCATCCCTGTATGGCATCTCACTCAGAGCTGTGAAAGGGTTAGGAATCTGGGGTTCATTGTGGATTCTAAGCTCACTATAGAACATCAGGTGCTAGCTGTTGTCTGCAGTGGCTTTTTGGATCTTCAAAGATTATTGTATCAGATCAAGCTCTTTCTAGTGCCCACTGACCTGGTGACACAAGTGCGTGCCTTCATCACATCTAGACTGCACTACTACAACTCCCCCTGGCTAGGGCTCTCCTTAAGGCTGGCTCATTACATGCAGCTAGTTCAGAATGCAACAGCCTAGTGGATTGCTGAGACCTCTTAATCCACGCACTGTATGCCTATATTCCGTGGGCTGCATTGGCTTCCAATTTGGTGTCGCATCAGCTTCACAGTGTGCTCATACAAGGCCCTGCACAGACTAGGCCCTGGCTACTTTAAAGACCTCTTGGTTCCATACACTTCTAGCCATTCTCTTCATTCTTCTGAGGTAGGTCTCCTGGGCACCCAGAGATCCCATCTTAAATTCTCTGGGGATTGTGCATTTGTAATTGCTGCCCCGGTACTATGGTATGTACTGCCTCTGCATGACAAGGAGACCCCACAACAGATAATTTGTTTAAAATGCACCTTTTTAATCTTTGTTGTGGGTCTGGGGACACTTTTTAGCACTGTGCTGTTTTTACTATATTTATTATTCTTTTTACTTTTATATATGTAAGGCACACAGAGCTTTGAGGATTGGATGCCCTAAAAATTAAAATTGCCTTCCTTATGTAGTATTCACCTTTGCTCCCCCTCACCCAAACACATTATTGAAGGGGCAGAGCTAGCTGTGCCTCCACTCCCATATTGTGGTCTGCAATAATAGGAAGAGGATTTGTTTTTTAAGCTATTGGGAGTAAATAAATTACTGCACACTTGTTAAACAGAGTATGGCAGTTTCCTTAGGCTGACAGACACATAGTACAGGTAGGTGCGGTGCCTAATGTATCTGCCTAACTTTGTTAATTGGTACACTAGCTCTTTTAACAGTGAACAACACTGGTAAGCAGTTCTGGCATCATTAGGATACAACAGAAGACACTTGTGTCCAAAACAGTGTTATTTGCCTCTGGTCCCACCCCGCTGATCTGATGACCAGACTCCAACTGGACTTTGACAACATTCAGCACTGGTTCCATTCAAATCAGCTAGCTCTAAATGCCAAGGAAATGGTCTCCATGACCTTTGGCATGAGACAAAAACTTTCTAGGATTGCTGTCCTCCCCTTCTACCGTACCCTAGATGGTTTCACCATTGAAGATGTACCATCCTTTAAGTACCTCGGGGTCTGGCTTGACAGTCACCTCGACTTTTCTGTACACATGGATGACATTTGTAAAAAATTGCACCCCAGATTAGGAGCACTGTACTGTAACTGCGGCTGCATCCCTCTGTTGGCCTGCAGAGTCATTGTTCAGAACATGATCCTCCGTATATTTGACTATGGTGACATAGTCTACAGCACTGCTCCCAAATCCACCCTTTCCAGATTGGACTCCATCTTCCACATCTTCTGTCATTTTGCTTTGAACTGCCTGCCTCATCCCACCACTGCTCTCACTATATCTCCCTCTCCTTTCCCTCCCTTGAAGCCAGATGCCTAGCTCACTGCTCCTCTTTTTTAGCCAGATATTGGATTGGCTCTCTCCCTTCTTATCTTGTCACTATCCTCTCCTAGCCCCATCCTTCCTGTTATGTCCTTCATAGCTCCCACGTTTGCTCCCTTGCTCCCCCCCCCCCCAGGACTTCCTCAGCTGACTCAGCTGTTTTCTCTTACTTCTTCCCTAAACTCTGGAATTCCCTTCCCTTACCCATCTGTTCTGCTTCATCCTTTTTTCTCTGTCTTCCCTTCTGCATAACTTCACCTCTCCATCCTGTACCTGCAACTGACCCCCTGCACTACCTCCTCTGCTTTTCCCAACCCACCTACTCCCCTCTCTACAATTTTCCTCTGCCCTACCCTATCAATTTACACCCCCTTCCCATCTCCCCCTTACTCCCCTCTCCTCCACCTTCCCAACTGCCTACTTATACCTAATCTCCCATTTAAGTTGCCTCCCTCCTTCTCACCCTTCAATGTTTCTCCCTATCTCCAATCATTGAATATTTCTCCAAACAAGGATCCACCTCCTGGCATAGGGTATATCACACTATTGCACTTTTACTTACCTACGTACTGTATAACCAGTAATAACTGAGCTCTTCTACTTATATTATGTGTTCAAATTGCTCATGTATACTTACCTATTGTTATTTTTTGTACTTTGCCTCCTCTTCCCTCACTCCCCAAGATGCACCTGGAAGCGAGCTGTTCTCATTTCAGTATGTCTCTCCTGGTAAAATGTTTGAATTAAATAAATTCTTTACTCCTATAAATATATTATAAATTGACTGATTCTTTTTTTAATTATAGTTTGAAAATGTAAATTTGTACATAAAAAAATGAATCATCCTTGTATCCAAAGGGGTATCCCATGATAAGGGCATTGGTGCTAGGGCTACAAGTGGTATGGTGACAGCAAAACGGCTACCGTGGGAAGTGCTACAGGTATGGGAGGGTGAAGTGCAGTTGGGCAAATACCACAGACGATGGGCAGGAGAACAGCGATGGGCATGTAGGGCAACAACTTTAATGGTGAGTGGGATACACGGTGACTGCATCGCATGTTGGGCAATGGAGGAAAAAAGGCAGCACTGGGAATGGTGACACAGAGACAAGGCTTGAGAAGGTGAAGCATGCTACAGCTAGTGAAGGTGCAAGGTGCACGGCCGCCCACCCATTCGCGCAGGTGGGCAGACCACAGGCGCTGCATCCACCTCTGCCTCGCCCCCAGTAGTGCATGGATGTGTGCCCCCCACCCCACAGATAAGGTGCTTTATGGCAGTGACACCCCCTGAACTGCCGCCAAAGCACATGCCGTCCATCCGCACCACCAACATACCTGGGTGCCTGCCTGCTGGGGTATCGAATCCCGGCTCCAGACAACTCCACACACAATGCCTGCACACACTCACCATGTTGTCACTGGGTGCACACACTGCTGCACCCCACAGGGATCTGCACTGCCACTGTTGGAGCCTGAGACACACCGCCATCGACATCCCACTGGACCGTACCACGGACACACCACTGCAGGCCGCCGGACCTCTACCACCACCATAGTAGTGCGGAAACAGCCCGTGGACACACATTTTATGCACTCTGGCTGCTGGGGGCTGAGCCACACATGCACACAGGTGTGTGGTCACATGACCCACCCCAGCCTATGTAACAGCACCAGGCAGACAGCTCAGTCTTCCGCAACAAAGGCGAACTGCTGATATGGCAGAGACATGGCTAATAGTGAGCCAGAAAGGGAAGCCCCTCTTTTCCCACTGTGGATACCTTTACTGGCGGGACAAGGAGGTTGAGGGAAATATGTACAGGCGTTGCATGCAGGATCACCGCTCCAGCTGCCCTGCATGTGTGCACACTATTGCAAAAACAGTGGTCTTTACAGGACGGCCCCACAACAATGTCCCCAGTGCAGGGAAGGTGGGGGTCCAAGAGATCCTGACAAGGGTGAGTGAATGGGCACACACCAGCAGTGAGGGAACCATGCAAGTCATTGCATGGTGTACCACTGCCATGCCCACTGCTGTGGCTGTCAGGCTGCCAGTACTGCCGCATATGCAGCGAACATTGCAGCAAGTGTGGCAGGCCAGTAGGGGTGGCCATGCCAATCCTGGCATGCTGCATGAACTGGTGATCCCCCCTGATCCCACCCCCCCCCCAAATGTGCCATCACGGGGGCAGGGGATACGTTCCTGCAGCATGACAGTGATCCCCCTGAGGATCGCATACTGCTGTTCACGACACAGCATGTGCTGCAATTTTTGTCGGGCAGCGCCGAGTGGTTCCTGGACGGTACATTCCGCTGCCCACCACCACTGTTCAGGCAGCTGTACACGGTGCACAGCATGTATGAGGGCATCATGTTACGTGCAATCTATGCCCTCATGCCCGGCCTTACAGAGAGGGCATACATGTGCATATTTGGTGAGGTCAGCAGGCTCGTGTGGGGGTTGTGCGTCTGGAGATGGCCCTCATGGACTTTGAGCGGGCAGCCTGGCGCACATTAGCATCGATCTTCGACAGCACCATGGTCAGAGGTTTTTTTTTCCACTTCTGCCAGGCCTTCTGGCAGAAGGTCCAGCAGACCCCTGAGCTGCATACCTGGTAGGTCACTAACACAGAGTTCACACTGAACATATGCATGCTGCTCGCCCTGGAGTATGTGCCCATGGATGCAGTGGAGGAGGCATATGGGGAGCTGCTGGACATTCCTTTCTACAAGACCCAGGAGGAATTACTGTGTCCAATCCTGGAATATATGGAGGTGACGTGGGTCAGACAGCAGGTGGGCAGGATGGCACGCTGTAGACCCCTCTTCCTGATGTCATCCTGGAAAATGTACCAGGTGACACTGGACGGCCGCGCCAGGACCAACAACACAGTGGCGGGCTGGCACAGGGGCTTCTCCACCAGGGTGGGTGCCAGCCACCCAAGCCTGTGGCACTTCATCGAGTGCCTGCTGGAAGAGGAACACCTGACAGGGATCAGGCTAGAGCAGCTGGTGTCCAGTGCAGGGCCGGCATGCCTTAAGCGTCGGTACCGGGACCTCACGCTGTGGATAGAGGCCCTTGTTGCTGACCATGGGAGCAGAGCCTCACCCGATTATCTGCATGGCCTTGCCTACATCTTCCAGTTGCAGGTGTAGTCAGGTGTGGCGCATACCATGGTGCCACCCATGCTCCTTGGGACACCTGTGGCACTGACCACCTCTGCATTTCCTCATGTGCCCCACCAGTGCCCTGGCCACTCCTGTCATCACCCGCCTCATACCACACACCTGGGCATCCCCGGTGGCCCCACACCGCACTGCACACATGGCCTCCATGCCATTGCCTTGTGGTGACATCCCCTTGACCCGGTTATGGCTGTCGCTGGCATCCCCTTTGCACCACCTGTCCCCCACCCTCCCCACAGGTGTTGCTGTGTTCTCCTCCCGCATGCTTCATTCAACCCCCCATGCAGTTTCCCCAGTCTGCGTCTAGTGGTGGCGGCAGCGTTTTTTTTTTTTAGCTGACCAGTCACCATTCTGTCAGTCGTGGATGATCCTGCGCAGCAACCCAGGTCCCTGCCTTGTGCCTATGCCCTTTCCCGTGTGCTCAGTCTCACCCTGCTCCCGTTAGCACTCCTGCCTTGGTGTCCTTCCAGGTTTTCCCATCCTGCAGGCACCCTGTTGGAGATCATGTTTGCGTTTTCATCATTATCACATAGAACCATCTGAAAGAGAACATTCCAATTGTTCAAAACTTGCACATGAGGATCTGTTATGGATAGATTTTCACATGCAAGGGAATTGTCTTTACCGATTGCCTGACAGCATTGGTGAGTTAGAATATGCTCGGTGACATCATCTAATAGCAGTTATTGCACATGGCTTTTTTTTTTTTAATGTTCAGCTTCCACTTTCAAGGGATAGCTGAACTGAGATGCAACACCTCATTATGACAGGTATCAAGAAAAGTTTCCTTTAAAGAGCTAGTGACACCTTCAGGATGGAAAGCTTTGGAAATTTGAACACTTAGATACAAGTTTTATTTATTTGGTAACAGGGTAAGTACACTGGACCAGGGGTCCTTTAGGAGGCATGACCTGTGCCATTGTAAAGCAACAAGTACAAGAAGGTTAAGATACAAATGACCCCATATTCAGATCTGGCCATGTGTTCCATGCAGACAGAAGGGCTATGTGGCAAACAGATCATGTGCAGCCCTGTGCAATATTCAGAAAGTTAGCTGTTCCGACAAAGTGTGCTAACTGCCTGAATCTGGGGCAATGCCAGCGCAGTGCATGGTGACTATGCATTGCACCGACATAACCCATGGCCAAATATGATCCAAATGGGAGCTCACTGGAGATAGTGCTGCCTAAACAGGATATTGTCAAGGCTGCTGTGAGCCATATTCAGCCCTAGCATGTTAATAAGCCCATTGAGCATGCAAGGCACTAACGGGCTATTAGCATGTCAATTATTGATTAATTAGCATGCTGCACAGCCCAGTAGTGCCCATCCTGTAACATAAAGCAAATTCCCTGGTGTCTAGTGGTCCTCTTGATTACCCATGCTGGGTTTAGTAAATGTTCATTTTCCTGGTATTTATTGGTCCCTCACAAAATCACCAGTGCTGGACTCAGTAAACATTAATTCCCTTGTCTTTAGTGGTCCCACCCCATCACCTGTGCTGGGCTGAGTAAATGTTTATTCCCTCGTGTCTAGAAGTCCCGCCCCTCCGGATATCCAGTGCTGGGATCAATAAATATTTATTTCCTGGTGTCCAGTGGCCCCCCAAACAATTGCCAACCCCACCCAACCCACTAGTTCTGGACCCACCACCCTGCACCCCACCTCACCATGGACACCGGCCCTTATCTTCCAGTGATGACCAGCACAACCCTCAGCTCACCTCCTCATGCAGCCACAGTCTGTCAGTGACTGACTGCAAACAAAGTCTCATGATTGCTCCCTGACAGTCAGATAGCTGCTGGCTAAGGAAGTGAATAGAGAAAATTATATGAAATATGAGCTGAATGGTGAGTAAAACCAAAAGCTATCCCCGAGTTATCAGGTATTCTTTAAAGCAGCAGAGCATGTTACTGTGAAATTCTTTAATTTTTTAATTTATTTAGACATTTTATCTCCCACTTGCCAGCAGGGCTCGGTGGCGGCTATGCCAGCCATCCAGGGCTCCGTCTCCCCTCATCCGGGGGATCATGCTGCACGGCAATGGGGGCTGAAATATTTTGTTGCCTTTTCATACTCTGTTTTTTGGTCCCTGGAAATCCCACCTCCTGAGGATGCCACAGCAAGGGCTGAGGTCCAGACTGTGGATGTGCAAAAGCTTGTCCCAGCCAAGTGCCTAATAGCATCCTCCCCTTCCTGCACCAGCGGTCCCATGCCTCCCAGTGCAACAGCTCCCCCCCCCAATGTAGGAGGAGGATAGTGTCCTATTGGATGCTTGGCCCTCCCCCCCCCCAGCCTCAGATGACCCAGGTTCATTCCCGAATCTGGGTCACCTTTGTCAGAGGCGGTAGTGCTGCTAATGAAATGACAGGCTCGCTACTGTGAAAATGTTGTGCCTACATTTTTTTTAGTCTGTTATTGTTTGCCTTTTTTTTCCTGTCCTGTAAGATGTCATGTTTCCCCATTTTAAGTTTGATTTAAAAATATGTAAGATTTGAAAAATTTAAGGTGCACTCCTTTAAATATGGCTATTTATCACCTGATTTTCTTCAGTGTACTCAGCAGAATACCCAATGTCCCATAACGTCAGGGAGCAGTGGCTGTTGCAGTCTTGTTCACCTTCGTCACAAGAACGATGAGCTTAAACAAATGATGTTCCAAAACAACTAAAAGTATTGATGAAACCTAGGGGTTGCCATATTAAAAGGAGTGCTTTTTTCATTGTTTTAAAGCTTGAAAAAAAATATCAAAGCAGAAGGGGGAAAAATACATCTTACAAGACAGGAGAAAAGGGCAATCTAAAACAGAATAAAAGAGAGCAGATACAGCATTTCCTCTGTAACATGGTCTGCTGCATTACAGAAGGCATGTTACTGAGAAAATGTTGTACCTACAGTATACCTTTGAGTTATATTTTAAATTGACTTTTATCCCCAGTCTTGTAAGATGCCCGTTTTCTAATATTGAGTCTGCTTTATCACTTTTTTAAGTTGAAAAAATAAAACTTGTATAAAATAAAAACTTTTAACTAATATATTGAAAATGTTATCTTTTGTATTATGTGTAACCATGTGACTCTCTGGAATGTCATTGTAAACAAGCATTTCCTTTCTCAAATGACTTAACATACTAACATACTAATCGCCAGCAGATTAGGCCTTATGGTCTATCAAGTCTGCTCAAACCTCAGATCCCTAGTTGGGTACCGAAGCATTCTCCCCCTTGTGTAACCCCCCCTGCAAATGGGGGTTCCCAAAAGACTTCCAGGAGCTTGCTTGAATGCTCCAAGCCTGAATGGTGTTTGGCGTTTAAGCCATTTATCAGTGAGTGTTTTTAGAGCCTCTGGTACTGTCTCTTTAAGAGCTGTCTGCTTGCAGACATAATTAGTTTGTATGGGGGGACTGTGTGTTTCTCTACTTGAGTAACATCGAACTGCTGCCAATTCACTCCATTTTTGCAGTCACTAGGAGTGCAAAGGGAACCTATCTGAAAGATGTAACTGTTTACCAGAAATCATTTAGAGTAATAATGAAAATACAGTTTGTCTAACCTGCTTTCTTTGCAGTCAGAACTGTGTTTGCCTAGTTCCCCATTCTAGTTTTGAACTGCTGAACTGGACCAATCAGTGTGGGATAAGGTAGCTCTAAAATGGTGCCTTGGACGAATCAGAACTTGGACTCGTAATCTGAGCCAGCCACAAGAGGATTGTATGGGCAGTGACTCTGGGAGATGTAGTTTAGACTTCGGCGCCATTTTGGACCAACAAGGGCAGTCTATTGTGAGTGACAGCCAATCCAGCCAAGAACTGGGAGGAACTCAAAGGAAGTGCCGGGTTTTGTCTGCTGGAGTTTTAGTTGAGCTCTGGCAGTGAAGAGGGAAGGAGCCCTGTGCTTTTTCAGTGTGCAGTTTTAGTCGGGAAACGTGTGTAAGGCCCAGAGTTCCGGTCTGCAACTTGTGTAACTGCTTGTTAGGACTGAATCCGTCCTGTGGAGAGAATCAAAGGATATCTGAAGAGTAGAAACCAGGCTCACCCTGTAGAAGACTGGAGAAATTGCTGAATTGCACTCGGTCTGTCAGGAACTGAATCTGCTGTGTGTTCTCCGGTATTGTGCAGTAATTGCGATCGGGATAGAAGCAGCCTGCCTGTTTGCCATATAAATGTGTGAGGAGTCTCGTGGAGCTCAAGAGTAGCCCTGCTGACATTGAAGGACCCTATCTTGTTTGGAGGTCGTGAGTACTAATTCACGGTCGCTCCCTGTTGAATTGCCACATTAAATCCAAATGGAATCACTGTACTGCTGACTGTTTAAACTAATTTTTCTTTTCTCTGTGGGAAAGGGCCCCTACGAGCTGCCACGGTTTGGACTAGCCACTAGGGCTTGGGTACCCAGGGACAGTAACTGGTAGGGATAGGTCTGTGCACAGAGCCATAGGTAGATGAGTAAAGTAATAAGCTAATTAACCTGATTTCCCCCTGTCCTTGTTATATTCCCCCTAAATAAATCAGAGCTGCTTGTTTCAGCAAAGTTATACTGCCTGAGGTATTTGTCTATGTTAAAGTATTGTACTGTGATTGTTGCACTGTATCTTATTTTACAGGAGGTCCCAGTGCCTGAACCAGTCCTGGGGGTAAGTGTATACTGTGAAGGTAATTCTGATATATTATGTGGGCCACTAGTGGGAGAAAGGGGGTTGCAGTGTCCCAGAGGGCTGTGACCAAGTTAGTTTAACTATTGCAAACCCTGACCTCTGGGTGGAGGCACCCGCCATCGGATCCAGGCCCCTCAACCTGTTAGTGGCAAATCAGGCAGGGATAGTAGCCCCTGGGATAGCGCCATCTAGGGGTTACACTTGTGTTCCAGAAACCCCTATCATCCATCCCCACTCCCCTGGGCCAAGCCATCGTCTTATGCATCTGCTTTCTGTATCTGTTCCACCCTCTCTTGAAGCCCTCCACCATGGGTATCTGAACCAGCTCGCCAGGCAGCGCGTTCCAAGGATCCACCACCCTCTCAGTGAAAAACCTCCTCCTCTTTTCCCCCTTATCCTTCCACCTTCCAACTTCAAACCATGCCCTCTGGTGATACCTCCCTGCTTTAGTCTAAAGATCCCCTCCTTGTTTACCCTATATATTCCCTTGAGGTACTTGAAGACCTCAATCATGTCCTCCCGTCTCTCCTCTCCTCTCCTCCAATGAGAGGCCAAGCTCCTCAAGTCTGTCCTCTTATGTCAAATCCCCTAGTCCTCGTATTATCCTAGTAGCTCTCCTCTGTACCCTCTCCAGGAGCTGTATGTCACTCTTCAAGTGTGGTCTCCAGTACTGAACACAGTACTCAAGGTGTGGTCTAACCAGTCCATTGTTCAGCGGCAGAATCACTTCCCTGCTCCTAGAGGTGATCCACCTTACGGTGCATCCCAACATTCTGTTTGCATTGCTAGCTACTCTTCTGCACTGCTCAGAGTTATTCATACATGCATCCACCATGACCCCTAGGTCTTTTTCCCCTTTTGAGGCCACCAGCGCCTCTCCTCCCAGGGTGTACCTGTGTTTAAGGTTTCCCCACCCAAGATGTAACACCTTACACTTGGTGGTATTGAAATTTAATTTCCAGGTGTGAGCCCACCTTTCCAGTGTGTCCAGATCCTCTTGCAGGGCCAACCTCCCCTCTTACCCCTCAACTACTGCTACCATCTTGGAGTCGTCAGCGAAGAGACTCATTTCACATCGTATACCCTCCCTGATGTCAGATATGTATGAATTAAACAGGATCGGACCAGGACCGAGCCCTGCGGTAGCCCACTACTGACCTCTCTAGGGTTCAAGAGCTCCCCACTGACCACTACTCTCTTAGTGCATCCAGCTAGCCAGTTTCCTATCCATCTGACCATCAAAGGGCCCACTCCCAACCCCGTCACTTTCTCCACCAGACCATTGTGGGGGACCGAATCAAATGCCTTGCTGAAGTCCAAGAATAGTACATCCACAGGCTTTCCCCTGTCCAGTTCCAATGTTACCCATTCATAGAAGTCCACAAGGTTGGTTTGACCTGATGTACCTGGCACAAACCCATGTTGCCAACTATCCAGACCTCCCACCTCCTCCAAGTGCACCCCCAATCGTTCCTTTAGTATACTCTCCATTATTTTTCCCACCACTGAGGTCAAACCAATGGGTCTACAGTTACCTGGTACTTTCCTCGACCCCCTTTATGGATTGGCACCACATGTGCCTCTCGCCAATCCCTAGGTACCCTTCCTGTCTCAAGCAACCTGTTGAAGAGCTCCACCAGGGGTGCAGCCAGTAGTCCGCCAGTTCCCATAGTACTCTAGGATGAATGCCATCTTGCCCAGGAGATTTATCTTTCTTTAGGGCTTTAAGGGCTTGCCACACCCATTCGGTGGGGATAGCATCATCCGTCCGCCCCCCCCACCTTACTGGCCTTTTTATCCTTCTCCTGATGCGACACCCCTGGGGTACCTCTCCCTCCCTCATGCTCCATTTTTGTTGCTCCCCCGATCGCACACACTACCACTTCTATCCCCAACATGCCTTGTTTTGTAAATATCCCATCCCCCTTCCTAGTGAACACAGAGGTGAAGTACTCATTTAATACTTCCGCCTGGTCCCTCGCCTCTTTCACCCACCCACCTTCTGATATCAATCTACTGAGCTGGCACTTAGTTTTTCTCTGTTCCCCAATGTACCAGAAGAACCCCTTTTCCCTTCCCCATATCCCCTGTGCCAGCCGCTGCTCTTTACTGGACTTTGCCCCCCGCACCATCCAGGTGACTTTTCTAGATGCAAGTCAGTACATTTCCTTTTCCCTACCCCCTCTTGTTGTTTTTTTTTTTTTGTAGGCAGCCTTCTTTTCTCTGACCGCTACCTGAACCTCACTGGACCACCAGCACGGTTTATGTGACCTTGCTTCCTTATGCTTCACCTTACCCCAGGTCCTGACTGCCTCATGAAGTCCCCATTTTATGACCTCCCATCTCATTTCCACATCTGTCATTGTTGTAATCCCCTTCAAGTGATCCTTGAGAATATTTCCCATGCCCACAAAGTCTGCCCCCCTGAAGTCTACAGCCAGTGTCCTAGATATCTCCCCCCGTCCCCGCATGCTTATTTGAAACCAGACAGTATCCTGGTCACTCCCAGTCAGGGGATCCTCTACAACTAGGTCCCTTACCAGATCCCCATCCGCCAGAACCACGTCCAGGACATGCCCCTCCCTTGTGGGCTCCGTCACGTGCTGTGTTAAGAACACATCCTGGAAGCCGTCCAGCAGCCTCTGCTCCTTGGCCACCCTAGAGGACATGGTTCCCCAGTTTGTAACTTGTATATTAAGGTCCCCCATCAACACCACTCCCTCCCCTTTTGGTCCGGGCAATGATGTTGTCCAGCAAACCATCCTCCAGAACATCACCCATCTTGGGGGGCCTATATACTACGCCCATCTTGACCTTACCTCCTGCTGAGGTTCGGAAGGTAACCCATAAGACCTCTATGTTTCCCTCTGCTACCCTAGCAATTTCTATGTCATCTCTAATGAACATAGCCACTCCACCCCCTCTGCCCTCCTTTCTATCCTTCCTAAGCATAGTGTACCCCTTCATGTTTAGGTCCCAGTCATGGTTATTGTTAGCCCACGTTTCTGTGACTGCTGCCACATCCACTCCCCCCTCGAACAGCATGACCAGGAACTCTGGCAACTTGTTTCCCAAACTCCTGGCATTTACTAACACCACTCCCACCCCTTATCCCCTTTGTCGAACTCCAACCGGGTTCCTTATACCTCCATCCTCCCTCTGCTCCTTCTGAAACCTCCTCCCCCGGTCTGTTCCCCCCTTCCCCTTGGGTTTGAAGGCTACTCCCCTCATCTAGAGGAGAGGGCTTCTGGTCAGCCCCTCCCTTATCCCCCTCCATAAGTTTAAACCCCACCTTTCTTGAATGTAGTCTGCCACCCCCTGTTTAAGGACTTCCTTCCCTAATGGGGTAAGATGAAGCCTGTCCTTGGCATACAGTCCCTTATCCTCCCAAACTCCTTCCCAGTTCCCTAACACCCCTGACCCACTTTCTTCACCCCACTTCCTGAGCCAGTCATTAACCTCTGTTATCTTCATTTTGCTCTTCACTGAGGCCTTTGGTACCAGCAATATTTCCGAAAAGGAAATGTTGCATCCATTATCCCGACAGACTCTAGCAAGTTCTCAGAACCTTGCTTGGATTTCCAAAATGCTATTTCCCTCTATATCATTAGTCCCCAAATGCACCAGGAAATTCAGTTTCCCTCCACAATCCCTAACCAGTTCGTACACCATGAACTTTGCTCTGTGCACCGTCAGCCCAGAGATACTCACTACCTTCACCTAGCTATGGCATCCTCCTCCCTGTCCCTCCCAATGGATACCCCTAATCATCGAGTCTCCCAATAACAGAACCTTAACACTGCCATCATCCTTATGGTTACCTCCACTATGCGCTCTCAATCCCCCCTCCCCCCTTTATTTGTGATCTCAATTCCATGGGAGTCTTCCTACCTCATTATGAGAGACCCCCTTGTCACCCTCCCCTTTCTGCCTCCCTTATTATTTTGCCCACTTAACTCAGACCCCCCCTGAATAGGTGTCCCCTTTAACCCTCTCTTATCCAAGCCATTTATCCTGGCCCTGATCCGATCCATTTATCCTGGCCCTGATCGTTTCTTGTTAACCTTGTTTTAGGAAACAACATTTTAATTGCTATTCTATTGAAGGGGCCCTGCCAACCCCCTTAGGCCTCAAAGTGTCTTCAGTTTAATAAACACGTTTAATGATTGGTCACATTCTGTAGAGATTGTTGAAGTAGCTGGTAGTTCAATTCCAATTCCTGTTTTCTTTTAAAAAAATGCAAAACAGACTGCTCACCATACTAGTGTTATCACACAAAAACATGTTTGCTTACATTTTTTGATCAACACCCACTGCATCTTTTCTGGACTTGGGAACACTTAACAGAGTTAAGCCACTTATGATGCAGTGGGAGGAGAGGAAACTATTGAATTATGAGTGGTTGTACAGTTCTGGGTTGTTTCTAATGTTCAGGAAGTATGCAAGAAGAGTAAATCAAAGATTTGGAACAAAATCAAGTTTGGGTATAATTACACCATTAACATGTATTTCTGTTCTACTTAGAAAAGAAGCAGATAAAGAAAGCAACCAGCAACATCAATGACTTTTAGAGAATGTGAGCAATCAGAAAATGTGGGTTTTCAATTGGAAATAATATGATGAAAAAATGGTTGACAGTGTCCTTTTAAAAGGAGCACTCTTTTTTTCATCTGTTTATGCCCCATGTTTTCATCATTAGTCTATGCTGTTTCTGAACAGTCTTTAACCCGTAAAAGTCAGAGATCAGTGTCTGTTGTATGATAGCAATTTTAGAGCAAGAAAGGTAATGTTAAACAACAGGGGCCAGCGATCAGAAAGTTTGCCCGGGTGGTAACCCAAGTTTGCCAGTGCAAACCGAGTTTTACGCAGATGGGCCATATTGAAAAGCTTGGTTAGCATGGGCAAACAGGGTTTGTGCCTGGGCAGTATTCAGAGGGGGGCACAATGCAAATAAAGGGGCAGGGACCTGAACATTGATGCAGTCCAGTAATCAGAGTATTTGCACATGCAAGGCCATTTTGCATGGTTCCCTTGTGCGGTGTAGATGCTGCTGACCTGCAACATGACTTACTCTGGCACAACCCTAGCAGTTGCAAAGGAAGTGTGTTGGTGCCCTGGCCCCCAACACAGCAATCCCTGGTGTCAAGTGGCTCCCACCCCCCACCAATTGCCATCCCATTATAATATATAATTATTCCCTGGTGCTAGAGGTCCCCTCCTGCTGATCACCATTTCATTGCAAAATATATCATTCCCTGGTGCTAGTGCCCCCACTATGATCACCATCCTGTTGTAACATATAATCAGTCCCTGGTACTAGTTGTCCCCCCTCGCTGAATGCCATCCCATTCTAAAATATACCATTTCCTGGTGCTAGTGGTCCCCCCACCGATTGCCAGCCTGATGTAAAAGAAACATTCCGTGGTATCCAGTGGTCCCTCCCCACCCAAACCCATGCCTGTTCTTTCTATAAGTATTACCTGGTGTCCAGTGGTCCTCCCCCACCTGCACCCATTCCTGATGTTAACATAGTATTCCATGGTGTCTAGTGGTCCCTTCCCCCACCCACTCCCATGCCCAATGTGTACCGTAGTATTCTGCGATGCCAAGTGGTCCCTCCTACCACCCACACTGATGCTCGATGTTTACCATAGTATTACCTGGTGTCTAGCAGTCCCTTCCCCCACCCACACCCTTGCCCAGTAGTTACTGTAGTATTCCCTGGTGTCCAATGGTCCCTCCCCCCACCGGATCACCTGGCCGAAACACAGACACCATTTCCCTGGTGTCCAGTGTATCTCTGCCCCCATTCCCTGTACAATAAATGAAAGCAATTCCCTGTTGTCTAGTGGTCCCCCTCCCTATCCCTGATCCCCTATAAAGTAAAGATACACCATTCCATGTTGTCTAGCAGACCCTCCACCCCTGCAGGTAGTTCCCTACCACCCCACCCCCAATCCAAACCCTGAGCGAGCAACCAGCACAGCCCTCCACTCTCCGTTATCTCCAGCCACTGACTGAGCTGTCAGAGAGCACATACCATATGTGCTCAGTGACAGCTCAGTCAGAGGTCAGCTTTGGTGGAGAGCGGAGGGCTGTGCTGGTTGCCATCTCTGGGTTGGGATGGGGGAGAGCAGGATGGTGGGACACTACCTGCCAGGGTGGGGGGTTGGTTAAACACCAGAGAATGGTGTATGTTTACTTTACAGGGGATCGGGGATAGGGATGGGGTCCGCTAGACACCAGGGAATGGTTTTCTCTTTATTGTTCAGGGGATTGAGATGGGGCAGGGATACACTGGACACCAGGAAAATGGTGTCTGTGTGTTGGGTGGGTGACTGGTGTGGAGGAGGGACCACTGGACACCAGGAATT
Source organism: Neoceratodus forsteri (assembly GCA_016271365.2). Taxonomy (NCBI): domain Eukaryota; kingdom Metazoa; phylum Chordata; order Ceratodontiformes; family Ceratodontidae; genus Neoceratodus; species Neoceratodus forsteri. The sequence continues at coordinate 1,165,685,207 of CM028129.1, read as the reverse complement.
ACTACAGTAACCATCGGGCATGGGTGCGGGTGGGGAGAGGGACCACTGGACACCAGGGAATAATATGGTAAACATTGGGCATGGGTGCTGGTGAGGGGGGGACCAATAGGTACCAGGGAATACTATGGTAAACATTGGGCATGGGTAGGGGAAGGACCACTGGACACCATGGAATACTTTCAGACACATTGGACATGGATGCAGGTGGGGGGAGGGACCACTGGATACCATGGAATGTTTCTTATTTACATGGGGCCAGTGATCATTGGGGGGGGGGACCATGAGCACCAGAAAATGGTATATTTTACAATGGAATGGTGATTGGTGGGGGGAGGCATTAGCACCAGGGAATGCTCTCTGGGACAAGACAAGTGGGGGCAGAGCTGCGCTTAATTGCTGGGCTAGCCATGTAAATGAGCCCATAATGGGCATGCAAATGGCCCCTTATCACCTTGCATTCCCAGTGAACTCATTTACATGGATCCATTTGAATATCAGAAATTTAGCATGGCACAAGCCACTGTGGTGCCCTATTTCGGGAGCCATGTCTGCCCAACGTTAAGTGGCATAATGCTGGGCCAGCATGACCCTACATTGTCAGATAGCACCAGTGTGCATTTCCACTGAATATAGCATTTTGGGGCATTAGAGCTATCACAAGGTGGAGTGCACATTTTGGCGCTCTGCTTAGCACATTTTTGAATATCGGGCCCCAGGTATTCAGAAACACCTGCAAATACTGATGAAAACCTAGAAAAGGCCATATGAAAAGGAGCACTCCTTTTATTATTTAAAATGTTAAAAAGTGTTAAAACACTCATAAAATGGGGAAAAGAACATCTTACAAAACAGTAGACAAAGGACAATCTAAAATGGAATGAAAAAATATAGGTCAACAATTTCACCATTAACTTGCACTGCTGCCTTAAGCTGTTTTAAACTGCATGTAAGTGTGAATGTGGTTTAAGAGATAGTATTATAATTCAACCCATGGGATGTAATCTATGTGTGAATAAAGTAGTTTATTTACCTTGTTTATAGCTAGGTTCTGCTTCTGTCTACTTTTACAGCTAGGCAAGTAATGAAGTACGAGGGTAATAAAGGGGAACATTTATCAGCAGTGCCCATCATTGTTTGAAAGACCATAAAAAGGGCACCTAAGCCAGCAACTCCAGCTCAGGAACAGATCTGGGCAGTGGCAGTTGGATGGCTGACTGGGAAGAGTGCTGCTCCAGGCAGCATGTGCCAGCATAGGGGAAGAAGGTAGAAGGTTGTACCACACCAGCAACTCCCAAAGGAGGGCCAGGGAGCTTTACTCTCCCGTTGTGAGATCTGCTGCATGCGCACTAGGCCAAATGTGTGCACTGCCACAGAATCAAGGGGTAACAAGGGGAAGAAAAACAGAAAAACTCTGGGCCATTGGGAGAGTGGTTGGTGGTACTTTCAGGCCTCTTGCTACTGTACATGGACCCCTGTGGGCTGGATCCCATAGGAAGAGATGCAGTCAGGGTTGGAAGGTGGCTAGAGGAACATACCAAGGACCTTGTTGATGTTGCTGATGAATAGCTATTCAAAATGAGGCATTGAGCTTACCTGTGGTTCGGAGCTGTTCAGATATATCCAAAAGTTTTCCCTATATTGACACTACATTGCCACTGTTTTCAGAACCTTGTGATGTCACACAGGGTTAAGCTGTGCCTCACCATACTGTGGTTAAAACATATTATCTATGTGTGTCATCACAAAGTGGTAAACGTGGAGGTAATGTAGTAATAATATAGGGCAAACTTAGTCATGGATATCTCTGAACTGCTGGCAATTACAGGCAAACTCAATACTTCATTTAAAGCATCAGTGTATGTAACAGTGAAAATGTTGACCAGTACTTTATTACATTTTAAATTGACCTTTACTTACCTTCTTGTATGATACCCTTCTTACTAGATTCTAAGCCTGATTTGTCACTTTGTTAAACATTTGAAATATAAAATAGAGCACTTCTTTTAATGTGACTCATACCAGGTTTTCATCAGTATTCTCAGCTATGTTTGTACAGTGATTGTCCCATAAGATCAGAAAGCAGTGTCTGCTGCATGTTACTTCATTTTAGTAAAAAAAAGAAAGAAAAAAGTGATGTTTAGCAATGAGTTTTAAAGAACTTGCCATGGGCTTTCAAACTATGAGGGACATTTTTCATACTTACTCAAGGATATGCAGCCATTGACTATGGTAAGATATGAACCTGGGATTTTCTAGAGAAGTAGTCCAGCACTCTAAGTACTGGACCAATCTGTATTCCCTGCATACAAATTATCTGCTCATGCAGTTACTAAGAAACTATTATTAGAACTACTGTTTCATTTGTAGTTTCCCCCAAACATACCACAGTAAGGGCCCCAGGAGCCTGCTTTTTACTTGAGACTCTTGATTAGACCAGCGGGGTGTCCAATTATGCACCACTTATTTCGACTCCGCATTCATAATTACTCTCCTTTTTGCAGTCTACATAACAATAAGAGAATTTCTTAGAAAGGGGCTCAGGGAACAAAAAAGCACATTTGGTGAAGTCCTGTAGAAATCTGGTCAGATTCTTATGTAAAAATAATATGTGAAAGAAACAAGAAGAGGCTACTCAGAGTATGTGGTGCTCAGGGCATGCAGTCAAAGCACATAAAGCAAAAACGGAAGGCACTCACTCACTAGATTAAGGACTCTTCAAGTTACTGCATCTTTTTTTATAATTATGTTTTATTAGGTTTAAGAATTTATACATACATTAGGGCAGAAATAAATTGTGCACTTGTCTTTTTAGGATTTTCCTTTAAAAATACACTCTGTCACAATCTAGCCATGCCCCCTGACAAAAACCTTCCTGGTCGAAGTACCAGGGCTAGTTTGCATAATGTTTTGTGTAGAGGGTTCACAAATAAATTGTTTAAGCAGCCTACAGTGCTTGTTTCTTTGACTTAATTCACCTTGTAGACATTCCATTTTCACGTGCCACTGTTTGGATCTTTTGCGTTGTTGTTTGGGCAGGCATCCCGGGTAAGCACCAGCGTTGTCATCTTCGAGCATTGTACCACATTGTTTATATGATTTTATGCACGTAGGCAGAAACTCTAGTCCATTTCGTTGGAAGGAAACAAGGATGGTAAATAATATATAGATCTGAGAAATATCTATAATTCCAATGACTTCTCTGTCTCAGTTAACAGTATTCAAGCTAACCATATATTTTAACAAAACAAATTAATCCGCTCTGAGAGCAAGCCTATTTGACAGCACAGATGAAACCTAACAAAGGTAGTATAGTATCAGGAAAGCTCACCCTGAACACATTTATTACAATAGGAAAGGAAAAGAGCAATGGCTAGGATTTTATAATTGCCATTACAGTGCATGCCTGTTATAATGGATGCATCAGTGAACACAACATTTGTCCATTATATCTAATGTCCATTATATTCAGAGGAGGTGGAGCCTATGTGTTAGGTGTGTCTATGTGTGTGAGCAGGGGCTCAGAGTGAATGAGAACCTAATATAAAACTTCATACATTGCTCAGAATCTTGCCTTGCATATAACTTCCTGTATTCTGTGTGTTTATTTAATGTTAGAAAATGGGCAAAGAAAATTCTCTCTTCTGATTGGCTGTGACACTTATTTAGGTGGGCATCTATCAGACAATAGATGCCCACCAAATAAAAAGCCCCAGCCCAAACCTTCCTAATAGCCAGCAAAGTATCCTTGTGCCCAACACCCTGCTTCCTCATTGGCTGAAGCGCTGGGCACACAATCTCAAACTGTCACCATTTTTTTTTAACACTTAGAGAGCGACTTATGCCCCCCACTACCATTGCCACCACCATTAAAAAGAAAGTAAACATTAACTCAGCACAACATTTAAAAAATTCATTCTAAATAGATCAGCTATCGAGCTTCCCCACACTACACTGATCACCAGCGCCCTGTCTGTAGTCAGAACAAAAAAAAAGCAACACAGTTGTCAATTAAATAAATGTTGCCGCTGGAGCAGAAATTAATTTCAGGAGACATGCCAGAGTTATAGAGTGCTACTGCCCCTGCCACACACTGGCGGTACCGAAGGCGGCATACTCCGTCTGTGTCTATCTCATTCTCTCCCCGTCAGGTAACATTTATTTATACAAGTCCCTGCTGCTGAAAACTTCACAGTACCCCATATAACAAACATCTCCACAGCCGAAAATCACTTAACGAAGACTAGTGACTCAAAGAGCACTACTGTCCCCATCACACACACACACACACACACACACACACACACACACACACACACACACACACAGGCTGTACTGGAGTCAGCACGCTCTGTCTGTATGTCTCTCTCCCTCAGCTAATGTTTTTATGAGCCCCTGCTTATCACTTCTCAAGAAATAAATCAGTAAAAAAAGACTCACAGACCCTCATGTCGGCGGCTTCTTGCTTAGCCCTGCCGCTATCCCCCCCGTGAAAAAAATGGAGGTTTCACACAACCACATATAGCCAAACAAATCACTTCCAAAACGTTTTCCAAAAGCAAAACAGTGTGAGGAACCAATGTGGACAGACCCATTTCCTCGCAGCTACCGGCCCCTCAAAAACCAGCCGCTGTAGTAGTGGCACCTACCCAGGATTGACGCCGCATGTCTGGGCAGCCAAATAGATCGATGCTGCCTCCGCTCCTCACTCTGTGCTCCTCTCATGCCAAATTTCCCTGCACATCTCTGCACAAGATGAAATTACTTCCGTTTTTGTTTTTTTTGAAACCGGAATAACTTTCCGCCTCACCTGTGACTTGCAGTGTTCACTCTCCCCACCAGTGGACAGCATTTAACACTGCACTTCTTGCCACAGCAAGTAATGGCATTAACTCCTCCGTGTCCAGCAACAGCTGCCACTTACAAAAACAAACTTCTGTTGCCAGTGGTGATGGGGGGGGGGGATGAACAAAAAAATGAAATAGAAAAATAAAGGTGCCTCATCGTAACAGGTTGGAGGAGGGGTCCTTTCTAGTCATTCTGATCCAGGTGGAGGAACTATTTTATTTCAAAACTTATATTAAACTACTGTTTTATTAACAGTTTTTTATTGACCTTTTCTTTTTTACAGTGTTATTTTCTGAGCACAATGATACCCTCCAGGGTGGGCGGTATTGGGGCATACTGGACCTTCCAGGGGCTACAAGGCCCTCCGCCTGCGGTGTCGAGCCTCATTATGCCCCGGGCGGTCCGGTATGCCCCAATACCGTCCACCTGGTCGGGTATTATTGCTAGCTTATTTAACTGTCAGGGACCGTGAGTTTTTTTTGTTTTGTTTTTTTAGACGTTTATTACTGAAGGTAAGAAGATAGTAACTGTAGTGGCAGGATGTTGGGGTTCTACGGCAGTAAGAAATAAGGCAATTGTACTGTGAGGTCTTAATAGAAATATAAAATAATTTCCTTTCAGTGTAATTAATTGACTAATAAAAGTTTACGCAGCCTGTGGAGAACTGTTTTGTAGGAAATGTAATCTCTGTTGTACTCCATCTTAATTCTACATTTGCCAAATCTCCTGAACAGCTCTGCACCCCGCCAAAAAAAATGCACTACAAATGTCCATAAAAGCTTCATAATGTCTGTTATAAGCAATGTTTCTGTCCACTATAACCAGAGAAAAGTGCATCAGATTTGATATATTTGGTTTGGAAAATCAGTTTGTGTCCATTATAACAATGTCCATTATAAGTAGAGTGCACTGTATAACCTCATGGTATTTTTATAACAATTTTTCAGTATATACAATAGCACATGGTTACTCATTCCTTGCTCATAGGGGAAACATTAGAAGAATATTATTATAATGTATGGTAGAACACTGTTCATCATGGAAATCCATGCTGGAACAGCGTTGTTGTGCTGCAGTAGTGACATTGCAATGTTATGCTGCACGAGTGATGTCACTACTGCAGCACAACATCGAACCTTGCTGCAGGCACCTGCCAACAATGAAGGATACCTGATTTGTAATTCACAATTTGAGATTGTCTGCTTGATTGGGAACATTTGTGGTGGCAGGCTGGAAGACTACACAGCTCCAAGAGAGACTGTAGTAATCATTGTCGCCAGATGGGGCGCAGCACATTTGTGAGAAAGAGAGAGAGAGAGAGGGTATCACACCAGCCCAACACAGATGTCTATAAAGGGCAAGCAATTTCTTGAAGTAAGTACTGGAGCCCAATATATGACAAGCACAGAAAAAACATAGAATGTTAGTGTGACTGAGTACCTCGCTCACTGAAATCTTTGAAGTAAGAAAAAAAAACATTAATTTATGGTTGCCCACACACTATAAAAGACTTTGTATGGGCAACCATACACAGACAAGTCTGTGTCTGAATCTCAAGGTATTCATGGCACCAAGCGATCTCTCGAGATTCACTCTCAAGGTTCCCAGTTGCCATGGATACCTCTCGGTTCAGATGCAGGTTTGTTATGTATGGTTGCCCATATACAGTCCTCTATATTCTGAATGTCTAAACAATCTACATTTCAGGTTAGAACAATTTTAGTTTCAGCTACTAACAGACATCTCTTTGTCTGAGTGGGTGAGTCAATGTCCTCATCTTTAGCTGAGTCATTTTCATACTGACTTCACAAACATGAAAATAGATGATTAGTCTCAATAAATATGTTTTCCCTTTGAAAATATTTTTTTACCTTTGCTGGTGCAAGTAGCTGGGACTGTGTGGCAAGTTCCAAATCCTCTTGGTGATAGGTTAGAAAATGCTGTTTATGTTGCTGTGTTGCAAATGAAAAATCAGGATATCTGGAGAATTTGTGACCTTTATGTATCAGTTGCCCCTTAATTCTTGCTAGCCTCATTTTGAGATCTCTGTCAGACTTGAATGCAAATAATGACGTTATTGTTCTTTTATATCTTAATCATTATCCAAGTCTGCAGTGGGTTGTAAAGGAAGTACTGGAGTCTCATTTGCAGAAAATATAGTTTATTTTTTTCTGGACATGAAAGGTTTTAATCCAAAATGGGGGATTGTCTTCTAGGAGTTCAAAAAACAGAAGTAAATACATCTTTTACTAAGTCATGAAGGGATTCAAAATCTTTAAAGAAATAGGTAAAACAACAATACATACATTTTTTGTAGCAGGACTCGTTCTCTAAATTTTCTAATTTTCATGAACTAGCATAGTTCTCCCTTATCACATTATTTGCTGTAGGGTCAACCACCTGTAATTTATTTGAAATGGCATTTATTGCTTCAGCGTTCTGTTTGACTTGAAGTGCCACATTTTCCAATTTCTCTTTGCTAAGCTTAACGCTGGTTTGAAAAAAGTCGACTTTGGCATTCAATGATTGGAACTTTCGGTCATATCTCTTAGTCCATACAGGTATTTTTTTCCATGGAATTGCTGAGTGACTCAATTGTGTGCTTTGGGTGGTGAGTGTATGAGATTTGAACCATCTCCAATAAATTGTTCCTGCTCAATGCTGGTGACCTTTCTTTACCAGTTCTTTCATGGTGCCTATTCTAGGTACTATAAATGCACCAGAGTCTGTAGATATACCAACAGACTGATACTGCACTCTCAGAGATTTACCCAATGCTGCAGGTAAGGAAAGATGTGACTACTGATCCAGGGGATCTGGGCAGTTTCCCAGCTGTGCCCTGGCCGTTCATGCCAGCAGGGAGCTTGAATTGCTTTTCTAAAGGTTGTATTCATGGGAAAGCAAATCCTTCTTCAGATGAAGTTGATGACACAACCTTGGGCATCTCAGACATGTAGAAAGAGTGTAACTAAATTGTTCTTATCAGTAGTAAATCTAAGATAAATGCTGGTTGAGACCTTTAAGCAAGCAAGCAGAGTGGCACTGTGGTAGCCATCTTGGCTCCACAACTTACTGGATAATTTACAAGGAGAATTACTGAAGTATGAAACAAATAGAGATAAAATGTGACATACAGCGATACCACCAAAACACTCAATGATTTGCACTGTAGCTGTTTTTTTTTTTTACTTAGTGTTTATGCTCCCCCTGTCTCTTTGGCTGGCTTCCAGGTCCCTGTCAGGACTCTTACAGCCCCAAACCCATCACCCACCATCTCTATGGACTTACCTTCTCCTGTCCATTGCTCTTGATATCCCCGCCCCATGATGGAGTCTATTGGGCTGCACCAGGTATCTCTAGATCTGGCATGTTGTTTGATGGCCAGCAGACTGCCAAGGTCAGAGGGTGTGGGGTCTGCAGGCATGTATGGCCATCATGTAGCAGTGGCTAGGGTTATTCCTGTTTTTGTTCCCTTCCTTTTGGAGACACCAGCTGAGAGTGAAATGTGTGTATGTTGTGCATCTTGTCCACTCCAGCCAGTCGGTGTCTGCCTCCCACAGAATCCACTCCAGCTTGCACCCCCACCTGAGGTCACCCAGGAAGTGATAGAATGGAAGAGAGTCCTCCATCCCTTCCCAGAAGAGGCAAGAGTCTTGTGGGATGCTTGGCCTCCTCTCCCTCAACAAATTCAATGAACACTTCATGACAGCAGGCCTGGCCTTGGCTACTCACTGGCAGCAACCATTCACCCTGCTGTTATACATTCTACTGCAGCCCCCAACCCCGCCATCCACCCCACCTTCACCTTCACTGCAGTCACTTTTAAGCAGGTCGAGGATCTTTTACTCAAATTGGATACTAGGAAAAGCGCTGGGGCAGACAATATTGACCTCTTCTTCTTCTTGAAGCTGGGTTATCATTACCTAATAGACCCATTACCCATCTATTTAACCGCTCCCTAAAGGAGGGCATGGTACCCCAGGAGTGGAAAGTTGCCCATATTCTGCCTCTATTTAAGACTGGAGACCCTAGCGACATTAACAATATAGGCTCATTTCAATCCTGCCAGTCCTCCCAAAACTTCTGGAAAAGTTGGTCAATATACAGGTCAGAGAATAACTTGATGCACTCCATCTGGTCAACCCTCTACAGTCTGGATTCAGGCATCAACACAGCACCGTATCGGCCTTATCTAAGGTAATAAATGACTGGTTGGAGGCCTTAGACAACAAACAGATTTCAGGGGCTATATTTCTGGATCTCAGTAAGGCCTTCGATACAGTCGATCATGGCCTACTCTTGGATACGCTGACCCAACATGGTAGCGGTAATTCAGCATTAATCTCCTGCTACCTGTCAGATAGGCAACAGCAAATCAAAGCTAATGGGTCCCTCTCTTCCCCATTTCCATTAGTAAGAGGAGTCCCTCAGGGCTCCATCCTGGGTCCTCTACTCTTCCTTTTGTATGTCAACAGCCTAAACAATAACATCACTCACTGCAAAATCCATCTATTCACTGATGATACCGTGTTCTATGCCTCCAAACTGTCCCTCAAACAAGTCTGCTCTGAGCTCCAGGACGATTTTAGTCAGCTTCATGTAAGCAATAACCCATGACAGGGTGTGCTGTTACTGGGTATTAATCAACACCCTGGGTGTGTTGTGAGGCATGAGGCCGCAGGCTGAGTGTCTTTACAGTGCCCATTGTGTTGACTAATCCCCAATAACCACACACTCTGGAGTGGGTTATTGTGCTTATGACATGGGGTGTCACCACAGTGAGAAAAAAAGGGGAGAATCATGATTAAATTATGAAAATAGAGGGATTATTTTATGTGTTCTGCCACCACCACAAATACTGTGGTGCTGACAGTGCTGAATTATGATATGACACACTATGGAACTATACTGTGTTTACCACTGACATGGAGAGAGACAGAAAGAGACAGACTGACAGCATGACAGACCTTTTGCTCAAAACACAGACAAACAAAAAGTGACTATGAGAGAAACAAGGCTTACTGCACTTTGTACAAAGTTTTGAACTGCTGCCTCTCTCTCTCTCTCTCTCTATAGCTGTGTGCTACCATGCAGTGTCTCACGTCATTGTTGCACAATTAAGCAAGCTGTCAGCTATAATTTCACTGACACACCCATAACCACAAACAGTTCTGTGCTTTATTTTTTTCACCAATTACAACAACAGACATAGGCTCCAACACGCATTTTGCCTCGATGATTAGCACTGCTTATTGTTTCCTACTTACTTCAGCACCACTTGCCTTTCACTCTCTCGGCCTGTCGCGATCAACACCATGGCTGGTACTGTCACCTATGAGGGACTCAGCTCCTTTCAATTAAGACATATCAAATTGTGAGCAGTGCAATGCACAGATGCCTGACAACAGCATAATACTTACAGTACTGTAGGGAATTGTGGAGGCAGAACCAAAAAGTATTGTGCTGCATGACCGTGGACAGACAGGGACATACAGAAAATGTATTGCTTGCTGTAACACTTTATTACGTACTGCAATGAGCACTGGACAGCACACATGCTGCTACAAAAACAAACTGAGTGACACATTCCTTGTTGTCTAGTGTTCAGTGTTTTCTCTGTTTCTCTCTGGAGCTCTCTACTGCTGCTTTCTGCCGCATGCTCTCAATCTCTCTCTCTCTCTCTCTCTCTCTCTCTCTCTCTCTACAGAGGGAAATGAGAGGTGGTTCTTGCTTGGTGCAGATATCGGTATCCTGAGTGGCAGGTGGGTGGGAAGGCAAATGCCAGGGAGGGGAAAATAGATAAAATATTATATAACATGGTGCACTTACAGTGATAGAAATGATTGCTTGGTCCACTCAGGTCAACGGGGTGGCTGGGTGGGAAGGCAGACAGTGCTCAAGGCGTGCTCACTTAGCGAGAACAACAATGGCAGCCTGACATAATCATTTTCCAATGCCATAAGAAGATCCAGAGGGCTCATTAATTACTTTTCAAGGACAGTTCACTACGTGCTGTGCATATATGCTGGATTAATCAACGGTCACCTGATGACTGTCTACCAATCAGGTGCCTGTATTTCTGAACCCATGTTATAATTCAACTTAATCCATTGCAAACTTCTATTGAATGCAAAGAAAACCAAGGTAATGTTTTTCCATAACTCCAACTTACTCAACTCTAGCCCCAGCCCTTGTACCCCCCCAACCCATTACCACTTTGCTGGAAGAAAAGACAGAAGTAGTTGCCAAATTTATGTACCTTGGCATTCTGCTAGACTCTAAACTTTCCTTCTCCTTCCATCTTGAGGCCTTAGCCAAAAAACTGAAACAAAGACTAGGTTTTTTCTTTAGAAACAAAACCCTCTTTTCCCGCAACTCTAGACTGAGACTAGTGCAGGCCACCTTATTGCCCCTCCTTGATTACGTGGATATTATTTACAAGAACTGTGCAATTTCCTCCCTGCACAGTCTGGATATGCTTTACCACTGTGCTATCCACTTCATTATCAACATGCCAGCCAGAACATATCATTGCACCCTTTATAAAGAGGTTGATTGGACCTCCCTGGCCATTAGAAGATTAAGGCACACATACTTATGGATACATAAGGCCTTATTAAATAAATGTCCTAATTACATCACTACATTTCTACACCCTTCTGACAGCCCAATACAACCTAAGGAACAATGGCTATATAACCCTGCAAGTACCCAGAGTCCACACACGTTACAGCAAAGCAGCCATGTTGATGGACAAATGCTGCCAATATCACAACAGGTGATGGATCGGTTGAACGATTACATCAGTAAAATGGGAGTGACTGATCTAACTGATCCGCCCTGTACTTCTGGATCTTGTCAATCATTTCAGTTGAGTGACCATGGTAGCATTAAATCTTTTGTTTTTAGGGAAATAAAGGTGGAAACAGTAATTAGAGAGTTAATAGGTTTAAATACCTCTAAAGCCATTGATTTGGATAATATTCCATCAAAATTATTGAAGTATGCTGCCCCAATCTTAGCCTGCCCCCTGACAAATTTGTTTAATAATTCACTAACTACAGGAAAGTATCCATCAGCATGGAAACAATCAAAGGTTATACCCATATAAAAAGGAGGTAATAGGACGGAGATGAACAACTACTGGCCAGTTTCACTCTTGCCCCAGATAATCCAAGATATTAGAAAAAATAGTGGCTGTTGAATTAAGAGAGCATCTGGATTCTCTAGGTTTAATTAATGGTATGCAATCGGGTTTTCGGAAATTTCATAGCACAACCTCTGCACTTGCTGAAGTTGTGGGGGATGTGCAGGCGGCCCTGGACAGGAGGACACCAGTGAGAGCAATCTTTGTGAATTTAACAAATGCTTTTGATTCCATGGACCAACGTGTCCTCCTGTCTAGGGTGGCATCACTTGGGGTGGTGGGCCCGAGTGGGAAGTCATTAGATTCATACTTGAATAACAGGAGCCAGAAAGTTCCAGTGGGTGGATGGGAGTCATGTTTTTTGCCTGTTGGGTCAGGGGTCCAGGGCTTCATCCTAGGGCCTTTGCTGTTCAATGTGTATGTAAATGGCCTGTCCTTCTTGGATCCAAAGGTACTGTTTCACCTTTATGCTGATGACACCATCATATATACATCTGATGAATCCATAGAAGTAATACAAAAAAGGCTTCAGTTGGCCTTTAATGAATTTCAGGCCTTCCTAATGGATAGTAGGCTCATTCTGAATGTGAAAAAAACACAGACCATGTTGATCCATCAAAGAAATGACACATTGGATGGCATTGCCCTGGGTGTGGTTGCCTTTGGAGGACCCCCAATCCAACAGGCACATACATATACATATCTGGGTCTATGGATTGATAATTTATTGTGTTGGGACATACGCATTGCCAGTTTGGTCAAAAATGTGAATAATAGAATAGGGGCCCTTTACAGGGTTAGATCAGCTATGAGAACAGAAGTAAGAAAAAGAGTGGTCAATGTGATGATTATCCCCATACTTGAATATGGGGACATATTTTATTCCTGTGAGCGAAAGCAGGACCTCAAAAAGTTAGAAGTTTGTTATAATAATCTTATTAGGTTTATTCCGGGGGCTCCCAGACTAACCCATAAATGCCAATTATATGATCAATTGGGCTGGCCCAGCTTATCTGAGTGCAATCATGAACATCTGTTGCCATTTATTTATAAAGGGCTGATGGATCGATACCCGGGGTATATTGTAGATAGGCTGATATATAGAAACAAACTGGACTCATTGAGAAATTGCCAGGTGCCAAATTTGGAGTTGCCTAGATGTGACTTAGAAATTGGACGACAATCCGTCTATTACAGAAGGGCATCGGGGTTGAACGCAATACCTGCAGCCCTATTGATGGGAAATGTAAAGAACCTGTGGCCTCATATTAAATGTTGGCATAGGAATGATACACACCAGAAAAGACATTGTTGCACAGTTACATAATGGGTATTCCCAGGTAGGTTATGTAGGGAATATAGGTAGGCTAACCTTCTTTTTAGGAACATAAAAGAATTAAGATAGTTTGGGGGGATCTTAAGAATATATGTATTAATGCGTTTTGATTCCTATGATGTGTATGTATTGCACTGTGTTTTTACATTTCTTATGTTTCTGATATTATTTGTTTCATGTGTAACAGAACTACCTTGTATGTGTTTGTTCTTTTTTTTAAGTTGATTTGTAAACTGTATGGGACCTCGTTGAATGTGAGTTGTACTCAATTGAGCCTATCCCTTATTCATATGAATTTCGATGAATAAAAACATTTTACTACTACTACTACTACTACCTTCTCTCCGCATCATGGAATAAACTCCAAGCTACCCTTAAGCTCAATTCATTAATTCCATTAAAAGCCTTCAAATCCCTAATTGCTAAACAAACTGTTGAGTCCTGTCACTGCCATTATTAATGTACTGGCATTCCTCACTATCTCTCATCCCTACCTTGTCATCAGCTGTCTACTGGCATCCCCTTAACAGTCCCCAACCCTATCTTTCTTCCCAAAACTAGACAAAAGATTGTTCTCGTGCCTTATGATGCTGTTTCCATTCTTGTGTGCAAATGTACATATATATGTATATACGTATATACTTGTAAATATGCTGTTATATATGTTACTTGTGTTCATATTATTGTTGTTTTCATTAATGTTTAATTATGTACTATGTATTGTAGCTATGTATAGTAGATTAAGGGACTTCCTTGCAAATGAGCCCGCTCAATGGAATTTTTCCCTTCAATAAACTTGAACTTGAACTCTCTGTTGGCTCTTCAGCAACCCAGGTTTGCTTCCAAAACCAGGTCACTGCCACAAGCGGTGGCACCACCACTGTGCTGGCAGGCCAGCACTATAGCAAGATCTTCTTCAAGGGTGTTACCTCCTGGTGTGCAATGCTAAATTAGTGGAACAGTGTAAACAGCAGTGCACAATTTATACTACCTATGATGGGGCAGTACTTGTTGTGCAGTGAAGGTGCTCTACCAAATACAAGGTTAAAAACAGGACTATAATAGCAAATATCAGGATTTACAAGGACAAATCCATTTCTTTTAAACTACAGTATTCATTTCTGACATCTTTGTTAGAAATGTATAGTGGTTACATTGTTTTCAACACACTTTTTTCCTTTTCATTTCTTTTTTCTGTAACCCGGAAGAGAGATTTGTATGCAGACACAAATAGTCTCCCACAGGCTGTATATCAGATTGTCACCTTGGGAAGGAAAAGGCAGGTGGGAAGACAAGAAAAAAATTAGATAACATGTATCAAAATATTTCTGTAATTATTACAGTAATATTTTTAAGATAGTGAAGCTCCCAACTAAAGCAGTCACAAGAAATAGTACTCATTAGAAGATAGCCTAAAAGAGAAGCATACTGTTTAGTGAAATACAGTTATCCAAATAAGAAGCAGGAACAGCTGAAAGTGGATATCCAAAAGCCTGGACTATGCAATGCTTCTGGTGTATGCATCCAAAATGCTTCATGTCATGCACACTAAGTGGTGTGTTATGCATATCATCTCCCCACCAAAAGTACTGACAGTTACAACAGGAAAAGGACTTTGGAGTTTTCATATCTGATTACCTCAAAGTGGCAGGGTAGTGTGAGAAAGCAGTGGGTAGGGCTAGTGAGATGCTGGGGTGCATAGGGAGGGATATCTCCAGCAGGAGCACGGAGGTGGTGTTGCCACTGTATCTCTGGCTGGTGAGACCCCATCTGGAGTACAGTGTCCAGTTTTTGTGCCTCAGACAGGACATAGACAGAGTGCAGGCAGTCCAGAGGAGGGCAACTAAAATGGTGCTGGGATTGCACAAGAAGCTCTATGAGGAGAGCTTGAGGGAACTCAACATGTATACTCTGAAAGAAAGTGAGAGATGACATGATAAAGACCTACAAGTACCTCACAGGGGAGAACAGGGCGCATGAGGGGAGTTTATTTCAAATGAGTAGGAGCACCAGAACTAGGGTAGGTGCGATGAAGCTGGGGGGGTAAGAGATATGTGAGGAGATATTTATTCATTGAAAGGGTGGTAGACACCTCAAACAGACAACAGAAGCGGTAGAGGTGAAAACAGTTGGGGCTTCAAGCGTGCATGAAATAGACATGGGATGTATTAGAAAACAGGCAGGGAGGACAGAGGGTTGTTAAAGAACACTTAGGGTCTGCGGAGACAAGTTAGGCAGGGAACATCTTAGCAGACTGATAGGGCCAAGTGATCCTTTTTTCTGCAGATAAATTCTGCTTCTATGTTTCTAATAGTAACTCTTTCAATTCCGGTAAATTCCACAAGATGGTTACTCTGATCCTGAGTCTGTAACGTGTTGGATAACACATAATCCAAGTTCTTACTTTCAATAGCTTGCATATGCTCCCCTCACCTGATCTTTTAGTTTTCTCATAGTCTTATCCATGATAAAAGTGTCACTATTGCTGTTTGCCATGTGTACTACTGTGGTGGTATTACAACTGATAAATTACCTGAGTTCAAATTTCTTAGCACTCTTGGGCTCTCAAAATCAGGTATTCTTAATTACCCAACAATGTCAGCAATTTTTGCACTTGTGGAAGAGCACTGGAAGTGCGGGTAACCAATTTCATGAATGGTGGACCAGCTGAAAGCTATGCATGACACAATCACCTGTATTAATGCTCTTTCAGTGGGCAATCCTGGGGACCATCAATACACTTCCTAAATTTGGAAACTGCAATGATTTTCTAGAAATCCATACTCTGGAATAGGTTATTGTGCTATAAAAAGGAAAACGTAATTAGTGTTGGTAAAAGGTTTTATTATCCTGTATTTAGGCTGCTACTAGGTAGACTATAGAGGATAATGTATTGTTTTTTTATTGGTAACCATGCTGTAATCACTTTAAGAGGTTACCATGACAACTTTGTAAGCCTCGAGAGCAAAGCTCGAGAGGTTTTCAGTTGTCATAGTAACCTTGAGAAGTGATTTCAGTGAGGTTACCGATAAAAAAACATACATTAGCTTTTATAGTTCTATGGGATACCAAGCATTCACACTAAAACTCGAAGATAGTCCTTTACTTTTTCTTTTTTGTCCATAGTGCCGCTCTCCCTAAGGGCCAGCTCTCACCATCACAGCCATTTGTTGTGAGCTGCTACTTCAGATCGGCTCCCATTGTTATAGTATCGTTGTGATGTAGTCAGGAGGGGTTGACAACCTCTTGACATCACAACGATACAATAACAACATTGTGAACACCTCGCTTTTAATGCGTAATAATGGCTCCCTATACATTATATGTGAGACTGACATTTATTTTGAAGAAATCTATGCCCTGTCATAGGTTATTTCATTTAAAAGTGAGCAAAGTTTTTTGTTCTTTTTCAATCGAAAAGGGTTTCTTTTCATTTATTTAGGCTTTTGCTAGGTAGATAGGGTTGGTTAGTTATGAACTGTGTGGTTTCTAGGAACGTCATCAAAAGTCTGGTGATGTATTTCTACCAATGAAGATTTTAGATGTGGCCCCTTTTTTAAACCCCATTTTATATAGTACTTTGTAGAAAGCTCTGAACAAGTTCAGCCACAAGCATCTCAGTGATCTCCTGACCCCACTCTCCTGTAAGAGATGTGAGGTCCAATGGGCATGAGGCACTTGCAGGCGTCATCCTCTTACTTAAAATCTGCAGGTGATAGAGCTGTTATGGTTATAGCCAAGTAGTGTAATTTTACCATAAATGTAAGGATTGCGCAAGTCTGTTTCAGTAGAATCATAGGGGTTGTGAAGATTCTCTTCCCACCAGATTTTCTGTAAGTAAATGCTAGATAAACTTATTTTAGGGGTTGCAGTGTACATCATAGGGATTGCAAAGAAATCATAGGGGTCTTGACCTCGACCCCTAGCTACCCCTAAATGACACTGTAACAGGGTGACCCCTGTCATAGTGGACACTCCTGAGATAAATTGAAACCCCTTCCCCAAGCAGTTTATGTTTTGTATAATGTCCAACATGCTGGTTGGCTGGTTATAAATTAAGTGCTGAAGTGCTTATAAAGCTTTCTGTGCATATTAACCAAAACACTAACTAGAAACCAGCCCAAACCCTCAAAGAATATTGACATTATGTATTGTTTTCTTCTTAGGTCTTTGGCCATAAAACAAAATTAAGAGGGTAGTTTTAATAGAAGAATAACAAAAACTTGCGTCTGCTTTTTCTAGATGTTAGCAGCCCCCTTCTAAGATATATTTTGCAGCATGCAGTATGAGGTAATTTGACCCTGCAGGAGAGTTTAGGAGAGCACAGAATGTTCTGACCTTGGCTCTGACCTTTCCAATGTTGTAAACAAGTTCTTCTGTCCTCCAGGTTGCTGCCAAATAATTGTTCTTTATGGAGCAACAGTGGCCCCTAGTGGCTAGTTTTATGTCATGTCTGTTGTTAATCAGAAGACAGTGGAAACATTTTCCAGCTTCTAGTGAGCTTATAAAGAGCCCTACCTCAGTGCTGAGATAGGCTAGATAGATAGATAGATAGATAGACAAATAGGTAGATCACTGACTGAGGAAGGTGGAAGACCTCCTGGTAGTGTGCGCTTTCACATTGTTTGATTCATGCTAGGCTGAAGAAAAGCCTTGGAAACTGCTGAAGCTAAGCAATTGTCTGACTTACCATTTTGCTTTCTGTATATTTTACTTGATGAAAATAAAATGATAAATGCAACCATGCATTTTTTATGCACCTGATTTGTGTTCTGCCTGAAATTGTGTTATCCTATACCCATGCCTGGTGACATATGATTTTAGAAGTGGGATCTGTCCAAACATCCATGGTAACAAGGGGGAGTTCAGTCAATAGGTGCCAGACCTGGTACCGAGGATACACGGCAGAGGTGCATGGCACCAGAGATGAGGAGGACAGTGCCTGATGGAGATAGTGACCTGGGTGTGGCACCATGGATGGGCCGAAACAGACCTGATGGCAAAATGGAGACCCTGATATGGCTTCTTCACTGGATAAGTGGGAGATGGCTGGATTCTATACTGGAATGGTTCTTGTCTCAAAAACTGGTGTTAAATGCAACAAAAACCAAATCTATGATTTTTCATAATGTTAGAAGAAAGTTGACTTCCTCATCTTCCATTCAGTTAAGAACAATTCAGGGCACTGTGATAGAGATGGTTACTAATTTTTAAATATTTGGGCCTTGTTTTGGACAGTATGCTCTCCTACAGCTCTTATTTCTACTTTTTTATTTAAAATTGTTCACTAAAGATTGGGAGCTAGATTATTATTTTCTCAACTTTTTTTTTACTTTCTATTATTGATTATGGTATTTTATTTTACTTTGCTGCTAGGGAGAGTTTGCTGTCTAGGATTAGGGTCCCATAGAACCAAATGGTTAGGTTTGCATCACAGCTTCCCCTTCTAGGCCTCCCACTGATTAAGCAGTCCAATCCCCACTTTATTTTACTCTTTGTGCTAGACTTGAACATACTTCTACTTGGCTTAGCCCATTCCTCTAGGCCTCCCACTGATTAAGCAGTTCAATCCCCACTTTACAACAGTTCAGGTGAAACAATGGCCCTATGTCAGAGCGAACTCACCCTTTGGTTGCAGGTGCCCCACAGGTGATTCTTCACAGGAAACTCTTTCCCACAGATTCTGGTGCTGCAGCACAGCTTGGAATAAGGCAGCTTCTTCCCTAGCCGGAACCAGGAGGGGTGTCCCTGGAATGACAGGCAACCTTTCCACCCCATCCCCTTAGGGATGGGGCACAGGGACCAGTAACAGCGGTCTCCACCACTTCAAAAACAGCTTACTGTGTTCCTCTTTTGGTGGAAACACATACTTCTCCCTTACAGTAGCTCTATAGCAGAGCTTTAGGCTCCAAGAGCCTGTGCACAGACTGCTGTACTCCTCTCTTCAAGACTGCTCACACACAACTCTCTTCAAAAAACTCCCAACATTCTAACCTAACTCCTAACTGCAGATTCCAGTGTGGCTCATGCAGCTGCGAGAGTTCTATGGTGATGTCATCCCTCAGTCTCAGCTGAGACTGAGAACAGAGTGAGACAGTGTGAAATCCATTTAACTGGAGTTTCACAAGCTGCCTTCCCTGCCTACCACTAGGTCTTACTGGGATTCTAGTAACCCCGGGTAACAGGGGGGTTTCACTCGCCCTGGGCCAGGAAAATGACTGTCCACAGTCATTATTTACCTGGCTGAGGCCATCCCACCCTATGTGCTACCTGCAGAGGGGGGTGGTCAGGCCCCCTCCTACCTTGTGCTAGCACAGGCAGGCAACACTAAGGGCCTAGAGGCCTTTGGCTGACATATCAGCCTCTATGCTACCCACTAACTATGGGTGCCTAGTAGCTCCGGTAGAACTGCCCAGAGCATAGCCCTAATAGATCAGCACTGCAGTCCCTACGGCCGTTCCGGACTACAGTCTGTCTATCCCCCGGAGCCTTCTAGGGAAAATCTATCTACCTCTAACTCACATCCCAAACAAAACAAACCGGGGACCTCCCCGGCCTTGGGCACCTTGCAACCACACACCAGGAGCTGATACCATACCATTACATCACTTCCTCACTCCCCCACAACCATACCTGTGGAAGAAAAGGGTTACTACACAGTAACAACAACAACAACAACAACAGTACTTTAAATACTACACACTAAAGTACTAGTGAGGAACTTCGATGAGCCCCTCCTCCTCTTCTCATCTTCTCTTCTATCTTCTTCAGGAACACCTGCAAGAAAAAAGAAAGACAACACACACTCCTAATCTGCATACACAGTCTATCTGAACCCCTACCATCAAAACACTGGAGAATCCCAAAAAGATTTTTTTTTTTAGAAGGGTAGAAAAGCAGTATAACCATTAGAAAACAGTAGAAAACAATGACATTATTTACAATACACATTTGGGGGATGGAGTGCCCTAAAAGTCCCATCTAGTGACCACAGTGCCCGAAGGCTAGTCCATTAAAGAGTCTCTCCTGGGCTGGAGCCCGGTGAAGCACAGTTCTAGCAGGCCAAAGTCCTGAAGGGGAGAGTCTTTGAGGACAGTTCACACATCTGGAGTCTGCTAGTGTAGGGTGTGTACTGCAATGTCATAAGGATAGAAAAGTTTGGACTTACCAGCCCCTTGTAGAATGAACAATGGCACAGACCTGCTCCTCGGCCGAAGACTCTCCCTGGCAGCACTCTTCCGATACAACTGGGCGGACATCTTCCGGGAACTACAGGAGGGCACATCTGGAAACTGCTGGGATGATGTAATCTCTGGAGATGGAACCTTGGAACAGGAACAAAAAGGAAAACAGCTGGTCTGACGTTATCCGATTATCAGGCGATGAATCAGGATACAACTGGGCTGGTGTCCTCTCTGGATCTGAAGTCATCTGGTGGGCCAGTCGATGGATTCTGGAAAGTCAGAACACTGTAGAACTGATGAATGTGGGGCACCTGAGTTCTGGATGTCCATACTGGTGGAAAAACAAAGGCACTGCAATGGCTGGGGTGGCAGCACTGACTACCACTGCTCTGCTTTCCATCTGGTAGGCACGGGCACATTTGCAGGGAGGTCTTTGCATTGAAGCCAATAGCACAACGGGTCAGGAGCTTGAATTATTACCCCATCTGGGCACACATAATTCACACTGTGAAAGGTTTCACGTCCCTCTCCATCCACTATTTGAACAGTGTCCATAAACAGTGTCCTGCCCTTTTCCACTGGCTGTATTTTTCATGAAATATTCTGTTTCAGACATGCTTGTTTGCACCAGGATGCACACATTTAATTGCTTCGGCCCAAATCCAGGAATTCCTACTGATCTCAATCTCCTCCTAGACTCTCTGAGGAAAGGTAGGAAAGGACATCCCATAGATTTAATTTGCCTTCCTACGAACCACTCTCTCCTCTTTACTAGCTTTGGTCAACCTGAGACCGCTGGCCTGGCTTGGGGGTGGCCAGTCCTGGTTCTGCCAGCTACGCATTCTCAACAAGACAAAAAATGGATCCCTGACTTCTTATTGCACATCCAGGGCAGTGGCATCACCACTCTCATCCATGCATTTCTCTGAGGCAAGAGTTTGAGGCTGTGTACCTGTTCCTTTTTCACAAGGCCACAAAGGTCCCCCCTCTTCTTCTTCCTCACTGAGAATCTGTGCCCAGGAGTGAGCAGTCGTCCTCGCTCCTGAGACTATCCATTCTTCATTGGGCGCGGAGGTCGATACTTCCCATTCAAAGGCCTCCCTCATCTCATCTTCTCCTATGAGACTTGGGCTAGGCCCCCTTCTCCAAGGGTCTACTGATGCTCTGTCTGAATTATCTCTCTGTGATCCAGCATCCAAAACATCAGTATATTGTTCTGTCCGCAAATCTGCACCTTCTAGCTTTGTGCCACACTCCCCCGAGGGGCCTTCTCCAACAGGCTCCGCCTGGTGCTGTGTGCTGCCAACTACAAATTCTTGAACTTTTGTCCATGTGGGAGCCAACTGAATCTTGGGCGCTTTAAACAAGCCATATTTCTCTAAGTACCCCAAACCGTGAGGTACCTTGAAGACGTCCCTTCCAGCATTTAAGCATATTGAACACACTTGCACTGGGTATCCAGGAATCGCCACATGAGAAGGCAGTTGCTCTTCATAGTAACACCTCTCAATGTCCCTTAACTTATTTACTTCTGCTGCTACCATAGCTCGGGCATGATCCGGAGAGCGGGCTGGTCCTGAGGCCATAACTGCAGGGAAAACAAACACATGCTCACTGTTATTGAAAGTTCCACATCACTGAACACTTTCTTTTACTTGTAAAATGGCTCCTCTGCTGCTGTGTTTACATTACTACCCCACCCTGTAATGGCGGCAGCACTCCTGTGCATCAACATTCTGACATTGGGTCAAGCCACTGCGCATCCGATTTACACACAATACTGATAACTTTTGCTCAAACTGCACAAACTTGCACTGTTCTTTTTCCTAGCACATTTATATGATTTACCATGGACATTTCACTTGCTGAAAACATTTCTTTAGCTCACAGTCCCTTAAAGCCTCAGTATTTCAAGCACAGGATTGTCGTAACTAGTGCTGCATAAATTGCTACAACTCACAGTCTCTCTCATGGCTCTGAAACTTTATTCTGAGGCTGAACCCATAACTATGCTCACAGTCGATGGCTTAACAGGCTTGGTCTTGCTAATAAAACTTGACACAGTCTTTATTTGCAAAGCGACTACACTGCTGCACACAGATTCAGCTGGCTTTTGGTAGAAATCACTGTTTGAGCAATTATTACTGTTGGTACTTGCTGTTATCAGTAGCTGTTTACTGCGATGGAAAAACGGCCTGCAGCCAGTCTTGGAGGCCTCAGAAAGGAAGCGGGTTGGCAGTCCTGCCGATCGTCCCTCCGATCACCACACTCACAATCCAGTCGATCGAGATGCGGGTTGAGCCTGATTTTAAACAGTAAAGTCTGTTTTTTACACTTTTACAGTGCTTTTTAGTCACTGCGATGCTCCTCCACTAAGCCAGTACACGCACTCCACTCACACTCCCTCTCAAATGCTGGGCAGTCGCTGTAGAGCTGGCTTGGGGGTGGGACTGATTGCAGCCTCACCAATCACACGACGCCATGCAAATGAGCCTCTTTCCTTCATGAGTGCTCTTCTCCTCATGGCCATCGTCGAGCAGGCAAATTTAAACTGCAGAAACCACTTTTATTTGTTCTAACTGACTCCATGGCGGGAGCCCATTTCAACCATTTGTCATGGCCATTAACACAGCAAGTCTCTCAGTTCACTAAAAAGCATTTCCAATGTCCAGGGCACAATTTTCCTGTTGCTACCCCTAGTTTTCTACACTTTTTTTTATCACAACAGTTCACTAGAAAGCATTTCCAACATCCAGGGCACAATTTTCCTGTTGCTACCTGTAGTTTTCCACACTTTTCTTTATCACAACAGTTTTTTTTTTTTTAAAGCTGGCAAAACGCTGTAAATATTTGATGCAGGACAAGGGCATACTCTTTCAGCTTTACTGCTCCTTGGTAAACAGTTGACATTTTAACAGCAGCGTATGGACAACAGCACACAGCGACACACTAGTTAACCTTGCTTCAGCTTTTTGGGCTACCCACTGCCAGATAACCAAAACGCTAGCCCCCTGCCCGAGCACCTTTCCTCCCTAAATTTAAAATCCAAAGCAGTGCCTCCATTTTGTAAGCCCCACCCCCCCTGCCTTTTTTTGCAAACAACAGGTGGTATGCTGTTGAAGCTGACAGCAGTACCAGGTGGGGACTGGATTCGGGGAGGACTAGGTTACTCAGCACAAGGGCTAGGTTTGGTTACTCGGCACAGGGGCACCCAAGTAAATCCGAACACAGGAAGCAATAACTGTAATGTCCAATACCAGGAATGGGATTCTAAAGTGTGGCTTTATATACATCCAAGCAGAACAAAGCAAAGCATAGACGGACCGCCACGGGGCTACACTTCTGGTAATGCAGATTAAGAATCAGAACACTTCCTTAACACTTCAGCCCTCAGGCTCTGAAGCCACCAGGCACACAGCCCAGACTTGCACACTGCTTTGGGTACACAGCCTGACTTGTACACTATTTGGGGACTTCCCTGGCTCAGCTCCCCTGCCGGCCACTCGAACACCTTCCATTTGTCATGGAAACATTTTCTGGGGGCTCCCTAAACCACCTTAGAGCCTTCGACTCCATAAGGGAAACTTCCTTTTAATCCCACCTCTGGGTACTTTCCTCAGCACTGGCCAAGTGCCTGAGAGAAAGTAAAAGAGCTACAGAGCAAATCCGTAGAGGTGAATTTGGTTACTACTAGTGGGGGGTCTCCCACCTCTCACTTCCACAATTCATACCCGGCCATTTCTCTGGACATTAAACATCTCTTTCTGAAAAGCTTGGCAATGTAGATTAAAGGGTAAATGCATAGCACATTTCCTCTACATGCCTTGGCTTTCCCCTTGTACTAGACTCGAACATACTTAAACATCTCTTTCTGAAAAACTTGGCAGTGTAGATTAAAGGGTAAATGCTTGGCACATTTCCTCTACATGTCTTGGCTTTCCCCTTGTGCTGGACTTAAACATACTTTTACTTGGCTTAGCCTATTCCTCTAGGCCTCCCACTGATTAAGCAGTCCAATCCCCCACTTTATTTTACTCTTTGTGCTGGACTTGAACATACTTCTACTTGGCTTAGCCCATTCCTCTAGGCCTCCCACTGATTTAGCAGTTCAATCCCCACTTTATAACAGTTCAGGTGAAACAATGGCCCTATGTCAGAGCGAATTCACCCTTTGGTTGCAGGTGCCCCACAGGCGATTCTTCACAGGAAACTCTTTCCCACAGATTCTGGTGCTGCAGCACAGCTTGGAATAAGGCAGCTTCTTCCCTAGCCAGAACCAGAAGGGTTGCCCCTGGAATGACAGGCAACCTTTCCACCCCCATCCCCTCAGGGATGGGGCACAGGGACCAGTAACAGCGGTCTCCACCACTTCAAAAACAGCTTACTGTGTTCCTCTTTTGGTGGAAACACACACCTCTCCCTTAC
Source organism: Neoceratodus forsteri (assembly GCA_016271365.2). Classification (NCBI taxonomy): domain Eukaryota; kingdom Metazoa; phylum Chordata; order Ceratodontiformes; family Ceratodontidae; genus Neoceratodus; species Neoceratodus forsteri. The sequence continues at coordinate 1,165,660,270 of CM028129.1, read as the reverse complement.
AGTAGCTCTATATCAGAGCTTTAGGCTCCAAGAGCCTGTGCACAGACTGCTGTGCTCCTCTCTTCAAGACTGCTCACACACAACTCTCTTCAAAAAAACTCCCAACATTCTAACCTAACTCCTAACTGCAGATTCCAGTGTGGCTCATGCAGCTGCGAGAGTTCTATGGTGATGTCATCCCTCAGTCTCAGCTGAGACTGAGAACAGAGTGAGACAGTGTGAAATCCATTTAACTGGAGTTTCACAAGCTGCCTTCCCTGCCTACCACTAGGTCTTACTGGGATTCTAGTAACTCCAGGTAACAGGGGGGTTACACACATATAAGCAAAAATAAGTATTACATCATACAGTCCTTTTTTCAAACCGCAGATACTACCCACCCCCCAAGCCCACCAAAAGGGTGAGAAAGTCCCCACCTGATAAGAGCATGCAGGGAAATACAACAGCAAAGTTATATATAAAAAAAAATGATAGCCTACATATGCTTCAACCCATATCCAGCCAAGTCATCTTTCTCCATCAGAGCTTATATAAATCTGGGTGCACCCTCTCCCTTTCCAACTTCTGCCACTTTATCACATCTTTCTTAATGCTGCATAAGATCTGACCTTCTGTTTTCAACTGTTTCCAGAGTGTCAGACCACAACGATCCTGCCAAAGCTGATAACCAATAAACCCCATTAGAAGACGGATTGTGGTTGCATCATAAATTGCCCATAAGCCGGGACGCACACCCTCAGTCCTTATATCTGGCGACTGACCTTGAAAAGGGTTCAGTGGCTATGTAACATGAAAGCTAGACCAAAAGGAAACAACAAAGGGGCAATCAATTAAAAAATTTAACATAGATTCTACTATTCCCTGACATGATTCTTCTCTTGGGCAAAACCTCTCTGATATTTCTTTATGTTTCATATTACCCCTAACCCCCAATTTTTTGTGCATGCATAGCCATAAAAAATCCCATAAATATTTAGGGATTCTTTTACTAATAAAAAAAATCATCTTTGAATTTTGGTCAGCTATGGGCAGGGCCCCTACTTTTCTGTGGCACAGTGGGATCAAGTTCTACGGCAAGACTGCCATTTGCTGCAGAACTTCTGCGACGTTGGTTTGTAATTTCTGTGGAAGTTCTGCGGCACTAACAAACTACCACATCACAGTGACAGCTTGTCATCCTAACTTCGCTTTCATGGCAGTGGTTATAGCAATCAGGATGGTGGAAAGCATAGTAACACTAGTTCAAAAAATAACAGAATTATAACAATAATTTTATGCCTAAAAAAGCAAAACAAATGTCTCTCCCTTAAGATCCTAGCCTGTTAAATAAATGACATATGCAGAGGGATCTTATCTGATAAAGAAGGTATTTTTATAGGCATGCTATCTATCTTACTAATGAGGTTTCCACTGTCTATCGCTTATATATTTGTATGTGTTTTCTACACCAGTCATGAGGTTCCCACTGTGTATAGCTTATATATTTATATGCAATCTGCAACATACATACAAGTGTGTGTGTGTTGAGACAGAGATACTTTATGTGTGTGTGTGTATTTTGTTTTTAAATTTCCATGAACCTGCATCCTCATTCATACAGGTCCCATTAGAAATGGAATAGAGGAGTTATTGCAAACCTCATTTTTGATGTCAACCTGCTTTCCCTGACACACTGCGTAACACCATCAGGCCATGACATGCATGTGAACCGATTGTGAGATAGAGCTCTCCAGACCAGCACAATGTGTCCACCATGTGACAGAACACTGCACCATACCTTCCCAGGCTCCGAGCAATGACGTGCTCCATCAATCCTTGTGCTGCCCAGCCAACTCCCAGAGCTAACCTCTGAACCTGAGTTGCCAGCACAGAAACACAGCATGCTACCCTCTGGCCCAACAGCTGTCCCTGCACACAACATTTCTCCATAACTTTTAGGTGATTCTATCAACCAATGACAATATGTAATCAATAACCCTGGCAAAAATGTGTACAGTGCAATTATTTATATAACAGGTCTATTCTTTCAACATGTATACACATTATTATATTCCACTTTTCTGGGCATAATTACTTTATTTTTCTTAAAAATGGTGGTTAAATTCATTTTACCAGTTATTCATTTCAGATAGCATCTCTATACCTTAAAGGCACAAATAGGTTTGTACAAAGTAAGGTATGGACTTAACTGGTCTGTGCTATTGTCAAGGCCTTGTTTAAGTTGGCCCTAGTGTAATAACGTAAGGCTGTAGTGCAGGTTGAGCAAATATCGCTCTGCCTGATGTGCTGTGCCACTACCTCTGGCTGTGGGAGCTGTGGTAGATAAGTGACTGTTCATTTCTGTTGCAGATTTCAGCCATTTCATTAGCAAATGTATGATGTTATAGCATTGATAACATCACATGCTGAGCATAGAGGGATTTAGGATATAAAAAGAGGGGAAGGGAACCCGATTCTATGGAAAAACAGAAATACTAATAAAACCTCAACAAGAAGAGTGAATTCTGTGGCACCACAGAAGTTCTGCGGTGAGATTGCAAGTTTCATGCAAAATTCTCATGCTGCAGAATTCTAGGGCCTTAGTTATAGTAACTAGATGGTGGAAAGCACAGTAATACTAGTTCAAAAAATAACAGACTTATAAAAATAATTTTATGCCTAAAAAGGCAAAACAAATGTCTCTCCCTTAAGATCCTAGCCTGTTGCACAAATGACACATGCAGAGGGGATCTTATGTGATAAATAAGGTATTTCTATATGCATGCTATCTATCCCACTAATGAGGTTTCCACTGTCTATCACTTCTATATTTGTATGTGCTTTCTACATCACTCATGAGGTTCCCACTGTGTATCACTTATATATTTATATGCAGTCTGTAACATACATACAATTATGCGTGTGTGTGTGTGTGGTGAGAGAGACAGAGATACTCTGTGTGTGTATGTGTGTGTGTATATTTTTTTGTTTTAATTTCCATGAACTTGCATCCTCATTCATACAGGTCCCATTGGAAATGGAATAGAGAAGTTATTGCAAAACTCATTTTTCATGTCAACCTGCTTTCCCTGACACACTGCGTAACACCATCAGGCCATGAAATGCATGTGAACCAATTGTGAGATACAGCTCTCCGGCCCATCACAATGTGTCCACCATGTGACAGAACACTGCACCATACCTTCCCGGGCTCCGAGCAGTGATGTGTTCCACCAATCCTTGTGCTGTCCAGCCAGCTCCCAGAGCTAATCTCTGAACCTGAGTTGCCGGCTCGGAAACACAGCATGCTACCCTCTGGCCCAACAGCTGTCCCTGCACACAACATTTCTCAATAACTTTTAGGTGATTCTATCAACCAATGACAATATGTAATCAATAACCCTGGCAAAAATGTGTACAGTGCAATTATTTATTTAACAGGTCTATTCTTTCAACAGGTCTACACATTATTATATTTCACTTTTCTGGGCAAAATTACTTTATTTTTATTAAAAATTTAGACAGTTAAATTCATTTTAGCAGTTATTCATTTCAGACGGCGTCTCTATACCTTAAAGGCACAAATAGGTTTGTACAAAGTGAGGTATGGACTTAACAGGTCTGCGCTGTTGACAAGGTTTTGTTTAAGTTGGCCCTAGTGCAACAATGTAAGACTGAAAATTGTATTAGGCTGTAGTGCAGGTTGAGCCACTATCATCATGCATGATGTGCTCTGCCACCGTCTCTGGCAGTGGGAGCTGTGGTAGATAAGTGACTGTTCATTTCTGTTGCAGAATGCAGTCATTTCATTAGCTAATGTATGATGTTATAGCAATCATAACATCACATTCTGAGCATATGGGGGGTTTGGATATAAAAGAGGGAAGGAACCAGATTCTATGTATAACAGAAATATTAATAAAAATCACCAAAAGAGTGATTTCTCCATGAGAAGTTCCTACTGATGATTGCAAGTTCTGCGCAAAATTCTGCGGCCGCAAAATTCTAGGGGCCTTGGCTATGGGCAACTCCAGGTACCATGGAGCAGCATAAAAAAAAGTTTCTACCACTCCTGTATGAAACTGTTTTTGAGAAGCCGAACAGAGGGAGCTCTTAACTATTTTCCAGGCCTTCAACTTCCCAGTCATCCCCGGAAATGGCATGGAAACTGAGACATCTTTGTCTGTTGGGGTAAAAACTTAGAGGGGTCCAAATTCTCTAGTAACAGACCTATACCATCCTCCACCCATGGGGTCCAAACCATGGCCTCCCCCTTCAAGAGAACTATCAAATTATAGAAAATAAAAGTAACATGTAAAAACACTACAGGGTTCAACATCTCCAGTCCACCTTCACTGATTGGTAGATAGGTGATAGCTCTCTTTACCGGGTTCAATCTACTCCCCCACAAACATAGAAAAAATACACTATAGATCGAAGCCTCCAAAGTTTTGGGGGTACAGCTGCCAGAAACAAAAAGTATGGCAATAAAAAAGTTTTAATTAAATAAATACGCTTAGCCTTTGACATCTGCCCTTTGTTCCAAAGGACCACCCTATCTCGAGCTGCCATCAACTGTATATCCCAGTTATACCTGTGAGCATCTTTGCCACCAAAGTAGATACCCAATATTTTCTGTAACCAAAATCTACAAGTATATCCCAAATCAAGGCAACATCAGCAGCATCATATCCTAATGGCAGAATCCTGCTCTCAACTCTCAGATCTCTTCAAATTATTAATGGATGACTTAGAAATTTCAGAAAAGGCCTTCAATATTAAATGAGCTGCTTCAGCAGAAGAACTATCGGCTAGAACCAGAATTAAATCATCAGCATATGCTCCAGAAACAATCTGCTTATCCTCACATCCAACAGAGAGGCCTATAACCATCTCTGTCATGTTCAGAGCATACAATAAGGGGTCTAAAGACATCACATACAACAAGGGGCTCAGTGGACACCCCTGCCTCACACCCCTATGTACCATGACCTCTCGTCCTATCCAACCAGTAATACTAGGTAACAAACTAATGCCTTTGTAACATGTCTTTAACCAGCCTATGAATCTAAAAGGCAAACCATAGCAATGCAAGGTCTCCCAAAGGTATGCATATTCCACCTGATTGAAAGCTTTTGTTTGATCAAGGCAGACAAGATGATCAAATACCTCTCATGAGACCCCCTTATGCATAATCTCCCGGAGAAGAATAAGGGCATCCTGTACCCGCCTTTTTGGAACCCCATTAAATTGAGAGGGATGTAATATGGTATCCAAAACCCTCTGTAAACGATTATTCAAAACTTTCATCAAAATGTTATAGTCCGTGTTAAGAAGCAACAATGGCCTCCAATTTTTCAAATCCCCCCTTCCCCCTTTTTAAATATTAATAACAAAAGTCCCTGTAGCATACTTCCAGGGTGATTCTATTTCTTTACTCCATCATTCAAAACCTCACCCAGTTCTACCCCCAAAACTCCCCAGATCTCTTTATAGACTTCATGAGGGAGCCCATCAGATCCAGGGGCAGTCCCTGCTTTAAGTGACCAAATCACAGTCCTGAGTTCCTCTTGCGAGATGGGCTTTATCAGGGTATCCTGCAACTCTGGAGATAACTGGGGTAACTGCCTACTAACCAACCACTTTCGCATGCTATCTATCGGAAGGGGTTTACTCATAAAGGATTTGGAAGCACAAGTAAATATCTCAGTTAAAATGCTATTATTAGATGTCACTCGCCCTCTATCTGCGGTGTTCAAATACGTCATGCTACGGTATTCTCTCAGGAGCTGTGCTGATTCAAATGGTAATGTGTCCCTTTTTTTCCCATAAATCCCATACTTATGCTTCCGTTCCATATTATTCAAAACTTTCAACTGCAACCGAGCCAGTTCAGTTTTTAAGCCCTTAATTATGTTATGGCACTCAGTCCCCAAATGCTGTCAGAAATTTGTCCAGAATTTAATACATTCCCTCAGATATCTTAGCTCATCATGTCTCAGTTTCCCATTAATGCGACCAATCTTCTGAAAATATGCCCGTATTTCTTGTTTAGTGTCCTCCCACCATTTATCCATACCATCATATAGAAAAAAAACTGACTTGCGTGCAATTAAAAGAGAATGAAACCCCTCCCTCACCAGAGGGATATCCAACAAAGTGACATTTAATTTCCAGATCCAGGCCCTCTCTGGGTCTCAGGCACATCACCCGGTGCAAGCGTAAGAAGACTATGGTCTGATGTAGCCACTTCTTGTAATGATTGTGACTGTACAACAAAACCAGGTGCAAGAGAAAAATAATCTATCCTGGACACCCTAGGTCCACAAAAATAGGTATTGCTGTTCCCACCAGCATAAGTCTCAAAAGCATCGACCAAACCCACATCAGTAATCAACTGGGCTAAACAAGATGCATCACAATAAATTTTCTTTCCCAATACTGAATTAGTCTGGGAAGGCAAGGAACAATTAAAATCGCCTCCCAGAAGGACTGGATAGGAAGTGCTCAAAAATGGGTAAAGGGATTTAAACAAAGCTACCCTATCAAATTTATTTTGAGGGGCATATACGTTTAATAATCATAAAAGCATATTACCCCACTTGATATCTAATAGCAGAGCTCTACCTTCCAAAATCTCTATGTGATGTACCACCAGAATATGGGAAATGAAAAAAACAAAGTCCAACCCCACTGCATAAGTCCTTCCCCTGAGACCAAAAACTATCTCCCCAAATCCACCCATTAGTAGCTGCAGTCAATTCTTCAGAGGTGTGCAACCCAACATCTTGGAAGAAAACACAGTCTATGTTCATATGTACAAACTGTGCAATAGTGTTCCGATGTTTGGCAGGGGGATTTGATGCTGTTAGCATTCAGTGATGCCACATGAAAGTGAAAAGGAGCCATATGTTACAGTGAGTCGGCTGTCACTTCACCTTACTAGAAGCCCTAGTCACTCTGCTGCTTTTACAGTCTTGAGGTCGTGGTTCCATTTGACCTTCCAAAAGCACCAGTGGCTCAGGCTGTGAGGGTGCTGCAGTAGGTGTTGCACTATTTTCCATAGCTGTCATTTCAGCCAACAAATTATTGTACATATTTCGGTCTTCCAAAAGGAGGGCTGTGGTAGGGATATTAGGTTTATTTTTCTGTTTGGATTTCCCTCTTGCCGGCTTCCCCTCCTTACTGACAACCAGAGTGTAACCCCCACCAGGGGACATCTGTTCGGGGGCTGTGGGGGGGAAATGCTAGCACCTTCCGAGTCTCCCATCACAGGATCCGTAGGCACTGGAACTAAAGGTAAAGGAACAGTGTCAGGGGTATGGTCCAACCAGTCTCTTGGAGTTTGCTTAGCTGGCTGCAGTCCCTTGGAAGGGGCTACATGAGATACTTCCCCAAGAGGAGTGTGGCCCTGTTTGACTGCCAGTCAGATATAGTGGTCCTGTACCCCAAAGTCTGCTGCTTCTGTATTTTTAGCAGCAATGGGGCATGTTTCAAAAGCATGCCCTATTTCATCACAGAGATTGCATTTAGATTGTTGGAAGCAGTGGGCACTAGGGTGACCTGTCACCCCACAGTGTGTACATTTAAGTACATCACAAGAGGTACTAATATGCGTCTTGGACCCACATTTAAAACAAACTCTGGGCTGCCCAGGTAAAAAAGAAACCCCTTATCCCTCCCAAGGAAAAGACAATTCGGTAGATGAATGAGGTCAGAAGCAGTAGAATGCATCTTAACTCTAAACTTCCAACCCCCATTCCAAAACCCATCTGCATCCATAATAGGCACAGGATTTCCTTGAATTTCACATTTCTTCTCTAACCAATGGACAATATCCACAATATTAACCCCTTCAGTCCTAAAAAGGATAGTTATAACTCTAAAGGGCTGTTTTGTTAAGGGTAGGACAATGAAATCTGACCAAAGGGGGTTTGTCTTAAGGTTTATGTAGCGACACCAAAAGGTTTCTATTAGTGAAGGCATACGAAAACTAATGTCAAAGGTATATTTTCCCTGGACATGAATCAGTGCACAAACCTCCGAGGGAGAAAAACCCATACTGTTTTTCAGCAATATTTTCCCAACATAAAATCGATCGGGGCAGGGTTGTCACCAGGACCCACATATTGCAACTGAATGGCATTACACCTTTTCGCTAGCTCCACTGGTTGCCTAATGTGACTGGCATATGTAGGTCTTCCAGCTGCCTCAGCAAGCACCATTTGAACTATATCAGTTTGGACATTAGCACTATCTGTATCCGACTTGCCCTCCAGATCAGTGGGGGGAGGCAGACATAAGACCATGTGTTACAGCACTCTTTTCTGACTCTGGTAATGTCAAAACAGTAGAGTTTTTATTTATCTGCGATATGGAGCTGTCTTCCATCTCACTGACAACACCCACAGGCTTCCATTGTCCATCTGACATAGAGATCCAACCTGCATCCTGCAGGGCCCTATCTGGCGACCATGCGGCATTCACGATATCACCCCAGTCCTTTCGAGAGGAAGCTGCATCCCCATCCACTTGTACTCCAGGCCGCTCTTCAGCCAGATGGATTTTACTCGGGCCTGGTAGCATCATAGTTCCTGGTGAATTCTCAGTATGCTTCCATTTCCTATGTTCCTCTTGTTTTTGTCCAGCAATCGAAATGAGCTTGCTCACTCTGAGCAATTCTTCCTCTAAGCAATGCTGCTTTTCTTCTAAACTTAAATACTGCTCTGCTTCTACCACCGAGGGACCGCCGACTTGGTCGATATGCTGGCCACCCGACGGGTGCATTCCACCACCTCTGCAGCGGAGCCCTCTTCTAGTGGTAATGCCATACCAACAATTTCCTGGGCCAACGCAGCCCTCTCAGACCTTCCACCTTCAAGGTCTACTCCCAAATGACCATGTCTCACAGCATCAGGGTCCCCCTACTGTAAGAGTAGGGGAATTTCCCCAGTGTCCTGGCCAAATTACCCCATACACTAAAAATACCACCAACAGCTTAATCTGGTTTAATGTCAGTTGGTTACCATCTGTATCCCCCCCTTCCCCCAGTCACCCCTGAAAAAGGGACTTCTAGGCCCAGTGGGCTTACCAGGTCAACAAAATTCAATAAATAAATAAATGTATCTGAAACATATCATTGTTTCTTCCAGCAACAGACTACCCTGTCATGCCCACACACTTCTCTAAATATTTTTTTAATATCCCAACTGTTAAAATGAGCTTAGGTCAAAGATCATTTTATGTCAGCTTCCACATTTTTATGATCCATTGCCTTTGAAACTTACTGCTGTTTCTTTGAGCATTTCCAGTTTTAAATTTGGCTTAAAAAATATTTATTTTATTTATTTTTTATTTTATTTATTTATTTAATATTTCAGAGAGACCTTTGAGCGTGAGCTCTTTTACAAAGATTCCACGTCAGGGAGGACAATAAGACAATACACATATTCAATGGTTACAGATGCCTGCTCATTTGGCATTAAAGAGAGATTACATGAGAATTAGATAAATTGGAGAAATAACAGAGTAGTTGTAACAGAGTACAAAGCTATTTCTAATTGATTGCACCTGGTAGCACACCCCTAGAGACCTCCAAAATCCATTGTTAGACTATGGTAGAGAAAACTGCATAGGAGTTTAACACTAACCCGGATGGCGACGGGCTGGGTGACAGTGAAAACAAGAGATCTAAGAGCTGTTGTTGTACATGATTCAACTCTTTTATTGTTACTTGTGGATTTATTTTATTTAATGTTATTATTAGTGAATGTTTACTGTGTCAGTTATTGTTCTTTAAGATTTATTGTGTATTGTTCATTTGTTATGTATATGTATTTGTTTGTTTTGTATCTGGTTGCCCATGACAACAGGCATTTTGCTTATAGATTTACCAGTTTTTAATTAAATAAATAAAACTGTTTTTGTGTCAGTTTAGTTAGTTTAACACACAAAATGCTACAGTTTTCTTTCAGCCCTACTTCATGCCAATTGTTGATGACCATAGAAGAAGACAGGGAGCCTGAAAAAGCATGTTGTTCCAGCAACAGGGCTGTGTCTGGCCACCACCTCTCTCTGGGTGGGTGCTGTAGTAATGGGCAGTCCAGCACCTGGGAGAATGGACAGTCCTCTCGGAGTTACCAAAAGAAATGGTCCAGATCCTGCACATGCTCTTCACTGGCATATTTGCACTATTCAGCCTTAAGCTCTTCCCAGAGAAAGCATAATGGGAAGAAATGGCACCAGTCGACATCATCCTCTAGTTATACCTCTCAACCTGTCAGCATTAAAAATCATAGCACTGGCCTTCAAAAATCATAGCAAAGGGTCAGATTGTGTAGCACTTTCTTATTTTAAACAATAATATGTCTACAAATAGTGGGACCCATGTAATCATCGATAAGGAATGTTTCTATCAGATTATTTCAATGATTTAATAGTTTGTGTGTCCAGAAATAGCTCTAACTTTATGAGGAACGTCAGTAAACCTATACGGAGCAAAGGTAAATTTGAGTGTGAAAATCATAGCGCTATGTGGAATTCATAGCAGTTGAGAGGTATGCCTCTAGTCATTCTGCTTTGAGACACTTGAGTTCTGTGGACCTGGGCACCCCACCATCATCACCAATGACACCAGGGATGCATGAGCCTGCAAGGTTGTGGTCTGCATCCTGTAGCAATTCTACTGGGCAGTTTGGCCATTGGTCATCTTTTGTGAAGCCTTGGATACAGTGTATAAGTAAACTGGCACTTATTTTAGTGCCAGTTTCTGACCTCTCAGGGTCGGTTGAGCTGGACCATCCTTGGTGCTGCTTGATTTAGGCAGATGGCTGACTCTAACTCCAGCCTCCTGGCTGGGGCTGCTGTTGGTGCCACCATACCTGCCTCATTTGTGGTGTCATCTCCAATCTCTCTGGGGCCTGCTGGCTCCTTTGGAGACTGCAGGGTCATTGACACCAGTAATGGTGCTGTGTCTGGTGTTGGGGTTTGGATCTTTGAGGTCTGCTGCAGTGCAGGGGCTGGTGCTACTGATGGCTGATGGTGACGCATGGACCTTTGGTGTTGGCATCATTCCTTTCAGGGCCATTATTTATTTATTTATTGCAATTGTTTCACCAGGAAAGGCACACTGAGCAACAAGATGCTCGTCTCCCGGTGTGACCTGGGGGGGGTACACATGGATATGATAACATGCAGGTTTTTAAGTGAACAGTTAACAGAAGCAAATAAAAAGCAGCATAAGGCTACATGATTGCATGAATATACAAGGAGTGCACATTGAATGCTTAGGATATTATAGTATCAAATAACAATTTTTGTGACAAGAAGCAGCAGACAAGGTAAATTAGCATAACAGTAACAGCTGTAACAACAGAGGATGTATATCACAGTTATACAGTTATACACAGTACATAGGGCAAAATAGGCCCAGGATATAAGTGCATGATTGGGATTATATGCCAGCTTCTGTAGCAAGGCTAAGGCCGCTGGTCAGGCATTGGGGAGGGGATAGTGGGGCATGGCAGGGTCAGGGACAGGAGAAATTTGTAGTAAAGAAGTTTGCTAGGGTGATAGATAGAGAGTAGGAAGAGGAGGAGTGCCAAATTTGCAGTGGGAGGGTGTTCCAGAGCTTGGGTAGCCGGTGTGAGAAGGCAGCTTGACTGACAGAGGTCTTCCGCCTAGGGACTGAAAGTTGGCGGGAGTCACTGGATCTAAGATGATGGGAGGAGGGGTGGGGCATCTGTGAGCAAAGTGGCAAGGTAGGAGGGGGTGGACCCAAGCCATAGGTTGGAGACAAATTTAGCACAGTGAGAGATACAGCGGTTTTCGAGAGATGGTAGTGCCAAGGCTCGGTAGAGGTCGCAGCAGTGGGTGAGGGGAGAGGCATCGAGAGCAAAGTGGCAGAAGGCATTATAAAGTGTGTCCAGTTTAGATTGGGTGGACTTAGGGGCTGTACTGTATACAGTGTTGCAGTAGTTGATGGAGGGCAGTATCATCTTCAGGACCAGTTCACGTTGGACTCGAGGAGGGAGGCTGCTGCGGTTCCTACATAGTGCACTGAGCATGGGGCATAGTTTTTTGAGATACCGTCGATGTGATCAGAGAAGGAGAGATGGCTGTCGAGCCAGACCCCCAAGTAACGGAACGAGGAGACATCTTCAAGTTTTTGGCCATCCAGGGTGGCGAGGTAGGGAACGGAGGGGAGTTTGGACAGGTGTTGTTGTGTGCCCAAGGTCATAGTGACAGTTTTTTTTACATTTAGGAGAGCTGGTGCGAGCTAAACCATTGCTGTACCTTGTTGAAGTCAGTTTGTAGGTTTGATTGTACCACATCAGGGGCGGAGCTCGAGTAGTAGAGTATAGTATCATCTGCATACATGTGGATTGAGGAAGTAGAGTAGATGAGTGGCAGGTCATTTAGGAATATAAAGAACAGAATGGGACTAAGAACCGATGCCTGTGGGACACCGCCATTCTGAGGACTATCCTTGGAGCCACTGATGACACCATTCTCGAAGGTGGCAGCACGCACTGTCACCCTTTTGACACCCTTCCTCTTTACTACCCTACTGGTGTAGAGGGAATAGAGGAAGAAAAGTCATATCCTGACCTCAGTATTTGGTAGTAATGATGACTCATACTACAGTCCAGAGAACCTGGTTCCTGTCACTGTAACACAGGGGATCTCTCCTGTGAGGGTCTACTCAGAAATATGCATGCTGCACTGAATTTTGAGCCAGAAGACATAGACCAGGAGAAGTGCCTCTAACTGGAGTTTCTAAATGTACCTAATATCCAAGTCTTTCTAGTTCCTCCCATCCAGCCAGCACTGTAGACACTCTGTGAGGTGGCTTGGAGGAGGTCTGGTACTGTGGCAGCTGTCCTTAGGCAGGCAGACAAGAAATACATCGTGCCTAAATCTAAGCCCATGTATTTCACTCAGCCAATAGCAGATAAGATTATTATTCCAGATGAGATTCTGACAAAGCCATAGTGCCCATGGACGTCATCACACACACTACTAACAAGAAATTGCACAAGGTAGATGCCATGGGCAAGTGGGTCTATGCCTAGGCTACCCTTGGCATGGGGATAGCTAGCTACCAGGGTCACTTCTTTAAGTACGAGTATGAACTCTGGAGTAAGCTTAAAACTCTGGCAGAGGTCTGGCTGGACACAGAAGCAGAACAAGAGATGCTGCTTGCTGTTAAACAAAGTATGGAATCTGACAGTCACCAGCTTGAAGCCTCTATGAATGCCTTTCATGCAGCAGCGCACTCCATAGCTGCAGGTGTTTGCAGTAGGTGGCACTCCTGTCTGTGGACTGCTGGCTTTTATCCCAGATGTCCAGCAACAGATCATGAATGTGCTCTTCAATGGGACTTATCTGTTTGGACAGCAAGTTGAGCAGTCTCTTAAAGAGTCTAATGAAATGAGAATGACTCTTAAAACTTCCAGGCCAGCTTCCTATAACACGCAAAGGGGGTTTATTTTATTTTATTTAAAAGTTCAGAGTTACAGGATAAGTTCAATGAGTACAAAAACTCATTTACAGAATGTCCTAAGTCAAGTATTGACAATAAACAATAAACATAGACACAGATTGGTCAGTACAAAAAAAAAACTGAACTACAGATTTTAAGAAAAACAGTTGCAAACAGATTGTTCAGTAAGGAACATCTTCTTAAGGTTTTTTTTTGAATGAGAACAAAGACATTGAGTTACGTAAATCTGGAGTCAAACTGTTCCGCAAGAAAGGGGCTTCAAAAGAAAAGCATTTTTTGCCATAATGAGTCATATATACGGACAGGGATAAACCTCTATGCTGAACTTTTCTAAGATGGTGGTTAGGATCAAAAACCTGCAATCTTTCCAATAAATAAACTGGAGTTTGGTGATGTAAAGTTTTATAAATTAAAATGAACATAGATTGGAGACGCCTTTGTGATGGAGACAACCAATTTGTTGGCTCAAGAGAGTACAGTGATGTTCATATCTTGAGATGTCTAAAACAAATCGCATTGCCTGATATCAAAGCAAGATTCATAACATTGGAATTTCTGTAAGTTACATCTCCATAATCTAAAATTGGCAATATAGATTGAACCACAAGAAGCTTATGATTGATAGAGGACAAGGAGTGTCTTGTGCTTCTTAAATGGCCCAGGCACTGTTGAACTTTTACTGTGGTATTTCGAATATGGGAACAAAATGATAAAAGGGGGTCAAAGATTACGTCCAAGTCCCTAAATTCATACTAACTGTAAGGTAATATATTTCAAATGAATGCAGAAGGGAGTGAGATCTGTGTTACTAGAAAACTGAGAACCAAATAACATGTTTTTTTTTTTTTACATTTAAAAATAATAAATTTGAAGAAAACCAATTTACAACAATATCAAAATCAGCTTGGAGAATGGAATTTAGTTAGTTTAAGTCTTTAAGAGCAAAGAAAAGAATAGTGCCATCAGCATAAAGCTTAATGGTGCACTTATTTACACAAGAAGGCAAAGGATTAACAAACAAATTGAAGAGAATAGGACCCAAAATAGAACCCTGTGGCACTCCATTGTGTGTAGGAAGAGAAGAAGATAGATACCCATTCCAAGAAACAGACTGACATCTCTTGTGCAAATAAGAAGAAAACCATGAAAGAACATTTGAGGAAAAACCATGCAAAAGTAAACAAGACAAAATTAACTGGTGATTTATGATGTCAAATGCCTTGGACAGGTCTATAAAACAGTTCCAACATATTGACCATTGTCCAAGGCATTTGATTTAGAGTCATAATAATCAACTAAAGCAGACTGGGTGGAATGAAAAAGGTGAAAGCTGGACTGGACTGCTGATAGAACTTGGTAGTCACTTAAATATTCAGAAATTTGTTGATGTATAATTTTTTCAAAAAGTTTTGAAAAATTGGTTAATAATGAGATTGGGCAATAATTTCAAGCCAAATATTTATCCTCCACTTTATGAAGTGGAATAACCACTGACTGCTTCCAGGCAGTGGGAAAAGTTTGGGATGTAAAAGGTAAGTTAAATAAATGGGTTAACATTGGAATGATAATGTCAGCACTAGATTTTAACAAAAAATTGTCCAAATTGTTGATGCCCTTAGTAGAATTTTCTTTCAGGCCAGATAGAAGATTAAAGACCTCAATTTGACTGATTTTGGCTGTCAGCAGACTACATGCTTAGACACCTGACCATGCTTTCCCCCGATGCTTCTATTCAACATGCGCTCTGGGATGAGGGCCTGACACCAGAGCCCACCCAGAAAACTCTCCATGCCTGGGAGAGGGGGCCTACACTGTATATCCCAACTTTTTGATTGGGGAGATATGCTCTATTTCTAGCAACTCTCTAAAGCCTTTAACCTCCACCCATCCCAGTTCTTCACATATTTACATGTCTGTGCCCATATCATGGAGTGTGGCAGTGCAGGGATCACCCCCCTGACCCTGAGGAGGTCTCCCCTGGAGGAGGCCCTGAGGGGAGCCCCTTTCCAAACAAATTATTAGACCACTAACAAATTGCTACCAGACTTTTTTGGGTAGCTTAACAGATCCACTGGAGATATTAAAGGGTAAGTGGAATGAAAATGGCAAAAGCCAGACTGGGCTGCTGATAGAACTTGATGTGGGCTCTGGTGGCAGTGGCAGTGGCAGAGGCTCAGCAGGTAGCACACTCACCTCTGAGGCTGGGATATCAGAGGGTTGTCAGAGGGCTGTGGGTTCAATTCCCACACCTGACACTTGAGTTGTCAGAGGGCTGTGGGTTCAATTCCCACACCTGGCACTTGGGTTAATAGCCCAATACTGACAGCAGTGTAGCATGAGGATGGTGCTGCACTTCTGAGGCGCCATCTTTTGGATGAGACATTAAACCGAGGTCCCATCTGCCTGTTCTGGTGGTAGTTTAGGTGGATGTTAAAGATCCCATGGCACTTATCAAAAAGAGTTGGGGCATTTTTTTTTTTGGAAAATTCAATACAAAACATAAAGAACAAAATTACTCCATGTAAATGTCAAAAAGCAAAACCATAAATAACAAATGACATTCCTATATACCCCCATGTATACCCTATCATGTGATTTATAAAAAATGAAGTTTTAACCTACATAATAAAAAAAACTAATGAAAAAAGGAAAGAAAAAGGAAAAAAAGATATACCCACACACACACACAAACATTTTCTTTAAAAGATTAAAAGAAACAAAGAAAAAAAATAAAACAATGAAAGAAAAAGCTTAATTTAACCCACAAGTACATAGTGGTAAATACCCCAATGTTACCCAAAAATTCATAAATCAGTCTCATAACAATTTTGTTAAGAACATAACAGTAGGGTCCACAATTAAATGCTCCTTTATGCATTTAAGACAAGGTACTACAGCTGTACATAACCTAATTTATCACCTGCATTAGTACATTTCACAGTTTATTAGCTGACACCATTGTACCTTTCTGTAAACTTCCACACATGCTACTTCAGTTAGTTTACTAACTGTTAAATAAGTCACATGTTGTTGCTGTGTAACATATCTGCTTCTACCCTGCCTTAAGTAACCCTTTATACAAGCAAAAAAACACTTCCAAAGTGCGTCTGTTATAAGCTGCACATCTACCATTGTATTGCCCTGGAACCAATTGCTCATAAGTCAGTCTAGTTAACCACGGTAAGTTCCACCTATATGCTAAGAAGGACCAAAGCCGAGAGGAAAAACAGCATTCAAACAAGAAGTGGAACATTGTTTCCTCTGGAGCCAGACTGTCCGTATAAGTCACCCCCTTTCCTCAAAAGCCTTATACTTTAAATTTTCACATTTAGTCTACTGTATGTACAAAGCCATAGATTATCCCACATTCAAACTGGGATTCTAATGTTATTCAGTTGGGAAACAACATCTGAAACCTGAGCTGGGGAACAAAATTTGAATTCAGGAACAGCTGGGCCTATCTGTCCCACAATTGTTACATAAAGTTGTTGTCATGTAGAATTCAGAATCTGTGATTTTGTCACCTGCCATATACATAATTTCTGTAATGTAGGTTTCATAAAGGCTGGTACTTTCATTTTAGGAAAGGGCTTTACATGGTCCTCCTGCCAGTGGCTCAAGTAACCTTTCATTAGTACTTTTGATCACTCTTCCTCCCTATCTCTATTTCCTACTGGTAGGAACAGCTTTTTAATATTCCTGATCAAAAAAATTACATGAAAAAAAATCAAAGGATGTAGCATTCCCACTCCCCCTTGTTGTCTGGATAAGTATATGTATTTCCTTTTAATTGGGTTAGCCTATTCCCCCAGAACATCCCCCCCAAAAACATTATAAATCCTATTTTCTAAACTACAAGAAATAGGGTATATCCACCCAACGTATAATAACAGGGCCACTAAAAACGGTGTCATAATAAATATCCTTTTATATTTAGATAATAACCAGCCTTTCCATTTCTCAATTCACCAGTCACAATTCTGTATAGCTTCTGTCCAATTTTTGTAAGCCATGTCTCCTTCTCCAAAATAGAGTCCCAGAATTTTAATTGGGGTTGTAGATATTGTAATACCTGCTACACTAGTGACACTTGTTGGCACACTTTTCTTTATATTCAGAAGAGCTCCTTATAGTGTACCATATGTAATTCCTGGAGAGCTAGTGTTACACTCCTTTGAGATGTGACTAAAAGACAAAGATCATCCGCATATGCAGAAGTTTTTATTTCAGAATCCTGTCGTGGTAACTGAAGCCCCTGAATGAAATGGTTAGCCAAAATATGTCTAATACATGTATCAAACACCAACTTATATAATAGTGGACTTAATGGGCAGCCCCGCCGTACCCCCACCTTCAAGGCTAAAGGTAGCCCTAAGGTTCCTCCTATCATGGGAATCACAGATGCTTTATTATACAAAGTTTGAATACACTGCACAATTCTCTCCGGTATGTTATATTGTCATAGAACCGGTAACACAAAGGGGTGTCAAAGGCTTTACTTTGGTCGAGGGATACCAAAAAGCCCAATAGATTATTTTCTTTACAGTATTCATACCTATCCCTAATTAACCGAAAGTTACCTTGTATTTTGTGACCTGGTACCCCACAAGTCTGTGCCTGATGTAAAATATAAGGAGCCCACCAACCATAACCATGCACCTCAGCATGGCTGTATTGAAGTAATAAATGCTCGAGTTTGCATGAAACGGAAAGCTTGAGAATCTCAGGAATCGACTAGAAATGTTGTGCATCAGGCACTACAAGATGTGCCTATTAGCCACGTGCACTTGTTGCCAACTATGGAAACACTACGTCATGATGTCAGGAGACACAGGAAACATGGAGGCCCTAGTGACAGTGACCTTGAACAGTACCACAATACAGTCAGTGACGAACCATTTTTGAGCATAAATGAAGATGGCATCATCATATTTGCTAGTGACAGTGACCTTAAAATATTAAACGACCAGCCACATTGGTTCTGTGATGGGACATTTAGTGTTGTTCTATAGAAGATGATCACATGTATACCATGCATGCCCTTGTGCAGGGCATTAACAGACCATGTGTACGCGCACTTTTACCCGGTCATAGTGAGATCATTTATAAATAGTATCTGACTGACATTGCTGCAGTTATAGAAATAAATGTTGCCTAGCACATTGCTACATTTGCACACTGCTTGCACTGCTTTCTCTTTATGAGTTTTTTAGCTTTTAATTATTTATAGGACGCTTTTAAATGCTTTTAATTGTCTAAATAAATTAAATTTTAACATTTAACAAATTTCTAACATTTTCGCCAGTGTGTTACTTCATCAGTCGGTGCAAACTCATTCACACCTGTTGCTTCTTTACAGCATGTGGTTGCTTATAGACGCTATATTCAACTGGGAGAGACAACCTTTTGTCTGGTAAGAATTTATACCAATCACGATCTGTCCATCTCCATTTCTTATCGGCAACTATTATTGTAATTATATTTTGTCCTTGTGACTAATAATATCGCAACATTTTGAACGTGAGCAAATAGCTGGGAACATTATGTCTGTACACGAAAATATCAGATAAATGAGGTTGTGAACGGTTATGGATTCATTTACCCAATATCTTCCAGTCTGTATTCAGTAGACAGATGGGGTGCCTGTTTTTTATTAATGTCTTATCTCCAGATTTAAAATTTTTTTTTATCAAACCCTGTGCAAAATCTTCCCTTATTATGTGGTGATCTATAATCTCGTTATATACTAGTAATAAAGGTTCTGTCAATTCTTCTTGAAAAGTTAAGTAAAATTCTAAAGGTAACCCATCTTGCCCAAGGGTGACACTTTTTCTCATCCACTTCAGAACAGATAGCAATTCAGCACGATCAATTAATGTATCCAGATGCTTTAAAGTGTTACTCAACTGAGGACTATATTGATTTGTGTAAGTACACATACTAGAAAAATCAGGGAGGAGTGGATTATTGTAAGATTCCATATAAGTATATATAATACGTTTCAGATCCTGTGAAGAATTTTTTACTGTATCATCAGTGTCTTTTAAAGCTGTGATGCAAGAATTCTCTATTCTGGTTTTGCAAGCCGCACAGGGGTCTCCCGGGGGAGGGGGGTTGTTGTCCCATACTGCAGTGCAGCTGTGAGTGTGGCTGCCCTATAATACTAAGTTTTCATTTGATTTTTGAGCTGTGTAATTTGAGTGCTGCAATCCACTGTAGTAGTAGTAGTAGTATTAACTAATGAGTGTAAGTACTGTAATTGTTGACACAAAGATAATGTAGAAACATTTTGTATTGTTGTTGTTTTCCATATTTAATAAAACAGTTTTGTATTTCTTTTTTTGTGTCTTCCCACCATTCCCCAGTGGTGTCATATAGACACAGTACTGTCTTATGAGCCTTTAGGAGTTCTCTTATGAGATTCTGGACTATTCTATCTTGTAATAATGAAATGTTCAGTTTCCAATCACCCTTTGGAGTCTGTAATGCAACCTGAATGTGTATCTTAAGCAATAACATGAAGAGATCCGAAAACTCCATGGGAAGGACTTGAAAATCTATGAACTGTACATTAGAAGTGAGGAACCAATAATCTATTTTAGTTGCCAGTCGACCTCTGACATATGTTTTGTCCAGTTTATGGGAATTTGGCAGTTTATCTGCGTCTTTCATGCCAGTAACATTAAGGCAATTCTGTAGTGCATGGGTGTCACAATACACTTTTTTATTTGTTAAGGATCCATCTGGGACATCAAGAAGACAATTGAAATCTCCTCCTAAAAAACCTATCTGGTGGTCATCAAAAAAGGCTGTAATGTTTTAAATAGTTCTACTGTCTGCTTTACTTTGGGGACCATAAACCACAGCAAATCTGCATGCTTTACCTTCTAATAGACCATCTAGAATAAATAAGCGCCCATGTATAACATCCATTAATTTTTGTAAAGAAAACTGTACTCCTTTAAGAGAATCCCCACCCCGTCAGCTCTGTCAAGGCCAAGGGACCAATATGATGGGCCCCACAGACAATTTCTCTTACATTGATTTACCACTGCAGCAGTATTTAACCAGGTTTCCTGTAAAAAAAAAAAAAATACATTAATAGCTTGTTGCTGGAGGAAGGAGAAAACTGCTTTTCTTTTACCCCTATTAAGAATACTACAGACATTGGCCATAGCAAAGGTTAGAGGTCCCGTAGGCATGCTTGGTTAAGAAAAAGCCATCAGTCCTGATTATCTACAATGTGTTTCTTCTTTTTTTCTTCTTCCTGCCTTCTCTCCGTTCAACTGGAGGAAGGGTTTTTGAAGAAATGTCAGATTCTGAACCTTCTATTCCAGATCCTCCCCACTCTTTCTGTTTGGCAAGCACCTCATATTTACTACTGAGGACAGTGTCAGGAAAAGAAGCCCATAATCTGGCACTCCGTCGTGTCACCGGGGTAGACCAAGATTGCTGGGGTGGGGGTGGCATTTCTCTATCATCTGAACCTCCTCAAACTGTGGAGCCTTGCTCAACTTGTGCCTGCTGTGATGGGGGGGGGGGGCAGGAACAGTTTGTTGATCAGGGAGCGTTTGTTGAGAAACTAATTGATCCTGTTGTGGCTCTTCCCTTGTCTGTTCCTGCTGCAATTCTTCTTTTGTCTGTTCCTGACCAGTCTCAGTAGGTATTAGAATCTCAGGGCCTGCTTGTGCCATCATATAATTTTGTTCCCTCATGTCCGTCTTCGGGAGTGCTTGGCTTGGGGTCTTGGGGTGACCTTCAGCTTTCCTTTGTGCACAGTGTATTATTATATCTTGGTTAACTCTGTCAGGTCTGTTATGAGCTGCCCAAGGGCATTTGTGGAACACATGACCCCTAGCATAACAGAGATTACAGTGTGCCACATTCCTGCACTCTGTGCTAATATGATTGTACTCACCACAAAGAACACACCTGAGCTTTTCACATGAACTTGCTAGATGAGTCCAGTCACCACATTTATGACAAGCCTTAGGTTGGCCGGAATAAAAACACACACTATGATCTCTTCCAATAAAAAAAAAACTATTAGGCAAATGAATTTTGCCTGCATCATTTTGTCATAACTTGATCTTAAAGTGCCAACCACATATCCAGGAAGATTCTGAATCAATAATTGGTTCAGGGTCGCTCAGAACATTGCAGCATTTTTGAAGCCAGTGATAAATGTCTTCTATGTTAATGTTTTCAGTTCTAAACATTATTTTCACAATTTGTATCACAGGTTTGGTCAAAGGGATTCATAGATTCATAGATTCATAGAAGTGTGACGGCAGAAAAGGACCGAAACAAGGCCCACCAAGTCTGCCCATTTGTCCAGCTATCTGCTTGGACCTGTGCCCCCCCAACACTCCCCTGAGGTTGTCCCATACCCTTTTGAATCCCTCCCCTGTTTTCCCTCCAATGACTGCATCTGGGAGTTTGTTCCACTTTTCCACCACTCTCTCTGTGAAATAGTATTTCCTAATGTTGCCCCTGAACTGCCCCCCTCCACCTGCAGGCCATGCCCCCTCGCCCTCTGATTTCCCTTCATCTTGAAGATGCTCCCCCTGGCACCCTATTTATACCCTTAAGGTACTTGAAGGTCTCGATCATGTCCCCCCCTCTCCCTCCTCTGTTCCAGGGAGTACATGTTCAGATCACTTAATCTTTCTTCATAGGATAGGTGGCTTAACCCTTTTACTATTTTTGTCACTCTTCTCTGAACCCGCTCTAGCCTCCCCACATCCATCCTGAGGTATGGCCTCCAGAACTAGACTAGATGGGTGTACAAGGGTTCTATGACCTCCCTGTTCCTACTGATGATCCCTCTTCCGATGCATCCCAGCATTCCACTCCCCCTGGCCATTGCCCTCCCTCACTGCATTTCCACCTTCAGGTCCCCGGATATAATGATGCTTAGATCCCTTTCTTGTCCCATCTCTTCCAGATCTCTGGCCCCCATACAGTACTCTGCCTTCCATTTTCTGTAGGCAAGATGCATGATTTTACATTTTTCAGTATTGAATGCGAGCTGCCACCTCTTTGACCATGCCTCAAGCCTCCCAAGATCCCTCTGCATCTGTTTCACCCCTTCTTGTGTGTCCACCCTATTGTAGATTTTGATATTGTCCACAGACATACTCACCCCTCCCTCAAGGCCCTCCCCAATGTCCTCTACAAATATATTGAATAGTAGGAGCCCCAACACTGATCCCTGAGGGACCCCACTTGTGACCCTGCCCTCTCTGGATGCCACCCCATTTATTATGACCCTCTGCTTCCTGTCCCCCAGTCAGTTTCCCACCCATTTAACTACCCTCTGCCCCAGTCCCAGTCCTGCCATTTTACACAGCATCCTCCTGTGGGGCACAGAGTCAAACGCTTTCCTGAAATCCAAATAAGTCACATCCACCGCTCTCCCCTGATCCAGTTCCTTTGTGACCCTGTCATAAAACTCTATCAAATTCGTTTGACAGGATCTGCCCCTGGCAAAACCATGTTGCCTTGGATTTATCAGGCCACTTTCCTCCCAGTAGCTGGTGATCCTGCCTTTTATTAGTTTCTCCATTAGTTTTCCTACCACCAATGTCACGCTCACTGGCCTGTAGTTTCCCACTTCCTCCCCCCCCCATGCAGCGGGACCACATCTGCCCGCTTCCAGTCTTCCAGCACTACCCCAGTCTCTAGGGACTGATTGAAGAGTGCAGTCAATGGTACTGCCAATATCTTCTTTAGATCCCTTAACACCCTTGGGTGCACCCCATCCATCCCCATTGCCTTGTCCACCTTCACGCCTCCTAGTTCCTCAAAATTTCCTCCATGAGAAACGGCCTCATCTCCACTTCCCCCTTCCCTGCCATTTTTTTTCCTGCCCTGCTGCCCTCATCTTCTTCCTTCCTATTGAACACTGAGCAAAAAAAGTTGTTTAGCAAGTCTGCTTTCTCTCTGTTGCCTTGTAGTATCTCCCCCTCGTTTGTTTTTAGCTGGAGTATCCCCTGTCCAGTCTTTCTCTTTTCATTTACATACTGAAAGAAAGTCTTATGCCCCTTTTTGACCCCTCTAGCTATTCGCTCCTCTGTCTGTGCCTTTGCCCTCCTTACCTCTGCCTTGGCTTCTCTCTGGCTCGCCTGGTATTTTACCCAGTCCTCTTCCGCCTGTGTTTTCTTGAACTTCCTGAAAGCTTTCCTTTTTGTCCTTACCTGTTTTGCTACTTCCCTATTATGCCACAGATGTTTCCTCCTCCTCTTATTTTTACTTGATCTTTTGGCACAGATGTCAGTGGCCCCTACAATAGCTTCTTTTATCCTCCCCCACATTGCTTCCACTTCTGTCAAATCCTCCACCCCTTGTAAAGCCCCTTTCACTATTTCCCCCAATTTTCTGAAGTTTGCCCTCTTGAAATCCAGCACCTTTAACCTAGACTGGTGAACCTCTGCAGCATTCCTTATTCTAAACCTGACCGTGTTGTGGTCACTCGTTCCAAGATGTTCCCCCACTGATACATTTCCTATCCTATCCATAACAATGAAATAACAATGAAAGGCATCAACACAAAGGAGAACATCTTTTCTGGTTATATAATGTCCAAAATTTGTCCAGCCCATGAGCAGTATGAAAACTAATATCAAAGTTCTCTTCCCCAGATATGTGAATCAGGGCATGAACTTCCGCACTGACAGAGTGTAAG
Source organism: Neoceratodus forsteri (assembly GCA_016271365.2). Classification (NCBI taxonomy): domain Eukaryota; kingdom Metazoa; phylum Chordata; order Ceratodontiformes; family Ceratodontidae; genus Neoceratodus; species Neoceratodus forsteri. Next base: position 1,165,636,100 of record CM028129.1, on the reverse strand, counting down.
GATTCTTTGATAAGCTTTTTTCCCCTACATATTCTGTATCTGGGAAGAGTCCCAAACCTCTCATATCATGTTTGCACAGCATATCTACATGGTATGGGGGGGGGTGATTTATCAAAAAGATCAGAAAATATGGTTGTGTGTGGTGGATATCGAGTATCACTCCTAGCCCCAGGCCCCTGGGGTACATCACCCGGTTTATGCCATGAGTCATTTCTGTGTTCTGCACCTTGTCCTATATTAGCCAAAGGCTCTTCTCCCTCTAAAACAGTATCAGAGACCATTGTGACATTTCTGCTGTTCAAAACCGCCCTTCCATGCTGAAGTTCAGAATCTATAGTTTGATGTTCTGGAGGCGCTATTGTTGTGTCTATTACTGGCTATTCTGATGTTCATGTTCAAGACCCTGAGTTGTTAATGGACTGTCCTGCAATATCTGTGCCTCATTACTTGTGTCTAGCCCTGTGTCCATCATTGTACTCAGTTTTTGAACATTTGTTACATCAACATTACAGTTGCAGGCTTTATTACTAAGAGAGATGTCATGTTCCATTTGTGCACCCTGTCTGCATTGCACTCCTCGTTTAACTTGTTCAAACCCATAGCATCTCCCTCTCCCTGATGAATATCAGCTCCTTCCTCGATATGCCCAGTCTGGGCCTCTGCTCGTTCTAGAGAAAATTCAAAGACTGGGTCAGAGACCCACTTACCTGAAGCATCCTGCCGCCAGCCAGCATTCTGCAGGGCCAACTCCGGTGTCCATGTCTCCTCTGTCATTTCAGGGGTGCAAACCAAAAAAACTTCCTTTAATCATTCTCTGGGTGTTTAGTGTGTGTCAAGATTTCCACCCGCTTTTGTCAGTGAAGGACCTGCATGTCCTTCCGGTAAGGATTTAGCCTTCCATTTCGTCTTTCTTATCTCTTTAGATGCTTTCTGTAGCTGACGTCTATATCACATCCCAACCCATGACACCACACTTGGTCCTTGCCTGTTAGTATCTGTCTCCTCTGGTGTCATCACCGCATCCTGGAACTCCTCTGAAGCCATATCCATATCCAAATCAGCATCATCGTCATCATCCAAAAGTGGCTGTACAATCACAATGTCCAACTGCTATGAATACACTATATCAGGTAAATCATCCATGCCATGTACTGTTGCTGCACTAGGAATATTCGCAATGTTCTCCCGGCTTGACTCGGCTGGGAGGGTGAACTGCTCCCCAGCCTGCTGCACCTCCTCTTCCTCCTTGGCTTCACCAGGAACCTCCATCTTGGAAATGGGCCATCCGTGCCCTCTCTCCAAGAGCAGGGGAATTTCCTCCAGTGTCCTGGCAAAATTTCCCCCATTCACTAAAATACCACCAACAGCTTAATCTGGTCCAGGGTCAGTCAGCATTCATCTGTGTGGGGGTAATTGGGGAGGGTCGGGAGTGGAAGCTGCAGAAAGTGGGGTGCTTGCTGCACACTCAAGCAGACTTGACAGACTGTGTGGCCTGTCTCTGCTGGCAAGTAGTAAGTAAGTAAGTGGGATGAAGATCTGTGGAGGGGTACTCTGATTGAGGGAGACTAGATTTTAGCACTTAAAATGTGCATGACTTGCTCAGTCAGCAACAGGCTGAGAGCCATACATTTTAACATGCTTCACAGAACGTACTTCACCCCACCACTTTCTAACAGGATAAATTCCAGCAAACCGGACCTTTGCCCCAAATGCAAAGTGCAAAAGGGTACCCTTTTTTCACATGATTTGGGACTGTCCAAAGGTAGCTGTTTTTTGGCAAGGAATAGACTCTATAACACAGAAAGTATTGGAAGATACACAGGAGTGGGTGCCAGGGAGATCTTGTTGGGTCTCCCCCAGAGATCGAGGGGAAAGCAGGGGCTGTGTCATCTCTTGTGGCTGCTGGCGATGGCAGTGGGGAAACAGGCAGTGACTAGCCATTGGTGGCTGGAATCTGTGCCCACAACTGCCCAATAGGCTAAGCTCTTGTTGCAATGTATGAAGCTGGAGCACACGCAATATAAAGCACTGGGGTGGGAGGATAAATTCCAGAGACTCTGAAGCCCACTTGAACAGACCCTGGCTGCTCCCTGGTTCCCTACCTTTTACCCTCTTTTTGGGGCTACCTAGAAAAATGAAGGTCCTAACATTCCAAAATCCCTTTAATAAGATCTACTCGTATATAAACCTCACAACACCACCTCCTGGTTTCACACATAGTTGACAGTTAACAATACCACTAGGACAAAGGCCTAGATTAGTTGGGGGGGTGGGATGGAAGGACGGGTATTATGAACCAAATGTTCAATGGCTTGCAACTCTGTACCCTTTGAAGAGCATGTAAGTGTCTGTATGTCATTTTATCTGCAGCTGTTGAAAGACTCAATTGCTGTACTGCTGAAAACTTAAAATAATGTTTACAAAAAAAATATTTGACTGATTTGTTTAAAATAAAAACAAGGTCGAGAAAACTGAGCAGAATCAAAATTGCAAAATGGTGAACTAGGAAGAGACAACCTTGCCTGGTCCAGTAGCTGACTTGGTACTGTTGCTCCAGCATATGGAAAACAAACAAGCTATTGCTGTGGCAAAATTTATTAGAGCGCTGATGAGATACAGAAAATCTTTTAATAATCAGAGTGAATAGAATGTACAGTTATCTATGCTGAATGCAAGGGAACCAGGAAACAGTCTACTAATGTAACATATTGTCTTTAGAGAGAGATTATAATGAACTGAAGCAAGCTGGGCTTTGCATGCCACTTCCCATGGCTCAGAAGCCTATTGCTTTCTTTTTATAGTGTGTTTAGCCTGAACAACCTTGGTAACTCTGTGAATTCCCACAGTCTGCATGACCCTGCTTGGTATGCTATCCCCCAAGTCTTTACAGGATATACTGGCTTCTTTTAGAGTCACAAGAATTATTTTTTGCAAGGCTACCCTGGGAAATATAAATGGTGATCGATTATAATATTTATGCTCTACTGTATGCCTGTACAAGCTGATATTAACTGTTTTACTATGATGCTGTTTACTATGTAAGTCTTTAATCTGTGTAAATACATTTTGTCACACAAATAAACTTTGAAAGTGAAAACCTCCACTCTCTCTCATGGCACAGGGAGGGAGAGAGAGAGAGGTACCAACACTGTAATATCCATCACCCCAGTTTCTTTCTCATTTACTGTTGGTCTGTTATTTGATGTCCTCAGCAACTGGTCCCACTGATGATATCAGCTGTGGGGCCAGCAGAGACACTATTCACTTTGAATCCGGGTCACAGGATCAACCAGATTATTTACTAAAATTAAAAAATGTACTCTAGAAATTGTTGAGGAATAGTTGGTAGATGTTGCTAATCAGGGCCTCATGATCCCAGTACTTTCATTGTTGACGATATATTCTTTCTTTTAATGCTTCATAGGTTTTTAACATTGTCCCTTAACAGTCATTTAACACAGCAATATTTGTTAGTCACCATGTTGCTTTCTCATAATGTTTTCCTGGCAAAAACTTCATTACACTCATTTTTCTTTCCTTTTTATTTTCCATTCCTGAATAGAGGCACAGGAATTTGAAGTTTTAAAAAGTTTCCATTCCTTTTGCCATACCCACAATGAAAACATTAAGTAACACAGTGTGATATAATCCTGTGTTCTAGCACATCCTAAAAAAATCCACAGTACAAAATAGGTTATAACAGCTGTTTGAAAAATATCTGTGAAAATTAAAAATACACAGAGGATGAATCTGAGGATGTCACAAATGCATTTTAGTTTTAAAAAAGTGGTGACATTTTTGCCAACTAACGAATACTGCTGCTTTACAGGAGAACACCTGTCCTCCCACCACCACCCCAACCCCCCCATTAGGCTTTTAAGGCCAAAAAAATAATTATTAATCACCTCTGTGGCTTAATATGCACTTGGATGTACCAACTGTAATGTAAACACATCCTAGAGGTGTGTGGTGCTATTTCACATTCTCAATGCAGTGTCGCACCACTGTATCACTTTCTATAGTGAGTGGCACAGCATCGCACAGCTCCAGGATATGTTTACATTATGGTTGGTACATTGGAGCACTTGTTAAGTCACAGAGATGATAGAAAAAAGCATTCTTTGGGAGCTTAAAATCCTGATCGGGGGTTGTGGTTGGGAGGGTGGGTGCCAGGGGAACGGGTGTTCTCCTTTACATATTTCCAATTTGCAAGTATTTATTACTCTGTTTCCAAAACTGACCTTGAAATTGCTGTGTTTGTGACATCAGAGTATTTTTTTAATGATGTGCACTATGACGTCATAACAAATGCAGTAATAAGTTAGAAAATCTGAGTGAAAGCCTGTTATACTGACGTAATGTGTGAGCTGGCAAAATGCACTGCAAAGTTGGAAAATATAAACATTTTAAAATGAATTTGAATATGTAACTATAATTTGTTAAGTAAGTAAGAAATAAGAAATGGCAGGGTGTGGGTTTGTTTTTGTAAACCACATGCACAGGTGCATTGTAAATCATGAGGTGCTGTGCCGAGTGTCTTCAACCACCAGGAAGTGTGGTTTACAAAAAGAAAGTCATGCAATCAAGTGTTTTATCACACTTATAAAATGAGTGCCACTATTACAAAATTAAGAACAAAGTAATGTATAAAAAGGAAAATGTAATTCTAGATATAGATTTGCATTTAAAAAAATCAAATAAAAGATTCCGCTTGCAGTCTTGCCTGAGGGAGCAAGATTGTATTATTTAAACAGCCAGTCTGGCAATGTTGTCTGCTCCCATCTGAAAGACCAGATTGTATTACTCAAACCTCTGGTCTGGTTTTACATTTTAGATAGAGGAGGGTGGTGCTGCTGGTGAAGCTAGTCCAATTGTGGTATAGGACTGGGAGAAAAGTGAAAGTGCAACGTTTGTGCAAGGTGGTTGCGGCATTCAGTAGTTCATCATGGTAGTAGTGGGAGCCTATGTTTTGTGTTGGCACCAGGGGGTTTGTATATGACAATCATGGATCTGCAGAGAAAAAAGTAATTTTGATAGTGTATGAGGGGGGATCAGCCGTGAGCAGCCATGACAGAAATGATTTTTTTTTTCGGTGGGCACACCATTTGTCAGGGCCGAAACTTGGTTCAGAATTTAATAAGGGAAATTTGAGACACATGAGCATACAAAACAGACAGCAGAGGAAGGCCTTATGGTTTATCAAGTCTGCTTGACTGTGGTGCCCCGATCCAGAGATTACAGTAGGCGACACACCATCACCATACCTGACCCTCCCCTTCATCTAGTCCCACTATCTCTTGACCCCCCACCATCTTTTGACTAACTGCATCATATGGGAGTTCATTCCACCCCAACACACCCTTCTCTATAAAGAAGTGTCTCCTGACCTCCTCCTTTTTTTAAATTTTTTTTATTAACTTTATTTCTACATCGGCTTGCCAGGGAACTCTCGCAAGCATACCCCTGCACCACTGCTGCTTTACCACCCTGCTTGAAGCCACCCATTGGGAATTCAAGGGCTGATACCCACACCCCTATCCAGCCTGACAACCCCCCCCCGCATCTCTGAGCCCCGAGGGTAGGGCCGCTTTCACCCAGGCTCTATCTAGAATCAAATGCACTGGGCCAGGGTTGGGTGAGGGTTGGGAGAGCTGATGAGCAAACCTGGTGTTGGGTGTGTTTCTGCAGCTTTAAAGGGGCCGCCATTACTATCCCTGGGGCTGGGGTTTTCTTGTTCAGCTTTCCCCTGGATCACCGAATGTTACAATGACGTCTATTGCCGGCGTGCTGATGTCCACCACTGCTTGACCCTCCCAACTGCATTGCTCCATGTAAGACCCCCGATCTCCTCTGGGGGACGCTACAGAATGATGGAAGCTTGCAACCCACCCTGGGAGAGGAGATCAGTCCACCAGATGCTCGATTCTCTCCTTCCCCTGCTGACCTCTGGCAACTGAGTCCATTCCCGAACCCGGGTCCCAGTGTGGCATGAGGTGTAGAGCCAAGTGCCTCAACCCTCAGTGCCACCATGCCAGCCTCCTGACCTCCTTCTTGAATCTTCTCCCTATCAGTTTATAACAGTGCTTCCTTCTGGTCATGTTGTTACCGAGACAGAAAAGTTCACTGATAGCCACCTTGTTTATACCTTTCAGGTACCTGAAGGTTTCACTCATGTCCTCTCGTTCCCTTCTCTCCTCAAGTGAGTACATGTTGAGATCTCTCAGCCTGTCCTCATATGCCCTGCTGTCCCTGAACCACCTTTGTCACCCTACACTGAACTACCTTGAGCTGGTTAATATTTTTTTTCATGCAGGGGCTCCAGTATTGCATGCCATACTCCAGGTGTGATTGCATTAAGGATCTCTACAGTGGACATATAACCTGCTCCCTTCTTATTGTGAACCTTCTGTTTGCTTGGGCTATGGCTTTCTTGCACTGCATAGCCTGTTTAAGGTCACTGGCGATGGCTATCCCCAAGTCTTTTTCCTCCTCTGATTCAGCAACCTTGACCAACCTTAGCCTGTACTTGGTCCTTGGGTTCTTTCTTCCTGTGTTAATGACCTCATTTACAACCCCAGCTGCCAGATACCTGACCAACTCTCCAGCATTGCCAGGTCCTCCTTAAAGTCCTGTACCCCTTCATCTGTGGCCACCCATCCACAGAGCTTGGTGTCATCTGCAAAGAGGCAGATTTTGCTTTTAATACTGTCCCCAATGTTTTTAATGAGCGCATTAAATAGTACTAGTCTGAGCACTGACACCTGTGGGACACCACTTGTAACTTCCCTTGTACCTAATATTCCAACCCCACCACCACCACCACTCTCTGGCCCCTATCACTAAGCCAATTTGCCACCTGTCTGGTTAATGTATTCCCTGCCCCTTGGTCCTCCAGTTTCCTGATCAATGTCTTGCTTAGCACTGAGTTGAAGGCCTTGCTGAAATCCAGATATAGAATGTCATCTGCCTGACCTTTGTCCCAACCACCCTTGTTACCCAGTCAAAAAAGCTGATCAAGTTGTTTTGACAGGGCCTCTCTGAGATGAACTCATGCTGTATCTAATCCTGTGGCCCATTGGTTTCAAGGAACTCAGATAGTCATTCCTTCAGAATAGTCTCAATCATTTTACCCACAGTGGATGTCAGACTGTAGTTCCCAGGACTCACTCTTGTGTAGAGATACCACATGCATGATTGTCCACTCCTGCGGCACCCCCCCCCCCATATCCAAAGAACTGTTGAACAGGTCTGCCAGCAGACCAACCAGTTCTGTTGCCAGTTCTTTCAACACTCTTGGGTGTATACCATCTAGGCCCGGGTTGCCTAGGGCAGCACATTACAGAAAATGAAGAACGTAAGGGCTGACACACATTTTACATTACTGTCTTGAGTTTTTATCTGAAGGAAATTGAGTGTGAGGGTTAGATATGTAATACATGCCATAGCATGTGATTTTGTAAAGTAAAGGGTAACTTTTGTTTTTACTTTACAAACATGGCTGCCAAGAAAAGGTTTCAGAGTAAAGATATTAGAGGCATTAATATTGGGATGTGTTGTGTCTTGCTTGCCATAAGAAATACAAAGCTGTGGGTTTCTTTTCTTAAACCACATGGCTTTGGAAACTTCTCAGCCAATCAGGATACAGGCAGTTCCTTATCCATTTTATAAATTATAAAAAGAAGTTGATACCTGCTCTTTTTTATATTATTTCTCTCCTGCAGACTGCAGCTGCCCTATCTACACTTCACACTGGCAACCTCCCAGCCCCACTCAAACCTTCACTGCATGTTACTCTACCTCCTATTACCTTGGGCTTCCCCCTCTGAGGTGGGACAGTGAGGAGCTTGCCAGGCTCCCCTTTCACTAACTCTGTTTCTGGGAGGTATGTGGACAGTCGGTGAGTTGGGACCAGAATTGCCTTATCCTGGTTGCTTTGGGGGTATTTTCTCTCACTCCCAAAGAGATGTTAGAGCAAGGCTTATGACTGACACATGCACACAGGGTGTGATGATCGATTCATCCAGTCTTCATCTCCTCTCCCTTCCACTAGCTTCTGCCTGCACCTCACCTGGTGTTTCTCAGGTGGCGGCCTTGCTCCCCCGAGAAAAAGAGTGTCCAAAGGGATGCTCGATCTTCCTCCCATGGCCAGTTCTCAGATGACTTGGCTCATTTCTGAACCCTGCTCACTGGTGTTGTAAATGATAGCAATACCACTGTGCAGATGGCTGACTAGATCCTGGCTCTTTAACGGTCTTGAAACCTCCCTTAACCTCCTAACCTCTCCTATAGAAAATATCACAAATCATGCTCCCTCTCCCCTCCCAATGCTACAGTATAGATTAGAGATTCATTGTATGAAAGAAAATGTTTGGTTACCTAAAATGTCTGCTTTAATGCTTTTTACAGCTCCTCTGTGACTTCTTGTGTTAAGCATTGCCCATCACTATCAGAGGTCTGCCACTGGTCAGCAGTGTTCACTGGCAAAAGGCAAGGCTGCAAGATGGTGATTGGTATATGAACCAGCAGTAGTGTTTTCCTATAGCTAGTCCTGATGACCTTACCTATCTTTTAAACCAAATCTGTATGGGATAGCCATAGAAGCATAGAATGTAAAGGCAGTAAAAGACTTATAGTCCATCCACTCTACCTTGGAAACTCTACACATATTCCATTGGAGTCTCACAATGAAACCATCTGCCCCATACACAGTCACAGTTTAGCATGTACCACTGTTCTAAGTCACACCCCTTTGTACAGTACACAAATAGCTGGAAAGTCTTGCCCTGCTCTGTCATAATGAGCATTGGGCTGGAATGGGGAAAGGGGTGAAACCATCATACAAATAAAGCACTGTACTATGTACAGATTCTGCTTGTTTCCCTAACAGCTACTCACATGTCAGAATGCCATTGACACCTTTAGAACTGTCAAGCAGTTCTGCAGGGTGACACAGGCATGCAGCATCTCCAGAAGGCTTGATCTGGACCAGATACAAAAATCCATACATAGGGAAGGTGCTGGGAGGTTCCACTAGATTACCAGGGATTGGATTTATTAACCCTCATCATGCCATGAACTGATATATCTGTCCAGATTTACTACATGTTCTAATTCTAGCAGCAGTCTAAGGGTTAACAAGATCAGTTGAGGGGGCCACTGGACCTCAGGGATGACTGAGGGATGCAATAAAATGAAAATTTATCGGGCCCAGAAGTGGGCCATAAAGTACAGGGTTAGGGAGCTGTTGGAACTTAGGTGGTAGTTCCTCATGCCATAGCATCTGTACATGTCATTGTGTCATGCAGCTGCTACAGTGCCATCCCTAGATATCTATAGTGGTTGCAGTTTGTATGTTTGTAAACAGAAACCCTGTTTGCGACCACAAATATCTGGTGGCCCTCATGTGCGTTGCCACTTAGCTGTCAGGGAGAGTCCTTCCTGACAACTAAGTGTGGCCTTTGTATACAATAGTTTTGGGGGATGGCCAATGAGGTACTACTTTGCACCCTGAAATTGTGATGCTACCAACCGTGGCAGTGTATCAGGTCCCAGCCATTCCAGATATTACTATCTTTATCTTTCAATACTTCCTTATGCCTTCCTAGCAAATGTAGAGAACATATGGCATGAAACAAGAGTGTGGAGCTGATGTGATCAGGGATATACTATTTAGTTGAAACTTCCCCAGCTGTAAGCAAAGAACCTGTTTTCATAAGCTGACCTTGAACCAAACATTCTATGTAAAACTTATTTTTTTTTTTATTATTATTATTAAAGAGGACAGGGCTTAATTTCTAATTGGCAGCTATTAATAATATTCCAATATTCAGAAATGAAATTCATACCACTCAGTAACGTATTTTTAACTGTACCTGAATGAGAGGTGATGTGAACTAAAGTGTGTATTTTTTATATTTATGGGCTATATTTTGTAAAGTTCCCTTTATAGAACCAGTAATTTGGAAACTTGACTATGCCGCAGTTAGTGCTGTGCAAAATTGAGAAATTTCGTTACATGAAATATTTCACATTTTGTGAAATATTTTGCTGGTGTGAAATGTAAAATTTAGTCCAACAATTGCAATATTGCATTCCAAAATTGCGAATTTTCACCCCCAAATAGTGAAATTCTGTCCCAAAACAGCACATTTTGTTATGAAATTTCACAATTTTGGGGTGAAACATCACCACTTGTGAGTGCAATTTCACACTTCTTGTGCAAAATGTTCACAATTTTTGGGCAAAGTTTTGCATTTCACACCCACTAAATATGTCACGAAATGTGCAAATTTCATGAAATATTTTGTGCAACGAAGTTGCCAGTTTTGTGGCAATTTCACTGGCAAAATTTTATTTAGCAACCTCTCTAGTCACAGTTTGTACACAGAACTCTGATCACTGTTCTGATAGGTCAGCAGCTCATGCTTGTGTACTAGTGTTGTGAGAAATTGGAAAATTTCGCTGGGCAAAATATTTCACTGATTTTGTGTATTTCACAAAATATTTTGCTTGGTGAAATGGGAAATTTCACCCTTGAACTGGCAAAATTTGCCGCTGGCGGGCAAAATTTCTTGATTTAGTCACCGGGCCCCCAATCTTTCAAAAAAACAACAACAGTCCCCTCCCCTGTCCCTGGTGTCTAGTGGCCCCACTGGCCAATCACTGGCCTAATTCAAATCAAGAGAACCCTCCTCCCATCACCCTAAGCCCCAGCCCCCAATCTTAGCAAAAATAAACAATCCCTATCCGTGTTCATGGTGTCTAGTGGTCGTCCCCAAGTCGATCCTGCTACATCTCAAATTAGGTTATTTCCTTTCTCAGTCATATTTTTGAGTTTCAGTCCCTCAATCTTTGTAAAAAAATCCTTCTTGTTTCTTGATGTCTAGTGGATTTTCAATTCCCTGTGTTAAGTCAGAGCCTACCTCGCTTTCACTAGTTCTATGATCAGGCCATTACAGTTTTCTTCATTTCTGTTTTCTCTGCTGGCTAGCAGCCCGCCTGAGTACTCAATGAATAAGCTCTGTATGCTGCACCTGTTCATTGAGCTCAGATGGGCTCGGCCATGGAGGTGAGTGGAGGGATTTGCTGGTGGTCTGATCGGGTGTGCTGGGGAAGGTGGGCTGTGACTTAACACAGGGTGAGGGGTCCACTAGACACCAGGGATAGGGAGTGGATTTTTTTTTATTTTACAGAGATTGGGGACTGGGGGTTCAGGGTGACTGGGGGAGGGTTCTTGATTTGAATTTGGCTGGTGATTGGCCGGGGGACCATTAGACGCCAGGATGGATGGGGATTTTTATTAAGCAGATTGGGGGCCAGGGTCAGATGGGGAGGATTCTTTAATTTGAATTCAGCCATTGGTTGGTCGGGGGACCACTGGACACCAGGGACATGGATGGGGATTTTTTTTATTTTGCTAAGATTGGGGCCAGGGCTCAAGGTGACAGGGGGATGGTTCTCTTGATTTGAATTTAGCTGGTGATCAGCCGGAGGGGGACCACTAGGCACCAGGAAGGGGTATAAATTCATACAATGGTCATATATAGATGCAGGCAAAACTATGGGTGAAAGTTTGCGGTAATTTTGTGAACTATTTCACTCAGTGAAATTGCTGATTTTGTGGCAGTTTCACCGGTGAAATAAAATTTTGCAACATCTCCATTCTGTACACAAATTGTGGCATAGGGAAAACTCTAAATGACTGGTTCCATGAAGAGAACTATACAGAATGTTGCCCATAAAAACAAAAAATACAAGCCCTAGCTCTTCACATCTGTGCTTATTCAGATACAGTTAAATATGGATCCTTTGAGGGTATGAATTTAATTTCTGTAAATATAGACATTAAGCAAACAGCTACAGATTAGCAGAACTTCACTGTCCCCTTTATATCATGGTGAACGTTCTTGTACAGATTGGGAGCTGCCCTTAGTTTGCCAATATAGCTACCCACCCCAATCAGTTTTACTTTCCAGTACTGTATTATTACAACCCCTTTCTCCCTCCATGTGCTCACATGCTTTATTCGTTTATGAGTTCTCCTCTCCAGGGAACCATGCTGCAGAAATTGTAACACTGAGTGGCTTAGCTTACAGGGGAGGGCAGAAAAGTGACTCCCTTGTGGTTACTGAGAATATTTACACACAAGTGAGATTATGGTTTAGGTCTCATTCCTGTGGCAGTGTGACACAAAAAGTACAAGTGTGACCCCAAGATGGCGTTATCCCAAGGGATACTACCCCTGTCTGTGTGACCAGATGCAGGTTAAGGGGCCTGGGTACTAAAAATGGGTGCCTCCACCCAGAGGACAGGGTTAGTGGTAGCGTAGCTGACCTGGGTAAAGCCCTTCGGGACACTGTTGCCCCCCTCTTTTTCCTCTAGTGGCCTAAATGGTTCACAGGATACACAATTGCAAATAACCCCAACAGCAGTTTTAACCCCACACTTGTTGCACTTACCACCAGGGTTGATTCAGCTGGCTCAGCCCTGGAGATCCCCTGTAAAGTAAGATTTAGTACAACAACTAACAGTATTGCATTGCTGCTCATACACCACAACAAGTTTCAATGCAAAAAGATTTAGATCTGACTTATTTAAGGGGGGCAGTAACAAGGAAGTGGCAGAATCTGGTGGTTGATTCAAGATGTAAAAGATTCAGGTTATAAGACATGCGCTTTAAGGTCCCTGTGTCACAATCACACACACTCTGGGTACCCAGTTGGAACTACAGCTAGTCTGAAGCATTGCCCGGGGTAGGCTGGCATTGCAGCTGGTTTGGGCCCTGTTATGGAAAGAAAACATGCATGTACTCTAACCCACAATTTGTAATCTGGAGCTGGATGGCTCAGTTTGTGATAATTAGGCAAAACAATTAAACAATTAAATCAGATGACACACTTTGATTGAGCTGTTGGTGCAGGGAACTACCCTGTGTTTACTCACACCACCCAGTACAGGACACAAGATTGATGAAATGGAGATCTCTGGATAAAGAGCTGGATGGCCAGGAGAAGCAGGGCCCACTCAATTCACCATGGTGTCATTCCTGTTCGTGATATTGAGCAGGGGGCTGTTCCCTGGCTGGTCTCTCGTTGATGGTTTTCTCTGTGTCGCAAGCAGCTGTCTGGGGCAAGGTGGCAGGGCCCAGACCAGGTGAACAATTTAGATAACAGTCCGGTAGTTGCTGGATGCAGCTTCCAGCAAGCGTGACACAATCAGGCAGTGGGGAACCAAATCGCAATCCACTATCAGCATTCAGCACACTTATAGTAAAAGCAAGGCAAATACCACAGTTCGGATAACAGTCCGGTTGCAATTCACAGTGTCTCTGCACAAACTGTACGCTCCACGGCAGTCTCGGGTCCTGACAGGCTGATCGCACCGAGACAAATCTTCGGTCCACTTCAGGAAAATCCAATTTGTCACAAATCAGGTTCCGATAGCAAAGCTGACATTTTTAGATGAAATCTGGTCTCAGGATAAGGCCTCTTCACTTATGAAGATGGTGTCAGGCAGGCCCAACACAGCCTTCCCGCCGATTTCCCCTGCACACTACACAGGAGAAGCTGCTCAAATCATTCGAGTTGTTCACTCTTCAAACTCCAAACTCAGACTCACATCTGCTGCAGGCAGCTTGGGACTTTTTCCAGTAATCCAAAAGGTTCAGTTGGCTGATCCATCTGTCTGTCACAGCTAGAGCTCCCCCTCTAGGTCCATTTAGGTGCCAAAGTGTAGAACTACAATTCCTACAGAAATTCACTCCCACAAGACCCCTGGGGACAGATTCCATTTTAGTGTCCCCAAAGGTACTGATTGGTCCTCATTGGCAGGGCAGAACCAAGATGATGGTGATTAACAGAAATGTTCATGCTGCAAAGGAAGGCAGGTTAGACAAATTATATCATCTTTATTATTAAAGCAGATAATCAGCTAACAGTCACAGATCCCTGCAGGGCTCCCTCTGTGCAATTAGCGATGGCAGAATGGAGCGATAACACTGCAGCCCAGGTGGGACTCCAGCCTGAAACTGCTCGGTCCCCACCCAGATCAATTATACACCACAAAATAGGCAGCTCTTAAAGAGACAGGCACGGAGGCTAACAGAGCATTCAAATGCAAACACTTTTAAACTGTCAAGAACACAGAACGCCAACCTGGAAATGGGCATTTAGGCAAGCCCAAGGAAGACTTTTGGGAACCCCCATTTGTAGGGGGGGTTACACAAGCACTCATGTCACTCGAGTCTTGTGAGAACCTGACTACATTTTCAATAATAATGTGGAGCTTATGTTACTATAGCATCAAGACCTGACCATGATTAGTGGACTCTTACGAGCAGAAGTGGTGACATTTAAACTTTTTTGTCAAGTAAGCAATATGACACATGGCATGGGTGTGTTGTTAGGTATAAGGTGCAGCCAAGGGCCTTTAAACATAATTGAAAAGTGTGATTATTGGCCATAGTCATATGACCCTGAGGTGCCTTACTACATTTTTAACAATGATTTAAAAATAAAAGTAAAGAAATACAGCACTAATCAGTTCAACCTGCAAAGTAGTTGAGGGATACAGAGGAGAGAGACAACAGAAAACAAAAGTCCTGTTTGAAAGGTGAACATCATTGCTGATGTTTTAAATGTTAAATTAAAAGTTAGCATGGTTTTCAAGAATTGTAGCTTTTAGTTATATGGGGGGGGGGGGATGTTCCAAGTGAATTTTTTTTCTGCTGGTTTACATTGTCTCTATGTGATTGTGTTTCAAAGCTCATAGTTTTCTAGTTTTCCAGGATATCACCAATATAACAAAAACATAAAAAGTATTTGAAAAATGTCAATGATTCTTTACCAGTACAGTTGTCCTACATATAAATCTAGTCTCGTGAGCACTTGCACAAAGTGCTGTGGTGATACATGAAGGGTGATAATAATTGGCTGCTGAGGAAATGGGGAGCAAGGTGCAGCAGCCTTATGTCAGAAGTCCTGTACAGATAACTTAATATAGAAGGACTGTAGCCCATCAATAATAATAGCAGTGGACCTCCATTCTCATCATTTTCTGGTCAGCTGACAACTCCCTGGGTTGAGTGCCACTAGGTGAGACCCCCCCCCCCAGCTGGTCATTACATGCGATTAAATGTGTAATTAATTATTCATGAGACTAATGAGGCTCTTGATTGGTTACTAGATTGGTCATTAACATCTTAGAAGTGACTGATCCAGCTGCCAGTTGACACTGTGTGGCACACATGGCTCCTACCACACAGCTAAAACCTATTTGAAACCAAAAGAAAATGACAAAAACGAAAGTTGTTATTGCAATTAGACTTACAATTACAATAACAACCTTGAATTCTGGTCATTTCTTTGGAATAACGACTGGCTGGAGGTAGCTGGTCCTCAGCAGTGCTTCGAGCCACTGATCCCACCGACCCGTCGTTAATCCCCTCGGAAATTGCACTTCTGATACCATACTCCTGAGAGGTTGCAATCCCAGAGACTCCTGGATCAGGACAAGTGCTGGAGATGTGAGGCTTCTGCTGCTGATTTTCTATACATTCTGTGGAGTTGCCCAAAACTTCAGTCATATTGGGCACAAATACACGCTTGTTGTAATTGGATTCTAGGTGAGTGTTTATTGCATTCTCCTCTGATGTACATTTTGGGTCTTACAGAACTGTCCCCTTTCCTTTCTAAATCACTTATATTGGCTTCTGCTTGTTAGTATTGAAGCTAGGTGCCTAATTCTTCAAAAATGGTGGTCCAAAGAGTGGTCATTTTCCAGTTGGTTAGCTGCAGTAAGAAAATTGACCACTTTGGACAGAATGTCTCATTTTGGTCAGAAAACTATGGCTTCCTATTAACAGAAGTGGGCCCCCTTTCTTTCTTCTCCATTTGTGGTCCAGGATTGTGCATCCACCCAGCCATATGAGACTAATAGTGATTGATGTTGCTTGACTTGTTGTAACTTTGTTCAATCTCCTGTTTCTAACACTCTGTATTCTTATGTTTTATTTCCTGTTAGCATGTCATTTCCGTGCTTATGGTTTGGTTACTTTACTTGTGATTATTGTTGAAAAAACTTTAATAAAAGCAATGAACTGCAAAAAAATCCCTCGGGAATGACTAGCTTCTCAGTAGTTATTGCTTAAGTAGATATCAGAGACAGTCTGTTTTCATGTTTGAAGGGGTGGGTTGGGGGTAGCTGATATGTTGAATCATTGCCTAGGGGTTGGTTTAGTGATGTGGACTACTGTTAACAACACATATCACTTGTGACCTAGGCAGACCCCTGTGTGACTTGGTATCACATTAGTCTAAGTTATTTCTTCTGTTTTGTTCCATGCAGCATGCAGTACTGGGCTGGACGGTTAGAACAGGAGATCGACAGAGTGATGAAACTTGTCAGTGGCGTGCAGGAGCTCAGAGGGGTAAGTTCTTTTATTTAATGAATTTAATTGCTCTGAACATGCTTTTAGTGAAAGTGGTGGACATTACTGAGAAATGTGCATGCATATATGTGCAGATGTAACATACTCTTCTCACCCGTATAAAGGTTTTACTGCTTCTTGGAACTTCTTTACTTATATACGTTCGAGTGATGTACAAGGTACTGAAACTTGTCAAGATTGTGAAGGCTCCTGCCCAACTAGTTAAGCACCTAAGCAGTGACTCATGAATCTCTAGCTCAGCTAGTACAGGTACATGACTCAGTTCACTTTAATGGTTCCGTGGCCTTTGCTTAGTGCATATAATGTGAGTATTGTCATTTTGTCATGGTGTTTTATGTTATCAAGATGTTAGAATTACATTAAAAAGACATGCTTTGTATGTTGGCAGACAGTGTTGTCCATTTTTGTGGTATAGTTATAGGATGGTGCATGTTTCAGAGTGAGAGGTGAACAGATCGTTTGAGTGGTGGAACCACACGTGAGTTATAGAACAATGTGTTGATGAGGAATGGGATAACTTGGGCTTCTCTCAGAACCTGGTGCTAATAAAGGGTTTATTGAAGCATACTGGTTATTCCCCAGTTCTCTGTAGAACTTGCCATAGCAAACTGCTTCCAGTTCTCTAGAACTTGCTATGATTTTGATACAAGACTGAAAAAAAAACTTATTTACAAAAACAGGGTTGTGTACCCAGTGAAGAGAGATCAGTAAATCCTATCTGGTCAGCTCTGTCTCACATTTCTACACAGACTGACTCTTGTCTGACTGGCTTCTTACAGTTCAGCACATCTCCTCCTCTCATTCTGAGTCCACACATTGAAAGGCTACACATCCCTGTTGACACTAAAGTTAGGTCTACTCTGTAGGTAGGTAGAAATTTTATTATTTGACAAGAAATACTGTCATTACAAAATGTACATAAAAAAATAAACATCATAAATAGATACATATATCACAATAAATAGCATTCAATAACCACATTGATCACTGTTTAGATATTTTAAAATCTATACACAAAACAATTTTATGAGCATTCTATAAAACTTCATATTGCCCTTCTTAATAAACAAATGTGATTTCCTTATACCGTCATTATTTCTGTATGTGTAACTTCCTTGATTCAATGATTCCACAAAATCTTGAAACTCTGTCTAAGTGGAATTTTTTGGTTGTTTTTAGTAGATAATTATATTGATATGTCAGTTCCATATCCAGATTTGTAAGGATTTCTCCCAAATAGAGATTTCTTTGCAATTTGTACAAAGGACACAATAGTAAAATATGTTTAGGGGTGTCTTCATCTAAACCACAAGCATACAATTTAGTATTAGCCTTACCAAATTTTTGTTTCAGGGTGTTAATATCTACATAACCAAACCTAAATTTGGTAAAAGCCTTTCTGTTACTTGCATTACTTATTATTCTTAAATATTGGTGTAGCCCAAATTGTCTCCTAATATTTAATGCCAACCATGAGCTTAATTTGCAATTTTTGGCTAGTTCCATTTTCTTATGTATGTGGCTATCTCTAATTCTTGTCTTTATAATCTCATTAGTCTCTTCAATTGGAGTCCTTATACTTTCTGTCAAAAGTTCCAATAACCCATAGGGCAATATTAATTTTTCCAATATCTGTGTACTTGGATAGTTAAAGCCTTTCCTTATCTGACATACCATTTCTTCTATACACATTCTTGGCAATCTGTTTTCATACATATTGTATGCTTTAGTCCAGTATGTCACTAGTCTTTGCTCTGTGTTGCAATTTATTAGGAGTTGTCCTAGTTCCAATCTGGATAAGCAGGAAGATGCCCCATAGGGGAGACCTAATATGCTCTTATAAAATGTATTCATTATAGTTTCTAGTCCATCAGATTTCCCCATCCCCCAGATCTCAGCCCCATAAAGTATCTGTGAGTGGACTTTCGGATTCAATACCTTTAACGGTCCTATGACTGACCTCCCTCCATATTTATAATTAAATCTTTCTAATGCTGTCAACACCCCTCTTATCTTTTGTATTACTCTGCTTATGTGGTCCTTCCATTTAAGATTGTATGTATATGTAATACCCAAGTAACAACATTTTGATACATACTCTATTTTATGGTCATTGCATTTCAGAGAATGCATTCTGCCAGATCTAATTACGTTCTTATTAAATATCATGTATTTAGTTTTACTGTAGTTAATCTCTAACGAGAGCTTTTCACACTCATATTGAAATGTGTCCAAGTTTCTTTTTATTCCTAAATAGCTGGTTGAAATTAATATGACGTCGTCTGCGCATGCCAGGTAGGGGCACCCCCTGGAGCCCAACCTAGGCATATGCAGCTCCAGGTCCCTCAGTCCCTCAAGTGCCTTATTCAGGAAAATGTTAAATAAGATAGGGGAGAGTACACACCCCTGTCTGAGACCAACATTAGCTGTAAATCTGGACATGCAATCTCCTTCAGTGTTATATCTAATTGTTGTAAAATTGTCCTCATACAGGTTTTTTATTAGATTTAATATTGGTGTTTCTAGACCATAACTACCAAGAACTTCCTATAATTTTATTCTGTTTACTCTGTTGAACACTGGCTTTAAATGTACAAATACACAAAATAATTTTTGATTTTTAATTTTAATGTATTTGTTTATTACGTGTGTCAATATGAAGCACTGGTCCAATGTTGAATGGCCTGGCATTAAGCTGGCTTGTGTTTCATTAAATATCTTTACTTTTGCAAGCCATTCCATAATTCTATTAAATATCATTTTTGTAAACAATTTTTGGGAATATCTAACAAACTGATTGGTTTATAGTTGCTTGGGTCTAATCAGTGTCCATTTTTATATATGGGGACAATAATATTCTCCCACCAAGTCTGAGGTATTTTTCCTGTCTGAGTTATGATATAAAATTGACCCACTAACACTGGGATCCATAAGTACATCTTAATTCTATGCCTCTTACTTTTTTTCTCCACTAATTATTTGTATTCTCTTCTCTGTTTATTCAGCCTTGTTTTGTTTTCCTTTGTTGGCCATTTGTGTGTAAATCTAGCATGTCTATTGAGTTCCTTTTTGTTTTTTTTTACATTCTATATCATACCATTTACTTCCTTTTTTCTTTACTTATTGTAACTTTTAATATAATTAAATATATGTCTTTCATTATTTACATACATTTTGAAACATATTCCTCTTCTGTTTTCTGTGTTAATAATGTATTCCCTTATACTGTAATTAAACAATAATTGGATTGATTTATTGTTCTGTATTATTTCCCATTTGATTCCCTTTCTGACCCTGATGATTTCTACTTTCTTTTTTGTATTATTTTTTGGTGCAGACCATAGATCTATTTTTATTTCTAATGGACTGTGTTCACTATCTGTTCTGGTACCAATTCTGAAATTGTCAAATTTTGTTATTAAATGTAATGATACCCAACAAAGATTAATTGTTGAGACCCCTCTGGTTCCTATATAAGTATAAGCCCCTTCATCATCATTTTTTGTTCACCCATTAATAAATATCATTTCTATTTTTTCTAGTTCTTCAACTGGTTTAAGCCCTCTCTCACATTTCTTTCTGTCTTTACACTTCCTTACTGGGTCAGGATGAAGCGATCCAGAGCCATACGTGCATCAGCTAGGTCCTCTCTGAGCTCCAGGCTGTGCCCCATCCTGGCATTAAAATCACCCAGCAAAGTTATTCCACAGTTCGGGTCATTTATGAAACATGTTTCTATAAATTTAACTGATTTCCCCATATTTCCATGATCTACATAATTTGAGTTCTTTGGGGGGAAATAAGCATTTATGATAATAGTTTATTTTCTTGTTAATGACCATTTGAACTGACAGAATGTGTTCCGAATCTAGGGGCAATTCTGTATGATCTGCTTTATCCATTATTTTACACTATGTGACAAGTCCCCCCGACAGTCTACCATATTTTTTTTAACTTTTTGCCACTTTCTGAAATCCCTTAAAACCATTTAATTTTAATTCCTTTCTGCTCCATGTTTCCTGTAAACAAATACAATTATATTGCACTAAATAAACAATGAATGTCGGATCTTCCAATTAATCCTTTATCCCTATGATGTTCTAGGATATCATATTATACACTTTATTTTCATCTTTATCCTGTTTGACTATAATTTGGTTTGAATTATGTCAGTCTTCCATATTCTGTAGAGTCTGAAGTCTGTTCGCTGTTTTAATTAGGTTTAACCAATGTCCATTATTCTGTCCTTCATATATACTTTCCACCTCATCTATCTCTCCCTTTAGGTACAGTATATTTCCACCCTATTCAGTATTTCAGATTTTGCCAGAATGTGCTTATAATGCTTTTCATTTTTCACCCATATTGCTATTTGGCCATTACTTTCCCATCTTTTTACTTTCTTTACCCTTCTGTTTATGCTGGTATCCTTGGTCAGGATCTGTAACATTTCTAGAACCTTGATCTGGATATTACGACTTGATTCCGATACAAAAATTAATCAGACCATACACTAAAATTACAAATTCATTCCCTGCAAGTGCTTGATCTCCATTTGTTCAACAGAACTCTGGAAAAATCAGCTTTATGCCAACAATACTAGCTATTTCGATTCTAAGCACTCTCATTTTTTCTTTTTGGTTCTCAATTGCTTTTAATACATAATATTGGTCCGACAGCAAAAGGACCTATACTGTATCTATTAGTGGCCTGATTACACTAAATTTTGCCATTCAGTTATCACAACTTTTATTAATATGTAAGACTGAGCACATGAATTGCTTGAGATTATCATTTAATTTTGTCTCAGTTTCTTTAGGCATGGATCTGGCTAGTAACATCACGTCCTAAACAGCGTGGCACATTACAAAGCTGGGAAATCATCGCAGCTGACAAAGTCGGCATGCACATAATATTGCTGCCCAGCATATCACAAGCAGGCAGTATGAGGTACCGCCCCTGGTTGCCGGTGTGTCCCCCATCCCAGCTGCCATGTCCCAACCACAGCAACTCAGTACTCAGTAGTACACCGTAGTGACCCCCATCGCTGATCAGCCACCCCCCCAATCCATCACAGTAAGCAGTAATAAGTGAGAACTCCCTGGTATCTAGTGGACCCCCCAACCAACCCAGGTAGTCCCTCACCACCCCGCTGCCACCCCTACCCCAACTGCTAGCAGGCAACCAGCACAGCCCTCCACTCTCCATCACGGCTGGCGCTGACCCGAACTGGAAATGAATGAGCATGTACACTGCACTTGGGTATGTGCTCCAGTCATCACAGTTCCAGTCGAGCGACCAGCCATAGTGAAATGAGAGGAGCTGTGCTAATCCTCCCTTAGCGGTTGGGGTGAGAGGTAACAGGCTGAGAGGCTCCTATGGTGGATGAAGTCCTAGGTCTCAGGGAGTTCTCACTGAATACGCTGCTACTGCTGATGGATTGGGAGGGGGTGGCTAAATAAATAAATAAAAATAATTTGCTTCCATAGATTCAGATCAAGTCAAATGGCCACGCTTATCACCATGAGAGAATATTATATGGGCAACAGTGTGTACTGCTCTTTTTTTACACACCCAAGGTGTATTATATCACATAAACCACAAGACTGAAGGTTAAGTGGTTTATTAACACTAGGTGTCATACACCAGTGATGTGTAAAAATAAATAGGTGTTGAACACTGTTTCCAGTTTCCACTGGTTTATTTTTCATAATTACCAGTTCTGACTAAGAAATGTACAGAAACTCTGGTCTAGAAGCAGTTTTGGTTTTGTGTCCCATTGTGCTGCAAGGACTGGTTTCTCTGGTAACCTGGGCCATGGAGAGAGGCAGTAGGTACACCACTGCTGCAGAGTTGTGCTGTGTGACTGTATTTGTTAGCTCTGTCAAAGATTTTTTGGTGATAACAAGCCTGAAATTATTAAAACATGTGGACAGAAGGAAATGTGTGTATGGTTTAGTGGCCACTCAAAAAACAGTTGCACATAAGTGCGACTTGAATTTCCACTGCAGTCATTCAAACATAATGGAGTGTGTATAACAGAGATTTTGATGTATTGGTTTTAGGTTGTAATCTTACATAACCATTACGGTTCATTTGTGTAAGTATTTATAGATTCAGGAGGATAAAACCATCACACTAAAGGTCATTTGCAATGGTGTCCTGGGGCAGGCAAGGTGGTGGGGCAGATGAGACTTTTAAAACAGATTTTCAAAGTGTTACAGATGATGAGAGCACATAAAATAAATAACCCAATCACAGCAATTTTTTTATTATTTTATTATTACAGGGATGACCTTTGAGCACATGTACTCTTTTTAAAGGTTTCGTATCAGGAAAGTTATAATAGTGACAGAACAGACAGACAACAATGAGACATTACAGTGGATATTATTATTACAAGGACACCCTTTGAGCACAGGTACTCTTTTCAAAGATTCTATATCAGGAAAGTTACAATAGTGACAGAACAGTCAGATAACAATTAGACATTATAGTGGATATTATTATTACAAGGATGACCTTTAAGCACAGGTACTCTTTTCAAAGGTTCCGCATCAGGAAAGTTACAATAGTGGCAGAACGGGCAGATAACAATGATGCATTACAGAGGATGTCAAAAGGTGCAGAGTTGCCTACAGTGAGTCATAACAGAGGTCAACAAACAGTGCAAATACATAATATAGGTTTACACAGGATACAGAAATCCAAGGATATAACCAGAGAGCAGGCTGATCAATAGGTACAAGCTTAGGAACAGTGTCATAATCATTTGGTACAAGAACAGTGAGCCTACACAGTTAGATGTGCCCGTAGTGAGCTTTTAAATTGGCTCAACTTAGTTATACAATATTATAGAGCATTCTTTGAAGATCATTTAGCCAGTTGCTCTAGCAGCAAAGGAATGCTACCCATGGCTAGTCCTGCAGAAAGGTTTTGAGAGCCCGTGGGCGGTTATGCTTCTAGTGTGGTATAGAGTACTGACAAAGTTTAGGCAGGCTTTTAAGCTTGGGGTAAGTCCCAGAAGAACCTCTTCCCCTAGAATACAGGTCTCATATTTGATTCTGCTAGCAAGGGCTAGCTAGTTTGTTAGGGATTACAAGTCACAACTCCATTTATCTGCACCCAGGACCAGTCTACAGGCTTTACTGCATAAAACTCTGACTCTTTATGTAACTGTCTCATTTGCTTCAGAGTAAATAATTAGGCCATAATCAAATAGGGAGAGACCTGAGCTAGCTACAGTTAGGCTTCTAGCCTCCATGGGGACAAAGAACAGAGAGTGTAATCTAGGTGGAGCCTAAAGTATTTGAAGACCTTGACAGAACACCAGAAGGAAGGAGCTACTGGTATAATTAAAACTTCTCTACTGGGACTAAGAACTAGAACTCTTGTACTGGAACCTTCAATTTAGGGTAAAAAAAAAAGAGTTAGTGTGTTTGTCAGAGGTAGTTGAAGTAAATTGTTATCTGTTATATGTGTTATCTGTGTACTTATCTAGGTGCTTGTCACAGGTGTCAGAAGGGAATTGTTATCTGTGAAATTAACTAAGTGTATAAAGATTTGCAAAGTAGGGGGAGTGGCTTAGCTAGAAGGAGCCAGGTTAAAACCAGATTTAAGCATTGCCCTAGATAGCTTCTGCCAGAGAACAGACAGAACACCAGGAGGAAGGAGCTACTGGTATAACTAAAACTTCTCTACTGGGACTATATTGCCCTACTTCCCTCCCCTCCACCCCCCACCCTAAACCAGTTCTACTTTTATAGGCGCAGGATTTAACTGACAACAGGAATTTCCTGTTTGTGAGCAGGAAGTGAGTGATCAAAGAGCCACCAAAGACTCACCATCCTAGAAGGGCAAGAGTAGCTCTCCGTCCCCCCCAAGCTGCTGGGGGTCTGACTCTGAGCAAGTAAGGAGACTACTGAGAAATATAGGAACTTCTTGTCTCAGAACAGTAAGATCAGGAGCTAAAAGGGCACAGAGGCAGTAAGTAAGTAGGGTAAAAAATAAACAAACAGAGGAAAGAGTAAGTATTCCAAACAACAGCTAGGGGGCCAGAAAAAAGACATGATGGGAGTGCTGCAGTGCAGTGACTGTGGAGCAGCAGTCTTCTGGGAGACGTTCTGGAGGATGCAGTGTTGTCCCACCTGCAGGCACCTCTCTGGGCTGAGGGAGGAGGTTGCTCATCTCCAGGCTGAGTTGGCCAGGATTTGTGGGACCTCCTCTCCCATGCAGGGACCACCAGGGTCACTGCCGTTGCCTCAGAGGTTGCCAAGAAAGAGGAGCGGTTGGACCACACTGGGCTCAGGGAGGGTGAGGGTGGTGGAACAGAGGTGCATCCATCCAGCTGTACCTCTCCACAATTTCTATGCTGTTCTGGAAAAGTGTGGTTCCTCTGTGGAGGCACCTCACAGTGGAGACTAAGGAGGATGCTGGGAACCTCCACAAAGGAGACCCACAGGAGGGTGGCATGGAACCCCACAGGGGAAGGAAACAACCCCTGGTGGGGGACTCCATTGTTAGAAAGGTAGAACTGGGGGAGGAAGGGGAGACAAGGTAAGGTGCCTGCCTGGTGCCATGGCTTGGAAGGACAGGGAACGAATCCTCAGGATCACAGGAGCAGCTGCACAGGGGAGGGAGCTGGATGTCATTGTCCACCTAGGGACAAATGGCCTGGCTAAGAAAGGGATCAGAACAGTGCAAAAGAATTTGTGGAGATGGGGAGGGGCCTTAGACAAATAGCACACATGGTAACCTTCTCAGAGGTGCTGCCTGTCTATAGCATAGATGAGGCTAGGGTGCTCCACACCATGGGATTCAATCAGTGGTTGAAAAACTGGTGCAGAGCTCAGGGATTTGACTTCACTGGGGACTGGGGGTCCACCTGGATGGATGCAGGCCTATACTGGTGTGATGGTCTGCATCTGTCCAGAAGGGGAACCAGGATCCTAGGTGCTAGGTTTAAATACTTCATTGGCAAGCATTTAAACTAGCCAAGGGGGGAGGCACTGGAAAGGAGCAGGGAAATCCTAGCCCCCACCAAAAATCAAGGTACTAAGTGAGGTAGACACCAACATAGAGATGTCAATAGGGAGAAGCGCAGGGGGTAAATGGAGAAAGTGACAAATGCAATAAGGACAGGGATGGGGCAAAAAGGGGTAAGGCCATCAAGAAATGGAGGGTTATGAGTACCAACGCCCGTAGTCTGGGCAACAAGCTCCCTGAACTGGTGGCCTTGATGGGAGAGGGATGCCTGGATAGCGTAGCAGTCACAGAAACATGGTACACAGAGAACCATGACTGGGATGTTAACATACCAGGGTACACAACCTACAGGAGAGACAGGGAGGACAGAAGAGGGGGAATAGCTCTGTATGTAAGGAAAGGGATAAAAGCAACTGAACAAAAGAGTAAACAGGGAGGAAAGGAGACACTGTGGGTCACCTTAGAGACTGGAAATGGCACCACAATCTGCACAGGGGTTGTATACAGACCCCCATGTCAGTGGGAGGGAATGGACAAGGATATGCTAGAAGGCATATTTAGGATGGAAGAGAAAGGGGAGATATTGTTGATGGGGGACCTTAATATGCCAGATGTTAACTGGAGCACCTTTGTTGCAGCCACATCCAAAAGCAGGGCCATTCTTGATGCCTTTCAGGTGGCATGCCTCAGACAGCTAGTTTTGGAACCTACTCATGAGGGAGCAATCTTAGACCACATACTCTCAAATGGGGATGGTGAGAGGATCTCAGATCTAGAAGTGGGTAGCCATTTGGGAACAAGTGACCACCAAACAGTGTGGTTCACGATAAACTCAGCTACAGAGTCAAGCCATACAAAAGTGAGGGTTCTGGACTTCAGGAGGGCTGACTTTGGCAAGATGGGAGAGTGCCTTAGAAAAGCACTAGCAAACAAGCTAGAAGGAGGGGTGGAGCAACAATGGGAAAATATCAAAACTGCCAACACAGAGGCAACAAGCCTTTGTGTGAAGCAAATAAACAAATCAAAACAAAAGAAAAAGCCACTATGGTTCTCAAAAGAAGTGGCGGTGAAGGTTAGGGAGAAAAAGATAGCATTTAGGAAGTATAAGGAAACACAGAAGGAGCAGGACAGAGAACTGTATCAGTTAAGGCAGAAGAAACAAGGAGGGTAGTCAGAATAGCAAAGGCACAAACTGAGGAAAAGATAGCCAACTCGGTTAAAGTGGGATAAAACCTTTTATAGGTATATCAGGGAGATAGAAAGACAAAGGGGGATAGTGAGGCTGAATAGAATGGATGGTGGGTGGGCGAGAGTGACAGTCAAAAGCAGGGATACTGAATGAACACTTCTGTTCAGTATTACAAAAGAGGAAGTGGGGAGGTGCCTAATCCATAACAGAAGCACTCTGGAGAGGGGGTCGATCCCAGTCCTTTCACAGAAGAAAGGGTTCTGAAAGAACCCTAAAGCTGAAGGTGGACAAAGCAATGGGGGCCAGATGGAATTCACCCCAGAATTCTAAAAGAATTAAGCAGAGAACTAGTGACACCACTGACTACCCTTTATAACAAATCATGGGAGGATGGTGTGGTACCGGAGGACTGGAAGAAGGCTGATGTGATTCCCCTTCACAAAAGTGGGAGCAAGACAGAGGCAGGAAACTACAGGGAAAGTGATGGGATCACTTCTGAAGGAAAGAATTGTTGAGTACCTAGAGGCCAGTGGGGCACAGGACCCAATGCACCATGGGTTCACAGCAGGAAGGTCATGTCCGACGTATCTAATTGATTTCTTTGACTGGGTGACCAAAATAGTAGTCCAGGGAGGGGCTGTGGACATGGCCTACCTAGACTTCAGCAAGGCATTTGACACAGTCCCACACAAAAGATTAGTGGTCAAATTAACCAGCCTTGTAGTGGGTTCCAGGATGGTAGCCTGGGTAAAACATTGGCTGAACAACAGGACACAGAAGGCAATTGTAAATGGAGTCCACTCTGAAGAAAGAGGGGTTACTAGTGGGGTACCGCAGGGTTCAGTACTGGGTCCAGTCCTTTTTAATGTCTTTATAAGTGACATTGCAGAGGTACTAGAAGTAAAAGTATGCCTCTTTGCAGATGACACAAATATCTGCAACAGGGTTGATACACAAGGAGGCATGGAAAGGATGAGAAGGGACTTGGCAAGGTTGGAGGAATGGTCAGAAGTATGGCAGCTTGGATTCAATGCAAAGAAGTGCAAAGTAATGCACCGGGAAACAAAAACCCCAGGGGAAGATTACACAATGGGGGAGCTAGTAACAACAACAAAAATGGAAAGGGACCTGGGGGTAATCATATCAGATGACCTTAAGGTTGGCAAGCAATGTGAGAAGGCGGTAGGGAGGGCTGGGGGGATACTGGGATGTATAGGGCGAGACATCACCAGCAGAAAACAGGAAGTTGTTATCCCCCTGTACAGACAGTTCTGGAGACCCCATCTCCACAAAGACATAGACAGGATGGAGGCGGTTCAGAGGAGGGCAAGGAGAGGCTAAAGGAACTTAATATGTATACCCTTGAGGAAAGGAGAGAGAGGGGGGACATGATAGAAACTTTTAAGTACCTCAGTGGAATCAACAAAGTCCAAGAGGGTAGCATCTTTCAGAAAAAGAGATGTGCAAGAACAAGGGGACACAATTTGAAGATAGAGGGGGGACGGCTCAGGGACAATGTGAGGAAGTATTTTTTCACAGAGACACATGGACACATGGAACAGCCTTCCTGAGGAGGTTGTGGGGTCTAAAATTGTGGGAGAATTCAAGAATGCATGGGACAGACATAAGGCAATTTTTGTGGGGGGTAGGAAGAAATAGGCTGTTGGTTAAATAGGATCTGCAGCTTATCCTCTAGGTAGGGAAATGGGCAGACTAGGTGGGCCAAGCGTTCCTTATCTGCCATCAAAATCTATGTTTCTATGTTCTAGCCTAGCATTCAAAGCACTGAAAAGGTCTAGGGGGTAGAGGTTTTTCTTCATGTATGTGATCCTGAACATCATGGTCTTTTTTTTTTTTTTTCGTAGTTGAACACTACGCTATTGTTGGAGAACCAGGCTTCAACAGACACAAAGTTGGATTTCAGGGCATGAGTTAGGCTGTCTTTGTTATAGTGCCTAGTATAGACAACCGTATTATCTGCATACTGTATATGAGGAGTTTGGCAGTTTGACTGGCTTCAGGCAGCTGGTTAACAAAAAGTCCAAATAGTAGGGGGTCTAGGATAAACCCTTGCAGTACTCCCACTGAGACTACCCTATCCTCAGAGATTGTACCCTCAATTTTGACTTTTTGGGTTTGATTTGTTAAATAGCTTTTGAATCAGTGAACAGTGTCCAATGATAGGCCATATTTATCAATTTTTGTAGCAGGAGCTTGTAATAGACTAGAACAAAGGCTTTAGTTAGGTCTGTATAGATTGCCCTTACCATATCACCACCATTCAAAGTCAAGTGGAAGAAGTTTGTATATTCTACCAGGGCAATGCTATTACTATGGAATTTCCTGAAACCATGGTGATGATGTATTTGTCAAGGTAAGAAGTGAGTTGGTTGATGACAACCTTCTTGAGAGCATTAGACAGTGGAGAGAGGATGGAGATGGACCTGTAGTTGGTAATAATGGTGAGGTCACCACTCTTGCAGACAGGTGAGACCAGTGCAGACTTCCTGGTT
The DNA here is from genome assembly GCA_016271365.2 of Neoceratodus forsteri. Lineage (NCBI taxonomy): Eukaryota > Metazoa > Chordata > Ceratodontiformes > Ceratodontidae > Neoceratodus > Neoceratodus forsteri. The sequence continues at coordinate 1,165,606,966 of CM028129.1, read as the reverse complement.
TTGGGGAAGTGAGAGTAGCACAATGACAGATTGAAGATTTTAGTGATCGGGTGGATCAGCTCCAGCACAGCAAGAGATAGCAGTTTTCATTTCTCCAGGGATAGCAGCTTCATGTCTATGGTGTCACCACCCACTTCTGGGTTTACCTAACTCTTTCTTAATGTATTTTAAGGTCTCCCTTTCAGTGACGGCCCTAAAGTAGAAGTCCAGGCAATCGAGGTCAGTATCATCTCCCAGATGCAGGTTGGACTCAGGATTGTTATGGTTTAGAGAGGGGGAGCCATTGGGGATATAGAAGCTCAGGTTAGTTTATTAGTGTGAACATTAGAGAATGCAAAATTGATCACATATTCACATAACAGTCCCTGATGCCAGTTATGGATTTACCAGCCACTTTACGCTCAAACACTTGGCTGGATGCCTATGACCTGTTTGTCTAAGGTGCCAAAGAGAGAGTTTCACAATGATGCACTTCTATTAATTTGCCTTGTCTGCCTGCCCAACACAAAGATTTACATACCTATGATGTTTTGACTTGGCTTGAGGATTTAGAATCTACTGTATGCTTGTGGTTTGGAGAGACAACCAGAAGCCAAACAATTTGAAGATTTGTTCACTCCTTGAATCCTATATCCCAAGTGTATTAAAGGCCCATATAACTAGTCTGGGTAGAGTTCACTTGAGGGAGTTTAAGAGCCACCAAAATTATTCGCCTAGGTGGTACTTGAAGGTAGTTACCACGTGGAAGACCTGAGTTTGTACTGTGAGACAGACTCTACCCATTGGGTCAGTGCACCCTGGGGGGCATTACAGAAGCAGCACTCTCCAGCTGTGGGGAGAGGATTTTGTTTCACTCATCCCACTGCATGAGTGCTTCCATTAAAGGGAAGTGGCATGATGGATGTCATGGGTAACTAAACAACATTCTACCATCTCTCCAAGTAGGTGGGATGGCCTACATTGTGGAGGTGGGTGGAGAAATGTATGCAGTGGAGATGTGGAATAATAAACCAGAGGTCTTGTGTTTGCTGCAGTGGCCTACTGTCATGTCAGTCCCCCTTGTCTAAGCACACTAGATCCTAGAAGATAGAGTAAAGCATCCTGGTGGGGGCTGCAGGGTTGTATCTTGCCAAGGTCCGGCCTGGTTGCTCAGACACATAAGTGGTGTTGATGCGGGACTCAGGAGTCTCCAAGCTAAGGCACAGCACCCTACATAAAAAGCACAACACCTTATAGTAAATACTGTACTAGTAATCCACAAAATTAGCTGCCCGAAGTCCAGTAGGATAAACACTGCAAGAATTTCTTGAAAAAAAGGAGTTGGGTGCCTTGTACTGCATAATACTGTTTACAACAATTAAAGTTCTTTTGACAGTTGGTGCCGATCTGCCATTGCCAACCAAACTGAACTTGTTATTATAGCACACAGGCCAATGTTCAGAAACAGTGGCCCAATTTTCAAATGTGTCTGTTTGACACAAGTTGCTTGTGCTAAGGGTGTATGGTGCAATTGGCACCGTGCATCAAACTTTGTGGCTGTCCCAGATTTTGAACTCAGGCTGCATTAAAATCAGTATTCCTTGCACCCAAGCCACCCTGTGCCACCCCTATGACAGCAGTGCCCATGCACCAGATCGCAAGGGGATTTGCATCATGGCAGGGCTGCACCATCCCCTTTTTTCATATTTTGGAAGCCCAGCCGTGGACATAGCAAGGGGCTCAACTTAGACCAGCCATGAGGCGGTCAAAGTGACTTGAGCCAGTGCCACATAATGTGGCAAATTGGGGGGGATCTGACAGTGGGGTCCGAGGGCAGAAGGGGCATGGGGTGCACTAGGGGGAGTCAGGGAGATGGTGAGCATGATGAAGAGTGATGTGGCATCTGGCAGGGGTTCCCTTTGCATATTCATGCAGCCAATGGGATGGGTCTGTGGGGGGTTCCAGGGACAGAAAGCATGGCACCAGGTGGGCGCTGGCGCGCTGGCTACCCCATGGGTGGCCACCTATGGGTAGCTGCTGGGGCTGTGCCCACCTGGTACCATGCCACGTTCTGTCCCTGGAACCCCCTGGTGGTCCCATCCCATTGGCTGCATGGATATGCACAGGGTACTCCTGCCGGGTGCCACATCATGCCCCATCATGCCCACCATCTTGCTGACTCCACCTAGGGCAGCCCTGTGCCCTTTCTGCCCAGACCCCTTCTGTCCAGCAGTTTCACCACTCACCGTACCATCCCAGCCCCTCTAGTGTTGTGACAGATGGGAAGGGCCGGATCCCTGCAGAAATTCCTGCAGGTGTGTCATATCTTTGGTGCTAGCCTGAAGCTGTGGTGACTCCTGGGTTTTTGGTGCAGGGACTCCCCCCCTTTTGTAAAATTTGGTGCAGGGTCCCTGACGCACCCAGAGTTTGCCACAGCTCTAGAGTGATACAACTTGCGTCACTCTAACGGATGTTTGAAAATTGAGCCCATTACCTTCAGCATTGAGACCACTGTACTTTTCCCATACTAACCCAACTCTGCAATTTCTCTTGGTCAATAACAAATTATTGAATTTGGTTCTTAAGGGCAGAGTAAAGGGTACTAACATTGGAGGTAATCATCCAGGATATAGGCCACCATGTCATGCAGGCATTCTTATTTTTTTTTTGCCATTTATAATTTTATTGATTATTTCAGTACTGTGATGATGTGGTCGGGGGATACATGACCTTCAAAAATCAAAAATTACAAGTTAAATGGTGTCTCTTGTACATATATCCTTGCTTCAGTGTATCCATGCATTACTTAAGCAAAATACCCCAGCAGAGTATGCCATAAATGTATTCTGATTCTTCTTTTCCCATTACTCAATTCAATTCACTATATATTTGTTCCCACAAGATCCCCCTTATCAAAATATTATCCGCATGCTGAGAGGCTAGCTTTTCAAATAAAGGTTCATCTAAAAATAAATGTTTCCACTCCATACATGGAAAACTCTTGGCAAAAAAAGATTTATCAAGCCATTCTGTTCTGTAGCATATCTAACTTGCATAAAAGATACTTCAGTGTTTGGTCATAGAGTAAATCATAAATCAAAGTAAATCAGTATAATCTAAACCAGTAATGCCATCATCAGTATAATTCTTGAGCATGCTTCAGTGGTTCACTGAATCTTTGTTTTTATATAAAAAGCCAACTGAAAAAAGAGCCAACTCTCAGTCAAAGCTTGTGAATCATGTTTTCTAGATGTATATTGCCTGAAGAAACACAATGCATCCAAAATCTGTAATTCCGAGAAAAGATCAGAATCCAGTGATTCTGGTTCTGAATCCAGACTTCAGAGCATCCCTAGTCTCAGCTTGTGGTGCAGAGCCCAAAAGAGTATCTGAAGTCATCAGCCTAATGTTTGTGAGATTTTTCCTTCATTTTTTTTAATCCTGTGGAGAAGGCTGGGATGCAAGTGTTGCTCTAAAACCTCCTTGTCCCACTACAGAGGCAACTTCAGGGGTGGAAGCACAGTGCTTTCACTTCCCCAGCAGGGAAACGCTAACATCGGTGCTGCCTACATCCAGACTGGGTAACTGCAATGCTCTATACCTCGGACAAACCTCTACAATGCTCTATACCTCGGGCTATCTGGAGGTTTGACATGTTGCTTGCAGCTGGTGCAGAAGGCTAAAGCCAGGCACACTGCAGGAGTATTTTACTCGAAGCATATCATCCCAACGTTGCAGATGTTGCACTGGCTGCTGGTGAGGTGGCATGTCACCTGTAACATAGGGTTACTCAAAGCCCTACACAGTACAGGCTTGGGTTACCTGAAAAAGCTCCTTTATCTATGCACTCCTGTCCCCCTCTTCCACTCCTCTGAGGAGGGTTTACTGGCAGTCAAAGGCCACATTTGAAGCAGTCTGGGGACTGCACCTTTTCAGTGGTTGTCCTGCTGCCTGAAATTCCCTACCTCGCCATCTGAAGGAGGCCCTCTTAGTAGGAAAATTTCAGAGGAGCTTAAACACTACGTATTCATGTTGTCTTTCACTGGCTGAGTTTATCTTGGACTGGATGATAATTATTATTTTGGGACTGTGCAATACTGTATGTGAAATGTTATGATACTGTAGATAGTATGTGGTATAGAATTTTAGATAGGAGTTCAGGAGTTTGAATTGTAAACATAGAAATATAGATTTTGTCAACAGAAAAATACCTTTAGGCCCCTCCTGACTGCCCTTTATCTCTGCCTGTTCTGTCATCACTGACCATAGACGGTCATAGGTGTCACTCCCACCCACCATTCCTCTACCTAATATGCCACAGTACCTCTCTCACACATGCTTGAAGCTCCCATAGTCTGTGCCCCCACTGCCTCCTCTGGCAGGCTGTTTTAGTCATCCATGTCCCTCTCCATGGAGAAGTATTTCTGCACATCTCTCCTAAACTTCTCCCCTTTAGCTTCATTTCATGTCCCCTTGTTCTAGTGCCTTCCTTTCTCTGAAATAAACCCTCCACTTTCATCTTGTTGACTGCTGTGAGGTACTTGCAGGTTTCAGTCATGTCCCCTCTCGCTCTCCTCTTTTCCAGGGAGTACATGTTCAGTCACTGCAGCCTTTCCTCAAATTTCTGCTGTATACTTATTTTTGTATTTGTGTAAGGCACCCTGAGCCTGAGGGATAGGGCACTTAAGAAATAAAATACTTCCTTAACCGACAACCATGGGGAGCCAGATGTTGAGTGACCTGGGTTCAATCTGGAACCCAGATCATCTGAATGGTAGTGTAACACTATAAAGAAATTTGATGCATACTGCTTTCCCCTCCAACTATAAGATCTTTCTTTTTCACCTACGAGATCCATCACTGTCAGATCTGCTCTGCATTTGTTGGGTTTTCATCAGTTTTAAAGTACTGTATAATCTCAGATCAAAGTTAGCTTGATTTTGTCTCATGTCCAGAAATACTCCTACTGTACCTACATGCCAGCCTTTTGGGGGCATTGACCTGTTAAATTGAGTTGTGTCCTCTGGCTTTATGGCTTCACCTTTCAGGTGGATTCAGTTACTACTAGGGGTGCAAGAAGGGCATGTTTTTGGGTGATGACCAAAGTAAGTCCTGAACTAGCTGGGTCTCCATCACTTATAGAGAAAGGATTGCCCTAACTGCCTGTAATGTTAAGAAACTTCCTGGCGAGCATGAAATCCTGATCCTAAAGTATTTCCTTTGTTACTGGTAAGACACGAGACTCATTGTCAGGTATGTCAACAGTTATTTATTTATTTCAAAGATTTCACCAGGAAAGACATACTGAGCTTGTAACAGCTCATTTCCAGGTGTGTTCTAAGGGAATGTGGGCCGGGGACTATGCAGTACATGATGTGCAAGCGAAAATACATAATGTAAGATGTAGTCGTAATAATATAACCAAAAATTCGATAAAAATACATACAATAAAATAAAGTAAAAATAAATAACAATGCACAATCACAATTTACAGACAGAATATTCAGGGCTACACAAAATAAAGATAAAACAATGCAAATTAAGCCACAAGTGCTATACAGTAGAGGGAGCAATGACAGAGAGTAGCAGATTACCACCATCCAGACTGCTAAGGCGTGAGCTAACAAAACCAGTGCAGGAAGTAGGTTTAGGAGCAGAATATTATTCTGTACTGCTAAGGCATGAGCTAACAAAACCAGTGCAGGAAGTAGGCTTAGGAGCCGAATAATAGTATTCTTTACTGTTCTTTCTCTCTTTTTTTAATTTCCTTTCAGCCTCTAGCCCACACCAGCTTGTAATCCCCTGCCTGCAGCAGCCTGCTACCCCACCCTCTCTACCATACCCTGTTTGCTTCTCCCCTTGCTCTTGCCCTCTTTGTACACGCTGTTCCCTCCCCCTCCTCAGCTACTAATTTTAAACCTCATTTCTCCCATTTTCTCCTCAGGGGATCACCAGCCCAGAACAAGCATTCCAGTCCCCCATCAAACCGAACCGAGGTTCGAATCCATCTAAAGAGGTGCCGCTGCAGACAGAACCCCAAGACACCTGGTACAGGAAAGACTTTCAGCTTTCAAATTTTGGCACCAGTCTCTTTGCACTCGAACAGAGTGGCACTGTAGTGGATGGCATTCCCAACTGGCTTGCAGTGCTAAGCTGAGCTCATCTGCCTTAGTGCACAGCTCCTTCTCCTGTTTATTGACCCTCCTGACCACCCCCGCCACATCCCCTATTAAATACTCCTTGGACTCTCCCCTTTTCCATTCAAGATCACACCTTTTCCTCTTAAAGGGCAAGCACCCTGTAACTAATGAATATAGTGCATTTTATTTTTTAACCACATCATGGGGTTCTACAACTCTAAATACTGTCCCATTGATATACAATTCAGTCGTCTCCTTTTCCTAGCCCTATTCTGTGCCAATTACTCAACAGTTGACCTCATTCCCAAATAAAATACCACCATATATAACCCCCACAATGTGTCTTACACTCAGGCACATTTGTCCAAGAACAGCCATATTTTTCAATTCCACTATGCTGGAACTATCTCTTTGGAGGCCGTTGCCCTTGCTAGGAGTCTGAGACCACAACCCCGAAGCTCCATGCCTCTATGCATACCAGCACGTGTTGCCTTAAATGCCTTATCCCTTTATTCTTATAGTATGGCCATCAAGGCAACAGTGCATAACCCTTCCCCCTGCAAGCGCTCAAGACACCTCCTATACAAATTATTAATACACAGATTTTTAAAACTACTCCTCCTGTTGTTACTCTGCTTTAGTAATGTGGAGTTAAACCCAGGGCCCTGTTCTCCTGTCACTGCCCCTACCGACCTATCCCAGTTAAAAGGCATTAGCCTCTTGCACATCAATGCACATAGCCTACTGAGGAAGATCAACCAGGTACAGGTCTGGGCAATGCATGCAAGGCCAGATGTACCAGTTATTTCAGAATCATGGCTGAAACGCTCCACCCCAGATCAATGTGTCAACATCCCCTCTTATAACGTCTTCAGAGCCAATAGACCTACTAGGGGAGGTGGGATTGCAATATATGTTTCAGACAAATTCTTGGCTGCAAAGATCAACTCCTCCTCTATGATCAAGGAATATGAATGCCTCACCCTAAAAATCTCCATATCACCAAATGAATCAATTTATGTTGTTGGCTATTACAGACCCCCCCCCCCCCGCACTCTGGTGGCCTTAAGTTGCTACATCACCTGCATAACCTGCTAGACTTCTCTGACTCTGAAACAATTATTCTGGGTGACCTTAACCGGATTGGAACTCTGCTTGTTCCTCACTCCTGAAGGACTTCTGCTATGCACTTTGTCTACATCAGCTTATCTCTGACATGAGCTGGCCCAATTTCAAAACCTCTGCATGAGGCACTCTTCTGGATTTAATCCTCACTAACAAACCTCATAGAATTTCACATGTAAGAGTTTTCGACAATGACATCTGTGATCACAGGGCAATTGCCTGTGTAAGGTTCATGCCAAAAACTACCTCTGCACCAGGATACACCTATAAAAGGAGGTACCATAAATTTAAATATGTGCTACCATAAATTTAACTCCTCTGCCTTCCTACCTGATCTTAATAGGGTTAGATGGCAGGATTTCTACCTCATCCCTATTGTCTCCAAAGCCTCCGCAATTTTCCAAGTGCTAGTTCTGAAAGTATTCAACTCACATGCACCCTTTGTTAAATCCAGAGTTAGGAAAAAATTCTGCCCATGGTTCAACAGCACCTTAAAACTAGCTTTACGCCATAGGGATGCCCTATGGAAAAAAAGCCAGAAAAGCTAAGTCTTATTCTGACTGGGCAGCTTTCAGAATGTACAGGAATCATTGCACTAAGTTGATCAGATTGGAAAAAGCTAAATTCTTCCAAAGTGCCCTTGATTCATCCATGAATAACAGTGCCAAATTCTGGCTGATACTGAAGGAAGTGGCAGGTCATAATTCTTCTTCATTTTTTTCGACCAAAATCACCCTAGGGGACTTCACATTCTCCAATAAACAGGACATCTTAGAAGCCTTCTATAACCACTTCACCACAGCAGGACTTGCATCTGATTCCTCCCCTCTAAGCAATCTGGTAAACCAGCATATAGGAAACACTACCCAGTGGCTCCCCACCACCACCACCCTCATCAGTCCTGCTAAATTTAGCTTCTCTCCTGTCACACTCAAGTAAATAGAAGATCTGCTAACCTTTCTAGACACTGAGAAAGGTACAGGGGCTGACCAAATAGAACCCACCCTACTGAAAATAGGCTACTACTATCTTACACCACCAATTACCCACTTTTTAATATGTCCCTCAGTGAAGGGGCCTGCCCTACAGTATGGAAAACAGCCAATGTTCTCCCCCTGTTTAAATCAGGCAGCCTGTGTGACTTGAACAATTACAGACCCATCTCCTTGCTAGCCATTCTGTTGAAGCTTCTTGAAAAATTAGTAAATTCCCAACTAAGAGATTTCTTAGAAGGTCGTAACCTTTTAAATCTCTTTCAGTTTGGTTTTAGGCCAAACCACAGTACAGTCACTGCACTAGCCAAAGTCACCAATGATTGTCAAACTTCGCTTGATGCCAAAAATCACACAGCTGCACTTTTCCTCAACTTAAGTAAAATTTTTGATACGGTTGATCACAATCTACTACTGACTCTTTTGAAAAACATTGGGCCAGATGACACTGCCGTACATTAGTTTTCCTCCTATCTTGACGGTAGACTGCAACTGGTGAAATCGCAAGGTGACCTCTCTCCCAGTAAAACCCTCCTCAGAGGAGTCCCCCAGGAATCAGTCCTGGGTCCACTACTATTCGCAATATATATCAGTAACATAGACCATAACATCAGCTCTGCCAGTGTTCATCTATTTGCAGATGATACTGTCCTCTATGTTGCCTGTCTGTCTCCCGAGTCTGTGTGTGCTGTTCTCCAACAGGAATTCAACACATTACAGCAAAACCTACTTCATATGAAACTGCTCCTCAATGCTAAGAAAACTAAAATACTGTTTATCTCGCCCTCATCAAAAGCTACTTCAGTCTTGGACCCTACTGTCCACCTTGGAATTACAACTATGATGGGTGAATCCCTGGATAAAGTGGCAAAATTTAAGTACTTAGACTTTTGGCTGGATTGCAATCTCTCGTTTATCCCACATGCGGATGAGCTTTCCAAAAAACTAAAACAAAGACTGGGATTATTCTTCTGCATCAAGTGGCTGCTCGCCGAATGCACAAAATTAAGGCTAGTACAATTTACATTCCTACCTCTCTTAGATTATGCAGATTTCCTATATGACAACTGTCCCAACACCGTACTTGTTAAACTGGACGTACTGTACCATAGGGCCTTAAAATTTGCGACCGACTCACCATATAAAACTCACCACTGCTCGCTCTATGCCAAGTTAGGCTGGATCTCATTAGTTACCAGAATGTGGTGCAATGCCTCTATCTGGACCTTCAAAACCCTCACTAAGAATCTCCCCCAGCACATCTCTGATATCTTTAAATGTACCCCATGCGAGTACCCTCTCAGAAACTATGAGTTCATATTGCTTGATGTACCCCGGATTAGAATCCAGTTTGGCTCCTCCTCTACCATACAAACATATGAAGAAGCCAGCAGAAGAAGGCCATTTGGTCTATCAAGTCTGCTCATGTTGCAGGGGCCACAGCTTGAGCTACTGTCACTGCCCCCTCTCCTCACTCCTCCCATCCTCTGTACCTACGATCTTTACCCTCCCCCTATACCTGTCCCAGCCTCTCTTAAAGCTGCCCACTGTCTTCAATGAGATTACTTCTTCTGGCAGCGCATTCCAAGTGTCCACCACCCTCTCTGTGAAGAAGTGTTTCCTGACCTCCCTCCTAAACCTCTCACCCTCCAGCTTAAGACTGTGCCCCCTCATATTATGGTTGCCACTCAGCTTAAAGACACTCTCCTTATCAACCTTATTTATCCCTTTCAAGTACTTGAAGGTCCCAATCATGTCCCCTGTCTCTCTCCTGTTTTCCAGGGAGTACATGTTCAGTGCCCGCAACCTCTCCTCGTATGCCTTACCCTGCTGACCAGCTATCATCTTTGTAGCCCTCCTCTGGACCTTCTCCAGCAGGTTAATGATCATTCCCTACCCACTCTGTGGAGTGCACTCCAAAAGACCTTAAGGTTGACTCATCTTGTCAGACTATCCTCCTTTAAATCACTTTTAAAACCCCTGACTAAGGAGACTTGCCAGTGCTTCTCCTAACCCCTCCCTCTATGTGGTCCTAAATACACTTATTCCTTCTGTCTCAGTGCTCCTTGTCTCTCTTCTCATTACTTATCCCCTAACCCTCCCAACTACCTCTGTCCCCCCACACCCTCTTGCCCTTGACCACCCTCACTATATCCTCTTGTTCCCTTGAGCACCCACCTGCCCTCTCTCTGTCATAGTACCCCCATCACAGTAGCCCCTATCCCCTTCCCACACTCCCTCCCCCACTGTTAAACTTTGCCATCTTCTTTACCTCATCCTCTAGCAGCTAAATTGCTAGGACAGTAATGTTGCACTCATGTTATGGTCTTTTATATTGTGTAACTATTATACCTGCTTTGATCTTATATTAATTTTTGATTTGTACTTGTGTTCCTTATTGTACCTTGTGTTGTCCACCCAGGACCACCTTGCAAATGAGTATCTCAATGGTGTATTTCCTGGTAAAAAATAAAATTGAATTGAATTGAACTAGATGATATTAACTGATTTAGGTGCAGTAGCCTGGGTGTGGGGATAGTTCTTGCTCACAGCCGGGTGAGGGTGGGACAAGGGGAACATCAATAACATAGGAGGACAGAATACAAGGGTCTGGGATTAGGAAGAGCTGCAAGAGGAGGTAGCAAAGTCATGAAGAAGGGATCTGAGGTAAGAAAAGAACAAGGCTGAGTGGATAGACAAGACAGGAAGGACCAGAGATTAGGAAAATGATAAAAGAAGAAAGCTTGTCCCATGGAAGCTTCCCTGAGCGGGAGCGGGAAGGGAAAGAGAATTGGAAGTAGAGTTTCAGAGGGTATAGGAGGAAGGGAAGGGAGGAAAGAGAGATGGGAGGAGAAAGCCAAACCAACATTTGAAGGTAAAGGTGGTACAGTTTATGAGGTGTCTGACACTGAGGGAGGGAAGGGAGAGGGAGGAGCAGAGAAAGCAGTAGTGTGTATGAGTGGGGCAGTCCAAGGCAAAGCAACAGAAAGAGTGGAAGAGGGGAGCTAGTCTAGCAGTGGTGGACTTGGGAGCAGCACTTTAGACAATGTCACCATAGTCAAAATAGGAAGGATCACCTTCATGACTGGCTCTCTGCAGGCAGGAGGGATGATAACTTTATTTCTATAAAGTGCTCCTCGTTTGGGGTACGGTTTGTGGTGGATAGCATCATTGTGTGCTGAAATGTTGAGGTGCAGTTCAGGCAGATTCCAAGATACTTAAAGACGGGACATCAGCAAGCACAATACCATCAATGATGTGGAAGGCGTGGAGGGGAGAAAGTCTGACAAGCCTCTGCAGGGAACCAAAGATCATGGAGAAAGTTTTCTTGGCATTGAGCAACAGAATGTTGAAACGGAACCAGCACTGAACACTGTCAGAAATCCTGCTACAGATGGGCAGCAAGGTCAGCAGCAGAGGAGCCTGAAGCAAACAGCAAAGTGTAATCTGCATAACATGGATGGACACAGAGGAACATGCAGACAGGAGGTCATTTAGGAATATGCAGAGGAGTATGAAGCCCAGGACTGAGCCTTGGAGACACCTAAGCAGATAGGGAGTGGAGGAAAAATGATGTCTCCAATAGAGACAGCTTGCAACTTGCCCTTTATGAAGTAGTAGAGTCTGGCAATTGAAGAGCCCTGCTGCCTTAAGCTTTTACAGGAGAAAGGGTGCGACACAGTGTTGAAGGCTTTGGCCAAGTTGACAAAGATGACGGAAGAAATTTGGCCCTGGTCCATACTGGACAGGATGCATTCAGTGAGCCGGATGATGGGGAAGATGTGGAGTGGGACTTCCTGAAACGAGACTGGAAGGGTTGAAAGAGGAAGAGTTGAGGAATGGGGTGAATTGTGAAAGAACAAGATGTTCCTGGAGCTTGACCAATGTGGGAGGGAGGGAGATAGAATGAAAGTTCAGGATCAAAGAGAGGGGAGGCAGTATAGCGCAGTAGTTTAAGGCTCTGAGTTGCAAATCTGGTGACATCCAGCAGACAAGACCTGGGTTTGAATCCCACAGCTTCCACTTACATACTATGTGACCCTGAGCAAGTCACTTAATGTCCCTGTGCTCCCAGGTTGCACCTGTAAAAAAGCTTTCAGCTTAGTGTGCTACTCCTGGTTAAACAACTAAAATAAAAATAAAAAGTTTACAGAAGTGGAAGTGTTGCATAACTTGGGAGGATATCTTCTTGTGATTGCTATTGTAAAAAAAAAAAAAAACCTTGGGGGCGGGGGGTTCTAGTACATTGTCCCTTGGAAAAGGGATACACTACTAAGGGGAAGTGAAGTTCCCTAATAGCAAAAAAAAAAACATTGACAATTTCAACAGGGCGGGAGAGAGACATGTAGGGAGTGGTGCAATGCACTGGCTGTGGGGCGATAGTCTTCCAGGAGACATTCTGGAGGCTGTGATGCTTCGACACCTCTCTGCTCTAAGGGAGGAGGTTGCCCATCTCAAGGCCAATCTGGTAAAGAGTAGGGAAACCTCCTCCCCCACCCCCCAGGATCTGGCAGGGGATTGGGAAATATCCTCCCCCACCCAGGTACCACTAGGGCCACTGCCTCAGAGGTTACCAAGAATAAGGAGTGGTTGGACTACGGTGGGCTCAGAGATGGTGAGGGTAGCAGAACAGAGGTGCATCCCTCCAGTTGTACCTTTCCACAATCCATATCCCTTTCTGGTGGAGCGTTGTTCCTCTATGGAAGCACTGGCAGTGGAGACCAAGCAGGATGCTGGGAACCTCTACAAAGGAGTCCCACAGGAGGGTGACATGGGATCCCACAGGGGAAGGAAACAACTCCTGGTGGGGGATTCAATCATTAAGGGAGGTAGAACGGGGGGTGGGGGAGAGGGAGGGAGGTAAGGTGCCAGCCTGGCGCCATGGCATGGAGGGACAGGAAGCGAATCCTCAGGATCATGGGTGCAGCTGCACAGGAGAGGGAGCTGGATGTCATTGTCCACCTAGGGACAAATGACGTAACTGGGAATGGGATCAGAGCTGTACAGGAGGAGCTTGTGGAGTTGGGGAGGGGCCTTAGACAAGTTGTGCACACGGTAACCTTCTCAGAGGTGCTGCCTGTCTATGGCATGGGTGAGGCTAGGGTTCTTCGCACCCCGGGAATCAATGAATGGTTGAAAAACTGGTGCAGAGCACAGGGTTTTGGCTTCATTGGACACTGGGTGTTCACCAGGTATGATACAGGCCTATACTAGCATGATGATCTACATCTGTCCTAGAGGGAAACCAGGATCCTAGGTGATAGGTTTAAATGCTTCATTGGCAAGCTTTTAAACTAGTCAAGGGGGGGGGAGGCACTGAAAAGGAGCAGGGAATTCCCAGCTTTCCCCCACAAAACAGGGTAGTTAGTGAGGCTAACACCAAGGTAGAGAGGTCAATAGGGGACAGGGCAGGGGTAAATGGAGAAAAAGGCAAAGGCAGTAAGTACAGGGATGGGGCTAAAAGTGATAAGGCCATCAAAAAATGGAGGGCAATGAGTACCAATTCCCATAGTCTGGATAACAAGCTTCCTGAACTAGTGGCCTTGATGGAACAGGGATGTCTAGGTATCATGGCAGTCAAAGAAACCTGGTACACAGAGAACTATGACTGGAATGTCAACATACCAGGGTACACAATCTAGTGGAGGGACAGGGATGGTGAAAAGAGGAGGAGTATCTATCTACATAAGGGTAGGTAGATAGATAGGTAGGTAGAAAAGTGTTATTGTTCGACAAATGTCATTACAGTAGCAAATCATTACAATCAATTACACAAAAGTTTATAAATATCGTAAATATACATGCGTAGGACATTGTTCACATTGACATTCAATTCAAGCCGAAGGAGGGTAAAAGAGAAGGAGTATCTCTTTACAAAAGGGAAGGAATCAAAGCAATGGAACTAAATGGTAAACAGGGAGGAGATGAGGCACTGTGGGTCACCTTGGAGATAGGAAATAGCACCACAATCTGCACAGGGGTTGTATACAGACTCCTGTCTAAGGGGGAGAATATGGACAAGAAAATGATAGGAGGCATCCTTAGAATGGCAGAAAAAGAGATATTGTTGATGGGGGACCTGAACATGTCAGATGTTAACTGGAGCACATTTGCTGCGGCCCCATCCAAGAGCAGAGTCATTCTCAATGCCCTACAGGGGGCATGTCTCAGGCAGCTAGTGTTGGAACCCACTCGAGATGGAGAAGTCTTAGTCCTGGTACTCTCAAAAGAGGACAGTGAGAGGATCTCGGATTTAGAAGTGGGTAACCATTTGGGAACAAGCGACCACCAGACAGTGTGGTTCACAATAAACACAGCCATTGAGTCAAGCCATACAAAAGCAAGGGTACTGGACTTTCGGAGGGTTGACTTTGGCAGAACGGGAGAGTGCCTAAGAAAATTCACTAGCAAAAGGGCAGAAAGAAGGAGTGGCGGAACAATGGGGCAAAATCAAAACTGCCATCACAGAGGCAACAAGATTTTGTGTGAAGCAAATAAAACAAAATGAAGGAAAAAAAAACTATGATTCTCAAAAGAGGTGGCAGGAAAGGTTAAGGAAAAAAAGATAGCATTCAGAAAGTATAAGGTATCACAGAAGGAGCAGGAAAGAGAACTCTATCAGTTAAAGCAGATGGAAGCAGGGAAGGCAGTCAGAACAGCAAAGTCCCAAAATGAGGAAAGGATAGCCAACTCAGTCAAGAAGGGGGATAAAACATTTTATAGGTAAATTAGTGAGCAAAGAAAGACCAAGGCAGGGATAGTGAGGCTTAATAAAGGGGAGGGGGTGGGCAGAGGGTGACAGTGATAAGGCAGAGATACTGAATGAATACTTTTGTTCAATATTCACAAAAGAAGAGGAGGGAGACATACCTAAACCAAACACTAATAGCACTCTGGATAGGGGGGAGTCAATACTAGTCCATTCACAGAAGAAAGGGTCCTGAAAGAACTCCTAAAACTCAAGGTGGACAAGGCAATGGGGCCTGATGGGATTCACCCCAGAAATTCTGAAAGAGCTAAGGGGAGAACTAGTGACACCACTGGCTACCCTTTTTAACAAATCATGGGAGGATGGTGTGATGCCTGAGGACTGGAGGAAGGCGGATGTAATTCCCCTTCACAAAAGTGGGAGCAAGGCAGAGACAGGAAACTACAGACCTGTTAGTTTGACCTCAGAGGTAGGGAAAATGATGGAATCACTTCTGAAAGAAAGAATTGAGTACTTAGAGGCCAGCGGGGCACAGGACCCAAGGCAGCATGATTCACAGCAGGAAGGTCATATCAGATGAATCTAATAGATTTCTTTGACTGGGTGACCAAAGTAGTAGACCAGGGAGGGGCTGTGGACATGGCCTACCTGGACTTTAGCAAGGCGTTTGACACAGTCCCCAAAAAAGAGATTAATAAACAAGTTAGCCAGCCTGGGAGTGGGTCACAGAGTGATAGCCTGGGTAAAAAATTGGCTGGACAACAGGATGTTGAGGGTAATAGTAAACGGAGTCCACTCTGAAGAAAGGGGAGTTACTAGCGGGGCACCACATGATTCAATTTTGGGGCCAGTCTTCTTTAATGTTTTTATAAGTGACATTGCAGAGGGACTGAAAGGAAAGGTATACCTCTTTGCAGATGACAAAGATCTGCAACACTGTTAATACACAAGTGGGGGAGTGGAAAGAACGAGAAGGGACTTGGCAAGGTTGGAGGAATGGTCAAAAAGTATGACAGCTTAGATTCACTGCAAAGAAGTGCAAAGTAATGCACCTGGGAAACAAAAAACCCAGGGGAAGAGTGCACAATGGGGCGGGGGATACTAACAACAACAAAAATGAAAAGGGACCTGAGGGTAGTCATACAGTCATATCAGACGACCTAAAGGTAGGCAGGCAATGTGATTAGGCAGTAAGGAGGGCTGGGGGGGACACTGAGATGCATAGGGAGAAGCATCACCAGTAGACAGTTGGTGATACCCCATCTGGAATACTGCGTGCAGTTCTGGAGACCCCATCACCGCAAGGACATTGACAGGGTGGAGACAGTCCCAAGGAGTACAACTAAAATGGTGCAGGGTCTGCACCAGAAACCATATGAAGAGAGATTAAAAAAGCTTAATATGTATACCCTCAAGGAAAGGAGGAAGAGGGGGGACATGATAAAAACTTTCAAGTACCTCAAGGGAATCAACAAAGTCCAAAAGGATAGCATCTTTCAGAAAAAGAGATGTGCAAGAACAAGGGGGTACAGTTTGAAGATAGAGGGGGACAGCTTAGGGGGAAGATGAGGAAGTATTTTTTCACAGAGAGGGTGGTGGATGCATAGAATAGCCTTCTGAGGAGGTCATAGGGTCAAAAATAGTGGGGGAATTCAAGAATGCATGGGACAGACATAATGCAATTCTAGTGGGAGTAGGAGGAAGTAGGCTGTTGGTTAACTAGAATCTGCAGCTTATTGGAAAGGCTATAAGCTTGAGGTTCAATGGGCAGAGCAACAATGTCACTCCCCCATCAGGCCTTAAAAGGACACTCCTCTTGGACTGTTCCAGGATTCGTTCTTCGTTGCAGCCGGAGGCTCTGCCCTCCTTCACCTCCCTCCCAGTAGGCATCTGGCCACCCACTGTGCTTTTCTTCCCAGCTCATTCCCCCTTTGTATTTGCCACTCACTCTGCGACCGTCCTCCTTTCCTTTTGTCTTCACTCCCCCGCCCCAGCCCATACCTCTTCCTGGTTTTGTTCTCCGACCTTGGCCCCTGCGGCGCTCTCTAGTTTGGCGGTCCTATGCCTGGCGCTTTTGGCCTCCTTGCTTCCTCACTCATTCCACTGTCTTGGACTGCAGCTAGGACTCCCTCCATGCAGCTGTGGGTGGGCTGCAGCACATCCTCTCCTGTGCCTCTCATTGACTCTTCCTGGCTTAGCCTTCTTTGTTGCTGTTCTCTTCATGCCCCCTCCATCCTTCATTTGCTCTCTTGATTGCCATGTTCCCTGTCCCTCTCTCTTCTGTTTTTTGCTCCTCTTCATCTCTGTTTTCCTTCCCAGTTCTTTGTACCTCTTCTTACTGTGCTGATCCTCCTGGTTATTACTTTCCACCGGTGGGCCTCCCAGCTGCCCGCTCCTCCTCGCCTTTGTCCTGCTGGCACTCCGGGTGTGCCGCTCCCTCCTTGCCTGCCTCCTTTCTCGCTTCTCTCCTTCTTTAGCATTCCTCCAGTCAGATCAGCTCCTGCTCATCCAGTCACCCTTCACCTCTCATTCCATTTTGGGATCGTCCCCTCCTGTCTCCATTGCTCTGCCTGTCCTGGTCCTGGTTCTCCTCCTCCTCCTCCCTGCTCACCCCATGTTCTTCCTGGTGTACGTTGGACCACAGGCCTCTGGTACGCTATCTCCCTTGAAGGTCACTCATAGGCCATTATTTTCCCCCTCTCTATCTTTGTTTTCCCTCATTCTGTCCTACTTGTCATGTCCTCCTTCCATCATCCTGGACTTTCTACCTGCTGTCAGCAATGCCTGTTGCCTACCCTTTGATTTGGTCCTGGCCAGTCCTACTTCACTCCATGCTGTCCTTTCATTCAATTCACCGGTCATACCAGGTACCCGCTAATGTACATTCGTATCATCTATCTCTACCCGTTGGCCCCAGTGGTACCTTGGATTGCACTTTCCACTATACCTTGCCTCTATGAACCATACTGTGCATCTCTGCATATATTCTGTTTCTCTCATTATGTGCGTCTGTTCTATGTTTGGTTGTTGCTCGGTCTCCCTTGGTACAGTATGCCTTATCTGGCCTTCATCATCAATTCTGTCTACTCCTTGTTTTCTTTTTCTTTATCCTGCATTCAGCTGACTTGCGCAGCGCTCTATATTTATGGACAATGCTGGTGGACAAGACCACCAGTACATCCTTCTGCCCAGTGTCCATACTGACTTCCAAGACCTGTTGCACCTCCTTTTCCATTTTGCTTCCTATTGCCCTCATGATCCTATGTTCTGGTCCCTCCATCTCCACATCTGGCTGTGATTCTTAGGTTCACGCTCCCTCGACCCTCGCCTTTTCTTCTTCCTCGTCCCATGCTTTCTTTTGGTGTTTTCCCTATCCTGCCATCATATTCCCTATTCATATCCTCCTCTTAACCTAGTCTGTCTGGCATCCTGGTGCCTAAGTCTGGTTCTCCTTCACTTGTCTGACCTCAGGGTCTACTCATTCACATCAATTAATCAAGCATACCTCTCATTGGGTCTTATGCTACCTCATTGTACTGCTGTACTCCAGTGGTTATTATCACCATCAGTCTCCTCATGGCCACATCTGGGTCTCCCTTGCTCATCTGATCTCTCTGTGGGTCTACTGCTTCAGATCGACTACTTGAAGATACCCTCTCGGATCCATGCTACCTCTAATCGACCTGCACTTCACTCGAAGACATGCCTTCATGTTTATTGCCCCTTGGCTCAGGGCTGGCAGGTTTCTTACCAACATCGTACATCATTCATTCCATACCTCACCTTTCCCATACCAGCTTCCATGGCTTCACTCTATCATCATTCATCTTCCACTTCATATTTCACCTTAACCATACCACCCCTCTAGGCCTCATTTCTTAATCGTACATTGTCCATTTCATTCCTCACCTTAACCTGTTTGGGCCTTCAAGGCTTCTTTCCATCATCATACATCCTCTCTTGCTTTTGAGCATCTAGTTGCTGAGACATTGCTCGCAACCCTCAACAGCTGTCCATTTAGACGGACAGAGCAAGAGCTTCCTCTAAATTGGAATATTTTCCTCCTCCTTCGATCTCGACTCTAAATTGTGGTAGCTGAGCCATCAATAATCATAACATCCTTCAGCCTGGAGGGAAGGTGACCTCGACCTTGGATCCCCAGAGGTTTCATCCTCAAAGGGGGGTTTTCTTCTCTTCTGTGCCAGTGGTCATAATTTTAGTCAGGGTTAGTGCTTTCATAGGTTCCGTAGTTAGGTTCCATTGTTGGATGGAGTCGGAAGATGGCCCCGGCTGTTCCCTCTCTCCTTTGGAAGTCCGCCCTTCTGCATCTTGTCCGATTTCCTTTTGTTCATTGTCCTCATCATATCTTGTTCTTCTCCTGTCCTTCCTATCTCTGTCCGTCACATTTATTTCACGTCTCTATATTGTTTGATGTCTCGCCACTTCAGTGTTCGACAGCCTTTTGGGTATTCCTTTTAGGCTTCTTCCTGAGCTACCTTTAACCAAGGGAATTATTCCCACGGCACCTATAAGGGGGAACCCTCTTCTAGGATTCCTTGCATCGTACCCCTACAGGGTGGTGTATCCCATGGATAGAAAGGTGAACAGCCACAATGTATCGAAGTCACACAAGCATACATCTCATCCAGTTGCATAAGCACAATTAAATGGGTAGGCTATAAGCCTGAAGTTCAATGAGTGGAGCAACAATGTCACTCCCCCATCAAGCCTTAAAAGGCCACTCCTCCTGGACTGCTCCAGGATTCATTCTTTGTTGCCCCACCATCCACCCCTCCTCCTCCTCCAGCAGCTCATCTCTCTTTCCCATGGGCTTCCTCCTAAGCTGCCTTTAGCCAAGGAAATTATTCCTGCAGCACCTATGGGGAGACCCTCCTCTAGGGTTCCTTGCATCATACCCCTACAGGGTGGTATATCCCATGGATAGAGAGGCAAACAGCCAAGATGTATCAAAGTCACACAAACATACATCTCATCCAGTTGAGTAAGCACAATTGAACCAATAGGTGGGGAAATGGGCAGACTGGGTGGGCCAAGCGGTCCTTATCTGCCATCATAGTCTATGTTTCTATGTTTCTATTTGGAGAAGAGTATGACAGTAGCCCACTTTCAGGTATAAGGGACAGAGGTGGTAGAGAAAGAGAGGTTAAAGAGGAGGGAAACAGTGAAGGCTAGTGTTGGTGCAGAGAGTTAGAAAAGCTTTTGGGGTCAAGGCCATCTGCGATTGTACTCTTGTGAGGGTTAAATGCTAGAAGGGTCTCAAGAAAAGCCAAGAGAGTGATAGAAGAGAAGAAGAAGTTGTGTAAGGGAAGACGGGAATGGTGGAAGGAGGAGAAATAGGTAGCAGGTGGTGAAGAAGAGTTAAAAGGAGTAGCAACAGCTGCAGAGTCAGGAATATGTGAGTTGCCAACCTTGAGGATGGGTGGGGAACCCTGGGTCACTGGGTTAGGGGGGAAGATGGAGCAGATAACGTTCTAGAACTTGAAGGGGTGATTAAGATTGTTCTGAAGTGTGGATGCAAAGCAACTGGCTAATTGGAAAGCCTGGTGACATTGGTGTAAGCATCGCAAAGGTTCTGATAATATAACAGAGCAGCAGGGGAGCCGGTTGTCCTATAGAACCCCAGGCCAGATCATGAGTTTGAGGACAAGCCAGCAACTCAGCCAAGATTCAGGGGAGGTGATCACTTTGGACCCTGGTTTTCCTAACGGGGCATGGTAGTGCCAGACAACCATAAATTCGTTATAGAAGGAGTCAAGGGCCATGTTGATATCATTGGCTATAGAGATGTGGGACCACTCAGTGGCTGACAGGTCTGCATGGAAGGAGGATAAATACAGTGACCTGAAGGACCACAGGAGGATGATTTTTGGGGGGCTTTAGGGCAATGCATCATAGGCACACAGCAGAACATATGACGGTCACTGAGTGCATGTGGGAGAATACATGTATCCACAATACAGTGGGGGTGACAGGAGAGTGCCCAATCCAGTACAGGTTTGAGGATTTATGATTAAGATGGGAGGGGTCTGAAATTAGGACTCCATTGTTTTCATCCAGAGAGGTAGGTCCTAAACCAAGCCAGGACATTGCAACTCATGTTTAACTTATCCAGTATGCCAAACAAAACAGGCTGGGATGTTGTAGCAGGCCAGAACAATGATAGGATGATCAAGAATCCCAATGGGTGCTTCCCCTCTTCCAGGAAGTCTGAGTCAGAGCCTTGCTATTTGGTCCCCTGGCTGCTCAGAATGGTGCCAGTATCGGAGGTAATGTTTTTGTGCAATAGTTGATGGGAGAAAGTTGTGCAGCTAGTGTTTCCTCTTCTAACTCAGGCCCAATGGTGGCATGGGTGTTGCACAACTAGGAGAGAAAGAGGAGGGGCAAGTGCCTGGCAAATGATGCTCCTGTACCCCACCATTTGGGCCAGGTGTTCATTGCCTCAGCATCCCCTCCTCCTCTGCCTGTCCCACTGAGCGACCTGCTTTAAAATGGAGGTGTGAGGAGGCACCACTGCTGGAAGAGGAAAGTTCCCGAGGCTGGGCAGGTGGAATTTGAGGGGAACACTGTCCTAGTAGCTTTCTGTCCAGTGAGTGTTGGGGTTAGTGGGCTGCTGAAAAAGAACTGTATCCCCCTTTGTGGTAAGAGAATAAAACAGATTGGTTGTTTTCAGCTATCAGGTTGGAGAACTGTCACAAGCTGCAACAGTATTTCAAGGTTTCTCCAGATTCTGTAGCTGGTTCCTTCTGTGATGGTGCTTAAGCTTGTGCCAATCCGGTCCCTGGAGTAAACTGGCTATGTATTGCCCTTCAGATGGTTTAGTCCCTGAATACATTGCAGAAGAGATTTTCTGTCTCACTCAGTGATATATTCCCACTGTAGAATAAACAGAAGCAGCAGAAAGCAGCAGAAAGCTGTACTTGCCTAAAGTTAGATGAATTTTTGGCAAGTTGCCATTTGTGCATGTGTAATCAGCTCAAGAGAATTCCCTGCGCAAGATGGCCGATTAAAACTTCTTAAACAAATCTGTGTTGGGTCAAGTAACTGGCTGAAACAAAAGCCATATGTGGCCAAAGCTTACTGAGTTACTGTAATGCCGTAGTACAATTATTGATAGGAAGCCAGTACTGTAGCTTGTATTTTGCAGTAGTGTTTTTATAGAGAAGTTTGAGAAGGTCCTTGATGCAACAAGCTTTAAGTAAAACTTTGGGGAAAAAATTAAATACCCTTCAGACTACATCGGTATTTAATTAGTTACGTAATCAGTACCATAGTAGCTATAGGTACTGTTTACTGACTGATTTATCTTTGTTTTACTGATTAGTTTAGCTTTATATTCACTTCTGGTTATTTGCTCCCATTTAGCTTAGCTGGTTATATGTTAATGGGGTAGGGGATTTACAGTGTCCAACCAGTTATTGAGTCAATCATTCACTTAATGTGGTGCACAGTTGTAGTTTTGTGGGCATTAATTGGTGTATCACAGACTTCACTGTATACGTGTGGGACAGTCTCTATTATTTTATTAGTCTGTACTCCTGGACTCAACAGTTGATGGGAGAGTGCATTGGATGTAACTTGTTTAAGCTGTACTCATGTATTGAAAAACCTCAATAAAATACAAATTAAAAAAGAATATCCTTCAGAGATGATATCTTTTCTGTTTAGTTTCTTTTTTTCTTTATAACAATGGCCACTGACATGAAAACAGAAGCACTGCTGCTAGACTTCAGCTGCTCTATGTGCTTGTCCACAGCTGACACCATAACACTTTGCTTGTGTCATTGTAATCATTCACACAACTTGGGATGTCACAGTCAGGACTGCAATGTCAGGTATAAACAAGCAGTCAGAGCAGGTGAGGTCTGGGGGATAGAGCTACAGACTCACCTAATTTTAAGTTATTGTGCATATTATTAAAAAAAAAAAAAGGATTCTAAATGACTTCTCTAAATATCATGGTTTTCCAAAGATTTTTCTGCAACATCAAGGGCTCTTAACTATGTAACTATAATTCAGTGAATTAAGTGTACAACTGGGCTGTCCAGTTGGAAGTTTGGGTCCCTGGATCAGTTTGGCATGCTTCCTGTAACTCCTAGAGATTTCAAGTACTTCCTTGTAAATTGCATTATTTGTTATGTAACATGAGGCATGTTTATACAGAACTAGCCTAAACCATTGCTGTAGACACTCAGTTTGCACTGCTGCTGACCCGTGTTCAAATCCTAAAGCTCTGCACTGTTGCAGAGCCATGTTAGTACTTCTCCAGTGTTGTGGCTGCCTTTTCAGCTGGCAGAATGGAGCTTGAAAGCAGAGCGGGTAGGGACATGAGTGCTGACAGCAGAGCAGAGCAGAGCAGAGAACAAAAAACTGTGTTCTCCTCTTGAGTAAAAGATGCCTTTATGTCACAGAAACATTACTTTGCTACTACTGTACAGCCCTGGTTCCTAAACAAATAAAAACACCCAAAGTGACACCCCCACAGTGTAGTACCACAGGCATTCAAAACACACACACACACACACAGGCTTGGCAAATCCCATCATCGGTGACTGCTGAGAGTAATGTGTGGGATGGGACACCAGCATGGGCTGTAGGTAGGAGGGTGAGCTGTTACATGAGGGGAACAGTACAGCCTGCCATGGGGCACTGTAGGGCTGCACCTGTGCAGGTAAAATAGCATGTTTACACACTTGCAAAAAACATGTGCGCCAGTACACATTCCAAAGAAAACAGTGAACTCTCTGTGCTGCAAAAGAGTGGCTTGTAATTCTCCAGCAGTTGTTTACACTGCTGGATTTGCACCAGTGCAGTTCATCTGCACCACTGGCAGTGGTGCAGATCCAGTAGTGTAAACATACCTCTGAATTGCTCTGTTATGCAATGTAAACAAGACAAGTCTACAGGAGCAATTTCCTTGCAGACTGCTCTACTATGCCATAAAATACATGAATCCATGTTGATCTGGGAACTTTCAGATTTTGCTTGGGGGTGGGGATTGGAAGTAGCTATATCCTTTGTTTTTACTTCTGTTGCCATTCAGTCCTCTTCTGGTCAGCCAAGGAGGGTTACTGACCTTAACTGACATTTATCCAACCTGACAGGAAAATGAGTGCAGCCAAAAGTAATAGACCTAATCCAAAATTCCTTGACAGCCAATTGGATTTTCTACCAGGCATTCTAGTCACCGAGTGTGTGTGTGTGTGTGTGTGTGAGAGGGACATGCTGTAATGGCACAGTATGATGATTGTAAGCTTTTTCTTCTATATAGACTTTTAAGGCCTTGGCCAGTCTCATATCCACCACCCTTCAGGGGCTGGCAACTGCCCAAATGCCATCATCCACAAACCTACTGGTGCCAGACCCCTGTGACTTGCTCCCCATGGCAAGGCCATTCTCCCCATGTTGAGCAGTTTGGAACTGATGGCAGACTGGCAGCAGACACTATGGTGTGAGGCCTCAGATGTGTGGGCCCCCTCATTACGATGAAGGCTGGTGGTTTTTGCCCCTATTTCTTTGCTCCACCCAACATCCTGACTTTGCAGGCTTGACCTGAGCCCCATGATTCTGCAGCCACTATAATTCACCCTAGAAGGTTCTGCCTAAACAGAAGGCCACCATTAGGTGCCTGAGCAGACATTGCAAAATTAAAATACCTTTTCCTGTGGCTGACACCAATTATGCCCACCAAGGCACAGTCCAGCACTCAAGGCACCCTCACATGGCTACTCACAGTACAGTTAATTTATTTGCTCCTCCTGTATTGGAGACCACTACTCTCTCTCACCTGGTATCAGAGATTCCCTTTAAAACAATATGAGAGCTCCCTTTTAACAGTTTCTGGGCAGGGTTTGAACACTGCAGGTCCACTGATATTACAGTGGGTTGCTGGGGAGTGCTGCACATTTTATTACATGTGAGCAGCTTGTACAGTTTTTACCCCAAAACCTAAAGGCCATGCAATTGCTAAAATGCAGGTGAAACCTCAGAATATGAGGTATTTGCACAATCCTGACCTAATGGCCAAATGCAATAAACATACTCACAAATTAGTAGTTCACATCCCTTGAAGTATGATAAGCCCAGATTTTACCTACAGTTCCCATTCAGAATCGATCGTCCCTCAAAATGCAGGGCCTCTTGACTTTTGATCTCCGTGGTCTCCCTCAGTCAGCTGGGTTGCCTCTTTGGTCTTGCTTTTTTTGCTTTCAGGCACTGGCTTCACTCACTCTATCTTTAGATTTGGCTGTCTCTCTCTCTCTCTTGCTCCCTGCCCACTGTATGTCCACACTGACTTACACTTCATGACATCCAAACCCTCAGCGTGGTCGCAGCCCAGCACCTGGCTGTGGTGCGTGCAATCTGACCCTGCAGCAGCCTTGCTGCTGCTTCTCCTTGCTTTCACACTTGCTACACACTGTCTCTTTCAGCTTCATCTTCCTGCTTGATCGGTATCTGGAGACAAAGTGCGCAAATGCACTGTTTACAGTGTTTGAACACTAAAGTACCAGCACATTGACATCCTCCAGGACTGGGACTTTTAGTTTGGCAGAATGGTGGACAGGGGGACACAGAATCAACCAGATAAACTTTGAGGTTTTTAAAAACTGGGGTGGATATAAAAGTTATTTTTTCAGCAGTTTTGCTTAATCTGGACCTTTAGGTCCTGCAGCATTAATGAGCGGAACTAAGAGTTCCCTTTTAACTGCTCTCAGGTCTGCAGGGAGCTCGTTACCAAAACGGTGCTGCCTGTTTTCAGCAACATGAATGTGGTCTCTGGCACTGCCCCTACACTTCCTTTGCCAGACTGGACAGCCTCTGTAACATCTTTTGCCACTTTACTGCAAACTCCCCCTCTCATGCTTACCACTGCTTCCTCTACTCCTCCCTTTCAATCCTTCCTTTACACTGACATGTTGCCAGTCTCATTGTACCATTCATTTCCAAATACTGATTTTTTTTTCCCTTCTTACCTCTCCTCACTCCTCATTCCAATCCCCTCTGTCTCATATTCCCTCTGCTCCAGGATCATCATGCTTTCTCCACTCCTCACCCCCACTTCACAGCTGAACAGTCTGCTTTCTGCTGTCAACTTCCAACACTCTGGAACCTGCTCCCCTTCTCCATCCACCTCTCCACCTCCCCTTGCTCCCTCACGTGACTGTTGAAACTCCTCTGCCCACATGCTCCTGGTACTCTTTCTCCTGATGCCTCTCTGGCCTGAGCCCCTACCATTAGTGTGCCAGGCCTCCATGTGGGTCTACCATACCTGCTTAGCCTCCTTTCCTCAGAATATTTGCACTTCTTCCCCTCTGTGGGGACAAGCATGCACCTGCCTAACAGGTCTCTGGTCTTATACATACTGTCTTTTGCATGCTGTTCCTTGCCACTGTTTTAATTGCACTCATATAGGTATTCCATATTGTACTGACCGCACTTTATTTTTGTATCAATTTATTGTACCATTTTTGTTCAAATGAAATGTTGTATTGTATTTTTTGTTTTCCCTTGTATCCTCTCCTCCAGGTTGCACCTGAAAGTGAGCCTTGGCTCAGTGTGCGTTTCCTGGTTACCAATGTTAAAAAAAATAAATGATAAATAAATTATTTATTTAATTTTTGTTGACTGGGTGGGTGCTTCAGACAGCAGAGCTGCCTATCTTCAGGCACGACCCAGGAGGTTACGTACAATAGGGTAAAAAGCAGCAGTAAAATACATGGATAAGACAGGTGAACGTCAGCCATACGTTTACCTAACCAAGCACTGATTTGCAATGTACACATCACAGTGGTAGAGGGCATAAGGAATTGGAAGAACAGTGGTATCTTACATAACAACAAATGCAATAGTACAACACAGAGTATTAAGTACTGGGGTAACTTGGTTATGTTGAGATGGTTGCAGTTTTCAAGAGGGGGTGGGACAGACACATGGGTATGGCGAAACTAATGGGGGGTAGGAGATGAGTGAAGGGGGTAACTTGACTAACAAAGCGCAGCTACAAGTTGGAAACACTCCATAGGCTCTACTATGCAGTGCTAGACAGGTGAGGACTAAGGTAGGGACCAGAGAGCCTCGATGAACTGGAGCCTTTTATTTTTTTCGTCTGTAAAATTCTCTGCTTCTATGTCTGTATATACATGACAGTACGCAGAGTATGGCAGTGGGTGGATATAACCTTTACATCTTGTCTGCTTTTGATTAGGGATATCCATTTAATTTCTGATGATATTACAAATGATGATAAATAATTTCAGGATACAGTTTAACTGTCATTCCTTTGACAAGATTCAATTTTCCATTTGGTTAACATAAATTGCAGTTCAGCCCCTTTTGAATGTATCTGCTTTGTTGCAAAGCTCCATTAAATGTCAAAGAAAGCTTACATTTCTTTCACATGATACTAACTGCTGCAGATGCCAATGTGCAAGCTACTCCACACTGCCTCAATGAGGGGCCCACATTCATTGAGAGAACCCACTGTTCCAGATAAAATGGGCAACCAAGAGTAATTTACTCACCAGTTTTAAAATTAGATGAGCAAAACTGACAGTTTTTGGTGAGCCCTTGCCCACCCTGTAGAAAACCTTTGTCCTTCAGATTACCCCAAGCAGTGGGTAACCTATATCAAGAACTTTAATATATGATCTGTGGTGTCCCAGGTTGGGACTGCTGAATGTGTTGTTATACAGGAATGTGTGGTATGTAGCTACATGTGTAGCAGCCATAATCTGTTAAGTGTTGAGGGTCGGGATTCTCAAATATCATTGCTGATGCATCTCCCTTCCCCGGAGCCACCAGAAGGCAGACAAACAGCAGCAAACTGCTGTCCACCCTCCTATAGATCACATGTATTCTTCCAGGACTACATTCAATTATAAATAATTTCTTTAATAGTATTTCTGTAAATATAGGGAGTACAACAGGCCCTGATCTTATAGACTGCTTGTTAGGCCTCATATAGTGAGTGAACTGTCAGTCAGTGAGTACGTAATGTATACTGTACGAGCCCAGTGAAAGCCCAGTCAGCAGCTGGCTGGGGAGAGGAGGGCTGTGCCAGTCATGGACTCAGGGTTCAGGCCGGGGAGGGGAGCAAGGTGGTGGGCACTACCTGCCAGGTTTGAGGGGGTGGAGGTCCATTACACTACGAAGGAAGGGCTTTTTTAGTATTGCAATATATGGGGAGAATCAGAGATTGGGGAAGGGGGTCCACTAGACCACCGGGGAATTATAAATATACTGTATACATATTGGGGACATCAGGGATCTTGGAGGGGGGCCCACCAGACCACCAGGGAATTATAAATATATACATATTGGGGACACTGGGGATCAGGGAGGAGGGTCTGCTAGACCACCAGGGAATTCTAAAAATATTTATAAGAAAACGGGCTCAATAAAGCCCACATTTGCTGCATGGAGCCTGTGGCAAACCCCTCCTGTGCACCATGTGTTTGTCGCACGGGAGAGATTGCCACAAGTGTGGGGACTTAGACGCCAGGACCCCTTCTGTACCAGAATCTGACGCAAGGTCCCTGGCACACCAGACTTCAATGCAAGCTGCTGTTTGCCGCAGCTTGCATCGATCAAAGCCCTCTTTGAGAATCGAGCCCCAAGACTTAAACTTGATGTACAAAATGATAGATGACAAAGTAAAATTCCAGAATCCTAGTATGGAGATAAAGCAAAGACCACATCGAGAATTGCAAGAGCTCAAGGTTTGCAGCTTCAGGGCAAGCAGTTCAGGGTCAACAAAGGAAATGTGTTTTTATACAATGGTTTGTGTGAACTTGCAGTAACCTAACAGAAGCTGTAGTTTAGGTGAAAACCCTAAACATCTGAAAACTAAGTTTAGATAAACATCAGAAAGGGGCGAGTCAGAAGTGTTACAACTAGAAATAGGAGCAGTGGACAGTTGTGTCTTTTGTTTTAAGCTCTCTCTTCCCCCCACAAGCCCACTCTATCAGCCCTCTGCCACCTCCCAGCCCCACCCCATCACCACTGTCCACTCACCCCACAGCTTATCATCCACAGCAGAGAACACAGGGTGCCCCAACCTACTATTCTGTAAATTCAAGCAGTTTCAGTTGAATAGCCAGCTCTCGGCTTGAGAGTACCACTACTAGCATTATTATCTGGTCCGAGCATTTCCCATTTTTTTGTCCAACTCCAAGTTAAGGGCAGATGAGGGCTTCATGCACATACATGCATACACTTGCTTGATGGTTCACAAAGTCACCCTGATGTTCTTTCCTCCCCAGGATGCACCTGCCTGCACTGCCACCCGTGCTCACCCAAGTGGCAGTGTGGCAGCAGAGTCATTTGCTCACCTTCCGCTGTGGAGAAGAGCATCCTCCAAGAATCTCAAATATCCTGCCAGTCATTGACTCTCTGATGGTCTAGTCTCTTTCCCAAACCCACGTCACTGATATCACAAGCAGCGGTGCTGCCACTGACATGACAGGCTGACCAAGGCCTGCTTCTATCTTATAATCTTATGCTGTTATACTACAGTATCTGGAACCCCAGAGGGCCCACCACTACTGGGTAAGAGACAGTTAGCTTAGACACCATCTCTTCTTCCATAACCTCCTATATAAGACCACCAACACATTCCATTTAGTGACAGTTGTGATGATGATTTTCAGGATTTGGACACCTGCTTCCTCTGGGGAGTGACCACCTAAACTCCAGCAGAAGCTGTTCTAGTTTACTGACTACATGTTCAGTAACAACTGAGGCTAAAAAAACATAAACATATAGGGTACCTACAGTTACCATGTTTCATCAATTAGAAGCCATGGATTCCATTGTGTTTTTTAATTTTGAGCCATAGCTTCTAATCGAGGGCAGCTTCTATTGTAATCACCCGACCAACGCTGATTTCTTAGAATGTAAATTTGTAGCTTCTTCTTGCTCCTGAAATGAGGCAATCCCTTTTGGAATTTACTACTGTTATAGAGTCCATAGCTATGAATCAATTATTTTATAAATCATAGGGACTAACACTGTTTGAATGTCTGTCTTCACTGTCACATTTCTGTAAAACTGCATTATACATTGCTATTTTATTGTGAAAATTGAATCTTAAATAAAAGTTTATTATGGTAGGAATTTATCCAGTTGAAAAATAAATAAATACATACATACATACATACATACATACCATCAACTGACCTGACCAATAGATTATAATAGCTGGTGGCATGCTGGTGTTAGGTGCAACTCACACGTGGTTGTGTCATGTCATTGAGCCAAGTGGGATTTTCACAGTGGGGTAGAAAGCCAGTACTGGATTTCAGTGATGTGAGCTGCTAACACTGGTAGGTTGAATGTGATCTTCTAGTACAGTATATTGTGTACATGCAGTCTCCGTCTCTATTTCCATGGTGGTGTGGGAGCTGATGATTAGAGATGTTACTGTATGTTGAATGATAAATGCTTTTTTGAGGGGGTGATGGACAGCATGACATTGAATTGAGTGAGCTAAGTGGGGTTTTCATGGTTGGGTAGAAAGCCAGTACTGAAATTAATTAAAATGAATTAAAAAGAAGTTCCCTATCTGTTCAGTGAAGTCAACTGTTAATACCGGTTTGTGAAATGTGAATTTCTAATACTTATACAGCATGTTGTGTATATGTAGTCTCTGTCGCTGGAGTGGCATGGGAATCAGTGATTAGAGATGCTACTGTATGTTAAATGATAAATGCTGTTGTGATGGGGTGATATGGTGATGGGGTGAACATTTGGGGGGTGAATAGCTGTACCTCATAGTCATCTATGACTTGAAGCCAACTCAAGTAGAAGCCGCAGCTAATAAATGACAGTGGCATCTATAGCAATATTTTATTTTGAAAAGTGGCTTCTATTTGAAAGCGGTTTTTAATCGAGGCTGGCTTTAAATCAATGAAATATGGTATTGTTTGCCTAGTTGCACATTTTTTTCTGATTGTAGTTACTGTTCTTATATTGCATTAACTCTGCTGCTTACTTGTCCCTAACCGCCACGTTAAAACTAAAAAAAAGGCCTACTTTTGGTGTGTGCTTGTTTCCCTGGTTAGATATATTTCAGATAGATCGATCAATAGATAGATAGATAGATAGATAGATAGACAGACAGACAGACTGACTGACTGATTGATTGATAGATACTTATAGAGAGACAGATTGATAGCATTTGGCCCTATAATTGGAGTTTTTTATCATGTTGGATGAGAATTAGGATGTTTTTTGGAACTTGCAGGACCCCTGTGATATGTGTGAGCTACACAAGTTAAAGGATATCATAAATTTCTAAATGGGGTGATGGGTGCTAATAAAAAGAAAATTCACTTAAAGACATAGGACTTGATTCTCAAAGGGTCAGGAATGCCACAAGATGCTTCCATCACAGAAACATGATTCAAGTGACTCACTGCACCACACCTTGCATCATTCCTGATTCTCAAAAGGAGCTTGCGGCAAAAAGAGGACCCAGTGCACCAGACACCCTTGCGTCCAACCTGTAGCATACCACTGGCAACGCCATGGTGCTGAGGGTGTTGTGCCAGTAGGTGGCTGACATATCCCCTACAGTGGAATTCCACAAGGGCAGTAATGTTCGTAGAGTCAGCCCAGAGTTAGAACCAGCTCTGAGCTGGTCTAATGCCCGGTGCACCAAAAGAGACTCTTACCTGCAGACCCCCCCAGGGCGCATTGGCAGTAGTCTTGCCCACTGGCACTGATGGTGGTAGACTGCTGGCATGGACCATGGGCCAGCTGAACTGCTGGTGGCATGTCAAGCTATCGGGATTGTGTCCTCTGTCATGCTAGGGGCACATATGGGGCATGGGTAGCACCCTGCCCACCTTGCTGGGGGGAAGGAATATACCCTGGCCTGCCAGACAGGAGTCCCAGTGCTGGAAGACTGCATCGGTGGCAGCAGTGGGCTGGACTACTGCAGCAGACATCAGGCCCACCCTGTGGGCAACATGTTTGCTGGTGTTGTCAGTGCCACATGTCTGTCCTGCAACTTATGTCATTCCTCCTCTGTGCACCTTCCCTTTGATGCACAGAGGTGCTTGGTGCAAGCTGAGGGACATTTATGCTGGGACCCCTCCTGTACCTGAATCAGGCACAGGGTTCCTGGTACACCTCTCTATCCCCCTAATCATTGAGTCCCCAGTCACTAAGACTCTCCTTGCTGACTTCCTTCAGCTCATCTCCCTGGATGCTGCCAAGTTGTCCTGCCCATTTCTCCTAACTGACTCAAATACCCCCCCCCCAACAGAGACAGGTATCTGAGCCTCCTCCAGAGGTGTAAAGTGATTTGTTGTCAAGATGGTGTGAGACTAGTCAAACTTGTTATTCCCCTGCCACCCTTTCAATCCCCTTCCTCACCACCATCTAACTCCCTGAGCCAGTGAACCTCTAGGGGAGTGGAAGAGAGGGGATGGACCCAAGCTGAGCCAGTGCTGCAGCTGAAATATCTCTTGCTGCTACCAGTTGAGCATGATATTTATTACTAAGGCTATTTATACTGTAAGAAAACAGGAGCTTTTTCTCTTGCAGTTCTTCTGCATCTGAGGCTTATTCAGGTGAAGATGAAGTGGTGATGCCCTGCTAGTGACATCGTAGTCATTTCTCGGTATCAGATTGTGTAATGGAGTTATATGTTACACTTCTGTATTACTTTGAAAGGTATTGTGATATGTTTGTTGATTGTATTCTTCTTTTTTTATTATTCTGCTCCCCCAGCTGTTCTTTCAGAAGTATACCCTGTAATCAAGAGTATACCCTGTTCAGGTTCTGTGAGCCTTCCCATGGAGATGGCCACGAATGTTTTTCTTCCTCATTTTGTACTCAGTTCCACCCTCCACCCTAGTGACGTGGGCTGTGCCTCCATCAGCCTTGATTCACTGCATCTTTACAGTGAGAGGCAAGCTCTCTTGCCCAGTCATAGCCGTTGCTATAGCACCAGAACCCTCTGGAACCCTTCCGGGGCTGAGGTGCAGTGCTGAGCAGCAGCTATCTCAGCTGGGCCAATCCCTTGATACAGTGATCCAGCTCCACTCTTGAACCAAGGTTGCCATCTGGGTGGCCCCAATGATTTCATTCTTTAACATCTTTTGTTCCTTTTGGACAAGGTCATCACTGTAAAAGAGATCTGTCCCAGTGGAACATACCCAGTTGTGAAAAATAACTAAATAAATAAATACATACACATATAAATAAATAAATATACATGAATGAATAAATGGATAAAGATAGCAAGCAGGGTCTCATAGCTTCAGTTCCTAAATAATCCTCAGCTATAAGTGAACTGGAGTGATAAAAGATTCATTTTTTTGTGGGTACATGTTATTTCCTTTGCAATAAAGAATGGATGTGTTTGAGATTAATGCCAGGTGGGGGATGCTATGTAATGGAATTCTGCAGGTGCCAGTTTCTGATCAATCGGTGGTGACACTGTTGGCATGGGAAAGGTGTTGGGAGGTTTAAAGTGACTGCTCCTGAAAACATCAGTGATGGAGTGAGGATGGTAGAGAAAGTTGATTAGAATCATCCATTCAAACTTTTATGTATTTTAATTTACATTAGTAATTTTACACTTAATCATGGCATGTTTCCATGTTTATTTTTATCTCATGTTATGTTAATTAGTTTCCATAGTTTATTTGTGCATTCTGCAGTTAACTCAGGGGCTCCTGTTTTTGAACACAGAAGGTCATTCATCTAACCTTCTATGGTAGATTTTAACACAGTGGTTGCAGTTGGACCCTTATTTGAGTATGATTTAATTAACTAGAGAAAATACACTTTTAAAGGGACAGTGTCAACCATTTTGCATCATATAATTTCTATTTGAAAACCCTTATGATTGCTTACTTTCTCTAAAATTCATTGATGTTGACATTTGTTTCATCTATTTTCTTTCTTAGTGTAACTGAAATGCATGCTGATGGTGTAATTTTGCTCAGACTTGTTTTGTTTCAAATCCTTGATCAACTGTTATTGCATATTTTTCTGAACACTAAGCACCCCCCAAACAATGCAGCCACTCAATAATGTAATTGTCTCTCTCTTCGCAATGCATCACGAGTAACTAGACTGTGTTGGTGGTGTTTCCTGGTCCAGGACAGATGCAGTACTAGTGGATCTAGGACTGTAAACAAACATGTTTTTGTGTGGTAACACCAGTGTGATGGGCGATCTGTTTTTCATTTTTAAATAGAAAAAAAAATAATCTGAATCACTCTATCAGCTTCATCTGCAGTCTCTACAGAATCTGACTAATCACAACATAGATTTTTTTAAACTAGGGTCAATTTGAGGTGTAAGGGGTTTGACAGTGTCCCATTAATTCTTTGACTTTATATCCCGTGAGGCAATCGAACAATCTAATGTTGTCCATTTTACAGACTACAAACATTCATATTACCAACCTTATGAAGCAAAATATTTTCAGAATGTTATGTAGCTGGAAGGAATTTGATTATTTACTTTATTCTTCTTTTCTCTGGGACTATCCATACAAATCCTATACCACTGAGTGGATCTTTAAATGAGGAACTAACTGTTAAATACAATACATGGGATGGCATTTAAAAATAATCTACCATTGCAGTCTGCAGCCTTTTAGCTAAATTTGATATTTGATGAGTTTTTTATTTGGATCAAGCTGATTAATCCTGACAGAACAGCAGTGATTGAATCTTGGTTAACATCTAAGGTTAATGATTCTATTATTGCAATGCAAACTTTAAAATCATTTCAGTAGAATATGCATAGTAAGCATGTAGAGGCTATGTAATGTATGTGAAGCAATGTTTCTGTATTACTACATGTTATCAATGGGGAGTTAATACATATGGGTAATGAGCTCCATCACTGGGGTAGAGTGGCACAGCCCAAAGCTGTCAATCCTCATAGAACCCTAGGCACATTAGTCTATCAGAATATTGCAAAGAATTATGGGGAATTTCCCCGGTGTCCTGACCAAATTTCTCCCATTCACTAAAAATACCACCAACAGCTTAATCTGGTTCACTTTCAGTTGCTTACAATCTGTATCCCCCATCCCCTCAGCCACCCCTGGAAACGGGACTTCTAGGCCCACTGGGCTTACCGGGTTAACAAAATTCAATAAATAAATAAATTAATTAAAAATCATTCAAAATATGAAAAAAGCATGAAAATTGGAACATAAGAAGGCTTTTATGTTTTCTTTGAAATAAAAGCAGGACATACATGATCTGATGATATTAAGGAGGTTAACATACAGTTAATGTACCATTATGTGAAAAACACCAAAAATATGCATACATTTGACTCATTGGTCCACAAATGTGTTTCCAGATTATTACAAATTACTCCAAATAACCTTTTATACTTTACATCACTACTTTAAACCAAGCATGCTGACCTTTGGTTTGAAATTAATCTTGTATCATGTGAAAAAATTTTTCACAGTTATTGTACAATTTGAAGAATATAGATAACTGTGATGTAGATGTGCTGTCATCTAAAACAAGCAAACACTCATTGTGTTATCTTTAGAAATATGTATTACAGATATACAGTATCTGTATTGTTAAACTTTTTATAAAAGATTGCTTGAAATGGCAATGAAATGGAAACAGGATATGTTTACAGTCATTATCTCACAAAAGTGTACTTCACTCAAATAACTTTCTGTGATCGCACATTCAGTACTCAGGTTACAAAATGTCAATATTAAATAGAGAATAATATATGGGGTGGTGTGTTTAACGAGATTTTACACACACCCGAGTTGTGGGATGTTACATAAACCCCACAGGCGAAGCCCCGAGGGGTTATAAAAGTATCCTTATTAACGGGGTGTGTGTAAAATCGAGTTTTACACACACCACCCCATATTTTATTTTTTATAATTGCAGGAGTGCGCTTTTTCACCTCAGCAATTATAAAAAATTAAATTACCTAACAGATTAGTGTTCAGGAAGCTGCGGACCAGGCTTGATTTTGCGCTGTCCGCAGTCTTCCTAATTATAGGGCTGTACTTGTTGTAGAAAAAAGGAAGAGGATATTTCATTTAAAAAAAATGTGTAGACACTTATGATTTTAGTTTTCATATTAACTTACCGACGAGCAGTGGCTGCAGCATCCTTCCGGGCTTTGAGAGGCAGGGGCAGTCTGACATGGACTCGGCTGTGGTGTCAGAGTGACGGGAAAATACTTGTTTCCGATTTCAAGTGGTTTACTGCAGGAAAATAGTTTTTTTTTTTTTTTATGAGAAGTTCATTTCCCCGAATAGGAGGGACCAGGAAGTGTGCTGTGCAATGGAATTCCATCACTGAACGTGAACATCGGAGAACAATGACTGAGGGACGGCTGTTCCTAGGGAAACCTGGTGCGTGTTTGCGGTTATAACGGCAAATTATAACCGGGTCTCCCTATGGGAAAAAGCGCTCGCCGGTAATTATATACCTATTACAGTTAAAGGATGAATGAAATTAAAATTCTCATACTTGTTTACAGAAAATACCAAAATACATAGTTATCACTATAATTGTCTCTGTAGCATGATCCTGCACAAACACACAGATCAGTACATGGAAGTGAGGCATTGAAACATTTGCATGGTAATCTGCAAGCCTTTCAGCGACCACATTTGATCAACTCTTTGCATGATTTTGCTGCCTCCAGAAGGACTGTCCAAATGGGGATCCAGTATTTCTCACTGTCTAGTTTCCAACCCCAGCTAGCTGGGCTTGGCAGATCTTGTGCCACTAGTGTTTCCCCCCAGCAATGACCTCCCAGTTATTGAGCTCTTTTTGTGTGCTTCACTAAGGAAGCTGGAGTTGGAGGGATGTGTTTTAGCTGTCTTTCTTTTGCAACTATTTTCTTCCTTGTCTGGTTTATATGTCAGTACTCCCTGGTTCTCCCATAGAGGAGAACCACAAACCTCTCAAGCCCTTTCATTGTCTCCTTGGAAATAGACACGGGTGCATGGGACAGGTTGAGAATAGCTCTCAATATTTCCCAAGCTGTCTTCTTCCCTATACCACTAAATGCTGACACTGTATCATACCCCATAAAGTCATGGAAGAACGGTAAAGCCTTTGATTTCTGATCTCTGATATTTTCTGCAATGCCACAAGCCAATACATACTTGTAGTGGTGTTGTACTCCAAAGGTTATCCATAATTCATTCAGAGGAAGAGACTGAAATGCTGCTACTGCAAGGACTACCACATCTGTGTCAACTGTCCTGATCATGATTTTGTGATGACCTTGGCTTGCACAGTGAAGAGTGTGCAAAAGAATCATGGTATCTGCTTCCTCATGATCACATGGTGTCAAATCTGGACTAATGCTACTTCCCTGTGAGAAAACTATTCCTGTGTCTTGTGTACTGTATACCTCCTTTCCTTCAACAGAGAGGGTTGAAATGTACTTTGCCAGCAAGTTGTACAGTTCAATCTTATTCCCATCTACTTGAACAAAACTGTCCCATATATTTGGAACTGATGTAGATTCTCTTATTATGGTGTCTATCTCCCCTTTTCTGCCTGGTTGATTTTTTTAAGACTGTGAGCAAGGCAGCGATCCCATACAATGTCTAAATGAGCCATTGATTCCAACTGCATATGGATATGTAGTATAAATACCTTGTCTGCATAGTCATGAAAGGTCTTACAGCCTTTGGATGACAACATATGAATAACAGCAGAGCCATCAAGGATTTCAACAGTGACACTTGGAACAGTGTTCCCTATGCACAAATAGGGCAGAGTGGCTACACGCGTGTATCTGGGGCACGTAACCACTCCACACCCTATGCACCCCCCCCACGTGGGATGCAGTAAGGGAGGGTGTGCAGCACATACATGTCCGATCCCTCAGCCGTGCACAGAGCAATGCGCCAGGGTGGGCAAAGGGTGGGCCGGCACTAAGCACCATGCACTAACGTGCATAGTGCTGGCCATGGGGGGGTGTAGGGGCATATAATATGCCAGGAAGAACCCTGACATAGACCCCCTATGTGCTCCATGCACACCCCTAGGACAGGGCAAACAGCCCACTGACTTTCCAGGGCCACAGAAAACAGCCGCCCGGTGACACCCACCTGCACCAGCACACAGTGGTGAATGTGGCAGCCCCTCCACAACACCCACAACACCCAAACCCCTCGCTGCCCCCCTCCCCAGCGGAACCGCATGTCAAGCCCCCCTTCCTGCTACCAGTGGCAATGTTTCCCCCTTCCTGCCAGTAGACATGCCCCCCATCCCACTGCACCACTTTGGTGCCATCAGAGAGAGCCGGTGGCATTGCCCTCCTACCACCCACCATAGCCGCTGGCCAACAGACATCCACGGGGCATGCTGCCAACATGTGCCCCGCCGTGCAAGGTATCCAGTGCAGGTCCCGGTCTGGGCATCCGATTGGATACCCGGCTGGACCCACAACCCCGGCCCCAGCTGCACTGCAGAGTCCTGTACACTGGGGGGGGGCAGGGCTACAGATAGGTGGCTGGTCGATGTGAATGCCACCAGTGCACACCTGTCTGCAGGTGCGGAGCTTTGCATGCAGGTTACATACCTTTGGCACATAACTTGCACCCATTAGTACATAGGGCCCATTATTTGTAGATGGAGAACATGTTTCAAGGCAAGTCACAAGATCATACTCTGTGCATGCTCCCAATATGCCCCTGTCAGAGAAGGCAGGTGAGGTAGATTGATTCTCATTACTTGAAGAAGTCATCCATATCCCCATTTCTAGGTTGGCATGATATATACATCCTGCCAAACAGTTCACAGTTATTCTTGAGAGTTGTGATCTGGTGTGCAATCCTTGATTGCTTCTTTGGAGATGAATAGCTAACCAGCAGCAATTTATAATAATAATAATTAATAATAATAATTTTATTTATATAGCGCCTTTCACAATACCAAGGCGCTGAACAGATCAATAAAAACATCAACACACAATACAAACCACAAACCATAAAAATTATAAAATATGTTCTAAAAGCATAATAAATTACAATAAAATTTCCCACACTAAACAGTGCATTTAACTTTCAAAGAAGACCATTCTCCAGAGATAGGTTTTCAATTCCTTCTTGAAAATCTCCACGGAGGAGCATTCCCATAACTGGCAAGGTAGAGAATTCCAAAGAGTGGGTGTGGCATAAGAAAATGCTCTACTGCTGGAGGATTTCAAACTCATTCTTGGAATCTCTAACAACCCCATGTCAGCCGAGCGGAGTGATCGGCTAGGGCAGTAAGACACCAGAAGGTCTTTCAGATAGGATGGACCCTGGTCGTGAAGGGCTTTGAAAGTCAATAAAATGACTTTAAATGTGATCCACCACTGTATTGGGAGCCGGTGCAGCTCGCGCAGCACCGGGATAATGTGACAGGACATACTTGTCCCAGTCAAAACCCAGGCTGCTGCATTCTACACGAGCTGTAGGCGGCGGATTTCAACCCCAGAAAGCCCAAAGTAAAGGGCATTGCAGTAATCAGTAGTCGAGTAATTTGTTCTTGAGGATGATATTAGTAATTGGAGTGGAGCACTGCACAAGTCTTTCTTCAACAGATGCATCATATTGTTTTTGACCAGTTGCTTTGATGGTCTTAATAGTGTTGACAACATCTTGATGCATGGCTTGCTTTGTGTCCAAAGCAATCAAATTCTGATTGCCCTCTGAGAATGGGTTGCTTATTTCCTGAATTGTGGAGACCATTGCTTTAACATTTCTAGCAAATTCCATTTGAACTCCAGGCACCTACTCATGGTGCTGAGTAGTTGTACTTTATCAGACACTAAGGAGCTCCTCCTGCCTGTGTCCCACCAAACTCCACATGGGATTTCCTCCTATCTGTCCTAACTGAAGGGGAAGGGATACTCACAACAGTAGAAACACAGTTCTGATTTTGTTTTCTTTACTGGAATGGCTGCCATTGACTGAATCCACTGCTATAACGAGGGGGTGCCAGCTTCTGGTGCTGGGATGCAGCAAATATTTTGGTTAACTGGTAAATGGTATCAACTGAAATAACTGAGGTCCACAACAACAATAACTTTTAACAGGGGAATCCCATTTAATTAATAACAAAACTCCATGGTGCCATTTAAACAGTCCATTCCTCTAGACTGTGGAGGTCACGTTTCATGGGGTAGAAAGCAGTGGTTTTACATGGGGAATCTGGCCCCCACCAGGACTTCTGGGTACATGTCCTCTGGGCCATGAAGGCCACTAACAGTTTCAGGCAGCTTTAATTCAAGGCTGAGATGACCCTCTTACAGGCAGCAGCAGCAACTAATTAGCACACTCTCTCGCTTGCCTCTCTGTCACCAGATTCAGGACAGACCCAAACAAATAGCTATGTCAAATCAGGGCTACTTCTACTCTTTCCCTTCTCTGCAGGACACTCATCAGGACTGGCACAGGCAATTCACCTTGTAGACTCTGAGGCGGACATCCCCACACACATGGCCATGACTGGGTTGGTCTTCCTCTGTACTCGGTGCACATTCCTCTTCCTTCCCTGTACTATTGTTCGAGTCCCACAAGCACCAATGGAGCTGCCACAACTGGGTTGGCTTACTGCTCCAAAACTGGCATCTGTACCACTGTCCCAGGCTCCATTCTCTCCCATCAGTATCTCTCTTCTGCAGGAGACACATGCAACTCACTCTCCCACTGCACTGTTCTGTCCCAATCTGCTCCTCTCTCTCTATCTCTCCTCAGCATAATGTTAGCAGTGGAACATGGAAAAGGGATACATAGTGCGGTAGCTCCCCTACCCAGACTAGCGGCCGACACCACATCACTCGCCACCTTCACTGCCTAAACCTCTTGATTGCAGGTGATCACCACTGCTCTCTTGTCCTTCCTGTGCCCCACCAAACTCCATGTGGGCTCTCCTCCTGGCACCAAAACTTTTCCATTTATACCCCTGCCATCTATGGTGGCCTCCGACCCGTGGAGTCCCTGCCGGTGGGGCAGAGGCATATTAACTATTTAATTACAGGTCCAAAAATAACCTGAAAACTGCACAAAAAGTACACACCCTGCGGGGGAGGGGGGGTTAAATGTAACTATTTCTGAGTTCTGTCGAATGAAATGCATAGTCCTTGCTTGCAGAGTTTATCAACCAACTAACTTCCTTTGCCTGGTTTTAGAATAAACCATTAAACTGTTGTAAATTGCAAGTGGTGTTTCCCTTGATTTAGTATGATGAGCTGCCGATCTGGATGATTCCCTTCATGTCTTCTGTATGTTAAACATTAGTAACTCTGACATTGATAAGGCTATTTTCATCTTACAATATTTTGCTTCTTTTTGATCTACTGTATAACATTAGGACCATGTAATATCATTCTCACCAGAGCAAGAATACTTTGTGGAACTACATGTTGTTCTCATCCAAGTCGAAAAGACCCGTCAAATGAGTAATCTTTAGAAATAATTTATTTTCTAGCTTTTTGAGCAGCACAGACCAAGTGAACTGCTTTGTCATCAGAATCAAGTGAACGCACAATATTAACAATCTCACCAATGTCTGCATTAAAGATCAGTACTACATCCCTTCCTTGAGTTTGTGCTCTTAAATTTGAAATCAACTCCAACAATCTCTCCTAAAGTCTTGTCATACTGACTTTTCCAGAGAAACTTGGATCCATCTCCTGGAGTCTGCACTGATACAACTTCCCTAAATCTGGCAGTTTGAACACAGGAACAATCTCATCATCTCTGTGCTCTTCAAAGTATGACAGCAGCTCACTTAAAACTATTCTCTTTAATATCTTCTCTTTTCCTTGCCGCATTCCTCCAGCCTTGCGTTACCTAACATGATTGGGCAAAGCAGTCAAACAACTGAGGTGATATCTGGCAAATAAAACACTGCGGACAGATGCTGAGCACAAGACTGGTGGTGTTATAGCAACCAGGAAAAATGCAAACACAAACGTTGAGCACACAGCACCTCACAAATAAGAGAAAAACGTCCAGCTCCAAATATAGGTTTCAAATCATTTATTGAGATGGCGAGGACCAAAGCCCATATTGTCTAGCAGATGTGTTTCAGATCTTACACGATCCTTTCTGAAAGGCTGAGGCACCCATGAGTCAGTACATGTAATATAGTCAATACATAATGACATCACACATGATCTACCAATAATACAAGTGAAGTTTTAAGAGCTAGAGAAGAGGTGACAGCCATTAACCACAATGATTTATTACAGGAAAGAGGTGACGTTGAGAATGGGAATCTGAGTGCTAACTTTAACTTTATCACGACCTGCTCAACACATGCCCATTATCTATAAACTATAATACAGAAACACTGGCATGTTTTAGGTAATGACACATGATTACATGAGATAGCTAGTCACCTACCCAGGATGGTATACAGGAAGGCTAACACCCCCAGAGACCTACTGGTACATAACTACTTTCGTGAACAGCCTGGCAGGACTTGGCTACATCGCGGTAACAGTGGTTGTTTCCCATGTAAGCAATGTGTACAATGTAAACACATCACATAAGGTGAAACATTCAAAAGTATACATAGCAAAAAGGAGTAAGAAATTAGACAGACAATTACTTGTGACACACAAGATGTCATTTATATGGCTGTGTGCACCTGCCAGGCTTTTTATGTAGGAAAAACAACTCTCTCCCTAAAACAAGAGTTGGGGAACACAGTAGGGCTATAGAAAAGAGAGACAGCACCTATGCCACAGCAGCACATGTTATGGGAGTGAGAGATTGAAGGGAACACTCCTTTACTATAACTTCCAGAGTATTGACAAAGTGTATCCTAAACCTAGAGGTGGTAGCTTTAAAGATTCGGTACTCAATCCTAAGGCTTTCTGGATCATCAGCATAGGTGCAACATGCTCTCCAGGGCTAAATATAACTTATGATATTCAACTCTTTTTATGAAATAGGAGATGAAATGTACATGATTTGTGATTTGGACAAACTTATTTTTTATTTCTTAGTGTGTAATTTGCTTTTTTTGAAAATTAGTTCCAGTAGTACTGTACAGGAGAGGTATATCCTGAGTCAGAGAATTTTTACAAAACTGTTAGCCACTTGACTATGAATTTTATGTGGAAGTCTCTATAATCCATCTCTTCCTTCCCTTCTCCTGTTCTCTTGACTCCCCACCTCTCCCCCCTCCCTCCCCTTCATCCTGTCTTTTCCTGAGTTTGTCATAGCTGTGTTTGTGTTTGTTTTATTTGAGCCTGTTTGGTGTTTTTTGTTTTTGTCTTATGCTGTGATGCCCCCCCACACACACACACATACACTTCATCTGTCTCTAGTTTGTTTATCTCTAGTTGGTGTAGTACAGACTTTTATTGACCTGACATAAATCTTTATTATGTGTATTTTAGATTAACTGAAGTGTGTTTATAGGAATTATTAAGATGTTACTTGCTTCTTTAATTAATTTGATACTTAATTACCCCCACTGCAGTTTTGAATTTAATTTTGAATGTATTTGAGTGGTAGATTATGTGTGATGTCATTATGTATTGATTATATTACATGTACTGACCCATGGGTGCCTCAACTTTTTGTTATATAATTTTTCATTGAGTTTCAAACTTTTACAAAACCTGAGAGACTGTATAACTGTCTGCATATGGTTACAGAGTGCAGAGGGTAGACACACATGTGATTCTTGCATACAGGAGATTAATGCAAGAAAAAACTACTACTTAATTGCTATAAACAGTATGGGTTCTGTAAGCACTGTGTGGGCTCTGTGCAGCATAAGTAATGCTGGTCATAATTAGTGCTGTACATATGTACTGCTGCTCAGAACACCCTGATTCTCTCTCTACAAGGGTAATTGGCTAGGTGTACCAGAGGGTGAAGTGCATCTTGGTGAGATGGTCCCACCCGCTGTCTATAAACTAGGAGAGGTAAAATGCAAGAGGTAGGTACTAACTTACTTACTTCGCCAGTTGAGTGATCCTCGAGTGATAGTCTCCTGGCAGGATCCTGGTTTGTAAGCTTCAGGGTGTCCTGTAGGATCCAGCAGCGAGATCAAGTCCACTCTGTACCTGGAACTCCAGGGCCCTCTAGAACAAACAAACTTAACCATAAAGAATACAAGACTCAACATAGCAGCAGGATTACAGAAACATAAATATCAGAGGTGTTACATAACATCAACTTATGTGGTGGGGTGTTAACCTGTTATTACCTTGGCCAGGGTATGATCTAGGCTGAAGCAAGAGAGATGCTCTATTGTGAGTGAAGTGGTGGGTGATTTGCATGGTAGATGGTGGCAGGGGCTCCACTGGCAACCCTGACCAAGTGAGACTGGCCCTAGACTTTGGAGATATTGTGGAGCTCCATTTACTTCTGGG
Organism: Neoceratodus forsteri; assembly: GCA_016271365.2. Taxonomy (NCBI): domain Eukaryota; kingdom Metazoa; phylum Chordata; order Ceratodontiformes; family Ceratodontidae; genus Neoceratodus; species Neoceratodus forsteri. The sequence goes on along the minus strand of CM028129.1, from coordinate 1,165,562,636 downwards.
GGGGTCATTCACCCCACACCTGTGGCAGGGCTGATGTATGCCATATATGGGGACCAGCACGTCTGGAAACTGGGCATCTGGTTTAGCTGTGAGTGGAAAAGCCTCTCTAACCTTGCAAGTGCTCTGAGGGAGTCCAAGACTTCAGCCAGGGTTGGCACTATTGTGGACCTCCACTTGCTGAGGATAGCTCTTTTGGTCTGTAGGACAAGGAGGGCAAGTCACCTGTACTCAAAAGGGTTTAAGTTGCCAAACTTCTGGATTTACCCACAGCTGAAAGAATAGAGCTGAGTGTGGGTTCTGTGCCCGAAGGACCATGCCTCTCATGTGGCAGATTTGCCTCCAGAGGTTCTGGATCTTGGGGCATATCCAGAGTATGTGGTAAAGGTCTCCCCCTGGTGTGTTGCATCTCCAGCATCTGTCATTTTCTAGAAGTTTGGCTTTGTGCAACACCAATGGAGTTCTGTTTCATGCATGTGAGATCTTGTTCTGTATTAGTCTGCAGTGGGCATCTTTGTACCATATGTGGGTATCCCTCCTTGCTCTACACCACTGTGTTTCAGTGATTTTGTACCCCAGCATTCTCTCCCATTTACCTCTGGAGTCATCTGATTGAGAGGGGAGGGTGTCTTTTAGTTAACATAGATTTTTCCCGCTAGGCCTTTTGACTGGGTTAGCCAGGAGGAGACCTCATTAGGGGGTTGTGGTGTGGAGTAGTTTTTCAGTAGAGGACACACTGCTTCCCTGATTTGGAACTATCTCCGAAAGTCACTCTTTTGAGGCCCCCATTGCTTCTGTGGGGATGAGAATGCTGCATCCCTGAAATGAGAAGTGTTCAGGATATGTTCCACTTTGGAGATCCCTTTGGCTACCCAGTGAGGCCAGGAGATGGGCTTGTTTTCCACTGTAATGTCTAAGTTCTGCCATATGGGGCAATGAAGAGGGGCATTGCTGAGAATCTCAACCTTTTGTGAGTGCGTCTCCAACAGTTAGCTGAAGGAGTAATGGTGGGGTGGGGGGAGCGTGGGCTGCCTTTGGTTCAGCATAGTAGTGAGGTTGCACTGGGACCTGTGCTGAGGACATCTCCATATCCACCCACTGTGGGGAGAGCTGTGATTTTGGATGGATCCAGTGTATTGTTGGGGCTGTCTGAAATGCCCCTTATAACCCTCCATCAATGGGAGAGTCCAGCTTCCATGCAACCAGTGCGCCCTCAGCTTGTTATTGCCGAAGAGTGGCTTAGCTCCTTCCCAAAGAAAGTCACTAATTAGTTTATCAATGGCTAGAGGCCATTTACTGGGGAACTCCAAGGGTATATGGGAGAGGAGGTAAAAGAACCTCGGAGCAGTGATCATTTTGATAGCTGCAGTCTTACCCGCTAGTGTGAGACACAATAGCCTCCATCTGTCAAACTCAGTTTTGGAGGACAGTGGCAAGGGTTGGAGGTTGGCCTCCCACATGTCCTCCACCTTAGGGGTGATTTTAATACCAAGATAAGTAATCCCTTGTGGAACCCACAGGAGCCCTGAGACCAAGACAATGTTCTGATGACATTGCTGATTAAGTGGCATCATCTCCATCTTCGAATGGTTCAAGAGAAGGATCAAGTGCTGTGCAAAGGAGTCAAGGAGAGCAAAGAGGGGAGGGAGAAAGGATTGGGAATCCTCCAGAGGGATAAGAAGGTCATCTGCATAGATTAGTGTTGCATATCTACTGGCACCTATCCCATGGGTGCCTCAGCTTTTGAGAAAGGATCGAGTAAGATGCAAAACACATTAGGCGAGCAATATGGGCTTTGGTCCTTGCCATCTCAATAAATGATTTGAAACATAACTTTGGAGCTGGATGTTTTCCTCTTATTTTTGAGATGGTGCGTGCTTAGCATCAGTATTTGCGTGATATCTGGCATCCAATTCATGCATATCTCCTTTAGACAACTTTTCTAATAATTTCCTGTCTTGCAAAATTTGTGCATATTCACAAACTCGATGATCAGTTGCTAATGTGCAAGCAGTGTACAGGCATTCACTACTTTCATCATTGTTACAGAAAAAACACTTGTTTGTTCTTGACAAAAAAAACCAACCTGCAGTCATTCTTGTTTTGACTGGACTATGTTTCAGGGTCTTTGTCAGCATTTGCTTTCCATTTCTGAGCACGTTGGAACTTTAATCTGTCTAATCTACTTCTGCAACTTTTATGCCATACTGCCTTATTTACTTGGAATGTCATTTCTATACTATTGGCATCATGAAGTCTTCTTGCATCAATGTCCAATGGTACACAGCCTAGCTTTTCAAACTCTAGGATGTTTTTTTGCAGTAACTTTGCAATCAGATTTGTTCTCCACTGTTCCTGAATTTTGCTCCTCCTGGGTTCACAAGTTTTTCACTGCTATCTAACTGACTAAAGCACAAAGGCACCAATCCCTTAGAGGCTGTGTAGACTCATGCTGCACTTTGGAAGTTCCCTCCCCAAAATTTACAAATTTACACTTCTTAGACCTTGTCACCTCCATATTAGTAGACTATAGCACTGGCACTATGTCACTGAAGCCACTACCCCACATCATTTGATCAGATGATGTTTCTTCTATCTTTCATATTTTCCCTGCAAGTAAATACAAGAAGATTACTGAACAAGATAATTGCAAGAATATAACATATAGTGGAATGTTGTTATATGGTGATTTTCATCTTTTTACTCAGTTGTTATACCATCGATGTGGCGTCACTTTGTTGGTAACCTATCAATGGTACGTCACATTGATGGTATACCAAACATGATCACTCTGTGCTTGTGCGTTTCATGATGCAATGGCCTTACTAAAACAGCCTCGGCAATGAAAGCATTACCTAGTGTGGAGCAGCGGTGACTTAAAATTGTGACAGTAAGGATCCTGCTTAATTTTTTAACTAGAGATGTATGACCATACACTATAAAATGTAATGTATGGTCATACATTGGCAACCAGTTTGTATAACTGGCTCGAGGTTGCCATGGCATCATAAACCTCTTGAGGTTTATATAGTTACCATGGCAATTCTCTCACTGATTAACAAACTGGTTACCAATGTATGCCCATACATTATCCTCTATGTTGCCAAACAAGATAATTACAAGAAAATGCTAACATTCCTACTATTGGTACCATTGATATCAAATCTGTAACATGAAGATTATATGATATATAAATCTATCTGCTGATCAAACATGCCTTTGGCATTAATAGCTGCAGGTGGGGTATGCTTAAATAAAAACCCATATGCAACCCCTAAACATTACTGGATCACTTGTGTCCTGCTCTTAAATGAAAGAGCATACAAAAATCTACCTATAAGACAATTTGTATGTTTTCTTCTCATTTTGAATGATTCTTGTACTATTTTGACCTTTCCTACTAGACTACAGGAGGATTCTGAAGACAGCAATAGCTCAGTCACTTTTGTCCACACAGTACCTATACACTCCTATATAAAACACTGATTTCCAGGTCACCCAGGTTAACGAGCTCTCCCTGCAGCCAAGAACTTTCCAACGTGTAAATAATTTTTATTGTAAAACATCTGTTGTAGATGCAACCTTTATTCCTATGCTATCTATATCCTCCCAAAGCAGATAGAAGATGGATTGATGTGCTTCATGGATTATATAAAACAACTACATAATAATCATGAGAAATGTATTTGTTTTAGTTTACCAGATAAGCACAAAAGTCATGCAAATGCCTTGTTTTAGGCAGGCCCTGGAAGAGTTACTAAACAGCACAGCAGCAGTGGTGAGAAGAGAATAGAACAACCAACTGTAAATGTGGCAATTACAGTAGTTCAATTTAACATAACTTGGGTGAATGAAAGAACTGGCAAGTAATGTGATAAGTGTAAGATTGTAATAGTACACAGGTACAATAGTTCAGTCCCCCCACTCTCTGTAATTACAAGGCTAACACACGCTCATTATTGGACTGGATTATCACACCCTGATTGGATAATTCCTTATTATATAATCCCTGATATTATAAGAGACCATCCCCAATTTTCTGCACTTAGCTTAAATATAAGAAGTCCAATCCCATAATATTGTACTAGGAAAGTATCCAAGCCGAGCATTTTTTCCTTCAGGAATTAATTAACCTGAACTGAACTAATTTAGATTTAATCCCAGATATTAATTAAGCATTATACTTTTTCTGACAAAACTTTGGTTGATAAATATTTTCTTATCTGTAAGGTTAGAGTTGGAGGGAACTCCAAAAGATGGATTACCGTAGACTTACTGAATCAAGTGCACACACGAGATGACCTTTTGAAGAAATATAAGACGACAGGGGACAGTGCATCATTGCTGGAATTTTAAGAAGTTAGAAAAAATCTAATTCCCAGGCTTGGAAATATAAAACTGACTATTTTACACAAGAAGAGCAGAGTGATTCCTTTGATTCCCGTAAAACCTGGTACAATGTCACTTCCATCCTGGGTAGAAATCAGAGTGGATACACAAGAAACTTAAACTACTATTACTCATTCCCTTGGTATAGCAAACTGTTTTAATCAATTCAGTAGCAATGCAAAGAGACATTCCTGATGGTATTTTAAGTAATACAATTGTTTAGACCAGGAATATCTCCTAAGTAGACTGTCTTATTTTTAAAAAGTGTATGTTAAAGGTAGTCTGCATTATACAGTCAGCACTCAGATGTCCGTTGCCTTCTGTTCTCAGGTCAGGTGATGGATAACCGAGAGAAATGGTTAAGTGGAAACTGGATGCTTCGGTCTACAGTTTGTTCTCTGTCTGCTGTGACTGCTTAGGTCTGTGGCTGTTTTGGTTTGTGACTGCCTTGCCTGCTTTGGTCTGTGGTTTTCTATACAGTACTCTACTGGGAATGAAAAGGGTCAGTTATCTGACAGTAAACATTGAGATCTACATAGGAGACAACAGGCAACAGGGCAACAGAAACGGATAACGCGAGGGATGGATAAACGAGTGTAAACAAAATGGGAAATAAAAAAATCATGCAGTCAAAGATGGATACATGACAGAAACGGATAAATGAGAGCTGGATAAACAAGTACTGACTGTATTACTCAAACAAACCATAAAAACAGAGTGAGAGCTAATGGAATCATTATATTCTGTTTAGCCCACCACTGCTGCTCTGTTCTGCCAGCCAACCTTCCAGCCCCCTCAATGTCCCTTCACTCTCTTTCACCTGGTCCCATGGGTTCAGCTGGGGACAATTTCTCCCATTTTCCCTGTGTGTGGTTGCTCCCTTGGGAGCACAGAGAGCCATGGTGTTCCTCAAGAACATCAAGTGTGGAGACTGTGTGTAGTTGGTAGTGGTGGAAACTGAGCATGCCAACACTATTCTGCTATGCAGTGGTGGTTTTCCTGCTTTTCATTCCACCACCTAGGATACTGTTAGCTAGGGTTCTGAGGTGCACATACATGCATGACTGATGTGCACTGTAGACAGGCAGTGTTCCCCATCTGCCCAAGTCACCCTCTCACCACACTGCCACCTGTGATCACCCAGGTGGCAGTGTAGTGGACAAAATAGCAGTTCTCCCTCTCTGAAGGAGGACAGTGTACTCCAAGATGCTCATTTCTCTTCCCCCTGGCTGGCCCTTAATGTCCTAGGCTAGCTTCTATAGCCAAGTCACTGGTATTGCAAATGGTAATGCTACCACTGGGCTGTTAAAACTAGCCATTAAAGAAGTAGCTGAACCCATTTGTAAGCAGTTGACTGTCTCATTATGCTTACAGACTATAGCTGATCTGTAAAAATGGGCTTCAGTGGTACCCATACATAATGGTGGCTGTATACATTTCAGGCCTATTTCCACTCTGCCACCATTATCTGAAATCCTTTAACAAATTGTCAGTGACACGTTGGTTATGTATATTCATAAACATTACATAATTTCTGAAGCCCAACGAGGTTTTAAAATAATGATGTAGTACTGTGACAGCTGTTATCAAATTTACTGAGTTTATTCATAGGACATGAGACAAAGAGGACTGTGCTGGGCTATATATGTAGACTTGACAAAAGCATTTGATCTTGTGGATTACAAGCGCCCAAGTTTATAGTTGATGTATATGGGTTTATCAGATCATCACTGGGTTGATTTATTAATAATCTTACCAATAGGTTACAAACTGTTAAAATGAAAAATACATATTCTGAGATGAAGCAATGTGATATTGGAGTTCCCCAGTGGTTCATTATAGACCCACTTTTATTTTGTTTGTTTTTAAATGATTATGAATCAATATGCAACTCTTATCATTCCATACCCTCTGCAGATGGTACTGTTATATTTTCAAGTCATAATTCTCTCCCTGTTCTGTTTGATCAGTTCCAGGGAGACATTAAGGTTTCAATTATGGCTTCAGGCTTATGGACCAGTTCTCTACAGTACAAAAAACCAAAACACTGATATTTGATAACAAAAGGAAACTTTCTGATTCACCTAAACTAAATATAGTTTATGTGGAAGGTGGTCAGATAGAACAGGTTGAGAATAATGAGTACTTGGCTCTATATATTGACAGTATGTTGTAATTTTCAACCCCCTATTGATCATATAATAAAAACTGATAATGTTAGATTGTGCTTGTTTTTTTTAGAAATAAAAGTAAGTTCACCTTCAAAATGTACAAATTCTAGCAAGGTGGTTCCTCTCGCCACAAGGCGCCAAAGAGAGGGATGGGGGTTGTCACTACAAGCAGTTTACATTACATCTGCTTCTGAGCCTGCCATACACAGACTGGCTAACCAAGCGTGGCAACTACCTGGCTCACACATGATGGGACCATTTACCATGGCCATCAACCTAGGTCCCTGGGAGAAAACATTTGCTCACAATTTGCTAGGTTTGCACTTCTGGACAGGGGCACCCACAAGAAAATCCAGACACAGTGGAAGCAACAACAGTACTGTCCAAACCAGGTTGGGATTCTAGAGTGTGGGTTTTATTCACATACTCAGAGAGTAATCACAAAGCAAAGATGAACTCCCACAGGGCTACTCCTACTGGTAATGCAGATTACTGAGGTACAGAGAACATACACAGTGAACCCTCAGGTTCTGACTTGAACAGCGAACTCTCTGGTTATGAATTACACAGCAAACTCTCTGGTTCTGAAATTGAGGGTGGCACACATGGTCAGAACTGGTACATTTCCTCTTGACTAGGCACACATGGCCAGTACTAGGACACTTTCCATATTTCATGAGGGATACTGGTGGCACACCCAACCACCAAAGAGCACATCTAAGCTCACAGAAAATCCTACCCACGTCTGGGTAACTATTTCCATCAGGCACTGGCCAAATGCACTGAATGAAAATTGAACTGGTGCCCAAACTGAACCCGGAGAGGCAAACTGGTTGCTTGAGATGGGGGTCGCCCACCTTTGGCTTCCAAGTTTATACTCAGCCATTCATCTGATTAAGAACACCCTCACAGAAAACTTGTAGATGCTATCTCTTAAATGTTTTTCACACTTAACATTCTACATGACTAAAAGTTCTGTACTTGGACAGTATCTCTGTCTAGACTCCATGGTAAGCAGACACTTTTAAAAACAGACACGACTAAAAGTTTTGTACTTGCAAAGACTCTTTCTCTAGATTCCATAGCAGGCAGACACTTTTAAAACAGAAAGCCTTCTTGGTGACAGGGTCCCTTTGTCAGAGAACATTCATCACAAGGAATGCAGGTGCCCCTTCTGGGCTGAACACCAAAGTACTCACAGTTTCTGAAGTTGTCACAGGCAGCTTCACTAGACAGACTGGGTGAGGGGATTGCCCCTGAACCCTGAAGATCACCCCCATCCCTCCTGGGATGGGGCAAAGGAAAACCCACTTGGAATGGTTTCCACCACTTCAATCTTTGTCTTCTATGTTCTTCTTCTAGGGTAAGAACAAACTACCCAAACACACAGTGATAGCTCTCTGTCAGAGCTAAAACTGAGGAGCTGCTGCAGGCAGAAGCCTCCTCCAGGAACTCCACTCTACAGACTGGATGAACATTGTAAAGCTATCTCCCCTGCAGCTAGCTCGAGTGTGGCTTATGCTGCTGCGACAGTTCCATGATTACATCATCACTCCAGCTCAGCTGAGACTGAAAAACAGAGTGTGACACCGTGAAATCCATTTACCTGACATTACACAAGCTGCCTTTCCCTGCCTGCCACTGGTTCTAATGGGATTCTAGTAACCCTAGGAACAAGGGGGTTACATCTGTAACCCCTAGATGGTGCTATCCCAGGGGCTACTACCCCTGCCTGATTTGCCACTAACAGGTTGAGGGGCCTGGATCTGATGGCGGGTGCCTCCACCCAGAGGTCAGGGTTTGCAATAGATAAACTAACTTGGTCACAGCCCTCTGGGACACTGCAACCCCCCTTTCTTCCCACTAGTGGCCCACACAGTATACCAGAATTACCTTCACAGTATACACTTACCCCCAGGACTGGTTCAGGCACTGGGACCCCCTGTAAAATAAGAAGATACAGTGCAACAATCACAGTACAATCTTTAACATAGACAAATACCTCAGGCAGTATAACTTTGCTGAAACAAGCAGCTCTGATTTATTGGGGGATATAACAAGGACAGGGAAATCAGGTTAATAAGCTTATCACTTTACTCATCTACCTGTGGATCGTGCACAGGCCTATCCCTACCAGTTACTGTCCCTGGGTACCCAAGCCCTGGTGGCTGGTCAAACCGTGGCAGCTGGTAGGGGCCCTTTCACACAGAGAAAGAAAAATTAGTTAAACAGTCAGCAGTACAGTGATTCCATTTGGATTCTATGTGGCAATTCAACAGGGAGGCGACCCTGAATTAGTACTCACGACCTCCAAACAAGATAGGGTCCTTTAACGTCAGCAGGGCTACTCTTGAGCTCACAGGACTCCTCCACATTTATATGACAAACTGCAACAGGCAAAAGTCCTTTAATGGCAGCAGGATTCACTTGAACTACAAGCCTCCTCCACATTTATATGGTAAAAGAAAGTACTATACCAGGCAGGCTGCTTCTCTATCCCAATCGTAATTACTGCACAATACCCGGGAGAACACACAGCAGATTCAGTTCCTGACAGACCGAGCGCAATTCAGCAATTTCTCCAGTCTTCTACAGGGTGAGCCTGGTTTCTACTCTTCAGATATGCTTTGATTCTCTTCACAGGATGGATTCATTCCTAACAAGCAGTTACACAAGCTGCAGACCGGAACTCGGGGCCTTACACACGTTTCCCGACTAAAACTGCACACCGAAAAAGCACAGGGCTCCTTCTCTCTTCACTGCTAGAGCTCAACTGAAACTCCAGCAGACAAAACCGGGCACTTCCTTTGAGTTCCTCCCAGTTCTTGGCTGGATTGACTGTCACTCACAATAGACTGCCCCTGTTGGTCCAAAAAGGCGCCGAAGTCCAAACTACATCTCCCAGAGTCACTGCCCATACAATCCTCTTGTGGCTGGGTCAGATTACGAGTCCAAGTTCTGATTCGTCCAAGGCACCATTTTAGAGCTACCTTAACCCACACTGATTGGTCCAGTTCAGCACTTCAAAACTAGAATGGGGAACTAGGCAAACACAGTTCTGACTGCAAAGAAAGCAGGTTAGACAAACTGTACTTTCATTATTACTCTAAATGATTTCTGGCAAACAGTTACATCTTTTAGATAGGTTCCCTTTGCACTCCTAGTGACTGCAAAAATAGAGTGAATTGGCAGCAGCTCGAGTGGTACTTAAGCAGAGAAACACACAGTCCCCCCATACAAACTAATTATGTCTGCAAGCAGACAGCTCTTAAAGAGACAGTACCAGAGGCTCTAAAAACACTCACAGATAAATGGCTTAAACGCCAAACACCATTCGGGCTTGGAGCATTCAAGCAAGCTCCTGGAAGTCTTTTGGGAACCCCTATTTGCAGGGGGGTTACACATCATTTTCAACCCATATTAATCATATAATAAAAACTGCTAATGTAAGATAGTGCTTGGTTTTTTTTTTAGAAATAAAAGTAACTTCACCTTCAAAATGTGCAAATTGATTGCACAAAGTTTAATTTTACCTCTCACAGACTATGAAATTGTAGTACATTCGGGGCAATAGACATCACACTGGCAAGACTCAAGTTCCTTCAGAACAGGGTCTGCACGGTTGTACTGAATGAACATAAAATGTATCAACTGTTGTGAACTGCACCTTTAACAACTTTTTTAGTTTAATGTGGAATTAATAGCTTTGTATTATATTAGTTTTTGACATGTGAATATTCACTCAGGACAGTCCTCCTGCTAGTCTGCAGAATTTATTGTTGAAACTGCACAGATCATATTCCATTAGACTAGTTGAACCAGATTTTATTGTTACCTTACGGTATATAGATAATGGTTAGCCCTTGTTGTGTATGGATTCCTATCCTAGCTAAAAGTCTATAGTATGTTTACCGCTTGTTGTACCTCTGTTTCTAACTAAGCTAAAATGCTGTTGTACCACAATTTAAAAGTCATGGTAAACTTTTGAACCCTACCAACATACAACAGCATTGTACTTAGTAGACGTCTTGTGCCATGTTCATTCTTTCTAATTCCCATTCCTTGTGTGCAGTCTAAAACACTGTACGTTACAGAGAGAAAATCACTCATGACTGGAAAAAATAGCTGCTGTATCTTTTGTAAACCTGAGGACTGATCATTAAAACATTATCACATCACACTTACCATCTGTAGCAAAATGCACATTTGATGTTCCCTTGACACATCTTTTCTCTCTTCCATTATTCAGTGTGTGGGTTCTTATGGTTAATGACAGTTGCAGATCACAGTCTTCCATTGGTGAGTTGTGGGGTTGGGGGAGATTGGGTTACACATCCTTTTTTGTGGATAAATTGACTGAGGTGGACTCTAGGTAAACTTCTTTCATGTTGACAGGAGGGGAAGAAGGAGACTGCTGCAGCTGAGGGTGGCCTTCAGCAGCTCATACTGGGTCATAATATACGTCGCCCAATAGCGTCTGACATTATGTGAACCCAGACCTGTGCGGTCTCTGTGTTGGACCCCCCGGAGTTGGAATCCTTAGTGGGGGGGTTCAGGGGGCATAACCCCCCATAATGGGGGGGTGGAAGGCAGATTCCCCCCACAGAGAAAAGGATTTAATTCAACTGTGCAACAAGATTATTTCCCATGATATTCTGTCATATGTGGTAGTGATCCCATGCCCCTTCAGCTAAACTTCACTCATGCTGACTTGAAGGAAAGAGGGAGGTTGCCACGGGCACAGGATGCAAGCAACAAAACTCAGAACTGAGTATTTTTTTTATTTTATTCTCCACAAAACTATTTTTCCTTAATGTCTTATTTCATTAAGACATACACTATAAAAATTAATGGATGTGCAACTATTTGTAATCACAGTAAACCTGTGTTTCAGTCAAGAGGTTCTGATGACATCACAGGACCTCTCAAGCTTAGCTCTCAAGGTCACTATGATGTCAACAGAACCCCTCAATTGAAACACAGGCTGCCAATCCATTATTCTCTATGTAGCACACTTCCATGGTTATAGAATGCTGTTTTGCCCTTCCATGGTACAGTAGTTTTTTTGTTGTTGTTTTTTTTTTAATTAGACTGGAAATGCGTAGTACCTGCTGCTTTGCTTTAATTTTACACACACACACACACACACACACACACATTGTGAACCCAGACCCTACTGTTTTGTGAAATAAGTTACTGGTCTTTTCAACTCGTATTACCTTTTATTCAATAAAGCTGAGTTTAGAAAATAATATATTCCTTTTTGTTCTGAAATTGCTGACTTTAAGTTGTTCATCATGGTGCCTTGTATAATGATATTTCTTTATTTCCAGCCCTAGTGACTGAGATTAACTGATCAGGGAAACTGATGATTATCCACCCAGAGACAACTGGTGCCACATCTTTGGGACTGTGTCATAGTTTGTAACCCATGTGGAGAAGTCACATGGGCAATGAATTGTCCCTGAGAAGTCCTCCAGGGCTCCTGTGCTGTTAACCCAGAAAATAAGCCAATGCATAGAAACCTGGAATTTGACAACACAAGGAGACCAATGATCCACTGAGTCTGTACTTTTGCAGTTGAATTCCTTTAGGGTAGATGTACTATTCCAACTTTACACTGCCAAGGATAACCACTTTGGTGAAATTAAAAGATAAAGTTCAACAGAGAACATTTCCCCTGTAAAAATACTTTTCTTTATTCTTTTGGTAAGTGGGTAAGACCCACTGAGCCCAAGGCCTGTATTCAGGGGTGACCTGGGAGTCCTAGAGAGGTTAAGTGACTTGCTCTGGGCCACACAATATGTAAGTGGAGGTTGTGAGAATCAAACCCAGGTCTGCTGGATGTACCAAGATCATTCACAGCTTGTTACTCTAACCTCTAGGCCATACTGCCAGCCAGCATTTGATAACTATATGCTTCCTGTGTAGATCTACTATCTAAACTCTGCCTGCTTTGACTTTTCCTCCTTTCTCAGTCCTTTCCTGTTGGGTTTTCATAAAACTCACTCCATAATCTCCTCCTCAGATTCACTGATCATGTCCTGAAGGGAGAAGATCAGTGACTACTGATTTCTGCAGTGTTTGTCAATCTAGTCAAGGCATTCAGTACGGTTGCCCACTCCATTCTCCTGAACAAACTAGTTAACACTGGTCTCTCAGACTTTGCAGTTGACTGCTTCCACTCATGTCTGGAAGAGCTCAGCTGGTTAGCATAGAGGAACACATCTCCTGCTCAGCTGTTTCTGGTTCACTGGGCACAGTCATTGGTCACATTGTTTTCCTTTTTCCTAAATGACCCTACAGTTTGTTCCTCTGCTCACATTCACATGTACACAGATTATACAGTGATCTTTCTCAGTGTCCCTTGGCACCCAATGGTGAAGCTGATCTCCAGTGTAACTTTAAGAATATGCAACATTGGCTTGGATCCAACCAGAACACGCTGAATGCTAAACAAAATGAGTTCAATGACCTTCAGTAGCTATTAGTATCTGGCATTGGTTCTTGACACCCCAGTCTTCTGGAATCCTTTAAATACCTTAACATCTGACTACATCAGAACATAGACAACTCCAGGTATATTAGGCTCCTTTACACACATTGTCATGTAATGGAATGATAGTTACAGAAGCACTGTGCAGTTACATTTCTGTTGTGTGTTGGTGATCCAATCTGAAACAAAAGTGAACGCTCAGTCAAAATGCATTCCCAGCTTTTCTGAGTTTGCTAGCTCATGTTCCGTTTTGACAAGCTGTCTAGTTGCTTACTTCTACTTGTATCCTTACCATGGTAAGGACATCTCATGATCTCTTGGCTGCCTGGAAAGGCTATCAAAATGCCAGAACAGCCAAGAGAATGATACGAGGGGACCCATGTACAAGCGCATGGTTGAGGACCACAGAGTGAAAGGAGTGACTATGTTTTGGAACATTCCATTATATGACAGTGCGTGTAAAGTGGCCTATTGGCACATCCTTCTAAATTCTTCTATAAATAGGGTGTGCTGTACAAAAGCAAATCTTGTATCCCCCTCCCTGCTCAATGGGAGATTATTCTCAAAATGATCCTTCTGACATACTGTATGACTACAAGGATTGTAGTTTACAGTTCTCTTCCCAAGGCCACCCTTGCCTGACTGGACCCCTCTTATACTCCTCCTATTGCTTTGCACTAAAGTCCTCTCCCCTCACCACTGAGCTCTCTAGTCTAAGCTCCTCTTCCTTCCCTTGTAGGCATACATCTCTGCTACTCTGCATCCCTTGCCTCCAAGATGCAGTACTCCCTTCTCCCCTGTTACCTCTCCTACCTTCTTTGCCTCCCCATACTACGAACATACGAAAATTGCCAGCAGATAAAGACCTAATGGTCTATCAAGTCTGCTCAATTGTGCAGCTAGCATCCCTTATTCTGCAGCTGCCCCTTCCTCCTTTCCCTTCCCTCCCCTACTGTGACCCCCCACCCTGTCCCAGCCCCTTTGAAGCAGCCCACTGTTCTACTGGTTACCACTTCTGCCGGTAATGCTTTCCACCTGGCCACCACCCTCTCTGTAAAATGTGTCTCCTCATCTCCTTCCTGAACCTTCCTCCCTCCAATCTCATATCATGGCCCCAGGTGTCCCTCCACTCCATTACTTTGAAGAGTCCCTCCGTACCTGTCTTGTTTATTCCTTTCATCTACTTGAAGGTTTCAATCGTATACCCCCTGTCCCTCCTCTCCTCCAGCAAGTACATGTTCAATTCCCTCAGCCTCCTCTCGTATGGTTTTTCCCCTAGATCATGGATCATCTTTGTTGTCCTGTGCTGCACCCCCTCCAGTAACTTAATGTCGCTCTTCAGAAATGGGCACCACTACTGCACGCAGTGTTCTAGGTGTGGTCTAACCAGTTATCTGTACAATGGCAAAATCTCCGCCCCCCCCCAAGGATATACCCCTAGCAATACAACCCAGCATTTTATTGGCCTTTGCAGCTGCCTTTCTACTTTGTGCTGTGTTGTTCATTGATCCAGTAATGAGCACCCCCAGATCCTTCTCCTCCTCCTCCTCTGTCACAGCTAGCTGAATTCCCCCAGCTGGTAGCTCCTCCTTGGGTTTTTCATCCCGAAATGCAGCACCTTGCACTTTTTGGCATTGAACCCCAGTTGCCAGGTGTCTGACCAGGTTTCCAGATTTGCCAGATCATCCTACAACCCCTGCCATCCCTCTAGGTCATCCATCACCGCTCCTATCCTGGTGTCATCAGCAAACAGACTGATCTTGCTCTTGCTGCCCAATGATATGTCTGCAATGAATATCCCAAACAACACTGGTCCCATCACTGAGTCCTGTGGAACACCACTCATCATCATCCTTGGGTAGGAGAGCTCCCCGCCCACCACCACTCTCTGTTATCTTCCCTGAAGCCAGTTCATTACCCATCTCACTAACTTTGCACACACCCATCTCTTCTAACTCACTTCCTAGCCTCCCATGCAGCACCAAGTAGAATGCCTTACTGAAGTCCAAGTACAGGACATCCACTGCATGGCTCCCATCCAATTGTCTAGTTACCCAGTCATAGTAATCCACCAGGTTGGTCTGGCAGGATCTGCCAGTGACAAAGCCATGCTGTCTGCTGTTCTGCAGCCCATTGGCCTCTAGGAGGGATGCCAGCCTCTCCTTCAGGATAGTCTCCATCAGCTTACACATGATGGATGTGAGGCTCACCGGTCTGTAGTTCTCTAGTTCATCCTTGGTGCTGCTCTTGTGGAGGGGCACCACATGAGCCAACCTCCATTCCTGAGGTACACACCCTGAGTGTAGTGAGGCATTGAAGAGGTCTGCCAAGGGCCCCACCAAGACCTCCACCAGCTCCTTCAGTGCCATGGGGTGAATGCCATCTGGCCCTGGTGCTTTGTCCACCCTCAGTGCCCTCAAGCCCTCCAGAGCCCTGCCCTCCATGATTTCCCCATCTGTCACCCCCTCCCCCTCCGTTCCTGCCCTCCCATTCCCTTGGATATCACCCCCCTTCTCTTCAGTAAATACCGAGCAGAAGTATTCGTTTAGCATGTTTGCCTTTTCATCCCCTGCTTCCACCCACCCCTTCCTCCTAATCCTTATTATATGGTCCTTACAGCTCATTTTCTCCCTGATGTACCTGAAGAAGTTCTTCTCCCCTTCTTAATGCCCTGCACCAGCCTGAGCTCCTTAGATGCCTTGGCTGCCCTTACTGCCCTTGTCACCTGTTTGATTCCTTCAGGTACTCCTCCCTGTCCTCCCCCCACCCTGTTTTTTTGTACCTCCTAAAGGCAGCTCTTTTCTTCCTTACCTTTTCCATGACCCCCTTGCTCACCCAGCTACGCTTCTTTGCCCTAGCCTTCTTGCTCTGGGCCTTGCTGCAGGTGCTGGTTGCTGTCACTATTCCCAGCTTTATTAGCTCCCATCTCTGGTTGGTGCCCATACTGTGTTGAATTCTGGCCAGGTACCCTTTTACTACTTCCCCCATCCTCCCAAAGTCGGACCTCCTGAAGTCCAGCACCCTTGTGCCAGATTCCACTCCTTCCCTAACCATATTTAACGTAAACCATGCTGAGTGGTGGTTGCTCCCTGCCAGCGGTTCTTCTACCCTCAGTTCTCCTCACAAACTCTCCATTTGTCAGCATGAGGTCAAGGGTATTCCCTAACCTGGTTGATTTGCTGGCCATTTGCATCAGGAAGCTGTCCTGGAAGGCATCCAGCAGTACCTGCTCTCTTCTATTCTTGGTTGTTGGGGTACTCCAATCCACTCTTGGCAGGTTGAAGTCCCCCACCATCACCACACTCCCCTTCTTGCAGGTCCTTATGATCTGTCCCACCAGTTCCCTGTCTAATTCCTCTGCCTGAGAGGGTGTACACCACTCCCATCCTGATAGTCCTATTCTTGGAGTCCCTTGAGGACTCTGACTCTTACTCCTTTCTTACCCATTTCTTTAAATCCTTTTCTAGACAAGCCTCATTCTCCTACAGACCTCTTATTTTCTGGATTAGCTTTCTGGTCTCTGTTCACTCAGCTTCTACTCATTTCACACTTAACCCTTGCTCTGTGACCTCAAGGCTCACTCTTGTTCCTGTCCCTATATCCCACTACGATTGCATTTAGCATTCTGCTGTTTACTGTACAGTGATGCCCAGTTCATTTGTTTAGTTTGTTTGCTTGCCTGTTACCTTACTGTTGATTGTTGGCATCTTCTGTACTGTACAGCTAATTTTTCTTTACTGGTTATCCTTACCAAGTAGGTTTACATGCCTGTTGCATTTCTTCCTCGTACTTCCTCCAAAGCAGGTGTATTACATTGTTCTGCTGTATATTGAATATCACATCTTCCTTATAACATTTTACTGTACTTTTATATTCATATTTTATCATTTATATATTTTATGTGTATTATAAACAGGGTCTGAGAAATAAAGATTTCCAAATGGCTGCAAATGCAAACATTTTATCAGTCTTATGTTAACATACACGTACAGCCTAATCATATGCTGGACAAGGTTTAACTCAATTATTTTTATTATAATAACAATATGACCCTGCCAGAAATTGGTAATTGTCAATTCATCACCCTAGTAAGGCCATATTGGTTAATTGGTTACTACTGTATTTTATTGTATTTCCTATGCCCCTTTCCCTAGATTTTGCCTGGAGATAATCTTCAGCTCAGTGTACCTTCCTGGTAAAGTCTTTTAAATAAATAACTACAATTCTAACCCCATGCAGCCATAGATTTCCATTCCATTGAAATTTAAAGGAGCATTTTTCTAACACTTAATAAAGTCCCTGTCAGAATATGAATACAAGTCTCATTCATAAATACACCAAAATTAAAGTTTCTTGGCAGGATTTTAGCCTTGGTCTCTTGCTTACTGACCCTTTTACAAATCCACTTTGCCACAGGGCTACATTGATGTGAGTAGGAGCTGCTGTAGTCTAGAGGCTATGTTTTATTTCACTCACCTAGGATGCAAGCCACTTGTGGAAAATGGGTTCATATACAGATAGTGCCCTTAAAGTGTAGTTATCTGATTCAGTATATAATATGGAGAATAATGTATGGGCAACAATAAGATTGTTTACTGACCCACATTGTGTGATACCACATGAACCACAAGACCGAGGTCAGGTGGTTTATTTACTGTAGGTATCGGATATCAAGTGCATGTTAAAAAAAAGTTGTCACTGCTGACCTTTCTTTATTTTTTATAATTACTGGTTAAGAGACCTGCAGCCAGCAGCAGACTGAAAATGAAAATAGATTTTGCCTCAGCTCCTGGGTGCAGCTGTAATGTTTCACACTGGATACAGCGTGTGAGAGAGAGGCAGTTCTCCCTTCCACACACTCATGTGTATTGGATTGTGTGTAACAGAATTTTAGATACCAGTTATAAGTTTAATTGACCCTAACCAGTAATTATGTATAGAATAATACATGGAGAGGTGTGTATAACAAGAATTTTTACACTCCTAAGGTATGGGATGCAACATAAACACTAAGAGCAAAGCTCGAAGGGCTTATAAAAATCATCCCCACCGAGTGTGCATACATTTTGAGTTTACACATATCCGCATGTTTTGTTTTATATAATTTCAGGGGTTCATTATTTCACATCAGAGATATCTCACACTCACTCTGCTGCTTGCCCTCATTTCTGCCAAATAAACCCATATGGGCATTAAAAGATAACTGCAAGAGCAGCATACCACATCAGTGGAAGAAAGCACTCAATCCACAGCCTCCTCCACCTCTTAACAATGATCGTCGGGATGCAGTGAACAAGGTGACTGAAATTGGGCACCTACACAAATGGTGACTCAGTTAGGGTGCCTGTGTTCATGGCTACCTAGCAGGGGGGATGACTGAATACTGGGGTGGGCGAAATACTGAGATGGAAGTACGGGGTATACGCGTGCACGCGTATGTGTGGGGAGGAGGCAGGGGAGGGATGGTATGTGGTAGGGGGTGTGGTGGGCAACTGCCAAGCTGGTCTGCTAGCATGGTGGGGAGGGTGGTCGGCTGGGAGGTGCAAGGTTCGGGTCCAGTGCGGGTTTTGTTTTGCTGGCAGGCGGTTTTACATTTTTTAAGTTTTTCGCATACCCCTGACATGCACCCCCCTTGAGTTGAGAATCCTTAAGAAGGGGTGTGTGGGAGGCACACCTCCCCACATTAAAAATAAGACCCATAGGTCTTGGGTGCTGTTTTTGATTGCACTATGAGTGTGCATCCCCAAAATTCATTTTCAGCGATGTACACTTGCCATAACGGCGATCACTGTTCTGCAATCACCATTATGACATGGGACCAGGATCATCTGCTCACTGTCCCTCCTGTGCAGAGCAGGCAACAGCCTCAGCTCCATGCATGCTAGGAGTTGAAAATTCCAACCATGCTAGGCTCCTCATGTGCTCATGCATGTTTCTGGGAAACCCAATGTGTGTTTGTGGCTATAACCAACTGGTTATAACAGCAAATTATAACTGGGCTTCCCTACAAGAAAATACCCTATTATAATTGTGTAAGCTCTAATTGTATAGACAGGAGGCAGTTTAGTGGTTAAAGCATCTGCTTGAAAATTGAGTAATCACAGGTTCAAATCACACCAGCGTCAAATACTCATGGTAGTATGTATGATCTTTGGTATATTAAGTAATCTCCCAGTGCTCTAGTCCACCTGCTGAGTTTATGGGTAGCAGCAGAACCCTACAGGTAATGAGATGTTGAATCTCAGATGCATTATCTTGGGTAACTACATTGTAAAACAAAAAATAAACACATTTCATTTAGCTGTCTCTAGTGAACAGCTTTTTATAATTTCATTTAAAGTTGTCCATGAAGTTTCCTTAAAAAACTTTCATTGGGATTTTCTGACCTTATAGTCCATTTGTTATCATAACTCTCAACTGCTAGGAATTTGGCATAGTGCTATGAGTTTTATGCTGAAATTTACTCTTGTTTTGCAACGGTTTACTGATGTTCTTAGTAATGTTGCAGCTATTTCTGGACACACAAACTATTAAACCATTTGACTAACTTGATAGAAAAATTTCTTAACATTAATTATATGGGGCCCACTATTTGTAGAAATACTTAAGCAATAATGAATGAAGAGCCAGTCATTTCCTGGAGTTAATGACCAACCGGGGCAACGCACAGCCAAGGAACAACCTCCCTGGCCAGTCATTAATCCCCAGCAAGTGACCAGCTGTGAGGTCCTTATTGTGATTATGAGTCTAATCATAATAATGAAAGTTTTTTTTTACAGGTTTTGGAACCAAAAACAGTTATTTGTTTAGCTGCTGATGCTGTCAGCGTGCAATGCACGATCAGCTGAGTGTTGCTACTGTGCCAGGCATTTCTAAAAGATTTCAGACTAGCATGGCAGCCAATCAGTGAGCTACTTTAGCACATGAATAATTCATTAGACTTATAATATTATTTAAAATAAGAAAGTGCTACACATCCTGGCCATTTGCTCTGAATTTAGAAGGCCGGTGCTATGAATTTTTATGCTGAGAGGTTGAGAGGGGTGCATGTTATGATTTCATAATGCTTGACATGACAAAAAATTTTAATGAGACAAACAGCAGTTATGATGTCAGATGGGTTGAAACAGCGTAATGGTGCTTAAGTAAGTTAATAAGTGTAGAATACGTGTTGGTTATAAAATATTTAGTACTCTAACAGTGAGGCTAACCTCAAAAAAAGAAAACATGTTAAATGCAATTGATATCAACAAAATGGTATTACATTTTTTATTTTAGTAACTGTTTTATCAGTAAAACTATCAGAGTAGCCTCTGTGGGATTTCAGAGGGACATACTGTAAATGGTGTTCAGTGGTGGAGACCTGTGCTACATGTGACTCCTAGCTAAACAAAGAACTTATGGTGCTTTCAGTCCCTCTCTTTTCGCAGGCACTAACGTTAGTCATCCAAGCTTTTAAACATAACATATACAGTATGTACATTTTATAAAGGGGGGGTGCAGACACTGTGTTTTTCTTTTTTTTTATTCCAAAGTGTGCCCATTCTCTGTGCTTGCTCCCCTACTGAGGACCATTATTTTCTGTTCTTAGCAAAAGATTCCTCCATCCTTGGGAATGAAAATGCACCAGAATGTTTTGGCATTCACAAAGATGCATGCCATCACAGCTTATTATTTAGATCTTCCACTCCTTCCAGAAATTATAATTTTATTGTGCGCTGAAAGAAAATAAGCAATTTGTGAATACACCCCTGGAGGCCCAAGCAAACAATTATTTTTCAGGTTTAGGATGATTATACTTCATCAAGGCTTTGTCTGATAGTTTATCGACATCCTGCTGTGCACATTTTCTTCTTGTGTGTGGGTTTTATCACAGTTATCAAGCAGTCTGAGCAAACATTTAAAAATAAAACACAGATCTATAATTTAGTGCTGAAGCCAGTACCAACATTACACAAAACTATTAATGAGGCAAGCATGGACTACAGACCTCTGAGGAGACTACCAAGTTGGATTCATAGGGGCACTCTGAATGTAGTGCCCCCATCAGATCTCTTTCTCCTAATATAGCCCCCTTAATGTGGAATTATGCTCCCCAAGCATGTCAAATACTTTGTTCATTTAAACATGCACTTTAGAAACACCTTCTTGTGCTGTGTAGGTGTAATTGCTAACTCCATTTCTGATAACGTGTGACTTCTCCATATTAATCTGTCTTCAGACTCTTTTTGTGCCACTCATCTTGAACAGGTCATGTTGATGTAAACCTGTACTTTGTTCTCCTTTTCTTTGTAGCTTATGTTTCACTATCGTATTGTGTTACATACTTGTCCTGACAAAATATCTACTTGGAGTTGTGCACTGAGTTGTTTTGTTTAGTGACTAATCTGCTTATCATTGTGGTCCATGTTTATGCACTGTCAGGTTGTAGTATTAATAAATTTATAAAAAGGCGGGGGCAGCTGACAGTCCCGAGACAATAAAGGGACTTGAGGTTATCATAACAGAGGACCTCAAGGTGGCAGAACAGTGTGACAAGGCAGTTGGCAGAGCTAGTGGGATGCTAGGGTGCATAGGGAGAGGTACCTCCAGGAAGAAGAGGGAGGTGGTGTTGTCACTGTATCGTTTTTTGGTGGGACCCCATCTGGAGTACTGTGTCTAGTTTTGGGAGCAGCACCTCAGAAAGGACCTACAGTAAAAACAGAAGAGGTGGTCCAGAGGAAGGCAACTAAAATGATACAGAGTTTGGACAGGATGCCCTAAGAGGAGAAACTGAGGGATCTCGGCATCTATACCATGGTAGAGAGAGGGATGACATGATTGAGACCTACAAGTACCTCACAGAGGTGAACAAGGTGCTAGTGGGAAGTCTTCTTTAAAAGAGAATGAGCACTGGGACCAGGGGGCTTGTGATGATGCTTGAAGAGGTTGGAGAGTTCAACAAAGAAGTAACAAAGTATTCCTTTATTGAAATGATAGTAGATGCCTGGAACAGACTGCCAGCAGACGTGGTGGAGCTAGAACAGTGTGGAGCTTCAAGCATGCAAGAGATAAATATAGGGGTATATCAGAAAAGAGGCGGGCAGGTGGGATGGTTGCCAGAGACTGGATAAGGTCTGAGGCAGAATAAGCAGGGAACACTTAACAAGACTGGGTGGGCCAAGCAATCCTTTTACAAATTCTGTGTTCCTGTGTCTCTATATATTCCCAGAAGTATTATTTGTTTTAAGACTGATTATTTGACTTGTTAAGTTATTGTGCCATAATTGTTTCATAGCATGAATCATCTTTGTATGATACTGTATTGTCCTTGTATGTTCCTGTTTATAACTAATTCTGGATCATGTGCACACATTGGAGACCCAGCACAACATAGCTGGTGTGAACGATGCAACAAACACCAGGAAAGCACAAGGAAGTCACACTCTGTAACCTTAAGAAATATAAAGAACCACAAGAGGTTGGAAAATGTATGGTTTTAATTCAAAACGTGTAGCAGCAAAACCCCCAACGTCTTGAGACTAGGCTTCTCCCTTCCACAGGGCGCATGGCTACAGAATGCGGTACATTCATTTAAATACACTAGTTTGTGCATATTCTTAAAGTAGATCCTGCATATTAATAAGGCACAATTTAACATTACATTAGTACAGTCCAAGCAGAAGAGCCACAATAGTAAGGTGCTTATTTCAGTAAGAACCTACACATTTCCACAAAATAAAAAAAAAAACACCCCAGAGAATAGTGGAGAAAGTGAAAAAAGGAATCAGGACAGGGATTGCGTAACCTACTAAAGTGTAGTGCAAGGAAACAAGTGCAGCCAGGATTGGTGCTCAGGTCAGGAGGAAAAGACAGTGCAGTAAAGTTACTGGCAGATAAATAAGAACCAAGCACTAATAACAGTCTTATTGTATCTGAAGCAACAGATATTTTAAAGGACAGCCTGTGGAGACCCAAGAGAAATAGGGAGTGGAAAGTGAATAGTGCAAGTGAAATGAAAAGTGTGATTTATTAATACTAAGGTGATAAATGGAGGGGAAGGAAATAAAGAAGAAAATAGGAGGGTGAAAGAAAATTAAAAGAAAAAACAGTATTAACAAATGCAAGAAGCTAAGACCTAATTGGTCAATAGGTATATATTAGACACAGAAAAACTGGTGAGCAAGACAAAAGAGACACTGAAGAACAGGTCCAAGATGAAAATCTAACCCAGGTGGCATTATGCAGCAAATCTGAAAAACAATACTGTACATAAATTTGTGTACGGCCGATTGGTCCCCGGACAAAATGTTGCGGTCAAAATCACGCAGACATTTTGCCGAGGGGACAAATAAAAGCCGCACATTCGGTGGTCGACATAACTTGTAGGTAGGTGAAGAAGTCGCGGTACAAATATGGAAACTGGACAGATAGTCGCAGAACCGACTTACCCCAGAAATCAGCTGGGCTATCCCCCAAACAGTGCAGCTTACCTGCCCTTGCCCAGGAACTGGAGCTCCAGGATGCCCACGCATAAATCAGCCGGACTACCCCCAACAGTGCAGCTTACATGCCCTTGCGGTATACAGTGAAAATAGCTGCTAAAATAGCATGGAACTGCCATCTGGTGTTCCTTGTTTGCAAACAAATAAATATCCTGCCTGCCCCCTCTCCCTTTTTACCACTCACTTTTTATTTTTATTAATGAGACTGAGAGGTGTGCAGCTTACCTACCCTAGCCCAGGACTGGAGCTCCAGGATGCCGCCGCAGAAATCAGATGGATTACCCCCCCCCAACAGTGCAGCTTACCTATCCTCGCCCAGGACCGGAGTTCCAGGATGCCGCTGCAGACTCATGCAGGTACTGATTTTAGCAGGGGACCACATTAAATTTGGCACATTTTCCACTCACATAACACAATATCAGGTATTCTGTTAATATTGTCGCCGTACATCGGCGGACAAAATGTTGAGGGTATCTGGTTGCGGTGGCTGCATTATGCCCGCTACCTGTTTTACCAGCGACAAGTTGACATTTCGACAAAATCAAAGCTACAGTTTGACCGCAACCAATTATACCGCGATGAATCGACCGTATACCCATAAATTAGCACAAGTATTACGAAATACATTTAATGCAGCATTCACAAAAATGGAATTAAATCAGTTGTATCATTCAGTCTTTTAGGTTTCATGGCTCATAGGAGAAAAATCCATTGACCCTCTGTTTTCTTTTTTACAAGAAGGATTTTACCCTAGCACCACCTCTGAGATTCCCTGCAACATATTTCAAACCCAAGTATTTAAAATGCTGACAATCTTGCTTATGGTGTGTGAAGAAATAGTGACCAAGAGGAGTACTGGGTGTGGCAGTGCATAGGAACCTATCATGTTCTTTGTATTCTTCTACATAATGATTGCATTGTCCAGCCAATGTGGATGTTCGGACAGTTGCACACCAATGAGTTGATGACAAAAGATGTGTCACAAGAGATGAAGAGATGAATTCTCTTAGTTCTGCTGTTTTGTTGGTGGTAGGATGTACACACTGATTCCCACCCAGGTGATACCTACAAATATTACAATGTTTGCAATGAAAACTGCCACTGGGGCATGTAGGTAGCCATGACAAAGATATCAGAAGTTCAATGGTCTGATTTGTAAAGTGACTATGGATCAACATGTCACCAAGATTTGTGTCTCTTTTGTATGTAATTCTCAGCATCTCATCTAGGGTGTGGTATAAGTAAGCAGTAATACCTGACAGAGTGGGTAGTATTGAGATATACAAGACCACACAGGGGGGTAGTGAGGCCTGAAGCTACAAGCAGAGGACCTTACTGCCCCTGGAAGGTCCAGTATATCCTAACGCCACCCACCCTGGAGAATATAACTGCACTCAAAAAATGGGCTATGTGTGGCATTTTCTAGTGCAGTTGGCAAAATAAGAAAAAATGATTAAAGATGACATGAAAGTAGGTTTTGTTGGTAAAGTAGCCTCTCTACTGGTATACTTGACAGTACAGGGCAGTGCAGTGTTTGACAATTGTTATGTTGGTTGCATGCAAGCACAAGCCAGTGTATTGTTGCAATAGGGGATTTGGGTGTGCGTGTCGCTGCCGAGCCCGTTGCAGTACACAAAACTAGGGGCTCAGCAGTCTACACCAATGACCACTTGGTATGCTCATGACGCACATCTCTGCTGGGTGGGCTGAATGGTCATGCACTTCAAAGGACCAAAGCCACTCCATTCAGAGAAGGCTTCAGTCCTTTGATTTGCATTATTAGTCCGCCTCCCCAGAAAGAGAGAGAGAGACAGAGACAGAGAGAGAGAGAGAGAGAGAGAGAGAGAGATGGAGTGTGGCAACATCACACAGCTGCTCCTCCACCTGGCTGCAAGCCTCCTCCTCAAGCTACCCACCCTCCTCTCTCTCTCTCTCTCCTCTCAGGCAATCTCCTGGTGACTGCAGTGGTATAATATGGTGGAACCAGCACGCCTAGTTCCAAAAGCCCCACAAGCAACAATATGCTCATTAAAGAGATTCACCAACATTTCTTGCAGTGCCCCTGCCACTGCATAAATGGTGACTTACCACCACCGGAGTCTGTGCAGGTAAAGATGCCCCCAAAAAAAAATTTCAGCTTTTTAAAAGCTGTGACCTTTGTAAAATTGTTTAAACTGGGTCCAATGGACTTCCCATATTTTTGTGTGCTGCCAGCTCCGCCTCTGCGCTCACCGGCATGATGACGAGATGCCAATGACACCGCAGGGGTATGCCCCATTATATTCAATGGGTGGCAGCTTTTAAAAATATTTTTATTAGCATGTTGGCCACATGCTAATGAAACATGGGCACCGGTCAACTACCAAGGCCCTTGGTAGTCAACCAGTGCCCACGTTTCATTAGTAAGCGCCATTATGCTAATAATAATCTTTCAAAGCTGCCACCAATTGAATATATTGGCTGCACTCGCACTCTCACTGGCATCTCGGCCATCATGTCAGTGAGCACGGGGTGAGCTGGCAGCACACAAAATGGGAAGTCCGTAGGACCTGGTTTAAACAATTTTACGAAGATCACAACTGTTAAAAGACAAAGAACCTCTGTGCGCAAACACTGAGGCAAGGGTTACCTAAAAGGGCATTTGGCTGGGAAGACAAGTTTCAAGAAAATACAAAATCACACATGCCCGCACAATGCAAAACATCATGGGCTGTCATCTGTCATCTGTTAGCACCCTTTGCAAACTGTGTGAGAGGCCTTTCGGCACCATGCAATTCTACTTAAAGTTGAACCAGCATAACATTCTGTGGTGATTTGCATATGCAGCCCATGATGCTGAACTTTTAAAAGGCTACATTTTTTCATGGGGTGGGGGGGGATCTTTACCTGCGCAGACTCCCGTGGCAGTAAGTCACCATTTAAGCAGTTGCCAGCACTAATCTTAGTGAATGTCTTTAAACCAACTCAGTAAAATGAACTGCCGGAGAAAAGATACAAAGTAAATTCAAGCAGAAAGGACAAACGGACACATTGTATTCTGTTGGAGGCTACCAACAGAACTTGTGAATGTTTATAGGTCTCTCACTGAAAAGCAGAGTCACTGCAGTATTCCTCACATTGCCTTATGCAAACACAAAACTAATGGGGGAATATCACGGCAGACCGGCAGTCCTCCTGTTTCTCTTCCATACAGGTCTTCTTTGCCATATTACTCTTAACACTCTAAGCACCTTAGTCTGGCCAGTTCCTCTCCCACAAATGCAGCATTTTTCCTGTGATCAGTTTACACTTGTCCTTGCAATTTGTATAACTATTGCCACCATCCAGGAATCTCAACATCATGGTTTGCATAGGAGTCCTTCCAGCACAGTCCAACATCGGGGTGCCCAATCCTCATGTCGGCGATCCCCCCGTCCTATAGTTATGTTACACACCTCCAACTCTGGAACACTGGGGAGCCCACCCCAGTGTCCCCAAACATTTTTTATCCCTGAAAAAAAAAAGGAAAACAGTCCCCCAACTTTTTTTTTTAAATTAAATCTGTAAAGCAGAAAACGGTCCATTGTCGTGCCCCCTCCCCCTCCCCATCCCAACCATTCCTTTGTGCACTCACCTCCCCGTGCCCCCCCAACCCCATACCTACCTCCAGAGGCCGGTGGCTGGCATCTTCTGTGGACTGGGACACGTCTGCACTCTTGAAAGCCGAATGGTGAACTGAAGAATCAAGGTAAGTGTCATATAATGGCAGTCAATGACGTTTTGAACTTTTATGTTAATATTGTGGCCATTTTTAGGTCTTTTTGCACCAGATTTTCAACATGGGCTTTTTGGGACCCCACCTCATGAACACGGCACTGCCATTTCATTACTCAGTCCTGAAAGGTGATTTCGCTGTCCCTGTGCAGAATCACCTTTTGGGACCAAGTAATGAAATGACAGTGCCACTGTTCATGAGGTGGGTTCCCAAAAGGCCCATGTTGAAAATTTGGTGAAAACATTCCCAAAAATGGCCATGTTATGAGTGTGTGTTGCACAGTTTCTATGCAGGGACATAACGTAATGAATTTGTAATATTTTCACTCCAAATTGTCAATGTACAGATTTTTTCACACCACCTCATGAGCAGTATAGCTGTCATTTCTCACATCCTGCCCAAAATGTGTTTGCGCACCTGTGGTGTGGAATGGCATGATCCTTGCATGAAATCACCTTCAGGGCCGAGTAATGAAATGGCAGTGCCACTGTTCATGAGGTGGGGTCCCAAAAAGCCCATGTTGAAAATTTGGAACAAAAGTACCAAAAACGCCCAAGTTACGTGCACTCATTGACATTTTCCTACGCATGCGCATAACTTTGCCAATTTCTCATATTTTGACTCCCAATTTTCAACACAGCCATTTTTTCTCACCACCTCATGAACACTACAGCTGTCATTTCTCACATTCTGCCCCAAATGACTTTCCACATTAGTGGTGTGGAATGGTGTTTTGCCACAAATTAAGACATTTTTACCTATGGGGTTTATGAGGTATGGTGAAAGGAAGACTGTGTTGAACATTTGGGGTCAGAATGTGAAAAAAATTACAAAGTTATCATGACAACATACAAGTGCCTGCTTGCTGCACCTATATCCTGGGTTTGGAGACGGACTCAGGAGTTGGAGGGCTGGCATGGGGCAGTAGGATTGAGTGTCCCAGGGTCTGCTCTCCTTCTCTGGGGGGAAGGGGAAAGAGTATCCAGTGCATTGTGCACCTCTGGTGGAGGCTGGGGGTATTACCACTGCCGGCGCCTCATGCAAGGGGGGTGAGGCAGATGCTGACATCATTGTACGTCCCCGCCCCCTGGGATCTTTAAAAATTAGCATATAAAAACTGAAGGCCCCATTCCTTACACCCTTGCCTCTGCTTCTGCAGCAACTAATAAAAGAGAGGGACTATTGAGGGCCAACGAGAAATGTTATGCCCACAGAAATCACAAATAAAGTTTATTCTTGGACTCAGAGTGGCTGTGTGTGTACACAGGGCAAGAGAAAGCTGGCAAAATAAGTCGTTGAATTCTGCCACCATCCAGAGGGAAAAAGAAGAGAGAGAGAGACTATTGGTGGCAAATGACAAATCTTACAATTACAGAAATCACAAATAAAGTTTATTCTGAATGTGACAGCTTTCATTTTTCAGATCCTGACAAAATGTATTTTTGCATCCCAGAAGGTGATTTCGCAGTTGCTGCATGAAATCACTTTTCAGGCAGGAGTTGAAAATTTTCTCTGCACTTCTTCATGAGGTGGGATCATAAGAAGGCTATGTTGTAAATTCAGAGCAAAAATATTCACAAACAACAAAGTTATGAGCCTGCGTTGAAATTTGTGAATGCAAGCTCATAACTTTGGAAATTTTCAATATTTTGACCACAAATTTTCAACATAGCCATTTCCTCACAACACCTCATGAATTTGACAGCTGTTATTTTTTAGATCCTAGTCAAAATGTTATTTTGCATCCTAAAAGGTGATTTTGCAACGCAGTGTGAAATCACCTTTTGGGCAAGAGTTGAGGGGCCTGATTCCAAAATGCATGGCTCAACTCACGGGTGTATGCAAGTTGCATCATGCACCAGTACACCAGAGACCCTGCACCCTATTCCAAGACAGGCAGGGTCCCCGGAATCTATGACCCATGACTTGGGGCAGCTACAGGGTTGGGCCACTGGAATGGTGCAATGGACCTGGGTGCCACAAGCCGGAGACCATGAGGAACAGCGCCTCCTGAGGTCTCCCACCCTGAATCAAGCCCACAATCACCTGGGGGCCATGGGGGTAGGCAGTGTGGCAGAGGCACATGGGGCACCCCAAAAAATGGCCCGAGTGGCACCCAGACTTACAGGGGGAGGGGGCCGTGCTGTGTTGGGGTGGTCCATGGGGCACGGCTGTCTGCATGTTGCAGCACTGCAGGGTGGGCAACCATCGGTTTGCCAGGATGGATGCCCCTTAGACCAGCTAATTGCTGGTCTAACCCCACAGTGCCACAGTGGGACTTGGAATCATGTAAGGGGGTTACAGCAGCCGCCCTTTCAGAATAGGGCACAGTTGCTGCCATAACTCTCCTTCCACCATGTCATAGAGGCTGCAACTGATGGAAGTCCACTTGGGCTCAGACCGCCCATGCCGTGGCACAGGCCACTTCCTGGAATTCCAAACGGCATAATGCAAATTGCAAAGGGTGACTTGTGCCATTGGGTTTGGCACAAGTCACCTTGTGACAGGCATAACCTGTTTTGGAATCAGGCCCCAAATCTTCAAAATTTGGGCTCAGAATTGAAGTAAAAAAAGTTAACAAGCAACCAATGTTCATCGTTGACAAATGCTTTTTTTAATGAGTGCCTTGTTTGCTTTATTGTTCCCCCTCTTCTGTGATACTCAGTCCCATCTTCTCTCAGCTCTTGGTGCTCCATTTTTTTTGATCATGTATTTTATTTCAGGTTCATGGTGTGGAACTAAATTAGAGAATGGGGATGGAGTGCAGCAGGCATCATGCATCAGAGACTGAGTGCCACAGGGTGACAGATGGTGGGTGACAGATTTCTCTCACAATAAGGTGAGGGGCGTAAATTTGTCTGATTTCTGTTAAAAACAAAAAAAGAAAAGAAAGAAACTGTTTCGAATGGGGCTGGAGGCAAGGTGAGCTGGGCTGTCTGGGAGTAGCACTAAGCATGTGACATGCTAGTGTTACTACATTGAAATAGAAAAGCTGATTTTTTTAACAGAAAAAGGGAGAGAAATTTAATTAAGCTGGGAGATTGTGTGGAGGTTGTCTCTGTGTTTTTTTGTCTGTGCTGAAGCACTCGCTATTAAGAACTGAGGGGGGTGCTCTGTTCATAAGCAACCAAAAAAAAAATTACCCTCAGTTTATTTTCAAATCTAATGTGGGCACAGGGATATCTTTTTGTAAGTGAGCACTGTGAGTTAGTTCTTGTTTTTTTGCCAGTGTTAAGTAATAAATGTATGCTGCAAGGGGCTCTCAGCCAATCAGATTTCAGTGCTTTGAAAGTTCATTTTCTAATGCTGTATATCCACTGAGAACATGCAAGTATTTTCTCAGAATTGATACCACATCTGATGAGAGCCCTATAAACTCTGTAACAAAGGTGATTCCCTCATAATTCTCATTTTCACTTTGTTCGGGGTGTAGTAACTGAGATCTGTCAAGAGAGCTACCTGAATTGACAAGATCTATAGAATAACCTCTCTCATCGAAGTGTGCAGCAAGCTAAAGCATGTATGTCAAATGTCAGTATGTCAGAGCAGTTGAGTCTTATTCTGACAAACTGTCCAGATGGGACAGCTTTAGGGTGTGACTTGGATGGATACTCTCTGCTAAAAGTAATGTATCCCCAGAATGTGGTTTTCTGTAGGTTTGTTTGGTAATTTTATTTTGTTTGGTTACACTAATGCAAAGATCTGAAAAAATGGATGCTCTTGGAATTTGTTATTGTTGTAAAAGTAAAGTTCAATGTATTCCTGTTAAGGTGATTAAGAAATTCCAAAGCCAGTGCATCACTTCCTTCCCAAATCGTGATGATGTCGTCAATGTATCTGCCCCAAAATTTCATATGGGGCAGGTAGAGGTATCTGCCATGGCCAATCCCCATGTCTCCCTCCCACCAAACCAAGAAAAGCTTGGCATAGGTGGGGGCCATAGTGGTCCCCATGGCAGTCCCACAAGATTGCAAATAAAAAAATGCCATCAAATATGATATTATTTTGTGTCAGAATACATTCATTTGTGTTCAAAATTAACTGTTTTGGGAAAGAATAATGCAAATATTCTGTATTGTTCACTAAGTAGTGTTCAGTAGCTGATATTCCTTATTGGTGTGAGATTGAGGGGTATAAGGAAGTAAAATCAGTAGTCAGCCACCGGCATGCACTGGACCAGAAAAACCTCTCTAGCTGAGACAGAATATCCACAGAGTCTCTAATGCGAACTCTGAGATCCATGACCATCTTTTGTATAAAGCGACCTACAAACACAGACATTTTTTTTCCATCAGAGAGTCGTGCCCTGATATCATGGAGTGACCAAGTGGGTTTGCGGACCTTGGATAAAATATAAACGATGAGTATGACAGGAAACCATGCCAACATAAAGTCCCTTTCAGCATCAATAATCAAACCTAGATCATGCGATTTATGTAAGAAAGAATGGATCTCTCTTTTAAAAACTGGTGTAGGATCATTCGGTATACGTCTGCAACTAGTTTGATCTGAAAGCTGTTGAAGAATTTCTTGTGTATACTTTCCCTTGTCCATCTTGACCACCAGACCACCCTTCTCCACTGGCTTTATTTTGTTCCTGTTATTGTTCTCAAGTTTGGCCAATGCTTTCAGTCTGGCAGGGGTTAGAGTCTTATGTTGTTTTGACCATCTCAAATTTTATAGCTTTACAGTGTCTCTCATCACAATTTTTTTTTTTTTTTTGTAGTTAATCTTTTTTTATTGGCATATATGTTTTCTTACAAGTATGTCACAAGCAAGGTAAAACATGTGGGATACAGTTGAGGATGCAGTTCGAATAGACAAATGTTCACATATATATTGGCACAGTATATGACCACATAAATGCGTAAATGTTTTGATACATCATCAGTGAGGCAGAGTTGCAGGCTGATAGACAGAAAGTGGAGGGGGCTCTGAAAGAAATCTTTCTTCTTAATTCTGCTGTTGGCCACACTTCTCCCTCTGGCCCACTGCATCCATAAATATGTTCTGTGGCACTTCTGGTATTCTATCAATCCCATCATTTTTTATGTAAAGGATATATAAGGTTGTCAAGTCCTGATCATTTTCATCTAGAGGTTCAACTGTGGGAGCTTCAGGGTACCCCATGTTTGTGTCCCTTGCATAGAATTTTGAAACTGAGCTTCCTGAAAAAATGTCTAACGTCAACATATAGATCAAAATTATTTATTCTTGGACTTGGCACCAAGTTCAGGCCCTTGCTAAGTATTTTGCAGTGTTTCTGTTTTACATCTACAGATGACATATTTAGGACTGGGTATTCCTCTGTTTCAGATTCCAGTGTGCACTGCTTGTTTCTGCCCCTACCCCTCCTGTCCTGTCTTGCTTTTCTTTTTTTTTTTTGTGAATAGTTGCTCTCTGTTCCTGGGGGAAAAGAGACAGTTTTATTAGCTGGAATGCTTTTCTGTTGTTTGCTATGGGAATTTGTTTGACCTTGAGCAGTAGATTGTGACCTCCCTCTCTGCTGTCTGAAACCAGTTCTGGACTTTGAGTGGGTGTGTTCTTTGCTTGATGCTCATTGTGGTTGTTCCTAAGAATATACTTGGTTTGACTTGTAGTCGTTTCAGTCTCTGCTCAGTTTATGTCTCTTCCTCTCAGCAGTTTGTGTTTCATTCTCTGTGAGCTTCTTTTGGAAATTAATTTTGTAATTTTCAAAATCTAGCTTTTCTTTCAAAGTTAGGAGCTTAGTTGTGGAAGTTTCAGTTTCATCAGATAGATGTGTGTACAGCTGTTCATGCTGCTCAATCAGGATCTTAACAGATGGTCAAGGCTGTGAACCACTGGCCTCTGTATGTTTCTGATAGGAGGCCACCAGCAGGGGTTATCTAAGTCCTTAGCCCTCTCAAGATCCATCCTTTGTCATGATATTCCATTAGAAACTAATTGTTGTAAAAAGTATTGATCTCTTTGGTTTCACATGTTCAGTAAATAAAATTTTCAGGTTGTTATCAGAGTCCGGTAGAACTTGTGTTGCTGAAAAAATACCTCCTGTGATACAGTGGCATCTCACTGAAGCTGCTGCACTTTCAAAACAAGTAATGTTTGTTGATTTCCTTGCTTCAGTGTTGGTGATATGGCTTGTAGTGCTCTGTCCTTCTGATGTCATGTCAGGTCAGTGACTGATTTCAAACTAACATCTTTCTATGAAAGACCAAAGAAGCTGGAGATAGATGTTAAAGTAAAAGCTTAACGCAGTGTGTGTGTGGGGGAGGGGGAGAAAAAAATGTGTAAATACTCATATGAGGTACATGAACTGTATATTATTAAATATGTCAGCTGGCAGTGAGGTCGAAAAGAAGTCAGGAGTCCTGTACACTTAGGACAACATAGTCAGTTCAAACAAAACAACAAACAGGAGAAAAGCACAAGGAAATTGCAAGGAAATCACATTTTATAACCCCGAGAAATACAAAGAACCACAATGGTGAAAGACTAGCAGAAACTGGGTTATTTAGGCTTGAGGAGAGAAGAAGAGGGGATCTTCCTTTGATGTTCAGTATACTGAACAATCCAATTTTCTAATGGCCCAGTTTGGTCTAGAGTTTAATATTAGGACAGCTAATTTGAGGTCTCATAACAAACAGCTGGTCGTTCTGAAGTCTAACACAAATGAAAGAAAAAACTACTTTACTGCATGAGCAGCTCATTTGTGGAATAAACTTTCTCAAGACTTGGTTAATAAAACATCATTCAGTAGTTTCAAACAAGGGCTTGATAACAACTTGTTGCTGACTAGGAATAATGACTAATTCACCCACTGTGAGTGTGAGCCAATTTTGATGGGCTTCTGGCCTTCTTTTGTATTATCTAACCAAGTAAACCAAGATGCTGAAAAACATGTGATTTTGCCTGGTTACTGAAAAAGCAATAAATATGTAAATAAATATGAAAATAACAATCTGTATGAAGAGGTACCTTCTAGATGTGAGAGTGGCAAACTACAGAGCCCTACAGTTCTGATGATTAGAGACCTCTAGAGGTACAGTAGTTGTGGAGATGATTGCATCATGTGAAATCAAATCAATCAGTCAGTCAATCAATAAGTTTATTCAATGAACTGAAAAAGGAAAGTCCATCGAGTGAAGCTCATTTACAATGGAATCCTGAAAGCTGGTTTAAGACACAAAACATGGAACAGCTTAGATGGGGTGTTAGCTATAATGGGTTATAATAGTATTGAACCAATATGATTCAGTCCAAGAGATCTTTAATGATTATTAACGCTCGGTCAGACCTCCCTGAATTGCCTTTAGCTGAATGTTAGACCTACTGCCCTTAGGACTCCCAGATTTAATTCCCAGAAAGGGATAGAGGAGCATTTGCCCAAGCAGAGGAAGCAGACATAGCAAATATGAAAAAATAGGAACCTAACTAGAAACATAAAAGGTGACAGCAGAAAAAATCTTTGTGGCCCATCCAGTCTGTCCAGCCCTGCCTGTGGTTCATTGTGAGAGCCCTAGTGGCCACTCACTTCTCTTTTCCCTGCTCCCCTTTTACTGATGTTCTTACCAGTTCCCATATGTCTGTCCCTCCTATTGTTGAATCCCTTCACTTAATAAGCACAGCTTCCTCAGTAGTTTGTTTCAAATATCTGCCACTCTTTCCATGAAGAAATGTTTCCAGGTGTCTTTCCCAAATTGATCCACCAGTTTTATTGAATTCAACCTGGTGCCTGTTTGCCACTCAGTGTTAACTCCCAGCTAGATACCTTGTTTATCCCATGAAGGTACCTCTCTGTCACCTTATCCTGCTTAATCTTGGGACAAGATCCACCCAAAAAAAGATCTGCTTATCCAAACAACCCTTTTGTTCCTAGTAAGGGTACATTTCGCATCTTCAGCAGTACTTCCCACTGAGAACACAAGGGCTAAATCCAAGGGGAGTTAAGAATTTGAAAGGAGTGGGCAAATCAAAAGAACCAGGGCCAGACTGAATGCTGCTAATCAAAGCTAGATGGACAGGCCCAAAGGCTCAAATGGGATTCGAGGTAAATGTTGCTGCTTGCAGATGGCCTTCTTGGGACAAGGGATGAACACTACCACTCACAGCTGGCTCAATTGGGGCCAGGGCAGGGCTGAATGCAACTACTCATGGCTAAATGAAAGTGCCTGATTGGGGCCAGGGGTGAAATCTGCCACTGTGGGCGAGACAGAAAGGTTTGATTGGGGCCAGTAGTAAACACTTCCTATCAAAGCAAGATGAATAGTAAATCGCTGGTTGCCACAACATAAATAATGCAGGAGGTAAAGGTGACATGAGAAACAAAGGTGCACAGCATTACAGTCAGTTGCCTTTGGGACCAGATAAACCATGCTCTCACACTTTCATACAGGTACGTTTACTCCACTGCACAGAGTGTGTGTCAGCTGGGGACTGTTCCGGTGAAAGGTGAAAGGTAGGTCTGGCACTTGGAGGGGCTGTAGCAACTTGTTTAACAACTACAGTGCCAGTTATTACAGAGGGACGGTGGATAGTAAAAATAAAGACCCACCAACTTTACTGGACTTGTATCACAAATCAGTAAAAATAATTTGCCTGAAGTAAAGTAAATTATTTTTCTGATGTGTATGATTTGATTGCCTGGAGTCCCAGTGGAGGAGATCACCAGGAGGATTGTGATTAGTAGTTTATATTATACATTAAAAAAAATAGTTTCTGTTACTTCTGGCAGTTCAGCTCCATCTTCCAGAAGGTGTGTTGCCTTAGTATTGTGACTGAGTGATTGTCCCCTCACCTCCAAAATTGCTTTGAAGCTTATCAGCTGCCCTTTCTAATTACTGCTTATATACTGTATGAGATTTCTGAAAAATATTCTATTTGTTTGCTAAGGCAATCCTGACAACTACTGCAGTAAATGTAAAAAGCTTTTCTGTCTGATGTTAAATTTTAGATTTCAGGCCCCCTTTACTCTATGTGATTTCAAGCTTTGTTCAGAATAGCCCTATTAATTAGCTTTTCAGACACCAGAGCTGTGTGGAATTAGAAAACTCTGAATTTGTGTGAAATTCCACAAAATTCTATGAAGTGGTGTAGAATTTCATAGAACATTTAAAATGAATATTTTTGGTCATAACTCTGCAGTTGATTGAGCTAGAAACCTAAAGTGTGACCTGATTACTTGCTGATTTGTGGCCTAATGACTTGTCAAATATCATGGAATTTGGATAAGTTGTTGCAAACATAATGAGGCTCAAAGTTTAGCATTTTGTTTACTGGAGGAAATGTTGTGAAAATATTTATCTGCTTATAACCTGGCCACCTTTGGAGCTAGATGTGTGAAAAATTAGAATTCATGACCTTTTTGTACAGGTTATAGAACTTACTTAATGCGGAGAGATTTAGTTTAAAAATGTTTATGCTATAGGAGTTCAGAATTTCACCATGTAATTATTTTGTGAAATTTTGTGAAAATGTTTTGAAAATATGGATGTTTGTGACTACTCTTGCAGGTACAGATGGGCCTGACATTAGTTATACATATCCAATGTCAGTGTTTGTTGGTATCTAAAACCACTAGAAAACATTTGATTTAGTAGTTTTACATTTACAGCAGCAATACCAAAAATTATTATTGGCAACATTTCCTTAAATATTTATGGTAGCATAATTTTATTTGTTTTGTGTTTTTTATAACCAGGTAGGTGCATAAGACAATAAATATGCCTGTTTTCAGGCACGACCCGAGAGAGTAAAGTCACAAACAATTATGAAACATAGTACAAAGACAGTACAATATACAACGTAAAGGGAAAACTAGTCATAAGTACAAAAGCAGTTGAAGAATAAATACAATGTAACAAGGAGAAATCAGCACAAACAAAAATGAAACAGTACAAAAACAGTGAAATATACAATATAAAGGGTAAATTAGTGACAGATACAAAAGCAGTTTAAGAATAAATACACTGTAACAAGTATAAATATCGGTAATGACTCCAGATATTCACTTGTGGAATTTAACATTCATAAATCCTACACTGACACTTCATTTGATAAGCTGAACTGAGCTGTTTACTGTCCTGTAGTTCCTTTCTGGTTGACTATTGTGGCCTCTTCCTTTTTGCGCTCTCTTAGCTTAATCAGATTGATTTAGTGGAACTGCTGGCCCACTGGTCTTCCTAATATCCTCCTTGTTCTTCACAGTGACACCCTCCTTTGAAAAAAGGGCCATCTACTCTTTTTTATGTTTGCTTGCGCGCAGTGCAAGAAACATATTGTGGCACCTTGGTGCTGAAGCAGGTTCTGGAGGTGCGGCACTGTTGAGGCCAATACCGGCATGGCATTTTGGGGCTTGTGTGATGTCCACCAATAATGGGGGACACAGCTGGTGACACTAGTTTGGAACTTTGCCACCAACTTGTGAAAACATAGCCGCTGCAATCAGGGGCCGCATCGTCATTGCAGCGTCAGCCATTCTCTGCAATGAGGGAGTGACCTGTCATTGCAGGGCAGGACCTTGCAGCCCTGATATTGTTTGTGAACATGGCGGCGGCTTACCACCTGTTCACAAACAATAACCCCCTCTCCTGCTAAGGGGGTGCCCAATCCCCCTGTCAGCATGTGCCCCCCCCAACATGTTTGTTTTCTGACGGGGCTCCCAATCCCCATCGGTTGCAGTGCCCCAGATGTATGTTGCCGACTGGGAAGCCCACTCCCGTCGGCAGTATGTAATGCCCCGCTTGTTCGCCAACGGGTGCCCAATCCCCATCGGCATGATGTCCCCTTTGTTGTGTGCCGTGGGTGCCCAATCCCCATCAGCATAATCAACTCCCCCCGTTGTTGTGTGCCGATGGGGGTGCCCAATCCCCGTCAGCATAATGTACCCTCCCCTTGTTGTGTGCTGATGGGGGTGCCTAATCCCCCATTGGCTACAGCGTCCCCCCTATAAAAGACTCAGTTGGCACGCTGGGAGCCCACCCCAGCATGCCACATTGCCCTGTAAATAAAAAACCGTCCTGAGATGTCTTTTTATTTTTTTAATCTGTAACGAAGGAAACAGTCCCAGGCAGTCTCCTGGCCCCCTCCCACAACCCGCCCCAGCCACTGTGCACCCTGCCTCCCACACCCCTCACCCCATACTTACCTCCAGAGTCTGGCATGACTATCTTCAGTGGACCGGGAACATGTCTGCACTCTTCAAAGCTGACCACGAAACTGAGGAAATGCCGGTAAGCTGTATAGTGGAATAAATAGGGGTTTTCCAACTTTGATGCATATCTCAGGCATTTTTTGGAATTTTGCTACCAAATTTTCAACATAAGGTTTTTGGGACCCCTCCTCATGAATTCTATCACTGTCATTGTGTTAATCGACCCTGAAAGGTGATTTTGTGGTCACTTGCGGAATCACCTTTCAGTACCAATTAACTAAATGACAGTGCCAGTGTTCATGAGGTGGGTTCTCAAAAAGCCTATGTTGCAAATTTGGTGGGAAAAATTAAAACAATGACTGTTTTACGAGCATGCGTTGCTCAGTTGCTACGTATGCTTGTAACTGTGCGAATTTGCAATATTTTCACCCCATATTTTCAACATTGGCATTTTTTCAGACCTCCTTGTGAACAGTACAGCTGTCATTTTTCACACCCTGGACAAAATGTGGTTTCGCACTTCCAGTGAGGAATAGCGTGGTTGGTGTGGGAAATCAGTGTTCCACACAGATTAAGAAACTGACAGTGGCACTGTTCATGAGCAGGGGTCCAAAAATGCCTATGTTGAAAATTTGATGATGATACTCCATAAAATGACTGTGTTACAAGCATGCGTTGCGTTGTTCCTATGCACGCTTGTACGTTCATGAGTTTTCACTATTTTCATTCCAGATTTTCAACACTGCCATTTTACCACACCTCTTTATGAGCAGTACAGCTGTCATTTTTCACATCATGCCCAAAATGTGTTTCTGCGCATGTAGCGCACAATGGCACAGTCAGTGTGCGAAATCAATGTTCCAGACAGATTAAGAAAATCACAGTGACACTGTTCATGAGCAGAAGTGTTAAAATGGCTATGTTAAAAATTTGGTGAAAAAAGTCCATAAAATGACTGTGTTACCAGCGACTATTGTGCAGTTTCCACCCACCCTAAATTCATGGATTTCTAATATTTTCAGTCCAGATTTTCACCACTGCCATTTTTCCACACTTCCTTATGAACAGCACAGCTGTCATTTTTCACATCATGGCCAAAATGTGTTTTTGCACTTCCAGCGCAGAAATGCGTGGTCGCTGTGGGAAATCACTGTTCGGGACATTTTAAGAAAATCACAGTGACACTGTTCATGAGGAAAGGTTCCAAAATGCCTGTGTTGACAATCTGCTGTAAAACATCCCCAAACTAATTGCATTATGGATGTGCATTGCGCAGTTTGTACACACGCTCATGACTTCACCAGTTTTTTTAATATTTTCACTGCAGATTTTCAACATTGCCGTTTTGTCCACCTCCCCATGAACAGAACAGCTGTCATTTTTCACATCCTGTTCGAAATGTGTTTTCGCACCAGTGGTGCCAAATGGCGTAGTCGCTGTGCAAAATCAGCTTTCCGCTAACAAACTGATATTGCCACTGTTCATAAGGTGAGGGTCACAAAAGAAACATGTTGAAAATTTGGAGTGAAAATGCCAACGAACGCCTGAGACATTAGGGTTTCTGACCATAATGCCCCACCCTGTAGAGATTGACAGGCATCAGGGGTGTGACTTAGGATTCTCATCTGTAATGCTCATACCATTCAACACGCTGCAGCCAGTGAGAGGCATCGAGGTGTGCCTTGGACTCTTCGGCCCCAAAGTTCACCCCATTCTCCTATACAGCACCCATCTAACTGTATTTCCTGATGGAATGGGGTGAGCATAAGGGCCAAAGACCCCAAGGCACACCGTGACACTTGTCGGTGTCTGCAGGGTAGGGTGTGGTGAAATGGCATGGCCGTTATGCTTGATGACCCAAAGACACACCCCAATGCTTGTCAGTCTCTGCAGGGTGGTGGCAGGGTTGGCTTCAGTTCAATACTTCACTGCCATTCCTATTATGCAGCTCTCTAACTCCTACACTACCAATGTCAATGCCAGCAAGCAAACATTCGGCATTGACAAATGCTTGTTCTATCATACCTACAATGTTGGAATACATATAATTCCTCCCTCTGGGTGCCCCAAACATGTACTTCTCCCATCACATCTTTCTTAGTGCCTCTAAATCTGATACTTGTAAATATACCAGGCTGTCATAATAGTCAACTTCACTTGGCAGGATTCTGCATTCAAGTTGAAATTGTTATACCTCTATGCTTCCTTGCTTCAACTGCAACTCTATTGCATTGTACACAACCTTACCTGCAGTGCTGAACTATGGGCCACACTTATTGGACCTGCACTTCAGGCAGTCAAGTCACCTTACCTTCATTAGCATTAAGGTCCTGCAGTGCCCCTCCAACTCTCCTGCTACTTTTACAGTGGAGTTCCCCATGAATTGAATTGTATTACTATTGTCACCAGCCTTTTCCTTTCTCTTCCATGGCAGATCAAGTGTATGGTTGGGTAAGGGTAATATTTATGGATATGGCTTCCACAAAAATCATGAAATTCCATAATTTTCACAAAGAGTCACGGAATTCAACTTTAAGTACTGACCTTATTTTGAGATCTATGGCTGCTTATAACATGGGCATCCTTCATGCAAGAGATTTAAAAAAATCAGCACACACGGCCTATTTTTTAAGGTGTGTGAATTTGTCAAATATAACAGCACTGTATTCATTAGCATTAAAGTTACAGGGGTATATAATTTTGCAGTTTACATATTTGCAAACTTCAGTTTAAAATTTTCTAACAGTTTGACTTCTTATACCTCAGTCCTCTTTAAAGTCAGAAATATGAAATCTTGCAGACATATCCATTTGGGATAATAGTTCAAACATTTCAGATTTGATAAACTATGGATAAGTTGTTTTAGAATTAAGTGAAAATAACTGAAATTTAAATGTTAGAAAATATGTGACTGCCTGTAACTTAGTCCTTTTAAAGCTTAAGACCAAAACCTCAGGACATGTACACATGCTGTATCATTCTTTGAATCTTGAAATTGAGTGGGAATTGTGGTAAA
This sequence comes from Neoceratodus forsteri, assembly GCA_016271365.2. Classification (NCBI taxonomy): domain Eukaryota; kingdom Metazoa; phylum Chordata; order Ceratodontiformes; family Ceratodontidae; genus Neoceratodus; species Neoceratodus forsteri. Next base: position 1,165,521,198 of record CM028129.1, on the reverse strand, counting down.
AAAAAAATTTAATTACGTGTGAGTAACTGAATATTAAAGCTTGATGAAATGTTTGACCATCTTTAACTGAACCCCCTTTAAGGCTAGGAATCTGCAATTTAGCAGACATATACATGTGGCATATACATTACCCACCTGCCAAATTTGTTAATTTTTGGGTGAGTGTTTTTTATCATTAGATTGACATAACTAAATGTATATTTTGGCAGAATTTCACAATATTTTCACAGAAATTACTTAAACTTTCATGGAATTTGGATGGAAGTTCTGTCTGAATTCGGCTGGCAGAATTTTTTAACCTGCACAAAATCATGGTTCCAATTGAACCATATTGATATTGTAGCCAAACCCGGTGCAGACACTGAAATGTTTATGAATATAATTGTGGCCAGATAATTGCTCTCTTATATTTGACTTTTAGCCAGTTAGGTGTATTGAATATTCTTACTCATGTTATAAGCTCTTATGAAACAGCTTCTGCAGGAAAATAGTTACATAATTGCAATGCAGTTCTCTTTCAAAATTTGCTTGACCATATACGTCTATATCTCTATTATTTATTTAAGTCTATGTAAGAGTTATTTGTGGAGTAGGAAGTAACAAATTGATGCAGGAAATACAGAAGGATTTTCTGTTGATTCTGTAAAATAGTTAATACTAGAGAGACATGGAAAATATTCATGAGGGGGAGTTTTAAAATGAAAGTAAGGATCTCAGTTAATTTCCAACCCTTAAAATCAGGAGGTGAATAAGTAAGGGATATGTAATGGTACAGAGAATGTGTGAAGAACAGGTTTATTGTTACTGGAAATTGCTGTGGTAAGGCCATTCAGAATTGCCAGCTACCATGTGCATTGATGTTATGCTGATGTCACCATGTACAGTACAAATGATGGAGATCTGCAGCACACTCTATAGCATCTGCTGCAATATGTCTTTGTACATAAATTTGAATTTCCATACTCTTATAGGTTTGAAAATGATAAAACTGCACTGCTCACTGTTCATTTACCAATTTATAAATTGTCATCTAGGAAAGCCACCCTGTGAGATACAGAAACATAAAATGTCCTTAGGTGTATCAGGATGATGGAGGAAGCAGTGCATACTGTCTTAAAAAACAGAAAGAAGACAATTTGTTCATTGAGTTTTCACTGAGTTCCCCTTCTTCATCAATGTACCTGTAAAGTCTAACTTTAAAGGCAGTTGCAGTATTGGCTGATGCCACCTGTTCTTGGAGTCCTTTCCAAATATCCAGCACTTGTTCTATGAAATGGTTCTTCCTGATATATCCCTTGAATGTGCCCCCTTTTATATGACATTGAGTGTCTCCTTGTTTCTACTGTACATCCTTGAAACTTTTGTAGCTGTATTTGATCTGATGGTGTTATCTCTTTCTGGTATTACAAAATCATAATCATGTTGAAGGTCATTTATATAAACAGCTGCATTAATTGAGCATCACTGGAGAAAAATAAATTTATGAGACTGGCGCTGTAATGTTATCTTTTCTCCCCAGTCTAGCCCCTGATGATCCATTTATGCTTCTGAACTCAGGTTGCCAACACTGCCAGTGGCAACCCTGTTCCTGTGTGAATAAGCTAGCCCATCCTCCTCATTTTCAAACAAGATCATGTTAAATACCTCAAGGGAATCTGATCTCATGCAGTGCAGCAGGATTAGGACCCGAATGTCAACCAGTTTCACTGTGACCTCTGAGGACTTCAAGTCAATCAATCAATCAATCAATCAAGATCTTTATTTAACCAGGCAACCATCATTGAGCAAGGATCATTTGAGAGATGGATCTGGTTAGAACAAGGTCAAAGGTACAATAGAAACAATACATATTTTTCTATACAGTCAGTACGATGGAATACAAAAATAAAATCAATTTCAAGGTGCAGTAACAATGCACAAGTAATCGTGATGCAGTATAGAACAACTTTGCAAGGATGTAGATGCATGTGTACATAAAAAATAAAAAGAGTGAGAAGGGAAGAGGAGCAAAGGTTAACAACAACAGGTAGGGTTTTATACAGCACTTTGCGCAACCGTATCAGCTGGACAAGTCAGGATGGAGAGGGGATGCCAGGAAGAAGAAAAAGGTGATGGGGGGAGGCAAAAGATGGGGATAGAGTAAGGTAAGGGGAAAGAAAGGGGGGCAGGGTATGACATAGGGAGAGGGAGAGAAAAGGGCAAGGAGGCACGACTCAACCATTGGGTTCGGAGGATCTCAAACAAAAAATGGGAGTCAGGGGGTAATATACCTAGACATATGAAAGAAGTGGATAGCAGGGAGTAGATAGTAGGTATGCAAGAGAGAAAAAGTAATGAAGAAGAGGAAGAAAAAGAGGAGAAAAGAGAAACAGAAGGAAAGGAGGAAAGAGGATCAGTGTTGTAAGGAGAGTGAGAAGAAATCTGAAGACCTAGACAGCGAATTTGGAGCCAGGCAAGCTACAGTATAACCACAATCGTTGAGCCTGACTAAGGACATAGGAAACAATTGCATGGCTCCCCTTACACAGCAGGAATATAGATTCTTGAAGGTAGTAAGGCTCACAGGGGTGCTCATTTTCAGTGTTTTCTGCATTTTGTTTCATAGAGAGGGCAGTGCAAAGCCTATGGATGCTCTGCCAAAGCATGATTTAATTTTGGGTACATCTAATGATATAAATGAATGACTTCTCAATGCATAGTTGCCTGTTATGCTTAGTGGGAAACAGTCATTAATACATTGCGGGAGTTTTTTAGAGATAGATCTGAAGGTCCATAGAACAGCATTTCTATTCTGCCTAAACTGAAGGGAAGTCCACCCCACAGCTGCGTATAACAAGCAATGGTACATGGTAGAGGGAAGTCCCTTTATGAACCTCAAAGCTCTGTGGAAAAGCATGTCCAATTTTGCAAGATGAGAAGTAGGGGAATGACTATAAAGGAAGTCCGCATAGTCTACCATCAAGAGGAACATTGCTTGAACCAACCGCAGCTTTGCCTCTTTTGTAATAAAGTGGCTAATCCTGAGGAACAGACCTAGCCTCTGGCATAACTTTTTTAGCAAGTCCTCAATGTGATCAGTGAATGAGAGTTTATTATCAAGCCAAACTCCCAAATACTTAAATTTTGTAATGAATTCCAAGTTTTCTCCAAGAATTGTAATGATCTGAGGGACTGATCCAGTGGTGGCTGGGTTAATTGCATGGCTAAAAGGAGAAAATAGAATTGCTTTAGTTTTTTTTTGCATTGAGTAGAAGCTTTTTTTTTTGAAGAAGTTGATTGTAATGGGTTGAACTCAGTATGAAGATCATTGCATGCAGTTTCTGGTGTTGGACGGCTTAGATATAGCACTGTGTCATCTGCAAACAGATGAATGTTGGCCTTGTTTATACTGTTATCTATGTTATTGATATATATTGCAAATAAAAGGGGACCAAGGATAGATCCCTGCGGCACACCTCTTAGAAGAGTTATGAGAGGTGAGAGTTCACCTTCAGCCTTAATCTGCTGCAGGCGGGTAGAAAGGTAGTTGGTAAACCACTGCAGTGAGAGTGTATCCAAACCTATGGACCGTAGTTCTGAGAGAAGCAGAACATGATCAACAGTGTTGAACGCCTTGCTTAAGTCCGAAAACACAGCACAGATAACATTTTTATTATCCAGGTCTCTCTGCCAATCATTGGTCACTTTGGCAAGTGCCGTAATAGTACTATGGTTAGCTCTGAAGCCAGATTGAACCGGGTTTAGGAGAGTCATGGTTTCTAGGTATGTTCTCGGTTGCATGCTTACAATTTTTTCCAATAATTTTGCCAATACAGGAAGAAGGGAGATTGGTCTGTAATTGTTAAGATCACTAGGGTTCCTTGATTTAAATAGGGGTATAATGTGTGCTGTTTTCCATATGGATGGGAGGGTCCCCTGGGCTAGAGATAGGTTGAATAAATGCATTATAGGCACAGCCAGAATGTGGTAAGCAATCTTTAGGAAATATGGGTCTAGTGAGTCGTTACCAGCGCTTTTCTTAATATCAAGCTGTAGTAGGAGGTCTTTGACTTCTTTCAATGAGGCAGGTTGCAGTGAGAATTTCTAGCTAATAGTACTGGGTTCACCAAATTGTGTTTCAAGTTGAGAGCATAACAGGTTTGCAGGTGAGTTGTCAAAAGCTAAACCTGCAGTCACAAAGTGTTTGTTGAAGGAGTCCAAAATCTCCATCCTGTCACTGACAGTATCATTTCCAGAGATCATCTTAGATGGGACTGAGATCCCAGGTGTATGGCCAGATAGGTTTTTGATAGTTTTCCAAAATTTAGATGAGCTTTTGGTGGCAGAGTCCAATTCAGAGCGATAGAAAGTGTCTTAATCCTCTAACTCCATCTCTGACAACTTTCAATAAAGTTGCCTTCCATTGACAGAGGCTCTGGGGTGACTGAAATGCTCCATGGCAATAGTGTCTCTCCCTTCAAGAATCGGGAAGACAGACACAGATGGAAGCTGAGACTCCTCAGTATTTTTCTGATACCATTCTCCTGGGAAAGTACAGGTCCTGAGAAACAAACAAAAGCAAAAGGCCACCATTGGACTCAGTGCTGAAACTATCCAGAACACTAATGGAAAAACAAGGCCTGCATTCACAACTTCAAAGATAAACAAGGGACACCCATGAATCAAAAAAGTGCTATAGATGTCCTGTGTTTAATATTTATACAAATGGGGGAAAACACAGGTCTCCAACCCCTGTAGCACTCTATGCCATCATGCCTTACAATGGGAGGCACTCAGCCACAGATGGGTATGCTTAGCAAACAATGTGCTTAATTAACTACTGCATTATGACTACTAGAAAATAGGAACTATTACACACTAAAGGAAGAACTTCCCCCTAGGCTACTGTATGACTGCCACTAATGATAAAGTAACACACACACACAAACACACTGCAGGAGAAAGTGAGCTGCCCTTCTTAGCCAGCTGGAAGATCACCTTGGGACATGATTAACTTTTCAGCGAATTACATAACTGTTGGCACAGTACAAGAAAATGTTAATCAGTGGTTCATGGCCATTGAAAATGAACACTAAAACTTGTTTCAGGTAGGCTTCAGGGGAGGTCAGGGTGGTGCTTCAGTGGGTTGGAGGGGCCTACTGCTATTTGTGAACTCATCATCTCTGATTAGGTTAAAGTGCCACCAATGCCTCAAGTAGAACATTCAAAAACTTAATATTTTGACACAAAGCAGCTTATATTTCTCATAAACTCTATTTCTTATCCCATTATTTCTTACTGAGGTCAAATGCATGAAAACAGGATAGTTGCTCCTTGAGGGTTCATCAGCTCATATTACTGTACTTCTTTCCAACCTGATGTCATCATACTTTGCTTGTGACATCACACTTATTCCCATGGCAACAGATGGTGATGTCCCAACATAACATTATAATTTCAAGTAGGGAATAAGCTATAAAGGCAGATGAACATTTAGGGATAAAGATCTTGTTCTTGTGGTAATTTCTTTCATAATAAATAATGGAGAGGAGAATATATATATAGAAAATATACAAAATGCAAGTTGAATGATGTCTAAATATTATGTTTTTCAAAGTTTTCCCAAGGGCGTCTGCTACACTTTAAGAAATAAAACTGTGGGGCAGCCTGGTGGCCCAGTGATAGTGGGCTTCCCAGGTTCGGTAGTAGACCTGGAAACATGCAACCAGGACCTGGGAGATTGTAGTCACTGGAATTGCATCCCAGTCCAAGGAGAAATGGATGCTGCGGCAGCAAATCATCATGGCGTTCCAAGAGAGCTTTCACCCTCACATGGCAACACACTGCATGCCTGTGAGGCCCTAGCTTAACTATGCATGGCACCAGAGCAAGGCAGGAGGGCAAGAGTCATGCTCAAAGCATGCACACTGCTCTAATGACAACAGTGCTATACTATGTGGAAAACTCCATGCACTCAGATACCCCAGACCTGAGGGCCCACTACAGGGGTGCAACACTGGAGGATGTAGCAGGAGTATGCTGGGATGGGGCTGGGGATGGGAGATTGTGGGTAGCAGCATGCAGGCTGAACAAATGGGGGAGGAGATGATAAATAGTGTATGGGGGAAAAAAGAATTATAACCATGGTGGTGGTGTGGGATTGTTATATTGCGCATGAGCAGCATGCCGTGAAATTCCATAACTGATTTGTTCATGGCAAGGTTATATAGATAACTGGATGCAGTAAATGTAAATAAAACTGAGGGCAAGAAACATAGTCATGCATACAGCTGGGCAGCAACAGACAGCATTTTGTATACAACTGAGGCAAGAAAAGGTTATGTTTACAGCTTGGTGTCAACAAACAGGGTATTACAACGGTGTGGCAATAAAAGGGTTTTGTATACAACGGGGTGGCAACAAACAGGGTTTTGTATACAACTGGGTGGCAACAAACATGATATTGTATACAACTGTGTGGCAACAATCAGGGTTTTGTATACAACTGGGTGCAGCAAATATGGTTGGGTACAACTGGATGGTAACAAATAAGATCTTGTATGCAGCAGGACAGCAACAAACAGGGTTTTGTATACAGTGGGACAGCAACAAACAGGGTTTTGTATACAACTGGGTGCAACACACAGGTTTTGTATACAGCTGGGTGCAACACACAGGTTTTGTACACAGCTGGGTGCAACACACAGGTTTTGTATGCAGCGGGGCAGCAACAAATAGGGTTTTGTATACAGCTGGGTGCAACACACAGGTTTTGTATGCAGCTGGGTGGCAGCAAACTTGGTTTTGTATACACCTGGGTGCAGCAAACTTGGTTATAGATTCAACTGGGGGATAGAGAACAGACTGAGGTTATAGAATGCAAGTGCCACTTTCCTGTGTACTCTACAAGATGTTACTTCTTTAACAGAGGCAGAAGTTAAAGTGTTGCAAATATTTTTCTATTGCCAGAAGAAAATGGTGAAGTTTATATTTTCACTAATTTAGCATCATCAGATAGGACACAATCGCATTTCTAAAGGGATAAAATGATGTGGTGTTGTGCAAGTACCATACCCAAGATCTCTGTAGCACTTTAACTATATGTTCTGCAGTAGGGCTTCAGAAAATGTGTATGTCAGAGTTGGTTCTGTTTTGCAAAAAGAATGATTAACTCCTCTGGATGATTTCAGGTAATTTCATTTATGACATTGAATATTTTGTGTGAAAGAGGGGCTTCAGGACAAACAGCATGTAATTGTAAATAACTTGTTTTTTTATATTAAATGTTTCAAAAATAGGGCTTCCTATGGCCCAATGACAGCATGCTTCACTCCCCCAGCAGGTGACCCATGTTAGGGAGTAGTCACAGGTCCCTGCAGGTGGCCAGCCTGGCTATGAAGGGCATAGCCCATGGTGGCATGTCCCAGGCAGGGAGATACAGTCCCATGGTTTGGCACTGCAGTGGCCCCTTGCTGTGGCTAGGAGAGTGCAGTGATCTGGCACTACAATGGCCCCTTACTGTGGGTTAGACAGTGTTCCAGTCTGGCACTGCAGTGGTTCCTGTCAGTGGGTAGACTGGTACAAAACTCTGGCACTGCATTGACCCTTTGCTATGGGTAGGATAGTGCCCCAATCTGGCACCACAATGGCCCCTTGCTGTGGATAGTATAGTGCCCCAATCTGGCACCACAGTGACCCCTTTCTGTGGGTGGAAAGCAACCTCCCTTGTAAGGGGTAGGCATACAGCTGCCATTACTGCATGCACATGAGGTCTGCAGATATGCATGGCACAGTGGGGAAGTTGGAGGAGCAAAGCAGAGTGAGAAAAACTGAAAATTCCTGCCCAGCTGAGGATGACTATTAATACTCTTGGTCCTGATGTCATGGATGACCCCACAGTTCACTAAGGGCTGATGGTGGATGGGGCTGAGAGGTCACCTACACTGTGGAAAGTATGGCTTAATTCTTTACTTATGCTTGAGGAAGGGGGGGGGATGTAGCCACCTACAGGGCGGGCAGAGATGGACAGGAAGTGGGGGGTAGGAGAAAGGGGCCAGAAAGCAGGAAAAATGGGGGGCTGACCTGAAATATGGGAAAACGGGGGGAGCGGGGGATCAGAGCAGGTGGAGGAGGGAGTAGAGGGAGGAAACCGCAAGGAGAAGAACCAGAAGTACAAGGAGGACACAGTAAAGGGTGGTGAAGGTTTGGGTCAGAGGGGCACAGCAGGCAAGAAGGGGCTGAATGGAGATGGGAAGAAAGGGAGGACGAGCTAGGCTAGTTTAGTGGGGGGAACCAATCATGAGCAGTGACCGGGGTGGGGTCAGAAGGATATTCTGGAGGAGAAGAGGCATAGGAATGGAGGGGAGGAGGTAGCCAGGCAAATAAGGAGGGGTAGGCAGGTGACACCCAGATAAGGGGAGAAGCAAGGAGCCGGCTGGAGGGAGTGGCTGGTAGAAAGGATGAGGGACATGGAAGGGGGGAATGGAAGAAAAGGGGCGGTCAGAGTGCTCCTGTTGGGGGATTCCAAGATCGAGGGGATCAAATGGGATAGGGAGGGGAAGCCTGCCCGGTCAGAACAAAATGCTTCCCTGGGCTAACGGTGCACAGGGCCAAACATGAGGTATATCAGCTGGCAAAGGATTGTGGAGGTTCCCCTGACATACTGTTCGCTTGGGTACAAATGACACTGAGGGAAATAGTGAGCTAGGAATACAGGTGAGGTTCAGGAAGCTAGCCAGCGTTTGTCATGCTACAGGATGCACGATTTCCTTCTCGGAAATCCTGCTGGTGCTGAAGGCTAGTGGGGAACATAAGAGGAAGATTAGGGAGATTAACAAGTGGCTCAGGGAGTGGTGTGTGGCCAGAGGGTACGGGATGATGGGGGATTAGGGGGAGACCTGGGAGGATAAGGGGCTGTATGCTAGGGGTAGGCTCCATCTCAGCTTGGAGGGGAAGGAAATCCTTAAGTTGAAAATAGAGGGGTTTGTTGGTGAAAGGTGGGGTTTAAACTTGTGAAGGGGGGAGGGATGGGAGAAGATGCTATAGAGGGGGTCCGATAAAGGAGGGACTCTGCCTCCACCCCACTGGGGAGCTGGTGGGATGTGGGAAAAGGCTGTCTGGTAAGGTGCAGACAGGGGGAGGATGGAATCCCCATGGGAACATGAGCATGGGAAACGGGAGTATAGGGAAGGGATGGAAGGTAGTCCTGTTCAGGAAGGACAGGGGGGAGGGAAGGTGGGGAGGGGTGGCAATAATAGTCAAAAACTGCATTGACATAGGAGGAGTGGAGGAGGCGGAGGGAACTGTGGAGGCGATTTGGGTCACCTTGATAGCAAGGGGGGGGCAAGAGAGTAAAAAAAATAAGAGTGGTGTACAGACCCCCTGTGCTGGCGGAGGAACTGGAGGAGAGTCTGGTGGCAGATGTTGGGAGACACTGCAGATTGGGTAGGGGAAGGGTGGTGGTGTTAGGGGATTTAAACATGCCAGAAATGGGCTGGGGGACTATGACATCCTCGGTGGCCAGGGAACAGAGGTTGTTGGATGTCTTTCAGGATGCGTTCATAACCCAGCAGGTGGGAGAACCGACCAGGGAGGAGTGGATACTGGATGTGGTCCTGGCAGACAGTGACCAGATTGGAGGCCTGGAGGTAAGGAACCCGTTGGCGGGGAGCGACCACGCCATGGTCTGTTTCTGCCTGGACCTAGGAGGGGTAGAAGGCTGCACAAAGATGGAGGCGATTGACATGATGGGGGCGGACTTCAAAGAAATGGGAAGGATCCATAAGGAGCATTTGGAAGGGATTGGGCCAGACATGGATGCTCACATTAGGTGGGAAATCATCAGGAGGGGGGGTGCAGAATGCTACCAGCACCTGTGCAAGAGTGAGACGCAAATGTGGTAGTGCCCAAAAACCCTGCTGGTGGACCAGGGAGGTTCAGGAGGCAGTGAGGGCAAAGAAGGAGGCCTATAGACATTTCAAGTGCTCAAGGAGTGCAAGGGATCGAGGGGAGTACGAGCTGATGGCCAGAAGGGCCACTAGGGTGGTGAGGGCAGACAAGGCAAGGAAGGAGCAGAACCTGGCCAGGGAAATTAGGAGAGAGAACAAGGGGTTCTATAGATTCCGAGGGTGTTTTTAAAATCTTCTGGGGCCCGGGCTTTCATGTTCGTGGCACCGACCCTCTGGAATTCTCTACCCCGTTGGATTAGGGAGTGCATGACTGTGGGGGGTTTTAAACAAGCATTCAAAACATATTTATGGAATAAGGCATATGGGGATGGTGTTGAAGTGGATTGACTGTAATAGTCTGGCTGTTTTATAATGATGTTTTATTGTGAAATTATTTTAACTGTGTACTGCACCTTGACTTTGAAAGGCGCATTATAAACAAAGTTTATTATTATTATTATTATTATTATTACTATAGATACATTGGGGAAAAACGAAGGGTGAAGGGGCAGATTAGCAGGATTAAAACAGAGGAGGGATGGGCACAAGACCCAGGGGAGCAGGCTGAGGTACTAAATGAGTACTTCGCCTCAGTTTTCACCAAGGAAAATGGGAGGCTGCCCCATACAGGGAGGAGATGGTGAAACTGAGGGGGGTCCTTACCGATCGGGGGGGTCTGGGAGAGGGGGGCATCACTGGGAGAAGGGGGGAAGGCAATGCAGGGGGAAGAGGTAGCGGAGGTGGAACTCACAGCAGAGAGAGTGAGGGAAGCCCTCAGATCCCTTATGATGGAGAAAGCACTGGGGCTGGATAAAATTCATCCCAGAGTGCTGAAGGAACTGGCGGATGTCCTCGCCAAACCCCTGGCGGAGCTTTTCAGCATCTCCCTGAGGACAGGGTGGGTGCCCCAGGACTGGAAGGTGGTGCATATAGTGCCTATCCACAAGGGTGAATCAAGGGAGGTGGCAAGAAACTACAGGCCCGTCAGCCTGACCTCGGTGGTAGGCAAGGTGATGGAAGGCATCGTAAAGGAGAGGCTGGGGGGGGGGACTTGGAAGTCGGGGTGCCAGAACGATAGACAGCATGGGTTTGTCCCAGGGAAATCATGTCAGACAAACCTTGTGGAGTTCTATGATTGGGTGATGAGTGCCTTGGAGCTGGGCGGGCCGGTGGACGTCCTCTTTCTTGACTTCAGCAAGGCATTTGACTCTGTTCCCCACGGGGGCCTGTTGGATAAGCTGGGGGAAATGGGGGTGGGAAACAAGATGATCAGATGGATAGGGAATTGGCTCCAGGACTGGATCCAGAGGGTCGTAGTTGGTGGGATAGTCTCATCCCCAAGGAGGGTCAGTAGTGGGGTCCGTCAGGGATCGGTCCTTGGGCCTCTCCTGTTCAACACCTATGTCTCTGACATAGGGAAGGGTATCAGGAGTGAGATGAGTCTCTTTGCAGATGACTCAAAGCTGGGGGTGGTGGTGGATGGGTAGGAGGGGAAGGCGGCCCTTCAGATGGACCTGGAGGCTCTGGAAGGATGGTCTAGAAAGTGGAAACTGAGGTTCAATGCAGGGAAATGCAAGGTACTGCACCTGGGAGCCAGAAACCCAGACCAAGTGTACACGCTGGGGAGGGGATGCTACAAGTCTAGATGGCTGAGAGGGACCTGGGGTTGGTGGTGGATGTCAAGATGAACAACTCTGAGACTTGTAGAAGGGTAGCGGCCAAGGCCAACTGGATGCTGGGATGCATCGCTAGGAGGATCACCTCCAGAAGGAGTGAGGTGATACTACCTCTGTACAACTGCTTGGTGAGGCCGCACCTCGAGTACTGCATGCAGTTCTGGAAGCCACACTTAAAGAGGGACATTGAACTCCTGGAGAGGGTCCAGAGGAGGGCAACCAAAATGATCTTGGGCTTGGGGGACAGGACCTATGGGGAGAGGCTCGAGGAGCTAAATATGTACACATTGGAAAAGAGAAGAGACTGGGGGGGACATGATAGAGGTCTTTAGGTACATGAGGGGGGTGAATAGGGTAGGCAAAGTCTGGGTGCTCTGAAGGAAGGAGGGGCAACTAGAAGGCATGGGTGGAAGCTGGAGGGAGGGAGATTCATGGGAGAAAGGAGGAGGCACTACTTCACTGAGAGGGTGGTGGAGACACGGAATGCGCTGCCCGGGGAGCTGGTGGAGGCAGAGTCGGTGGAGGGGTTTAAGAAGGGGATGGGACAGGTACAGGTACAGGGGAAGGGTTCTGGAAGCAAAGTCCAGTGCAGAGAGAATATCCAGGACTGGGAAGGGAGAAACCCAAGAGGGCGAGGGAGCAGCAAGGTCAGTACCCAGGGTGGGGGCTGACCAAACGAGCAGACACGAAAGACTGATAGGCCTATTCTGCTGGCATTTTAGTATGTATCAGGAACAGGTAAAAAAGCTAGATAAAAAAATAATATACCACAAAATGATGAATTCTGCAGCAATATAGAAGATCTGCAGCATGATACAAGTTCTGCAGTTGCAGAACAGAACTTACTGGCCTTAACCACACAGTGTCTTAAAAAGAAGACATAAAGTTAAAATAGTCCTGCCTGATCTGTACCAGTGTGCCTTCATATACTGTACCCTTTCACTTCCAGACTATCTCCACAGTACAGTGTAGGACCAGTATTTGTGGAGCAGCCAATGGACAACTGAGACCTGGGTACTTGGGTAGCATCATACAGCTGAGCTCTATCCCCATTATCCCTATTTTTGAATCCCACTTCCCAGTACTTGATGCTGCCACCATGTTGCTTGGCCTGGGGAGGTGAGAGGGTATACAACCACCATGTGGTCACTTATGATATAATGTTGCTTTAATTCCACATCAAAAAAGTGCTGAAGCAGTGGGGTGAGCAGTTCTTTCTTCTCTTGAGTTAGAGCACGTGCATCAATAGCCCACCTTAAACCACACTGCCCTAGTGTGGGAGTTGGACTTAGAGCACAAACCCGAGCATCCCACAATGCAATGTGCTGCTCCTAGCACCACCAGGTCAGGCTAATAAAATGTTTTTTAAAAACTGAATTTTCTGTGCTAATCTGATGACCCACATGCTGCCATTTCGGCAACCTGAGTTTGATGTCGTGTAGGTAGGAATATCAAACTGCAGTGTCTGCCACTTAGCAGTGTGCTGTTCTCAGGATAGACGGAGCTGGCAACCAGTGCCACAGCAACACATGCAGTGGGCCAAGGAAGCTTGCTGCCTCCACAGGTTGTCAGTGCATGCAGCCAAGGCACTGGAGAGAGCCACCCACACTGGACCGAGGGGAGAAGAAAGGGAGGAGAGAAACATGGAGGAAAAACACATGTAGCATCAATATGATTGCCATGGCTCATGACTGCTAGTTACCACCAACACTACACCTTAGTCCACATAATGTGATCCCTTGGGAGGAGGACAGTCCTCCTTCTGGGGCCCCTGCCATGGAGGGGAAGCTGTGGTGGGCATCGCGGGAGGGAGCACTGGAGCCAGTGGAGGACAGGGGTTGATAGACCAGAAAAGGATATATCCCTGTAAGACGAGCATGGCTAGAGACATAAAGCTCAACTGAAAAGCCAATTAAATTTACTTATGTAATATAGCCCTAGAAACCTGTAGAGAGGGAGGGAGGATTACTATGTTTTAAATGATTCTCTTCTCTAGACCACCATCTCAAATAAAAGATATATTGCTCAACATAGCGTTGGTGGCCTCACATGAAACCCAAAGTGCACATTGCCCCATTGTTCTATATTTTGGCTTTCATCAGTGTCATAAAAATGAAAAAACTAAACTTCACGAGGTTGGTGGTAGCTATCCGAGCCACCAAGGGTGTGATGCATAACAGCCTGCTTTGGTAATTGCTCTGCGTACTCCTGATGATGTGTGCACACTGCTGCAGTCATGAATACCCGATTAAATGTAACTCTGTTCAGCAGAGCTGGATTAGTTTATTTTTTTCTGGCCACTCTTTGCTTAAAGTGAATCATCCCCTGGAGGCGATAGAAATATGAAGAAAATTTAGGAACAAATTGCAGTAATCTGTAGGTGGTCTGAATCCCAATGAGATTCAAAACCGCCTCACCCCCCCCTCATTTCCCCATTTCTAATCATGCACATATATCAAATAAGTACAGCACAAGGAAATTTATGTAAGCATTACATGGATTTTTGTGACTCTCCTGTAGAGAAGACTCATAAAGTCATTGTGTGTGTGTGTGTGTATGTGCATGCTCAAGCACAGATATACTTCATTAACATGATAGCAATATGTAGAATTTGTGACTTGCTTTGTCCTTGTGTTCAGTCTCCATGCAGGTTACAGTATTGTTGGAACCCCCCCCCCCAACTTGCGTCTAGAGGTCCTGATGTTATAGCGAGGGAGAGGGGCACAGACCCTAGTATCTCCTGTAACTTCCTCACAGCAAACAAAAATTGGAAACAAAGGCAGGCCTTACCTGACAGATGACAATGTCTTAGACAGGCCTCCTCTTACCAAGGTTTAGCGATTCCAGTCATCACTGCTTTGTCTTGGGGGGCTGGAAACCATCTCAGGAGGAAATTTCAAGTTTTTTATTTATTTTATTTAAAATTTTGGTAAACGAGAAAAGCACACTGAGCTGGAGCTCATTTCCAGGTGCAACCTGGGGAGGGGGAAGTGGAGAAAATGCAACAGGAATACAAAGGTGACATTCATAGCATTAGGTACAATAAAATATGGGATGTTTTTCAAAATAAACACAATGACATACAAGAATATTGTGAATGTAAACTATATTTACAGTGAATACAAATGAGAATATACAATGCTTTATGATCAGGCAATAGTATAAGGGGAGAAGTCCAAGGAGCAGCAAATGAATGGCTAGAGATGTAAGGGGAGGGGTAAGAAGTCAGAGGGGGAAGAGGGGGAGATGGGAGAGTGTCAGGGGGGATGAGGATGGAAGCGGGAACAGGGCGTGGGGAGGAGCTTAAGGTGCTTTCTGAATAATGCAGCAGTGGGCAAGAGGTGGGCCGAGTGGGGGAGACTGTTCCAGAGGGTGGCGAGCCTAAAGGCAAAAGATAGCTTGCCTGATTGTGAATGTGGTAGAGGGAAGGCGAAGGAGCGAGAGTCTCAGATACAAAGTGAGTAACCTGGGTTGGTGGAGAGGGACAAGAGATTGGTGAGGTAGGAGGGGAGAGCACAGAACCAATACTTTGCGATGAAGGTAGCACAGTGGGCAAGGCGACGACTAGGAAGTGAGGTGAGGGAGAGGTCAAGTACATGGAGCAGTGGCGTGTTTGATGGGGAAGGTTTGTAACAAAGTGTCAGAATGCATTGTACAGTGGGTCCAGTTTGGCGATTGATGATTGGGGTGCGGAGCTGTACACAATGTCAGTGTAGTCTATGGAGGGTAGAATTAGTTTGGTGACAAGATCTTTCTGGGTAGGGAATGAGAGACGGTTCTTGTGTCTGTACAAAGCACCAAGTTTTGGCCTGAGTTCAGCGTGGCTAGCATCAATATGGTGGGAGAACTCCAGCTTTGGATCAAGCCAGATTCCCAGGTATTTGAAGGATTCCACAGTTTCTAATTTAGTGCCATCTAAGAAATAAAAAGGTGGAGGGAAGGAGGGAAGCATGGCCAGTTTTTGAGCAGTGTCAAAAGCCATTGTAACAGTTTTCTTTTTACCGCATTTGAGTGAGTTTATTTCGAACCAGTTTAGTGCATTCTCAAAGTCAGCCTGAAGGGAAGCCTGTATCTGTGAAAGGGAGGGGCCGGATACATAGATGACTGTGTCATTGGCGTACAAGTGTATGTGTGAGGTGGAGCAGGAGGAGGGGAGTTTGTTTATGAAAATTGAGAATAATATTGGTCCAAGGATTGATCCCTGGGGGATGCCAGCATGGATGGGGGTGGGGAGGGGGGAATTTGGTGTCACCCAGCTGCATGTATTGAAATCTGTCAGATAGGTATGCCCTGAACCATTCGGTGGAAGGGGAAGAGAGGCCGATGGAAGCAAGTTTGTCCAGGAGCAGTTGATGGGAGACCAAGTCAAAGGCCTTGGCTCGATCAATGAAGATGACCAGTGTCAGCTGGCCATTGTCCATAGCAGAGTGAATATGATTTGTGAGGCAGAGTAGAGAGGAGGAAGTGGAGTGATGATGACAGAAGCTGGATTGATAATGGCTAAGGATAGTGTTGGTATCCAGGAAGGAGTTTAGCCTGTTGGGCATGAGACTCTCATGCAATTTAGCAAGAGAGGGGAGTAGAGGAATGGGCCTGTAGTTGCCCGGTTTGGGGGGGTCATCACCTTTATGAAGGGGGAACTTTGACTAACTTCCATGCCTTGGGAACTGTGCCTTGGGAAAGTGATAGATTAAAAATAAGTGTAAGTGGTGAGGCAACTGCTGGAGCAGAGATCTTGAGTAGATTGGGGTTGAGTATGTCAGGACTTTGCTTGGACTGGTTCAAGGCTTTGAGAGGACAATGAACCTCTATAAGAGTGATGGGGGAAAGGAGTACCCAGTTGAGGAGGTGGTAGTGGTGTGATGACAGGGGGGGAAAGGGGGGTGATGGGGCTCCAGCCAGTAGGGCACAGGTGGTGATAAAGAGGTTTATGGAGGAGGCTGCTGAGCTGGGTCAGAATTGTTAGAGCCTGATACTGTAGGGGGAGGGGGGATGGGGGCAGAGCCTAGCAAGGAGTGGAGTGTCTTCCAGAACTCTGCTGGGGTTGTGCGACTTTTGTCAGTTTGGTTTCTGAAAAATTTGGCTTTGGCCACACGCACTGCCTTGGTGCATGCATTCCTCAGGGCTCTATATCTTTGTAAATCGTCAGCATTGGAGGGTGTTTTGTATGTGCTCCAAGCATGATCTCTGGTTTTGAAGAGGTTGATCCAGTTGGGAGTAATCCAGGGGAGGTGCCCATGATGGAGACCTTGCCTTTTGAGGGGGGGTGCATGAGTGTCCCACGTGTTTAGGAAGATGCTAGTGAAAGCTGCTAGGGCAGAGTCAACATTAGGTGCAGTGGAAACCCTAGACCAGTCGGCCAGGAATAAGTCAGACAGAAGTGCTTGGGTGTTGAGGGACCTTTGGGGGCTGAACAACATATACTTATGGAGGGAGCATGGGGGGCAGGAATTTCTGAAGCAGTAGGTGATGCAGTGATCACTAAAAGCACTACCCTGTTAAGGTGAAAATGGTGGCCAGGCTAGGCTGCTGTCAGTAGCTCTTTAGCTCTGAAGCACAGACTTTTAAATTTAAATTGTTTTTAAGTGTTTTAAAGTATTTTTAGAGTTTTGTTTTAGTTTGTTTAGTAGTTACGCCATGCACTTAGTATTTAATTGAACTACCGTATTTTGACTGCATCTGGAGAGCTGTGGATCTCCCTCAGATAAAAAATCAGCTGAAGTGTGAGGAGACGAAGCAGACCCACCTTCTGGAGGCCGTTTATCATTTACCGAGAAGAGATCTGGCTGGGTTTGCCTATTCAGGCTGGAGACATTGAAAGAACCGAAGGGGCACACTGTTTTGTGCGAACCTTGTACGAACTTGTAAGAACTGAAGCGACATGTAGTGTCAAGTGGATCCTGTGCTATTCTTACTCCTGTGGCTGTGTTGTGCTGGCCCTGAAACTGGCTGATCAGCGTCATCGAGGACTATCTGGATGATTATTGCCACAACCGGCAGGGGGAGTCTGCGCTGCTGTCCATTTGGTTTCTGGGCTGACCACTGTTGTACATGATTCTTGTAGCGGCTCTCTGCAGTGAGACACTTCTGATGTTGGGACCGAAGCTCAGACAGTTATACTGACCTGCTTGGAACAAATGACACCTGCAGAGAGTTAAGGCTCCACTTTGGGCTGTGTTTGTGTTGCCCTAGCGGTTGTGCTGCGATGTTCCCGTAACCGGCTGAGTGGCATTGTTGGGAGTACCTGGTCGACTACTGCTGTAACTGGCGGGGGGAGTCTGTGCCATAGGAATAGTGCAAACTGTGAGTACTGTGTTTTTCTGGCTGCAGTCGAAAAAGGTGTACTGGACATTAAGTTGGAAAATTTCATTATCTGAAAATTTAGACTGTGAGAGAGCCACTTACTGGACAGAGAGGCTACTTTCTCATTAATAAAGCTGGGAAGTGAGAGTGCCTGAAAACTGGACAAACTGTTTATTGGGCAGTAAAAGCCCTATTATCATTTAAGTGAGAGTAAATCGGTAATGAACAGACAGTGCATGGTGGACTGTTCTCTTACTTTATAGTTTGAATGCTGTTGTTTTTGTGTTGGGATTTTGGGGGGCCGGGGTGTGATTGTGTAGGGGAATTGATATTATTTTAATGATGCTATTATGTCCATGGGTAGAGTTGGTTGTATTACATTTTTATTTGCTAGAACGTTTTCATAATTATTTGGGATAGGTTTATTTTTATTTTACTTTATTATAGTTTGTTGGGAGTTTAGTGAGGGTAATTGAAATTTGCAGTCACTATGTGTTGGGGTGTTGGGCTGGGAAGGCACTCCTACTCAGTGGCCCAGCTGCATGGCCTCTGTCCCTTTGAGCTCCCCCCATTGCCTGCAGAAGCTTCTGTGAGATGCAGAGCATTGGGGCTAGATCATGGCAGGGTGTCAAGGTGGGGGGCTGCTTGAGTGGGTTCAAGGGAGTCGTTGATCCAGGTGGTGAGGTTCAGGGGGCACTCTGGGGCAAAATGGGAATTGGAGAAGGGTCCTCCATGTCTGATTCCCATACCCAAGGGCTCCACCTTTGAGGGTGGGCAGGTGACTGCTCCAGTAGTCTCCCCTCATCCTACTCAGGCTGTTTTATGCAATGCCAGATCGATCAGGAACAAGACCTCAGTAATAGCGGACTTGATTTCCTCAGTAGACCTGGCTTGCATCACAGAGACTTGGCTGGACGAAAATGCTGTGCCCATTTTGGAGGCAGCAGTGCTGGCTGAGTACTCTGTGATACACAGCCTGAGGAAGAATTGCAGAGATGGGGGTGTGGCCATCTGTTTTAGAGCCATCCTGGACTTCACGGTGCTACCAGTGGGCTCTACTGGGTCATTTGAGTGTGTTGCTGCATGGCAGGGGGGGGGGGGTTCTGGCGCAGGCCACAGGTTCCCCCTGGTTTATCGCCCCCCAGGTGGGGGTGAAATTTCTGCTGGAGTTTGAAGATTTTGTCACTAGCCTGGTGTTGGAATCCCCCAGGTGGCTAATTCTGGGGGATTTCAACACCTGGGTCGATGAAGGGCTCTCACTATTTGGGCATGATCTCCTGCAGATTATGGAGGCCCTAGGTAAACTGTCACCTCAGCAACCCACTTGCATGGTCACACTCTGGACCTGGTGTTCTCTCTGGGTTTTGGGGTCGGCGACCTCAGGATTGTTCTGGTCATTTGGTCGGATCATGGCACCGACGTTTGGGGCCTCCCCCCGAGGGTCTGGCCTCTGTGGAGGTGGTCCAGTATCATCCTTTAAGGGGATTAACACCAACAGGACTACAGGTGATACTGGACCTATCAAGTGTAGAGACTGCATGTGTGATCGGGCTGGAGGAAGCTGTAGCAGCTTATAATGGGGCCATCGGAGCAGCCTTTGACTCAGCAACTGCAGGCTGGTCTCAAACCTCCCATTTTTAGAGAAGGTTCTAGAGAAAGTGGTGGCCATTCAGTTAGAGATGCGTCTTGCCTTCTCTGTCACTAATGAGTGTTTCCAGTCTGGGTTCAGGACCGGGCATAGCACCCTGATCGCACTGGTGAAGGTGCTAAATGATCTTCTAATGGTGAGAGATAGGGGAGAGCATACCATCTTAGTCCTCCTCGATCTCATTGGCAATGTTCGACACCTTGGTACCAATTCATGAGGTGCTGGGCCATCTGCGGAGCTGGGTTGGACTGACCAGAACAGTCATCAACTGGTTTAGGCCCTTCCTCATGGACAGGGTGCAAAGATTGATGATGGGGTTAGCCTCATCTAACCCGAAGCCACTGTCCTGTTGTGTTCCACTGGGGTCAGTCCTTTCACCCTTGTTGTTCACTGTGTATATGCTTCCATTAGGAGACATTATCAGGGGGTATGGGCTGGGTTTTCATTGCTATGCCGATGACACCCAGCTATACCTGTCCTGTGCACCTGGAAACCAGGTGGCGGCCTCGGTGATTAAGAACTGCCTGGAGAAGTTCCAGAACTGGATGACACACAACTGGCTGCAACTCAACCTGAACAAGATGAAGGTATTAGTGGTGGAGCCAGGCCATCGTTGTGATGGAAGGGGACTTGGGGAGTCCCCCGGGCTAGTTCTAGGAGGTGTTTCCCTTGTTCCCTCCAATCAGGTAAAGGATCTGGGCATGGTCCTGGATGATGGTTTGACATTTGAGGGTCAGGTTACGGCCATCATAAAGAGTGTTTTTTACCACTTGAAAAACATTGCCTGGATCTGAGCCTTGGTACCATCTGATGACATGCCCACCCTGGTACATGCCTTCGTCACGTCCAGGCTGGACTACTGTAATGTCTTATACTTGGTGCTATCTGGAGGCAACCTTCACCAGCTGCAGCTGGTGCAGAACACGGCGGCAAGATTGTTGACTAGATTTCCAAAATTTGACTATGTCACACTGGTCCTCCGTGAACTGTACTGGCTGCCAGTGAGGTGGAGGGTTGCCTTCAATCTTTGAGTCACTGACCTTTAAAGCCCTGCATGGGGGGGGGACCAGATTACCTGCAAGACCTTCTGAATCCTCACTGACCATCTTGTGCTCTCTGTTTCTCTGAAGGTTGCCTTCTGATGGTTCCCCAGGCTAGGCTGCGGCAATTGGGGGATCGGACATTCTCAGATGCCATGCCAACACTGTGGATCTTGTTACCTCAGCATCTATGGGAGGCACCCTCGGTGGAAGCCTTTAAAGGGGGTCTAAAAACTTTTTGAGTGGGCATTTAATCTGATTTGATAATAGTCATTATAGTCTGCTGGCATATGAAATTTATTAAACTACTGACTTGCATTTTGTATCTGAGATTATGGTCTTATTAATTATTTTAATATGTTATTGGAATATTGTTTATTATTGAGAGTAGGATAGATAGAACTGTTCGTCTCTGCTTCATATGTCATTTTTATATGTATGTATGTTTATTATTGTCAAGCACTCCGAGCCTCAGAGAAGGAGCACTATATAAAGTTCCTATCCTATCCTATCCTATTCTAAAAGCATCAGGGAGAATTCCTGCAGAGGGATACTTGAGAGGGTGGGACTTTAAAATCCAGTCTATAAGAGAGTGGTTGTTGGAGTGGGCATTTAACCTGGTCAGATTACTTATGAGCTGGCTAAGATTGAGAGCCTCTATCTCCTGAGTAGCAATTCTGGATTTGGGGGGCAAGCCAATTTAGGTTAAAGTTGCCCAAGAGGAGAAGCTCACTAGATTGAGTGATAGAGGTAAGGGCAGCCAGACTGGTAGTAATGGACGAGGGTTTGGCTTTGGGAGAGAAATAGCAGAGCCCAATAAAGATGGGAGATGTGGATTGGAGGGTCAGTTTGATAAGTAGCAGCTCATGAGAAGATGGAGAGGCCTCCTCGAGGATGAGTGAGTAAAGGAAGGATTTGCGTATGTAAATGGCGACACCGTCTCCACGTTTACCCCTGTCCTGACAATTTAGCTATGAGAGAGTGGTTCTTGGAGTGGGGATTTAACCTGGTTGGATCAGTTATGAGCTGGCTAAGACTGAGGGCCTCTATCTCCTGAGTAGCATTTCTAGATTGAGGGGCAAGCCAATTTAAATTAAAGTTACCCAAGAGGAGAAGCTCACTAGGTTAAGCGGTAGAGGTAAGGGTGGCCAGACTGGTAATAATGGAAGAGGGTTTGGTTTTGGGGGAGAAATAGCAGACCCTGATAAAGATGGGAGATGTGGATGGGAGGGTCAGTTTGATGAGTAGCAGCTCATGGGAAGACAGAGAGGCCTCCTGGAGGACAAGTGAGTAAGGGAGGATTTCGGGTATATAAATGGCGACACCGCCTCCACGTTTACCCCTGTTCTGATGATTTAGCAAATAGCCAGGAGTCTCTAATGAGGAGTTATGGATCCTGGAGGAGAGTCAGATCTCTGATATGTATAGGATGTCAAGGGACTTTAGCGATACACATGCCTTTATATGATCTAGTTTAGGCAGAAGGCTTCTGGTGTTTATGTGATAGAAGCCGAGGCCACCATATGGTGGGGAGCTGGAGGTGGGATTTTTAGGTCCGGGGTTGGTTTCAATGTCCCTGGCTAGAAGAAGCAGAAGAAGACAAGGTATATAGGGGGTAGATAAGGGTTCCATGTGCTCAGTGTGCAGAGCAAAATAAGGGCGTAAGACAAATAAGGTTACTAATGCGGTCAACATTGTATAAAAGATGCTTGAGCTAGTTGCTATGAATTAGGTGTACTGTGCCTTAAAGATACTTGGCAAGGCAAATATGCAGGGTCTGTAGGGAGCTGGATAAGCAGCCAGTGGGCTGTACCAAGTGTGGGGGGGCTAAGGTACAAGCAGATCACACTAGGTGGAGATACTAACAGGCTAGGTGGCCTAATGGATAGAGCTGCAGGTTTGCGAGTGGGCTGGACAGCACAAACAAGGGTTCGAGTCCCACGGAGGGGAAGAAAAATGAAAGGGGGGAGGAGACTTACTACGAGAACTGGTTGTGTGGGTGGATGGGGAGAGAGACAAGGTAGGCTAAGGGAAAGGGTACCACAATTTCTATTTAGAATGGCATGGAAAATGCAAGGGTGAGCACAGCACCCCCTAGTGGCTTGGCAGTATAAGCTACTAAAGGGGGATTTGGGGTGAATAGAGATGTAACCTGTGCTCACATGACACAGTTGCCTGGCCAAGGCATTCTATAAAAGAAATGCCCACCCAGGGTGAGAGGGATGGGTGGGACAGCCACTGCAGTAGCAGCAGTGGGCCAACACTCCCTCCAACTCAGTCCGTGATCCTGTACCTCTGGGGAGGGGGTCCGTGGAGAGTGGCTGTGTTACAGATGGAAAGCCTGCACTCCCAGATCATGAAACTGGCGCCGACTGCCTTGGGAAGACAAAGAAAGGAATAATTAAGGTCAGGGATTAGGGGGTCAAGCTAGAGAGACAATGGGTCAACCGGTGTCAGGCCCCCAAACCTTTGATGGTTCCTCTAGCTTCCCTCCTAAGTTGACTCCTCCAGCACACACAGTTTATGGCATCCCTGAACCCAGTTACCACCAAACTCCTGACATCTTCCCTCAGAAACCTCTCCCATGTCACACCAATGCTGCCAGCCAACACCCTAAGGGCCGAGGGGGTTTTAAGGCCCCCCAGCACACTGGACCTATCTTGCCCACTGTCTCCCCATCTCTCTCTCCCTCCTAGCCCCAGAATCTGGCCTTATATACTGGTGAACTCCACCGCCTAGGAGCAGTTCAGAGAATCATCTCCCTAAGCTGACTACAGGGACAAAATAGAAAGGGGGCTGGAAGAATTTCTTAAAGCTGCTTAAAGGAAGAAAGCCCACCCTGCAAGGGGGAGCTTACACTCTTCCCTCCCTTAAAACCACTTCCTCCTGGAAATGGGGCAGAAGGGGCTTCTCCAGTGGGCCCCTCAAGACCACAGTGGGTAATGCACACTCCCCAAGCAGCCTGGGGTCCCTCCTGGGCACACCCAGCACCCATCCATTCTAACCTCCATACCATCCTACCCCATGGAGTGAGTTTGTCATAAAAAAAAAAAAAACATTAAGTGCAAAACCACAAATAGACTTTAGAGATTATAAAAACACACTCGCACTAACCAGGCTGTCACTTAAACTTTAACTTTCAAAGCATTTAACCTTAGGCGTGCACAGCAAATACTGTTTGACTGGGTTTGCCATTCACACATGACATACTCCCTCATTCACACAAGATACCCACTCATACAGAGGTAGAAATGGTACACCTTTATATTATTTTTGAGAGACACTCCAATGGAAGCAACTACTTTTACACAACTAGGTCCTCTTTTTTTTTTTTTTTGTCACTACACAGTCTCGGCAAGATAGTCCAACAGTCCCAGCTTCCACACATGAAGATGGTCCTGGAGTGACATCCACTGGGCACAGTACGTTTAACTATATGAATTTCAGTACGGTCAGCAATGAACTCAAATGGGACAATCCTGAAAATCACCAACTGGTGGCATGGTTCCCTCCTTTAGATAGCGGGCTCTCCGCCACTAGGGTAGTAGTAATCCGGGTCAAGATTAGTGGTCTTCTCCACAAAAGAATCCATCGAGATGATAAAATGTTTCATGTGACAGCCTGCCAAGTTCTGCTTCATGACAAAGTGCTTAAAAAGTGTAAGACCTGCCCAAGGTGCGGAGAAACACATAGATCTCACCTTCTGGATGACAGCTTGAGTGGCTTTCCTGGGCACCCCTGGGTGCTGCTGCAACTTTTGGACCATGTCCCGGAAGACCCAATCCACCCTTTTCTCTTCAGTGATGTCCCCCAATCTCTCCGACACATAGGGGTACTCTGCATTGGGGTATTCCAAGTGAATTCTCCTCCCCATCCATCTTTCTGCCTGCGACCACTCAGGCAGGTCCCTCATACTGGTGCACCGGGTAGCCCCTGGCTCCAACCACACCTGGGTATAATACTGGGTGTTGGCTGGGTCACTGCTTAGCAGACTGTCTATTCTCTCATGCAAAGCCTTACTCTACACCAGGAGGCGGGGGGTTGTATCTGGCAGCTTCATAGCAGGTCAAGAATATGGCTGTGGGATGGTACTGTAGACATCATGGTCGGCAAACTGAAATTGCTTGAACTGTCCTCTGGAGGGCAAAGGGACAGGCACCTCCCAGACAACTTCATCATCTACCTCCTCTTCTGTGGCTCACCTTACTGTACCTGACAGAGGAGCCTCCTCCTTTATGGGACTGGAAGAGCAACCATCACCAGACAGCAGACCCGAGGCCAGCCCCCTGGACCCTGGGGGGGTCACCAGATGGTGGACAAAGTCCTCTGCCTCTCCCTCTGCCATGAGGATAGTCGACAGCAGCAGACAAAGTGGGGCTGGGCAGATATCTGTGCCCCACCTCACTCTCACTAGCAGGCTCCTCCACAGCCTCCACCACCACATCTGGAAGCTCCTGATTTGAATTTATAGCAGGAACTGATGTCTTTGCCTCTGCTCCTAAAGCCAGGCTTCCCTGGAAAAGTAACAATGCCAGGCCCACAGATGCACTCACTGGGTAAGGCCAAGGGTAGCCAAATAGAAGGTCTTCCCCAAACCCTGCAACCAACCCAGTGGAGCAGACTGAGCACAAGGGCAGCTTCACCACTCTATCCCCTCAGAATCCACGCCCAACTCACTTGTTTTCGGCTGCTCCCCTCCCTGCTGAATTCCAAAGCCAAGCTAGCAGGGATACCAGAATGGTGGTATGGGGTTCTTCTGATGGCAGTTTCCCAGCCATTTTTCCTTGCAGGTTCTGCAACATGTAGCACTTTCACCACAAACATAGAAAATGGCACCTCCTTCTCGCTCCTTACAGGATGCTGCACTGAGCAAGCAAATCACCAAAGCCGCTGTTACCACCTGACCACTTCCCACATGCAGAAGGCACCGAGTGCCATCCATACAGAAATTGGCATCCCATCGCCATGGCAGCCCACTGTGCAGCAGCCATATCAACCTGACCCCACTGTAGCAGTCGGACCCCCTCCAGCTCCACTCTTTCTCTTTCTCCCGACAAGCCAGCAGTGCTGAAGTTTTATGAGCACTAAAAAAAAGCATCCCAGACAAGCCCCCACAATCCATAACCCCCCCTCTGTCCTGTGTCTAGTGGTCCCGATGTTATAGTGAGGGAGAGGGGCACAGACCCTGAGAATCTCCTAGAACTTCCTCACAGCAAACAAAAATTGGAAGCAAAGGCAGGCCTTACCTGGCAGAAGACAACTTCTTAGACAGGCATCCTCTTACCAAGGTGGAGAGATTCAAGTCACTGCTGCTTCTCCCGCTGATTCGTCTTGGTGGTGGGGGCGCTGGAAACTATCTCAGGAGGGAAATTTCAAGTTAATTCACTGACCACTCCTCACAACCATGTAAAAGCAGTTCAAGAATGATTACTAAAAATAACCAAAGTGGAGCAGCTCCATGGGGCTGAGAGATTACAGAGATGACAAGCAGGCAGAGCAGGCCCTGGTACCAGCCACAGCTACTTTAGATTTTCTCAGGCCTAGCGTATAGGCCAAAACTGGCTCCACTTTCATAACTGAGCTGAACACTAGCTCAGTCCTTTCCCCTTACTCCGACTGACCTTGTACCATGCCATTCCCTTTTGGGGGAGTGGCTAACTCCTCCTGGCCTCCGGACCAAGCAGGTACCAGGGTGGATGCAGCCTAAATGCCTCCCACAGCTGCTCCCATGATGATCCTCCCAACAGAGCCAAACCAGGTGCAAACTCTCTCTCTCCAGGCTTCCGAACCACAAGGACAAGGCCTACCTTGAGCCTGGTGATGGCTCCCTCCTTCCCATACCAGTTACCATGACCGCATCCCTTAACAGATCTAATGGGTCCTGCCCCAGACACGGGACTGGCAGGCCCTAAGGTGAATCCCAGGACATGACCCCCACCTTCTTATCTCCAGAACAGTGTGCCACACGGGTAACAGTTCCCCGAACCTGCCACCTCCGGGAAACCCTGCCATGGCCGTGCCACAATCGTGGCAGCCCCATGTCCTGACTCCGCTCCCAAAAGGTTATTGACTGGGACCCCCAAACCTTTGATGGTTCCCCCAGCTTCCCTCCTTAGTTGACTCCTCCAGCACACAGCTTATGGCATCCCCAGAACCCAACAACCACCAAATTCCTGACACCTTTCCTTGGAAACCTCCCCATGTCGCACCGCTCTGCCAGCCGACACCTTAAGGCCGAGGGTGTTTTAAAGGCCCCTCAGCACACTGGCCCTATCATGCCTGCCATCTCCCTGTCTCTCTCCCTGCAAAAAAAACTGGTCTTATATACTGGCGAACTCTGTCCCCTAGCAGTAGTTCAGGGAATCGCTTCCCTAACCTGACTACAGGGACAAAACGGATGGGGGGGGGGGCTGGAAGAATTTCTTAAAGCCGCCTACAGGTAGTAAGCCCACCCCATGAGGGGTGCTTACATTGTAATGACACTTCTGTGTATTACATAAAAACATAGAAACATAGACTTTGATGGCAGATAAGGACTGCTTGGTCCACCCAGTCTGTCCATTTCCCTTCCTGTTGGATAAGCTGCAGATCTTAGTTAACCAACAGTCTACTTCTTCCTACCCCCCACCAGAATTGCCTTATGCCTGTCCCATGCATTCTTGAATTCAACCACTGTTTTTGACCCCACGACCTCCTCAGAATAGTCTGTTCCATGTGTCCATCACCATCTCCATGAAAAAATACTTCCTCACGTTGCCCTTGAGCCATCCTCCTTCTAGCTTCAAATTGTGCCGCCTTGTTCTTGCACAACTCTTTTTCTGAAAAATGCTACCCTCCTGGACTTTGTTGATTCCCTCAAGGTACATGAAAGTTTCTATCATGTTCCCCCCCCCTCCTTTCCTCGAGGATATATATATCAATCTCCTTTAGTCTCTCTTCATATGGCTTCTGGTGCAGACCCTGCACCATTTTAGTCACCCTCCTTTGGACTGCCTCTATCCTGTCCATGTCCTTGCAGAGATAGGGTCTCCAGAACTTCAAGCAGTACTCCAGATGGGGTCTCACCAGCTGTCTGTACAGAGGGATAACAACCTCCTATTTTCTTCTAATGATGCCTCTTCCTATACATCCCAGTATTCCCTCAGCCCTCCTTACTGCCTTCTCACATTGCTTGCTTACCTTTATGTCATCTGATATGACTTTCCCCAGGTCCCTTTACATTTTTGTTGTTGTTAGTACCCCCCCCCCCCACATTGTGTACTCTTCCCCTGGGTTTTTATTTTCCAGGTGCATTACTTTGCACTTTTTTGCATTGAATCTAAGCTGCCATACTTTTGACCATTCCTCCAACCTTGCCAAGTCCTTTCTCATCCTTTCCACCCCCACCTTGTGTATTAACCCTGTTGCAGATCTTTGTGTCGTCTGCAAAGAGGCATACTTTTCCTTCCAGTCCCTCTGCAATGTCACTTATAAAGACGTTAAAAATGACCGGACCCAGTAGTGAACCTGTGGTACCCCACTAGTAACCCCCCTATCTTCGGAGTGGACTCTGTTTACTATTATCCTCTGTGTCCTGTTGTCCAGCCAATTTTTTAATTAGGCTACCACCCTGGGACCCATTCCCAGGCTGGCTAATTTGTTTATTAATCTTTTGTGTGAGGCTGTGTCAAATGCCTTGCTAAAGTCTAGATAGGCCATGTCCATAGCCCCTTCATGGTCTACTACTTTGGTCACCCGGTCAAAGAAATCTGTTAGAAATGTCTGACATGACCATCCTACTGTGAATCCATGTTGCCTTGTGTCCTGTGCCCTGCTGGCCTCTAGGTACTCAACAATTTTTTCTTTCAGAAGTGATTCCATCATTTTCCCTACCACTGAGGTCAAACTAACAGATCTGTAGTTTCCTGCCTCTGTTTTGGTCCCACTTTTGTGAAGAGGAATCACATCCACCCTCCTCAAGTCCTTAGATACCACACCATCCTCCCATGATTTGTTAAAAAAAAAATGGGTAATCAGTGATGTCACTAGTTCTCCCCTCAGTTCTTTTAGAATTCTGGGGTGAATTCCATCAGGGCCCATTGCTTTGTTCTCCTTCAGTTTTAGGAGTTCTTTCAGATCCCTTTCTTCTGTGAATGGATTGGTATCAACCCCCCCCCCAATCCAGAGTGCTTCTATTGATTGGATTAGGAACCTCACCCTCCTCCTCTTCTTTTGTGAATACTGATCAGAACTATTCATTCAGTATCCCTGCTTTTTTACTGTCACCCTCTGCCTACCCACCCTCCCCTTTATTAAGTCTCACTATCCCTCCCTTGGTCTTCCTTCACTCTCTAATGTACTTATAAAATGTTTTGTCCCCCTTCTTAACCAAGTTGGCTATCTTTTCCTATGTTTAGGCCTTTGCTATTCTGATTGCCTTCCCGGATTCCTTCTGCTATAACTGGTACAGTTTTCTGTCATGTTCCTTCTGTGTTTCCTTATATTTCTTGAATGCTGTCCTTTTCTCCCTAACCTTCCCTGCCACCTCTTTTGAGAACCATAGTGTTTTTTTTTCTTCATTTTGATTTGTTTATTTGCTTCACACAAAGGCTTGTTGCCTCTGTGATGGCAGTTTTGATGTTTCCCCATTGTTCTTCCACCCCTCCTTCTTGCCCATTTGTTAGTGCTTTTCTGAGACACCCTCCCATTTTGACAAAGTCAGCCCTCCTAAAGTCCAACACCCTCACTTTTGTATGTCTTGACTATGCAGCTGTGTTTATTGTGAACCACACCATTTGGTGGTCACTTGTTCCCAGATGGCTACCCACTTCTAAATTTGAGATCCTCTCTCTGTTCCTGTTTGAGAATACCAGATATAAGATTGCTCCCTCCCAAGTGGGTTGCAGCACTAGCTGTCTGAAGCATGTCCCATGTAGGGCATCAAGAATGACTCTGCTCTTGGATGTGGCTGCAGCAAAGGTGCTCCAGTTAATATCTGGTATATTCAGGTCCCCCATCAACAATATCTCCCCTTTTTCTGCCATCCTAAGGATGTCTTCTATAATTTTCTTGTCCATTTCCTCCCCCTGAGACGTGGGTATGTATGCAAGACCCATGCAGATTGTGGTGACATTTCCTGTCTCCAGGGTGACCCACAGTGCCTCCTCACCTCCCTATTTACCCTTTAGTTCAGTTGCTTTGATCCCTTCCCTTATGTAGAGAGCTACTCCTCCTCCTCCTCCTCTTCTACCCTCCTTGTCCCTACTGTAGACTGTGTAACCTGCTATGTTGACATCACAGTCATGGTTATAGTCTAACATGAGAAATAAAAGCACTATCCAATGCTCAACAAGTTTTCTGCAACATTTTATTGCACAATTATCCAGCAAAATAAAAAACAAAGTGAAACAGTGCCATATAGTGCTGACTCCACTCCTGGTGGGCCTTGTGGGGTGGGGTCCCAGCACTTATGGCACGTTTCACTCGCTTTTATTTTGCTGATAATTGTGCACAAAATGTTGCAGAAAATGTGTTGAGCGTTAGATGGTGTCTTTATTTCTCATGTTATTGTGAATTTCATTTGGATGGCACATCAGCATGTGGAGCCTGCTTTCTATGTTTTTTCAAAGATGGTTCTCTGTGTAACATGTTTCTGTGACTGCCACAATATTTAGGTGCCCCTCTTCTACCAAGGACACTAGTTCAGGGAGTTTGCTACCCAGACAATGAGCATTGGTATTCATTACCCTCCATTTTTTTATGGCCTTACCCCTTGTAGCCCCATCCCTGTCCTTACTGCCTTCACCTATTTCTCCATTTACCCCAGCCCTTCTCCCTGTCGATGTCCCCATCTTGGTGTTTACCTCACTAACTACCCTGCTTTTTTTTGGTGGGGGTCTGGGATTTCCCTGCTAATGACATTTTCCTTGGTAGTGACTATGGTTTACTCAAAATTGATCTTAGCACTTCTTTTAACACTGTCAGCTATGTATTCTTCTTGACTGCCTTGAACACTTTAATGGTGTCTTTGACAACCCATATTTCTGGCTTCCCTATTTTGCCAGTGACTGATACATCTTTGTCCATTATAGTCAGTATATTTCATCAAAACAGTCCACATTGAGCAGTGTCCAATCTAGGATTATACAGTGGGCACAACAAATCTCACATTCTGATTGGCTGACTGGCTCTTTTTACCCATGGTCAATCCTGCAATACGCCAACAGGAAAAGGTGACAGCTGCCAGTCAGCCACATCAGAAACTCCCCTGGTAAATCCCTCCGATCATTCAAACATGGCTGTTCAGCTGAGGGACACCGCGCTGGCTACCACGGCACTCAAGACCTGTGACCCTCGTGGTCAGCTGGAACCATAACCCTTCAAGTAATACAATATTTTAAGACTTTATGGAATGCTCAAGTTGGAAAACTGTTTTTTATTTTAAAATGAAGCCTAAAACATGGAGAAATCATGACTGAAAAGTGGAGCCGTGATACTGTTCATGCCTCAATGCATATGACTAAGCGCATGCCCAGTATCACAGCTCAGCTTTTCATCCATGATTTCTTAATGTTTTACCCATTGTTTTTTGAAACAAAGAAACAAGATGCGCTTCTCTGACATCTTCAAAACAGCTGTTACACTACCCATGTGGTTACTGTGCCCAATAACAGATCACCGCCTTTCTCCTTTTTAACGTCCGTTTACCCACCAACAAGGGAAACTGAACACACCATAAATAACAAAAAACAGCTGCCAAAGCACCTTTACTTACAGCAAGAAGCCCTGAACCCACTCTATTCTAAACTTTTGTTTTCCCTATAACTGCTTACAGTTTACACCTACCTTCTGTCACTCAGTCTCCGGTCCACTCCCGCTCTCCCTTGGTTCCAGTCTCTCTTTCACGTGCACTCTGCTCTCTCCCTCTGTTTCCTGGGCCATCACTTTGAATCAAAGGAAACAAAAAAAGAAAAAAATGGCAACAGAACTGTCCCTTAGGTTGTGGAAACTTCAGAGAGCACACATGCTGTTCACGGCACGCAGCACGACCCAATACAGCAGCCTGTCACACCAAGCAACAGTCTAATGCACCACAGTCTCTCACATAAGGGAAAAGAAAACTTACACAGAGACCAAGTCTGTATGTGTCTGCCTTCAGGACACCTACAACTCCATCAGAGAGAAAACAAAACTTTCAGTTGGGAGTGTATAAGTTTTCTTCGGCAGCTACATTCTCACTCTACATTTTTGACTCCTCTCTGCTTTCCCTTTGAGTCAAAACAAACTGTATTGAAACAATGAAGAGTCTAAGTAATGGGGCTGGGAAGTGAGTGAGAGACTATATTCTACCTACCAACAGAGAACCTTTTTTCTGTGGCGCAACAATAGACTCACTAAAAAGTTATTTAAATTAACAAAAAACTACTTTTCTTAAAATTTTTATTACAAAAAGGAAAAGGGAACACTGCATAATCGCAATATACCAGGGTGTGGGTCATGCTAGGATTAATCATGCCTGGTGTGTTTTGCTCACTCGGCCATCCTAGCATAACCCACACCCTGTTGTGGTATATTGCTTAATTTACAATGGGGGGAGGGGGCTGGGGTGGTGTGCAATTTTTGAAAATTTTTTTTTAAATATATCTGTCTGCTATTATCTTTTTCATTACATTTTTTGACAGAAAATACAATCTTAATCTGTAGTTTTGAACATATATTTTCTTACAATTAATAAATCAGACTTCAACAAAGTGAAATGCAACAGCAGCAAGGAAGTAAATTACAATGGGGACTGCGGCTGTCCCTTGCCCACATCCCCAATCCACCACTGACAAAGAGGTTAGGTTTCCCCAAGTCTCCATTCTTGTGACTTTTGCTCTTCTGTTGTTACTTACTGGTCACTTGCTTTTAAAATTCAGCTGTCACCATCCTAGGTATGCCGAGCTAACAATGCCCACTGAAGGGGGGGGGGAAAAACAAAAAGGATTTTTAAAAGTACACATAATTAAACCCTTTTTTCTAATATCCTTCTTAAACTTCATTGTGGATTTCAAGGTTCATCTTGTACTCCACAAAATCTTTCAGGTTGCTGCTCTTCATACTTGTCTGCTTGATAGCTCTCCAGTGCAATCTCTTTCTCCAAAATCCAGTGGAATTAGTTTAGTTACCATCCCTACTGTCCTCCTCCTTACAACTGGTGGGCACACTTTCAACCACTATGCCTCTATCCCCTGGTACTACCTCAGTACCAATCTACAGGTGACTGAAGTTGCTTTAAGACAATTTATATGCCACCTCAAAACATAACCCTGGCATTGTTTGTTCCACTTTCATGTCATGTGATATCCAGAACCTTCTTTTCTAAAACTCTACCCAAACTTTAAGTTTACTTTCATTTTCTTCTCACCCTTATTAGAAGTACCCAGAGTATCTGAAGGATCACTAGATACCACAGCTGTGGCCCAGACTGGTTAAATTAAAGGTCTGTTTACCCTAACTGGATCCAGCCAGATTATGTTTGCTTGATATATGATGTGGTATGTGTTGAAAAGTAACTTCTAGCACAGCCCAGTGGTGCCAACTGAGCACATCATGCTCCTGTGCAGGCATAGGAATCTGCCTTCCCTCTCTGGGTCAGTGAGATGTGGGAATGGTAACACTGCAGAGGCAGCAATCTCAGATTTCTGGGAGGGGGTGAAGGTGCACTAATAATTTTTGCTTATTTTAAATAAAACAAGATTACATAGATTATAGAGTCAAAGGTGTTTTACAAAGGCACTCCGTCTTTGTGCGGGTCCCCATACCAACATCCCCAGGAATGTGCCCAGCAAGTAACTCCTTCCTCTGGTGCAATGCAGGCCAGAAACTGACACTCAGACTCCATGGTACCCAGTTGCAAATACAAAATCCAAGACAACTGAAAAGTCACAGCACTCACCATCCTAAGAGTCAGTGCTCCCTGTTGCTGTTTCCGGAAGGACATAGACAGAGTAAAGGCAGTTCAGAGGAAGGCAACCAACATGGTGCAAGGAATGCACCAGAAGTCATATGAGCAGAGGCTAGAGGACCTCAATTTGTACTCCTTGGACGTGAGGAGAGAGAGGGGGGATATAATAGAGACTTTCAAGTACCTCAAAGGTACAAACAAGGTACAAGAGGGTAGCACCTTTCAGAAAATAAGATGTGCAAGAATAAGGGAGCATGATATAAGGCTGTAGGGTGGTAGACTCAGAGGCAATGTGAGGAAGTATTTTTTCACAGAAAGAGTGGTGGATACATGGAACAGCCTCCCTGTGGAGGTGGTGGAGTTAAAACAGTAAAGGAATTCAAGAATGCATTGGAGACACAAAAGGATACCCTAGTGATAGAGAAGAGAGGGTAAGCCACAGATCAGTTAGGGTCTGTGATATTGAAATAGGTAAGGAAAATGGGCAGACTAGATGTGCCAAGTGGTCCTTATCTGCTGACAAATTCTATGTTTCTATGTTATATTTCTGTTATGTGCTGTCTTTCACTGCTGGAATTAAAGGGAAGTTGAACAGTACGTTTTTATGTGAATCTCCTTTTTTAGAGCTGCAGTGAGTGTAGCCCTGCAGAACTCTTGCTAGCAAAAAAGGACTCAAAGCATTCCTTCTGGCCAAACATGTTGGAGTTGCAACACAGTCACCTCCGCGTCTGTGAAGCACTCTGCTCACTGTCTTCATTAGCAGTCTCACTGCACCATTTTTTGCTCTGTCCGTGGTCAAGGTGGAACATGGCACTCTTCGCCATATCCAATATGGCTGCAGCATTCTACTGTGCATGCACTAATAGTCATGCATGCGCAGTAGATTGTGGTGGCCATCTTGGACATGGCAGATTGTACTGTGTTCCACTCTGACTGCTGATTTATTTTTTTCATTAAAGATATCCCCCCACTCAACTGTCCCTCTTGACACCCACCACCCCACCCCCAGAAACATAACAGTGACACTGGGGGTGCCCAATCCCAGTGTCACAATCAGGATGCTGCAGATTTTTGTTTTTAAATTATAGATATCCACCACCTGACCCTCCCTCTCAGTACCCCAGAAACATAAGAGTGCCACTGGAGCTGCCCAGTCCCCCAGAGTTGTGATCAGGACATGACCAATTTTTTTTTTATTATAAATATCCCCCCACACCCAACCGTCCCTCTCAGCATCCACCACCCCTCACCCAGAAACATAAGAATGACACTGGGGGTTCACAATCCCTCAGTGTTGCGATCTAAAATCTTCTGGGTTTTTTTTGCCTTGTAAAAAGGAAATTGTCCATTGTTGTCTTTTGCAGTCATTCCTGTCTCCCCATCTGACTCTCCCACTCAGCACCAACTACCCCCCCCCTTAAAAGCCCTTATTTACCCATCAGGGGTACAATACCACAATCCTCTTTGGACTGCAGACACATATTCACTCTTCAAAGCCAGACCGTGAACTGAAGAAACAGGTGTGCGATTCAATGTATTTCAATGGTGTTTTGAACTTAGTGGCATAAATTTGCCATTGTTGCATATTTTTGGCCCAGATTTTCAACATGCCTTTCTGGGGACCCTGCCTCATGAACAATTGCACTGACATTAGGCCAGTCTGTCCCAAAAGGTGATTTTGCTCTCCCTGCATGAAATCACCTTTCAGACAAGAGCTGAACACTTTATCTGCCCTTGTTCACAAGGTGGAGTCATAAGAAGGCTATGTTGAAAATTTGTTGCAAAAATATTAAAAAACAACATAGTTGTGAGCCTACATTAAATTTTGTGAATAAAGACTCCTAAGTTTGGTAATTTTCAATATTTTTGGCCCACATTTACAACATAGCCATATCTTTACAGCAACTCATGAATGTGATAGCTATCATTTTCAAATCCTAGCCAGAATATTGTTTTATATCCCGAAAGGTGATTTCATGGTCCCTGCAAGAAATCACCTTTTGGGCAGGAGCTGAACATTTTCTCTGCCCTTGTTCATGAGGTGGGGTCAAAAGAAGGTTATGTTCTAAGTCTGGTGTCAAAATATATTTTTTTAAGTTTAGAGGCTATGTTGAATTTTGCAAACGCAAGCTTGTAAGTTTGGTAATAGTCATTATTTTCACCCCAGAGTTTCAACATTGCCATTTCTTTACATCACCTCATGAATGTGACAGCTGTCATTTTTCAACTCCTGCCCAAAATGTGTTTTTGCACCCTGAAAGTTTGCTTCGAAGTCCCTGCATGAAATCCCCTTTTGGCCTAGAGTTGAATATTTGCTCTGCCCTTCTTCATGAGGCAGGGTCATAACAAGGTTATGGTGTAAAAATATTGCAAAACAACAAATTTATAAGCCTACATTACATTTTGCTAATGCAGGCTTGTAACTTTGGTAATTTTCAATATTTTTACCCCAGCTTCCTCGGCTGTAGCCCTATCGGCTCTGACCAGAGTTTGTTTTTACTGCATTGTGAGTGCCATGAATTTTCTGTTCTCTGCTTCCTCTGAGGCTTGTCACAAGGGCATGGGTGGAGGCTTTCCTTGTGGTGTGCCCTCCTGCTGGTAGTTTAGGTTTGACATGTGAGGCTGATAGTCGGGATAACTCAGCAGACTGATGGGCAGAAGCAAGCAATGAGTAGGCTGGCAGTTGGAGGCATAAAAGTAAATTTAATAAGAACTATCTTCCAACTTGTAGGTCGCACAATAGGTCCTCCTCTCATGATAACATCACAGTTGAAGTGAGTTTTTACTGGGTCAGACACCATGGTCCATTGTCCTGATGACATTACAGTGAAAGAAAGATGTGACAGGGTCACACACACTGTTGCCTCCACCCACAGTGCCATCTCAGTGAGTGAGAGAGAGCTGTGATGGTCACACACCTGGTATCTTTTCTCATGATGATGTCACAGTGCAAGAGAACTGTGACAGGGTTGCAGACAGCAGGGATGTTACTCACAGTGATATTTCAGTAGGAGAGATCTGCGACAAGGTCACATGCTACACATTCTTTCGCAATGTTATCCCAGTGAGAGAGAGCTGGGGCAAGGTCACATGCAGCAATGTTGCTTCTCCTGATGACATCACAGCAGGAGAGTGTTGCAACAGCATCATCCTTTGTATGTCTCTCCAGTACTTCATTGGGGTGCAGACTAAAACAATTCTGGCCAGTCAAAAGAATGCTGGGACCACATTGGGGAACTGAGAAACTTGCATCTTTAAATGAGAGGGTGTAGACCACATGGCATTCATTCAACCTTGACCAAAAAGTGCTATTGGCATCCAGTGTGAAGATCTGGCTGGAGGAAGGGTGCAGGCATAGCAACCTTGAACATTAGGATGGGGGTGCAAGGGAATCAAATGATAAACAGAATAAAAATGAGAAGACAAAGTAAGCTGAAACTGGGCCCACTCACCACTCCCCAAAAAGACAAACTACACCCTCTATGATGGTGTACAAATTACTTATAGCAAAACACAGAAAATAGAGAGCCACGACACAGAACCATGTACTGTAACTGTCTATAGAACTTGTTTTGTAATAAAAGTCTATACGTCATCATGGATTGTGCCTTTTGTGTATCTGAACTTTTGAGTATTTGTGGTAGCTGATGTGTTCCAGAGTGCAATCATTGTGCTTTTTGCCATCCACCATCCTGCCTGACATACCCTGGCACAAGACTGGACAAATGATGCCATGGCATCCTTTATTAGAATGCAGGGTCTCACTGGTGGCAGGTATTCACCTTCCTGTCTGGAACCATGTAGTACTTCCCACATGATTCCCCTTCCTCCTGGGCAAATAAAGGGCAGTTGTGTGGCAGCAGGAGTCACCTTGGCTCCTTGAGGCTGAAGGCACCCAAGACAGATGCAGAGCATAACCTCTACTACTGTACCTGATGTGTGTGCTGATGTGAACTCCAAACAAAAGACAGCAGGGCACCATACAACAAAGAGAGTCACTGAGAAATGGAAAGTGTATATAGTTATTTTATTGCACAAACAAAAAATGGAAACCTTTGGCTAAGGCTTCCTAGCAAATTCATGTTACATTCAAGTCATATAGCACAGGTGAAAAAATCACCACAGTTAAAGTGCATACAGCTTTCAACTGTTACTACAGAGAAACAGCCAGGAAAAGCAGCCTAGCACTTTGCTCCACAAAAGAGGCTTCATCAGAAATGTGAACCCTGGCCATTAGTATGGTAAGTTACACCACTTGGGCCTGACTGACACTGAAGCATAAATTTTTAGATTGGAATTTTGCATTTAAAATGTTCTTTTTGTGTTTGCCATGCACACATGCACAGCAAACACTTTGGTATGAGAGTGCCTTTTTAAGGGCATGGACATTGTCTGCCCAATGCAAAGCAGTGTTGCAGGGATGTGACAGTGCCACACCAATCAACACCCAAGCTAACTATGACAGAGTTTCTGGCTTCCTGGGTGGGGACAGTCAACAACTTCAAAAGAAGTTGCCGTTCCTTTGATCTGTGCTGCCCAGCAAACCAGGCTGCTCTGTCATGGTCAGCCTGGAATGCATGGAATGTGTGCCTGCCCATTTATCAACGTCTGTTGCTGGTAGCCCTGTCCCCCAATCCTTCTCTCCCTGTCAGTGCCCCGCCCACACACACACAAACAGTAGTAGCAATGGGGATGCTCAATCCCCCAGTGTCTTTCTGTAAAATAAAGAAAACTGTCCCTCATTGTGTCGTGTTTTTTTATCCCCTGAAAATAAGAAAAACACCCATCAACATCCATTGCGCCCCTCCCCCACAAACATAACTCAGTGACAGTGGGGGTGCTCAATCCCCCCATGTCCTCAGTTATACAGTTTCCTTCCCAGTAACACTGGGGGTGCCCAATCCCCTGGTGTCCTCCATTAATTAAAAAAAATTGTCCCTAAAATACAGGAAATGTCCCTCATGTTTTTTTTTAACCTGAAAAAAAGAAAACCGCCCATCGTTGTCTGCTGCACCGTTACCCACCCCCACTGACCCTTCCACTTAGGACCCACCCCCTCATGCCATTCTTACCCACCAGAGGTCCGTCACCATACTCTTCTCTGGACCGCAGACATGTCTTCACTCTTCAAAGCCAGACCGTGAACTGAGGTAAGCGCTTCAGTGTATTTCAATGGGATTTTCAGTTTCAATGTATTTCGATGGGAGTTTTCAACTTAGTGGCATAAATTGGCCATTTTTTAGTATTTTTGCCCCAAACGTTCAACATAACGTTTTTGGGACCCCATCTCATGAACAATTAAGTGACACTAGGCAATTCTGTCCCAAAACGTGATTTTGCAGTCCCTGTGTGATATCACCTTTCAGGCAGGAGTTGGAAATGTTCTCCTCATTTTTTCATGAGGTGGGGTCATAAGATGGCTATGTTGAAAATCTGGTGTAAAAAATATTAAAAAACAACAAAGTTACGAGCCTGTGTTGAAATTTGCAAACACAGGCTCATGACTTTCGCAATTTTTAATATTTTGATCACGAATTTTCAGCATAGCCATTTCTTCACAGAACCTCATGAATGTGACAGCTGTCATTTTTAGATCCTGGCCAAAAGATTTTTTACATCCCAAAAGTGATTTCACAGTCGCTGTGAGAAATTGCCTTTCGGGCAGGAGTTAAAAATTGTCTCTGCATTTTTTCATGAGCTGGGGTCATAAGAAGGCTGTGTTGAAAATTTTGGGCCCAAGATATTAACAAACAAAGTTATGAGCCTGCATTGAAATTTGCAAATGCAGGCTCATAACTCTGGCAATTTTCAATATTGTGACCCCAAATTTTCAACATAGCCATTTCTTCACAGCATCTCATGAATGTGACAGCTGTCATTTTTGACATCCTGGCCAAAATGTGTTTTTTCATCCAGACAGGTGATTCCACAGTCACTGCATGAAATCATCTTTCAGACAGGAGTTGAAAATTTACACTACACTTGCTCATGAAGTGGGGTCATAAGAATGGTATGTAAAAAATTTGTGTCATAAATATTAACAAACAAGACAGGTACACTGCCCAACATCATCACTTCTACTTTGCATTCTTAAATGTTAATAAAATGTTTCCTTCACTGAAGCACTTTTCAAACACACACACACACACACACATACACCCTATGACACCAGTGCACACAGTGAACATTCAGCATTGATAAATGCTTGTTTAGACAGAAAATGGGCTGAAGTAGGCAGCTCCCTTAAGAGAGAAAATAGAATGTAAGAAAAAAATGTATTTCTTTTAACTGCATTTCTTTGATTCTTTGCCACATACCCATTTGCATGTTTCCAACTGCAGTACTGGCACTACTCTACACCTTTATCTCATGACAGTTGAGGACAAGGGTTCTTGCAAGCTGGGGTTGGAGTGAGAGGGTTTTATAGTGATGTTTGGGTTGTATGCTATGCCCTCCTCAACACCACCACCACAGTGAATGGCTTTTTGATGGGTCTGCTCCACACCGATGAGGGGGGAGATAAGCCCCTAATACAGGGTTACAGAACTACAGCACATTTTCAAGGTTAATTTCACATTATTTGGGGAGGAGAGAGAATTGTTTTGCACCACCACTTAAGTGACAGGATTTAGATAGGACTCTGCTCTCCTGAGCTGATTGTTTGCACAAAACAAACTGTTGATAAAAAAAAGCAGTGTGGTCTGGGACAGTAGCTAAAGTAAATCTGCCAAGTAAAAGCAGCTCATTCGAAGTCTTGGTTCTAGAAGGTTCCAACTTGGAAACTGTTAAAAAATGTCAAATACCTGGTGATACAATTGAATTAATCAGATCCTTAACCTATAGACATCATTTAGATCACCTGATGCGAAAAAATATGTGTAATATTTCACGTATTACACAGATTGAATGGATTTCTATCAAGAGAGGAGCAACTTGTTATTGTCAATTATAATTTACTTTCACTATGGAATGCTGTTATTTGCCCTTGCTGCTGATAAAGGATGCATTATTGTAATATTAATAAGAACCTAAATTATAGGCTCCCCTAGACTCAAGGCAATGTTTTCTCGTCTATTACTTCATCTTCCATGTTAGGACATCAGGATCTCCAGAGTGCCTAGGTGAGTCACTGAAAACTCAAAATAGATCAAAGCATTTGTGATCCTCTGTTAACAATCCTCAGAAGACTCCGTTACATACAACATGTATGAGGTAATGGTAGTTCCAGTTTTTGGCACCCAAACCCTGAAACTCATTACTTTTGCAAAAAAGGCAAGCTAAAACTATGTGGCTTAGGGATGCTCAGAATTGGTTGATAACAATCTGTTAGGATTTTATATGAATTAAGGAATGTCCAGTTCTCTTGTTTTTTTTTTCCTGACAGGCCCTTTCAGGTTGGCCTCAGTCCCGTCACCCATCTTTTGCTGGTCTTAGTTGGCTCCTTTCCCCAATGACTTACCTCATGTGGCAGTGGCAGCATGGAGTTTTACGACCTTCCGCAGTCCAGATTCAATTGTGGCCAGTACCTGGGTTGCTTCTGCAGAGCCTGCAAGGGGCCAGCATGTCATCCTGCCAGTCAGGTGTTTTTTTCCCCATTTTCTGAGTCTTAGCCCACAGGATACTGGTGGATGAGGGTAGGCTTGCGCATGCATGAAAGCAAGTCTGTGTTGAATGACACCAGCAAACATCCTAGCACCTACATAGAGACTCTGACTGTGATTGTCTGTGTAGCTATTCTGAATGTACTGCCACGTGGAGTCACCCAGCTGACAGTGTCGTAGTGGCGCCTTCTTCCCTCTCTTCATGAAGGAGGAAATCATCCTCTGGGATGCTCAGTTCTCCTCCTATTGGCCAGTCCCTGATGACTCAAGCTTATTCCTGAACTTGGGTCATTTGTATCACTGGCAGTTCTCCCACTTCTGTGCCTGCTACAGAAGTATCCAGTTCTGAATGTGATGTGATTACAATTCTGATAAGGACTTAAGAACTGAAATTGGAATCCCATATCCTAATTTCCCATGTTAAAACATTCTGTTAGCTTTATGTTAGAATTAGGATTTTCAGATTGCAGTTCTGAAAACTCTAGTTCTTAAAATTAGATTGGAATCCCAACAATTCTGATCCAAGTTCACAGTTCCAAGCATCCCTAATCTGTTCTTACAAAAACAGACTGAAAGGCCACCTACTGCATCAGCACAGTTCATATGTGAATGTTGCAACTGACATTTTGCTGTTGCTTAAGCTGTATCTGTAAACCATACTTTCATGAAAAAAAAATATTTCTGTATCCCAGATCCACCCCTTAAATGTTTTTTTTTCAGCTAGTAGACGACCTGGCTACCAATGAACAAATAAAGTGCAATTTTTAAAATAATATGCTGTACGCAAGACAAAGGTAAAAACTATAAGGCTTTAAACCTATCTGTTGAAGTAAAGAGATTAACAGTGGTAAGCAACCTGTGGATCCCAGCCACTAAACTCTCTTTATTGGTAGTTTCAGGCAACAGAATCATTTTTCTCCCTTCAAATTGACCTGCCAACCCTATCTAGCTATGCAATAAATTTTGTTTCTGTAGTGATTATTTTTGCCTAGCTTTTGCCTTACCATCAGTCTTCACAGCAGATTTAGAATCAGACCTCAATTAAATTTTGATCTCCTATTAATGGACAGGCTGGTTTGAAGTCTGGCCTGCAGCGTGGCAAAAATAATCTGCAAATGGTGTGATGATGGGTAGGATGTTGTTCTGTGCTCTCCAGTGAAGGCAGGGTTCACAGATGAAGGTGGGGTTTAGGATGAGAGAATTTAGACCCAAGATCAGAGAACCAGAGGAGACAGCAATGTGTTCCAGTGGTTAGAACAAAGAATTATAGCTATTAATTAGCACTCCTTGTGTGTAACGCCACTGTGAACACACTCCTTGTGTAACACCACTGTGAACACCACCTCTGAATACAGACCTGACTCACTGGTTCCTTTCTGTCACAGCTGCCTTTTTTCTCTGTATTTTCAGC
Organism: Neoceratodus forsteri; assembly: GCA_016271365.2. NCBI lineage: Eukaryota > Metazoa > Chordata > Ceratodontiformes > Ceratodontidae > Neoceratodus > Neoceratodus forsteri. The sequence continues at coordinate 1,165,478,668 of CM028129.1, read as the reverse complement.
ATCACCCACTTCTTTATAGATTAAGACTTACTGTTGGAATGTACTAAACTCCATAATTAATCTTTTTTAAAAATATTCAGAATCTTATCATAACCAAACAAAATGGTAGAGAAGGTTCTTTTACAGAAAATAACACTGGTTTCAGAACATTCTAAACTGATCTGAGCAGTTCTCCCACCCCTAGTTTGTGGGATAAAATCTTGACCTCTTGTGCCAAGCCTAGTGGTATGGAGACTTGAGCAGCTGACTGCCAATCCTCCCTTCACACTTACAACGCGGGTTCAATAAGGGACACAGGCCACTAGAGGTCTGCCAGGAGAGAGAGGATTAAGTGTTTGCTTACAACTTTCCTCTCCCAGGGGGAGGGCTATGCCGCACCACTACCATATTGAGATTCCCATGGTTTGATAGGGATCTCAATGTGAAGAAGATCAGGGGTCGGAAGTTGGAACCTTGCTGACGGAAGACCCGGCTGGAGGCCTATAGTTTGGCCCTATGTGCTCACTATGTTGAGTACCAGGGGGCAATTTCTCATAAGAAGGCAGGATTTCTGTCTGGAGAAAGCGCTGTGGGGGAGAAACAGACCATCTCAGCTGTTTCGGTCTGTAGACAGGCTTTTACATCTTGCCTGTCTCCGGCTGAAAAAAGCTTTTACAACCACTTTATATGAAGAGTTTGCTCTGTTTTTCTCTGACAGAGTGTCTACCATCTAGTCGGGGATTCTGCCAGGGAGGTTTTGCCTCACAGTGATTGAGTTGGGAGTCTCAGTGGCACTCTGTCTGTCTGGGAGGAGTTTAGGCCAGTGGAGGTGTTGGAAGTGACTAAGGTGATCTTGGAGTTGAAGCACACCTTTTTGTGAACTTGACCCGGCACCAATGCGTTTCTTAATGGGATGTTTTGATGCCATTGGCCCGGTGCTTGCCAGGATTGTCAGGTGCTTGATGGTGGAGGGGATCTTCCTAGTTGCTTTGAAAGAAGCACTGGTGACGCCCCTCCTAAAGAAATTTTCCCTTGACCCAGACGTCCTGGCAAATTACCGTCCAATCTTCAACCTGCCTTTCTTGAGCAAGGTTGTTGAGAAATTGGTGGCACAACAGCTCGAGGATTGCCTGATGTTCTCAGATATCTATGAGTCTTTCCAGTCAGGTTTTCCTGCCAGACATAGCACTGAAATGGCTCTAGTGAGATTGCATAATGATCTGCACAGAGCTAGAGATAGAGGAGACAGGTCAGTTCTTGTGCTCCTTGATTTCTCTTCAGCGTTTTACACTGTGGATCACGTCATGCTTCTTGATTGACTCTGTGAGTTTTGTGGATTCACTGGTACTGTCATCAAATGGTTTGAGTCCTATCTCTCAGACAGGGTGCAGCGGGTGGTGATGGGGAATTTCTTCTCTTCCCCAATTACTCTGTCCTGTGGAGTGCCTCGGGGTTCAATTTTGTCACCGATGCTGTTTGCAGTGTATATGCTGCCTCTGGGTGAGATCATTTAACAATACAGTGTGGAGTTTCACTGCTATGCAGATGACACCCGACTGTATTTGTCCTTTGCACCCAGAACATCAGGAGCTGTCGAAGTGCTTAACAGCTGTCTGGCTAAAATCAATGACTGGATGGCTTCTAGTTGGCTGAGACTCAACCTGGCCAAGACTGAGGTACTGGTGATTGAGCCTGGTCACGGGCGTGATGGGTTGCCACCAGGAGGAGCACTCTGTACTTGTTCTAGGGTCTGTGTTGTTGGTGGTTTCTCCAAGGGTGCGAAATCTGGACATGATCCTTGACTATAAATTGACCTTTGAAGATCAAGTGTAATCTATAGTCAGCATTGGTTTTTACCACTTGAGGAACATTGTCCAGATTAAGCCCTTCATTCCACCTGAGGAGCTGACAACACTAGTGCATGCCTTTGTGGCTTCCAGGCTCGATTACTGCAGTGCTGTGTACTTTGGGATCATGGGAGAGACCCTCCGCAGACTGCAGCTATTGCAGAATGCAGCGGCCAGGTTGTTGATGGGCCTTTCAAGGTCCTGTCATGTGACTCTGGTCCTGCATACTCTGCACTGGCTGCCGGTCAGGTGGATGGTCCTTTTCAAGGTGGGTCTGCTCACCTTAAAGGCCTATATGGGCTGGGTCCTGGTTAGCTATCTGAGCTCCTGACACTGCTCTTCGAGGGGCCTCCTGGACAATCCCATAGTCCGGCTCAAGACTTCGAGAGATCATGCTTTTAGCATCTCTGGGCCGACCCTGTGGAATTTTTTTCCACCTGCAGCCCAGGAGGCTCCCTCGATAGAGGTGTTTAAGGGGAGGCTAAAGGCCCACCTCTTCAGTCTGGCTTTTGACTGTTGTCCTCCTTGGTTTTGGCCAGTCCCTTGAAGTATGACTTCTGAGAACCATTTTATTGTTGCAGTATATTAATTTTATTATGGTTTTAATGAGGATCTATTATATGTTTTAATTTATTGTTATATTTTTTGTTCATGTTCAGCATCCAGAGCCTCTGGGATTGAACGTCTTATAAATAAAGTTGCCTAGCCTACCATACTACCACCATGTGGAGGTGTGGTGGTGGGGCAGCGTATACATCTTGATAGGGGAGCAGCTGGTGAGTGATGTGTGGTGCATGCGTGCCTCTACACACCTCTGCATCCTTGCAAGCCACCAGCTGCAGGGTAGAAAATGGAAGCTAAAAAACAAGATGCTAGCAGGATTATGCCTAGTGCATTCCAGACCTGTACCACTGCCCAGGCAAAGACACATAGTGGTTGATGGCCCCTCCCCTCCTGGCCCAATCATGGGAGCCAATCCAGGGAAGTACTTTTGCCTTGCATGTCCTGGGGAGATGGGTGCCAGCCAAGAGCTAGCTGGAGCTGAAGTGGAGGTGGGGGTGAACATCAAGGAGAGAAACACCTTGATTAAAAAAAAATCCTGACTTCTTATAGTCATACACCCTGTGGGCCAGATATTCAAAACTTTGCGCCGGGCAAAAAACGTTTGCGCAGGTTTCGCACGGGTCTGCTATATTCAAAAGGCCAAATAGTGCGGGCAAACTGCATTAGCGCTGGGCAAGATTATAATGTATGCAAGGGGCAAACTGACATGAATACAGGTGCAATGCTATATTCAGCGACTAGTGCCGCGCTAAGTGGTTTTGCGCGACTTAATGCGACACTTAGCGTGGTGCAAATTACCGCCCAGGAAAAGCTTGTCTTAACCCTGGGCAATCAGCCTTGCTTGACACTTTGGCTTTGTGCGGTGTTTGCGCGGGTTTAGCGCGGGTTTTGCGTGACCCTAACAAATAAATATGACACATAGATAAAGCCAAACATAGAGGATGCATGCTGCTAACCGATGGCATCACAATGATACCATCATCTGCCACCAGTCCCAGCCATGTCAGGCAGTAAGTGGTGACCCTGCCGCCAGTGGACAGCATGGCAGTGTGGCCATACAGCACACACCTGCGGACCACACATCTGTGGACACAAACAGATGCCAGCACACATAGCAGCACTGTGGGCATGGAGGATGTTGAGGGGTGTATGGGTGGCGAGCTGTGCCACAGACCGGGTGTGGCCACAAGGCTGGGACACATCCATAGCGCATGGGCCAGTATTGAAACCCCCCAACACTAGTGTGCCTTCTGGATAATATATGCCCCCCGGCCACATACCACACAGCTGTACAACTGCCACAGCACACAAAGCCAGAAATGTACATGTCACTGTGAGCATCCCATGCCACAGGTACAGCATCTGTGGGTCACACAACAGTGTAACAGTAATGTCACTGTCAGTAAACACCTGCAGGTTGGGCCTGTCACTGTGTACAGTGCAGTCATCATCACTGCCCTACACACCATAGGCAGTGCTGTGTCCCTCACACTACTGGCCCCCTTGCTACTGTAGTGTTTGCTGTGCACTGTAGCATGCCCTACAGTGTGACAGTTGCCTGCAGCACCACCACCACCTATGCTTATGCTGTCTTGTCCCCTGGGGTACAATATGCTATGCTATGCTGTACTGTTTACATGTAGCCTGCAGCTATCATCATGCTCTGCCAGACTGACCTACAGGTGGAGCTGCGGTTGGACCTGGTCAGCCCCTGTACTTCCAGACTGAACTACAGGTGGCTCTGTGGGACCCTGCAGTAATGCTGGGCAAACTGCATGCAAATCAGGGTATAATGAGATACTAATCTGGTTGTTTGCCCAGAGACTACCTAAGTAGGCTCATTTGCATGGCGCTTTTGAATATGGCACATTTTAGCTCCGGGCAAACGTGCTTGCCCCGGGCTAACTGCTTAGCTCCGCGCTAATGCCGCGCTAATGTGTTAGCGCGGTGCTACTGGTACAATGAATATTATACAGTTTTGATCACTGTTCTTTCACATCTGCTGCTTCCTGCAGCTGTACTGAGTCCATGCATTTGCTGGCACACACATTGGCCACGTAGTTCATCTGTAACTGCCCTCACGTTACTGTGTACTGTGTTGTTGTTGTGGGTTGCACTTCCTGGTTGCTTTATTCAGTGCTGACTTATTCCAGGGCTATGTTTGCCCTGCACTCCCAGCCCAGTTTGCATGGCCTCATTACCATGCTATATTCGGAAGCTGTTTGCCCTGGGCTATTCCTTTTGAATATAGCTTGCTCTGTGCTCCGGGCTCAGTTTACCTGCTGGGCAGTGCTAATTTTGCCCCGGGGCAAAGTTTTGAATATCTGGCCCCGTTTGTCTAAAATGTATGCTTCATTTTCCTGGTAAGAAAAGATTAAGCTGAAATCTCATTAGGAAAAAAAAATAAAAATTAAATGGATTCATTGATAGGTTTTTAGACAGTGTACCCTTAAGGTGAAACTCACACCAGTACTAGAATATCTGGATAAATAAAAAGCAGACTGAACTGGGGATATAACTAGTTGATCAGAAAAAGGTTTTCTCTGCCTTAGTTTTGTATATTTAAGCCAACTTCTGACCTTCTTTCCCCCTGATTTGAATGTTAATTCTTAAAATTCCTTGGAAGAGAATGCTGTTGGGATATTTATTGAAATTCTATGGTAAAAAGACCACAATGTTTAGCCAGAGAGGTGAAAGGTTAAAGCAGGTTTTGGACAGTTGTTAATTTTAATAAGGTGTTAAATGATACAGTCTCTCTCATTCTTGCCCTCTCGCTCTCTCTGACTCTCCCATTCTTGATCTGTTTCTCGCTCTAGTACATAAATTGTTCTGTAACAACCTAAAATTAAAACAGCCTTCCAGAGCACAATTTAACCAACCAGAAAACCCAGTAGCACAAGCTGCCATTTTCTGTTTAGTCCCTTGGTATTTAGCTGCTTGACCTTTTGCACTGATCACCCATCTGTGAAGGCCCATTTTGCCCCATGGTAATCTACCATTCTGACTTACACCTAGCATTAGAAATGTCATCCCTCCTGAGCATTAGGTAGGCTTGTCTGACTCACTCCAGAGCTGAATGTGGCTGTCAATCATTGGGAGTGGGGCATGAACAGAAAGCTTGGATAGGGTTTGAAAATATTTTACCTGTCCCATCCTGTTTTCTTATTAAGGGGAAAGGAGTGCCTTATAGGCATTACTATGGCATAAAGACATTGTGCCAGAATCTGGACACCTGTTTAGAATAACCTGCTATTCTTAGTTTTTTCTGTTTTCTCTTTATTGTGTTTTTGCACTTTAACTTGCTCAGGGTAGCCCAACATATAGTACATCCATTTTGTTTCCAGTGCGGTCCTCCTTCCACCAGTTTTACTGCTATGAGGACTGATGCACAGAGAGATTAAGTGAAATTCTCGAGGATATACAGTGAGCTACTGGTTGTGATGCTATTCACTCTGCTTCACAGCAAAGTAAGATAATTACTGGACCACACTGCCCCCCACCCCTAAAAAAGTTTTCTGTCACTTTAATTAACTCCCTTCATTAGAAATGAAAGTGTGGTCTACTAGTTTGAACACTAAATTGCAAAACAGAAAATCAGGGCTTGATTCTCATTGCAGCCATGGGCTTAAAGTTGGACCTTGAAAAAGTCACTTGACATTCCTGAGCTCCGATCCTCCCAGCTGTAGAAATGTGTACAGGCAGGACCTCCCATTAAAAATTAGATATTGCAACTGTGCTTTGCTCTCTGGGATCATTAACTGTAAAAGTAAAAAACTCCCATTTGAGGCACCCATTTAGTGTCCCTCCAGGTTCCCTTTAACATCAAAATGTGTCCTCTCAAGTTCCCAGAAAGTCTTTTCATGGCCCTCCAGGTTCCCTTTAAAGCCTCAGAGTATTCCTCCAGGTTCCCTTTAAAGCCTCAAAGTGTCCCTCCATGTTACAGGTTCCCTTTAAGTCCTAGTGTATCCCTCTGGATTCCTTTGAAAATTCCAGTTGAAGTCTTTAATTGTCACTCCAGGTTCCTTTTAAAGTCAAGAAGTGCTCTTTCAGGTTCCATGTAAAGCTTGCTTGAATCCCTCCTGGTTCTCCTTAAAGTATTGGAGTTTCCCTCCAAAGTCCTTTTTAAGGAATTGAAGTGTCCCTCCAGTTTCCTGAAAAAGTCAACAAGTGTCCCTTAAGGTTCCATTTAAAAACAAGGATTGTCCTTTCAAGTTCCCTGTAAAGTCTCAAAGTTTCTCTCCATGTGTCCCATAAAGTCTCAGAGTATCCCCCCAAGTTCTCTGTAAAGTACCAAAACATTAAAAAAATGTGAGCAGCCCTACAGGGTTCCTAGTGGAAATTTACTCCATTAGTGCAACATTACTAAAAGTGCAGAGTGCGGCAGTGCAAAAACAGCTTCAGTTTTCACCACTGCTTTGAGGTCTATGCCCCTTCATTCCATGTCCCCTGGAGAAGAAGCATTGGTCTTGAAGTGCTGGAGAAAACCTAAACTGTCTTGGAAATGCTGCACATGACACTATTGCAATTTTGCACTTAAGGAATGCATTTTCACTTGGAACCCTGTGGGATTGCTCACATTTTTTTGTGTTTAGTTGCTTTCTTTTCTTTGTACCACCACACTAATCTGCTGATACCACAGTCAGTTCTTGCATTTGTTTTAATTTCCCTGTAAAGTATTGGGAGTGCCCTACAGGTTCCATTTAAAATATTGTAACAACCCTCTCCTGCCAGCAGGGGGAGGGTGTGTGCTTATTGGAATGTCAGGCAACATAGTCTACTGACTGGTAGAGTCTTTGAAAGTCAGCCTAAATGTGCTTAATCTCTTTTCGTCTCCCCTTCCCCCATCTCTCTACAGCTGCCTGCCTGGCAGGGTATGGCCTCGCATGCCACCTCCCCCAACTTCTGTCAATAATAATAATAAATAAGATTTGTATAGCGCCTTAAAATATTTTTGAGGCACTGAAAAAAGTCAGAAGACAAAATAGTCAAGTAGTATTAACAGTTAGTTTATAGAAATGAGTTTTCAGTTTGCATTTAAATAACACCAGCCTGTGCAGGTCCTGCTATCCAGTGATAATCCATTCCAAAGGTATGGCTTACAGACTAAAAAGGCTCAGTCACTGAATGTGGCCAGTCTTGTTGCTGGAGTGTTGTAAAAGTGTATGTTGCAGTACAGAAGTCAACCAGTGGAACAAAAGTGCTGAAGTTCAGATAAATATGTAGGAGACAATCATTTCAGGATTTAAATACTAGTAGCAGTATTTTGTTGTCAGTTCTATATTTGACTGGGAGACAGTGAAATTTGGCAAGATTTCAGATACACATGAACAGTTTAAGAAGTTGAACTTTTAGGGGGTCTCGCAGCTCAAGTCATCAACAGGGCAATGTGCCATTAAAAAAGGGAGAAAAAGGGGAAAAGAAGCAAAAAAAAAAACAGCACATGCAAGGCTGAAGTTGAGTCACTTTATTGAGCAAACACTCACAAAAGGGTGAATCAGGTGCAGAAAGTGCAAAAATACCCAAACGCCATCAGAGCCTCTGAAGGGCTGCTGACCAGACTCCCCAGCGTTTCATGTCACTCTGATACTTTGACAGGGGGCCCCCCAATCGAAGTGTCATAGCAACACAAAATGCATTAGCGTTCAGATTTTCTGTACTTTTTGCACACTGTTCACCCTTTTGTGAATATTTGCTCAATAAAGTGAATCAACTTCAGCCTTGATTGCACTGCCTTTTTCGTTTCTTCTAAATGCTATTACACATTATGTGGCAGGCAGCAGACATGGACACTCTCCTTACTTGCTCCCTGTCCTCCTCTGCAGTGTGTGTGTGCGCACTCAACTGCCAACAGGTAGGAGTGTCATGTGACTGCACTAGCGACAGTCCAATCAAAGTGCTTGTCTTTTTGTGCACTCTAACCCTACTGCTGGTAGGTGCACCATGATTGGACCAAGCAGGATGAAGTTGTGTGGGTTTGTAAACCCCTCATGTCAGTGCAGCAGGGTCAGAGGTGAGCAACATGGCAGGTAGGCACTTGTATGTCTGAGAGACAGTGACACAACATTATAATGTCACCCATGTGGCTCAAGTTGCAGCATTTAGGAGAAGACTAGGAGAGAGACTGATGTGCCCTGGGTACCTTTCAGGGCAGGCAGGATTAGTAAAAAAACTGGCAAGCTGAAATATAGAAGCACAGCAGAGTGCGGAGGAAGATATATATATATATATATATATATAGATATGTTAAATCTATCTGGAACTTGGAGTGAGTCACAAAAAAAAAAAAATAACAGGACAACACAGGAGCAGTTGTTTGAGGTGGCAGGGGAGGAAGGAGCCAGGCAGGAGATGCCTCTGATCACCTTGACTCAAATATATTGAAAATATATTCAAAAAATATATATCTTTTGTTGCTGAGAGAGTATTAACTAGGGGAGCAGGGATGCGGGAGGTCACCAGTGGGGTCCCGCGGGGGAGCACAGTTGGGGATAGGACAGAACAGTGGAGGCATGCTTGTACATCAATGTTAGCTCATTTGGTTTTGTTCATGTTTTTGGCTCTGATTTAAATTTTCCTGTCTTGCCCACATCTGCTGTGGCATGATGAGTTATGTTTTCCACATCTTGTATCTCTTCCCACACATACATTCTGAGTGATGATATCCCCCATTTGAGTGATTGCAAAAGGTTGACAGGTACAGCTTTGCTTAGAGCTCCAGTAACCAGCTGCAGTGGTAAAGAAAGTCTCAGCTGAAACTGAACAACTACTGAGCCACAAGAAGTGGAGATGTTGACAAACTACATATTTGCTCTGGCCTTGGCCCTTGCACCTCCACTGGGGACCCACTTTGCTTTGACTCCACACTGTACTCATCCTTACTGTTGTCAGAAACACATACATCTGGCTTTTAATTCAGCTACATAATGAAGCACATCTAGATGAATAATTCAGCAGGGCAGCATGCAGAGAGAGAGGGAGAGAGGGAAAGAGAGAGGCACAGCAGCCTGCACTTGTTGTCGCTCTATTTAGCAAGTGCAATAGCAATTGAAATAAATGTATTTATTTTATGCAGTCAGTGTTGTATGCTGTTATGAATGTAGCCTGAAGTCAAATGCCGCTCTTATCCAAACAAGTCAGGACTGACACTTGCTCTGCTCCAAGACAAAAATATTACAAAATCAGTCATCATCTGACCAAAACATGCAATCTTCTTCTTTTCTCTGTTCCAGCCATTCTTTTGCATCTTTTGAAATATTTTTTCTTGTTTGGTTGGTTGGATGTAACCGCTCCACTGCATTTACTTTATTAAAAATTATGTTTCCAAGTTAAGTAGGAAATGAAAGCTGAGCTATAACACCAATTGTAAAAAGTGCATTTAGCTGAAACATGCTGATAATGATCATTAGTGAATAAAATATGCTTGCCAGACTGATGAGCCATGTTGGAATTACAGGTGGGCTTGCCAGGGCTTGGACCCCAAGCTCTGAAGTGAGCCCCAAAAGCTTGCACATCACTGCCATTGACGTATAACTGGAAGAGGGCTCAGCTTAAAGATAGGGCCCTCATACACCCCCCAACTCCCAAAGCTCATAAAGTGTAATTCCAACACTACTGATGAGTAGCTGTTATTGTTCATATGTATAGATAGGAGTGAAATCCTTCATGCTGGAAATCATTAGCCATTGGCCACAGAAGGATGGATCTTGTAAATCTGGGATATGAAGTAACTGTTCCTGTCTAAGCTCCCATTTTATAGATTGAGGAAACACCTTAAATCATTTAGAGCACTCCATTTCCCTGTGTGTGAGGCACACTTACACTGTAAAGAGTCTCATATACATATGCCCTAAAAATGGGCATAACTGGAGGACAATCTTTAATTGTTAAATATATATTATTAATTGGCCAGAATCAAAACTGTATTAATACATCCTCCTAGTCACTCTTATAGTTGTTAAAAGTTGTTCTCACTTACATTCTTAGGGTATCAAATCACAGAAACATAGACATTGATGCCACAGACAGACCAACGGTCCATCCAGTATCCTGAGTTCCTTATTTAGCTCACCTTCAGATTGTGGTTCTCATACCCAAATAATGCACATGAGACCACTCTTACAACCATGAGAGTGGTTTCTGAGGAAGTAACAGACATATAGTTTGGAAACTGTGAGCCATGAGGATAAAGTACCTCTATCCAGAAGTCCGTCTGAAATTGTATTATGTAACAGGCATTTGAAATAGCCAAGATGTGTGCCATGTGACTTGGTGCAATACTGTGAGCAGAATTATACATTATGACATCATTCTTAGCCAATCAGGATTGTTTATTTCTAAACATTCCAGGAACTCATACTGTATGTATATTAATACCACAGCTGAGACCACTCTTATGGTTGTAGGAGTGGTCTCTTGCACGTTTATAAAATATGAAAACCACAAACCAAAGGTGAGCCATTCTGATACCCTAAGAATGTCTTACAACAATAAGAGTGGTCTCTGTTGCAATATCAGTATATTACTGATCGAGCTTGATCAATGGCATATTAATTTTTTTACAATCCTTAATCCTAACTTCCCCATTTCCAGGGCAGCTGCATGTGAGACACCCTTTACAGAATAAGAAGAAGAAAGGAAAGCTCTGATTGGTCAGAACTGCTCCCTCAATATATAACAATTATAACAATTATAAGAGGGTCTTTCAGACAAACAGTTCTAAAATTCTAAAGTTCTAAGTTTAGTTGGCTTAGTCCATCTCTTTTCCACACATAGGCATTTCTCAAATTTTCTAGTGTAACCCCTAGATGGCGCTATCCCAGGGGCTACTACCCCTGCCTGATTTGCCACTAACAGGTTGAGGGGCCTGGATCCAATGGCGGGTGCCTCCACCCAGAGGTCAGGGTTGCAATAGTTAAACTAACTTGGTCACAGCCCTCTGGGACACTGCAACCCCCCTTTCTTCCCACTAGTGGCCCACACAATATATCAGAATTACCTTCACAGTATACACTTACCCGCGGTCTGGTTCCGCACTGGGACCTCCTGTGAAATGAGATACAGTGCAACAATCCAGTACAGTACTTTAACATAGACAAATACCTCAGGCAGTATAACTTTGCTGAAACAAGCAGCTCTGATTTATTTAGGGGATATAACAAGGACAGGGGAAATCAGGTTAATTAGCTTATCACTCTAATAATCTACCTATGGCTCTGTGCACAGGCCTATCCCTATCAGTTACTGTCCCTGGGTACCCAAGCCCTAGTGGCTAGTCCAAACCATGGCAGCTGGTAGGGGCCCTTCACACAGAGAAAAGGAGAATTAAACAGTTAGCAGTACAGTAATTCCATTTGGATTTAATGTGGCAATTCAACAGGGAGCGACCCTGAATTAGTACTCACGACCTCCAAATAAGATAGGGTCCTTCAATGTCAGCAGGGCTCACTTGAGGTACACAAACCTCTTCACACATCCATATAAAAGAAAGCACTATACCAGGCAGGCTGCATCTGTATCCCGATCGCAATTACTGCACAATACCCGGGAGAACACACAGCAGATTCAGTTCCTGACAGACCGAGTGCAATTTTCAGCAATTCCTCCAGTCTTCTACAGGGTGAGCCTGGTTTCTACTTTCAGAGATCCTTTGATTCTTTTCACAGGACGATTCAGTCCTGACAAGCTGTTACACAAGCTGCAGACCGGAACTCTGGGCCTTAACACGCTTTTTGACTAAAACTGCACACTGAAAAAGCACAGGGCTCCTTCCTTCTTCACTGCCAAAGCTCAACTGAAACTCCAACCGACAAAACCGGCACTTCCTTGAGTTCCTCCCAGTTCTTGACTGGATTGGCTGTCACCACAATAGACTGCTGCTGTTGGTCCAAAAGGCACTGAAGTCTAAACTACATCTCCCAGAGTCACTGCCCATACAATCCTCTTGTGGCTGGCTCAGATTATGAGTCCAAGTTCTGATTCGTCAAGGCACCATTTTAGAGCTAGCTTACCCCACACTGATTGGTCCAGTTCAGCAGTTCAAAACTAGAATGGGAACTAGCAGACACAGTTCTGACTGCAAAGAAAGCAGGTTAGACAAACTGTAATTTCATTATTACTCTAAATAATTTCTGGCAAACAGTTACATCTTTCAGATAGGTTCCCTTTGCACTCCTAGTGACTGCAAAAATGAAGTGAATTGGCAGCAGCTCGAGTGGTACTCAGAGAAGCACACAGTCCCCCCATACAAACTAATTATGTCTGCAAGCAGACAGCTCTTAAAGAGACAGTACCAGAGGTTCTAAAAACACTCACTGATAAATGGCTTAAATGCCAAACACCATTCAGGCTTGGAGCATTCAAGCAAGCTCCTGGAAGTCTTTTGGGAACCCCCATTTGCAGGGGGGTTACACTAGAAAGTAAAATATTTTGATTTTTAATTCAAATTACATTTTTTAAATTAGAAATTGTCAACATGGTTTATAGTATGTTTATATGTTCCATTCCAATCCCTTTTGGCATTATAAGAGCTACTCCTGAAGTCCTCTTTGTGCCAGAACTGCTAATCCCGACAGTCTGGTATAGTGTTTTTGCTGCATTACTCATTTCTTCATAAAACATTAAGGGCACACTTCTCCACTTAATACTAGCACCAGTGGTGGAAATGGGGGTGGGGGGGGCAGTTCCATGGACTTAGTTACAGGAGCAACATGGGGAATTATTTCTTCTATGTAAAATTTGCCCCATACGTCATAAAAGTAGAAAAACAAAATGTGAAAATGCAATACATAATGAGGAAACGTGTCCACAGACTACTATCAGGTATGTTTGATTCTACATCAAATATGATGGGTTCCCCAGAGAATTTATTCTATTTTCAGCATTTGCTAGCAGACCTTTGTGACCTCAACAAGCCATGCTCAAGAAGCAGACATACATCTTTCTGTGCACACACAAAGGTGATTGTGGGCAGCCTGGAAAGAGAACAGAAGCTACCATATAAATGGCCCTTAGGACAATCTCAAAGGTAAAGTGTCCCTCACATGGCTGTCTGCACTCTGCTGATTCCTCCTGTATGCAACCCCTGCTTAAAGCAGACGGCAACATGCATGCAGTGCTTAGAGTGCGCTCACCTTATGTCAGATGGCTGTGGTGTCAGGTCATGTTGGAGGTGGGGGAACCAATGAACACTGGTGACAAATGTGCTCTAGAGTGAGAATGACCAGGGATAATAGCACCAGTGGAACTGCAGATGGGTTCCACTGGATCACTAGTAAGTGTAGCTGTTGGGGGGGGGGGGGTGTAGGTTTTATCTTTTTTATCAAGATGCCCCTCCAATTTTTTTGTGCCTTTACTGCAGCATACAAAAATAGAGATACAAATATACAATAGTGAAATCAGCAATAAATATCTCACCAATATTACTTATATGTATAAAATACATATTTCACAAATGAATGACTTGGCAGTGTCAATAATACATAACAGAGACTACTCAAACACCTGTACCATACTTTTTTCCTTTTTTTTTCATTTTGAATCTGAAGGATGACAAGGCACCATAGAAACATAGACTTTGATGGCAGATAAGGACCGCTTGGCCCACCTAGTCTGCCTATTTCCCTACCTACAGGATAAACTGCAGATCCTAGTTAACCAACAGCTTATTTCTTCCTACCCCCCACAAGAATTGTATTATGTGTGTCCCATGCATTCTTGAATTCTCCCACAGTTTTATACCCCACAACCTCCTCAGGAAGGCTGTTCCATGTGTCCACCACCCTCTCTGTGAAAAAATACTTCCTCCCATTGCCCCTGAGCCATCCCCCCCATTATCTTCAAATTGTGTCCTCTTGTTCTTGCACATCTCTTTTTCTGAAAGATACTACCTTCTTGGACTTTGTTGATTCACCAGCCTCACAAACCTTCTTAGAGAATACTTTACAGAGGGTGACGGCAGCCACGTCTATAGTAGACTTCAGCCTGGACAGTGGTTCCCCCTAACAGTGCCCAGCCCCTGGACCTAGTAGTTGTAGTAGTAAAAGACTTTATACAGGAATAGGTGAAAAGTGTTTTACATTTTGCACAACAAACACCATTCGGACCCGTGAGGCCCTCTTTTCAAGGTGCTCCTGTTCGATGACATTAGGCAACAATGTTTCATAAAAAGGTTACAATACAGTCCAAGACAAAAAAATAAACAACTAATGACATATACAGTTAGACTCTATAAATAATCCAAGGATTGCCATATTTCATCAGTTACCGTTACAATGAAAGATATATTCCTGTTTCATCACTGTTTTAAACTCCTCCATTGTCACATTCTGAGTTTTAACAGTTATCGGAAAATTATTCCATGTTTTAGATGCTTTATACTTAAATGACATCATCCCAAATTTGTTTTTTTACTTTTGGAACTTCAAATTCCCTGGCCCTTGCTTTCCTTAATTTAAATTGATGCAAGGGTCGAGTTAACTTTCCAGCTAATGGGATCAGAAGACCAGATCTGAGGTCCTTGGTAAGCATATAGAAAATCAGGAGCTTGCTGAGATGTTGGAAGCCTTTTTCAGAGAGATTGATCTTTGATACTCTTGATAATGAGCATAAAGAGTTAGCTTGCCCTCCATAGTCTCTGATTTCCTCTAGAAATGCTATAATCTTTGCCCATTAACCTTCAACTCGTGGAGCTTTCCATCAAACAATGGGGAGAGCTGCTTGGAGACACTTGGACATACATGACAAGTTGCCATAGTATCCAAAGCCACCTGGAGAATCAAATTATAGTACTTGACAACTGTCCTGATACCACCTGCACACTCAGCCTCTATCCCTTAAAGGTCCAGTGCTGCCCAGAGGCATTCTAGCTCTGTATCCTTCAAAAGGCAGTGCCAAATTCTCTCCATGAGTTGAGTTGATTTTTGGGGAGGAGGGTTCAGAACTGAAATGACCCAGTGTGATGATCCAGTCAAATGACCGAATTAACCCTACACTTCAAAGAAATCAAGCCTTAGGAAAAAATACAGGTCCAAGGCATGGCCATGTAGATGGGTTCCAGTGGTAACTGCACATGCCAGATCCATCAGTCATCTGCTGGAGAATTGACTGTCCAAACTGTGAAACCTTGTCATTGACACATGATTTTAAGTCCCACAGCACCAACCAGCTGAGGGTGTCTAACACACTGCCATTGATAAAGCTCAAAGACTCCTGAATAACTGAATAAACTCCCCATTGCATCCTGGAGGCCAGTAAATTAGGAGAATTTTGCATCTGGCACACATCGTACCCCTAATATCCTTATATTCAAATGACTGGTCTCCAACTAGGTGCACCATGAGGTTAGGTACAGATTTAAAACTGCCCACTCCTCCTCCTTCTAGTCCTTACTTGGACTGTGGACCACAGAATATCTGGATAGAGTAAATGGACATTTGGGCAGGGGATAAGAGGTCTCAAAGGTAGCTGGAAAACCTACTAGGCCTGTACATGAGAGGAAATGTGGAGCAGTTGAAGATGTGATGGGTTTCAATTAAGGGCCAATGAAACTTACTGTAGAGGTTTCAGTAGTGGGTGCAATGTGGACAGTTGAGGATGAATTCATGGAAGAGAAGTAATGGGTCTAGTCTGGCTACTTGAGACTTGGGAACAGCCCCATGGATGATGTTTCCATAATTGAGTATGGGAAGGATCATCTTACAAACTTTTCTGTAGAGACTGCCAATCTTAGAATGAAGTGTGGCTACAAGATGGTCTTATATGAGCTGAGATGCCAAGGTGGAGGTATAACCAATGTCCTTGAACGTATTCACAGCTTCCAGAAGGGACTCTGACAGAGTACTGAGGCAGAGGCCACGGGAGTCCTTCCAGCAGATGGAGTTTGCATGGATCCAGAAAGCATAGCCACAGTATTTTTGCAGTTAAGTGTGAGTTGGCTATCCAGAAACTACCTGTGTATCTCTCCACTGGGTCATGTTGCAGAGTACTGGTCCCTTTAATAAGGTGTCCAGAGGGGTGAACAGAGGGAATGTATAAGGTGCATTTACAGTTTAGTAAAGCTCTGACAATTTATCCACATAGGAGGCTGATACATAAACTCAGTAAGCAGGTGTGAGGGGAGCATAGCTATGCATTTTTAGAAACCGGTTAAGTAACATGAGTCATAGCATGGTGGTGGGGCAAAACGTAGACTGGAAGGCATTGCAGCTGTGGCTTGGGGAATTAAAAATGACTGATTCACATGCAGTACGCGGAGACCCTATAACTGGGCACATAGGTGAGGATGCATGGCAGATTTTGCCAGGGCATGTGCCTCTCCTGGACCCAGCCTGGAGCTGCCATTAAGGCAAAGAGTTGTAGTATACCAAATTGGTCAGTTCTTGGAGTGCTTATGATCATTTGTATACTGATGATCTAGAACTGGAGACTAGTAGCTGGTCTGCTGAAGTCTTCAGGTGCTATGAAGCTGGCAAAGGTGGTCAGCACAAGGAAGGCTGAGGAATGATGAAAAGACCTGAAAGAACTATTTTTGTTTGTCAGATTGATTTCAGATGCAGTTCATTGCTAGGAAGTGCAAGGTAGTGTTCCTAAGGGTCCAAAACAAAGAAGCTGACTTGCAGCATGCAGTGAATGCAGAGATATTGAATATGAAAGAGCAAGAGAGGGATTTGAGGCTTGGCTAATGCAGAACCTTGAAGCTGTCAAGTTGTCCTAATATTGCTGAGAAGCAGTCAGTAGGGCCAAGAAATGTCTAAGTTCTGTTAAAAAAGGGGAATAAAGAGTAGGGAAAAGAAAGAGACAATTCCAAAATACAAAGCACTGTTAAGATACCATCTAGAGTACTGCTTGCAGTTTTTGACACCACATTACGAAAGGGGAATAAAGGAGCTGCTCAGGCATTTTATGGTGTCATAGTTTGGAGAGAGTGAGACTGCATGATACAGAAGTTAATGAGGGGCACTTTTTTCCAAATACACATTCTCCCAGCCAGTAGCTTGTTTGTCTTCAGGGATGTATCCTGTTTGCAGGAGTATACCCTGATAGGATGAGAGGTCCCGGCCATCATATAAGCAGCTACAAGGTTTTTCTTCCCCCTCCTCCCCTAGGTGAGGCCGCTGTCAGCCTTGAACACACTCAACTTCTGTCTTAACAGGAACAAGCTCCCTGGCCCAGTCGCATGGGCCGCTGTGGTGGTGAAACCCATGGCTAACCCTCCCGAGGCAAGATGCACTGCTGGGCAGCAGCTATGTCACCCATCACCTGCATCCCAGACTGACTCCTTGGGCTCAGTTCTGAACCTGGATCATCTGCACAGTTGCACTGCTGGCCCATGAAAGCAGCAGAGGATTTTTTCAGATTTATGTTTTATTTGACCATTTGTTCCAAATCAAAGCCATTGCTCAATTAACAAGACTTTTAATATTTGGGTGAGAGCTTTGATTTGGAGCACAAGACCTCACACACTAACCAAACTAAGATATCCCAAAATGTGTGAGTGTGGTTCAAGTTCAAATTTATTGCAGGAAAAAACTCCATTCAGCAAACTCATTCACAAGGAGGTCCTGTAAAACATATATTAAGGGACAAACTGAGACATACAATAAATGCACTCAACAAGAATACAAGTGCTGATAGGATACATATGTAGCAGGTGTACAGGCATCACTCAATAACTCATAACATAAGTCACCACACTCATACATAAAGTGCTGGTTCAATTCTCATAAATCTTATGACTAACAGTAGGTTTGTGCTGCCATAGGAGAAGAACAATTTTTAATGACAACTACAGACATCTTTTATTTTTTCTGAAATTAACTTTTTGGAAAAACTAACAGAGACTAGATTAGATCGTTTCAGGGTCGATTGTAGTCGATTCCAGATAACTGGGAGGGCAGCGGAGAATGCACGCTGGCCGAATGAGGTGCAGGCCTTTGGAACATCCAGGAAGATAAAATTCAATTTTCTGAGTGCATATGTACTGTGGCAGGTATGGATGATGGAAGTAGGTAGCTCAGAAGCTTGTTAAGAAGGAGCTTTAAAGCCCATATACTGGTATGTAGAATGCATCTAGTGGTAAGGGACGTCCAACCCACAGCTGTGTACAGGTCACAATGGTGTGTCCTGTTTGGGGAGTTCATAATGAAGCACAGTGTACAGTGATAAAGGATGTCGAGTTTATTAAGTTTTGTGATTGCAACAGAGTTGTAAGTAATATCCCCATAATCTAGTAGCGGGAGGAAAGTCGCTTGGATGAGCCTAGTTCTGATCTCCATTGGGAAGAGAGACTGGTTATGGTAGAGGAAGCCAAGCTGTATTTTTAGCCTTTTGATAAGGTCATCAAGGTGATCCATGAAGGCAAGCTTGCTGTCTAACCAAAATCCGAGGTATTTGAATTTAGGGGTGACTTCCAACTGCTCACCTAGAGAAGTTACTATAAAGTCATTTTGCAAATTGGTAGGGAAGGAAGAGAATTTGTAAGGGGAGAAGATCGTTGCTTTGGTTTTTTTAGTGTTTAAGAGGAGTTTAGCATTAATAAGGTTTGTTTCGAGCTTAGCAAAGTCAGCTTGAAGGGTGTCCCTGACGTGACTCAATGAAGCATCGGAAGTATAGTTGACAGTGTCATCAGTGAAGAAATGCAATTTGGATTTGGAAATAAGGTGGTCAAGGTCATTAATGTATAGACAGAATAGTATGGGACCTAAGATAGAGCCTTGGGCACTCCCCTAGTGATCGGTGGGGGAGTATAACATGCCACCTGCTTTGATTTTTTTGCAGCCTTCCTGAAAGGTAACTACTAAACCATTGAATAGTTGGCCAGGTGGCACCTATTTTAGCAAGGCTGATTTAGACTAGCTTATGGTCTACAGTATCGAAAGCTTTGCTGAGATCTAAAAAGACAGCTCCCGTGATCTTCTTCATATCCATGGCTGAGAACCAGTCATTGGTTACTTTAGCCAAAGAGGAGACAGTACTGTGGTTGGAGCAGAAACCAGATTGGGCAGGGTTCAGGAGCGAGTAGGTTTCTAGATGGTGCCTTAGCTGTGCATAGATCAGTTTTTCAAATACTTTAGAGAGGATAGGTAAAATATATATAGGTCTGTAATTGTTTAAGTTGCATGGGTCCCCAGCTTTAAATAAGGGGAGGATATGGGCTGATTTCCAGCATGGTAGTGGTGGACCAGCACTTGGGGAAATGGAAGGGGTCTGGTAGCCATCTCAATAGAACCAAATTACCATCCCTTATTTACCCAACATGTGAGACTTGTAAAATGTATCCTTATGGACCCAATACCTTGCCAGGATGCTCCAGTGTGTTTTTTTAAATATTGAACTTGGTAATAGGAAATTATGCCAAATATCTATTATATATATATATATTTATAAAATGGGTAAGGAAATTGTAGTTGTTTTATTGGATGATGAGCATCACATGACTGTGCGTACATCAGAGCGTGACCGCACACCTGCACTTTTACCCACTCAGAATATTTTGAAGCATTTGATAAGATAGATAAACCACTCTGAGGTGTGCGTGCGCTCTGATATATACACGCCTTGGGCGGTTAGCGCATTGTGCGGCCTCATGTGGTACAACGCACACCACAGCGTGCATATATTAGAGCGCGACCCATACCTCAGAGTGGTATCTATCATATATATATATATATATATATATATATCATCATACAAAAAACTGCCTTTAATGCACCATTTAGGGTTAAAGTGAAAAAAGTCAGGAAATGAAACATTAGGGTTGAGCCCCTAATCCCCCCCACACACCACGCACCCTCATCCTCCACAGACTGACAGACACCAGAGAGTGCCGCTAGGGCCGTGTGGCCCAACTCTCACACCATTCCATTTAAAAGCAGGTTGACATACTACAGTAAAGAAGAATGGGTGAGAATTAGGCCTCACAACCCAAATGGCACACCCCAACGTCTGTCAGTCTGTGGAGGATGGGGGTGCAGGGTATCTGGGGGGATTAGGGGCTCAACCCTAATGTTTAATTTCCTGACTTTTTTCACTTTAACCCTAAATGATGCATTAAACGCAGTTTTTTGCCATGAATGTTCTTACTTTTTTAAAAAAGTGTACTATAACTAGTAAAAACATGTATTGGTGGGAGGGCCCCGCGCTCCCACCAACTTGTCACTTTTGCATAACTATGTGCATCTGTGAGAGCAAGGGCCCTCCAGGCCCATGCTCTCACTTATGCAAAGCTACAGAGCCATACAGCAGCCCTATAGGGCACCAAAACTTTCTAACAGTAATTTGCAGATATCTTGCAAACCGTAAGAGCTAGAAAAAAAACTTAAGTGT
Organism: Neoceratodus forsteri; assembly: GCA_016271365.2. Classification (NCBI taxonomy): domain Eukaryota; kingdom Metazoa; phylum Chordata; order Ceratodontiformes; family Ceratodontidae; genus Neoceratodus; species Neoceratodus forsteri. The sequence goes on along the minus strand of CM028129.1, from coordinate 1,165,457,957 downwards.
CATTATAATCATGACAGCAAGTGTTTCACGCAACATCAAATGACTGAACCTGTGTCTCACATTGTTTCTGAGATATGGGCAATGAAAAGCACTGGACAGGCACTCTTTGAACCCTTGTGACAGTTATTTCACAATATCTCATGAACCATGCAACTTACAAAAAGAATTCCACTGCAAGCTTACTCTATCGTTTCAAATCTTTTTCCTGTGGCATAGATCACTTAAAGGTGATCTAAGCCACTGGTAGCAAAAAGTCTGTATCTTGCTTCATTTCCGAGATAACAGCGCAGAAAGTCATGACACAGACTGCAATGTAATCCTATGGGAAAAATGTCAGCTCCGTCACTGAATATCTCTGCAAGCAATTCATTCCTTAACACATAAACAGTATAATTCACATCTCTAGGACATCCCCTCAACACCCTGCAGACTTCAAGTAAAAAGACAAACCGTTATGTAGATATGGTCACCTCAATCTGGGCCATCTGATCTTCCCTAGGGTCATCTGGTCTTCCACATGGACATTGCAAAACATACATATAAATTTTCCCATCGGATATAATGGGAACTTCAAATTTTAATAACTTTTGAACAGATAAATATTTTTTCACCAAACAAATGCTGGCATATTCCTTGGCTCAAGCTGTTTCTATGTCCGAAACTTCAGACTAGTAGACCACACGGTGTCCGTGCAACGCCACGGGCAAAAAATGTGCAAAAGTGGAGAAAAATGCAATTTTTGGCACTTCGCTGTGCAAAAACAGTACATCCGACCAAAACACAACTTGGTAACTCAAGAGATCTACCATACCAGACCATGAATTCCAAATTTCATGCAAATCCGTTGAACAGTTGCAAAGTTAACGTGCACAATTTGAGGTTTAACATTAAAGTGCCTACTGAACCCTAAATATAGTGGTGTGACTGTGCCTATATGATATATATATATATATATATATATATATGTGTGTGTGTATATATATATATATATATGTATACATATATATATATATATATATTTATTTATAGCTATATTATATTTTAGCAGCCTCTTTTATTGCTGTCCAGTGTTCTGACATCTTTGGCTGTGTTTTTATTCAGAAATGTATATTTATTACTTTTGCTAATGCTGTTTATTATACAGGCAGTGGGTTAAAGATCAGTAATACTACCCCAGTGGAAAACAACACTTGCCTTCAGCTCATGCTTTTGGCATGAAGGGGTGGAATTACCTGATTGTAGCCCCCTACTCTTGTTGTGATTTACTGCAAAGAACATTCCCTGGTATGTCCACACCCCATGTCATATTTATTGATGGGTTCCCTTGCTTGGTTTTGAGTTACATACTGTCACAAAATGCCTCATGCTTGGAGCATACAGTAAGGTATCAGATTATTTTTATTAGTAACAATACCTGTGAATTTAGGTGTCACCAAAGTGTAAAAAAAATCACATTATTTGTTGTGATATTTTATTTATTTATTTTCCACCAATGTAAAAATGCACTGTCAATCACCAGTTTTGTGACTCCTTACCTGTGGTAACATTTAGGAAAATGTGGGAAACTGTCGTACGTGTTTATGTATAAAACCATATAAATCCCATATCATCTGCACAAAGCTGTTTTCATAGATGTAGAATTTGGTAGTAAATATAGCAAAAGAAAGAAATATATGGATTGCCATGCTGTTTTGGGATATATCTGTTTTCATTTTAGCAGATTTTGAGCCTGCCAAATTAGGACAAAAGTAACTTAAAAAAAAACAATAGAAAATACAGTTTGCTATGAGGTAAATCAAACCATTCAAAAATTCATACAGAATGGCAAGGACTTTCATGTATAATAAACAAAGCTGCATGAGACATAAAGATGGAAACATAGAGCACCTAGAAAGAGGTGAACGGATTCATTTGTGGGAGTATGTTTCCTAACTGCCATCCCATTTAGATTCTAGAATGAACATTCCATAATTGGATAAGTCATTAAGCTAATAGTGGTTTCTTATATTTAAAAATAATGTACTTGTGCCAGGAAAAGGCCTCGAAAACTTTTTTGAGGGCATCAGAAAAATGTGATTCTGAAATACCAGGGAATGTCCTTAACTGCGCCAAACTGATTAATTACTGCACTGGGGACACAGAATCATAGAAACATAGAAGATGATGGCAGATAAGGACCTCAAGGCCCATTCAATCTGCCCATTTATTCTACCTTATGAATATGCCATAGGCCTTTACTCTGTCAGTGGCCTATTTATTCATATTCATCTGTTTTGCTCCCCTGTGCCTATCTCATGCCTGTTTGAAGCCCTGCACTGTATTCATATTCACCACTTCCTGAGGCAGGCCATTCCATGCATCCACCACCCTTTCTGTGAAAAAGAACTTCCTCACATTACTCCTCAATCAGCCTCCCTCTAATCTCATGCTGTGTCCTCTTGTCCTGCTATTTTTCTTATATTGAAACATGTTAGATTCTTTCACCTTCTTAATGCCCTTAAGATGTTTGAATGTTTTGATCAAATCACCTCTCTTCCTCCTTTGCTCTAGGGTATGCATATTGAGCTCCATTATCATATCTTTTCTGATGCAGTCCCTGCACCATTTTGGTTGCCCTTCTCTGGACTGCCTCCATTTTGTTAATGTCCTCGTGCAGGTGCAGCTTCCAGTACTGCACACAGTACTCCAGATGGGGCCTAACCAGTGTCTTGTAAAGGGGGATTATTACCTCCCTCTTACGACTTGTGATACCCCTACTAATACACCCCAACATCCCTCTAGCCTTACCTACTGCTTTAGTGGTCTGCTTGGATGATTTCAGGTCATCTGCGATGATGATGCCCAAGTCTTTTTCTTCCCTTGTGATTGCCTGCAACTCTTCTCCCAACCTATAGGTAGCTTCAGAGTTTCTCTTCGCTATGTGCATGATCTTGCACATCTTTGCCACTCTTCCGACCATTTTGCCAGTTTTTCCAGATCTCTTCTCATCCTGCCCACCCCTTCTGGATCATCTACTCTGTTTCAGATCTTGGTATCATCTGCAAACAGACAACCCTTACCCTCCAGTCCATCTGTCATGTCACTGATGAAGATATTGAAGAGGACTAGCCCCAGGACTAATCCCTGAGGTACCCCACTTGTGACTTGCATCTCTTCTGACTATATACCATTTACCACCACTCTGTTTTTCTGCCCACCAATCAGTTTTCCACCTAGTTGACCAACTTCTGACTCACCCGAGCCTACCCAGCTTATTAATCAATCTTCTATGTGAAACAGTATCGAAAGGTTTGCTGAAGTAAAGGTAGGTGACATCAACTGCACCCTCTTGGTCCACCACTCTGGTTACCCAGTCAATGAAATCTATGAGATTAGTCTGACAGGACCTTCCTGTTGTAAACCCATGCTGTCTTGGATCCTGTGCTCCTATGGATTCCAGGTGTTGCACTATCAGACTAGACTGTGAGCATTTGTGTCCATGATTTTCCATTGACCAGATTTCAGTGCGTTAGTTATGCGGTGAGGTCCGGCTTTTCCCTTGTGCAGTTTTGGGAAGCTGGACCTTTTTCCTCACCTGGTGATGCAAATGAACTACAAACATGCTGAGCTCCTGTTTGATCACTAGCTGAGGGGGGAAGGGTGTTCCTCCCATTCGATGTATTAGGTGCTGCACCCCTCTCCCCATTTGCTAGTTAAAATATTCTGCAAAGACATCAAACTTCTGCTCCAATGCACTGACACCCTCCTTAATCAGATGTAGTCCTTTGAATTTAAAGAACGTTCACTCCCAAAACTGTTGCCAGTTACCTACAAGTGTGTGTCCTTTTTCCTGGCACCAGCCCTTGAGCCACATGTTTAGCTCCCCTATCTCCCCTTCTCTGATCTTCTGTCTATCTGCCCCCCTCTCCCAGACCAGTTGGATCTCAGAGAAGGAGATGCCAGACAAAATGGATTACAGTTTTTGTCTCCCAGTCTGGTCAGGTGTTCCTTAGTCTCCACAACTGACCAGCTGGCAAGATCATTAATCCTTATGTGTACCAGGACATAAATGTTTTCTCCTGCTTCCTGCACAATTTTAGCAATGCAGTCAGTGTCTCTCCATGCTGATGTACCTGGGAGACATCTGACCAATACCCCCTGCCGAAGATAGGTATCAACTCCCAGAATCATTGAGTCTCCTATAATCAGAAGTGTTTTGGATTTTCAATTTGTTTTTTTTTGTTTTGGTCCTTGTTTTGGGTGAGTTATGTAGAACTAGCTCCTATGCTGCAGTGTACTGTGCTCCTTTGTTTGATTTTAGAGATAGAGGCAGATACCTGTTTGTAATTTATATATGGTTTGTGGAGGTGATACATTAGTGAGCACTGAGTGATGAGGCACTCAGTTTGTCCCTCCTAACCACCTGCCAACCTTCCAGACCAACTACATTCTGTGGTCGAGGTGCTTCAGTTGGATGTTGGGGAAATGGCAGGCAATTCTTGTAACAAATTTCCTCCTGAATATGCAATTTGAGGTGTGTAATCTCTACCCATGCTTCCTGGAGCTGAGCCCTTAGATCTCTGATGGTCCAGCATGTACAATAGGACAACATCCTAAATCCTATATAACTGCCCTTTTGAAAAGTGTCCCACAGTACCTGCAGTTAATAATATTCATTCCAGTTGAGTTGCTAAGTTTATCACCTGGTCCGAGTAATTAGAAGGAAAATGAAAGCAAAAGTTTGATTTTTTTTTTGTTTTGTTTGTTTGTTTTTGTATAACTTTTTTTAGCAGTTAAATTAATTGTGCCCCTGTAAGTGAGGTCACTGTGTGGATACCCCTCTGATCCTCCCCTCCCTGCTTTGCTACAGTAAATGTCATGACTGTGCTACTCTATAAAAGGACTGTAGCACGGGGTGGTTGGGGATGGGGTGGGTGGTTGGGCCCTTCCCCTGCTGAAAAAGAAGAACCACAGATGAAAGAAACAAGGAGGTAAGAGCAGAAACAATCAACCAACAATAAATGTAGTCACTATCCCTCAGTCTGTATCTCATATGTACTACTGTAATTAGCCCTGAAAGATTAGCCTAATAATTGATAAAATTGTAAAACCTGTAAGCACCTCTTGTAACAATTTCACAGAAGGTATACCCTGCAAAAAAACACTTTGCTACAGAGAAAAATAAAGCAGTAACAAAAGTAACAAATCCTGTAAGCACAACCTGCAGAACCCTTTAACAGAAGATATGCCTTGCAAAAAAAAAAACACAATTTAAACCAGAGAACATTACAGGAGTAATCTGTAAGCACAAAACAGTAACAAACCTGTAGGCACACCCTGTAACAATGCAGCAGAAAGTATACCCTGCAACAGCAATTTGAATTAAGAGAACAATAAAGCAGTAAAATGTAAGCAAAAACACAGTAACAAAACCTGTAAGCACAAAAGAAAATAGTAACACACAGTAAATCTGCCTAACCAAAAGAAGCCTTATATTTTCCTTGCTCTGATAATGTTGTTCCTTGCTCTGTCCTTACAAGCAAACCTAGAAGAAAAGAGCTCAGGTGAAGCTTGGTGCCTTTGCCAGCAAACCTAGTCTTCCACCTCACTATAAACTGACATTGTACAGAGCCTGGGAAATAGGGTTGGATGAAATTAACAAATCCTAATTATGCAGAATTTTCATGAAATTCCACAAAATGTTGTGACTTTTATTGGAATTTTCTGAAAATATTTAATTTTTCGTAACTTGGTCTGTATTATAGTTAGGAATCTGAAATTTTGTGTGCTTATTGTTTATAAGATGTCCAAAAAGGAAGGTTAGGTTTCATGGCATTTGTTGTTGTTGACATTTGTATGAGGAAGGGGAAGCCATAGGGGTTCAAATTCTGGAAATTTATTATTCATGTGAAAATGTCAAAAAATACATATATATTTCTATGCTTAGAACTTATCCTCCTTTGGAGCTAGATAATTGAAAATTTGTATGTACACGTACTTGAAAGAATCACAGAAACTGCTAAATAGTGAGGTAATTGGTTGTATTAAATAGTAAGTTACAGGCATTTGAAACTCCACAATTTAATTAAGTTGTGTGTGCAAGTTGAAAAAATATTTGAATGTTTATAACTCCACTGCTATTGCAGGCATACACCCCAGATTTGGAATGCATACCAAAGTAAATATGTTCTTTAGTCTAATTAAGCTGGATGAATGTGATTTAATAGGTTAAAATTTATTGCTGGTACTTTAGAAATTGATAATTGGCAACATTTGCTCAAAAATTCATGGGCGCTTAATAGGTAATGCCACTAGAATTCCACTTGTGGAATTTAACTTTCACAAAGCACTTATCAGCATGGAATCACCTTACCTGCACTAGCATCATGGCCCCTCAATACCCTTCCAACACTTCTGCAACAGTAATGCCCAGTGTTATGCTCCATCATGACAAAAGATATCTAGACACTTGTGTCACAATGGATTAAGTTGTAACTAGTTGTAAGGCTTGGTGTCACTTGGTGCCACTCTTTTCAAATAGTAAAAATATACTTTGTTATCTGCAGAGCTGTTAAAGAGACAGCAGGTGGCACTGTACAGAAACTATGCTGCACATGCATGTGCTTCCACAAGTCATGAAATCAGTGAGCTCTAGTGATTATTTGGCATACTGCAAGAATTCAAGGTAGAGCACAGTGATGTCGATGAATCCAAGGACACTGGTTTACCATGATTGAAAAATGGCAAATTCCGTTTTGCCGAATGGAAAAACTGGTATTGTCACAAGGGTCTGCAAAGCCAAATTCCATTTTTACTGGTGTTTTGTTTTGTGAACAGTGTTTAACAAGTTTTTCCTCTGCCAACTTGCATTTTAGCAGTTTTGCCTTCTACTATTTTGCATCTATCCTTGTACCTCTTAAAAATTATTTATAATATGACCTATTATGAGTTCAACATGTATCACTATCTGTGTTATAACTTATACGTATACAGCCCCCATCCTTCAGGTGTGACAGCAGCAGCACCACAGCCTCACAGCCCCATCCCTTGGGGGTGATGGAAGCAGCACCACAGCCCCCATCCCTTGGGTATGATGACAGTAGCACCACGGTTCCCATCCCCCGGGTGTGACAGCAGCAGCAGTACTATGACCCCCATCCCTCAGGTGTGATGGCAGTAGCACTGTGACCCCCAACACTCAGGTGTGATGGCAGTAGCACTTTGATCCCTATCCCTCAGGTGTGATGGTAGAAGCACTGTGACCCCCATCACTCAGGTGTGATGGCAGTAGCACTATGACCCCTATCCCTCAGGTGTAAGGGCAGTAGCACTGTGACCCTTATCACTCAGGGTGATGGCAGTAGCACTATGACCCCCATCCCTCAGGTGCAATGGCAATAGCACTGTGGCCCCCATCACTCAGGTGTGATGGCAGTAGCACTATAACCCCCATCCCTCGGATGTGATGGCAGTAGCGCTCTAACCCCCATCCCTTAGGTGTGATGGCGGTAGCACCATGACCCCCATCCCTTAGGTGTGATGATGGCAGTAGCACTATAACCCCCATCCCTCAGGTGAGATGGCAGAAGTATTACTTTAGCCCTCATGCCTTAGGAGTGATGGCATCTGTACTACTGCCCCCAAACTTCAGGTGTGAGGATGGCATTACAGTCTCCATCCTGCAGTGCCCGTGCCCCATGTGGCCAAGTAACAAATTTCGTTGTCTCAGTTTGTCAGAGCTCAGATGTGAATTACGGCGAATCACCAAACACCAAGGTGCACTCCCCTCAGTTCTCTATCTAGCTTTTAACTGACTGATTTGTTAATGGACAGTTACACATCTCCCAAACAAACATTAACCAAACTGAAACATACATTTGGCTGCTTTCTTATGTCGCCATTGCCACCATCAAAAAGGAGACTCTTAGTTTACATGACAAAGCACCACTATGAATTAAGCCCACCTCTGCACACTGACATCATACAGTGCCTGGGGCCTTACTTCTGTGTGCCTCTGAGTGTTCTGTATTTTTTTTTGTTTTAATCCCTGTCTCCCCATCCTGTCCCAATGGCTGCCCAAGCTCCCAACATGGACCGACTGTCCTGTGTGGCTTGGGTGCTCTTGCAGCATGCCCACCACTCCTGGCATTATACAGTGACAGGCAAGTAGTGGCACCAGCCTGCCCATCCACCCTACCCAAATGAACATAGCACCTCCTCACCCCATACACAGCTGAGGCAGTCTCTGCACCAACATGGCCAGTTCCTCATACATTCATCATGCCCCCAACACTGCCAACCCCCACATCCAAGTGAGTACAGCCAACCCTGGAACAAACTTCGTCAGCACTCTGACCAAACCCAAGCAAAGACTGATACACACAGCACCAACATGGTCAGTCACCTCACCTCATGCAAGCAAACAGCCAGACTTGGAACCAACTTTGCCAGCCCAGACCAACCAAACAACCACAGACAACCCTTGCACCAGCAATGCCTGTCCCCTACAAACATGGTCTGTCCTCCCACTGCACCTGAGCAAACAGCCAGCCTTGTATCACCACTGCCAGCCCCCTTGCCCTACCCAAGTGAACACAGCTGCCCCCAGCACCAACACAGACATTCCCCCCTCCCAAGCAAACACAGCCAGCCCCAACAAACATAACCTATCCTCCCACCCCACCCAAGCAAACAACCATGCTCATACCAACAGTGCAAGCCTTCTCACCCTGCCTAGGTGAACACAGATGCCCTCAGCATCAGCAAGGTCGATCCCCCCACCCATGTGAACACAGCCAACCCTGGTACAAGCAATGCCAGCCTCCCCAGCACCACCCCAAAAAGAACACAGCCTGCTCCCCCACCCCATAACAGCTGGCCTCCCCAACACAGCTAGTTCACACCCAACAAGGGACTAGAAATGTTGTGAAATTAAATTTTGTTGGTGAAATTGCCACAAAACAGGCAATTTTGCTGCATGAAACATTTTGCAAAATTCCGCCGTTCCATGAAAATTTTCGCTAGGTACGTAGTTGCGAAATTTCACTCGTGGAACGTGGAATTTCACCACGAAATGCACAATTTCACCCAAAACAGCAACATTTTGCCTGAATTTCACCAGTCTGTGGGTGAAATTTAACATTTCTCACCAGCGAAATATGAAGTCCCAACCCCAACAAGGTCAGCCCCCCAAACAAAAAACAAACAGTCAACTCCCCCACACTGACAAACAGCCCTTGCACCAACATGAACAGTCCCCCATCACCACCAAAATGGTCAACATGCCCCAAAACACACATTGCCAGCACCTCACAGCATCTGCATGAATCCAGACAGCACATTGGTACACATGAACAATGGACTCAGGCAGCAAAGAACAGCTCCCCAGAGTGTCTTTTTCTTAATTGTTTACAACACGCCTTCACATCGGGCTGAAAATTGGGGGGGAGGGGGGACAATATTCACTAAATCCTCTTCATAAGTTTAATTTTCAACCTGTCCATATTTTGCACTGAATCCAAACGTGTAGCACTCAGAACCTTAAATATTAACAAAGAATAAGTCCAAGCACTGCTGTCTTGCTGAGTACTAACAAAGAATAAAATCAAGGACTGCCATCTTGTTTTTAATCCAGTATGACAATCAGTCCTTACAGTGCTCAATACACAATGCAGAATTAAGCAAACAACCCAGTAGCTTGGGCTGTGTTTGCTTAATTCTGCATTGTGTATGGAGCACTGCGAGGACTTAGTCTCACTTTAAAGTATACTGGATTAAAAACCAGATAGCAGTCCTCAGACTTATTCTTTGTTAATACTTAAAGATCAATGGCAAATATAAAATATGGTTCTTACTGTTGGTACTTCAGTTACTGCCAGTGTATAAAAACAGGAATATACACATGTCCTGTCATTTTTCCTACATTAAAATATTAATTGCAAGCCCCCAAATGTTTATCAGAATATAACAGCTCGTACTTCTGTTTTCATCACGGACGCTCCGTTTCACTCAGCTTATGACGTTTTTGAGGGAGTGATGTATGATGCATACGGCTGTCCTAACTATGAAATAATTGATTACACCGCAAGAACAAGGGGGCGCAATTTGAAGCTAGAGGGGGGATGGTTCAGGGGCAATGTGAGGAAATATTTTTTCACAGAGAGGGTGGTGGACGCATGGAACAGCCTTCCTGAGGAGGTTGTGGGGTCAAAAACAGTGGAGGAATTCAAGAATGCATGGTACAGACATAATGTAATTCTTTTGGGGGTTAGGAAGAGGTAGGATGTTGGTTAACTAGGCTCTGCAACTTATCCAATAGGTTGGAAATGGGCAGACTGGGTGGGCCAAGCAGTCCTTATCTGCCGTCAAACTATATGTTTCTGTGTTTCTATGATTGCTAAGGGTGTACTGTGTATGCTGCTTGTTTTTCTTTGAGCCTTATTATTTGTGACTGTACTGTGCTGTGTATTTTAGCACATACTTACAAAAGAAACCTCGATCATGAGTTATCTAGTAATCAATACACATTTTTTTCAGCCTGTTGCCAGCTGCTCACCTCGAAGTGCTAATGCATGCTACTTTTCTAGCATAGTGTTTTCATCTATTTTTGTTACAGTTTCTGCTGACAGTCTTTGGCAAGAGGAAACATTGATTTCAGGACTCGGAAGCAACAGGGAGTTTTCTTTGTTTAAACCTACCTTCCCCAAAATTAAACTGTAAGACTGAGTGTGGCAGCAATATTTGTAAAAATCCCTGTTGCTTCCCGGTCCTGAAATCAGCATTTCATCTTGCCAAAGACTGTTGGCAGTTCTCGCATGTTTTTTCAGCTCACTGAAAGGGTATGCTCGATTCGACTCCTTATAGAGATACCTAGCTACTAGTTGACCATGTCTACTTTACTGAAAAACTGTAACAAAAATAAATGAAAGCACTAGTAAATTAAAGGAGGATGCTAGGTAACAAGCAGCATGCATTAGCACTTCAAGATAGGCAGCAGACTGAAAAAATCATATATTGAATACTAGATAACTCAAGATCGAGGTTTCTTTCATAAGCATGTGCTCAAATACACAGCACAATACAATACAATTGCAAATAATAAGGCTCAAAGAAAAACAAGCAACATACACAGTACACCCTTAACAGTCTTGCATTGTAATCCATTATTTCACAGTTAGGCCAGCTATGTGCATTATACGTTACTCCCTAAATAATGCCATAAGCTGAATGAAATGGAGTGCTGGCATTGAAAAGAGAAGTACGAGTTGTTATATTCCAATAAACATTTGGTGGTTTGAAATGAATATTTTAATGTAGAAAAACAACAGTAGACTTGTATAGTCTGGTTCAGAGTTATGATGTTTACACACTGGTAGTAACTGAAGTACTAAGAGTAAAAAACATATTTTACATTTACCATTGATTTTTAAGGTCCTGAGCGCTACATATCTTTGGACTTAGTGCAAAATATGGACAGGCTAAAAATTAAACTTATGCGGAGGGTTGCCTGGGTTGAGGGTACTTGACCACGATCCCCACCCCCCAAGGCAAACAAAAATTCAGCAGTGCTCACCCGTTAAATTCCCAAACTAAAAGGCAATTCATTGGATACTGCTACTGTACCTTAACTTACTCAGATTCCCCATTTAGTCCTTTACTCTGCTGTGCAATTGGCTGACAGAAACTTCAGGTGGGCAGGACAATGGAGCAGCAGCTAGTTAGTGCTGTGTTCACAGAGTGGTTGTGAGCAAAAGCCGTTTCTGTTTTGGTGCCGCAGGTCATTTGAATTTCTGTGGACCAATCAGATTTCCTTGTTTCCATGCATGATTCCATGTATGTGGAAAACCAGTATCTCTGTCGATGATTATTCTTCATGGTTCATCACGCAAGATAGTGATCTGACACTTGGCACCACTATACTTTCACTATGGATCCTCCTATGACTGCTACATTATTGCCACTTTACATAGCCTTTACCTTCCTCTACAATGGCTACTCAAGTGTATGACTGGGCAACGTGTATGGGCATGGCTTTGATGAAAGTATCACAACATTCTACAATTTCAGAAAGGCTCAAGAAATTCAGCTGTAATTATTGATGTTGTTTTAGAATATTTGGGTGCTAACAACATGGCTGGCCTTTAAGCAAGAGATTTGAGAGTTAAAATACACAGACACTTTTTTTTTCTTCCATATTGGTTTTTGTCACAGCTGGCAGCTTGTCTCTCAGGGAGATACCCTGTTTACAGGGATATACCCTGATCTGGCTAAACAAAGCCATCATTCAGATGGCTACCAGATTTTTCTCCAACATTTTTTCCCTTCCATCTCCCCTGGTGGGGGTGTTGCCTCTGTGAAACTCACACAGCCACAGCTTTCCCTGTGACAGGAGAAAGCTCTACTGCCCAGCCACAGAGGCTGCTATGTTAGGGAACCCATGTGCCTCCTGACATGACCTCCTGGGCTCGCTTCCGGACCCAGGTCATCAGCATGGCAGTATGACGCTCTGCTGCTGGGCCATGGGGGTGACCTGAAAGCCTAACAGTTAGAGTTAATGACTCTAACAAAATTGGAGATATTCCGTTATCTAGTTTTAAAGTTATAGGTGCTTAAAATTCTGTGGTTTACATAATTGTGAAATGTAATTTTTAAATATATACAAGTTTGGAGGATTATAATTCAGTCACGTTTAAAGATAGGGATCTTAAACTTAGTACATACCTGGATGGGCCTTGATAAATTCCGCATGACAAATGTGGTGCAATTTGGACTAATACTTTTGAAATTCGGCAGTTTACGTAGTAGCAAAATATAATTTTAAAACTTTCTGAAAGTTTGGAGCATTATAACTCAGTCATCTTTACAGGCAGAGATCTGAAACTTGGCACACAGCTGTACAGGTCTCTGTAAATTCAGTATCCCAAAGATGGTACAAGTTAGGCTAATACTTTGAAAATGAAAGGGAAGTAACTGAAATCACAATTTTGTTGAAATTTCACAAATGGCACTGATTAGCCAAGACTCCAGAGACACAAAACCCTAGTATTTTTTCCTTTTGCTGCTTGGAGGTTGGGTATGGGGAGTTAGGGTTGGAAATCCTAACACCACATTTCCCTATTTTTGTGGCATTAAATTACCCTAACTAGTGCATTAACAAAGTTTTTTGCAAATAATTTCCTTTCTTTTTGAGATAGTGAAGTCGTATCGACCTGTGTGAACAGTTGCAGATGTGCAGAACCCTTTGGGCCTTGTGTTAGAGGAAAACTCCATCCACCTATAGAAGTGCAGGGCCTGGCACATTCACACTTTGCACATTCACTTTTTACACATTCAGTACACATACACTCTTCACACATTCACTCGTTACACGATCACTCTTCACACATTCACTTTCTTTTTTTTTCTTTAATTTTGACCCCGAATTTTCAAGATAGTCATTTCAAGCACTGCCCTTATAATCAAGACATGTATCATTTATAGTATATACACCATAATGTTATTTCGCACCACAAGTGTAAAAAGACATCTCACCCAGGATTTAAAAAATGACACCTGCCACATTTATTAGGCGGCGTGGAAAAATGGGTACATTGAAAGTATGGAGTCAAAATATTGAAGATTAACAAACGTATGCTTGAATGTTGAAATATTGCAGCATTCAGTCATAACCTGTGCATTTTACCATATCTTTTCACCAAATTTTCAGCATAGCCTTCTAATTACCCAGCCTCATGAACTCGCTAGGTCAATAGTTCTTAGACTTTGTCACAGTCAGCCTCCCCAAATCCATGGAAAATATTTTGATCCTCCCCTAAAAACTGAAACAATCTTCGGCCTCTCCAATGAAAAATAACATCCTGTTCTTTGTGCAGTACACCATGAATAAATTGAAACCCCTTTGAGTACTTGGCTCACATTCAGTTCTTTGTCTTATACTGAGGTGAAACCTTAGAAAAAGAGCTCCTGTGCTCAAAGGTGTTATCTGAATAACAAATAAAATAAACAAATATTGTTATTCAGCTTATTACTTTGCTCCTTACTGCTATTGCTCTTAGCACTTCTATGCTCAACCCTTGTATTTGGGCTATTCTGCCATCAGGCTACAAATTGATCAATTGCCACCACTCATTATTAGTTTATTGTTCGTATTTGTTTGCACTATTGCTCATTGTGTATTTCTTGATTGTTTTGCAGTTACCTTTTGAAATGTAGAAATCTAGATTTAGTAGTTGCTGTATTGGTCCTTGCAAGAATAGATCCAGAAGCAAATGATTTGATACCTTTTAATGGACCAACATAGATGTAACAACAAGAACAAAGTGCTCTAGCTTTCGGACCAACCAGTCCTTCTTCAGAAGCTCATGGCAGTTGTTTAGAAAATACAATACTTATAACAGCTAGATAATGCAGAGAAAAACAGAAAAAAATCCCCATTGGTTTAAAATACTCATTTAAAAAAACTCATTTAAAAAAAAAAAACAGAAGATGATTGTCAGAGAGTTTAACAGTACAATACTGCCTCAGTCCGAAAGAACCTTGGGTTCAGATGTGCTTGTGCAACACACAAAGAATCCTACTGCACATAAATTTAATTGACATAAGATAACACTGCTGAAACAGATAACTCCCAAATCAAGCCATGAGTGTCACAGTCAGTATAAGGATGTGATTACTGAAAGGCAACCCCCACCCAGCTTAAAGACAAACTAAGATAGTTATAGGGCTCATGAAATTACAATGTATGCATTAAAGACAAGAATTACCAGTAAAGTTGTCTAAAAAAAACATCAGTGCACATTGTGTGATGTGTAAATGTGATGTGTAGGGAGTGAAATGTATTCACTCCCTACCATTCCCCAGGTACAACTGAGATGAGCATGGCTCATTCACCTTCCCTTGTCACCTATTAGTAAATAAATACATTAAATTCACCTACTATTATCCTCTTTCAGTTTGCTTCATCTCTTCACACAAAATATATAAAACTAAAAATTTAAATACAGTACTTTTTCAGACTTGCTTGAGCCTCCCCTGGAACAGGTTGGGGCCTCACCATTTGAGAACCCCTTCGCTAGGTGAAAGTTTTCAAATCCCCACTGAAACATGATTCTGCACCACATCGTTCCACACAACAGGTATGAAAACATATTTTGACCAGGCTCTTAAAATGACAGCTATCATGTTCATGAGGTGGTGTGAAAAAATGGCTATGTTGAAAATCTGAGGTCAGAATATTTAAAATTACCAAAGTTACACATGAGCATAGAAAAATTTTAACATACACACAGAACTTTACCATTTTTACATAATTTGATCCCAAATTTTCAACAATGCCTTATTATGACCCCATCTCATGAACAAGGGCAGTGAAAATTTTCAAATTCCTCCCAAAAGGTGATTTTCCCATGTGACTACACTGCCACCAGTCATGAGGTGACTAGGGAAGTGAATCAGGGAGTGGCCGTAGACGTTACCTACCTGGATTTCAGCAAAGCCTTCAGTACTTTCCCACACAGAAGGCTGGTTAACAAGATGAGTAGTCTGGGCATGGGGCATAAGGTAATACCGTGGGTTAGAAACAGGATGACGGACATAAGGCAGAGGGTGGTGGTAAATGGGATCCAATCCAGGGGGAGAGAGAGGTGACCAGGGGAGTGTCACAAGGATCAGTACTGGGACCTGTCCTGTTCAATGTCTTCATCAGAGACATTGCAGAGGGGCTGGAAGGAAAGGTCTACCTATTTATAGATGACACCAAGATCTGCAACAGGGTGGATACTTCAGAAGGGGTGCAGAAAATGAAGAGGGACCTGGAGAAGCTTGAAAGATGGTCAGAGGTGTGGCAATTGAGGTTCAATGTGAAAAAGTACAAGATAATGCACCTGGGTAGGGGGAACCCTGGGGAGAGCTACAGGGTAGGGGGAGTTACTGACCATCACCAAAGAGGAGAGGGACCTAGGGGTCATTATGTCTGATGACCTTAAGGTATCAAAGCAGTGTGCAAAGGCTGCAGAGAGGGCCAGTGGCATGCTGAGTTGCATAGGCAGAGGTTTTACTAGTAGGAGGAGGGAAGTGGTGATGCCATTGTATAAAACACTGGTAAGGCCTCACCTGGAGTATTGAATGCAGTATTGGAGACCACACATGTGTAAGGACATAAACAAGATGGAGGCTGTTCAGAGAAGGGTGACAAAGATGGTGAATGGTTTGCATTACAAAACATATGAGGAGAGACTAAGAGACCTTAACATGTACTCACTGGAGGAGAGGAGAGAAAGGGGTGACATGATAGAAACTTTTAAGTACCTCATGGGCATAAACAAGGTGCAGGTGGGAGATCTTTTCCAATGTAGAAAGGATACCAGAATGAGGGGGCATGATATGAAATTGGAGGGGGAAAGAATAAGAGATAACATGAGGAAGTTTTTCTACACAGAGAGGGTGGCGAACGCTTGGAATAGTCTGCCACAAGAGGTGGTAGGGACAAGCACAGTGGAGGGGTTTAAACATGCCTGGGACAAGCACAAGGAAACCTTAGGTGGGAAGGGAGTGATGAAAAGCCATTGACCACTTAGGGTGAGTGGATGCATACATGTATAGGGCCTACAGGAAGACTGAATGGGCCTTGCAGTTCTTATATGCTTATAATTTCTCTGTTTCTACATTTATAAGTGGGGTCCCAAAAAGGCCAAGTTGAAAATTTGTGGTCAAAATATGCAACAATTACACAGTTATGCATCAAAGTTCAAAACCACACTGAAAAACATTGAACCACACTTACCTTAGTTTCTCATATTACAGTCAGCTGTTCTGGCAGCAAGGCATGTCCACCATCAGAGTGTGGATCTTTGCTGTGGGGCATGTTCAGGTGAGAGAAGGTGTGTGGGGAGTGTGGGGTGGTGGGTGTTGAGTGGCGGGCGGGTGGGAGGGTTCAGATTGGCAAGGGACCATTTTCTTTGTTTACAGGGACTTAAAAAAAAGACATTAAGGGATGGTTTTCTTTACTGCAGCTTATTTCAACACTGGAGACTGGGCACACTTGTGTCAGGCTAAAGTTTGGGGACCAGTGGTGGTGACTTGGAGAGGAAGGGGTTCTATGAGGCAGTATTGTGGGTGGGCACCCTGGTGTGCTTGTATTTAAAAAAAAAATGGAAATGGTGGTTGGGCAACCTGGAGGGGTTGGGAGAGAAAGAAGTGGTACCAGGGATGAGCACCCCATCTGCTTATACTGTAAAGAAAAGTTAGGAATGGCAGGCAGGTAACCTGGAGAAGAGGGGGGAGAGAGGATTGGTACTGGGGGTGGGCACCCCAGTTTGATAGATAGATAGATAGATAGATAGATAGATAGATAGATAGATAGACAGACAGATAGGAAGACAGACATAGAGGCAGACAGACAGAAGATGGGATCAGCAGCACACTCCTGTCACTGCAGCCCACAGCACGAGTTCCAGCTGATGCTGAAAATGTCAAGAAAGTCCCACTGTTCTCATACAGAGCACACACGTGAATTACTCCTCTTGCTAAGCTGGGCACCCTGGGTTTTGGGGTGCCCAGAAAAGTTATTTCTGACAATTCTTTTAGAAAATAAACACCACAATCCTGGTAACTGCATCCCATTGAGCTAGGTTCAAGTGTTTTTTTTTTTTAAAGATATAATTTTTTAATGTATTTTAAATGTTTATAGCATTAAAAAGTGAAAGAAAAATGGTGCAATCTTGACTGGCATTTTCCCCCACAGGTAAATCATGCAAATAATCACTGATGATATGTGTTCTTGCCTTTCATGATAGGTTTTGTTTACCTTTTGCAACAGTTTTTTTTTTACCAAACTTGAACGTTAACAGAAAAATCGTTATCACTTTAAAATGGTATAATATTTTTTCACCAAACCTTCCAAAGGTACACCCCTGGCACCGGCTCCTTCAGCCCTGAAAATTTCTTGAAAAAATTCCACGCGGTCTAGGGTGTAGATGAGATCAAAAAAATATGCAGTGGTGAAGAGCAGCTGATGCCTTCAGGAGAACTTTACCAAATCATAATTTTTAGACATAGTTCAGCTTGTATTTCACATTAGTTCTGTATTCCACCTCCCCACCATTTATTACTGAAGTCATCTGCATGAAAACAGGACCTTTTCTCATTCAGATTTCATCTATTCTTGATGCTTTCTCCATACCTGAGGTCATAATTCACTGCTTGTGACATCACAGTTACTACCATGGGAACAAATTGTGATGTCACAACAGAGGATTATGACTTGAAGTAGGGAGTCAGCTATAGAAGCAGATGAACCCTGAGGGATGAAGATCATATATTCTTGAAAATGTTCCCTGTAATAAATACTGGGGAGGAGGAATAGTTAGAATATATATTGAATGGAATCTGAATTGTACCTAACTATTATGTTTTTCAAAGTTTTTTTTAAGGTGCCAGCAGCTCTTTAAGTATAGGGAAAACAAACCAGGGTTTTTTTCCCATTTTTCAGTGCTCCATATCTTGAAAACTGAACAAGATGCCATCACAAAACTTTTCACATCTTGAGACTCTTGGCAGCCTAACCACGCATGTCAAATTTTGGGCTTTTTGTCAAATGATGCCAGTGTTATTAAGGTGCAAAATTTGGAGTTTAACAATAAAAAGCCTACTCAACCCTAACAACAGAGGTGCTACCATGCCCCTATAATAAAATAATAGCAATACAGTTTTAATGTATAGCAATATAATTTCAGTGTACATCAAAACAGTTTAAAAGTATATTGGTACAGCTTAAAAGTATATTAGAATATTATAAAGTATACAGGGGCTACATAATGGCCTGACTTAAAATATGCAAATGATCTTCATGTGATTCAGAGCAGGACCATAACTCACGTGTGGCAGAGCCACACATGAGTTATAAAATACCTTCCCCCCTCTTAATTGATAATAAATGACATATCTGAGTCACACCATCACATATTCAAAATGTACATCAGCTTAGTAGTTTAACTTTTAAATCTGCCGGGGTTTTTAAGATTTAACTGTTGCTGTTTGATTTCAACTGCTGGATTCAGTGTTGTACTAGGCAATTTTGATGTCGTCAGCATTTTGAAAGCTGCTTTCGCTTTCTCTGATTGGTTCAGTATTCATATTCTAAAAGAACTAAGGGTAGAACTAGTGACACCACTGACTACCCTTTTTAACAAATCATGGGAGGATGGGGTGGTACCCGAGGACTGGAGGAGGGCAGATGTGATTCCCCTTCACAAAAGTGGGAGCAAGGCAGAAGCAGGAAACTACAGACCTGTTAGTTTAACCTCAGTGATAGGAAAAATGATGGAATCACTTCTGAAGGAAAGAATTGTCAAGTATCTAAAGGCCAGAGGGGCACAGGACCCTAGGCAGCATGGATTCACAGTGGGAAGGTCGTGCCAGACAAATCTGATAGATTTCTTTGACTGGGTGACCAAAGTAGTAGATCAGGGAGGGCCATGGACATGGCCTACCTAGACTTTAGCAAGGCATTTGACACAGTCCCACACAAAAGATTAATATACAAGTTAGCCAGCCTGGGAGTGGGTCCCAAGATGACAGCCTGGGTAAAGAATTGGCTGGAGAACAGGACACAGAGAGTAATAGTAAATGGAGTCCACTCAGAAGAAAGGAGGGTTACTAGTGGGGTACCGCAGGGTTCAGTATTAGGACCGGTCTTCTTCAATGTCTTTATAAGTGACATTGCAGAAGGACTGGAAGGAAAAGTATGTCTCTTTGCAAATGACACAAAGATCTGCAACAGAGTTGATGCACAGGGTGGGGTGGAAAGGATGAGAAGGGACTTGGCAAGGTTAGAGGAATGGTCAAATGTATGGCAGCTTAGATTCAATGCTAAGAAGTGCAAGGTAATGCACCTGGGAAACAAAAACCCAGGGGAAGAGTACACAATGGAGGGTGAGATACTAACAACAACAAAAATGGAAAGGGACCTGGGGGTAGTCATATCAGATGACCTAAAGGTGGGCAAGCAATGTGAGAGGGCAGCAAGGAGGGCTGGGTGGATACTGGGATGCATAGGGAGAGGCATCACCAGTAGAAAACAAGAAGTTATTATCCCTCTGTACAGACAGCTGGTGAGACCCCATCTGGAGTACTGTGTGCAGTTCTGGAGACCCAATCTCCATAAAGACATAGACAGGATGGAAGCTGTCCAGGGAGGGCAACTAAAATGGTGCAGGGTCTGCACCAGAAGACATATGAAGAGAGACTAAAGGAGCTTAATATGTATAGCCTCGAGGAAAGGAGGGAGAGGGGACATGATAGAAACATTCAAGTACCTCAAGGGAATCAACAAAGTCCAAGAGGGTAGCATCTTTCAAAAAAGAGTGTGCAAGAACAAGAGGGCACAATTTGAAGAAGAGAGGCGGCTCAGAGGTAATTTAAAGTATTTTTTTCACAGAGAGGGTTGTGGATGCATGGAGCAGCCCTCCGGAGGGGCGTTGTGGAGTCAAAATCAGTGGTGGAATTCAAGCATGCATGGGACAGTCATAAGGCAATTCTAGGGAGTGGGGGTAGGAAGAAGTAGGCTGCTGGTTAACTAGGATCTGCAGCTTATCCAGTAGATAGGGAAATGGGCAGACTGGGTGGGCCAAGTGGTCCTTATCTGCCGTCAAATTCTATTTTCTATGTTTCTATAGATACATAGATACTATCAGCAGATAATGGCTGCCAGGCCCATCCAGTCTGTCCATTTATGCTACTTGATGAAGCAGCCAGTGACCCTATCTGGTCACTGGCTTTAGCTTCTTCTTCCCATCTCTAATATTCCTTTATACCTGTCCCTTGCATGTTTGAAACCTGCCACTGTATGGGTGGCCACCACTTCCTGGGGCAGGCTATTCCATGCATACATGACCTTCTCTGTAAAAAAAGAACTTCCTAACATTACCCCATATGTTGCCACCCATCAGTCTCATATCATGCCCTCTTGTTCTGGCACTCCTTTTAAATTACACAAACACAATATCTAAAACAAAAACGCATTCCAAGAGGTCTGTGTATTTTTGTTGAGGCAAATTTAGGATACACTGATACAGAATTAGATATGAAATGGGATGGAGTGAAGAACAGGTGCTCCAAAGACTTTATATGGTTAATAATTGAATCTATTACTAAGGAGTTAACAAGAATGGAAGTAGAGTTGGCATATTAAGATAGGGAAGTAAAAATTAAATATAGTATAGATGAATTGAAAGAATACTTAGACAAAGTAAATGCACATTTATTGGAATTTGAGGAAGAATTAAGGGTCACAAAATTACAAAAATTCAAAAGCTATCTGAATGACTATAAAAATAATCAAGTTTACACATATTCTAATAAACCTAATATAGTGAACAAAACATATAAATTTAATTTAGAGCCTGAATCTTCCATGGGGAGTTCAAGCAGTGACATGGACTCAGGTGGGGGGTTTGGGGCAGGGGAGAGTTTTCCTGAGGAAGGGGGGGTACAGGGGCAGGAAACCTTTCAGACAGAGAGGCAAAAGAGGTTACCAATATACCAGAGAACACATTATGGTAAAAGCACAAGGAGGTACACCAACACCTGGCCCATCAAATACCAAAGGGTCAAATGTTGGAGAAACATAAAAAGATACTAGGCAAACAGACAAAAGAAAAGAGACATCAGGACACATCAAGGAACACCAGGACCACCAGGTCGACGGTACCCAAAACACATTAATATATAATATCGCTAACATAGAATTAAGTAATTTAGAACTTGGAGTACTAAACAGAGGACTGACATTCTGTCCCCATAGCCCTGTGAATGAATCTGAGTTAAAGCTGGACCATAATAGATTCTATAGGAAACTTAGACTAAAATACTTTTTTTCAACACAACAAGAAAAACAACGGATTTAGTAGAAAAGGAGAAAAAAATAACTTTGAGCAAAAAACTAAACCTTAAGTTCCATATCTTACCACCAGGGATACCTCATCAAATTGAGACATATATCACATTAGTGAACAGGGATGTTGAAAATCTGTTTAAAAAGGAATGGAACACTGATCGACGTACAAAGTACAATTTAACAGCAAAAGAATTTGAGGCCTTACGAAACCTAGAAAATGACACCAGTATCATTATTAGAAGTGCAGACAAAGGGGAAGCTGTAGTAATAATGGATGATATGCATTATAAGGACATTTGTCTCAAATTACTACAAGATACTAATAACTATTCAGAATTAAATAAGGATCCAACAGAGATTATTAAAAATTTATTAAAGACCCTTTTGGAAAGGGCATTTGAAGAAAAGGAGATCACAGAATGGAAAAGAGATTCTCTATTCAGGAATTCTCCATCAATTCTTTGTTCTATATACTCCCCAAAATTCATAAAGATCTTAGACAACCACCTTGTAGACCCATAGTCTCAGGGGTAAACTCTATTTTGGGACCATTATCGATTTTCATAGATTTATTTATTGAATTTTGGTGACTGGGTAGGCCCACTGGGCCCCGGAGGTCCCTTTTTCAGGGGCGACCCGGGAAGCAACAGTACATGACATAAAGGACAAAGGAGCAATATACAGCAATATACAGGCTGAGGTTTACAGTAAGCAACAGCTTTCAATCCATGAGGTATAGCTTTCATATTTATGGGTCATAAATGTCATAAGTGTCTAACTGCTTATCCTTTTGTGCATTTGCTCATGCTACAGCGACGAACAATTGATGAGACAGTACAGAGAGTTCACTAGGTAACATTCCTTCACTGGTAGAAAGAGATCTTATGTTAAGGACTTGGCGGATATTATTAAACAAATCAAAGAACTTAATGACACTCCCTTAAATTTGAATAACTGTATCTTGGTCACTTGGGACCATAAAGGATACCTAAACAACATTCTGACAATAAATTATTCAACACTGTGACTCTGTAGGTGACTAAAGGAAAGGATGCTGTATTCATTAAGGCTAAAACTACATATATATAATTTACCTAAATGTGGTTCCAGAGTATTTGAATATTGTAAAATCAGCCTTCTAATTTAAAAAAAAACTGTCTTACCTGCTTCCTAAAATGGCTGCCAAATGTGTCATGTGATGACATCATTTGAGCCAAAATCAGAAAGATATGTGGCTCTCTATAGTGCTAACTAGTTATGTTTTCCCTTTGTATAGAATTGTTTCACCCAAAAGGTCAAAACCATGTGCATTATTTTGTATAATACACATGTTAGGCTATGGTTCTGTTCATTTTGTTTACTTTAACATGCTGAAATTATGTTTTAATCCAACCAACTTTCTCTGTGGCAAACCACAGTGCAGTACAAATCTTGAATAACCTGGTAGTCTAGTGGTTATGGTGGATCCAAGATGCTATTGTGGGGGTGCTGGGGTGGTGTGCATGCTTAATATGCACTTTTTAACATTTTTATTAAACCTTTATATTTTCTGCTATTTTATTTCTAGTGCGTTTTTGACAGAACCTACAAATGTAATCCATAATTTGAATGTAAACATTTGTACAATCAATAAATCAGTCTTCGTCAACAAAGTGAAATGCAGCAGCAGCATGCAAGTACATTGCTATGTGTGTGTGGGGGGGTGCAGCCACACCCTCACCACCCCCTAGAGCCACCACTTTTTTGTGGCAAAGTTCTTGTTCAGTCCAATGTTAGAGTTCATACTTTCTCAAAACTCAAATACATGCTTGTCTTGTCTTCTTTTTCCATGGGAAATAATAAGAATAAGAATAATCAGCATTTATATAGTGGTTTTCATACACATTGTATCCCAAAGAGCTTTACAAGCAATACTAGATTGGTAGTAAAGTGACTGAACATGTAGTGGCAGCTATTTCATACATTAATATCCACACACAGCTTTGGTAATTGTATGAACTGGTTTTATGGGAAGGGGAATGTTGGCCAGGACAACCGGGTCAGGTAGTGATCAAAGCGCTGGCAGCCCATATTTTATTTCTCACAGTAATCTGCTCATATTTCTCTCCTCTGTCTTCCCCTTTCCCTGAATACAGCAGTACCAAGCAAGAGAGGCATTCTCAGTCCTCCTCTGGTATTCATTCGGCACTATTCCTCCTCACACCGAAAACTGGTGAGCTCATCATCACCCTTCTGCATCATGAATGCAAGTAGTAGAGTCCCCGGTTTATTTTGACATATTAAATATAAACATATCTTTCCAGTAAGTCAGGCTGATAGCAACAGAGAACAAGAGAAATGATGGGCTTTCCTATCCTTAAAAGATCTAGGCTACCTTTGATTAAGCACTGCTAAATGATGAGTGTGCACATCATTATGCACGTCATTTAATAGTGCCTAATCATAGGTGGCTTAGATCTTACTTGGGTAGGAAAGCCTATTTTTCCACTTGTGCATAGCAGCTATCAGCCTGACTTACCATAAGATCATGTTTATTATTAATATGTAAAAATAACATGGGAGACTGTACTAACCACATTCATGATGCAGAAGGGTAGTGAACTCACCAGTTTTTGGTGTGGGGTGCAGGTGAGAAGAATGAATGCCAGAGAGCGACTTACAAGGCCATTCCAGCAGGGTATAGCTATATTCAGGTTAGTTGAAGACATGAAGGAGGACATTGAACAGATTATTGTGAGATCTGAAATGTGAGGCTGCCAACATCATGACCACTACCTGACTGTGAATGGGAGTAGCCAGCGATGACAAATACTCAGAGTGGCAGGGCAGCACCTAACCTGTTACTTGAATTCAGTGTAGGGAGATCACCCTCAGGTGTGGGGGTGTTGACGTTTGTTAGGACAGTATTGAGGGAGTTGTGTATAGCTCATTCAAGATTTGGAAGGGTGGTAGCCAGCCAACTCGAATTGTGGAATACAGCACAGAAAAGTACTGGAGAAGAATTGCTGGGAACTGTCCTGCGGGGTTCTGCAGATCACAGATAAAGGAGTAGACTGACAATGGAGGTCGGGTGGATTTGCTTGAGGTATTAGTATGCCTCTCCTGCTAATAATATTGTTACCCATTGTAAGTGCAGCCCTTATGAGGGCATGAACAGCAGTTTTTCTGATGGGTCATGATGCTTATTGCTTGGCCCTCCAGGAAGACCTAGTTGTTGGCTAATGAGGTGGGAAAAAAACACAACAGGGAAACTGTACATACTACCGCCGCTGTGCAGAAGGGTGGTGATCCTCTCAATGTTTACTGTGGGAGCAGAAGTCAAACAAAGAGAATGCGGACTGGAGAGTGATTTGGGAGGCATTTTATAACAGTGCCAGCTGATGATGCATATTGGTATAGGTGTGCACAACTCTCTGAGGTGCAATATTACAATCTGACATGTGATAATTCTCTTCATGATATTGTAAGCACATATGTAGCACCAGGCAATAATAAGGACAGGGTATGAATGGCGGGGTGTTCAACAGAAGGTAGGCTAGATGCAGAAGGTTCACATGGAAAAAAAACTTATTTGTGGATTAACAAGAGAGCATGGGCTTTAGCACTGAACCAGACCAGTACTTTGCTCTGTGACCCTGAGCAAGTCATTACACTTCCTTGTGCTCCCAGGCCACACCTGTAAACAAGCTTTCAGCTTAGTGTGTCTCTCCTGGCTAACAAAAAACAAAATTCAGTGCATCACATAACCACTAAATCATCAGGTAATTGAAGTGTTGTACTGTAATGCAGTTTGCCAAGGAAAAAGTCAGTTGGATTGCAAAACATTTTCCACAAGTTAAAGTAAACTAAGTGAACAAAATCATAGCCTAACATGTGTACTGATCAAAATAATCCATGAGTTAATACATGGTGTTGATCATTCTGGTACAACAATTCAAAACAAAGAGGGAAAGAAGAACTAGTAAACACTATAGAAATATATGTGGGTCTCTGTCTTTGGCTCAGATGATGTCATCATGACTCATCGCTTAACAGACTTAGCAGCCATCTTAGGGAGAAACCAAGGTTGTTTTTTGAAAGTGAAGGGCTGATGTTTACATTTTTCAAAAACTATGAAACTGCATTTATATTATTTACATAATACAGTTTTAGCATAAATGTAAACAGCAGCCTCTACCTTGTTTTGAAGCCAGATTTTGGAGTTTGCAGTTTTAAAAAACTGCTTGTTTAGGTACCCTTTAAGGATCTATATACATCCATACCACACCGTCAAGGGTGTGAGGTATTAAAAAAGACTTTGGATATATTAAGGGAGGATCAAAAACCATCAAATTAAACTATTGCAAAGATGGCTGAGATAGAATTGATGCAAAATTTCTTTAAGTTTGAGAGACAATTTTATCTTTTGATCAGAGGCACAGCTATGGAGTCCAGCATGGCATCATCATATGCCAATATATACATGAATAACTTTAAACTTGAACATGTTTTTCATGAGAGTAATTTGTATCTCGATAAAGTGCACATTTGGAAATGCTATATCAATGATATTTTGGTGATTTGGACTGGAAGTGAACAAGAACTTTTGGAATATGATTATTTGAACAAAAAACAGACCATTTGAGTTTTGTCATGAAATACGAGAAAAGAGAAATTCCATATTTGGACCTGACTATTTACAAAGAGAAAGGAAAATTAGCTACAAAATTATATAGAAAAGAAACAAATAAGAATGTAATATTGCATGCAGGAAGTTTCCATCTAAAATAGATTGACTTAGTCAATTCCATATGGGCAAATGGTCCATGCAAAAAGAAATTGCACTAATCCAGAAGTATTTGAACAAACCAGGAAAGAAATGATAACCAGGTTCTCACAAAGAGGCTATGACAGTAAAACATTATCTATGGCATCAGAAAAAATATGGGATAGAGATAGAAAGGATTTATTAAATACAGGGAATAGACAGCAGGACATAAGAACCAAAGAATCATTATGGCAACAACATATAATTATTTATTTATACTATTAAAAGAGTAGTGAATAGGCATTGGGACATTTTAAGGGCTACACCTGCAGGAGCGCATACTTTCCAACATCTCCCATTAACAGTAGCTAAAAGAAGTAGAACTTTAGGGAACAGATTGGTCAAAACGAATCACAGAATACCTGAGACAAAATCAATTTATTAATTTACCACAGAAGACATAAAAGGAAATTACCCATGTGGACACTGTATAAATTGCAACAAAACATACAGAATAAAGAAAGTGTGGAATGCAGCGTGAGATGAAAATATACCCGTTGAACAGTTTATTAACTGTTCTACCACAGGGGTTATTTACTTGTTAAAGTGCCCCTCTGATAAAGTATATATTAGGAAGACTGAAAGGCCCTTAAAAAATAGGATAACAGAACATAAAAGTGATATAAGAATACAAGACTTAACATCTCCAGCTACCAGACATTACATTGAGTATAAACACCAAATAACACATTTGAGATTCTTCGGCATGGAGAAAATGTTACCAGATTCAAGGGGAAGGAATTATAGAACAAAAATATTGACTTGAGAGGCATATTATATAAACAGATTTGAGGTAACTAACCTGCAGTATGGTCTAAATGATATGATTGATTGGCAACAAATATAAAAAATAATAAAAGAAAAAAGTTTGGCTTTATAGGCATAAAATATTTGGATATAGGACTTTGTCCCATTTCCTTATGTCCCCCCCCCCACAGTTAAAATACAGATGCTAATAGAATCTTATAGGTAAATATAATTAGATTCATCATAATGGATGGCTAGGCAATAAATAGGATAAAATATATTTTCTGATGGGTACATAATGTGGTCTCTGACCTTGTGCAATATGGGTTGACCTCTGTATTATTTTAATAATACAAAGTGTTCAGGTAGTTAAATGATACTGTAATTAGTTGAGAAATAAATCATTTAAATGTAAATTTTAGAGATAGGAAATTATTATGCCTGTACCCCTCAATTCTGCGATTGACCTCCCTGACCTTTCACTTATGCCGTAAACAGCTCAAGTATATGTTTTAAATGTGAAGAAAAATCCTAAATATCAGAATAAGCATCTCAAATAAAGATGGGCTTTATTGTTTTAAAAAGATTTACAATAATAAAATATCCCCACGAGCAAGACACCAATTTATTTGGTGCTGCACTTTGCAAATCGAGCACACGGCACTCACACATGCACTGTAGTGTCTTTTGATGCATTCTGGTGACATGCTTGGCTCTGCGCCCGATTCTTGCAAGGCGGGATCTTTAAATAGTACTGCGTAGAATGCCAGTATTACCTCCATCAAGAGAAGCAAGTATGGAGGTCACGCACCACTTCTGAATTTAACAAAGTAAGTGTATGGAACTTTTTCCTTGTGATTATTTAACATTATGAAGTGTGGTATAATGACTCTGCAGACTACACCAAAAGTCTTGTCAGTTTAATAAGAAATCTATATACATCTTTTCTAACAGATACTAAAAAGAAGAAAGAGAACAAACTTTAAAAGGTAAAAAGAAAAACCGGGTTATAAAATAATGTATTTCTTTAAGAGATTCAAAATAGGGATCATAAGATCTTTTCAGCAATAGATGTATTGAACTATTTCTTATCCTTGGGTACAATTAAAGAAAACTAAGAAATTAACAAGTTTGAACCAGAAACAATTGGGGTGTAGGAGGCATGTTTTATTTACATGTATATTTGATATTAATGATAAACTGTTTGCATTGAAAATTATGACTACATCAGATATTGATTCTTTGTTTTATAAATGTTTTTCCATAGACAAGAATAAAAACTGAGTAGTCAGAAATGAATATATGAAAAATTTATGAAGTTACAGATGTCCTAGTTGAAAGCAACCAAGTGAAGCATTTTTTCTTTATGTACATTTAAGTTTAAGCTAAAGGAAAAGTATTCAAAATAGATTAGTATAATTTTTTATAAAAAATACAAAATCACACATGTCCCCACAATGCAAAGCATCATGGGCTGCATATGCAAATCACCACAGAATGTTATGCTGGTCCAACTTTAAGCAGAATTGCATGGTGCCGAAAGGCCTCTCACACAGTTTGCAAAGGGTGCTAACAGAAGACATAGACACGTGTTTCATCCTATCAGGACTCATCAGTTTGACACCCCAGTGGAATGGACCAGCTACCCTTAAGGCAGTGTGCCTTGGATATATTGTGGTGAACCCATTAAAATAAAAAACTATTTAAAAGACAAAGAACCTCTGTGTGCAAACACTGAGGCAAGGGTTACCCCAAAGGGCATTTGGCTGGGAAGCCAAGTTTCAAGAAAATACAAAATCACACATGTCCCCACAATGCAAAGCATCATGGGCTGCATATGCAAATCACCACAGAATGTTATGCTGGTCCAACTTTAAGCAGAATTGCATGGTGCCGAAAGGCCTCTCACACAGTTTGCAAAGGGTGCTAACAGAAGACATAGACACGTGTTTCATCCTATCAGGACTCATCAGTATGCCTCATCTGTTTGACACCCCAGAGGAATGGACCAGCTACCCTTAAGGCAGTGTGCCTTGGATATATTGTGGTGAACCCATTAAAATACAAAAACTATTTAAAAGACAAAGAACCTCTGTGTGCAAACACTGAGGCAAGGGTTACCCCAAAGGGCATTTGGCTGGGAAGCCAAGTTTCAAGAAAATACAAAATCACACATGTCCCCACAATGCAAAGCATCATGGGCTGCATATGCAAATCACCACAGAATGTTATGCTGGTCCAACTTTAAGCAGAATTGCATGGTGCCGAAAGGCCTTTCACACAGTTTGCAAAGGGTGCTAATTTTTTATATTTGTTTCTATCTTTAAAGATACAGTACAGCACTGAGAAAGGATTTGATCCAAAATGTTTGCTGCTATTTTGTTCTGTATCTGATGTGGTCTTGTACCACACAGGATTGTTAAATGTATTTAATACATGAAAAGATTTGTATAAATATTATAACATTTGGTGAGTGGACTGTTTTTCTCCAATCTGGTTTAATACTACTTTTAAATTGGAATATGTTGTCCCCTTCGACCTTGTTCATGCCCTTGAGGTATTTGAATGTTTCTACCATGTCACCGCTCTCACTCCTTTGCTTCAGGGTGTACAAACTGAGGTCTCTGACTCTTTCCTCATAAGGTTTGTTATGCAGACCCTTCACCATTTTGGTCACCCTCCTCTGCACCGTCCTATTTTATCAATGTCCTTACGAAGATGTGGCCTCCAGAACTGGATACGGTACTCAATGTGAGGCCTCACCAGTGTCCTGTACAGTGGAACTATCACCTCCCTCCTTCAGCTTGTGATTCTCCTTCCAATACACCCCAACATCCCAGTGGCCTTCACTGCTGCCTTGGCTGTCTGCCTTGTGGCCTTCAGGCCATCTGTGATTATGACTTTCAAGTCCCTCTCTTCCTTAGTAACTGCCAACATCTCTCCCCCTAGCCTGTAGCTTGCTCCTGGGTTCCTGCATTTCTTTGCATTAAGCCTTAGTTGCCATGCATCTGACCATCTCTCCAACAATTCCAGGTCCTTTCTCATCCTTTCCACCCCCTCTGGGATATCCACTCTGCTGCAGATCTTGATGTCATCTGCAAACAGGCAAACCTTTCCCTCCAGCCCATCTGCAGTGTCACTGATGAAGACATTGAAGAGGACTGGCCCCAAAACAGACCCTTGAGGTACCCCACTGGTCACCTCCCTTTCCTCTGATTGGGTTCCGTTTTCCATTACCCTCTGTTGTCGGTCCTTTAACCATTTTTTAATTCAGTTTACCACCTTGTGTCCCATCCCCAGGCTTCCTAGCTTGTTGATCAGTCTCCTATGTGGGACGGTATCACAGGCTTTGTTGAAATCTAGGTAGGCAATGTCTACAGCTCCCCCCCAGTCTACTGCCTTTGTCACCCAGTCAAAGAAATCTATTAGATTAGTTTGACTAGACCATCATGTGGTGACCCCATGTTGCCTGGGATCCAACATCCCCATGACTTCTAGGTGCTCCACTATTCTTTCCTTGAGAAGTGTCTCCATTATCTTTCCTACTACAGAGGTTAAACTAACTGGTCTGTAGTTCCCTGCATCTTCTTTACTACTGCTCTTGTGAAGAGGGACAACATTTGCTTTTCTCCAGTCCTCTGGGATCACTTCAGTGTCTAGGGACTCACTGAACAGGGCTACCAGAGGGGATGCCAGTTCAATTCTCAGTTCCCTTAAGACCCTGGATTGTATACCATCTGGACCCATGGCTTTGTCCACCTTCAGCTTTGCAAGCTCTTCTTGGACCCTCTCCTCTGTGAACAGACTGGTGTTTACCTCCTTGTTCTCTGTTCCTTTAAATTCTAGCTGTGGGCTCTGCTCATGTGCTTCCACAGTGAAGACTGAACAGAAATATTCATTGAGGATCACTGCTTCACTGCTTTCTCCCTGTCTCCCTCCACTATTTGCCCCGGGCTCCTACAAGCTTAGCTACTCCCCCCTTTGCCTTCCCTCTCTTGCTAATGTACCTGAAGAATGTCCTGTCTCCCTTTGTAACTGACTGAGCTATTCTTGCCTCAATTTGTGCTTTAGCACTTCTCACTGCTTTTCCTGCCTCTCTCAGATACTTCCGGTACATTTCCCTGTCCTCGTCTCTTTGTGTCTCCTTATGCTTTCTGAAGGCTAGTCTCTTGGCCCTTATCTATTTAGCCACCTTCCTTGAGAACCAAAGTGATTTTCTTCTCCTTTTTTCCATGTCTATTAACTTAACATATTGTTTTGTGACCTCCGCTATGGCCTCCTTGATGTGTGCCCATTTCTCCTCGATGTCCCCCCATACCCTTTTTTCCCAGGGTTTCTCTAAGCTGAAGTCTCATCCTGGTAAAGTCTGCCCTTCTGAAGTCTAAGACTCTTGCATTCATATGGGTTAACTGAGTCCCCATGTCCACCTTGAACCACACCATATGGTGGTCGCTGGACCCTAGCTGACCTTGCACCTCGGGCCCTGTTATCCTGACCCCATTGATCAGTACCAGATCCAGGATTGCCCGGTCTTTGATAGGTGCCTGCACTAGTTGCCTAAGGTCAGCCTCCTCAAGGGAGTCAACAAAGTCCTGTGCCCTGACTGTCTTGAGGGGGCTGGCCTTCCATTGTGTTGATACCAACCTTCAAGATATCTAGTGTGACAACAGTAACAGCAATACATTTTTTGATATCTTGTTGTTACTGCTGTCATCAGCCAAGATATCACTTTTATCTTGTCATTTTTACCCTCACTTCTGTAGGTAGAAATCTCATAGAGCAAATATGTCTATTATTTTTCCAAGAATCAGACCCAAGTGAAAAATAAACAGTGCTTTTTACCCAAAGGGGTAAGTATTTTTCACTTGACTGTATCATCATATCAATGAAATATGTCAATCAAATAAATTGACACTAACTTCTGGCCAACCCACAATGTATCTACCCGGAATTACAGCCAGTAGTGCTCCACCCTTCATTTTGAAAACCTCGCTCTTAACATCATCTTGTTCCACTGGTACCTACATCCCAGAGAAATTCTTCATTTTATACCTTTAGTGCCACATTCTCTTTACTGTTATGTTAGCTTTTTACTTCCCACCACCCAGTGCCTGTGTTTTAAACTCCTCTCATAATCTGTCCCTCTCACCATGTTATCCACTCACAGAAGACAGAAACCACTGATGTCTGAAGAGTTGCCACATGTCTTGATGTCTTACTCTGCAGCAGCTCCCCACTCACTTGCTCTCTGCTTACTCTCCCCTTCCTTGCCGACAATTCACTGCTTGCTTCGAGGGAAAAAGTTAATGCTGCTGAACCAGGCCTGTCAAGTAAAACATTTGAGGGGAGGGCTGTGGGTCTTCTCATCACAGCTTACTTCTAGTAACACATGCTGCAGAATTAGTTTGCCAACTGAAAAAAAATATATATATATTTGTTGGGGGGAGGGTGACTGTGGATCCGCCTAGCACAGTTTCAGAGGAAGGAGAGTACTGTACTTTTACAAAGGAAACCTAAGTGTGAAAGGGACCTCCTCTGAACACAAATATTGTTTACACAGAGCATACAATGACCTGTATTCAAATATGCCATTTATTACCATTTGTGAGGGGGTGGGACTTTCATAAGTCACTCATGGAAATAAACGGCAAATTTGAATGCAGGCCATCAGATATCCACTATATATAGCATGAATTTGTAGGGTTTTTTTCAACTTGTCTTTTTGGATTTTTGTTTCGGATTCAGACTCCAAAAATAGCATTTTTATACCCCTAATCCATTTGCGAGGAACTGCAATCATGTTGCAAAGACTGCAAAATTATTTACTACTCAGCAATCATATATATGCAAAACCTTCAGAAGATGATAAAGAATAATGAGAGAAAACTAAACAGAAGTGCAAGCTCCATAAATATTGCAAAAACATTAACCCCAAATTCAAGCAGAACACCTATAAGGAACCATCTATCTTGAAGTAGTTTAATTTAAAACACACTGGCAAAATAAAAGCCTCATTTGTTATGCATGCACTTTATCCAACTCTAGTTTTTACAATGCAAGCATTGAAAATTAATCTTTGCTGCTGATTAGCAAATGTACTGATTTCACTAATCGACCTATTTAAATGTATAAGGTAGTTCTTTAAAATGGATGATTAGCAGTGTTCCAAATGCAAACTGCAGAATGATATGCTAGGCCTGTCCTATGTGACTCCAGTGTAAAACAAGAATTTGTCAATGCCGAATGTTGTCTTGCTGGCATTGGCATTGGTAGTGCAGGTGTTAGAGAAATGCATAATAGGAATGGCAGAGAAGTATAGAACTGATGTCAACCCCACCCCACCCTGCAGAGAGTGACAGGCATTGGGATGTGCCTTTAGATCATTAGCCATAACGCTCATGCTATTTCACCTAACCCTACCCTGCAGACTCTGACAAGTGTTGCGTTGTGCCCTGGGGTCATCGGGCATTACACTCACCCCATTTCATAAGGAAGTATGTTGAGATGGGTGCAGCATAGGAGAATGGGGTGAACTTTGGGGCTGAAGAGTCCAAGGCACACCTGGATGGCTGTCAGTGGCTACAGGGTAGGGGTGCAGTGGCATGAGCATTACAGCCGACAATCCAAAGACACACCCTGATGCCTGTTAGTCTGTACAGGGTGGGACATTATAGTTAGAAACCCTAGCGCCCTGGGCGTTTATTGGTATTTGCACTCCAAATTTTCAACATGGCCTTTTTGGGACCCCACTTCATGAAAGCATGTGGGACCTCTGCTCATGAACAGTGTCGCTGTTATTTTGTTAATGTGTCCCGGATGTTGATTTCCCACAGTGACTGTGCCATTCTGCACCACATGAAAATGTCAGCCACACCATTCATAAGGAGCTGTGAAGATGTGGCAATGTTGAAAATCTAGAGTGAAAATATTAAAAATTCTCGAAGTTATGAGTGTGCATGAAAACTATGCAATACACACCCATAACAGTCTTTTCTTGGAATTATTTCACCAAATTTTTAACATAGGCATTTTGGGACCTCTGCTCATGAACCGTGGCAGTGTAATTTTCTTAATCTGCCCCAAACATTGATTTCCCACAGCGACTGTGCCATTGTGTGCCAGATGTGCAAAACCACTTTTTGGGCAGGATGTGAAAAATGACAGCGGTATTTTTCATAAGAAGGTGTGCAGAAATGGCAATGTTGAACATCTGGAGTGAAAATATTAAAAATTCTCGAACTTACGACTGTGCATGGACACTGCGCAACACACGCTTATAACATAGTCATTTTGTGGAACTTTTTCACCAGCTGTTTAACATAGGCATTTTGGGACCTCTGCTTATAAACAGAGTTACTGTGATTTTCTTACTCTGTCCAGAACATTGTTTTCGTACAGCGACTGTGTCATTGTGCACCGGATGTGCTAAAACACATTTTGGGCAGGATGTGGAAAATGACAACTGTGCTATTCATAAGGAGGTGTGGAAAAATGGCAATGTTGAAAATCTGGAGTAAAAATATTAAAAATTCTCGAAGTTACAAGCATGCGTGGAAACTGTGCAATGGACGCTTGTAACATGGTAATTTTGTGGAATTATTTCACCAAATTTTCAACATAGGCATTTCTTGACCTCTGCTCATGAACAGTGTTGCTGTGATTGTCTTACTGTGTCCCTAACATTGTTTTCCTACAGTGACAGCGTCACTGTGCACCAGATGTGCGAAAACACATTTTGGGCAGGAAGTGGAAAATGACAGCTGTACTGTTCATAAGGAGATGTGAAAAAATGGCATTGTTGAAAATCTGGAATAAAAATATTAAAAATTCTCGAAGTTACATGCGTGTGTGGAAATTGCACAATGCACACTTGTAACACAGTCATTTTTTGGAATTTTTTCACCAGATTTGCAACATAGGCTTTTTGGGAGCCCACCTCATGAACAATCACACTGTCATTTCGTTAATCAGTCCTGAAAGGCAATTCCACGCAGTGACCGCAAAATCACCTTTCGGGACCGAACAACCAAGATGACAGTGACTGAATTCATGAGGTGGGTTCCCAAGAACTCCATATTTAAAATTTGGTGCCAAAATTTACAAAAATGGCCGAGATATACACCAAAGTTGAAAAAAAAACATTTATGCCATTATACAGCTTACCGGCATTTCTTCAGTTCACAGTCATCTTTAAAGAGTGCGGGCGTGTTCCCGGTCCACCGAAGATCATTGTGCCAGGCTCCGGAGGTAAATATGGGGTGAGGGGGTTGTGGGGAAGTGGGGTGCGCAGAGGGTGGCTGCGGGCTAGGGGATGGGAACAGGATGGTGAGGGACCGTTCCTTTCTTTCAGGTAACAAAATACAAGAATTCACTGTGGAGCGTTTTCTTTTTTTTTACAGGTTTGGCCACACTGGAGTGGGCTCCCAGTGTGGCATATTTCTTTGGCGGGGCATGTTAGCCACACTGGAGTGGGCTCCCAGTGTGGCACTCAATCGGGGTGGGGCAGTGGCAGGAAAATGGGGAAGGGGTTAACATCCTGACAGGGGGATTGGGCACCCCCATCGGTAAACATATCTGTGTTCTGAGGCATGATGCCGAGGGGGATTGGGCACCCCCTCAGCAGACCACATCAGTAAAGGGGTCACATATGCTGACAGGGGGATTGGGCAACCCCCCACATCAGCTTCCTAGGGATTGTGAGTGGTGGGTGGTGAGCCACCGCCCGCCATGTTTCTTGAAATGTTACACCATGCAAGGCACACCCTGCAATAAGGGGTCACTCTCTCATTGCAGTGGCTAAAATGTTTCAAGTTAGTGGCCCATTTTGCAGCTGATGTCATAGACAGCATGCAGTCTAATTCATGCTACGGAGCCCAGCCCTAAAAAGCAGTGGTGCCACTGGCCACAACACGACTGCACCTCCAAAACCTGCTCTTCCACTTCAAGCAACCCCAATATGTTGTCTGCACTGCACATTCAAGACAACTTAAAAATGACACTATTTTCAAGTTCCTTTTGCTTAAGTGAAATAGCACCAATAAATTCTGGGATGTAGAGTTCTGTTGTTTAACCTCTGGGTCCCAGACTGCTAAAAATGTATTCAGTGATGGTGAGACTACAGACTGCCAGATAAATGCATGTATTTTGCACTTGAAGTGAAAATAAATAACGTATTTCTGCTCCAGGGGTGGCATAATGGATATTTCCATTCCAGGAGCATCATCAGATTCCAGAATACCTGTTAGAATTCTTAAACAATGTAAGCCCTTTCTTTGGCTTATTTTTAATGCTTGGAATGCTTTGTTAATTTGAATGTGTTCATTAGAATATGTTCATTTGAATGTGCAAGACAACATGGATTGATCCATTGTCAAAGGACAAAAAGTCTAGAATCAAGACTTTAAACCTGCTTGTCCCAAGCCCTCGTCCCCAACGGCCACCAGAGTCCCAAGGAAAAGGAAAGGATAGTTTAAATTTTTGAACTTGGTGTGGTTGGCACCTCTCCAGCAATTGCAGCCAATCCAGAGGCTATGTCTTCCAGTGGGATGTATTGTTTATGAGCCTGCCAGATATTTAAACTTGCCAAGTCAGCTTTCCCGACTCAGTTTCCACTGCTGCCCACCAAATGAATCTGCAAGGAGTCGAGAGGGCTGCTGCTTGTCCCAAGCCCTCCTCCCCAATGGCCACTGGATTCCCACAGAAAAGGAAAGGACAGTTTGAATTTTTGAACTTGGTATGCTTGGTGCCCCTCCAGCAATTGCAGCCATTCCAGAGGCTGTGTCTTCCAGCGGGGCATGCCTCTCTCTATGTTTCAGAGAATTATCTACAAGTGGCCCCCAGTCTGTGGCCCTTGCGTGAAGGACAATGTGCCAAGAATTAGCACAGTCTGTCCAGAGTCTGCCAGAGTCATCTGGTAGGCAGCTGGTCTGCCAGTCATTCCACCCTGCTCTCAACAGGACTTGTATGTTTACTTTAGTAAAAACATTCATTTTGTTGCTAGACCCATATGCTGCTGCTTCTGCCTAGGCTATTGCTGAATGTTTGATACTTGACTGATGCTGTAAATTTGCCTCATTCATTTAGATATAGAGTTTACCTCATTTAATATAGTTCTGATATTTGCCTGTAGCTGTGCATTTGTCTCAGCTGGTTTAGATATATAGTTTTCTTCTTTCCGGCCATTAGGGCACCGGCATTACAATGCTGGGTCATTATGGCACAAATGCTAATTCACCATCCCTCCTGAGATCTGCCCCGTGGTTAGTATCCTTAGAAAGGGGTGTGTGTTGGGGGTGTGGGGGGTGCAACCCCCCCTACAAAAAGAGAGGATGGCAACTTTCCCACTTGGCGCCGTAATGACTGGATGCACTTCCACCAGCGCTTTGAAGTGGTGGAACCTTTTTCATCTGATTTTACTGTGCATGACTGGCTACCTTGGTCATCTCATTCTGGCACCAGCATATTATATTGGTTATGTTATATCTTCCCTTTCTTCTTCCTGACATACTACCTCGAGTATCTTATTTCATCTGCTGTTGAGCTGCACTCTTAGTACATGGAAAAAAAGTCTCTGGGAAAACAGGGAATGAAAAAAAAAAAGACATAGGGAAAAAAAGGCCCCAATATAGTATGACACATATTTTACCTCAAATTTCACTGGATTGGTGATCCATGGTGGCATGGTGTTGTAATAATAAATCTGCACTTCCCTCGAATTGTACTGGCGTGGTGATCCATGGCGGTGTGATGTTGTAATAGTACATCGTCACTTCCCTCAAATGGTGCCCTTTTTCCCTCCTTTGTATTTGGTGCCTTTTTATCCACGTGCACTTTTTCCTAGAGCCACTCTCTGTTGCTCTTACTCATCTCATTCACTCTGCTACACCTAACAGTAGTTCCTCTAATTAGTGGTTTCTTATTTCTAATAAACCTTACTCCCACTAAGCTATCCCTATTAAACTCAGGTTGAGAACTGATATTAAGCAGGCTTCTAGAAACTACTCTGCTGTGTTACTCAACTTCCTATCTTCTCAATTATGGGTTATCTCACCATGGTACTGTTTCTTATTGGGGTACTAACTTGCCTCACCACAATCTCATACTCCATTCCACTCTCCCGTCCACCCTATATCTCACCATTGGCCCCTCTTGACTTCACCATCTCTAGCATGCTCACTGGTTATCATCCTGCATCTAATCAGCGCTTCCTTTCTCTGTTACCCAATAGCCTGTTGAGGGAACTTGCATTACTTTTCAAATTAACCTGGAGGAGCTGTTCCCTTGTTATACCATGCAGGCTGAACTTTATACCCTTTTCCTTTTATTGATGTCTGGTGATGTCGAACCCAGCTTAGGCCCTCAGTCAGCTATGACACCATTTGCAACCCCACCTTGGACAGATGTCGAGGGATTAAAAATTGCACATATGAACATAAGGAGTCTTACAAAGAATTGAAAGGCTTAGCCTGTGGTTCAGTGGGCTGAAGCAACTGGCTAGCCTCCTGCCTGAGCTATTTAACACCATCCTTCCTGCTTCATTATAAGTGAAGTAATTGAGGGAGAACACGAATATGCAGTAAGCTTTAATAATTGCTTATTGAGTGTTTTTCAACAAAAAAAGTCTCCAAAAACAATCCTTGATTAAATGGATAATGAGGCTTATATAACAATAATATCAGAATCAGAAGTAAAAAAAAAATTAAGAAAAATGAAAGGGAAATGGCCACGAAGAAATGGGCCCCACCTCAGTGTGAAGAAGGGCCTGATCAGCATTTTTAGAAAAAGCCTAATTCGTTTATCTCTGGTGACCTGTTTTATTTATAATTTATCTGGTTGATCCTGCATCCCTCTGTGCCTTCATTTCACATTCAAGCACCCCACGCGGCATGCCCTCAACCACCCGTGGCTGTTCAGAGAATGACATGGCATGTGGGGACAAGCTGCAATTCCCTCCATAAAATTACTGCATGTATTATGCACCTGGAGTCTCTCTATTTACACTATCCTTAATTGTTTACACCTGGCTCCTCTCAGTGCCTGGCTCCATACAGCAGTTACAACTCCCAGCTTTTAAATTCCCCTACTTGCTTTTCTAACAGTGCTGTGTGGCTGTACTGCTAGTTATATCATTGCTCTACTGTCATTACTCCTGCTTTCTTAGCAGTTTAAATTGTTTCCGCACTATCCTCCGTGTTGCTCTTAAATGGGTTGGCTTTCAGTGCTAGTGCTTGTCCCAGTTCAAGACATCATTGTAAAGCTTATTGGGCTGTATGCACTAATGGGGTGGAGTGGCTATGCACACGTATGTGGGGTGCAAAACCACTCTGCACCCTATGCACCCCACATGTGGGATGCACTAAGGGGGGCACGCAGTACATATGCATCTGATCCCCCGGCTGTACGATGAGTAATGTGCTGGGGGTGGGCGAGGGGCATGCCAGCACTACGTTCCATGCACCAAGCACATGGTGCTGGCCGCAGGGGTGTGGATGGGTGCTCAGGCTATGCCAGGGAGAATCCTGTCATAAGCCTGATATGCACCCCCTGCACCCATCAGTGGAATGGCCACCCACACCCAGGACCACAGCAGCCTTGCCTCCCCATGTCCTCCAGGCACCACCTGGTCCAGCAGATATGTGTGCGGCCCCTACGAGGTGCCTCCCCTCACAGTGACCCAGGGGCATGGGGCATCAGCTCACGTATGGTTCCACCCCAACTGCACCACCATCCCACCCCAGCACCAGCCCCTCCAGGTGCACCACTTCAGTGCCCTGTTGCAGATGAACTGGTGGTATACCCACCTCTCACCCCCACAGCCACCGGCTGTCAGACCTCCATGGAGAGTGTTGCCAACACATGCCCCACCGTAAGGAATCCGGTACAGGACCCGATCCAGGCGTCTGATTGGATGCCCAGCTGGTCCCACAACTCCACCCCGGGCTGCACTGCAGAGTCCTGCACCCCAAGGGGTGGGGCCATGGATAGGTGGCCAGCAGTTGTGAATGCCACCGGTGCTCACCCCTCTGCAGGTGCAGTGCTCCGCAGGCAGGTAATGTGCCTCCAGTGCGTATTACCCACCTATTGGTGCATAGCACCCAATATCACTAATCTATTGCAGTTTTACCAAAAGAGCAAGCTTCTGTATATTTTATGAACTTTACCTTGTTCTCATGAAAATAACATAGCAATCCCTAGTTCTGGGACAGCGTTTCAAATGTTTCTATAAAAGTTTCTGCATTTGAACCAGTTGGCATTTGAGTTTTATGTATAAAGCCTGTGAATTCAAACTGTAATGTCAACTTTTAATTAGTGTGGTATCATGGTGGTATGCTTGTGGCATCACTCCTTATTCCCATGGTGGGGGACTATGGTGTTACAGCAGGGCATCGTGGTTTCAGCTAGCTGAAGGAGCAAGCTTTTATGTAACTTGTATGAATTTGAACCTTGCTCCTTAATATCCTAACTAATTTGTGCTGCATTCCTCATGAACAGCATTTCCAGCATTTCAGGTTTACAACTTATCTCTGGTCAGTAACTACTGTTAACCTCCCTAGTTATGGGATGGCTTTAAGAGTTTATGTGCAAGCTTCTGAATTTGAACAGTACTGAAAATTTTATTTAACAATGATCTGGTGAGTTTCCTAAGCACTGTTTCCTATTTAACACTCTTCTGGGGTGTGCTCTTCTAGCAGTTTCATTATTGTTTCCAGTGCTTCTAGCTTATAAAAGCCAATTCCAAACATATTGAGTCTATGTATTTTCAGTTATGGTATATCTCATATATCATGGTATGTCTCTCCCTGTTAATATACTATGTGCATGAAAGATATAAAGAATGTGAATGCATGCACTGGACTATCTAATTTACTACGTTGGGAACTACCTAATTTACTACAATGGCTAATAATGTACAATAATGAGAATTCTGAATCTCACAATAATTTGGCTTCCTCAATGGAACTGATTGGCATGTATTCCCTGGAGGTTATGGGAATTGCTGTTTTGCTCTGTTTCTCAGACCCACGTGGGGATTTGATGATTGCATAGACTGACCTACATGAATGTTTAGTCTTCTTTGTGCTTGATGAAAAGTATGTATGCCCTACATAAGGGTCCACAAATACTTCACAGCTGAAGTTATGCTCTCCTTCATATATTGGAGGCATGTCAACCATGACCATTAATTACTATGGTGCAGGGTCTACCCTGAGGCCGATGGTCTCGCTCTGCACCCACAAAGTCCACATTCTGGGCATGTGAAATTTGTGGTGGGGTCCTTCTTATCTGGCCCATAGTGGGAATGTTCTCACTCTGAGTGGAGCTTTTGCCATGCAGACGTATTGATGGCACCT
Source organism: Neoceratodus forsteri (assembly GCA_016271365.2). Lineage (NCBI taxonomy): Eukaryota > Metazoa > Chordata > Ceratodontiformes > Ceratodontidae > Neoceratodus > Neoceratodus forsteri. The sequence goes on along the minus strand of CM028129.1, from coordinate 1,165,416,181 downwards.
CTTGATGTACAATTAAAGACTTCAGCTGCGAGGGGTGGGGCCCTTAAGCCGAGCAGGTTCAGTGGCACCTTCTAAGCTATTCTCCCTATGACTGCCTCTGGTTCACCTGGTCTGTTCTTAGGCTTGTATAGGCTGGCTGAGTGCCTCAGCATTCCTCGCTCTCCTCCTCCCTCCTTGGTGAATGGTATTCTCATGGGGGAATACCCTGTTGTTGTAGAGTTCACTCACAACCCTTTACAGCCTTTCTGTTAGAGGGATAGAATGAGAGTCTTCCTCCAAATTGGAATATTTTCCACCTCCCCTGAATTGGGTTTCAAAATTGCAGTATCAGAGCCATCACTAAATAAAATATCTCAGGCCTGGAGGGAAGGTGACCTAGGCTTTGGATCCCCAGAGGTTTCCTCCTCAAAGGGTTTTTCCTCTCCTCCATGCTGAAGGTAATAATACTTAGTTGTTTTTTTGCATATTCCCTAGGTTACATAGGTAGGTTTCCGCTGTTGGATGGAGATGGATGGTGGCCTCCTTTGCCATTCCCTCTCTCCTTAGGAAGTCATGCCCTCTTGCTATCTAATTGTTCAGACCTACATGAAGGTTGCTACACATTACTTGTTGTCTCCTGCTGACCTATGTGATGGTCCTAAATACACAATACCTACTCATTGCTTTCTGCAATGCTTTCTGCTCTACACTCATTTGGGGTTCCTTCCTAAGGTACCTTTAACCTAAAGGAATCCTTCCCGTGGCACGTCTAGGAGTGGAACCCTCCTCCAGGGTTCCTTGCCTTCAGCATCTCTACAGGGTGGTATTCCCTGAGGAACAGAGAGGCAAATGGCCACAAAGGTTTATTCAATAGGTTGCATAAGCACAAAAGTTCTTTCAGCAAGTTGCATAAGCACAACATTAAACTTAGTTGAATAAGCACATTGAATTGAGAGGTTTAGACTTTGGTTCAATAGGCTGAAGCAACCAGCCATGCCCCCTGCCTGAGCTTTTTACCACCGTCCTTCCTGCTTCATTCAGAAGCATTTTTTCCTTGTCTCACCATCCTCTCCTCCTCCTCCAGCAGCAACGTCTCTCTCCTCTAGGCTCCTTCCTAAGGTAAGCTTAGTCTAAGGTAATCCTTCCCACAGCACCTGTAGGGGTGGAACCCTCCTCCAGGGTTCCTTACTTTTGGCACCCCTACAGGGTGGTATTCCTCAAGGAACAGAGAAGTGAATGGCCACAAAAGCTTATTCAATAAGTTGCAGAAGCACAAAGTTCTTTCAACAAGTTGCATAAGCAAAACACTAGACTAAGTTGCGTAAGCACATTGAACCATAGTGCACTCACAGTATGAGTTAATAATCACAAACCTGAAATTTTAGATATCACTGAAACCTGGCAGAAACCTTTAATACCAGTTAGCTTCTGTGTCCTTCTGGGCTGTAGTTTCATAAGGGTTGACCATGCCACTACGAAAAGGGGTGAGGGAACATTAATCTATTTTAAGAATCATCTGCAGATGGCCCAGTGGTGCTGAGGACTGAGGTACTGGATGCTGCACCTCGCAACACATCAGCGACCGGTGTTCAGGAATGAGCACGGGTCACCGGGGGTTGGCAGGGGAGGAGAAGGATTGAGCATCTGAAGGACTGCTCTCCTTCTCCGGGGGGGGGTCCATGACAGTCGGTTCGTGGTTGCCTCCTGGTGGAGGCTGGGGGACAGCACACTCCGCTGCACATAGAGGTGGAGTTAGGGCAGACATCTGGAGGGAGCATGTGCAGACACGTCCGCACTCTGCTCCAGTGATGTCATTGCACTTCCTCAGCTCCGGGGTGAAAATGGAGGTTGGCACCTGCGTTGAGTGACTTGATGGCCATCTGTGAGCTTCGCCATGGTTGGTAGGCACTCAGCCAGATTCCGAGTTCTGTGGGGAGTTGGGGGCTCCCTGCAGCCCTGCTGCAGAGGGTAAAACTGCCGGGGTAAAGGTGCTGTATGGACCAAGGTAGAGGCGGACGGTGGCTAGAATCTCTGAAAGGATGTGAGGTCAGAGGGAGCAGACCAGGTGGCCAGGAAAAAGGAGATAAAAAGAAATGACTAAAACAAGAAAAAGAATCACCTGCAGGTCACAACCTTTAATCCCTCACCCTCCTCCAACTCAACTGCTGAATTCTGCCATGCTGTCCTCATTCTAGGCAAAATGAAAAAAAATATATATTTTATGTATCTATATTCCCCCTGCTGGATGTCATCAAGCTCTCACCCTCCTTCTGAGTGAAATCAGTGTTCTTGTCCAAAATAATAAATTTCTCCTTATTGGAGACTTTAATATTGATTGGCTTGTGGATTGCTCCAAAAAAGATGGATTTTCACTCAATCACCTGCAGCTTCACCAGCGAATCTCTGAATCAACAAGGTGTGGACAAAATGGCAGATCTGCCACACTATTATATTGGATACTAATGCCCTGGCCTGACAGGCACTCCCGGCTCTATAAATTATCATTCCCCCACCTATTGTATCTGGAGGGCTAAAACCCCCTTAGGCCCCCCCACCCCCAAGACTCATCCATTTCCTCGACTGTTCAAATCTTGACACTGGGAAGCTGAAACATGATAGTGTGGATTGGTCTCCACTTTGGTTCACCAATAACCTACATAGCACCATCAATATCTTCTATAATATCCTTTTGGATATCCAAAACAGACTTGCACCTCTGACCATGTGGCAAGTTTGCAGAACTATTTCCAAGTGGTTGGATCACTCATTGCTGGTACAGTTAAAACAGAGCGATGCCAGCTGGTCCCTAGTCAAATACTGCCAGACTGCAGCCATTGGGCCAACTACAGATCACTCAGAAATAAATGCAAAAAGGCTATCAGACAGAGCAAAAGTCGATATTTCAAATCTCTGCTCACCTCCTTGGCTGGCAACTCCGGCCTCTTTTGGACAAATTTAAAACAAGCCCTTGGTCAATCCAGTAAGCACACAGCTGATGAGCTAATCATTAATAGAATAAATTGTCACAACCCCACTACCATTGTAGATGTTTTTAATACATGCTTTACTGATCTTTCTGATTATTTAAGAATCTTCTCTACATCTGCTACCTCCTTAGCCCCTCTGCTGCCGAAGCCAGCACTTGTTTCCCCCATTTAAAGTTGTTTCTTGTAGGGAGGTGTTGAGACTCCTCTCCCAAATTTTCTTAGATAAATCTGCTGGCTTAGATGAGTTAGAACCTAGAGTCCTGAGAATTGCAGCAGCTGAACTTGCCCTCCTCTTCACCAGAATTCTGAACCTCTTCCTCATTTCTCAAACTGTCCCTGACATATGGAAGATATCAGATGTTGTCCCTGCCTATAAGAATGGTGACCATATGAACACCAAAAATTACAGACCCATTTCGATACTCCTAGTTCTTAACAAACTACTTGAAAAGGTGGTTGCCTCCCAAGTTACTGAATGCCTTGCTACCTACAAACTCCTTTCTCCTACTAAGCACCGGCTTCATAAAAGTCATAACACCAATATTGCACTATTCTCCCTCTCCTCCAATATTTCCTCTGCTATGGACAGGACTGAATTTACAGGTGCAGTTTTCATTGACCTTACAAAGGTCTTTGACCTGGTTGACCACACTCTATTAAAAGCTAAACTAAGTGCTCTGGGTGTTTCCCCCTCTGTCACGGCCTGGTTCAAATAGCTACTTCAGTGATAGGTTCAAATGAGTAAAATTTGGTCATACCTTGTCTAATCCTGATGCCATCAAAGTTGGAGTCCCCCAAGGTTCCATATTAGGGCCCCTTCTCTTTTCCATCTATGTCAACTCCATTAGCAAATGTTCAAATCACTGTACCACTATCCTTTATGCTGATAATCTAGCTCTTCACACTAGGTCTCATAACATACCTGAACTAAATCATCTCCTCTCCTCAGACCTTAAATCTATACTATCCTAGCTCCATGTGAATAAGCTACTCATGGATGCTGCTAAGACCCAAGCTATGTTATCTGGCTCCACCTCAAGGTTAACCCCTACAGAAATAATTATAAGAAATGTTTTCATGCTGCACACATAAAACTACTCATGTGATATGCGTGCTGCAAGCATGATTTAGATGTTAAATTGGAACTGATTGCATGTATGTGGCATACATGCAGTAAGCCAGTGTGGAAAGCATGCTTTTTATGTTAAATTGGAACAGACTGCATGCATGTGGCATGTGTGCAAAAAGCCAGTGGTCACTGATAAGTGCACACATAAAAGTTAAGTGACTTGCTCAGGATCACAGCATATACTGTACAAGTGGGGTTTGATGAGATTCAAACACAGGTCTTCAGGTCTCCAAGTCTCCTGGTTTGCAGTTCAGTGCCTTTAACTCCTAAGCTATACTGCCTGCACACATATGGCTCACTTGTCCTTCAATACAAATCTGCATACTGTACACCGCATGAATGCAGCATGCTTGTAGCCATCGTTACACTTTTCAGTTTTCTTGTACTTCCTCAGCTGCACAACTGAACTGCAGCATATATACCAATGGAAACACATGTGGTTCTTCTCACCCCAGTACACACACTACTTAATTACTTCTCTCTGGCCTGTACTCCTACTATTGTCTCTCCATAGTTTTGAATGCTTCCATGAAAACAGACTTTATGGGGAAAACACAAAAGTAGCAATAACTTGACTCCCACCCATATGGCCAGTCCCCCCCCCCAATGCACACACACTGCAACAGGTGTGGCATGGTGCTATAGACAACCCACCAAGTATAGATACAAGTTGAGAATCTCTTACCTGAGTACTAGGGAGCCAGAGGTAAGAGTCTTTAAAAGATGATGTACATGGGTCAGAGTGCTGGGGCATAGTCGTACCACTTGAAAATGAATGGAGTTATTTTTTATTACTATTTTATACATTATGATGGTGAGTTGGAGAATAATGAAGGCCACTGTTCTACTAACAAGGCTCTTGTTAGTCGAGCAGTGGCCTTCATTAATCTCCAACTCTCCATCAATAATGTATAAAATAGTAATAAAAAAATTCCCATTCATTTCAATGGTGCACACCCCTGCAGTCTCCCTTGCCCTGTGTCATAATGTGCCTGAGTGGGGTGATGTGGAGCTCAGCTTCACTGGGAAGTCGGGGCATAAGCTTGACCACAATGGGGCTCCAGTAGTCTTTGCATACCATATTGCTCAACTGTTCCTGAATGCAAGGGACAGCCCCCAATTTACCCCTGAAAACTGCTCTTCTCCTCATCCATCCATCATGGGAAACATGCTGCTCACACACAGGATGTCCTGTAAATTTAGATTTGATGGCATGGGCACCATTTCAGATTTCAGCATGTGGAAGCCAACAACCAGTAGAGGCCAGGTGCTACTTAGCCCCTAGGTGGCAAGCTCTAGAATATTTTGAATGTCTCTAAAAGGTAAAACTCATTTGTTGTTACTGAAAAGTGATATGCAAATCAGGAAAAATTAAAATGTGTAAGATTCATCTGTCTATACCATGGAGCAGTGCATCAGATTTGGTCTTCAACCCACCTAGTTATTAACCAAATTTTTTCCTGGCTGATGTTCTGAACCCCCCCCCCCAAAAAAAAATTAAACGTTGTCCCGATTTCTCTTCCCAACTCCATGCCTTTCAATACTCATCCCATATGGGTCATGAAGCCACCCAAAGGTGCAGAAAAGTGAAAAACACAATCAATATTTCAGTCCTTCCTCCTTCCCCAGTTCCCCTTTAAAAACATTATTTACTTTTACTTACCTGGCCATCTGGCCAGAACCTGCAGCCTAGCCCAGTGTGCCACCAACCCTGTTTTCAGTCCGCTCCTCTTCCGTCCTTCTGCCAGAAGCTGGATGCTAGAACTGACCATCCAAGGTTCCAAACATGGTCCGCAATCAAGTCACCTCACTAACCAAACACACCCAACCTGTGTTGCTTGCTTCTTGCTTGGCTACTGCAATGGCTGCTGCTACAGTGCACTGATCCAGGCCTATGAAGGCCACTCACACTGCTGTCACCACTGCTTCTAGGTCTAGCTTGCTGCCGAGGGGGCCTGTGCTGTTTTTGTTTTGCAAGGTGAGCCTAGTAGAGTAAGTAGGTAGCCTAGTCTTGAGGTAGCTTCAAGCTCACCCCCTGTCTCTTCAGCCACCAGGTGAGATGGAGACTCACTAAAAGTAGACCAACAAAAATATGCCACCACAACACTGTTATTGAGAGTTCAGTGCTCACCAACTCCTCCAAGCTGTAGTGTGCAGCCTGTCTACTCTGTGGCGGGAAAGACAGTGTCACACTCATGTGACTCATGCTCTTGCTTGGCCGGAGCTCCTCCACATCATGTGTGGTGGTGCCGCTGCTAATAGGTGAAGAGAGTGGACAACACAGTACAGACATAGTCAAGTCAGGAGTGCACCTGCAGCATGAGTGCACACAGGCCAGGGGCACTAGTTGTGCAAAAGATTAAATCCAAATTTAATGTCATTATTGCCACACCATAAGAATAACCTAGTCACAAATGTTGGGGGGGGGCACAGCTTTCTTAAATGGCACCCCTGCTTTATGGTAGAAATTCATTCTCAGGTATCAGTACAAGTAAATACAACAGTTTCCACTGTGTTCTGAGGTACTGTATGTCCGTGTTTCAGGATGTGCCCTGATCATTATGAGGGTTAGTGTCCCTCAATGTACCTCATTTTGAGTGTCCATGACCCTCATTTCAGTGACAAAATGTGAGGTATAGTGCATTCTTCCAAAACCCTACTCAGCACAAAGAGTGCTTAGCATGGCCATAGTGTATATATTCCATACAGAATGACAAAGGAAAAGTAAGTGAGCAGAATCAGTCATGGAGAAACACATTTGTAGCACTAAATATGCATGAAGGGATTTGCATGGCCCAAAATAAAAATACCAGGCTTCATAACACTGCAGCTCCTCTTTGCACATCTGGAATGGGGGATGTTGGCTGACTATATCTTAGGCATTTAATGCATTAAGCAAATAATACTTTACAAATTAATGGAAATTTAATGACACAAATTAAAGCTATTAAACAACTTGCAAAAGGATCAGAATTAATGAGTTTACCTAATTTTAATGGGAAATCAATGAAAATATTATTTTAATGGCTCTAATTGCTAGCAGTAGTATGAGAAATAGAAACTGGTGTGTTTTTTAGATGAGATTTGTACCGGCTTAGTTGCTGCACACATGGCAAGCTTGCAGCATGTGAACCTGATATAATTATAAAATGATGTTCACACTAGCTTAACTGCTGCACTCATGTCAAGCGTGTAACATGCAAACCTGATGTGATTTTTAGAAGATGTTCACACCAGCTTACCTGCTGCATACTGTACATGTCAAGTTTGCAGCATGCAAACCTGATTTGCTTTTTGGACCTGGTTCGCTTAGGTTCACCTTGAGTATGCTAACCACATGCAGACATTGCACAATTAAGTATGTAGCATGCATTCTGCATGTACACAGCACACACACATATTTCTGTAAGGGAAGAACAAACTACACCCCTCTCTCTGTTCAAGATATGGACAGAATTTGCCTCACGGTAGTCCCTACATTTAAATATTTGGGGGTGACACTAGATGCCTCTCTATACTTCTCTGAGCACATCACTGCCAGATGCAAGGCTCTCAACACTAGACTGGGACAATTGTATAAAGTCAGTGACTGTCTGATACCTGCTGCCCACTTTGCTATTGCCCAAGGCATTAGGGTTACCACCAGTCCTGATTTTTGCAGGACTGTCCTGATTTGGGCAGCTGTGTCCTGCAAAAAAAACATGAAAAATACTAAATGTCCTGACATCATAGTAGAAAAATATTTTCTGACTTTCTTCTAAATGTTGCAAAAAACTATAATACCTTACCTAAAAGACCATAAAATGATAAGAAACACTAGAAACAAATAAAAAACTACAACGTATAGTCTTAATTCTGATTATTTAGAGAAAACAAGTCTGATGCATTTGTTGAGGTTACATATTGTCCTGCGAAAAATCATGTTTCAGTAAGAAATGTCCCACTTTGGGTTTCCTAAAAGGTGGTAACCCTACAAGGCATCCTACTACCTGTACTGACATACAGGATGGCAGTTTAATATTCTGCCACCAAAACTACTCTCCATAGATGGGACGTGGCCTACAACAATATTTGTAGATTTGCCCTATCCACAAATAAGTGCACTCATCACTGTGACCTATATTCCAGGTAGGGGTGGCTCCCTCCCTTTGAACTACGTAAATCTGCACTAGGATGACAAACCCACTCGGCTGTCAATAGGGAGTCCCTCATGAACCTTTATGAGCTACTCCAGTGTGGGCAGTCCCCCATGAACCTTTGTGAGCTACTCCAGTATGGGCAGTTCCCCACGAACCTTTATGAGCTACTCCAGTATGGACAGTCCCCCACGAACCTTTATGAGCTACTCCAGTATGGGCAGTCCCCCACGAACCTTTATGAGCTACTCCAGTATGGGCAGTCCCCCATGAACCTTTATGAGCTACTCCAGTATGGGCAGTCCCCCATGAATCTTTATGAGCTACTCTAGTATGGGCAGTCCCCCATGAATCTTTATGAGCTACTCCAGTATGGGCAGTCCTCCATGAACCTTTATGAGCTTCTCCAGTATGGGAAGTCCCCCATGAACCTTTACAGTATAAGTTACTCCAGTATGGACAGTCCCCCATGAACCTTTATGAGCTACTCCAGTATGGGCAGTCCCCCATGAATCTTTATGAGCTACTCCAGTTGCACTTACCCCTTTGGATACAATGTCCCTGGTTCCCTGCATGTACCTAACATCAAAACCAACCTTGGTAAACTGTTCTTTGCCTTTACTGCCCCCACAATCTGGAACTCTATCCCTGCCACAATATGACAGTGTGAATCCTCAAATGCATGTAAAAAAGCATATCGCTCCTTCCTGTCCCAGGCTGCAGTATGCTCCTGCCCTTAGGCCCCTACAGGAGGGGTGTTGCCCCTACCTACTCTGTGCTTTGTGACTATGTATTCTTCTATATGACTTGCTGGTGGTACACTCCATTTTATGTAACATATGGTTTATGCCTTAATAAACAAATTAGCTAGCCTGGGAGTGGGTCCCAGGGTGGTAGCCTGGGTAAAAAGTTGTCTAGACAACAGGACACAGAGGGTAATAGTGAATGGAGTCCTCTTTGAAGAAAGGGGGGTTACTAGCGGGGTACCACGGGGTTCAGTACTGGGACCAGTCCTTTTTAATGTCTTTATAAGTTACATTATGGAGGGACTGGAGGGAAAAGTATGCCTCTTTGCAGATGACACAAAGATCTGCAACATGGTTGAAACACAAGGGGGAGGTGGAAAGGATGAGAAGGGACTTGACAAGTTTGGAGGAATGGTCAAAAGTATGGTAGCTTAAATTCAATGCAAAGATGTGCGAAGTAATGCTCCTGGGAAACAAAATCCCAGGGGGCTGTACTAACAACAACAAAAATGGAAAGGGACCTGGCGGTAGTCATATCAGATGACATATAGGTAAGCTAGCAATGTGAGAAGGCAGCAAGGAGGGCTGGGGGATACTGGGATGTATAGGAAAAGGCATCCCAGTAGAAAACAGGAAGTTGTTATCCCTCTGTACAGACAGTTGGTGAGACCCCATCTGGAGTACTGCGTGCAGTTCTGGAGATCCCATCTCCACAAGGACATAGACAGGAAAGAGGCAGTGCAGAGGAGGGCAACTAAAATGGTGCAGGGTCTGCACCAGAAGCCATATGAAGAGAGACCAAAGGAGCTTAATATGTCTATCATCAAGGAAAACAGAGAGAGGGGAGACATGATAGAAACTTTTAAAGCACCTCAAGGGAATCAACAAAGTCAAAGAGGGTAGCATCTTTCAGAAAAAGAGATGTGCAAGAACTAGGGGGCACAATTTGAAGATAGAGGGGGGACAGCTCAGGAGCAACATGATGAAGTATTTTTTCATAAAGAGGGTGGTGGACACATGGAATGTCCTTCATGAGGAGGTTGTGGGGTCAAACACAGTGGGGAAATTCAGGAATGCTTGGGACAGACTTAAGGCAATTCTGGTGGGGAGCAGGAAGAAGTAGGCTATTGGTTAACTAGGATCTGCAGCTTATCCAATAGGTAGAGAAATGGGCAGACTGGGTAGGCCAAGCAGTCCTTATCTACCATCAAAGTCTATGTTTCTATGTTTGTATGTTTCTGTGTTTCAATGTTTGTATGTTTCTGTGTTTCTATGTTACATGTGGTATGTTTACCTGTTTTCCTGTACTCTAATTTTCTGATGATATCTTTTCTCTTGACGTTGCACTGTATTGTGTTAATGTGGCTATATACATGGTGGACAGGATTCTCAAAACAATTTTAAGGTACAAAAATTGTGCAAGTCCCCAAAATATGCACAGTTGAGGAAAAAAGGGGTACGTGTGCCACATCATATACACAAAACACCAGCAGCTGCTGAAAAATACAGTCTGGACTGCAGAAAAAACACAGCTGCAGAAGTTCCTGCACCAAAAAAGCCATTGAAAAGTATGACATATTCCCTTAAAGGCTATTCTCAGCCACTGTTTTCCTGCAGTTGTGGAAAAAAATGTTATGCACATTCTGCACCAAGAAGAGTGAGGCGTAACTCACCCTGAGAAAAAGGTAGTGTACTATCAGTCGGGAAACAATCACAGTGGAGGTTCAGGCACCAAGCAACAGCAAACCTGTGGGCTGTATGGTAGTGTCAGTTGTTACAACAAAAATAGCACACATTGCAGTTGACAGTTAAAAAAAACACAACCACATGACCCAGTATAGCCCATAAAGGAGCCCAACAGGCAGCAGAGGCAGAGATGGTAATAACCAGAAGTGTGTGCTACAGACACAGGCAAAAGAATAACCTCAGACACAACCAGTGGTTATGTAGCCCCCAGGGGGCGCTACCCTTAAGACTACTACCCCGGCCTGCCTCCACAGAGACAGGATAAGGGACCCAGATCCATTGATGGGTGCCTCCACCCAGAGGTCGGGGTCAATATTGTCGTGATTGCCTCGGTCATAGCCCTCTGGGTTACTGCAACTCCCCGTTCATCCCACTAGTGGCTCACACTGGGTACAAGTAACACTTGCCACCAATACACTTACCCCCCCAGCTAATATCACTCCACTCCCTTCGAAGACCCACTGTAAAGTAAGGCACAGTTATGTTGCAATCACCAGGCAGCAGTTCACCAGTAATGTACACAGTAGCAAGGGTGTAGCTGTACGAAAAGCAATCTGATTTATTCAAGGGGAGAATAACAAGGACAGGGGGAATCAAGTTGATTAGCCTATCACTCTACTTATCTACCTAGGGCTCTGTGCACAGGCCTACACCTAGTCTTTACCATCCCTGGGTACCCAAGCCCTAACGGCTAGTCCAAACGTGGCAGCTGGTTGGGGCCCTTAACACAGATAATCATTGCAACCCTGAGCAAATCAGAATAGGCAGTAAGTTTAATTATGCAGTCAGAGGTATGATCATACAACTGAAAACCACTGTTTGCACACTTGGCAGGGAGCTACCCTGATTCAGTACTCACAACTCCAGCAAATAATGATTCCTTCAACACTGGCAGGACTGAGCCTAAATTTCACCAGCCTCCTTACACATTTATATGGTAAACAACAGAGGGGTACCATACCAGGCAGCCGCTTTCAGACTTTTATGAACTTGCAGAAGAACTCAGGCAGCAAACGGCAACTTCAACATCACGGATGGACCGAGCGCGATTCAGCAATTCTCTCCAGTCCTCTCAGGTTGAGCCTGGTAGGTAGCTGGGCTGGCACCAGCCTCCTTCAACCGCACACTGGCGGATTTAGTCCGAATTTTCACAAGGCAGAAAACAGCCACCACACGCCTTCCCGCGCTTCCCGCGTGAACACTACTCCAGCGCAGATGCACAGAGCTCTTCTCTTCTCTTAAGCCACAGCGCATCTGTCCCCAACAGCCAGGGGCTCTTCCTTCAGGTCGGGCACTACCCACTCCTATTGGCTGGCTGAACATGCCAGTCATTTCCTCCTGCCCTTAGTGGTGTGGAAAAAGCGCCAGAACCCATAATACTTTTTTACAGTACAAGCAGTCCCCCTATTGGTCAGGCAGCCCTCCAAAGTCACGAGGTACTGATTGGTCCAATTCAGCAGTTCTAGACCAAAATGGAGGAGACAGTCGAACAGTCTTTACTGCAAAAGAAAGCAGGTTAGAATACTACATTATCATTATTATTTTACGTTATGTTCAGCAAACAATTACAGCTTCCTGCAAACTCCCTCTGCACCCTAAGCGATGATGGCAGAAGGGCTACTTTTCAACGTCGGTGGACTCGGGCATATAACCACAGCCCCCATTTCAGTTACCCATGGCTGCAACAGGCAGCCCTTAAAGAGACAGCTTGCAGAGGCTTTTAAGTGTGCTCGATTTTTATCCATTTAAACGGCATTTAAGCCGATCCCCAACCAGGCGTGGAGCATAAAACAAACTCCAAGAAAGCGTTCAGAAACCCCCATTTACAAGGGGGTTACACCCTCCCTGGCATGGAAAAACTTGGCATCCCCGTCAAGTAGTTACCCTTGAATCACTGTAAGCCAAATATCTTAATTAACACTATATCACACTTTGCATTACATACATGAATATTACATTTAAAACATACTGTGGTTTACACAACCTTATACACACATTTTTCCCCCTTTCATTAGTCAGGTCATTAGTTCCTGCCCATAACACCAGGACCGAGGGACCCCTCCCTTTTAGTTACGAGTGGGTTACCTAAAGCAGGGGCACCACACTCAAAGGGTAATACTAACAGTCTGGAGTCATCCCCAAGGCTAGCTTAGGCAAGGAACTCGGGGACACATATATCCCTTTGTGGACCACATTTAAGGGCAAGTCCACTGGCTGACCCAGAGACTCATAACTCAACTTTATCACCGGCCATATTTCTCGGCCGGATCGCCTAGGGGTCCCGAGAGATCCTGAAATGGACCCTGACTCCAATTGAGTTTCAGTGACCTTAGCAACGGGAATTTCTACGGGGGAAGAAGGCTCAGCACTCATAGTACTACTGGGGGCCTGACCTTCACACCCTGGATACATCCCACTAGGCGCAGCTGGGGGCTGTCCAAGCACCAGTGAGGAACCATCAGGGCATTCAAAATATTCTTCCAGGTCAGGCATATCACTTATTTGTTCCCCCATCTCACTCTTTTCTTCTGAAAAATCAGGTAATGCAGCCAGGCCAGACAGTTCAGCCCTGCTCAAGGATCCCTCCCTTTGGTTGTTGCTGCTACCCAATTCAAGCTCTGGGCACATGGGTTTTGGAGACAAAGTTGGGGGTTTAGACAGTCCGGGAGACCCAACCTCACCTCCAGAGGTAACAAGGGGATTGCCCCAAAATAATTGACTCAATTCATAAGAGGGATAGTATTCAATACCATCTTCATCGTCTTCTGACACCAGCGGTTGATCATTTCCTTCTGCAGACTTTGGGCAAGGCCCTCTCAGTTGGCCTGCTGAAGAATCAACGAGCCGGGTGCTTTTCCTGGCAGTCGATCTAGTCATAGGCCTGGGGGGGGGGTCATTTGCAGATTCAGCTTCAATCAGGATTTGCTCGATTGGCAGCAGATGGTTTCTGTGTATAGTTCTCACATCTTTGGAATTGTTTTCAGGCCGCACTTTATACACAGGCAAGTCTGTCAATTTTCCTACAACAATGTGAGGAAGGTGGTGCCATCTGTCAGCAATTTTATGTTTCCCATGCAGTCTCAGATTCCTCAGCAACACTCTATCCCCTTCTTTTAGCTCCATCATTTTCACTTTCATATCATACCTTTCTTTGTTGGCCAGGTTTCGTTTAGCGGCCGTGGTCTGTGCCAGTTGATAGGCATGATTTAATTGGGCCTTTAATTTCTGCACATACTGTAAGTGGTTCTCTGCTTGCACCCCATCAGGGGAAACCCCAAAACACACATCCACTGGCAGTCTAGCCTCTCTCCCGAACATCAGTCTGTATGGGGAAAATCCTGTAGCGTCACTTTTCGTACAGTTGTAAGCATGAACTAGGGTGCTAATTTGCTGGCTCCATCTCGGTTTGTCTTTTGGTTGCAATGTGCCCAACATGTCAAGCAATGTACAGTTAAACCTTTCAGGTTGCGGATCTCCCTGAGGATGGTAGGGGGTGGTTCTTGACTTTCGTACCCCCCACAAAGACAGCATCTCTTTAATCAAATGGCTCTCAAAGTCCCTTCCCTGGTCGGAATGGATCCGCTGCGGGGCCCCATAGTGGACGAAAAAAGTTCTCAACAAGTATCTTAGCCACCGTGGTTGCTTTCTGATCCTTGGTTGGAAAAGCCTGTGCATACCAGGTAAAATGATCAGTGACCACCAATATGTTACTGACATTTTTCAGATCGGGTTCTAGACTCAAGAAATTAATACAAACCAGTTCCATAGGAGCACTAGTGGTAATATTGACCAGGGGAGCAGCTCTCTGGGGTAGAGCTTTCCTTTGCAAACAACGGCTACAGGTCTTGACATATTGCTCTACATCCGCACTCATTTTCAGCCAGTAGGATAGAGCCCGTATTAGATCAAGTGTTCGGTCTATTCCGAGATGTCCCATTTGATTATGCAAGGACCTTAAGACCAGTTCTTTAAAAGCTGAGGGCAGCACCAATTGTTGTTTGTCTACCCAGCCCTCCTTATTCACAGTCTCTCTATATAGTAGTTGGTTAATCAGCTTCAATTTGGGCCCTTCTTTATACAACAAGGCAGTCCTTAGGTCAGTGGAACGTAACTTGGACACGTCCCTCCCAGCCTGCAAAGCCTCCACAGCCATTTTTATCATAGGATCACAGGATTGAGCCTGTTGGAGACTATCATTGTTGAATTGCGGCAGGGAGCTAGTGTCTAATGCAGCGAAATGACAGTAGGCAGCAGGTATGCAGTTTTCAGACAGCCCCAAACAATCCACCACACAGTCCATCGTGTCAGGAGACACCTTTTCTTCTTTGTCAAATTTCTGGCAGAGATCTCTTATGTCAGGTTCAGACAACCTGATCCAATCAGTCTGTGGCACAGGCCTCTGAGAGAGAGCATCTGCATCTATATGGTTTAGGGCCGCCCTGTACTCTACAGCATAGTCGTAGGTGGCCAAGGCAGACAGCCACCTATGGCCGGTGGCATCCAATTTGGCAGAGGTCTGTACATAAGTCAGAGGGTTGTTATCAGTCTTTACCAATATCTTGGCACCATACAAATAGTCATAAAACTGATCAATGATGGCCCACTTCAGAGCCAGGAACTCTAATCTGTGCACTGGATAATTTTTTTCTGAAGGCGTCAGACTTCAGCTGGCAAACGCTACAGGTCTCAAACCATTCGAGTGCTCCTGGTATAACACAGCCCCCAATCCTTGTAAGCTGGCATCGTTATGAAGAATGTATGGCTTGGCCAGGTCAGCATAGGCCAGCACTGGGGCATGGGTAAGTTGATATATGATGTCGTAGAAAGCTTCCTCACACTCAGCAGTCCAGCGATCCCCAAACACATTGTTCGGCCGGAAATACTTCTTTTCTGTCTCAGAGCGCACAACCTTCTTATGCTTTTTATGCGTAGGCGGGTACCCCTGAGTGAGGTTGAGGAGGGGGCAAATCACTCGAGAATAGTCCTTAACGAACCGCCTATAGTATCCACAAAACCCCAGAAATCATTGCAGCTCTTTCAAATTCCTGGGTTGAGGCCAAGTGGTCAACGCCTCCACTTTGCTAGGATCAGTCTCTATGCCCTCAGTGGACACTATATGGCCCACGTATTTCACAGAAGTCTGAAAGAATTGACACTTGTTGATAGACAACTTGAGGCCGAAATCCTCCAACTGATCCAAGACCTTGAATAATCATTACTCATGCTCTTCCAACGATCGGCCAAACACTATAACGTCATCTAAATAGACCAGACACTTGAGTAGATTCTTGTCTCCCACAGCCCGTTCCATCAAGTGCTGAAAAGTGGCTGGGGCACCCAAAATCCCTTGAGGCATCCGAACAAACTCATAGAAGCCTAGGGGGCAAATGAAGGCAGTCTTTTCCCGGTCATCTGGGGCCATCGGTATCTGGTAGTATCCACTGCAAAGATCCAACACAGAGAACCACTTGCTACCATTCAAACAATCCAATGCATCCTGTATGCGCGGCATGGTATACTAGTCTGGAATAGTCCATCGATTCAAAGTGCGATAGTCTACACACATCCGAACTGCCCCATTCTTTTTCCTTACTACTACTACTATGGGGGAGGTATAGGGGCTCCTGGACTCTTGTATTACACCAGCAGCCAACATCTCTTGCAGATGCCGCCTTACATCATCTATATCAGCAGGGGCCAGGCGCCAGGATCTCTCTCGGAAAGGCCATTCGTCATGCAGCCGAATGTGATGCTCAGCCCCTTGCACACATCCCACATCCCACTCTTTCAGGGAGAAAACCTGGTCTCTCTTGGCAAGCCTCTCACTGACCCGTTGTTTCCATTCAGCCGGCAGTGGGGAGTCACCAAAATCAAACAAATCAGGAGTAACTCTATCACCTGTCCTGGAACCCTTTTTGTTTGGTAGTACCGCAGTATCTGCACAATGTACACTGGCCAAGGTGCATCCCCTCTTTATTCGGATTTCTCTGTCGGACACATTATGCACTTGAACCATCACCCTCTTAACATAAGCATGAGCTCTAGCCGGCAAGATGCTGGGTTTGACCAACAGTCCCTCAGGTAATCTTCCCTCCACAGGTGCATCCAACATCAACAACTTATTCTTAACATCCGTTTTTAGTCATACTTCTCCATGCAGAACACATTGGGCATTCGGGGCAAGTATCACCGGGGCCGGATCCTTTTTCCACACCATACCCACCGGGCCTTCAGGTTCCTCCGGACTAACCTTCTTCTGAGTGGCCTCGGCCGTTTGAATCACAGCAGGTATGCTTAAAGCTCGCCCAGTCTGGATGCTTGTTTCTCTGAGCACAATTGGGCCAATCGTCTGAACATATGCGCATTCGTCCCAATCAACAAAGGCACCCCATCATACATTCCAGTGGGTGGGCAAACTAAAACTAAGGTTTCTACCTGCTCATCCATTTCAGCCATAGTTGCAGAGAAAGATAACCAGACTCGGATGTATCCCAAATACGGATAGGCCCTGTCACTCAACCCCCACACATGTAGACCAGTCAAAGGTTGCAGGGGCACCTCAGGTAAGTGTGCCTGGTACCAGTCCTGAAACATGATGGTTACCTGAGAGCCACTGTCTAATACAGCTCGAGTGGGAATTCCATTTACCCGTACCGGGGTCTCCATTGAAGGCCCGACCACATCAGTCCAGTTGGGGGCAGCAGCATTGATAGTCGGCTGGATGTGGGCCTGAGTCACAAAACTCTTCTTAGGGGCCCGAGACCGGGCCTGGTGGTGTCAGGCGATCAGTCTGTTGTTGAGTTTCCTTAAATTTTCCGGCCTCTGGCACTCGGGTTGGAAATGCCCATCTTCCCCACAACGATAACAGAACTTGGGGTCCCAAGAGTCACTATTTTGCGGGGGGCACCTCATCTGTGGGGGGCTCTGAGAGGGGTGGGGGGTCTCTCTTTGGCCGGGGTTCAGGTTTCTGCATGACTTGGGGGCCCCGGGCCTGTCAGGGTACATAGTAGATTGCTTCAAGTCCCTCACCAGTTCCCGGAAATTCCTGACCTCGGCCCTCAATTCACTCTCCACGTGGGGGTTGGAGGAAATAACTCGCATTCCCACAGTACCTGGAATATCTGGGGATCCCTCAGACCCTCCAGACAGGCCATCCTCCTCGGGGGTGCTAGGCTCAGGGGTCCCACTAGGGTTTACCGCCCCTCTTCATCAGTCTCCACTTCCCTAATTTCCCTCATCAATTGACAATATTCAGGCGGGGTGGCCCGCCGATCATGTAACTTAAGTTTCAGCAATATTACACTGGAAAATCTAGCGGATTTTAGAACATGTTCTAACCTGACCTGATTCAGGGCTGCAGCAGTGATTCCCCCTTTTCTATAGGCCTTCTGCAAGGCCCGCTCCACTCTAGTAACAAAAGCGGACAGTTTCTCATTTCTCCACTGCTTAGCAGACCTGAATTTCCATAATAAGCCTTCACCAGTCTCTGTACCCCCGAAAACCCCTTCTAAAGCAGAGAGATACTCTGCCGCGGTGGCTTCCGGACGGGTGGCCCGGAAGAATCTAATAGCTTCTAAAGCAGGACCCTGCAAGCTTTCCATCAGCCTCTTCCTTTTCTCCCCCTCAAAGCATTGCCATTCCTGAACTAAAGGGGTGGCATAGTCCATCCAAGCCTCCAGGTCATCCTCCCCGGGAGGCACCGGCACCATCCCAGAGAAAAGTTTTAACTTACAGTATGAATCGAGCTGTAGGGGTGGGACCACCAGGGGCAGGGAAGCCAGCACAGAACTCTTGGGTGGGCAAGGGGAGGTGCCGGGGAGCCCTGTCGGGTAGCATCACTGGATAAATCTAAAGCTTGTAGCAGCTCCTGGGTAGTTCTCCCCTCCACAGCCAACAATT
Source organism: Neoceratodus forsteri (assembly GCA_016271365.2). NCBI lineage: Eukaryota > Metazoa > Chordata > Ceratodontiformes > Ceratodontidae > Neoceratodus > Neoceratodus forsteri. Next base: position 1,165,397,559 of record CM028129.1, on the reverse strand, counting down.
TAAGCAGTTTGTCTTTAAAACTGTTCATTTGAGAGACCCCCAGGAGTGACTGACCCACCGGATATGAAATAGCCTCCATCCTGTGAAGCACCCTCGGATAAATCGCGGGTACCTTCTCGGTCGATGGCCACACTGCATAAAAGTAACCTCTACAAAGTCTGGTCAAGCAAATCAGCCATACGCCCTTTTACCTCCACTTTGCCCAAACATTTTACTCGCTCTGCAGCAGAGATGATGTCAGCAGTTGGGGTTCCAAAAGGCACATCTAACAATAACACAGTCTTCTAGGAGTCTAGCTCTTCGGCTTCACCCCACCCCATCAATCTGTGTACCATGGTCTTGATGGGTTCCAGTTTAATTTTTCCCAGCATATCCCCTTCCATTTTTTCCATTTCTTATGTGCTTCCCCACTTGACCACTAGGGGACGTGGATCCTAGCAGTGCCTCCACTTTGTAGCCCCCAGGGGGCGCTACCCTTAAGACTACTACCCCGGCCTGCCTCCACAGAGACAGGATAAGGGGCCCAGATCCGTTGACGGGTGCCTCCACCCAGAGGTCGGGTCAATATTGTCGTGATTGCCTTGGTCACATCCCTCTGGGTTACTGCAACCCCCCATTCGTCCCACTAGTGGCTCACACTGGGTACAAGTAACACTTGCCACCAATACACTTACCCCCTGGCTAATATCATTCCTCCCTTCGAAGACCCCCTGTAAAGTAAGGCACAGTTATGTTGCAATCACCAGGCAGCAGTTCACCAGTAATGTACACAATAGCCAGGGTGTAGCTGTACAAAAAGCAATCTGATTTATTCAAGGGGAGAATAACAAGGACAGGGGGAATCAAGTTGATTAGCTTATCACTATACTTATCTACCTAGGGCTCTGTGCACAGGCCTACACCTAGTCTTTACCGTCCCTGGGTACCCAAGCCCTAATGGCTAGTCCAAACGTGGCAGCTGGTTGGGGCCCTTAACACAGATAACCATTGCGACCCTGAGCAAATCAGAATAGGCAGGAAGTTTAATTATGCAGTCACAGGTATGATCATACAACTGAAAACCACTGTTTGCAGACTTGGCAGGGAGCTACCCTGATTCAGTACTCACAACTCTAGCAAATAATGATTCCTTCAACACTGGCAGGACTGAGCCTAAATTTCACCAGCCTCCTTACATTTATATGGCAAACAACAGAGGTACCATACCAGGCAGCGCTTTCAGACTTTTGAACTTGCAGAAGAACTCAGGCAGCAAGCGGCAACTTCAACATCACGGATGGACCGAGCATGATTCAGCAATTCTCTCCAGTCCTCTCAGGTTGAGCCTGGTAGGTAGCTGGGCTGGCACCAGCCTCCTCCGACTGCACACCGGCGGTTTAGTCTGAATTTCACAAGGCAGAAAACGGCCACCACAGGCCTTCATGCGTTTCCCGAGCGAACACTACTCACAGCGCAGAAGCACAGAGCTCCTCTTCTCCTAAGCCACAGCGCATCTGCCCCCAACAGCCAGGGGCTCTTCCTTCAGGTCAGGCACTACCCACTCCTATTGGCTGGCTGAACATGCCAGTCATTTCCTCCTACCCTTAGTGGTGCGGATAAAGCGCCAGAACCCATAATACTTTTTTACAGTACAAGCAGTCCCCCTATTGGTCAGGCAGCCCTCCAAAGTCCCGAGGTACTGATTGGTCCAATTCAGCAATTCTGGACCAAAATGGAGGAGACAGTCGAACAGTCATTACTGCAAAAGAAAGCAGGTTAGAATACTACATTATCATTATTATTTTACGTTATGTTCAGCAAACAATTACAGCTTCCTGCAGAGCTCCCTCTGCACCATTAGCGATGGCAGAAGGGAGCTACTTTTCAACGTCCCGGCTCGGGCATACAACCACACAGCCCCCCATTTCAGTTACCCACGGCTGCAACAGGCAGCCCTTAAAGAGACAGCTTGCAGAGGCTTTTAAGAGCGCTCGATTTTTATCCATTTAAACGGCATTTAAGCCGATCCCCAACCAGGCGTGGAGCATAAAACAAACTCCAAGAAAGCATTCAGAAACCCCCATTTACAAGGGGGTTACAGTTATAAACTGCCACTGGGTGCAAGGTCCTGCTGGTACAGATGGTGCTACTGTAGGGTCCAAGTTGTGGGACTGGCTGCTGGCCTTGCTGGGAGTGCTGGTTCTGCCACAGCTTTTGCAAGACTGCCAAAGTCCCCTGCTTCATTTAATATGGATCACCTGTTGTTCAATCTGCTGGGATGTTAATAACAGCTATGGATCCACACATGCACATTTTCCACACTTGCGGAATTTTGTAACTCACACTTTTTTTATGATTTTCTGCACCTGCAAAAATATGCCACACTTGCATTTCTGCATTTTTTTCCACACATGCAGATTTTTTTGCTCTTTTTGTGAATCTTGCCCTCTATGTTTACCCGTTCTTGTACTCTAATTTGCTGACAGTATATTTTCTTTTGATGTTGCACTGTATACTGTATTTATATCAAACCAGCTGACTTCCCCTTTTGTAATATCCCTATGCTGTTCTCTCCCAGGTCATGCCTGAAAATAGGAAACTGTTATTGTCTACTGCACTTATTTGGTAAATAAAAACTAAATAATGTTTTGTTTTGTTTTTTTTTTAAATAAAATACTAGGACTGGAGCACTAGGATCTATCTTATTAGAGTGGCCTGCCATTTTATGAATGATATATATCATGGGCTGGCTAAAATTACAACATTTATTTTCATCTGCAGAGTTTAACCTCTATGGACCTCCCTTGTGGCTATGCCATTCATGAGGTCATTGAAGTCAAAACCTGCGGATAAAAAAAAAATGTAATATTTGTAGCCAGCCCATGGCATATCTCATATTACATCCCTACAGTAGCGTATTTCCAGCTGCAAGAGTAGAAAGAAAATCATTTTTGTTGAAGAGTGTGGTTGCTTCAGAAACATTAACCAGGTTGCCTCAAATGGCAGGCAAAAAGTTTAACTGTATTTGCCCTGTGCAGTCCTATCTTGTTGACACCATGGAATCTGACATTTCAGACCCTTTGTTCTGCAGTATGTTTTAGAAAGTAAAAACGTCCCTGTTTTTTTTTTTTCTTTCCTTCATTATTTTTTCTTCTTTATCTCCTTTCCCGCAGGATGTTTCTTTCCTCCTCCTCCCCCCCCTCCTTCTCCAGCAGGTTTGCAGATGTTCCATTTTGCGGCTCATGGTGAGGTCTGCTGCTCACAGCAGGCAACAGGAGCTAAGACTTTTTCTCTGCTTTCAGAAAAAGCTACTGAAATATTCATAGAGTCGGTGCACTGAGAGGTCTCTTCTGCAGTATAGTACCTGTGGGAGCTGCTAAAAACCTGTTTATAAGAAAACGCCATTGTGCTGCTTCTTTTTTCCATGGTTAAATCGTATTATGAATTTGTACTTAAAGGAAAAGAAGAGAGAGCACGGAATGAATCCATTTTTAAAGAGGCTTGTCAAGTTTTTATTGTACAAGATTTTCACCATTACTATATAGGCAAACAAACAGCTCATAAACACCATTATAATCCAGCACAGATTTCAATAATTGACATGATAATTTAATATATAATAATATAATAAAAACACAGCAGAGTCAGCTGTAGAATACATACAGCAGCAACCTACTGTATTAAGACAGATTCATCAGAAAGTCAAAATCAACCTGCTTGCAAACAGTTCCATCCTTATACACTATGACAGCAAAAAAAAGCCCATTGGCCCATCCTGTCTGCCCACTCTTCCTAATTACTCTGCACTGACCCCAGTGGCAATCCCCCCCCGTGCTGCCACACTTATGGTACTGGGGTTTAAGTATGTGCCCCTACATCCTTCTAAACACAGCTCTCCTTGTCAGACTAAAGCACAGTACCTGAACTGAAGTCATCTGTGCAACCTTCATAAAGGACAATTACTGATGATAGACCCATGGAAAATTGCCCATGTCATTCCTCTGTTTAAATCAGGGGATCCCTGAGACCTAGATAATTACAGGCCGATATCTCTCCTACCAATATTGTCAAAGCTGCTGGAAATAAATTGTGAATGCTCAGTTAAGAACCTACCTAGATAACAAGAACCTTCTAAACCCTATGCAGTCTGGTTTCAGAGCCAAGCACAGTACCATTACGGCCCTGGCTAAAGAGACTGATGAATGGCAGTGAGAGCTGGAAAACAAAAAGTTGTATGTGTCATGTTCCTGGACCTTAGCAAGGCCTTCAGCACTGACGACCACTGCCTACTTCTTTCCACCCTAAAAGTGATAGGTCTGGACCCGACCTCTCTTTGCTGGTTCAATAATTACCTCACAGATATGCTTTAGCAGGTCACGGCTGAAGGGGAGCTCTCTCCACTCAAACCACTAAAAAGAGGCGTACCACAGGAATCCATCCTAGGGCCTCTATTGTTTGCCATTTACATAAACAATATTGATAATGGCATCAAGGAGGCCGATATTCACCTTTTCGCTGATGATACGGTGTTGTACCTAAGCCGCCCAACTCTGGAAGCTGCCTGTGGAGATTTACAAACAGAATTTAGTTTGCTGCAGAATCAGCTCCTGAATAAAAAACTCTTACTCAATGCCAAAAAAACAAAAACTATGCTGTTCTCTCCATCTTCTCATTTGGCGAACCCTGCAATCTCTGGCTTTTTACCTCCCATAAACACTTTACTAGGAGAAAGGTTGGAATTTGTTACGAAATTCAAGTACCTAGGGGTCTGGCTAGACCACAGACTCTCCTTCATGGAGCATGTCGAGGATCTGCTGAAAAAGCTGAGGCAGAGGCTTGGTCTCTTCTTTAGAATAAACTGCCTCCTGACCAAAGATGCCAAGATGAAGTTAGTTCAATCCGTATTTCTATCCCTAATTGATTATGCCAGTTTCATTTATAGTCAGTGTATTGCCTCCTGTCTTGCTAAACTGGACACCTTATACCACACAGCCTTGCGATTCATAACTGGCATACCTATCACCACCCACCACTGCTCCTTATATGCAGCTGTGGGGTGGACCTCCCTTCAGTACAGAAGGAATAGAAATGTGGCTCTCTGGACTTACAGAGCTATTACCAACAAATTACCCCAATACATTTCCAACTGCCGTTATACATGATAGGCAACTACGTACTGAGAAGTTACTCTCTGCTGCTACTGAAGGTACCTAGGGCCAATACACACTTTGGGAGAGCGGCCATAGACTTTGTGTTGCCCTCACTCTGGAACAAACTACAGAAATCTATGAAACTGTGTCTCCCTGTTAGTCTTACCACCTTCAAGACTTTGTATGCCAAGGCTGTTAAGGAGCTATGCAACTGTTTCCAGCATGCTAGGGGGCCTAGTGCCTACCTGCCCTTTACATCTCCACCTAACCTGTCCTCTTGGTTGTCTCCACCTATATCCCCCCTTTTTTTCTGCTAATCCACTACCTTTCTTACCCTCAGACTCCTAACTTAAATGTCTCCAGCCCCTCCCCATAGCACCCCTCCTAGAACAGCTGCTGTCCTGTACCCCCTCCATATCTGCCCCTTTAGCTCATATATGTCCTGACCAATGATATGCCATGCTGTTGAAAATATCTTAATATGCTGGCTGTTTCAGAATGTTTTATTTCTCCTTCTCATTCCATTCTCCCTAATCTTATTAACCCTATACCTGAAATAGTTGTTATTGCTCTGTGTATTTTTTTTTTCTATTTCTGTATAATTGTGTCTATGTATTATCTGTACATAAAAGTGTTATCCTTGATCTTGTGTAACGCAGGTCCACCTTGTAAATGAGCCTGCTCAATGGTGCTCGCCTGGATAAATAAAGATTTGATTGATTGATTAATAATACATAGTTCCATGCATTTATGTATTTATTCATTCATTTAGTTAATTACTGACTTATTTACTGAAGTTAAATCCAGGCAAGACAAAGTAGAGATGGCTACAGCAGTTTCATTTCCTGTTTTACACTGCTCAGATGACTGGAGAGATCCTGGCCCCAGGAATGAATAACAGTAAGAGTCAGGCAGATTCTACCCCCCACCCCAAGGGGAGGAGGAATCTAGACAATTAAAAAAAGACCTGGAGAATGGGAAAAAAGAAAAAGGCTACACAGAGACAAAGTGTCATTGAGACCCAGTACAAAGAGTGCAGAGGTTGGAGGAAACTAAAGAGAACAGCAGTTAATGAGAACTGAGAATCTGGAAGTCCCACACTCTCTAAAGGCCTGTTTACACTCCCACATTTGCACTGCAGCAACCCAAGCACTTGGGTTGCTGTAGTGCAAGTGTGTCAGTGTGGACACTTACCTGACCATGGTAAGTCAGTCACTTCTACTGTGGCTGAGCCGCAACAGACTTAGATATGTGTTCCACAGCAAGCGGTGTAAGCAGCCATGTGGAGAGGCTGCACCAATCACTCCAGCCGGGGACCAATCCAAAACTGAGCAACCGATGGCTTGGGGGGAGGGGTATATAGTATAGTACAGTGAAGCATGCCAGGATGAAGCACAGTGTCACAGGTTTACTGTATGACAAAAGGGATTAACTCCCACTGAAATTGCATTGTTTGCTGCAGTAACTCTACTGCAGAATTTTGCAGTGCTGCATTTCATTCTGGAGGGCTTCACTGTTTGCCCACTTCCTTGCATAGCCCTTCTCAGTGCAGCTTGCATCGGCACTAAGAAGGACTGTGTAGACGTAATTTGATTCAGTGAAGGATGGCAAAGCAGCATGGGGACTGGACTGTGGAGTGGTGGTGTAAACACGGCTTATGAAGATAAAAACTCAGGTGGAGAGCTAGTGGGCTCTCCATAAGGGAATAGCTCCAGTTTGTGAGGACCAACTCCAAGGTTTTGTAGTGGAGGAGGGCAGCTTTGTCCATAAGGCAGAGCTGCAGCAGGGTCAGGAGAAGCACTCTACCCATGCCGTCAATGCCTTACATTACAGAATGAGGCCACACATGTGCTGAGCATGCCCTGTCAGGTATCTGTCTGTGCCCCTGGAGGCTTAAGACTGCTTGCCTCAGAATGAGCTGGAGCTGATGGTATTTTGTAAGTAAGCCTGGGGAGTTACCCCATTAATGTAAGCCTCTCAAGGGAAAGTAACAGCACACCCCTCACAGTGTAGCACCATAATAGTGGTGGCTGCAAAAATACAGCATGAAGCTCCCTTTCTGGGTGCAGCCTTGTATAATGTTGTGGGTGCCCTAGTATGGGGGTTTCTAAAGAGTTACCCTCCAGAGTGAAGTGCCCCATGTAAGAGAAACATCAGGGACATCAGCTGTGTACAAGGATCCCACAGTCTAGGACCCAAATGTTTTGTGTTCCCTGTATATGTTGAAATGGAGTTTAGTTTTGACCCCTTTTCTTATGTAAATGTGGAGTAAATAAACTAACTTAATACTTGACTCTTCTGTACTTCTTCTGAACGGACATGAGTGGTTGTAAATTTATAAGTAGTTATTGCTGTTGTCAGTAGCTTTAGGGCAACCCCTACTAGCTCCAGCTCCCAAAATGCAATTTAGAAGCCTGGCTGGCTCCTCACCCTGTGAGGTAGGGACTGTAAGTACCTGGCACCTGTGGCGAATGGCTACATAAGCAATTATATTTGACAGGGTGTGCACTGCACTGAATTATAAAATAGGTTGGGAAAAAAAAACAGAACTCATATAGGCTGTATGTGCCCTAAAGGACTGTGTTTATGTCAACTCAGCCCATGATGCCAAAGTGTGGGCTGTGCTGACTTAATTATATGGATTTGAGTAGCAAATGACAAATCAGAATTTAAAATTTCCGATCTATGTTATAATGGAGATTCCTTATTAACAAAAGTTTCCTCTAAACATTTAACTGCAGTTTTCTTTTTTGGAGGGAAAAATAAGAAACTAGTGCATAAACTAGTGCCTTTCCACACTGCCCTTTCCCAGGCAGCCCACCTTTCTCATTGTGTTTAGAAGTATCATTTTTTATTGAAAGTTTTTCTGTTTAGGAGTCTCCATATTATAGCACATCCCGCTCACTGTGATTTGGGATTCTAACACAGTTCTCGGTAATCACTGGCCCAGTAATGGTAAGCCGTTATTTACATTATTGATAACCAGGAAAAATGGCATGAATTTTATAGACCTGTTTTTAAATGCTTTATGTTTCAGTTTTTATATTTCATAATATAATTAAATATTTATACATAATACTGTATTTCAAGACAGTTCAATTGAGTTAAATCCAAATTCATAAAGCTTATTAAATTATAATATGAACACAAAGTCCCAAATATAAGAGAAGTTCCAAGTTTTTAAGATGAACAATACTCACTAAGGATATACGTAACCGCTGCACTGCATTCCACACAAAAGGAAACAGCAGGGGGATAGACTTAAGAATTACCAGTGGTTATCTGCCTAGATAATTACTGTTAAGAGATCACAGAACATTGGAAACAGTCTGGGAGAACCCTACTTTCTGCAAAGAGGTTTTACAATATTACAGTAAGTAAATTCATGCACTTTGCCTACTTTAGCTGTCTTCTCACTCATAGTCCAGAAATCCTTAGCTTTAAAATAAAAGTAGTAGTACTGACAAAAGGTATTTAGATCATATGACCCATATTGTCCAGTTAAATTATAAAAATGTTCACACTGTGTGAAACTTATCTGAGTTCATAATTTTGGATCGGGTAGATCGTCCATATTTACTCGGTTTTATTATTTATTTATTTATTTAGCTTTTGTTAACCAGGTAAGTACACTGGACAAGACATTTACCTATTTTCAGGTATGACCTGGGAGAGTACAATGAAATACAAGTTCATGCAGTGGACAACATGATACAAGTTAGGCATTACACAGAATCAGGTAGAACCAGATGAACATAACACAAGCAGTCAGTAAACATAGCTAGAATAAGAACAAAATATATACATAGAGTCACCAAGGCTATGAACAGTGCATTATACAATTCTATACAGTTCAGAGCCCCAAAAGCAGAGCTGCAGTCAAAGCATCACCTGAAACAGAGAGTAAATACATTATATACAGAGCAGAACCCAAGCAGGCAGGATGCATTAGCAGGACTTGCACAACGGTACCAAAAGAAGGACATGTAAGTCCAGTGCAGGGGACCAAGGTTAGTTATTGTGGTTTAGGACAGCCACATGCAGAGGACAGCTTCGAGTAATTCCACAGGGAGCTCCGAAGGCATGAGTGGGAGGGGGAGGAGCAGACCTGGGTGGGAAAGGAGTTCCATACTCTGGGGGCACATGAAGCAAAATCCCTGTACCCCATTTGCATTCAAGTGGCAGGAACTATGAAAACAGCAGGGCCCAATGACCTAAGGGAGTAAGAAGAAGAGGCAGCCGGTTTGAGGAGCTCAGCCAGTCCTGGGGGGGGGGGTGCCAGTTCTGAGAACCTTGCCCGTGAAGCTGCCCAAGACAAAATTCATGTAGTTGGGTGGGGAGAGCCAGTCTAGCTTGTTATACAGGTCACAGTGGTGGGTGAGGCAAGGGGCAGCAAGTGTAATGCGACAAATGTTATTATAGGCTATGTTCCACCTAGAGAGGTGAACTTTGGAGGTGCGTGCAAACTGCATGAGTCCATAGCAGAGAGGAGGAAGAAACACACCTCTGGCCAGTGCAAGGCAAGCAGCAGAAGTAAGATTGTTCTTCGCTCTGTAGGCCAAACCCAGTTTGCAGTTGAGAGCTCTGCATACATTTTGGATATGATGCCCAAGGTCAAGCTGGGGGTCAGGTGTCACCCCAAGGTATTTGATGGTGTCAATGATTAGGACAGGAGTACCATCAATACCAGTAATACTCAGTGGGGCAGGGGAGGTCTTTATCTTGGCCAGGGACCCAAAAAGCATGGCCTGGGTTTTTTTAAGGTTGAAGACCAGCTTGTGGGTCATTATCCAGGACTGGATATTCCCGAAATCCTCACTCAGTTGGTGGTTGATGACCCCAATGTCACAGGAATGGATGAGGACTACCAGGTCATCAACATATAGGATACAGCTACAGTTGAAAGATGTAAAGGGGAGATTATTGACAAAGATAGAGAAGAGAAGCATCCCTAGGACTGAACCCTTGGGGACACCAGAGGTCACAGGAGTGGTGCCTGAGAGGACCTTACTGAATTTAGTAAGTTGCTGTCTGCTCTGGAGGTAATTAGTGAACCATCTTAGGACCAGTGGGGACAGACCAAGGGACCAAAGCTGAGAGCAAAGTAAAACATGATCATCTAGGTCGAAGGTCAATGAAGATGGTGCCTGAGAGCTTGCCCTGGTCCATAGCTGCTCTGATCCCAGAGGAGACAGTGACAAAGGCAGAGGACATACTGTTCCCTTTGCAAAAACTGTCCTGCTTGGTTGTGCCATCATAGTCCTGAAGTAGAGTAATGGATGGGAGATAGAGGCCGACTGTGGGCCAGAGTCTGGGACACAACTATCATTCCCACCAGTGGAGAATAGAGAGGTGAAGGCAGACAGATCTGAGAAGTGGGAGTTGAATGCATTGGCGATGGTTAGTGGAGTGTTACAATTAGATCCATCTATGAGCATGTCAGAGACCCCACAGTTGGAGGAATCACTGTATTTTTAACATTTCTCCAGAAATTCCTAGGGTCCTTAGCTGAGTTTAGTAAGGCAGTTTTGCAGTATTCACTTTTGGCAGCCCTGATTGCTTTTTTGCATTCATTCCTGAGCCTCCTATATTGTTTAAATATGGCCTGGTCCATCGTGACCTTGAAGTTGGCCCAGCACTTGTCTAGCCCTCATGAGGGCTAGGAGGCTCCCATGCAGCCACTTAGTGGCAGACCCCATTACCCTGATAAGAAGTTCATGCTTATCCTGCAGTGCCCCGAAGGTGCTGAGAAAATGTCTAACAGCAGTGGAAGAGTCCTAAGCATTTAGCACCACAGACCAGTCTGCAAGCCTCAGATCTGCATGGAAGGACCCCAGGTCAAACCTGGAGAAATCCCTTACTCGGATGATTTTGTGAGGAATTTTCTGGGAGGAGATCTTCCGTACACAGTACACAGGGTTGTGGTTGGAGATAGAGCCGGGAAGGGTACCAGAGGAGCTGATCCTCTCAGGTCTATTGGACAGGGCACAGTCCAGGAGGGAGCTAGTACCACCAGTGGTAGGCCACCTAGTGGGCTCCTGAATAAGTTGAGACAAGGAGAGGCCAGCAAGCAGAGGTTTGTATAGCTTAGTGTTTCCTCCAAGTCAGTTTAAATTAAGATCTCCCAAGATCATTAGCTCATTATCCCCAGTCTTAGCACCAACAGTACCAAGGAGGTAGGATAACCCCGACAGACCACCCTTGGGGGGATTGTATGTACAGATGATGAGCAGCTTCTTAGTGTTCCCGAGTAATAGGACTGTGTGAAGCAGCTCACAAGAAGTCAGTAAGGGATGTTGGTAGGATACAACAGACTGGTTTAGGTGACTCTTGTAGTAGACCAAGATACCACCCCCACACTTTTTCCCAGGCTGATCTTACCTAATGAGATCAAAGCCAGGAAGCACGCAGACCAAGTCGGGGTGGAAGGTTTCAGCCAAGTCTTGGTAATACCAATGAAGTCAGGCTTGCAGTGAGTGACCCAGGCAGAGAGTTCAGCCAGATTGGGCAGGAGGTTGCAGATGTTAAAGTGAGCTATTTTCATCCCCTTGCCTGACAACAAACCCACAGGAAATGAGGAGGCTTGATAAGTAGGACTAGGGTTAAGCACAGTGTCTCCAGCCAGGGCTAGTTTCACCAGGAGGAGCCAGAGGAGATGCCTTATAGGGGGAGAACCACCTCCAGCCAAAGGCTTGCGAGCAGGATGCCTGACCACTATGGCAGGATATAGAAAGCACCTGAGGTCAAGACAGCAGATAGACCAGAGGGGCTGTCTGCCATAGGCTATTAGATTGGAGAAGGTGAAGTCATGCTCCTCATGCTGTTCAAGTGTAACCCTGGGGCCTCCCGAGGGAGGGGAACAATCAGCAATAAGCAGAGGGAGGCATAAGGCAGAGAGAAGGCCAATGATGATAGCACTGATAAATGGGGCAGGCTTAGCACCCTCCCTGATGAGCTTAGGAATCCCCATGTCAAAAAGGACCTGTCCCTGGGACTAACCAGGGCACTGAAGGGACAAGATATTGTGGACAGGTCAGGTAGACAGGTCAAGGCTTACCAGAAGCCAGAGGGGCTATTTTATCAAACACTAGGAAGGCCATGAGGAGAGAACCAAATAGTGCTTGTCCACAAGACCCCACTAAGCTGTCCAAGTGGGCCCCAGAGGAGCACCCAATTTGTGGAGGTCTATCCTACAGATGCCCCCACAACAAGGGTCAGTAGACAATCCCCCCTTATGTAGAAGCACACCACCAGCTACTGGAAGGATTACCAGCTTCCGTGGTAGTAAGCCTCACTGGAGGAGAGGATAGTAGAGATAGCTAGTGAGCACAATACATTAACAGGCTAACCGAGACATTTCTTGACTAAAGTTGCTGAGACATAATAGATATATAGATAGGCAGAAATTAGTCAGTAGATTGCAGTTGATTCCCACCACAATTAATTGCAGTCAACTAGCCAAAAGTGGTTGTAAAAATATACTCAGCCAGGCCCACTCAGGGTAGAATAAGCTAGGCTCAATCCTGTAACCAACTCAGGATAAAGATTACACAGTACTGAATACACCAACAAGAATATTAGCTGCAGTAAACATCCATCAGACTGTGAATATGGTCAAATAGCATAAGTATATTTACTGGGGCAGAGGTGTGACTCCTAGCTATACATTTCCAGCAGGTTAATTAGGTACACGACTGACCACCTAGGAGTCCCACCCATACAACAATTCAGAGTGGATAAGCACCATACGGAATTCCATAAGCAGATGAGAGTGCTGTGTTTAGAGAGAGCTAGCAGCAGGGAGTGACAGATTTCTTGAGAGTTCTGTGTTTAGATAGCTTTAAGCTCTTGAATTCTACTACTGGAAGCCAATGGGGGCAGGACAGGTTAGGGGAGGGAGGAGCTTAAGTATATTTATTAAAGGTGGCCTGGGAGGGGAAGGCAGGGTGGGCAAATAATTCTGCAGCAGCTGTGCAGGCCAGGGTTGTGTATAAGCCGTACCTGATGCTTATGTCCAGGAGGCCAGTGGCAGCAGCCTTCTTGGCACCGAGAGAGGTGCAGAGTGGTGTCTAGGTGTGCAGGAGGTGAACTGCAGACGGTGGTAGGTAGTCCAGTGGGCTACAAGGACACCTGTTAAAAGAGGGACAGCACAGGGATTAAATAGCACTCTGAAGTGGTGGGAGTGAAAATAAAATGTGCACACAAGGACCTGCAATTTACTAAAATAGGGTCAAATCAGAGGTCAGGAAGCAGACAGCTAGGAACCAGCTCTGTAACTGAGATTTGTAAAACAAGGGGAAAACAGTCGGGGAGGGGTTGAAACAAAGGGAGAATTTAAATTGGTAGCTGCACTGGATTCAAATAAAACAGATCAGTTGGCTATGGAGACTTTCAGCAAAGAAAATCCTGAAATTCTAAAGTCCTGTAAATCCTGTACTCTAATAATCTTAGACACAGCAACAGAGATACCAAGTTAAATACAGTACAAAAGATGGCTCTAAACAGTGACACAGGGAAAACTCTGCAGGGCGGAGCTGTGTGGAACAACATAGCACACTGAAGCTGAAACTCGGCGCTAGCAGGGAGACAGGATCCCCGTAAGTGCAAGGATTCAGTTGAGCTATAGGAGGGAGAATAAAAACAAATATGCTTCTTTGCCAATTCCTGATTGTTTGAACTAAGGCAGACCAAATTAATTCACTAGCTCAATATTTAAGAGTGAGTCTGGTATCGGGAGAGCAAAATGCCAGTCCGTCGGGCAGTCAGTCAGGATGCTCCTGCTCTGGAGCAATCAATGAGGACTTTTCCAGGGAAAGGCACTGATTTTCTAACAATTCTGCAGCAGAAGCAGCAGCTGTGCAGGCTGGGGCTGTGTATAGGCCATACCTGACATAAGTAGGCTTGCGCCCATCTAGAATGTCTCCCACGACATCATAGGTGTATCTGTTTTCACTTCGTGCCCATCCAAGGAATGAATCCAATCTTGACTTGAAAATATTAAATGCAGTGGCATCCACAACATGTTTTGGTAAGCTATTCCAGGCCTTTATCACTGTGTCTTTCCTCTAGATCCATCCTCTCTTCTCATAGAAACATAGAAACATAGACTTTGACTGCAGATAAAGACCAACTGGCCCAACCAGTCTGCCCATTTCCCTACCTATTGGATAAGCTGCAGATCCTAGTTAACCAACAGCCTACTTCCTCCAACCCCCCACTAGAATTCTCTTCCTCTGTTTTTTTTATGCTGCCTCTTGTCGTCTTGCCACATTGAACTTCTTGATATAGACATTTTTCCCTGCAAAAGACAAGACACTTTGCAGGGAATAAGACTTGAAAAGACATCCCCAGCTCTTGGAGCTCCTTTCTAAAGGCATAAAACATGCTTTCAGCATTCTTCAAGTAATTGCTGGTACATCATTATAGATGTGGTATTTAGAGTTTTTAAACTTCAGGACACCCTTTTCTGTAGCTGATTGTATAATGACGTCTATCAATGTGTAAAGATAGTGAAATGATAATTGCAGAGCAGCCATTCTGATATTTCTGAATTGGTTTCTTGGATAATTGCAAGTTTTCTGTTTGACATGTTTCTCTGTCTTGAGATCCATTAGACAGGTACACAGCTTTTTGGGTTTAACCACATTCATGCCTTTCTTTACAGCAATACCAAATGCCTTTGTGAGGAAAGATAGATTTGTGCTTGGATGGTCCAGAGACTTCACAAACTTCAAATTCAGTATTTCACAAGTAGCATTATTCCACAACAAAGGAGCGCTACTAGGGAATTAATGCCTGGTTTGGGGGGTTGGGAGTTGGAGCATGAGGCAGTAGGCTGAGTGCCACCAACCAGGCATTAATTCCCTAGTAGAGCCCTCCTTGTCATGGATTAATGCGCTTGTGCAAGGTAAGTATTGACAGAATACTGTTTTACTTAAAACTACATAAAAACTCAGAAAAACACTACTTCTACTTCACAAACCATGCTGCAGTTTCGTCCTTTTTACACACTGTGAGGCTCTAACAATGTCCGCGTGTATGTTGCATGCTCGACATACATTTATGTAGTGTCTGCAAATTTATCACACATACCATGATCCCATTGCCCTCTGAAACACAGGAAATCATGAAGATTTTTAACTTCTTACCAACAGTTTCACTGCTTTGCCATTCATTGTTAGATCATGCTGATGGATCATAGTAGTTCATTGTGGAGGAAGTGTAGATTTACATATTTATGTCCCATTAAATGCCGCAAGACTAATAATTATCTGTGTGGTTAGTAATGTATGCTGACCGCTTCGTTCCCTGAACTGCGTTGGTTCAAAAAAAAGGTGTATGGAGATATTTCATGACTTTCCTCAGTGGCAGCTAATGCTAATGACAGGTAGCTTGGTCTCAAGTGCAATGTGCATGTGTTTGGTGTGGTCAGATGGCAAGCACTGCAAGGATTTCTGTGGTGCACTCACAGTGCCAACTATTGTCTAATTGTTTCTGTTGCGCGCTCCCGTTGTGGCGGGAAACACTGCTACATTCTGAAGCTGGCATTACTAGGGAATTTATCCCTGCTTCAGATTGTGCCATGTGTTGTGTTTCCACCAGTGCAGTTGCTGTATTAAGCTCTGCCATTTCTTGCCATGTTACAAAGTGATTCAATAGACCCATTTTTTAACAGTGCCTCAGCTCAAGAGGTTAGCAAGCATTACAAAGCAATTTACAAATTATAACAAGGGCAAGAATATCTAGCTCTAATGAAGCATGACATGTTGTAGGTGAAGTGGGTAAGAAAATGAATACAATGAGATCATTTTCAGTGTATGATTCCTGGGGAGATAAGGACGGAGATGGAGCCTATGACTTCCTGGAAGCCCACTGTCAACATTTGGTTCCCTGCAGCCCTCCTCTGAAAAGACAAGCCTCCACATGGAATAGATATCCTCACTTCCCCACATGCATTTGGTCCCAAATCTACTAGCGGTGCCAGTATTGTGCAGAAATGCTTTGTTGCTGTGATGGAGAGTATTGTATAGCACTTGTATATTTGCTGTCCTTACAGTCTGATTTAGAAATTGTAATTCTGCTGGACACACTATGTGGACCCACAGATTATTTTAGAGATTGGGCAATACCCAAGGACATTGGAATTCCATGGTTCTGTGGCTCAGAACTGACCACAGAATGTATACCTGCTGGGGTCATTATGTATTTCAGCAGAATTTGTCATTTTTTAAAAATCATAAAAAATACTAATTTTACACATGTAGCACCTATCCAGGCCCTTGGGTAGCTCCATCAACCTTACTATGAGCTTTCCTGGGTCCGTGCTTGAGTTTGTCAATAACTAGATGATTAATTACAGTGTGATGCAATGCCTCTATCTGCAGTAACTCCTTGTAGGCTAGGAAACCTACTGTACTGGTGCTGTCAAACAGGAATATAGTTTTAAATGACTTTAGGGCATCTCTCCCACACAGTGACCCTCATACTAATAAATGTGACTTACCGTAATAGCAAGGGACAGCATTCCAACAAAATTAGAAGACAAATAACATAGAGAATATTACATGGGTGAATGTTTGTTACCAGAATGTTATACACACCCAAGGGGTGTAATGCTACATAAGCCAAGGGAGTGAACCTTAAAGGGTATATAAAATTCTTGATAATGCCCACCCATGTTTTTTTTTTTTTTACAATTACTGTTTCCACTGACCAAACAAAATGGTCACCTGTTGTTTGGCGAGAAGGGCAGTCCAATCAGAGAGGCTCACATCAATTGGGAGGAGGATAGTGCCCAACTGTTTGCAGAGGGGTGCGGGGTCTGCCACTGCCTGCCTGCCCAGTGACAGTGTATGAGTGAGACAGAGAGCCCTCTGAATTTTGATGAGTGCTTTAACAGCTGCGTGTTTCATTAACAGGTCTTGATTACAAACAGTCAGTTGTAATGGATAATTACAATATGGTTTTGTATGTATTAAAAGTGATTACCAGTAGTTATAAAAGATTTATTCAGAGGGAAGTGCTGAGTAGGAACAATGTGACACAAGGGAAAATGACAACAAAGGGTAGCTGTAACTAAATTTTATATTCTATAGACTTACTGAAACATAGATGACGATGGCAAAAAAAGACTGATGGTCCATCTAGTCGGCCCATCTTATCCTAGCATACCCTGGACCTTTTGTTCCTCTAGGGACCTTGCTTACCCTGTTTTCCCAATTGTTCTCCATGTTTCCACTTCCATCCTATTTTTGAGCAGCTACTATGCCCTTGGCTCTATCCCAGCCATGTTTGAAGCTGTTTATGGCTTTGGCACCCACTGCTGAGCATTCTATGGCTCCATACCTCTCCACTGTCCCTGGGGATGTCACTCATTTTTCTCCTCAATGATTTATTTATTTATTTATTTATTAGAAAGGTCAGATTTACAACCTTTGAGTCATGGACTCATTTATAAAGGCACCTCGTCGCAGGGGTTGATTGATCTGTCCCTCATGAAAAAGGTGCTGCCCATAAAGTGTGTGCTGTAAATTCAGACATTAAAGCAGAAATTCATAATATTCTAAGATGCAAATTCAAAATTAAACATTGTGGAAGTAAACACAACTGCTCCATATTCTGAGGTTGTATTTCCACATTTAGAATGTGTCCCTTATTGTGCCACACTTTGAGTGTCCAAGTCCCTGATTACAGTTACAAAACATCAAAAGGAATGTATGGCTAAACCACTGATGACCAGTTATTATAGTCTTGCACTGTAATTCGGCTATCACAATAATTTCTAATGCTTCAGATTTTAGAAAAAAAATTGAAATTTGATTGTGGGTGCATCAAGAATCTTGGTCACACACAGTAATGGATGTGTGGTCACAGCAGAAGAGGTAACAACAGCAGGATGTTTCATCATAACATACTGTAGTGCAGTACTGTATATTAGGCTGCATGATAATTGTGGCATTTGTTTTTTACTATGCAACCTGTCGACATTGGGAACTATCATTTTATTTATTTATTTGTTTATTTATTTGAAAATTGGTGACTGGGAAAGACACACTCAGCCAAGGCTTGTTTCCAGGTGTGGCTCGGGGGAAGGAGTATGGGAGGTACGGCAACATCACTAGTACAATGCTTGGTACAGAATAAAGTGCAGATCCCGTATATATGGCCTTGACCCTCACATTCTCCAGGTTGTTGCCCCTGCTATAGCTCTTCTTCTCTCCCACCTGCTAAACCTTTCCTTCACTCTTACTACAGTTCCTCAGGCATGGAAAGTTGCCAGGGTGCTACCCCTTCACAAAGGGGGTGACCCCTCTACTCCTGGCCTATATCCCTTCTCCCCTCCCTGGTTAAACTGCAGAAATCCCTTGCTTCTCTAGACTTCGTGAGTTTCTTAACTTCTTAGGTTTCCTCTCTCCATTTCAGTTAGGCTTCAGGAAGAGTCACTCTACTGTCACTTCCCTCCTCCATGTCGCTGAGACAATTCTCACCAGTATGGACCGTGGTCACATCACTGCTGCCATAATTATCAACCTAGCCAAAGCTTTTAACTTCATGTCCCATCCTCTTCTTCCAACCAAACTCCTCTTGGCTCATCTCTCCACCCAAGCTGGGGACTGGTTTAAGTCCTACCTTGCTGGCCGTTCACAACACATTCCTGCAGGTGATGCCCTGCCCCCCCCCCAATTCAAGCAGGTGTCCTCCAAGGCTCCATTCTGTGCCCCTGTACTTTTCTCAGTCTTTCTTAATGAAGTTCCATCTGTCTGTGTCTCTTCCCATATTCATATGTATGTTGATGATATGGTCCTCTACTCCTCCAGCCCCATAATGCGTGAGGTGGAGGCTCGGAAGTAGAGTTACTTTTCGAGGGTGTTATGCTGGTTCCAGGCACATCAGCTCAAGGTAAACACCAAGAAAACCATGCCCATGACTTTTGGCACCACCCAAAAATTAGCCAAACTTTCCCCCTCCCCTCCTTTTCTGCCCTAGATGGCACCTCTCTTAATGTAGTCCCCGCCTTCAAGTATCTTTGCATCTCGCTTGACAGTCATCTCAACTTCTCTTCACAAATCAACTATATTCACACCAAACTCTGCCCTAAGTTAGGAGCCATGTATAGGAACAAAGACTCCCTCTCTCCTGCTGTTCACCATGAGCTCCTTACCAAAATGATCCTACCTGTGTTTGATTATGCCAATGTGGTCTTCAGGTCTGCCCCATTTAATCCCTTTCCAGACTAGACTCTCTATTTAATGCATTTTGCTGCTTTGTCTTCAATGTTCGTCCCCCCCCACATGTACCACTGCTCCCTCTAATCTTCCCTCTCTGTTCCTTCTCTTCACTTACACTGCCAACACCACGCCACCACCCTTATTTCCAAATTATGGTTTGAGTCTCCCCCTTTCTACCTCTCCTGTCCCCATCATCCCCCTCCTCTTACCAGCTATGATCCAGAGACCCCTGTACCTTCTCTTGCCCATATCCTCATTCTGATTTGGAGCAGGCAGCCTTCTCTTACCATCTCTCCTCCCACTGGAACTCTCTTCCAAGCTCCCTTTATCTCCTTTTCTAAAATGTATCCTTTCCCAGTTTCTCCCTTCCTCTTGCTCCTGTCCTTCCTCCTCCCAGCAGCTGGGGTGAGTATCTTTCTGTCTCTCCGCACATTCTTAACATGCATCCTTCTGCACTCCTCTTTTCCTCTCCCTTCACATTTCCCTCTGTTTTCTTAATCTTCACCGTATCACTGAATGATCTCTATGATCTTTCCCTCCCTTCCTGCCTCCCATAGCTTCTCCTTTGCAGCTGGCTTCCTATGCTAATTTTGTGCTACAAATGTCTTGCATTATTCCAAATTTATCATCGTTAATTTATTACATTTTATTTTACTTGAATTGCCATATATATTATAATCTGTCTTGTTTACTTGTTTCCACCCCCTTTTCCCTTTCCCCCAGGTTGCACCTGGAAACCAGTTTTGGCTCAGTGAGCCTCTCCAGTTACCAAAATATTAAGTAAAATAAAATAAATATAAATAAAACAGTACGTTGCTGGCACAATATCTTGCATATGGTGGTATGGATTAAAATGCAGTTATAAGGCAGTAAGTCAAGTATATACACTGCAATAAAAAATGTACAACACTACTGAGCATAACAGCTAGCTTAGCAATGTATTAGCAGCCTGTTAGACCAAGGTAGGTGTACCATCTGTGCCATGAGTGCCACCAGGGAGGACCACCTGAAGATAACAGTTGCAGGTGGGTGGGGATAGCAGTAACTGGTGCCAGTTGCAGGTGGGAGGAGGTAGGAGTAACTGGTGCCTGATAGAGTCTGGGGAGGCAGAAAGACAGAGGGAAGATGCAGGCAGGTTCCAGAGTTTAAGAGAAGTCAACAGGAGAAGGCTGACTGCCAGCAGAGAAATGGGGATGAGGAGTTGAGAAGGTTCCATGGTCCCTGGAGCAGAGGGGGAACAAGGAGTTGGGGAGGACTGGAAATAGGAGTGAGGAGAGGCAGGAGGGAAGGGAACCAAACCAGCATCTGGCAATAAAGGTAGTACAGTGTGACTGGCAATGTGAAGGTAGGGGGAGGATGGATATGGAGGAGCAGAGGAAGCAGTGGTATATTTGAGGTGGGGAGTTGGTAGAAAAAGAACAAAAGGCATTGCAGAGTGTGTCCATTCTAACTAGAGAAGTGGAGGGGTGTTGTACTGTAGACCACATCTGCTTAGTTGAGTGCTGGAAGCACCATTTTGGTGACCAGCTCCTGACACACCTGTAGGGGTAGGCGGTCTTTATTACTGTACATGGCACCCAATTGTATTGAGTAATATTGTTGTACTGAGTAATCTTGATATCTCTACTACCAATAATATATGATTGTTTCAACTTCCCGGTGCTGCCTTTTACTTTGAAGTAATACCTGCTTCATTAAGTCCTTAGCTGTTAGGTGTCCAGATTGAATGCATTTCTTTAAGAGTTTAAAACACATTTTAACTAACCCTGCATGTTTATTGGTCCATCATGGAGCTGTGTGATTAGTATTCTGATACCTGAGTAGATTAACCCAAGAGTCAAATTGGTGAAGTTACTCTGTCAAAGCATGGTAGTGACTTGTGTGATGATATCAGAAGCTTTTATGTAATAAAAGAAAAAACTTCTGGCTGGAATTTTAGTGCAGCTGGACAGCTTGTCATGTCAGCAACAGAGTTAATGCCTAGAGTCCAGACCAATGCTTTATACCCACAGAGAATGAGCTCGCATTCTGATAAGAGGAAATTCAGTTGTGGAAAGAGAAGTTGATGTCTTCCAGTGCATCCCTGTCCCTTGTTGGCATTGGGAGTGCAGGAGTACACAGCAGCTTGTATGGCTGTGTGTATCAGCAGAGAATGACACTGCAGGAGGAGGAGGAGGAGGTGAGTCCCGTATGAACCAGGGGTGCCGGAAGGTTCTGAAAAGTGGTAGGGCCAGTGCTGGGATGTACGGTCTGACCCCGCCCTTTCCCATTGACTCTGTCCACACTACCAAAATGACTCTGCCCCATGGTCCCCTTCCACATCATCTGCCCCTCCCCTGCAAAATTTCTTCATCCAGATTTGTCAATCATACAAAGATAAATACAGTAAGCATTAAATGCACAGCAACAAACAGAGCAATATTAATATGTATTTATTACCAACTAGGAAGCAATGCAGAAAAGATAAAAATAGGTGCAAATGTAAACCCACATTGGCACAGTCACAACTCGCAAACAATTGTTTGCCTACAATAGGCAAAAGAGGGTGGAAGCAGGGGTCAACGTTAAAGGGGCCTTTTTTTGCATTATATTATTTTTAGGTAAAACACCCATTTTATGATTGCTTACTTGAACTTCCTCTATAATTCCAGTCCTGGTTTAACAATTGAAAACAAATAATTCATTATACAAGTCTCTCAGAAATGCTGCAGTCTGATTGGCTGTTAGGATTCCAGCAGCCCTACATTAATCCCTAAATTGTAAAATAAGTTGCTTAAAGTAGTGACACTTTGAGGCCTAAGGGGCTGACAGTGTCCTTTTAACCTCTTTTTGCACTAGCCATCAGGACAAATTGATTCAAGATTGTAGTAGCCTGCAGATGCAGATGGCTGCACCAGCCAACAGAGCTTTACTTGCATTAAAGGGAGACTGTCACAACCCCCTTAGGTCTCAAAGTGTCCCTAGTTTAAAAAAACACATTTTATGATTGTTCTCATTCTGTAGAAACTACTGATGAATCGTGCAGCTGGTAGTTTGATGCAGATCCCTGTCTTATATTAAAAAGTGAAAAACTGACTGCCCACCATACTGGTGTCGCACCAAAACATGTGTGTTTACATTTCTTGACCAGCTCCCACTGCATTTTTCCTGGACACAGGAGGAACATCACCAACATAATCGAGCAACTCATGATGGTGTGGGAGTAAAGGACACGGTATTGTATCATGAGTGGCTGCACAATTCATGTGTGTTTCTAATGTTGAGGAAGTGTGTACTAAGTATTCAGTGATTTGAAACAAAACCAATCTGGTCATAGCTATACATTAACATGCATTTTGATTCCAAAAAGCAAGGGGGCAGATATAGGCATATAGCAACCAGTGACATCAATGAATTTAAGAGAAAGTAAGCAATCATAAAATGTTGATTGTTACCTAAAACTAATATGATGTGCAAAAGGTTGACAGTGACCCTTTTCCCCTCTACTGAAATCCCCAAATGGGAATTTTAAGGTTTTTAAAGCAACGCTTCAGCATATGCCCTGAATTTGGAAGTTTTTTTGTTGATTTCATTAGCAGAAACAATGTCTGGTAATGTTTTACAAAACCACTGCAGCAAATTTCTGTCTCCCAGATTCTCTCATCTGACTGACCCCCAGCAACTGAAGCAAAGAGTCAACCTGTCCCCCCCGCCACACACACTTTATAAGAGCTAATATAAGCCCTGAAGCCAAGAATAATAATGGTGAATTCTGATCACTTATACAGGTAAAATGCAAGCTAAGAAACACTCCGATTATTACATATTTATACTGCTCCCTCTCCCACATTGCTTTCTGCACAAGCCAAAATAAAAACACTACAATGCAATCCGATGTAGTGTGCTCCTCCATTGTTTTGTACCATGGACCCCACATTTCCTTACTCCTTAGTTATTAGTGAAAGGAGGGCTAAGCCGGGAATCGAGTATGGGCTATGGTTATTACTAGGAAGAGAAAATGGGCACACTCGGTTTAGCCAAGTGGCCTTTATCTGCCATCAAATTCTACGTTTCTCTTTCTGCCCCCCCCCCACCAAAACAGTGAATATCATACCAGCAATTGTTCGATCAAGCAGTTCTAGCTCTGTATACACAGCATCCAACATCATTATGAACCTCACCACTGTCTCCCTGTCATGGTCTCTTTCACCCGCAGGGCAATGAACAGAGTCAGACAGAGAAAGGCAATCTGTGATCAACTCCAAGTGGATCTGCACTTTTGGGAGATTTTTTACACCGTTCGGTACAGCAGGACAAATGTAGGATTTCATATGGAGTGTTCATCATGAGAGCAATACAAATGTAGAGGATTTGTGATGTAGAAAACTTTGACATTTCTATTTATATATACCAGGTTCAAAAGAATTGCTTTAACATGCTCTGTCCTGATAGTAACAGATTTTTTTCAAGATGCTGTTCTTTCATTAGCCCGGTCCCCAGTGTAAACAGTACACAGGCATGATGATGCTATACTACCTCTCTTTACTTTCTATATACAGTAGTATGATCTATGCACCCCAGGAATAGCTATTTAACTTTTCAAATTATATATTTTGCTAAGGTTTATTGTTGTACCATACATGCTTCAAAGCACTGTTTTGTTAAAAAAACTACAATGTGTTAGATAAGGTACAGGTGGGACTGCAGTGATGGATGGCAGACATTAACAAGTGTGGTCCATTAAGAAGAGCTGTGGACTCCTACACCTCAGTAATGACAGCCATGGGCCTGTGGATGGTCACTTCAAACTCTGTTCTGAAGTGGAGTCATAGAAATATAGAAACATAGAAGCTGACAGCAGATAAGGACCGAAAGGCCCACCCAGTCTGCCCATTTCTTTTTCTACCTTATAAATGTGCTATTGGCCTTTGCTCTGTCAGTGACCTATCTATTTATACTCATCTGTATTGCTCCCTTATGCCTATCCCATGCCTGTTTGAAGCCCTGCACTGTATTCATATCCACGACTTCCTGTGGTAGGCCGTTCCATGCATCCACTACTCTTTCTGTGAAAAAGAACTTCTTCACATTACCCCTTAATCGGCCTCCCTCTAATCTCATTCTGTGTCCTCTTGTCCTGCTATTTTTCTTGTATTGAAACATGTTAGACTCTTTCACCTTGTTAATGCCCTTAAGGTGTTTGAATGTTTCGATCATATCACCTCTCTCCCTCCTTTGCACTTGGGTATACATATTGAGCTCTGTTAATCTGTGCTCATATGTTTTCAGATGCAGTCCCAGCACCATTTTGGTTGAGCTTCTCTGGATTGCCTCAATTGGTTTATGTCCTTGTGAAGGTGTGGCCTCCAGTACTGCATGCAGTACTCCAGATGGGGCCTAACCAGTATCTTGAAACGAGGGATTATTACCTCCTCCTTCCGACTTGTGATACCTCTATGAATACACCCCAACATCCCCCTAGCCTTACCTACTGCTTTAGTGGTCTGCCTGGATGATTTCAGGTCATCCGTGATGACGATGCACAAGTCTCTTTCTTCCCTTGTGACTGCCAGCAACTCCCCTCCCAGCCTATAGGTGGCTTAAGGGTTTCTCTTCCCTATGTGCATGATCTTTCACTTCTTTGCATTAATCCCCAGTTGCCACTCTTCTGACCATTTTACTAGCTTATCCAGATCTCTTCTCATTCTGCCCACCCCACCTGGATCATCTACTGTGTTGCAGATCTTGGTGTCATCTGCAAACAGACAAATCTTGCTCTCCAGTCCATCTGCAATGTCACTGATGAAGATATTGAAGAGAACTGGCCCCATGACTGATCCCTGAGGTACCCCACTTGTGACTTGCATCTCTTCTGACTGTATACTGTTTACCACCACTCTCTGTTTTCTGCTAGTCAACCAGTTTGCCACCCAGTTGACCAACTGCTGACCCACCCCGAGCCTACCCAGCTTATTAATCAATCTTCTGTGTGGAACAGTATCAAAAGCTTTGCAGAAGTCAAGGTAGGTGACATCAACTGCTCCCCCTTGGTCCACCACTCTGGTTATCCAGTCAAAGAAATCTATGAGATTAGTTTGACAGGACTTTCCTTTTGTAAACCCATGCTGTCTTGGATCCTGTGCTCCTATGGATTCCAGGTGTTGCATGATCCTTTCCTTAAGGAGTGCCTCCATAATCTTGCCCACTACTGAGATAAGACTTGTTGGTCTGTAGTTCCCTGCCTCCTCCCTGCTACCACTCTTGTGGAACAGGATCACATGAACCCTTCTCCAGTCTTCTGGAACCACTCCTGTGCTCAGAGACTCACTAAACAGTTCTGATAATGGCTCTGCTAGGTCCAACCTTAGCTCCTTTAGTACCCTGGGATGTATGCCATCAGGTCCCATTGCCTTGTCCACCCTGAGCATATCAAGCTCTTGTAGAACCCGTTCTTTTGTGAAGGGACTAGTGCACACCTCCCCCCCCCGTGTCCATGGTGCTGAGCTGTGGGCCCTGCCCTACCTTCTCTTCAGTAAATACTGAGCAGAAGTGTCTATTTAGGATAGATGCTTTTATGTGGTCCTCCTCCTTACACGCCTTGTTATCTCCTTTGATTTTAGCAATACCCCCTCTGGACTTTCTCCTTTCACTAATGTATCTATAGAAAGTCTTGTCACCTTCTTTTACTATTTGTGCTAGTGTTTCCTCGGTTTGGGCCTTTGCCTGCCTTACTGCCTCCCCTGCTTCCCTTAGGGAAGTTTGGTATGCCTCCCTATTTTCATCCCACTGCGTTCCCTTGTATTTCCTGAAGGCCAGCCTTTTGGATCTGACCTTTTCTGCTACTGTTTTTGAGAACTAAAGTGGTTTCCTTCTTCCTTTGCACTTCCTTTCCTCTCTAACACAATGGGATGTTGCTTCAAGTATTGCATCCTTAATGCTTGCCCACTTTGCCTGTACCCCCTCACCTGTATTTCTTTTTGCCAAGGCTAGCTTAACTCTGTTGGCCATCTTATCAAAGACAGCTCCTCTGAAGTCCCATATTTTTGCCTTGGAATGGGATGATTTAGTTCTAGTGTCACACTGAACCATACCATGTGATAGTCACTGGCCCCCAGGTGACCTTCTACCTGGAGATCTGTGATCCTTTCCCTGTTAGTCAGTACTAGATCTAAGCTAGCCCTGTCCCTTGTGGGTTGTTGTACCAGTTGTTTGAGGCCCTCCTCCCCCTGCAGGGAATCCACCATGTGTCTAGTTCTGGCAGATGCTCCTGCTGGTATTGACCAATCTGTATCTGGCATGTTGAAGTCTCCCATTATCAGAACCTCCCTTTTAGCTGTCATGTTTTGTATGTCTTCTAACAATAATGTGTCTATGTCTTCCCCCTGGTCTGGGGGCCTGTAGACAACCCCAGTTCATATGGCTGTCCCATTTCCTTTTTCCAGGGTGACCCACAGTTCTTCTGGCTCCTTATGTGTATTCTGAATTTCTGTAGCTTTGATATTTTCATTTTCATAAAGGGCCACTCCACTCCACCCCCCCAACCTTTTTGCATCTCGGTCTCTTCTGAACAGTACATAGCCAGGTACTGAAGTCTCCCAGGTGTGGTTACTGGAAAACCATGTCTCGCTAATTGCTACTATGTACAGTTTAGCCTCTGTCATTATTGCCTGCAGGTCTGGGATCTGGTTTCCCAGACTGTGAGCATTTGTGTACATGATTTTCCATTGTCCAGATTTTGGTGTGTTAGTTGTTGGGTGAGGTCTGGCATTTCCCCAGTGCATCATATGGGGAGCAGGACCTTTTTCCTTACCTGGTGATGCAAATGAACTGCAAACATACTGAACTCCTGTTTGACCACTAACTAAGGGGGGAGGAGTGTTCTTCCCATTCGACGTATGGGGTGCTGCACCCCTCTCCCCATTTGCTAGTTTAAATATTCTGCAAAGACATCAAACTTCTGCCCCAATGCACTGACTCCCACCTTAGGCAGATGCATTCCATCAAATTTAAAGAACTTTCGCTCCCCAAACTGTTGCCGGTTCCCTACAAATTTGTGTCCTTTTTCCTGGCACCAGCCCTTGAGCCACATGTTTAGCTCCCCTATCTCCCCTTCTCTGACCTTCCATCCATCTGCCTCTCTCTCTCCCAGACTGGCAGGATCTCAGAGAAGGAGATGCTGGACAAAATGGATGATAGTTTGTCACCCAACCTGGTCAGATGTTCCTTGGTCTCCACAACTGACCAGCTGGTGAGATCATTAGTCCCTATGTGTACCAGGACATCAATATTTTCTCCTGCTTCCTGAACAGTTTTAGCAATGTGGTCAGTGTCTCTCCATGCTGATGTACCTGGGAGTCCAGGGAAAGTACACACTTGAGAGACTGGGAAGTGAGATGGATCAGCTATGATGAGCCTGTGATAAAACCCATCACCTGCAGTGTAGATCCTGCATACATCTTGACACTGAAATGTTAGATACAGACACCCAAAATGTTGGGAAATAAGGCACATGGGTTTTAATAATATGGGACAAATTATGACACAAAGACAAGTTCCTTCAGACAACCAGAAGCTAGTGGGTAGTGACTTAACAGCACTGTACCCTTGCTCACAGTAACAACTGATTGATATTGACTCACATTGAATCATTTGCTGGATCTCTCTATTGAAGTGCCAGGTAACTGCAGCACTTAATGAGAAATTAATCATACCATGATCACCTGGAACATGGAATGAGATTAGCATGAGGACTACAGCCAGCTAAAGTGGGAACTTTTTGACTTCATTAACAGACGTGAGAAAAACAAACCTACACTAGTGAAAATAGACAAGTAGAGGGTTGGCTGCAACTGCACTGTACTAGCCCTGATCAATTTGCACTAGGTTTGTGCAGTAAAGCAATGTGAACGCTTCAGGGCACGAATATGGTGACAATTTTGATGCATACTTTTTATTCTATTTTAGAATGCCCTCATCTACTGAATTGTATAATACCCTTCTTTCCACAGTTAGAGTCCACTTTAGTACCTTAATAAAAGGCACGCTCCTTTTAATATGACTTGTCTTGAACCAGATGTCATCAGTATTCTCGCTGCTGTAGGCTGTTGTTGTGCATCAGTTGTTTAAAATCACTTCTTTTGTGACTAAAATGAACTAGCAGCAGGCAGTGCTATCTGACCTTATGAAACAGTAGGTTTACCAAAACAGCTAGGAATAGGGATGCAGACCTGGTCAGTGCCATATTAAAAGGAGCACTCATTTTATTATTTCAAATGTGAAACAAAAGTAAAAAAGTAGACTCAAAATGGAGAAAGAAAGGTATCATACTAGTCAGGAGAGGGAGATAAGGGTCAATGTAAAATAGCATGAAAAGGTATAGGTCAGAATTTTATCTGGATTCATACACTGCGGATTTGAAGTTGACCCTGTGAAAGTTATGTAGCATCATGAATACATGGAAAAAACTTTGTGGAGTCTTGCATGATGCTACTTATCATCCTAGTTTCCAAAATAATCTTTGCAAACATCATTTTTATCACAAAAAGATTTGGCACACTTGTTCAGATCAATAGTGTCACATAAGTCCTCATGCACATGAAGGAACATCAAATGGTTCAGTCTTTTTGGGTCATTGTGGATCGCAGATATGACTTGATCCATCACATGGAGATGAATGATTATCCTGCTGTAGCATTGGACATTGGAATGGTTAGATATAACTGCATCAGCTTGTGTACTTCACTAAATCGCAAGCGTGCTCCATTCACATTGAGTAACAGTTCCTTAACTGTGGATAGCTTGGTTACAGTCTTAATTTTGCACATTTCCCGGTGGGAATTATTATACACATATAATGTGCTGAAGCATTGCAAGCTGTATTTTCAGCTTCTTGAAATTTATGTCCCTGGCATATACTCACTGAAGTTTTGAATCAACTTCCAAAGACTCAAATGGAATAGTTTCTTTTACTGCTCCAATAATAAGTTTCTCAATTTTAAGTATTATATTTAGAGTTTCTTGATCAAACCGATCATTCATCTTGTTGATGAGAATATTTAATACTTCAAAATACTCCATCCTGAAGTAGCTGTCAGCTGTAATAAATGTGTGTGGCTCAGAGCCATCATCATAGCACCTCAATGGTCATCTTGTTCTTGGTGGGACTGGTGAATCAGTGAGACCTTCACTTGACTTTACAGTAGCCCTGTAGAATGCCTCAAACTCTACATCCAATTTCATTCTTTCAAAGTAAGCAGTGGTTGAAGAGAACATGTTCATAGCGACTTCAGCTGAAATGTCCTTTGCTTGTAGATGAAACGACAAATTTTCCATGGCTGAAAATACCTTAAGCCCCAAATTCAATGTGAAGAAAATATCAAATTTGGTCATTATGGCAATCATACCAGGTGCCCGTTTGCATGCTTCTGTATTGCTTCTGTCCTCTCATATTCATTCCCTAGTCTCCAAGATATAGTCATAGTTGTTGATAACAGCCTCAATAGCTGATGTTCGAGCAGTCTATCTTGTTTGGCAGAGTGGTTTTAAGGTTGTGGAGTAAAACTGCTTGGATTTTGTCAAACAATGCAAGACGCTTTGGTGATGTTTGAATTAGGTTGTAAAGATCACTGCATAGATTTAAAGCATCTCTCATACTGCTACAATACTTGGTAGCATCTTGAAGGCACAGATTCAGGCTGTGGTTTAGACAATGCAAGGACAGAGCAGAGGGTTTTCTTCCTTAATATGAACACATATCCCAGTGTTCATGCCTTGAAATGTTGATGCTTCATCATATGTCTGCCCTCTAAGGTTTTGAAAGTCAAACCCAAGTCAAAGCAGTACATCATTTATCACACTCATCAGGTACTCTGCACTTGCCTGTTCAATTTCATATAGGCCAATGAAGTCCTCATATATGATGTCCTCTTCACTCACCCACTGTATGCAAAATGTGAGTTGTTCATGACCAGAAATGTCTCGAGTCTTATCAACACTAATGGCAAAGACACCTGCCTCTTTAATCTCCTGCCTGAGCTGATCTAAAGCTTATCGATACATCTCTTGAATTAGCTTTTTCAATATATCGTAAGAAGCATATTTGTGAGATTTGATCCAGTATGTGAATTGATCCCCAAGTTTGTGGTTCTCCCCTAGAAGGGCCAGTGCCCTCTTAAAGTTGCTTTCATCACGTGTGCTACCTCGAATGGCAAGTCCTTTTTGAGACAAAAATTGCAAGACTCGGAAGTGTGCTAACAAGCATTTCTGGTGTAGATCTTGCTCCTTTGCTTTGTTGCTTGTTAGATGAACACTGATGGATACTCTTGTTAGATACTGTACCTTCATTACACACTCACAGTGAAAGTTAGAATTTTCATGAGCATCTAGCGATTTGCTACCATCTTTCCAATTATTAAATCCTTTTCTCATAAATGCCTGCTCTCCACACTTTGACCAAGTGATCAACTTTTTCTTCATTGCATAACGGCAAACATTGCGGAAAGCAACCTTTTTGTGTTTTATACCAAACAATCCAGCTGTACTTCTTGTACCAGGAACTCTGGAAAAACCTGCATCTGCGATTTGGTCCTTCACTATAGTATCTTACAGTTGCCTCCTTAGGAATAGGCAAATGAAATGGATTTGATGGAGAAATGTTCTGACAGCAGTCAAGGGAACAGGCAGTATCCTCTGCAAGCATGATGTTAGCCTCAGGAATGTAATCCTCAGGGATCTCCGCATTTTCACAGAAGTCATGCCCAGTGTCAGGATCAACTTCAGCAGTCTTGCAACTTTCATGCTCCATGTCCAAATCAATGGGACCTTCATTGGGAATCTTGCTCTATAACCAAAAAAAATCAAGAAAGATTTTAATATAAAATGGGAAAGGAAATCCCTGTATCCTAATTGGCTGATACATGGTTCTAGCCATGGCAGTAAGATAGCACATCCACCAATGGCTAAAAATAAGTGTGTGCCAACCAGTCCAGGGCAAGTCACAGAAATCATAAGCATCTTAATTCATATTTTCCATCACATACATAGCTGCAACCTTTACCCATATATCTAAATAACAGTTGCCTATGGGGCTATTTTTAAAAGCAATAAGGCACTTCATGGATGTTGGTGGTACTGGTACTAGGTTTCCACTACAGTCAGGGGGCTGAAGTTACTTGGCTTCATATCATGCCTCACTACACCCCTGGCCATGGGGGAATCCATTTAATAACATCATAGCACAGCATAAGTTCCTTATTGCTTAAACAAAACTATTCTCTAGACCCGGGTATAGCCAAGCCAATCTATTCAAAGCATAATAAAATGTGCATAGGCTGGTCACAATCTTAATGGAAAAGAGTGAAGAAAACTTATGGTGGTCTGATCTTCTCTTGCATTCTCTGTGTCTGTAGTGGCTTCTTGGGCTGTAAGAACATGACTTTGGCTCAGACGATTACTGTCTTGTGAACTCTTCATAGCATGTGCATTAGATGTGAAATCCATAATTGATGTTTGAGACAGATGTTTTTTGGACGCCATTTTCAATTCTTCAGAAATGCTTTAAAGAAAATATCTAAAAATGTTTAATATTTTTTCTTAGGCTTAGGGTATTTGACAGCGATTTCCATGAAATCGCACTGCCATGTATATTTGAAAACATCACTGTGAAAATTGTTCACAAAGCTAAGAGTATGTAGATACAGAATATGTCATGTTTACCTATCCCATATGACTAGCTGAGCCTCTTTTGAAGCTACCCATTGTCAGTTCTGAGTCATGCGGGACCACACAGGTGACCTTTTTGGTACCAGATAACTCTGCCCTCTACAACCACCACCACCACCACCCTCTGGGTTCTGTGTGTGGAAGTGTGGGTGTTGATGAAGGACACAGCGGGCAAGTATTTAGGTACAAGTTCCACAGGATGGTACAATTTATTTGCTTTTGGCAGTTTTTAGACACTTCAACAGATCAAAAATAATAAAAAACAGTTATTTCAGCCCATCTGTCTTGAAGCCCGGAGGCCAGCCTAGGAGAGAGATCAGTTATTTCAGGTCTGGCTACTTCAGAGACTGGCTTTTTATCTTTTCCCATGAAGCATTGCTAGTGGGTGTTGACTCCCAGTCCTGCTTACCAAGGTTACGCTAGTGACAACCTTTGCTTAGGCGGGGTCTCATCATCAGTCTTTGCACTTCCCCATTTGTCCAGTCTAGCCAGTAGCAAATGGCTCCAGTCCATCGGAATCTTCCCTCACCTCCCTCATGGCTAGTTGCCACTCTGCTTAAACAGAGCTCTTTGACGGGCTTAACCAAACCCCCTCACTTATGTCCCTCTGTCCCTGTGGTCCATACCCCTATACCAAGGTAGCGCGACACAGCTCAGCCAGCTGCTCAGCCCCAAACCCTCACACTCTTAGCTTTGCATAGGCTATTCTCTCCAGTGTTTGAGGCAGCCTCTCTCTTGGAGTTATGTAGCTGACTGACTAAAAGTTGTTTAGGGAACATATGATGTTATCCAGTCATGCGGTACCACGCATGATTCCAGTGAACTATTAAATATGCCTGCCAGTGGCACTGCAAGCTCCTCAGCAAGTTCCATTAGTACATTTTCATGTACTCTGTCTGGGACTTGTAATTTGTCCACCTTCTGTGATGGCTGTGAGTTAGACTAGCTCACATACTGGGTCCGCAGCTCATACTCACACTCATATCAAAGAAAGCTATAATGTATGGTAGAACGCAGTTACATAGCAAAATCCATCATTTCCCAGAGTTGTTACACCATTGATAAGTTGTCACGATGTTGTTATACTATCGTTTAGACGTCACATCAATGGTGTAACAAAAAAGGACCCTCACGAACTGCCTCTGCCTACGCAACCGCGTGAACGTTCACAAAATTTAAAACAGTCTTCACAGCGTACACAGTTACTCCTCATGTAAGCAGTGTTTCTAGGCAGCAGGTGTGTACTCTAAGCCTGAGTGTAGTGACTGTCAGTTTGTGTGTCAAAATGAATAAATTTCTAGCTGCTTGCACTTGATCTCAACTCAACTCCTTATGTAAGGTAAGACAAAAAAGAAGTAGTTTCATGTCAGACTTATAGCTTTTCATGCACAAAGCTAAATTTCCTGCAATAGTTCAGCTACCATACACTATAAAAGATAAAGTATGTTCGACGATAAACAGCAACGCATATGCTTACCTTCTCATGGATTCCATGGCAACTCAGAGAAACCTCTCGAGCTACACTCTCGAGGTTAACTGAGTTGCCATGGTTATCCACTTGATGCAAGCATAGCGTTGTTGTTCATCATCAAAACATACATTATCCTCTATATAGTGTATGGGGAGCCCTTATTATTAACTGAAATCAAGCATGTTACAGCCTTGTTATGTAATCGTTATGACATCACTCTGTTGTTAACCCTTCTTGATAATGTCATATCAATAGTATAACAAAAAGGAATGCTCACAACAATCAGTTGTTCTGTAAAGTAATTCAGTAAAGTAATTCAGTTGGTGATTACACAATCCTGGTAGCCCATACATTATAAAATATGATGTATGGTCTTTGGTCAATAACCATGCTGTTAACACTTCAAGAGGTTGCCAAGACATCTGAAAACCTCTTGAGCTGCGCTCTCGAGGTTTACAGTGATGTCATTGCAACCTATTGAAGTGTTAACAGCATGGTTATTAACCAAAGACCATACAGTATCCTCTATTTTAAGTAACGTGTTCAATATTTTCATGGCTTGAGGTTACTAATTCACATTTACAGTTTTGGTACGATGTGCTCCTTCGAAATTTAGAAACACACATTGGCAAAATAAAGAACCAAAATATGCGCTCGTGTCAGTTGGATCCATGATCTTCCTACTGATTAAGTTTTTTAAGGTAAATAAATAATAATACTTTTTCTACATTTAACTGTGCCAGTCGAGGTCCGATCTACTATGGTACAGAACCTACAGAACAGCAAAAGAACTGTGCTATCTAGGCATCCCTCTCCCCTGGGCAACAACCACCATCACCAAACCATATAACAATTTCACTCAGACAGTATGTGTTTTTTAGGTAATGTAGAGCAGCAGCAATCAATCCTCAACTTGTGCTAATAACAGCAGATCAGATGTGCTTCAGTTCAAAAAAGCAGCCAAACACATGTCATGGCAATTGGTAAAACAAATTCATTTGCACATGAAAGAAATGGTATTCAAGAATTACTTAGGTAATGGTGACCAAGTTGACAAATAACCACAACCACCCTCCCACCCCACCTGCACCCCCACCCCAAATCAGAAAGACGCATGCGATCAATGATGCAGGACACTGTCTCCTATGATGTCATGCGAGGTGGCTGAGACTCAATACTGAGAGGAACAAGAGGCAAAAGACACATCCATACATGCTGCATAGCACAGTACATTACCCCAACCTGTGTAAGCCCTATAGACAACACATTCCCCCCTCCGAGTTCCATGCCCATCACCACCACAACTAACCATGTCTGACGTACTGTTTCATCCAACTTCCAAAGTTTGATCAAAATACAGCAGGCAAGGCAGATGGGAGTCAATGAGTCATTCAAAACAGACAAAAACATGGTAAATTTTGCCTTCTATTCTGCCCTGCTGCGACCCAAAGCGGAAGGAGAGACTATTGCTACAAGGCGACCAGCTTCCCCTCCCCACACCACCAAACAACCACTTTCCCCAAAAAAACCACCAAATAACAGATTATCAACAGCAGGACAAACCATATAATAAAAGGGGTCTCACAAATGCTGCAATCTGATTGGCTGTTATGATTCCAACAGCCTTACATTAATAAATCCCTCCCTGTTACACTGTCGTGTACATCCTGATCACCATGGCACATGAATTCTTCCAGTCAGCATTCCGTTGTCTAACACCACTGAATTACTGGATTAATGGAATGATGCATTCTGCTTCTGAAACAGCATTCTTAAACTGTTGTTGGAAGAACTGGTTTATATCTCCCCGTTAATCTTGAAAACATGAAAAAGGTATACTTTTCTTGTGTAATAATTTTTATAATAGCAATAAGGCAATACATGAAAAAAGTATACTTTCAACACTTTTCTTTTGTAATAATTTTTATAATAGTAATAAGGTTAAGTATCAGTTAATCACCCCTGGGGCAATATGCACTTGACTGTGCCTTGTGCCACATTACACCCATAGGGGGTGATCAACCCCTGGTCATGGCTTATTGCTTAAGCATCTTGTGATGTAAGGTGGCCGTGAGGGTTGGCTGCTTCTACAACAGAATGGATCATATATATATATATATATATATATATATATATATACAGACCCCCCATGACCACCACTACTAGGATAAAGCAGCAGTATTTCTTAGTAACCATATACATTTTTCAATAATAAGATTTGTCTGGCAAAAATATCAAAATACATATTTTCATTTTCTTTCATTCCTGAACTGAGATATAGCCATTTTCTTGAAGTTTTTTAAAAGTTCACAATCCCATGCTCCTCCAATGCCATGTGTATGCCACAACTGCCATGAAACAAATTTAATATTTTGTGCTTTTTATTATCAGAAACATGAGGAAGAATCATCCTAATACAACTATAGCATTATTAATCTACTATGAACATTCAACAAGTAACACCAGGGAAAGAGATTTCTAAATGTGGTGAATTGCAACAATCTTCAAAGAAACCTATCAAGTTAAATGAAGTAATCCCTGCAAATGATAATATGGTGCTATACCTCATGGGGCTGCTTCTAGTGTAAATCTTGCTAGAAATAATCCAGTAAGTAAAAAATTTAAAGCGCTGCTCGTAAAATCACAAATACTGGGTCCCAGGGACTTCCCGGTTTCTGGTGCTGCCCATGCTCCGCCCCCGAGCTCTGCAAATTTATGATGCAATGCCGGGGAGAGCGTGGGGACATACTTCATTATACTATATGGGCGGCACCTTTTTGATCATTTTTATATATAATAATGGTCTTTGGTCATAAAACGTGGGCACGGGTCCACAAACAAGGGCCTTGATAACAGTCCTCCTGGATAAATCAACTAATGCAGCAGCTGAAGCATACAAACTGAGTCATTAATGTCGCACCACGGTCAGTGGTCATCACCAAGAGAGCATATTCAAATTCCACAAAGGCACGCAATGGCACAGCACTGTTGCCACATAAACACAAACTGCCACCACCACCAGCACCACCACAGCTTTTATGATAAAAAATTACTACCCTCCCATCTGTGACTCAGGCTTGGCTCGTACCATGCTCATTCTTCCTACATAGCCATGATGCCAACAAAACTGCTTCCTGCTGCCAAGCAACAACAGCTCCTGCTGGTTACTGTCTGTATCTGTGGCTGTGCAGATGCACTCATCCATCAGCCTTAGTTAACTTAGATAAAGAACACTATTGTGGAAAAACATTTTACTTGTAATAAAGCCAGTTACCATACAGCTAAGCCCAAGTCAGAAGCACAGAACAACAGTGTGCCAAAATGTTTTTTTGTTGTGCAGGCTGAGGTGCACTGATGCACGAAACAACAGACACAGGACAGATGCAGCAGCAGCAGCAGGTTGGAGGATGATCTCTCTAACTGAGTTGTATATGTCCAGTTTCACAGACTCTAGTCTCGACTCTAAAATACCCCTTAAGGACATTCCCTGATGTTGCAAATTCCCATTTTTCGGACATTGCTGAAAACCTTTTCAAGGCTGTTTACTGGCACAAGCACATTCTTAAATTTATGAAAGTGTTATTAGAATAATGATTTATCCTATTATGTCATGACCAGCTACAAATATATATAGAATAGCCACAAATAAATTTGCTCCCACAATTGCAGCCGGTGGCATCATTCAAGGCAATTTACATAAATGTATTTCTGTCTTTGGTTATTCTATTTCATTTATATTAAAATTTGTATCATTCTGTATTTACTTTTGAATTGTTTGACTAGATTTCTGGCATGTTTTATTTTTATTGAGATTTTTAATTATTTTTTGTCCGACACTGACCAGCACTGAAACTGCAACTTCAAAAGCAGACATATCCAAAAGCAGCATGGTGACACATACTTTTATCTTTTGCTACATTCACAACCACAATCTACTTCTAACAAAAAAGTTTTATGAAAGTGACATGGATTCTGATGATTTTAGGCATAAAAACATGTAAATATTTCCCACATTTTTGGCACTTTTACTTTAAAAGGGTATCACCTTATTGTTAATGTACTATTTATTTTTGCATCTGTGGAAGAAAATGAAGCAAACATCATGACACATGGGGCTGGATATTCAAAGGGGTTGCACCTGACGCAACTGAGTTGCACTGCCATGACCCCTGCTATGCGTCCTGGTGCAATATTCAAATGGGGAACTTGAGCAGCGCAAGTCCCGATGCACCGGGGTACACAGTTAATGTATGCAGCGCAACTGCAGGGGGCATGCCCGTGCATATGCAGCACATCCCAATATTCAGCCCAGGATGTGCAGCGTATATGCTGGCACAACCCCTAGATGTGCCGCACACCAGGGCTCAAAGTTGAGCAGGGAAAAAAAGGCTCAAATCCAGGCCATCCATATGCAGGCGGCTGTATTGCATGGCATAACACAGCAACCGCCAGCCATGGGTTTCCACCCACCCACCCAGAACACTGTGCACAAGCACCCATACCAACACTGGTGGTCTAGTGGTCCCCCCTTCCTCCCTGTCACCCCAAGCATCCAACCTATGGACATACAAATACCCTGGCAGTGCAGTGGCCCCCACCCCTCCCATGGCCCCAATCGTCATGACATTGCTGTTATATTACTCCCTGGTAGTTCAGTGGTCCCCCCATAGCCCTGATCATCATGACATTGCTGTTATATTACTCGCTGGTAGTCTAGTGGTCCCCCCACCCCTCCCATAGCATCGATCAGCATGTACTGGATATTTCAATAATCCCTGGTAGTCTAGTGGTAACCCTCCTTCCTCCCTGCAGTCACGATTGTCATGAATGCCAAATGAAACACAGAAACACAGACAGTAGATAAAGACCACTTGGCCTACCCAGTCTACCCATTTTTTATTCCTACATTATCACCGCAGACCCTACTTGATCTACAGCTTTCTCTTTCCCCCTTCCTTTCCACTATGATTCCCTTGTGCCCATCCCATGCATTATTAAACCCCACAACTGTGTTTGCCCTCACTATCTCTGCTGGAAGGCTGTGCCATGAACCCACCACTCTTTCTGTGAAGAAGTACTTCCTCACATCTCTCCTGAATCTACCCCCTCCAGCTTCAGAACATGTCCCTTTGTTCTTGAGCACCTTTTCTGCTGAAAACTATTTAACTCCTGTGCCTTATTCACCCCTGAGAGGTATGTAAAAGTCTGTATCACATCCCCATCTCCCCTTCTCTTCCAGGGTGTACATATTGAGGTTCTTTAGTCTCTCCTCCTAGGGCTTTTGATGTAGACACTGCACCATTTTAGTTGCCCTCATCTGGACTGCCTCTACTCTATGTCATTCGGGAGATGTATTGTCCAGAACTGGATACAGTACTCTAGGTTGGGTCTTACCAGCGAGCTATACAAAGACAATACCACCACCCTCTTTGTGCTGGTGATACCCCTCCCTGTGCACACCAGAATCCCACTAGCCCTCCCTACTGCCTTGTCACACTGCCTGGCTACCTTTAGGTAATCAGCTATGATTATCCCCAGCTCTCTTTCCTGCTTGGTAGTCATCAGTACCACTTCACCCATTTTGCATTCTGTACCTGGGTTTCTGTACCCTAAGTGCAGTATTTTGCACTTTTTCACATTGAAACCCAGTTTTCCAATTGTTTTAACCAGGTGAGACACACTAAGCTGAAAGCTTGTTTACAGGTGCAACCTGGGAGCGCAGGGAAGTTAAGTGACTTGCTCAAGGTCACACCGTATACAAGTGGGGGCTATGGGATTCAAACCCAGGTCTCCAGATTTGCAGCTCAGAGCCTTAAACCACTGCACTATACTGCCTCCAACTGCCATACACTTGATCACTACTCAGGTCTCTGCTCATTCTTTTCACACATACACACGCACGGAGTGTCCATTTTATTTCAGATTTTGGTATCCCCTACAAAGAAGCAAACCTTCCCTTCCAGCTCCTCTGTAATGTCACTTATAAAGACATTAAAAAAGACCAGTCCCAGCACTGATCCCTCAGGCACCCCACTGGTCACCACCCCCCTCCTCGGTATAAATACCATTTGCCACAACCCTCTGTCACCTATCCTCTAACCAGTTTCATATCCAGTTTATCACCTTTGGACCCACTCTGAAGTTACCCATCTTGCCTAATAGTCTGCTATGTGGAACAGTTCAAAAGCCTCACTGAAATCTAAGTAGGTCTCATTCACCACACTACCCTGATCTAATTCCTTTGTCACCCAGTCAAAAAAATCTATCAGATCTGTTTGACACGACCTTGTGAACCTATGCTGCCTCAGGTCTTGTAACCCACTGGATTCAAGATATTCTGCAATCCTTTCCTTCAGCAGTGATTCCATTAACTTTCTTTTTTTCCTACCACCAGCATCAGGCTGACCGGCCTATAATTGCCAGCCTCCTCCCTGTTACCACTTTTTTGAAAGCTGGACTACATCTGCCTTCCTCCAGTCCTCCACAACCACTCCTGTTTCCAGTGAGCTCTTATACAGGATTGTCAGAGGTTTAGGCAGTACCTCCCTGAGCTCCCGCAATACTTCTGATTCTGGTGGCTCTATACTGGCCCAAACAAATTTGGTTCCCCTATTTCAGCAATTGGCAGTGGAATCCCATGTCCCACTCTCTTTTCATGTGGGACTTCTGTCACAGGAGCAGGGCTCTCCAGTACATCCGGATCTTCAATCCCTGTACCTCCATGCCTGAGGCCTGAGGATGTAGAACTCTCCCACTTTGAGATGTCCCCAGCAATTGCAGCTGTTCTGCTGGTGGCTCGTGAACTATCTGCTAGATATACCTACTCACAAAAATGGAAACATTTTATGATTTGATGTACTGCCCATCAGCTGGACCCCTTTACGTGTCCAGTGAGTAAAGCTATTGACTACCTTCTGTCCCTTACAGAGGTGGACCTCAGGTATTCCTTATTAAAAGTTAACTTGGCCACCATGTTGGCTTTTGATGCCCTCACTGATGGCAAAACAGTTGCCCAGCTTGAGGTTTCCTGCAGGTTCCTTAGAGGTATTCTGCTTCTGTACCCCTCCCCCCCGTCTGAGATCGAATTCCAGCATGGGACTTTAATATGATACTGCAGACCCTTACTGCACCTTCCTTCCTTCACGTCTGCTGCTACTTGTGAATTGCACTTCATCTCTTGAAAGACATTGTTCCTTATGGCTATGCCATCTGCTAGAAGTATTTCTCAGCTGCAGGCTGTGGTTGCTGAGCTCCTTTATCTTGTTTTCCACAAGGATTGGGTTACTTTGCATGCCAGTCCTGTTTTCTGAAAATAATTATTTCTGAATGTACACTAAATCATACTATTGGCCTTCTGGTTTACTTTTTGACTCCCACGGAGAGTAGGGAGTGTCGTGCACACACACTTGAGGGCCTACGGATATTGAATTGGTAGCTTGCTAGTACTAGGGATTGTAGGAAATCCTCTCAGTTTTTTGTGCTTTTGCCACAAGAATTGTGGGCTTCCTGATTTCTAAGCATAGTTTTTTCAAATGGTTTTCCTGTTGCATTAATTTCTGTTATCGGAAGTGCGGTAAGCAGCTTCCTGGTCTTGTCCGTGCTCACTCTACCCATAGAGAGGCTGCTTCCTTTTTTCTTAAATATACTTTATTCAGTTTCAATCAAACAAAACAATACATCTGTTCAGCAAGTAAGAATATCAACAGAGTAATACTTTATTCTTACAATGTAGTAAACATTACACCCTTACTCTTGATACATCACTAGGGGACTACATGACATTTAAAATATTCTGACAGATGCTTTAGAAAGAGCCTATTATGGCTGTGAGCAGGGACTCCTATAATTATGTATTAATGTTCTACATAGTGTACCTTTACACTTTACCTATAAGTGATTTTTATCCACGTTAAAATGGATGGCTTGTTTTTACAGTGTGTCTGCAGTTGACATCTGTGCCGCTGCCACTTGAAGTACTGCTCACACATTCACTGAACATTATAGTCTGGACCGCATCTCTCATAGACATGCCAGATTTGGCCTTATGTCCTACAAGACTTCCTTGCTCAGGGTATTTAGACCTTAGTTCTTCCCTTGGTACTTTGGTGCTGCTTGGGAATAGTTCCATGGTGTAACTCAATCGAAGGAGATATCCTCGAAGAAGATAGAATACTTACATACTACCCTAACATTAGATCTTCGAGAGACTCTCCTCCATTGAGCCACAGCTCTCCCTTCCTCCTTTCCTCTTTTCAGGCTTATCTCCACAGGGAACTGAGGTATGATGGGGCTGCCATGTTATATAAGCAGAAATTATGAACGTCGATGTGGGTGGCCCCAGCTAGCAAAAGTTTTGGGTAGAACTGATACCTCACAGCTCTATGATGTGGATCAATGGAGGAGATTCTCTTGTAGATCTATTGATACGATAAGTAACTGCGCTTTCTACACACCGGCAAAAAGTAAAACTAGAACAAACTACTGAATGGGGGACCATGAGGGTGGTTCAAACCTCGGAGCAAAGAGACCTAGGAGTCATTACCAGTAACAACCTCATGTCTCTGGCCCACTGCAATCATTAATATTTGAAGGCCATGAGAATGCAGGGGTGTAGAAGTGTGGCAATCAGTAGCAGAAGGAAGGAGGTAATACTGCCCCAGTACAGGGCCTGGGAGAGGCCACACCTAAAGTACTATACACAGTTCTGGAGTCCCACCTAGTAAAAGAGAGAGAGAGAGAGAGAGACTGCATGGAGAGGGTCAAGATGAGGGCTACAAAAATGATCTAGGGGCAGCAAGAGAAGACATATGAGGAGATGCTGGAGTGTCTCAGCTTGTATACTCTGGAGACCAGGGGGGAGAGGGAGAGAGAGAGAGAGAGAAGGAGGACATTATAGAGACTTAATGCATTGAGAGAGAGAGGAAGGACATTAGAGACTTACTGTATAAGCTCTTAAGAGGAAAAACCTGGTATCATGTAACAAATGAAGGGTGTGATGCATCAGCAAACTGGATACTTTTCCCCCCAAGAGTTCCAATGAGAGACAGACAAAAGATTTTTCCCTGCACAAGGCTGCTGCAGCATATAACACTTCAGTTCATCTGGTAATAACAGGCTGAGCTGACTGTGTGCTGGTAGCCAAAGAATGAAGACTTGAGCCCAAGCAACCCCAGTACACTGAGGCCTGAGTGACTCTTCTGCAGGGGCCCGAGATAAACCAGGTAGACTGCAGTGATCTATTTACGAAGTACGAAAGCACTGTAACCAAGCGGCATTGATGGAAGGTGGGGGGGGGGATTCAGAAGGGTGTCAGGAAGTTGTTTTTCATGAACTGGGTGGTGGATGAATGGGATAAATTACCCAAGCACGTGGTTGAGGCAAAGTCAGTGACAGGGTCAAACATGGATTGGACAAACATGAGGGAATAGTCAGGTCTGTTGAAAGGGGAGAGTATAGACAGTCTGGGCAGTGGGGTACTGAGATACCAATAGGGCAGTTGGCTTAGTAAATCCGGTCTGGCATTAGGTCTGACACAGAGTCAGGCAGATAATGGACAAACTAGATATACCACTGAGCCTTTATATGTTGACATATTCAATGTATGTATTTATGGGTCTCCCTTCTTCCATTGCAACAGAAAAACTCATCTCCTTCACATCTGATGCCAAGTCTGCTTTGCGATTGACACTGGCAGGGGTTTGCCTCATCTTCACCATACGCTTATTCACTGTGCAGTATGCCTGAAGCTTGCATGCTAACTCTGTTCTCCCAATCAGCAGTTTGATGCATTGCTACTGCACCACTAGGCCTGGTTGAGTGGGACATTTGATAGGCATCCCTTTGTTTAAGATGGATTTTCCTGTGGCAAATTAGTGTGAACTCCGATTAGCACATAAGAAGGCTGCATTTGCTACAGCTGAACCACCCGTACTCAGCTGACTTTAATTTGCTGTCTGATTATCAGTGCTTTTCATCTGGGAAACAGTCATTTAACTGCAGCCAACCTTTAGTACTGATGCAGATTGCATTAACAGTGTAAATTGGCTCATTTT
Organism: Neoceratodus forsteri; assembly: GCA_016271365.2. NCBI lineage: Eukaryota > Metazoa > Chordata > Ceratodontiformes > Ceratodontidae > Neoceratodus > Neoceratodus forsteri. Next base: position 1,165,353,980 of record CM028129.1, on the reverse strand, counting down.
GCACTGTTCTACACTGCAAAAATGATTAAGTATGGGGGGGCAGAGTTGTGTGGGAAAGTGGGGGAGGGAGTGAATGAGTGAGAATGGGAGTACAAGAGTGTGCATGTGACCAGTTCAGGTATAGTAGTGTAACAGATGCCTTGAACAGCGGGGAAACAAATAGCTCTATGTCACAGAGAGACAATGTGAGAACTACTTAAACAATTAATTAGCCAAGCTGAGGATTCTCAAGTTTAATCGAAAACAGATCATTAAAACCACACAGGGAGAATATTACAGCCTAGCAGGCGTATGTACCTTTTTGCAGCCAGGGTGAAAGTAGAAGTAGCTGTAGACCTTAACATAAAACTATTATAGTATGATCTGCTTATTTCCAGGAAGCAAATTGGAGGGGAGGATGGTGTGAAAGTGCATGTATCGTGATATGTTTAGCATCTGTGCCACCCTTTGTGACAGATGCTAATACCATACATCTGAGTGAGGACATTAGACACCTGCCATTGGCTGTGTTAGGGGCTTCACCGGCTCCACAGCATGAGTATACATCTACTCAACATCAGGGGTCGTGATCATGGGACAGACGGGGTGTTAAATAGCCTCTGACATGCCATTGGACACTTTGAAAGAGTACAACATTTTGGCACATTTTAGCTTATAATGCATAGATTTCTTGTACATAATTCCCCCTTTTTTCCTTTATAACTATGTACATTAAGAAAAAAAGGATCACTGCCCATTAGACTTGACACCTGATACCATAATCTTGTTAATGCTATCTAAAAATGTTCACAGCAGCATACTGTTATGCCAGAAGCAAAGATTTATGATGTCAGGTATTGACAAGCAGCCAAAGCAGATGAAGCTCAAGAACAGTAATCCTGTTTTCATGTTAATGTACTGAAATGTGAGAAAGTTAAAGCAGCAGCATTTGTTCTTGGCAAAACATTTTATCATATCATTTTTTAGCAATATTTTTGACATAATTAGATACATCATCAGAATATTTTCTCTCTGATTTTTTTTTTAATTTATAATTTCTTGCTCTATTTGTAATTAATGACTCAAGTCATTATGGATGGCTATCACTAGCAGTTTTTAAAAATCTGTGGAGTCAGACTGTGGATATATTAGGAGTGTGCTAGCTGATGTTTCTGATGGTAAACAGCACAGCACTGCACCACAATGTTTAATTTATTCACAGTGGGCATAGCCAGAGAGGTTAGAGCAGTTACTTTAACAAAAAAAATAACTTCAAAACTCCATACCTTAAGTAAGCAGTAAAACACGTCAGGGTGTGCATTACAGTGTGATAACCGCACTCCTAGAGGCATAGTTAGGCACAAGGCTGAAGGCTGCGTGCCGTTCACCTTGTAGCGCGGTTGTCCCAACGTAATGCAATAACCCCGAGTGTCTTATTTCGCTTATAAAATGGCCCTTTAATTTTAGAAGCAGTTTTTTTTGAAACACATTTTTAAATAAGTAAAAATGTAAGTGAATCTCTGCTTTTAATATAAAATAGTCCTTCCACCTATTGGTGCTAGATTAAAGTAGTGTTATACAGTGTGTGCCTCCCTGCCCATTTAAGCTTCATATTCCCCTGCCATCCACAACAATTCACAAATGCTGTTTTCCTCATTCTAGGTATGACACATAGACCCCTTATTTTATTTCATTCTCCTCACTCTGTAGACAAAACTAAAAGGAAGCCATAACAGAGGCTTCTCAGTTCCCCGGTACTGCAAGCCTGAGCATGGTCAAAACTGCCATGCTCACTGACAGCATCATAAACTGCTTGCTCTGTCCTAAAAGATAAACAGCAGGGTGAGACATTTACTACCATTTTTCTTTGTTTACATAGTATTATTGCTTACTTTCTTCATTCTGTTTTTGTTTTCTCTGTGTTTACCCACATTCAAGAAATGGAATGTTTATCATGGGATACAGGGATTCAAAATTCTGCTCAGTTCTACTAGCAGAATGTTCCTCCACTAACATACTATACACACAGACAACAAGAAAAAATTACTCACCGTAGTAATGTTGTTTCTTCTAATGGAGTCTTGCTATATTATAGACATTAGCAGTTTGTTCCAGCTCTAGAACTGCCCCGGAGTGAAATGGTTAAAACCATTCCAAAATAGAATTTTGGCACGAGAGCAGCTCTATCTGTGTCATTTCAAACTTGAACTGTCAGATCTTTACGAGCCAAACTCACTAAGGTCTGTGTGGAAGCTGTAACCTACACTAGCCAAATGGCTACCTAAATAATAACAGCCATTGATGGTCCCAACACCCAAGACTCAAGTCAGGGGACCAGAAATACTAACACCATTCTAATAATATGAAAATGGAACATAAGTACAATAAAACACACACACGCGTACACATACACACCCCCAAAGTCCCAAAGGGGACAAAATGCTAACAGGACATAAGTAGTGCCCACACTAAGTTGCCCGCACCTCACCAAGTAGAGGTTCTGAGAGGGGCAGGTTGGGGGGGAGGTCTATAATATAGCAAGATTCCATTAGAAGAAACAACATTACTAAGGTGAGTAATTTTTTCTTCAAACAACATGAAGTCTTGCTATATTATAGACATTAGCAGAATACACAGCAGTACCTCCATGGAGGAGGGGCAGAACCTTCTTAGGGAATAGGCTGTGAAGAACAGCTGTGCCAAACCGAGCATCTCTCCTGGCCTGGACATCCAGGGAGTAATGCTTGGTAAAAGTGTGTACCGTTTTCCAAGTAGCAGCCTGGCAAATCTCTAATAAAGGGATATCTCTGGCAGCAGCTAGAGACGCAGCTGTACCCCTGGTAGAATGAGCCCTCAAACCAGGGGAGGGGGCTCTGCCCACTTTCTGATAACAAAATTGGATACAAGAGACAATCCACCTGGCTATTGATCTCTTAGTGGCAGGTTTGCCTTTCCCAACTTCACCATAGGTAAGGAAAGGTTGGAGGGATTCGAACCTGTGACCTTTGGTACGCTCGATATAATAACTAAGAGCTCTCTTAACATCCAGGCTGTGCAACTTCCTCTCACCCGAAGAGGAGTGATCAGTGAAAAATACTGGAAGGGAGATAGATTGATTAAGATGGAAATCTGAAACCACCTTAGGCAAAAACTTCCTATTAGTCCTAAGGACTACCTTATCCCTGTGGAAAGAAATAAAGTCAGTCTCCACTGACAAGGCTTGCAATTCACTTATGCGTCTGGCAGAAGTGATAGCCACTAGAAAAACAGTTTTCCAAGTTAGGTACTTAAGCTCTGCAGAGACAGAGGTTCAAAAGGGGGTTGCATTAACTGGGCAATGCAAACATTAAGGTCCCAAGCAGGGGCCGGTTCCCGAAAGGGAGGATTAGTGTGGAGTGGATGAGAGGAAAGAGGAGATGACTTTCCTGCTGACACAAAAGCAGACACAGCTGCCAAATGAACTCTCAGGGTAGCTGGTCTGAGACCCAAGGAATTAAGATGTACCATGTAATCTAACAAAATCGGCAATTCAGCAGATTCTGGGGAAATATTTTTCCCAGCACACCAAATGGAAAACCTTTTCCATTTAGAACTATAAGTAGCCCTAGTGGAAGGCTTTCTGGAAGCCTTTAGGATCTCAAGAACACCCTGAGAGAGGTGTAAATCAGCAAACTCTAACTCATCAAGAGCCAGGCCTTGAGGTTGAGGGATTTGAGGTCCGGATACCAAACCCTTCCCTGGGCATAAGTCAACAGATTGTGATTCCTGGGGAGGCACAGGGGAAGATGGACTGTCAGAGACAGAAGGAGTGGGTACCAGGGCTGCCTGGCCCAATCCGGGGCAATCAGAGTCACCCTGCAAGGCTGAGATCTGATTTTGACTAGTACTTTGAATAGGAGAGGAAAGGGGAAGCATGAGGAACTTCCTCCCAATCCAGAAGAAGGGCATCCAGGGGAACTGAGCCCAGCACTGGAGGCCTGCAACAGAACAGAGGAAGTTTGTGATTGTCTGGGGCTGCAAAGATCTATCTGAGGGATGCCCCACCTGGCAAAACTATTCCCAGCACTTGAGGATCCAGGGACCATTCATGATGGCCCTGGGAAATCCTGCTGAGGGCATCCGCTAGGACATTGTCCTTCCCGGAAAATGAACTGCTGTGAGGGAAGTGTTCAGGAATAGGCCAGAGACCACAACTTCATTGCCTCGGTGCACAAGGCCGAAGACCGAGTGCCCCTGTTTGTTGATGTACCACATTGTTGTGGTGTTGTCTGTTCTGACTTGTATCACCTTGTCGTGGACAGATGCAGAAAAGCTTGAAGAGCTAAAAGACAGCTCTGAGTTCCAGCAAATTGATGTGGAGCAGAGATTCCTGGGGGACCAAACTCCCTGAGTGGAAAGGTCGCCCATGTGGGCTCCCAACCCAGAAGGGAAGCATCTGTAGTGAGAAGCAAGTCGTGAGAAGGGGAAATGAAGGGGACCCTGCTCTTAAATTGCTCTGATCCTGCCACCACTGGAGAGCTAGGGATCAAGGTTCGAGTCACTGGGACCAACTTGGAAGGGGTCTCTCTCTGAGACCAAAAGGTTCTCAAGTGAAACTGAATGTCTCTCATCTGAAATCTGGCTCCCTGCACAACAGCTGTGGATGCAGCCATGTGCCCCAGGAGCTGCAGAAGTGTCTTGCTGGTCGAGAGACTGCAGAGTGAAGGAAGAGGCCAGAGCCACTAAATTCCTTACCCTTTCTGGGGAAGAAAGGCTCTGGCTAGCTTTGTGTCCAGTTCTGCCCCTATAAAGGTGAGTACCTGGACTGGTTCCAGAACCAACTTTGGTAGGTTTAGCAGAAAACCCAGGGAGGTGAGAAGCTGCTGGGTGACCTGCAGGTGAGATTTACCTGTTCTGGGGACTGGCCTACAATGAGCCAGTCATCTAGATGGGGAAAACAGCAATCCTCTGCCTCCTTAAGTGGGCCACTGCCACTGCTAGACACTTTGTGAATACCCTTGGAGCAGAGGTAAGGCCGAAGGGCATTGCTCTGAACTGGTAATGACCTGAGGGCAGTTCGAATCTGAGGTACTTTCGATGGGATCTTCTGATTAGGACATGGAAATAGGCATCCTTGAGGTCCAGGGAGGCTAGCCAGTCCCCTGGCCTTAGGGAAGGTAAAATCATTGCCAGAGTTACCATTTTGAACTTTGGTTTCAAAAGATGCTTGTTCAGATATCTGAGATCTAAAATGGGCCGCCATTCTCCTGTCTTTTTTGGGGTAAGGAAGTATCTGGAATACAGACCCCTGCCCTGATGCAGGGGAGGAACCCTTTCTACTGCTCTGAGAGCTAACAGGGATGAGACCTCTGTTTCCAGAGCGAGGGTCTCTGAAGCACTTGCAGGTAGAAAAGTCTGCTTCTCAACTTGGAAACTTTTTGAAGCTGAGAACCAGACCCTGGCTTACTACTTCCAGAACCCACTTGTCTGAGGTTAAAGAAGCCCAATTCTGACTGAAGTAGCCAGCCTGCCCCCCACTGGTACAGGAGAATGGCCCTGGGCACCCCATCAGGGTGCCTGTTTCTCAGGAGTTTTAGGCTGGGGGTGGAGCAGGTCTGCCCACCCCGTCTGCCCTGCCTCTGAAGAGCCCTCTGAGCATAGGCAGAGGAGGCCTGAGTCTGCAGAAAGGCCTGTGAAAAGGCCTACCTCACCCCTGGGGGCATGCCTTTGAGGAGTGGCTTGCCGCCCTTAGCCTGGGCACTTCTGTAAGTAGTCCCATATTCATCCATCTTTTCATGTAATTCTCTGTCTGCTCTCCAAACAGAGAATTTCCCACCACAGGAAAATCCATAGCCTTAGTCTGGGTATCCTGTGACAAACTAGTACACCTGAGCCAGGCCAACCTACTTAAAAGCTACAGATGTGGCCATGACCCTAGAGGAAACATCATTAACATCCACAGCAGCATGAAACTGAACCTTAGAGGCTTCAATGCCATCAGCAGCCACCTGTTCTAGTTCACTAGCCAGCTGGCCATGGGCCTGCTTGGCCAATTGCATAACAGTATCCCATCTAGATTTCTGATACCTAGCTACATAAGCCTATATAATTTGCTTGCCTGAGTCCCAGAGAGGCTGCCATATACTGTTTTTTTGCCATGGCATCAATCTTCCTGGAATCCTTGTCAGGAGGATGGAAGCCAAGGGAATATTAGCTTTATCACAGGCAGCAGCCTGAACTACCCAAACATGACTGCATTGTTGAGAAAGGAATTCTGTATCAGGGCCTGACAATGTATACCTTCTGTCCATCTTTTATCTACAGGAGGCACAGAATTGGAGCTTTTAAAATTTTAATTGTTTGTTTCCTAAAAGACTTATGTAAAGGAATAGACAATCTCCTAGACTCTGGAATATCCATCATTTCTACAAAATCAGGCTCCTCTTGCTCATCCACAGCCTCTTCTAAAGGAGCTGGAGGGTTTCAACTAACTTTTAAAAACCCAGTGGGCCGGTTTTCTTTTGGGTTTCTCAGACATAATGCCAGCCTAACCAAAAACTTGCTCTTTTAACGGCAGTGCCAGGCAAGACACCTTATCGGTTCCTAACAGTGTCACGGTATTGGAAAAAAGTAATAAATCTGTTTTTTAGAACCGATAAGAACCAGGAACCGCACTCTAGAATAGTAACTTTTAGTTTTAAATGAGTTTTAAACCCACTGATCGGTTCAAAACCGAACCGATAACCACAAGTTCCACACAGACAAAACCTTCATTTACTTACGGTTACCACAGATGAAGCTTGAACGAACGGTTTTGCGGTTAAAATAAAACTATTCTCGGTTAAATCCAACTGAGAAAACACTTTTAAACCGAGAAATGAACCAGCAGAAGGAGAAATCTCCGGAGCGACTGTTCACTGAGGCGGAGTAAAGAATCTGACAGTTCAAGTTTGAAATGACACAGATAGAGCTGCTCTCGTGCCAAAATTCTATTTTGGAATGGTTTTAACCATTTCACTCCAGGGCAGTTCTAGAGCTGGAACAAACTGCTAATGTCTATAATATAGCAAGACTTCATGTTGTTTGAAAGGCCTGTTTTAGAGCCAGAGGTTCAGTTATCTCATTGTCAGAGAAAGCAGAAGAGATTTCCATGATGAGCAGGTAAAGATAGAAGGGAGATTTTTCAATGTTAGCAAAGAAACAGTTGTAACGAAAACAGTAAACAATACTTAATGTTTCTAATTTGTTTATGTGTGTAAGGAGAGTGTGATGATCGGGTAAACAATATTTAATTAATGTGTTTTATTTTATATTTAAGGTAGTTTGATTTTTAGGGCCCAGTTGAAGGTTTCTACATTGTAAAGGTAGCAGCCATGTTTGGGTGGAAGATCAGTTCTGGTTGTAGGGAGATTGATGGAAGATAGTTCTGGTTGTAGGAAGACTGATTTGCTCATTGTGTGATGTGGTTTAGGACAAGGATGACTGTGCGTATATAGAAATTTAATGTATGGTCAGCTGATATCTCTTGGCCAATGAGATTTCTAGATTTTTTCTTGCCATTTTATAATACTGGAATAAAGTACAATGAAAAAGATACTATATATTGATTTTTTTGTCAGCAACTCTTATTATAAAAAAACTAAATGATGACATTTCTGTCTGCTAAAAATACTGCTGCTTTAATACTGAAAATATTTTATATATTACCTGAAAGGTAAACACAAACTCTGTCTTCAAACTTCTTCAGGCCTGGGCCTCTTTTGAAGGAAGGCTGCTAGCTAGATGAGACTGTCACTGTACATGTTTTTTTTTGTGTGCTGAGGACTGTGATCTGTCAGGAGATGGGGATCACTTCATTTCCCATGTAAAAAGGGTACAAAACCACATGTCACTAGCAATAACTGTCACTCATAGTTGTATCTATTGCATGACCTTGGGATTCGATCAGCATAAAGTGGAGTTTGTGACTTGTGCTTCGGAGGCAATATATGTGTTGCTTTGTGGTTTCCTACTTTTGAAGGGAACTTTTGTGGTCACAGTAAATGCATTCTGCACCAAAATTACCCCATTCTGCTGCAATTCTTTCTTAAAGAGCCCCGGACATATGCAGGAAATTGTAGACAACCAAATACATTTCTGCATTTTTTTTTCTTTTTGTACTTTCTAATTGCCCTCCTCAGTTGTAAACAGGCCTGTATCAGGCTCTGCTTGTGCCACCTACCCCACTCCTCATCACCCTCCTACCTTGCTGCTATGTCTTCATCCATCTGTTTGCCCTCATTTAAAATGGAGAGTTTGAGCCCCTCTTGAGTATCCATGTCATGCACAAAAACATACATGGAAGAGTTGCAGGGGATCTTGTAGAGCCACAGAAGACATCATTCCATGGCTGTTTAGGGATTTAACTAAGATGCCTCAGCTAGGAATTTAAGGTATGGCACATGCAGGCTGAGCATGTCTGCCCTACTGACATCAAGAGGTGTCTTCCCTCCTCCTGGATGTCCCAGCTGCATTGCCACCAGTTGTTGGGACACTTAGACCTCCTCACCCTGGTTATCCCTCAACCATCCAATCTTATTTCCCAAACTCGGGCGGTTGGCATCATGAGCAGTAACCCTACTGCTGTGCCAATGAGCCATAGGAAAACCATAATTTTTAGAAACATGTCTGCTTAAAAAGTATATACTGTCTGCATTTAGCATATCCTTTTTCAATAAACTATGGATAGTACCATTGAAACAGGATCCTTGGTGCCCTAGACTTCATGTACCATGGCAATTCATCTATATGGGATAGTTTGTGACACAGTAATCATTTTTACAGCACCATAATATAGGATGTTACACATGTAAGCCCACCCAATACTGGGGCTTACCTTGCTGGGCTTATGTGGCCATACTACTTCCTTCCATGGGATCTTATTGCCATCTTCACACTCTGATCCCCAATGTACTCAACTGCTATGGTGGAGGACTGGCAGGGCAGTTTCTGCATCATCTAGGAGCCCTGAGTGGGGGTTGTGCCTGAGTACCACAGCCTGGAGCCTCATGGGTGACCCATTGATCCTCACCCCATGACTGGCAACAGGGTTGGGATCAAGACATTAACAGGAGCACCATTGGACACAGTAAAGCCAAGCTTTCATGACCCAAGGACAGGTGGCAGGGTCAAGAGCTAAGAACTGGTGACGCAGAGTGCCACCATTGCCATGCAGGCCTTTCATGCATTTAAAAGAGCCAACACTCTATTCAAAATCTAGGGTTGCAAGCTCACATCTAAAGGGTCACAGACTACAGGTCTGGCATTGGAGATGGATCTGAATAGAAAAGTACCATCAGGCACTGGCTCAAGTTGTTTCCAGACCCCCAGGGTAAGCAGTATGGCAGGGAATCAGAGAGACAAGGCACACATGTGCACAGCATCAGTGAGAGAAGCTCCAAGGCCACCTCTCCTACAAAATGATTAGAGAAGACTGGTAAAAGAGATAAGATGACCCCTGGGAGGATTTCCTTCTAGCTGGGAGCACATCCAGCATCTCACCTGCTTAGCTATCAAAAAGCCAGAGGTATCCAAAAGTCAACAAAACCTTGAGTAACCACTGGGTTTTGGCCCTGCAACTGGTATTACTGCCAGTGTGCTTTGCCACAGAGATGGACCATTCCACTACTGTTGTATTTGGGTGCCGTGGATACCTGTTTGTTCTCAATTTCATACTAAGAATCATACTAAGAAACTGTATGAATCAGAAGGCTTAGAAGCCCATAATGCTTCAGATCTACATGTAGTATTTTAATAGCTTACTAGATTTCATGTAGCTGTCAAGTCTATTCTGAAAGATATCCTTATTGTCACTAACAATAAAATTCAAAGGCAACATATTCCAGGACCTTACAACCCTTTGTGAAAAAAAGTATGCCCTTTTCTTGGTTTTACACTTGTTTCTAGCAAGTTGCAGAGGGTGACCTCTGGTATTGACCCTGATTTGTTTTAGATCCAAACCACATTCTGCTAAGCGTTGATCATAAATGATGTCCCATATGAGTAGGAGATCACCCCTTACTCTTCTATCTTCTAGGGACATCAAGTTAAATTTGGGAAATTTGTCTGAGTACGAAAGAGATTTGGAGGACACAAAATATTTAGTTACCCTTCTCTGAACTCTCTCAACTCTAGCTATGTCTTTCTTTTTATATGGACTCCATAACTGTGAAACAAAATCAAAGTGAGGTCTCACATATGATCTATATAGAGGAATCAAGATATCTGGGTTTTTTGATGTTATATTGTAGCGAATTGCCCACCATATCTTGTTAGCCTTACAAATGATAATTCAGATATGGGAATCAAATGACAAATGTGAATCAATGGTAATCCCCAAGTCCCTTTCACTATCCTTACTTACTAAAATGCTATTGTATAGATAATATTGATTATTGGGATTTTATTTTTCCCAAAATGCAAGACGCAACACTTAGAAATGTTGAAATAAAGATTCCATTTTATGGACCAGGATTGTAATGACTTCATATCTTCCTGAATAACCATGTAATCAGCTGTACTCTTGTAGATGTTGGTAATTTTGCAATTGTCTACATATTTAATAATTTTACTTTGGATGTTCATTGATAAATCAGATATAAAAACCTGGAGAATTAGTGGGGCCAAAACTGATCCCTGAAGTACACCACTCTTTACATCTTTCCCTTATTTTCCTCTTAAAAATACTCATTTGCTCTGTTGTTCAACCACCCATTTCAGTCCTCTGATTCCACACTGCCTGAGTTTGTTTCCCATAGCCTCACAATTAGCCTTTCTGAAATATTGGCATTTGGTAACACCCTTATATCTCACTATTTATCTCATGATTTTGAAAGCTGCCATATTACAATTACTATCTTGACTGGCTGAGTCACTGAGACATGTCCCTCACTGAGAAGGTGCAAGTTGCAATCATTGCAACAGACAAACTGGACTGCAGCAATGGGGAGGCTACATTCGTACAGCATCAGCCAACAAGAAATAAATCCACCATAGATCAGAGGAGAACCAGTAAACCAAGCATTACAATGGAGAGAGGAGACCTGCAGCCAGGGACTGCACAGGTGGTGCAATGCCACTGAAGAGGACAGACACAATGTCCCACGTCCTCATGAGCAAGCAGATCCAACTAGTGAATTTGTGGAGAACCACAGGGTTTGCGTAGAGAGATGGGGAGAGATGAATCACTGTGCATGTAATAGGATTTCCCAGTCCAGCCCCTAATCTGGGCTAATGGGTTTCTGTCAACACAAGAGATCATCCCCTCTTAGCATTTTTTTCTTACACTGCATTACATGTCTTTCTTTTGAAATTGTTAGTATCCAACTGTCATGATCAAAATCGGTGTCATTGTATAATCTGAAATAAAATGCCCTAAATACTTTCAAAGCACAGAGATTGGCCATTTTTCAGCAGAGTTGCTTGTGTTTTTCTTGATACAGTATTTTTTTACCCTGAAAATCCCAACTGAGATATGCAGTTTATGCAACATCTTCTTTCCACAGCTAGGAGTACTGTACCACTAGGAGGTTAAGTAATTTGATCAAAGTCACACTGTGTATTTGACTCTGGTGGGGCTTGAACCTGTGATCTAGTTTCCCTATCTAGGGGGTGTTTCACATGTTTTCTCCATCTTTGTGTCTTGTTTGTTATGGCATTGGCTGTGTTGCAAGCAGAATGAAAAACAATGTGAGTCAGAGGGCAGGTTACTAAAAAACTACTGGGAAAAAAAAGAAAAAGACAAAGACTGGCATCCAGGTGGTGCAGAGGACAAAGTACTAAAACCATGTTGGTATTAAATAATAGAAAGAAAATTATCTGTACAAATATACAGATGTGGTGGTGGAGCATTGGAGTAACTGTTGATACCAGCCCTTTGATGCTCCACCACTATGTTTGTACTACACTTCTTAAATAATGTTTTTTTTCGTATTTTATTTAATACTAACATGGTTCTGGTATATTTTCTGTGTGCAGGGGCCACTTGATTTTTACTAAAAAAAATACTGCTTAAAGTGCTTATAAAACACAAGGCTTCCTGGTTCCTGGTCACCCAAAATAGCCCTGGAAAATGCCATCTGGATCTTAAGCAAAAATGGGAACTGGGTTCCTTATGTGCAGGATCCCACAAAAGAGTGCTGGCCCTTACTGGTGTTCAGCAGCAAAATGTAAAGAAAACTGACTGGCAGCTGGCAGTGTGTAACTTGCACTGTCAGAGTGAGCGAGTTCATGTCAAGGCTTCTTGAGTGACCACATCGGTGTATTCTATGCTCATGTCAGAAACTGCTGCCTTGTACAGTGCATCTGTGAAGGGGATGCACATCTTTACATTGATGAGGACAGGAGTGTTGAGCATATATTATATGGCTCACTGTTGTCTATGTAAACGAGACAGAAAAAATTTGTTCAGTGGGAGGAGGGGGAAGGGAGAAGAAATAAACTGGTCTACTGAATGGAGACAGCAGAGTGCTTCAACTAGCAGAGTGATTGTGCTTCAACTCCAACACTTTGTGTTGTTCATTTGGAATCCAGTGAGGTGAGCTGCTTTTCTGTGATAGCAAGATGTCTGCAGTGCTTTGTCCTGCAGCTGCAAAAATGGAGATTCCTCATCTGAAAATGAAGGTATGTATTCTTCAAAAAAAGAGTCAGTAAACAAAATACCACTACTGGTAAAAAGAGTATAGATAGAATAAACTAGGCCGACTGGAAAACACATCTCATTGAATGTTTTGGGTTTAGAGCTCTTTTAAAGAGTCAAATACAGCATTCTGATATGCAAATCAAATATGCAGCTTTGCAGTTGCTATCCCACCTCTAACACTGCTTAAAATTGCAGTGTCTAGACCCCTGCAAGGGCTTGACTGGACCAATCTCAGATTAAGGCTAAATTGAAAAGCAGAAATATTTTATAGGGTTGTGCCATGGAATCTGTACCATAAGTAGTTTAGATGATGGAAATTCTAATGTGATAAAACAATATGTGTATTTTATCAGGATACCATCCATGACTATGATATAATCTTACATAAGATAGAAAGATAACTCATTTGACTAATATCATACTTTAAAAAAAATGAAATGAATTATAAATCATGGACACTAAACCCATATTTACAGCATGACCATTCATGGCTGATACCAAAACAATATAAAATGTTATTGTATCAGAATCTTTTTTTTTTCCATTTACCAAATAAAAAATGGATTTTGTTCTCCCAATCAGTCTCTGATGCTTGTGGGTTTTTTTTCCAGACATTTGTGCATGTTTGTCAACCATGGACAATCCTTGTACATAAATTATATCCATGGTTTGTCCATGAATTATCAAGGGCCAAGATCAGGAACAGAACTGGAAAGATGATGGATGTCCATGAACAACCTTAGGTGCTGTCATGCAGCATAGGCATACATACAGTCCCTTTCTCTATGCCATGATTTTCCCCTGCTTCCTTTTACTGGTTCCTTATACTTTGCATTGGCCTCATTTCATTTTTTGTTTTTCTTCTTTGAGGTGCCCAAATGCTGTTACTGTAACAATACTTATGCTTAGACATGGAGGAAGAACTGGGGTGCTGCAAAACACGCTAACTCATAACAGCAGAATGCCCCCCATGTATTAATGATTTGGGTGGGAATACTAGATCTCCTACTAGTCTAGTTAGGCAGGTGCCCCTTTAACTTGGTGGTAAAGTCCTTATAACGTTTGGTCAAATCTCAATTTGTACTGTTTGGAAAAAGGAGGCTGCAAAATTAGTGTGTGCTCAGCAAGTGGCAGCAGTAGCAGAAGCCTTGCATGTCTCATAACAATTGAGGACTCCTGCAAGAGACAAACTAACACTCAACCCTTGCTCACTAATCAAGGACCAGTCTTATAAAATTCAAAACAAAAAAATGACCCGTATCAGGCACATTATCTTAAAGAATGGTAATATCTGTTCATGTAGCTGTTACAATAATTGACCTACTGAAAAAATCAATATTTTATTCTGCTCAGCATTTCACTTTTTTATTTTGAACACTATGATAGTGTTTAGTAGAGCTCTTGACCATGCAGGAATGCAAGGGCTGGGATATAGCTGAATAGCACATATCCTTCCCTTCTTTTACTGATTGGCTCTTGGCAGTCAGCAATGTGGATCCAGGTAGTAGAATTGGTGGAATATCACCTTCTTCTGAGGGCTGGTGTCCCACCTCTAAAATGGGATAGGCTAAATGTTCTCACTTTATTAGAAAAGAAGATTCTCAGGCTAGATGGCTAACTTGGTGGCAGTCTGAGCATTTGCACTTAAAGCAGAATGTTTCTTTTATCAGTACTGTTTTGTTCCTTACCTGGCAAAAATGCTGTTTTTCACATTTACATGACTGATAAAGGTGTTCATGTCAACAAAAGTCAGCCCACTGTAAAAAAAAAAAAAAAACTCTTTGCTTTGTATTACAGTGCCCTGTGAGCATGCAACAGGGAATTTGCAGTCCCCTGTACTGGCCACGTAAGGAGCAAACTTTTGACATAAATTACTACTGTCAACTGCCACTCCAAGATCTCAGGCAACCCTAGTAAAGCTGAAAATGGATCTGATACATACAGACACAATGTGTTTTCTCCTGTTACATCACCATACACAAAGAACTTGATCCTGCCTGCTAAATGTTCTGAATCTTTAATTGGTCACTCTCATTACACCACAGAATCAGTTGGTAAATCCTTTGATAGAATTCTGTCCAGTATAGAAAGTAAGATGGGAAGGTTGTAGCTTTATCAACTAAAGTTGATTTCTTGCAGAAAGAGCTATCAAATAACAGAGACACAATCAAAGAAATGGAAAGAAGGTGGATGGTAAACTCTGTGAATGGTAGTAAGATGGCGAAGGTTCAAGCAACTCTTGACAATGTGGTCCAAAAGCAATATAACAGTAATTATAAAACTGAAATGCTGGAAAATGAAATCCAGAGAAAATATATCAGAATTATTGGTTTGCTAGAACCGAGAACACTTGGATAAAGATTTGAAAATATCAGAGAACTGTTTAAAAACATGCTGATCAGTGCATTTGATCTTCCAGCTGTAAAAAGAACACTGTCAACCCCCTTAAGCCTCATAGTGTCCCTAATTTAAAAAAACACATCTTATAATTGTTAACTTTCTATAGAGACTGTCAATGCAGCCTAGTAGTTTGATTCAGATTCCTTTTTTTTCTTTTTTTGCTGCTCCTACCCGGCTCCTTGGTTGGCCAATCCTTTGGGCTGCCAAGGGACCTTTCTTGGCACCCTGCCCTGACACCAGCCACCACCACCACACATCGCAGCCCTCTGGGTAACCCAACATAACCCTTTGCCAGTTGGGTCCCCCTCCTGTTAGGGATTAGGTGCCATTGAGGGCAAACCAGTACACTCAGTCTTGACCTGGATGCTGCTGAGGTGGTCTTGGGCTGTCCAAGGCTTCTGTGGCAGTGGTGGCCGGCAACCATCATCCAGCTGACCACGGAGCATTTTCTCAATTTCTCCCTGGGGGCATGGTGTGCCACTAACATCAAGGCATACGCTGATGTTCACCACTCCCCCAGTCAGTGGGACCCAGCGCATTGTTGTTCCCCCGGTCTCCACCAGGAGTCAGCAAGCACCGGGTCACATCCCCACCCTTCCCCTGGGAGAAAGCAAGCAGTCATCAGATGCTCAAGCCTTTTCTCCCCAGCTGGCCCTCTGGTGCCCCGGGTCTATTCCTGAACCTGGTCACCAGTGTCGCAAGTGGAAATCCAACTGCTGCACCGATGGACTGCCTCTCCTTTTTTATTTTAAAAAGTGAAAACCTCACTGCCCACCATACTGGTGTTGCCACACCACAACATGTTTGTTTATATTTCTTGATCAGCTCAGGAACACCCCAAACACAATCTAGCCACTGATTATGCAGTGGGAGTAGAGGAGACTGTATCATGAATGGCTTCACTATTTGAGGGTGTTTCTAATGTTCAGGAAGTGTGCACGAAGAGTGGTTCAGTGATATGAAGCAAAACAAAGCTTAGCATAGCAATACATTATTGAAACATAGACTTTGACGGCAGATAAGGACTGCTTGGCCCACCTAGTCTACCCATTTCCCTACCTACAGGATAAGCTGTAGATCCTAGTTAACCAACAGCCTATTTCTTCTTACCCCCCCGCCACTAAAATTGCCTTATGTCTGTCCCATGAATTCTTGAATTCTCCCACAGTTTTAGACCCCACAACCTTCTCAGCAAGGCTGTTTCATGTGTCCACCACCCTCTCTGTGAAAAAATACTTCCACACATTGCCCTTGAACTGCCCCCCATCTTCAAATTGTGTCCCCTTGTTCTTGCACATCTCTTTTTCTGAAAGATGCTACCCTCTTGGACTTTGTTGATTCCACTGAGGTACTTAAAAGTTTCTATCATGTACCCCTCCCCCTCCTTTCCTCAAGGGTATACATATTAAGCTCCTTTAGTCTCTCCTCATATGGCTTCTCTTGCAGACCCTGCACCATTTTAGTTGCCCTCCTCTGGACTGCCTCTATCCTGTCTATATCCTTGCAGAGAAGGGGTCTCCAGAATTGGATGCAGTACTCCAGATGGGGTCTCACCAACTGTCTGTACAGAGGGATAACAACTTCCTGTTTTCTGCTGGTGATGCCTCTCCCTACACATCCCAGTATCCCCCCAGCCCTCCCTACTGCCTTCTCACATTGCTTGCTAACCTTAAGGTCATCTGATATGATTACCCCAGGTCCCTTTCCATTTTTGTTGTTGTTACTACCTCCCCCCCCCACTGTGTAATCTTCTACCATGCATTTCAGTTCTACTAGGCAAGGAGGCAGATAAAACAACTAGCAACATCAATGAATTTTGGAGGAAATAAGCAATCATAAAATATGGGGTTTTGCCTAAAAATAATGTAATGTAAAAAGGTTGATAGTGTCCCTTTAATCCACATTTAGTGATTAAAACCTTCATCTTCTCCACAGCAAACTGATGCATAAGTAAAATCATTTAATTTTTCTATGCTGGCACAGTCACAGATTCTGCTTGTTCACAGGCTGTTGTTACTAAAGTCACCAGCGACAAAGGCAATTTCTTGCCTACTGGCAAGACATTCTTGAGATTGGTACAGTTTACTCTTTTGAATCCAGTAAAGGTCTATGTGATTAAATATGAAAAAAAACACACATTTTGTTTCCTTTGAGGGAGATCAGATTGCAGAATTTATGAGTTCCGATTACTCAGATAAAGAAAATACTACAGTGTCCCCTTCAGTATCTGAAATTATGAGATGCTGCTGAAGCTACAGAAGTTTCTGGAAATGAAAACCCTTGAATTAACCAATAAGTTAATAACTTGGATTTAGAGATAAATTAAGCTGACTCTCTTTTTGTTTTTTTCTGTTTGGTTGACGATTGCCTTTGATGACTATCCTAGATAAGTTCTAGCTCGGGTTACATTTGGAATATGTACAGTACCCTATTTTGTTTTTCATCATCTCACCCCAAACGCAATCATAAAAGTACTATATTTTTATCATTTAATAATGGGAAAAATTCACCAATGTTGTAGATAAAAGTTCTGTCTGCTTGCCATGTCTTCATTATCTTTTTAATTTACGTATATGATCCTCTTTCCTACTCTTCATGTTTGAATTATATATGCTTTTCATACAGTTGTAATTCAGGTATACAATGTATTTGAAAATTGTTCTTTTTCTGAATACATTATATTCTTAAAATCTTAAAAATCTAATAAGAATAAAGTTTCAAAAAGGAAGGGAGTTCTTATTTTACTGTATAATGTGTTGCAATCTTGAAACCTTCCTGAGCAGTATATTTTGATTCAGCAAAGGAATTTGCACTCCTGCTAGGGAGAAACTGGCAGCACTGTGTTGGAGTGTTGGGTGGGGAGTACTGTATACTGCAATGGAAAGAGCATAGTCCAAGAAGTTGCCATGTGAGTCAACACTCTTCACCACCACTGTGATGTCCTTTCTTCCCTGGGTTGGTTATCGCATGAATCTAAACTATGGTATGCCACTCAGGGTTTTCTGTACAAGCTGGTCCACAGACCTACTCCTCTTGCGGGGGGTAAGAAGAAATAGGCTGTTGGTTAACTAGGATCTGCAGCTTATCCTGTAGGTAGGGAAATGGGCAGACTAGGTGGGCCAAGCGGTCCTTATCTGCGGTCAAAGTCTATGTTTCTATGTTTCCTTGCATCAGTGAGTCTATTCATTTAAGATAACCTCAACGAATCCTGAGATCTGCCTCCCTCCCTCCTCCTCCCTCCCTCCCTCCCTCCCCTTCTCATAATGCCCAAACCATGGTTAGCTGTGGCCCACAAATCATTCACCTATGCAGCTGTGTCTGACTGGAACTCCCTTCCTCCCTCCATTCTGTCATGCTCCACCCTCCCTGAGTTCCAATTCAACTTGCTTTCTTTTCTCTCTGCCTCTACACCTTGCTTCTGCTACCGGTGATATTAAATCCCAACCCCAATAGCTCTGCCTATTTCTCATCCTTGCTCTTCCCTTAACCCTGGCTTCTTACCTTACCCTCTGTGCCTCACCTTTAAATATAACTGCTATTGGTTAGCCCTCTTGTATCTGGTATCAACAGCTAACAATTATATATTGCAGAGCACTCTCTTGAATGTGTCATGTATTTGTCACACTACTCTGTAACCTACCTGCTTGTTATTTCATAAACCTGTGGTTGTATCTGTCTATATCATAATCCTGTGGATCATCGAATGCTCCACCTTTCTCCCACCTCTGACGATGCCACCTACAGCTGACCCCCCAACCCCCTCGTATCTAATCAGTCTATCTGTTAATATGTACTAATTTGATGTGTATAAGTTCAAACTTTACTATTACTGCCTGTGTATATGCTTCAATGTTTTTCTTTTTTTTCTCTGTAAACCTTGTGTTTGTGTTATGTTTGTTCAGCACTGATGTGGAACCTTTGAAAATGAGTCCTTGACTCAAAGGTATTAATCCCAAACTAAAAAAAATAAATAAAAATAAAATAAATACACTATATCAATTTTTCCATTGTAACTGTCATTGCTATGTTAAAGCACTATACTGTATACATACTGCACTTCCTGGTCACCTCTGAAAAAGGGACTGCAATTGTCTCAGTGGACTTACCCGGTTACCAAAACTCAAATGAATAAAATAAATAAATAAGAAGTTCATATCTGTGTTTTACTTCAAGAGGTATGTCTCTCAAGTCACCTCAAATGCCACACATCACCAAGGCCAGACCCTGATTTTACCACAAAGCCCCTTTTCCCCACATCAAGAGGTTCCTATGTCGTTATACTGCAGTTAATACTGTGGTTTATGAGATGGAAAAAGATAGTAATATCTATACCAGTCCATCTCTGAATTCAAATTATGTAAGACTTATATTTACCCACCTGTATTCATATGCCTATTTTGTTTTTAAAGGTATCTGCATTTGAACTGTTTGTAATTCCATATGGTAAATTATGATATGCCATATGGTAAATTATGGTAAATTCTCAGCTGCAATGATCGACTCCTCCTCTATGACCCAGGAATACGAATGCCTCACCCTAAAAGTCTCCATATCACCAAATGAATCCATTTATGGTATAAGCTGTTACAGACCCCCATCTGGTGACCTTAAGTTGCTACATCACCTGAGTAACCTGTTAGACTTCTCTGACACTGAAACAATTATTCTGGGTGACCTTAATTTTGATTGGAATGCTGCTTGTTCCTCACCCCTGAAGGACTTCTGTATCACACTTGGTCTACAACAGCTAATCTCTGACATGATGTGGCCCAACTTCAAAAATCCTGCTCGCGACGCTCTTCTAAACTTAATCCTCACTAATAAACCTCATAGAATTTCACATGTAGGAGTTTTCAACAATGACATCAGTGACCACAGGGCAATTGCTTGTGTGAGGTCTATGCCAAAAACTACCTCTGTGCCAGGATACACCTATAAAAGGAATTACTGCAAATTTAATCCCTCTGCCTTCTTATCTTATCTTAGTAGGATTAGATGGCACAATTTCTACCACGCCTCTACTGTCACCAAAGCCTATGCAATTTTCCAAGCACTAATTCTGAATGTAACCAGCTCACATGCACCCTTTGTTAAAAACAGAGCTAAGAAAAAAATCCTGCCCATGGTTCAACAGCACCCTAAAAATAGCTTTACGACATAGGGATGCCCTATAGAAAAAGGCCAGAAAAACTAAGTCAGATTCCAACTGGGCAGCATTCAGAAAGTCCAGAAATAATTGCACTAAACTGATCAGATTGGAAAATGCTAAATTCTTCCAAAGTGCCCTTGATGCGTCTACAAATAACAACACCAAGTTCTGGCAGATACTGAAAGAAGTAGAAGGACATAATTCTTCCTCTTTCCCATCCAAGATCACCCTGGGGACTCTACTTTCACCAATAAACAGGACATCCTAGAAGCCTTCAATAACCACTTCACCACAGCAGGCCTTGCATTTGATTCTTCCCCTCAAAGCAATCTGCTAAACCGGCATAGAGGTAATATCAACCAGTGGCTCCCCACCACCACCCCCAACAGCCTTGCTAAATTTAGCTTCTCTCCTGTCACACTCAAGCAGATTGAAGATCTGTTAACATCCTTAGACACTAAAAAAAGGTTTAGGGGCTGACCAAATAGACCCCAACCTAGTGAAAATAGACTACTTCTATCTAGCACCACCAATTAACTACCTTTTTAATATGCCCCTTAGTGAAGGGGCTCTCCCTACAGTGTGGAAAATAGCTCATGTTATCCCCCTGTTTAAATCAGGTGACCTAAACAACTACAGACACATCTCCTTACTACCCATTCTGTTGAAGCTTCTTGAAACACTAGTTAATTCCCAACTAAGAGATTTCTTAGAAAGCCATAACCTTTTAAATCCACTTCAGTCTGGTTTTAGACTGAACCATTGTATGGTCACTGCACTAGCCAAAGTCACCAGTGATTGGGAAACTTCGCTCAACACCAAAATCACATAGCTATGCTTTTCCTTGACTTACTATATGTAAAACGTTTGATACGGTTGACCACAATCTATTACTGACCCTATTAAAAACACTGGGCTAGATAGACACTGCTATACATTGGTTCTCCTTCTATCTTGTTAGTAGATTTCAACTGGTGAAATTGCAGGTGACCTCTCTCCCAGTGAAACCCTCCTCAGAGGTGTCCCCCATGGTTCAGTTTAGGGCTCTCTACAATTCACAATATATATCAACAACATAGACCATAACATTGGCTCTGCCAGTGTTCACCTATTTGTGGATGACATTGTCCTGTATGTTGCCCATCTATCTCCCAAGTCTGCATGTACCTTTCTACAACAACAATTTAACACATGACAGCAAAACCTAATTTGTATGAAACTGCTCCTCAATGCTAAGAAAACCAAAATAATGTTTGTCTCGACTTGATCGAAGGCTACTTCAGTTTCAGCTCCTACAGCCCACCTTGGAATCACAACTATTATGGTCAAATCCCTGGATAAAGTGGCAACATTTAAGTACTAAGGCTTTTGGCTGGATTGCAATCTCTCGTTTATCCCTCATGTGGATGAGCTTTTCCCAAAAAACTAAAACAAAGACTGAGATTATTCTTCCACACTAAGCAGCTGCTCACTGACCACATAAAATTAAGACTAGTACAATCTACATTCCTACCTCTCTTAGATTATGCTGATTTCCTATATAGCAACTGTCCCAACACTGTACTTGCTAAGCTGAACCTACTGTACCATTGGGCCTTAAAATTCGTGACAGACTCACCATAGAAAACTCACCACTGCTCATGCTACAACAAGTTAGGTTGGACCTCACTAGTTATCAGAAGGTGGTGCAACGCCTCTATTTGGACCTTTAAAGCCCTCACTAATAATCTCCCCCAGTACATCTCTGATCTCTTTAAATTTATGCCATGTGAGTACCCCCTCAGGAAATACGTGTTCATACTGCTTGATGTACCATGGATTAGAACCCGTTTTGGCTCCTCCTTTATCAGTCATTCCCTACCCATTCTGTGGAACGCACTCCAAAGGACCTTAAAATTGACTCATCTTGTCAGACTACCCTCCTTTAAAGTACTTTTAAAACCCATAATAAAGGAGAACTGGCATTGCTTCTCCTAAACCCTCCCTCTATGTGGTCCTGTATGTACTTATACCTTCTTAGATAGTGTCAGTGCCCCTTGTCACCCTACTCATTACTTACCCCCTAAACCCTCCCAACAATCTCTGTCCCCCCTACACCCTCTAACCCTTGATCTCCCTCCCTATATCCTCTAGCCCATGTGCACCCTACTGCCCTCTCTCTGTCTTGTATCCCCGTCATAGTACCCATGATCCCCCTTCCCATACTTTCCCCCACCCCTAAACCTTGCTATCTTCATTACCTTCTCTTCTAGCTGCTAAATTTCTTTGGCAGTATTGTTGCATTCATGTTATGGCCTTTTATATTGTGTAAATGTTATGCCTGTCTTGCTTTAATTTTGTTTTGTACCTGTGTTCTTTAATGTACTTTGTATTGTACACCCAGGACCACCTTGCAAATGAGTATCTCAATGGTGTATTTCCTGGTAAAAAATAAAATTACATTGAATTGAATGTGTTAAATGGTGTTGGGGATGTGGCAGTGCATTGCTCTGACTGGGGTGCCAGTTGTGAGGGGGCAGAAAATCCATAAATCCTTGTTTCAGGACTCATCAAAAGGGGTGCACTTGTGTGGAGCTTGCCAAAACCATTGGCCATGGGAGCATGCAGAACCAAAGACCAGCCCTGGGAAGGGTTCGACTGACTGGCGTTCGCACAACCCTTGCCAGCCAACCGAAGAGCAGCACAGGTGTCAGCTGTGGAGGCAGCCACTTATGCTGCACCCTCTTAGCCAGACAGAGGGTGTAGTCATGGTGGCAAGATTTTCCACATGGGAGAAAAGTGGGGAAGGGAACAAAACAAAACAGGGTGCTGCTGTTCCAGTTTACAGAGGAATTAACTGTAATCTGTGGAGCTTAATTAAGCAATAATGCATTCCAGGGTGTGGGTTGTGCTGGGATACCCTCACTCCTGGGTGGTTGGACACAAGGCCAGAGGCCGAGTGCGTCCAATGTCCCAGAAGTGAGGTTATCCCAGCACAACCCACACCCTGGAGTGCATTATTGATGTTATACAATGGCTCGTTGTTATACAAAATAAAAAAAAAAACATTTAAAAAATGTTTTCAGTAAATTTTTAGTGTGACAATTTATCTTTGTTTCTGAAGGGGAGATGTGAGAAATCAATGACAATGGCAATGGCATCAATACAGTGAGGTTGTGCTGGGATAACCTCACTGTACCAGGGACACACTGGCCAATCAGAGTCCAGGAAATGTTCTTGTCATTGTATAATGGACAGCAAACTCTATGAATATGAAATCACCTACTTCTCAGGTGTCCTGAGGATGTGTTGATGTACCTCAACATTTTTGTCTTCTTTTTCTGTATTTCAAAGGAAACATATCTCCCATTCTGAGGAATAATTTCCAACACCTAAACTGCTGCACTGTAGCAGTCAAACTCAGGTGGTGGGCATGACAAGCAGCACCTCAGTCACTACACAATAGGGCTGAACTTCAGTCACTGGCATGACAAGCAGCATCTTAATTGCTACACTGTGGTGCTGACATTCAGTCACTGTCATGATAAGTAGCATCTCAGTCGCTGCACTATGGGGTTGAACTCAGGTCTCTGTCATGACAAGTAACATCTCAATCATTGCACTATGGGGCTTAACTCTCAGGTCTCTGTTATGACAAGCAGCATCTCAGTCACTGCACAATGGGGCTGAACTTCAGTCACTGGCAAGACAAGCAGCATCTTAATTGCTGCACTGTGGGGCTGAACTCAGGTGACTGGTGACAAGCAGCATGTCAATTGCTGCACTATGATGCTGACATTCAGTCTCTGTCATGACAAGCAGCATCTCAGGTACTGCACTATGGGGTTGAACTCAGGTTTCTGTCATGACAAGTAGCATCTCAGTTGCTGCATTATGGGGCTGAACTCACGTCTCTGTCATGATAAGCAGCATTTCAGTTGCAACATTCTGGAGCTGACATTCAGTCACTGTCATGACAAGCAGCATTTCAGCCACTACACAATGGGACTGAACTTCAAGTCACTGGCATGACAAGCAACATTTTAATTGCTGCACTGTAGGGCTGAACTCAGGTGACTGGTGACAAGCAGCACCTCAACTGCTTCTCTATGGCTCCAACATACAATCACTGTCATGACAAGTAGCATCTCAGTCGCTGTACTATGGGTCTGAACTCAGGTCTCTGTCATGACAAGCAGCATCTCAGTCACTACACAATGGGGCTGAACTCAGGTCTCTATCATGACAAGTAGCATCTTAGTCATTGCACTCTGGGGCCGACATTCAGTAACTGCCATGACAAGCAGCATCTCAGCCACTGCACTATGGGGCTGAACTCTGCTCAGTGATATGACAAGCAGCATCTCAGCTGCTACACTATTTGGCCAAACTCTGGTAGATGGCATGACAAGTAGAACCTTATTTGTTGTGCCAAACTCCCATCACTGGCATGCCAAGCAGTGCCTCACCTGCTGCATAATGAGGTCAGACTCCACTCATTGATATGACAAGTAGCCTCTCAGCTGCTGCTTTATGTGGACAAACTCAGGTCACTGGCATGACAAGCTACCTCTCAACCACTGCACTATGAGGCTGAATTCAGGTCTCTGGTGTAACAAGAGGCACCTCAACCACTAAACAATGGGGCAAGACATCACTCACTCACATGTCAAGCAGCATCTGAGCCAATGCACTATCAGGCCAAATTCAGGTTACTGGCATGACAAGTGGCACCTCAATCCCTACAAAATGGGGCCAAACTTCAGTCATAAGCATAAGCAGCATCTCAGTGGCTACATTATGGAACTAAATTCAGGTCTCTGGCATGAGAGGTGACATCTCAGCCACTGCACTATGGGACCATTCTCAGTTTCCTGGCATAACAAGTGGCACCTCAGCTGCTCCCCAGTGGGGCTGAATCCAAGCCAGTGGCATGACAAGTGGCACCTCAGCTGCTACACTATGGGGCAGAATGTTCCTATTGTGAAACGCACCCATACAAGAAACTGATCTGTTCCTAATTTCATACTGATTACAAAATGTAACTTAAATTCTGTAACTTGGGAACACAGACTGCTTAGTTTCAATGTATCATTCTGAGAAAGTGGAAGGTGAAATTATTGTATGTTTCCTGGTGCCTTTCAAAGAATCATTGCTTGAAATTGGTTTAAATAAGTGGTTGATACACTACTTCGATTTAAAGCGCAAGTGCTTACTAAGGATGTAAACCACAAAGGATGAAGATTTGGGGCCTTGAGATGCCTTGGTAATCATTTTTATTTGCATTCATTTGTTTCTTTACTTACCTGTACATCATATTTTATTTTGCCAGTTACTAATATAAAAGAATCCGGTGCAATCCTTGTATTAGAAAATCTTTGGTTTCATGGCTGGCAGGGTATTTCAATGGGAAACTGTAAATCTTTGTTCTGATTTTACTAGGAATAAAGCTCTCTACCACTAAAATATTTTTTTTTTTTTGTAGTTAATAATTTTTATTAAGTTTGAAAGATAATATCAGACATAACCAGGTACATAAAGAAGATACAACATGACACATATTCATACACATTGACTGCAGTGTCATTATATAATTGACAAAGTCTAACCCATAGAAAAGGACATTGCTAAATAATGATACAGTAAGAAATTATGCAGTGAGTTGTATTGTGGTATTGTGCCCCCAAAAAAAAGTATGAGAAATTGCATGATTACCACCGCATCTAGATTAGTTAAGACATCTAATATGGATATAATACATAAGTGTCTCCTGATATCTGAAAAAGCCTGAAAAGCACAGACGTAATAACAAAATACTAGCAACCTTAAGGTCCAGATCTGAATTCTTATCCTATAAGGAGAAAATATAACAGTCCTTGCAGGAAGGTGGTGGGTTTTGGGGTTCCAAATCATTTCCTACTGGTGTATCTACTATGTTGGTCCAGATCATTCCACAGGGGAAGTCAGCCAATCCCTGCACGTGGGGAGAGATAAGCTAAGCAAGGGGCCCAGGTAAGATAATATTGTGAGAGAGTGTTGGTAACTAAGTGGGACTGACGATCCAGTACTGCTACATTAGAGATGGCGTTATATAATTCGGAGATGGTGGGTACCTCTGTGGTTCTCCACCTACAGAGGATAAGCCTCTTAGCTTGGAGGCTAAGAAGTGTCAGCCATCTGTGATGTTGATGAGTGAATGCTCTCAGCACAGGAGGAAGGCCCAAAATCCAAACTAGGGGATCTAGAGTCAGAGCAGAGTCTGAGGCCTGTTGAGCCAGACCCAAGACAGCTGTCCAGAATGGAATGAGAAGTGGGCAAAGCCAAAGTATGTGCAAAAGGTCTCCCTCTCCCGAAAGACATCACCAGCAATGACTGTTGTCCATGACATGCATTCTGTACAAGACAACAGGAGTGCGATACCAATGTGACAGTATCTTGTTTTGCATAAGTTTACTTCTCATATCTGGATACATAGAATGAGAATATTTCCAGCATAGCTTCCAGTGGGCATCCGAAATGGGTTGTTGAAGAGCTTGCTCCCTTTTACCTTTAGCCTGAGCTGATTGTGCAGGGAGATGATTCCTAAGATCGGCATTTATAAGACTGGCGTTACCCCTTTTATAGGTCAGCCATTTAATTAACAAATGGAACCTTGCTGTATCTGTTGTGTGGTGTTGTTTAATATAAGCTAAACCCAAGTTTCTGGCTGTAAGTACTGCCAAAAGGCCTGCTTACCTAAGTGGAACTCCTGATCTAATGTTTGAAATGTTTTGATAGTGAGACTGTCATCTGTCATCAAGTCCTTTAGTGTAAAAATTCCTTTACTCTGACATAGGGGCCAGTGCAAAGGTTTGCCATCCACTTTTATGAGCATGTTCCCCCATATAGGGGAGGCCAGAAGGGGGCATAAATCTGCCTCCAATTTCTTTTCCACGAAATGCCGAGTCAGTACTGAGCCTGCTATTGTTTAGCAGGAAGACCAATGTTTGGGAAGGGGATTGTAAAGTAAAACTGCTAGGGATTTGGTCTGGGCCATATACGCCTCCATGTGTATCCATTGTGGTCACTCAGATGTCTGTGGGAGGAACCAGTTTAGGGTCTGAGCTGCCGTGATGGCCCATTTATACCCTTCCAGCCAAGGAAGGCCCCAGTCTCCCTGTGACCAATGGGCTCCAAGTTTATTTCTACTATAACGGGGTTTGGTGCCTTCCCAAATAAAACTGGAAAAGGCCTGGCCTATGGCTTTAACCCATGAGGCTGGTAGTGTAAATGGTATATGTGAGATGACATATAAAAGTTTAGGGGCTACCACCATTTTGATTGCAGATATTTTACCTGTTAGTGTAAGTTGAAGACCACGCCAGTGCACAAATTCAGTCTTGATATCTTCAAGAAGGGGTTTAAGGTTCAGATCCCATATTTTAGTAAGATCTACTGTGAGCTATATCCCTAGATAACAAGGGAATTTGGGGCCCAGTGAAGGCCAAGATGGGCTACCTGATCTAAAGTGCACAAGCTACTGAGGGGGACTACTTCCGTTTTAGACCCGTTTGATTTTTAGGCCAGAGTAGCTCGTAAAATCTGCAAGGAGGGAAAGCAGAGCAGGGAGGGAAGTAGTGACGTCCACTAATGGGACTAACAAATCATCTGCATGCATAAATGTGGGGAAAGTGATATCGCCAAAGGGAAAACCTGTTATGGCTGAAGAGTGGCGTATGGCAATTGCAAGTGGCTCAACTGCTATTATGAAAAGTAAGGGAGAAAGGGGGCAGCCCTGCCTCATGCCCCGCCCCAGAGGGAAGGGTGAGGACAGAGTAGAGCTGGTAAGGACCCGAGCCAAAGGGTTGTGATACAGAACTGTCACCCAGCTTCTAAAATTGTGACCAAAGCCCATGGCTTCTAGCACCTGTTGAAGGTACTGCCATTCAAGAGAATCAAATGCCTTCTCAAAATCTATTGCTACTGCAGCAGCTGGTGCCAGGAAGTTACTGGTCTGATATATAATATTTATAAGGGAACGTATATGATCTATGCTGAGCCGATCTGGGACAAAACTTACTTGTGAAGGATGTATAAGGTGGGGAAGCAAGGGGTTTAACCTGGTAGCCAGAAGTTTTGAAAAATCTTACTATCCGAATTGATAAGTGAAATAGGGCGATAGCTGGATGGTAAAGTGGCATCTTTCCCTTTTTTGGGAAATACAGTAATGATCGCCTCCAGAAGGGATGGGGGGAGGGATCCTGAACTAAGGGCCAAATTAAAAACGTCACTAAGTAGGGGGGGAGATCAGTGGTGCAACTAGGCTTCACATTTCAGGGGGAAATCCATCCCCACCAGGGCCTTCCCATGATTTAAATTGTGAAGTGCATCTGTGACCTCTTGAGGGGTAATGGGAGACTCCAAGGTAGAAGCTTGCTGAGGAGTTAGATGACAGATAGGTATAGATGTCAGAAAAGTTCGTACCTGTGCAACATTAAAAGTGCCGGAGGAAGAATATAGCTGTTTATAGAAATCTGTCATAATTTCATTTATGCAATCTGGTTGAACTTGCACAGGGCCTTCTGGTGCTTTGAGTCCGAGAATATGGCTCTCGGCCCTCTGTTTCTGGAGTCTGTAGGCTAGTACTTTCCCAGCCTTCTCCCGAGTATTTATGCCATAGTCTGAGGAAGGCCAATTCAGCTTTCCTGGTAAGTAGGTCCTGTACTTGATGATGGATTTTATTGATTTCCTTGCCTATTGGGGAATGTAAGGAAGTGTGTGGCATACTTTTAATTTGGTCTCGAGTTCTATAAGACAGGATTCCAATGTTTTAAGCTGGTGTTCTCTCTGCCACCTGCGATATGCCGAATATCCCATGATAGCACCTCATATGGTGGCTTTCAGTGCCTCCCAAACTATTGTTGGGGGGACCTCTGTTGTAGCATGATCTTGTAGAAAATGAGTGACCTGTATCCAAAACCACTGAGGGAAGTTAGGGTCCCTCAAGAGAAGCGGGTCCAAACGCCAGCTCGGGGATCTAAGGGCTGAGGGACTACTTAGCGTGTGAAGTTGTACTGGAGCATGATCTGAAATGATAATTGGATGAATTACAGCATCATTGGTGCTTTTCATAATAGAACGGGATACAAGCCAGTAGTCCAGCCAAGAGTGTGAGTTATGCACCGGAGAAAAGAATGTATAATCTTTGTCCTGCGGGTACAGAATGCACCAGGGTTCTTGCAACCCCATATCTGTGATCAGCTGCTGCAGTGAGAGGCGACATTTCTGATGATGATCTGGGCAGACAGACGTGCAATCTAGAAAAGGGTCCAGTGGGAGATTGAAATCACCCCCTAAGATTATAGGGACCTGTGGAGAGGCTAAGGAGCTAATAGCTTGGGCCAGTGAGTGAAACACTTCAGGTTGGTCGTCATTAGGGTCATACACATTAGCTATCACTAGGGTACCTGTCGAAGTATCCATTAAAGCCGCCACCCATCTGCCATCTCTATCTCGCTGCACTTTTTAGTTGTGTCCACTGAAGGGATTTGTGAAATAAAATAGCTACTCCCTGTTTGCAGGTGGAGGCTGAAGAAGAAACAACCTGTCCCACCCAAGAGCCTTTCAACCTGTCATGGTCCAACTTTTTCAACTTAGTCTCTTGTAGTAGGGCTACCTGCACACCCAGTCTCTTAAAATGATTCAGCGCCTGAGAACGCTTCATAGGCGTATTAAGGCCCCGTACGTTCCAGGTGATATAGCGAATGTCAGCCATAGTCTAGAGGTGGGAGGTCTGATTTAGAAGGGAACGAGCTAGAGAACCTAATAGAGACTGAGAGTGAAGGTCTGCCCCATATCATCTGAACCAGAAAATCTGTTATAATCAATTTAAACAATACCAGCAAGGGACCCCAACTACACACACAATCCCCCCCCCCCCAAGCATGTACTAATCATGATCTGGAAAAACCTATAAACAATTTCAACTTGTAAAACATAATATTGACTGATAACATTTAACCAACTATATACACATATCGGCCTGTCCGCAGCCATTAGGAGTCCCAAAGGTAATATGTCACCGACCAAAGTCACAAGACCTCCTTTGGTATCTGTGGGGGTTGGCCTGGGATCAGGACAGGAGGAAATACCCTCCAGAACAGCTTGTCTATACTACGAGGTGTAAAAATACAGTTAGAGCTAAGACCACCCTGAGGATGTATGACAGGAATCCCACTAGGACCATGGGGCCCTAAGCACATAGCAGGATATCCTCAAAAGCATGTCCCGAAAGGAGTTACAATACTCCTATATTCCCAGCCGATAGATGAGGGATAGGGAGAGCTGAGCTTAATACTCCCAGCAATTTAGATCCCATGGCAAGCCAAGGGACGAGAAGCTAACACAGAGGGAGAACCAAACAAAAAAAAAAGGAGGTTCCCTTTCCCTTATTACATACTCAACCCCCCCATATTAAACTGGCACCATACAGTTTGAAACATGTCCTCAGTCTGGGGGTTCTGAGCCAGGTCTGGGAACACCAAATGTAGCATCAAGAGTTCCATCTCGTGAGTTTGCAGTGGGAAGCATGGCTGCAAGATCTGGGGATGCAGCAGCAGTGTCAGCCCAGGATTTGCTTTGAGATGTGGAGAGCATAGGTCTTGAGGATGTTGACCCACATATGTCCATCTCTGCCCCTTCTGAAATTCCTTGTGCAGTATCTGAGTCCTGCAGGTCCAGCTGTAAAATGGCAAATGGCAAATGGGTTGGGTGAGAAGAAAGTCTGCAGATCTATGGGATCTTGCTGACCTGAAAGTTGGTCTGAGTCAGCCGTCGCCTGTGGGCTCGAGGAGTCGGCTCTTTCAGTAGGATGTTGTTGTCGATCATGACGATGAGATGGTTGCTGTTTCCTTGGCCTCGATGGTAGCGATGTGTCAAAAATCTGCATGCCAGACTCAGGTATGTCTTGTTTATCTGATCTTTCTTTTGGGTATGGAGATCTCTGATCTGGGAGTGGAATCAGTCAGCTGGTCTGATCATCACACCATAAGGTTCAGTTTCAGGGCCCCCCCAATAGGTCTGCCCCTACGGAGATGGTTTGGTACCGCCCTTTAAGGGGTATTAACCCCAGTGACCTAACAGCGGTACTGGATCCATCGAGCTTGTCGGGTGAATGCATGAGTCCAGATGATCTCGTACTAGCCTATAATAAGGCTGTGGGAGATGCTCTGGACAACATTGCTCCTGTTCGTGTTCGGCCTCTTGCCCTACGTCCAAGGAGCCCTTGGTTTGATGGCTCCTTGAAGGAGTTAAGGCGAGTTGGCCGAAGGCTGGAGAGAGTCTGGCAGAAGTCGGGTCATGATGCTGACAGGCTTGGGTCGACGGCACATTATGATGGCTATCAATCAGAAATCACCCATAAGAAGGCAGAGTTCCTGTGCAGGGAGATTTCTGCTGCACAAACTCGACCGGCTCAGCTTTTCCAGACCGTGGACAGATTGTGCAATCCAATCTGTCTTCAGCCCAGAGAAGCTTTTTCTCAGCTAAGATGCAAGGAGTTCACTTGGTTTTTAGCAGATAAGGTTGCCAGCATCAGGTCTGGTATCAGTCCGACCTCCCCTATGGGGGACTGCAGTGGTCGACGGGAAGTGGCATGCTCTCGGTCTGTCTGGTCAGATTTTCGCCGGCTGGAGTTCAGTGACATTGTGAAGATCAACCAAACAATGCGACCAACTAGTTGTAGTTTGGATCCGGGCCCTACACCTCTTTTAGTAGGATGTGTAGCAGTTATCTGCCCAATCCTTGCTGACATTGTCTGGAAGTCTTTGGAGAGGGGGGTCCTTCCTGACCCCCCTCAAGGAAGCGGTTGTTCGAGCACTCCTTAAAAAACCCTCCTTGGATCCAGTTTGTCTAGCTAACTACCGGCCTATCTCTAACCAGCCATTTGTTGGTAAGGTTACTGAAAAGACAGTTGCGTTGCAATTGGATGATCATCTTATAACTCACAATATCTATGATACTCTCCAGTCTGGCTTTAGGAAGAAGCATAGCACAGAGACTGCCCTTGTCTGGGTATTAGGCGACCTCCTAATGGCTAGAGATCGAAAGGCATGTACCATTCTGGTCCTTCTCGATCTCTCTGCTGCATTTGACACTGTAGACCATGGTGTGCTGTTGGAGCACCTGCAGGTTTTTTGCGGGCTGTCTGGTACAGTCCTCAAATGGTTTCATTCTTACCTCACGGACAGGTCCCAGAGAGTTGCCACTGGAATTTATTCCTCTGGCTCTCACTCCCTGCCTTGTGGGGTACCGCAGGGCTCTGTTTTAGCTCCCATATTGTTTGCAGTGTATATGCTGCCACTGGGAGAAATCATCAGGTGATACAGCCTGGGTTTTCACTGCTATGCAGATGATACTCAGCTGTATCTGTCCTTTCTCCCCGGTCAGGGTGATACACTTTCTGCGCTGAATATCTGCCTTGCGGAGATCAGACTTTGGATGAGTTCCAGCTGGCTGAGACTGAATCCGGATAAGACTGAGGTATTGGTAGTGGACCCAGGTCATCCGGGGATGGGTTTGGGAGCTGGACAACGATCAGGTTTGCCACTTGGTGGTATACCACTCTCTACCTCCAATCAGGTGCAAAATCTGGGTGTTATTTTTGATGACAGTCTGACCCTAAAATCTCAGGTGTCAGCTGTCATCAAATCCTCTTTTTACCATCTGAGGAATATCGCCCGAGTGAAACATCTGGTTCCTCCGGGTGATCTTCCAACATTGGTCCACGTCTTTGTCACTACCCGTCTTGATTACAGCAATTCCCTCTACCTAGGGCTACCTGGGGTTAATATCCGCCGCCTGCAGCTGGTGCAGAATGCGACAGCCAGGCTTTTGACTGGGACTTCTAGAACCAGTCATATCACGCCTGTGCTCTGTGAACTGCACTGGCTTCTGTTTGGTGGCGGATCACCTTTAAGGTTGGTTTACTAACCTTTAAAGCACTACATGAACAGGGACCCGGTTACTTGAAAGATCTCCTGATTCCCTACTGCCCTCTCCGTCCTCTCCGTTCTGCCAATGAGGGATTGCTGGAGATTCCCAGGGTTCGATTAAAGACATCAGGATCCCATGCTTTTGCTTTTTCAGCACCAACCCTGTGGAATTCTCTACCTCGTTGGTTGAGAGAATGCCCAACCGTCAATAGCTTTAAGGTTGGTTTAAAAACATATTTATTTAGCTTAGCTTTTACTTAGTCATGGTTGATATGTTTTAACGTTTGCTAAAATTTTTATTATTGTGTATATGTTTTTATGTACAGCGCCTTGGATTTGAAAGGTGCTATATAAATAAAGTTGGTTTGGTTTGGTTTGGTTTAGGAGCCAAGGAAATATTTGCTGCAGACGGACAAGGACAGTGTTGTATTTGCTCACTTTGATTGTTAGGGTCCCGAAACTCTGCAGGGTGTCTAGCCCGCAGGAAGTCCATCAAACTCTCTGGGGTCTCAAACAGAAGGGGAGACCCATTGTGCATAATCCACATGGCCGCTGGATACCGCAGTGAGTAAGAGTAGTTCAGTTTTTGTAACAGTCCCCTTGCCTGGGCATATTCCTTATGGCAATCAGAGAGTTCTTTAGAATAGTCCTGATAGAGCTGGATATGATGCCCTTTCCAAGTAATTTCCCCCGCAGTTCGGGCAGCAGCCATAATAGATTCTTTTTGCCTAAAATCCAAACATCTGCCAGCAGGGGTCTAGGCCTTGGTACCGGGGCAAGCGAGCAATGTGCCCGTTCTATCTGAGGGTGAAAATCAGCTGGTAGTTTGAGCAGCTTCGGGAGGATTGACTGTAAGAAGTCAATGGCTGATTTCTGTTCTGCACCTTCCGGAAAGCCAATAAGCCGTATATTGTTTCGACGGCTGCGATTTTCCAGGTTATTTACTTTATTTTGTAGTGTGTGGATAAGCTTGGCCTGTTCCCTCAGAGTAGTAGTCAATTCATGACTCGCTGCATCATGAGAGGATATTTGTCTTTCATTGTGGAAAAGCCTAACTTCGATCCCTTGCAAAGTTTGCGTAGTGGCATTGACTGCAATTGTGAGTTGTGCCATTTGGGTCATAAGCTGGCTGAACATCGCTTCAGTTCTAAATGATTCTGCAGAAGGCTGCATTATTGTAGGCCACACTGCAAATCCACCTTCCAAGAGAAAAGACGAGTGATTTCCAAAAGAGAACTTGTAAGAAAAGTCCCAAAAATTATGCCCAGGAGATTCCTCTCTGCTACGATAAAAATTCTGGCAGAAATAGAGGGTCTTAGTGATGGCTAATGTTGGATTTATCCCCGTGTTGCAAGAGCAATCTCTCTATGTGACCATACTGGATCAGGGCTAGGCCACGGCCCCAAAATATTATTTATTTAATGGAAATATGTAATTTTCTTTCATAAGCTGTGGTCTTTTGTTAAGGTTTAGTAGATGATATTTTCTTCTTAACCAGATTTTATTTGGGAAGAAGAAAAGAGAAGTCAATTACTGTTTTAAAATGTTATAAAATCATACGGATGGACAGTGGCAGATTTAGGGGAGCAAAAAGGGTGGCCATATCGCATATTGTAACTTACGTGCTTGCTGCTGCTGCATTTCACTTCGTTGAAGTATGACGTATTAAATGTAAGAAAATATATATTCAAAATTATAGATTGCAATGTATTTTCTGTCAAAAATGTAATGAAAACGATAATAGCAGGCAATATAAATGATTTTAAAAATTAAAGGACTGCATATCAAGTATGCGCACCACGCCAGCACCCCTTTGCCCCCATTGTAAAATCATGGAGCTGACACTGCAGATAGACCACAGTAGTGCAAATAAAGAGTATAAAAAAGGCAAAGTCTGCTGCTGAAAGAAACATCTATTTCTTTTGAAAATTATGCAGAGAAAAAAAAAACAACAAATATGTTGCTGGTGATGCCTTTTATTGGACTAATAAAATTATTTCTGAGACTAGCTTTCAAGAGATAATACTATCTTCTTCAGGTCAGAGTGAAAGCCGAGCTGAATAGCATGACAGATATAGAGGTTGGATGTGGATTCAAGACATAAACTAGCAGTTTACACATCAAAGCATTAAAGCCAATTCATATTCCTAACAAGCAGGAAGAATCTAATTTCATTTGTTAGTCCAATAGAAGGTATCACGAGCTACATATTTATTGTTTTTTTTTCTACAGTTTGAATGAACTAAAACGGCTACCACATTTCTGTTTTTTGAAAATTACAAATCATGAACTCATTCTTAGCCAATCAGGATTTTCATTTCTAAACATTTCAAGTCCTCGTTTTTTTCCCACAAGAAGTTGTCTCATTCAAACAGTTCTAGAATTCTGTAGTTTTATGTTCATTTAGTACAGTCATAAAAACATAGAAACTGTCGGCAGGTAAAGTCCCCTTTGGCTGATCCAATCTGCCCATTTTCCCTGCCTACTGTGCCACCACAGCCCTTGTACAATCTTTGTTGTTACCACCCCTTGTGTTCCTTCCAAGGTCCCCTTGTATCCGCCCTATGCATGCTTGAATCATGCAACTGTTTTGGCACGTACCAGCTCTGCTGAGAGGCCATTCCAGGCTTCCACCACCCTCTCTGGGAAGAAATATTTCCTCACATCCCCTCTGAGCCCCCCCCGCCAGCTTCATAGCATGACCGCTTGTCCTCAAGTCTGTCTTTCTACGGAAAATGCTACCTTCCTGTACCTTATTAATACAGTACCTATTATGTATTTGAATGTTTCTATCATATCCCCCCTTTCCATTCTTTCCTCCAGAGAGTACATATTCAGTTCTCTTAGTCTCTCCTCATAGGGATTTCAATGCAGACGCTACATCATTTTGGTTGCTCACCTTTGTACCACCTCCACCCTATCTCTCTTCTTCTGGAGGTGAGGCCTCCAGTACTGGACATGATACTCGAGGTGTGGTCACACCAGTGACCTGTACAAAGGTAACACTACCTCCTTCTTCCTACTGGTAATACCACTCCCTATGCACCCCAGCATTCCACTAGCCTTTCCCACTGCCTTTTCACTTTGCTTGGCTACCTTCAGGTTATCAGAAATGATTACCCCCAAGTCCCTTTCCTGTTTGGTGGTTGCCAGCACCTTCCCTGTCAATTGGTCCATAGCCCCCGGGTTTCTGTGCCCTGTGTGCATGATTTTGCACTTCTTAGCATTGAAACCCAGCTGCAAAACACTTGGCCATTCTCGGTGTGTCCACCCTGCTTCAGAGTTTTGTGACATCTGTGAACAGGCAGGCTTTCCCTTCTAGACCATCTGCAATTTTGTTGATAAACACATTGAAGAGGACTGGGCCTGGTATTGACCCCTGCTGCACCCCGCTTGTCACCCTGCCTTCTCCCAAGTGGACTCCTTTTACAACCACCCTCTGACTCCTGCGGCTCAACCAACTTCTCACCCAGTTTACTACTTTCTGTCCCACTCCTAGACAGGCCAGCTTGTTCACCAGTCTTCTGTGTGAAACATAGAAATATAGACTTTGACAGCAGATAAGAACCACCTGGCTGACCCAGTCTGCCCATTTCCCTACCTATTGGATAAGCTGCAGATCCTAATTAACCAACAGCATACATCCTCCTACCCCCCACTATAATTGCCTTATGTCTGTCCCATGCATTCTTGAATTCCCCCACTGTTTTTGACCCCACGACCTCCTCAGGAGAGCCATTCCATGTGTCCACCACCACCATCTCTGTGAACAAATGCTTTCTCATGTTACCCCTGAGCCATCCCCCCCCCCATCTTCAAACTGTGCCCTCTTGTGTTTGCACATCCTCTTTTTCTGAAAGATTCTACCCTTTTCTGAAAGATTCTGCCCTCCTGGACTTTGTTAATTCCCTTGAGGTACTTTAAAGTTTCTATCATGTTCCCCCTCTTCCTCCAGCCTCAAGAGTATATATTAAGCTTCTTTGGTCTCTCTTCATATGGTTTCTGGTGCAGACCTTGCACCACTTTAGTGGACTGCCTCCATCCTGTCTATGTCCTTGCAGAGATGGGGTCTCCAGAACTGCACGTAGTACTCCAGATGGGGTCTCACCAACTGTCTGTATAGAGGGATGACAACTTCCTGTTTTCTACTGGTGATGCCACTCCCTATGTATCATGGTATCCCCAGCCCTCCTTACTGTCTTCTCACATTGCCTGCCTACCTTTAGGTCATCTAATATGACTACCCCTAGGTGTCTTTCCATTTTTGTTGTTGTTTGTACCTCCCCCTCCCTATTATGTACTCTTCCACTGGGTTTTTGTTTCCCAGGTGCATTACTTTGCAGTTCTTTGCATTGAATCTAACCTGCCATACTTTTGACCATTCCTCCAACCTTGCCAAGTCCCTCCTCATCCTTTCCACACACCCCTTGTGTATCAAGATCTCTGTGTCATCTGCAAAGAGGCATGCTTTTCCTTCCAGTCCCTCTGCAATGTCACTTATAAAGACATTAAAGAGGTCCGTCCCCAATACTGAACCCTGCGGTACCCCACTAGTAACCCCCTTTCTTCAGAGTGGACTCCATTTACTATTATCCCCTGCGTCCTGTTGTCCAAGGAATTTTTTTAGCCAGGCTACCACCTTGCGTCAAAGGCTTTCCTGAAATCCATGTATGCTACATCTGCCACTCCACTGTG
The DNA here is from genome assembly GCA_016271365.2 of Neoceratodus forsteri. NCBI lineage: Eukaryota > Metazoa > Chordata > Ceratodontiformes > Ceratodontidae > Neoceratodus > Neoceratodus forsteri. The sequence continues at coordinate 1,165,316,149 of CM028129.1, read as the reverse complement.
ATTCACTTCCCCGGTTACCCAATCAAAGAACTCAATCAGGTTTATCTGGAAAGACCTCCCTGTTGTGAAACCATGTTGCCTTTGATGCTGCAATCCACTTGTTTCAAGGTATTCCACTATCCTTTCCTTCAGTAGTGATTCTATAACTTTGCCCGCTACCGAAGTCATTTTGTGAATAGTCAATTTAATCATACAGGGATTTCTCTAATTTTCTACAAAGTCAACAGTTTTATTTTATATTTAAATTGCATTTCTAAAGACAGAAATCTTCACCATGATTTATAACATGTTTATACATGCAGTTCCTGTCACTTTTGCTTATGAATTTCTTTTTATGTCCTTATTGTGCCAGAACTGCTCAGATTTGTTGCATAGTTCTCTTACCCAAAGAACTCAATAATGCACTTTTATTCTACATATAAACATATAAGACAGAAAAATATATTTTGTTTCTCATTGAAATACATTGAGCTCCTAAGTAGCTCTCAGTTCTGACATCCCAATACCAGAATTCTATTAAATTATTTTTCACTAGCAGTGTCAGATTGTACCTGAAGCTAGGCATTCATTTGCATAGAGTACCCATCTGGGTAACAAAAATAAATAAAAATAAATAAATACAAGCATATGTAAAAACACACTTGTTTCACTGCAAAAACCCATATTTTATTATAAAAGTAGAAAGTAAATACGGACATATCAAAATACAATAAACAAAATAGTAAGGTGTCTATTTATCAGAAATGGACATATGCTCTTTGAGCAAAAGTTGCATTTGCATTTTTTTTAACAATAAGATGAGCCCCCTTCCCCAGCTGCCCATCTGGAGTGTTTGGCTCTCATTCTTCATTGAACATTTGCAGACAGATGTCCTGCAATTCCTGAACCAAAACAATAGCTTTTTAGAGCATCACTCCCACACCACTCCCAGTGTGTGCGCTCGGAAGTCTTCTGTAACCAAAGTAAACTGCATTGTGCAGTTCTATCCCTTCATCAATAATACAGCTTTTAGTAAAAAAAAAAAAAAAAACCTTCCAACAAGGCTGTCTTGCCTGCCATCTGTGTGTTTGTGTGTTCACTTAAAATAGCCTCTTTGGTGGCACTAGCCACCTCTTTGAGTCTTTGTGATTAACACCTCCACTATTTGTTAATTGCAGTCTGTAATTACTTAAAACAAACATTATGAGCATCATCTTTTTGGAAAAAAAATACAGCATCGATGTTCTTTTCCAGAAAGAGGCAGGGAAAATTTGTGAGACTTTGTGAGTAATTCAGTTTCCAAAGGAAATTATGTCATTTTTGTATTATTTATTTAGCTAGTTTTACTCATGAGTATTTCCACATTTTGACAAGATGTGTAATTTCAAGATCATCCTGCGGGGGTTACAGCAGCAGGGCTACTTACAGTTGCAGCCTGTGACAGTAATTTTTACATATACATCTTGGGGAGGCAGTACAGCGCAGTGGGTAAGGCTCTGAGCTGCAAATTTGGAGACCTGGGTTTGAATCCCACAACCTCCACTTGCATACTGTGTGACCCTGAACAAGTCACTTAACTTCCCTGTGCTCCCAGGTTGCACTTGTAAACAAGCTTTCAGCGTAGTGTGTCTCACCTGGTTAAACAATTGGGAAAAAAAATTATACATACATTTATAATTACGATTTACACATCTTAACATCTTAGCAGACAATATTCAATGTAATCTAGTGTAACAATTTGTATTTTCATCTGATCAGATTGTCTACTTTGTTACATACAGGGTGACTTCTCATAGAGTATGCTTGGGCCCATACCATGGTGCCCAAAGTTTTTATCTTAGCATTGTCTACTTTACTTTATTCCTGCTGCTTGACAATTTGTGCATCTTACTCTTACAAGGCTCAGGCCATAAGTACCACATATATGCTTCCAGCCAGGACATTCTGATTGGCCCCCTTTATAAGATGCAGCTTGGGCTTGCTTCCTTTGATGGTCTCCATTTATGCAACATTATTTGCCTTTTGTTTGTTAATGCTGATGACACTAAGAGTAACCCTGGCCAACTGGCCCAAATTTAGCTGGCAGCAAGCTCTTATCAGGCCATAAAGGTTTAAGGCTAATGCACCTAAATGTTCACAGCCTGGTCTCTAAATTGGCTGAAGTCGAGGCCTTGGTCTCTGTGCACAATCTAAATCCTAATCATCACCGAGAGCTAGTTAAAGCCTTACATCAGTGACTTTTTTTCATTCTTTGTTAACTGAACAAGGCCCACTCAACACAAGTGCCGTTTTTCAGGAGTGACCTGGGAGCACTGGAGTGATAAAGTGACTTGCTCAGGGTCAAACAGTATGCAAGTTGGGGTTGTAGGAATCAAACCCATGGCTGCTGGATATAACAAGCTCATTCACAGCTCATTACTCTAACCTGTAGGCTATGCTGGCAGCCCCAATTTGCTACCCAGTTATATGATTCACCATAAAGACAGACCCCCCGCTCCCGAAAAAGGTGGGAGCATACTACTCTATGTTAGGTCTGATTTGGAAGACGAGTATCTCTCCCCTACTTACTCAGCCTCTACCGATTGTGACTATTAATTCAGTTGATTTCGGGTATCAGAAAACTAAATTTCTGTGTATACAACCATCCAGTGGTTGGAAATTGTAGCCTCAAGGACTTGGTCTAACAGGTTTGTACCTAGGCAGGGCTGAGTTAATTATTATGGGTGACTTTAATTTAAACTGGCTCAGCAATGCAGCATCGTAGACAGACATTCTTGATGATTATGGCCTTACTTAAATCCTCACTGCACCTACTAGGCTCAATGCCAGATCAAGAATCCACACACTCCTCAACTGGATCTTGGTCGGCCACATTGACAGAGTCAGGCTGCATGAGCACTTATCTGACTCAGTCAGTGACCATTCCCCCCATTTATTGACTGTGGCACAATGATGCAGCTAGCAATCCAGTTCCAAAAAACATTACATACTGTACTTGTAAAAACATAAAATCCTCAGCATTCTTGCAAGATCTCTTATGTATTGACTGGTCCTTCATGGACAAGATACCTGATGTTGACTGTGCGCTGAATCTCTTTATTTCAGATTCTGTGGCAGTACTTAATCACCTTGCCCCTATCACCACATGCAGGCTCAAAAAATCTTAATCCCAAATGGCTTACTAAAAGCCATGTCAAGTTAATAAAGAATGGAGACATTGCTTGGGGTACCTTTAAAGAGCAGCTTCATAGTGTTATTGTTTCTACCCCCTTATACATATATCATAGCCTACCTGGCCCTGAGTCTCCTGGTATTAAAATTCCTACATATCTCTGCCATGTAATAAAAATATAATACCAGAATTTTAGTTCCCAAAGAAAATATTGAACAGCCACCTCCCAAAAAGACTGACATGCTCACGCACACATTTCGTGATGTCAGTAATGAAGTCCATATATACACCCCACATACTTAAATGGAGACTATTTTAGAAACATTTAATACCATTTAAAATTGTTATAGGAATTGAAACAACCGCTCGACTAATAGGGACCCTGTTAGTCAAGCGGTTGTTTTGATTTGCTATAATTGCAATTTTAAATGGTATTAAAATGTTTCAAAAAATAGTCTACATTGAAATCTATGGGGTGTGCACATATGGATTTCAGTTACTGACATCACGAAATGTGTGTGCATGGGGAATTGTCAGCGCTTTCCGGAAATGGCTGCATTTTAGTATTTTCTTTGGGGACTTAAGTTACGAGTGTTTTATTTTTAATACACAGTGGAGATATGTAGGAATTTTTATACCAGGAGATTCGGGGCCAGGTAGGCTATGAAATATGTTTGGGGGGTGGGAACTTGGCAGCTGCTCTTTAAGAAAACAAACTTACACACAGATTGGGCTGCATACAGACATTGCAAGAATAAATGCAGACACAAGCTCAGCATGGCCAAAAGCACATGTCTCAAAGCACAGCAGACAGACAATGGTAATGACCCCAAGAAATTAAGGAAATGCATAAACTCCTTGCTCAACCCCAAAACTGCCACCTCCTCTCCCTCCCTCCCTTGAAGTGAAAGGCCTTAAGAACAGTGATCCCAAATATGTTGATGATTTGTTCAGTGACCACTTCTGCAAACTTGAGAAATGCAGATTCCCCTCATGTGGCACGATGTATCCTTCGGATTCCAGCATGCCTAACTCATGGCCATGCCATCCCTTATTTTAAGAAAGTCGCTGTCAAAGAAATATGCAGACTGCTGCTTCATATAAAACTAACAAATCAGCTGGCTATGATGGCATGATTCACAAATTCCTTAAAAACACAGCCACACAGATTGTTCTCCCCATTTTCAAAATCCCTAACATCTAGAAATCGGCCTCTGTAGTATCATTGCTCAAAAAGGGCAAGCAAACTGGACAACTACATGCCGATTTCTGTACTATCAGCCTTGGTTAAGGTGCACTAGAGGATAATACATAATCAGTTCACTTCCTACTTAGACCAGCACAGGCTACTCTGTGAGCATCAACACGGCATCAGGAAGGGTCATGGAACATGCACAATGCTGGTCAGCTTCATGGACACAGTACACCATGCTATGGACAATGGCCTGCTGACCAATGCCGAGTTTGGGGACCTAATTAAGGCATTTGATTTAGTGGACCATGATTTGCTTATTTAGAAGCTGACTGGGCTGGGACTGGAGGGCCCATCTACTCTGTATTTCTCAACTGTCTACAAGACAGCCAGGTCACAGCTTGCCAAAACTGTAAAAATCTTGTCCGTGGCAAACACTGTCTACTGTGGAGTCCCCCAGGAATTCATTCTAGGCCCTCTCCTATTTATTATTTTCATAAATTACCTACTTAAAGTCTGTAATACTTCTAAGGCCCTTCTTTATGCAGACAATGCAGTCATCTTTGTGCATGGGAAAGACAACACTGTCAATGGACTCCTTGGGCATAACTTCAATTCCCTTCAACAGTGGTTCACAAATGAAAACTCTATCATAAGCATCCCTAAAACAAAAGCCATGTTACTCAGCTTGTTGCCAAAGTTTATAAGATTTTCCCAAGACATCACTATCTAGGTAGGGAAGTAGCCACTACAAAAGCTAGAGTCCTGGACTTCAAAGGGTGGACTTTGTCAGGATGGCACACATACTGAAAAGTCATATGGCAAGCATCCACCCAGAACTGGACATGGAACTTAAATGGGCAGTCATCAAGGCAGGACTGGATGAAGCCACTAAAACTTGTGTCAAGAGCCACAGCAAGAAAGCCAGGACCAAGAAACAAGTTGGATGAGTAGAGAGGGTGAAGGGAAGGAAAAGCGGAATGCATTTTGGACCTACAAGAGATCCAACAGGGCAGAAGACAGAGAAGAATATGTGAAGAAATCCAGAGAGGTGACCAGAGTGGTAAGGGCAGCAAAGGTGGCTAGGGAATGGGGGTTAGTGCAGGGGATTAAAGAAGTAGAAAAGGATTTCTTCAGATATATCAGACAGAAAAGGAAGAGCAAAGATCAAATTGTTAGGATCAGGAGGGGAAGCTGGTGGGTAGAAAAGGGGGCTGAGCAGGCAGAAGTACTTAATGAATACTTCTGTTCAGTCTTCAACAAGGAGAGGGATGGGCCCGTACCTGAGAGGAAGGGCAAGGCGTGGGAGGGTGGGGGAGAAGCAACCACAGATGGGGAAATCACAGTGGAAAGGGTGAGGGAGGGCCTTATGTCCCTGAAGGTGGACAAGGCACCTGGCCCAGATGGAGTCCACCCTAGGGTGCTGAGAGAGTTGGCAGAGGTCCTGGCAGGGCCATTGGCGGACCTGTTCAATGCCTCTCTGAACTCGGGGTGCATGCCCAGGAACTGGAGGGAAGCACATGTGGTACCTCTCCATAAGAGTGGGCCCAAGGACGAACCCAGGGAACTACAGACCGGTGAGCCTTACTTCAATTGTGGGAAAACTGATGGAGACAATCCTCAAACAAAGATTGGTGCAATTTCTTGAGGATAACAATCTTCAGAACAGCAGGCAGCACGGGTTTGTCTCGGGCAGATCCTGCCAGAAGAATCTGGTTGATTTTTACGACTAGATTACAAGGGCAGCAGGCAGAGGACATGCGGTACATGTCCTTTACCTGGATTTCAACAAGGCCTTTGACTCGATGCCACACAGTAGGCTGACCTGCAAGTTGAACAGTCTGGGAGCCGGGAGGACATTGGTCAGATGGGTCGAGACCTGGCTGCAAGGTAGACAGCAGAAGGTAGTAGTGGAAGGGAGGCATGTGAACCCAGGGCAGCAACAAGTGGTGTACCACAGGGCTTGGTGCTGGGACCAGTTCTGTTTAACATTTTCATAGTCTACACTGCAGTAGGGATTACAAGCAAGATCAGTTTCTTCGCAGATGACACAAAGATTTGTGCCGAGGTAGATGGGGGGAGGGAGCAAAAGTACTTCAGAAGGATTTGGCAAAACAGAAGGAATGGGCTCACACTTGGCAGCTTGGTTTCAATGCCAAGAAGTGCAAAGTGATGAATTTAGGAGGCAAGAACCCAGGACACAATTACTGGCTGGAGGGTGTCCCGTTAACAAAATCCATGGAGGAGAAGGATGTGGGAGTGCTGGTAACCAGGGAGATGAACCACTCTGCTCAGTGCAGGAAGGCAGCAGCGAAGGCAAACAGGATGCTAGGGTGCATAGCAAAGGGGATTATTTCTAGGAGTGGGGAGGTCATCTTCCCCTGTACAGGTCCCTGGTGAGACTGCACCTAGAGTACTGCATGCAGTTCTTGCACCCCTACATGAAAAAGGACATCAAACTACTGGAGGGGGTACAGTGCAGGGAAAAAAAAAAAGATCCTGGGGTTGGGGGACAGACCATATGAGGAGAGACTGAGAGAGCTCAATATGTATACCCTGGATGAAAGAAGGGAGAGAGGGGATATGATTGAGACCTTCAAATACCTGAAGGGTTTGAACAGAGTAGACACCAGGTGTGTGTTCAATCTGAAGGGCGGAAGGGAAACCAGGGGACACTCTATGAAGTTGGAAGGGGGCAGGTTCAAGAAGGAACTGAGGAGGCACTATTTCACAGAAAGGGTGGTGACTGGGTGGAATGCTGTGCCAGAGGAAGTCATATCATTGCAGAGTGTTGGGGGCTTCAAGAGTGGGAGGGACAGATTCAAGGGGAGGGTACAAACCGGGAGGGAGCGGGAGATGGGAAGAGCATATGAAGGAGTGGGGCAGCTATAGTCTAATAGACTGAAATACTGCACACTCGAGTAGATTAGATAGACTGAATGGCCTGTATCTTCCGGCAATTTCATATGTTCATATGTTCATACTATTTGAACCTTCTAGTTAGTAAATTCAAATACCTGGGTGTTACCATCGATCCCCACGGCATTCATGATGCTCATATGACCAACACCGTAAAAACTGTTCATGAAAAACTGGATCTACTCTTTCGTACTGCAAAGTACCTGGCACCTGACACTGAAGTCAGAATCTGCAAAAGCTGCATACTACCCTTAAGTGTGGCTCCATCATTATGGATGCCACTCCCCTCATGATCTGGGCAAAGAAAAGAGTATTAACCCACAAGGTTACCAAATTTGCATCCTCGCAGAGCCCATGGTCCCATCACTGCACCAACTTTGAACGACTTGGTTGGTTGCAAACCAAAACCAGAGCCTAGTTAACCCTAGCAAATTTCATGTACAAAATACTACACGGAAGTCCTCCCCAATGCCTATCAAAGCAATCCCTTCTCTCACTTCTCTGCAAACAATCTATTGAAAGTTCCATTCATACACACTGGTAAGGGCCAGAACTCTTTCAGATGCAGAGTAGCATCGTTGTGGAACACCATTCAATTCACTATCAGAACTGTTCTTTCCCCTAAAATGTTCACTGCCAAACTGAAAGTACACCTCCAAGAGTCTAATATCTGTACCTACTTTCTTTGCATGATGAACAAGACACTGTTAACTTAATGTGTTATCTGAATGCCTTACTTCTACATCATGCCTCTTCATTTTGTATTATTTATTTTATTGGGATATTCAGCAAGACCTTTGAGTCAAAGACTCGTTTACAAAAGTTCCACGTCATACATAGAGAGATACAGGGATAACATTAAGAACAGTTTGCGGTGCATTACTTAACATCACAGTATAGGATACCCACTTAATACATTAGATGACTGAAATGACAAGGATAACATGGATTACAGTGTTTTAGCACAGTCGAAGCATAGCAGGGAGGCTGCTTGTCAAGTAGTAAGTTCATTGGAGATAGATCTAGAACCGGCAAGAAGCTGGTCTAGTTCATCAGGGGGGAAAGGAGTCAGGGGCAGTCACATAGGTTGGAGGTCTGTAGGTATTTCCTTAGCCTGGATTTAAAAGGGCCTAATCTTATTTTGTTGGTTATAAGACTTGGGAGCACGTTTGTCCAGGAGGGGGCATTGTTGGAATTGGGAAGTTCGGCATCGGGGTACCCATAGTAATGGCTTGTTTGAGTTACGGGTGGTTCTGACACGAGATGCTGGGTGAATAATGTTGTTTAGGGTGGGGGGTGAGGCCTAGAGTTATCTTTTTGGTCATTAAGCAGGTGTGGTACTTGATTCTGTTGTCTAGGTTTAGCCAGTTTGCTGTACTGTAGAGGGAACAGGTGTGTGTGAAGCAATCACATCCGAGGATGAGACGGCAGGCCTTGTTAAGAACAAGCCGGAGTCCATTGAGGGCAGAGGTGGGAGTGGCACTGTATATGAGAATGCCATAGTCCAGTAGAGAGAGGACAGAGGAGTTCATGGTAAGTCGTAGAGCCTCAGGAGTGAGGCAGCGTTTGTACCGATAAAGTACGCCTAGTCTAGAGTTAAGAGCAGTGGATAGGGGCAGAATATGCTGATTAAAGCTGAGGGCCAGGTCTAGTGTGATCCTTAAGTATTTAAAGGAGTTCACTTGTTCAAGGGGGTTTGATTTACAGTAAGAAATTGGAGGCAGTGGCTCTTAAGTGGGTTCTGATGATGGGAGAATATCATGACGCTTGTCTTATTGTAGTTAATTATTAGACATTGGGTGGTAAGCCAATGTTCAGTTTCATGGAGAGAGTGTTGGAGTGTTTGGTGGAGTTTAAGGGGGCCTGGATCAGAGGTGAACAGAACGGCATCATTCGCATATAGGAGCAGGCTGCTGGGGCAGGCCGACGGGAGGGAGTTTAGGTAAAGACAGAATAGCAGAGGGCCAAGAATGGAGCCCTGTGGGACATCGGAGTGGATTGGTAGTCTAGGGGACAGGACAGAGCCTAATTTGACCAGCTATGTTCTATCAGAGAGGTAGCTGGAGAACCAGTTTAATGCATCATTAGAGAGGCCAATGTAGGCGAGTGTGTTCAGTAAGAGGGCATGGTTGACAGTATCAAATGCCTTAGAGAGGTCCATGAAAATAGCTCCTGTGATGTGGCCATGATCTAAGGCAGAGTGGACATGAGAGGTAAGTTCAAGGAGGGCGGTGGTGGTAGCACTGTGTCCCTTACGGAAGCCGTGTTGCTGGCTGCATAGAAGGTTATATTTAGTAAGGTGGTCAGTGAGTTGATTAGCGACAATGCGCTCTAATGCTTTAGATGGGGAAGGTAGAATGGAGATGGGGTGGTAGTTGTTAGTGGAGGTGTGGTCTCCACTCTTGTGTATGGGGGTGATGGAGGCCGATTTCCAGCATGAGGGAAATTTCACCTGGCAGAGGGAGCGGTTGAGAATATGGGTGAGCGGTTAAGGACTTCCAGGAAGGTGAGGCGGAGAAGTCTCAGGTCAAGGGAATCACTACTAAAGAGAGAGTGGTTAAGGGCTTTGGCAAGGTAGGGTTTGGCAGTCTCTGGGGTAAGGATGTGTAGATAGAAGGGTGGAGCATGGGGTGGAGGGGGGTGTGTCCTGGCAGGCGGTGGGTAAAAGAAATTTGGGGGGAGGACATGGTTGAGATCAGTAAAGGCGGAGTCATGGTACTTATGTGCCTGTAACTATTACACTGTCTTGTTGTGTACTCTTCTGAACCCGGGTCCTGCCTGCAAAAGGTGCTTCCGAACCAGTGCACTTACCCAGACATCAAAATAAATAATTAACTAAAATAAATAATTCAGGGGTTCTAAACCATTCTGACAATGAGTACCTGCTGATCCTGACCATACATGCCCAAAGACCTCCTGTTTCTGGCCAGTCAGGCCTTAAGACCCTTTGATAATAAGCAGACTGATCCAATAAATCTCAGTACCCAAGCAGAGTTTAATTGTTAGCAGTTTTGTCTTATTTAGTATTAATTAGGAATAAAAAATGTTGTACATAGTGTTTTTATTTTTGTACAAATAAAAAAAATTGGCAAATTTTTTTGTGACTTGCAGCTGAAGACTTGTGAGTGAAGCCTCAGGGACCCTCCTGTTGGTCACTGACCCAATGTTGATTAACAATTATGTTATTTACAGGACAATTGCGCTGACGGTACAGGGAAAATGCCAAATGGATTTGCACTGACTGATTGACTGATTCAACAGATTTGACCAGGAAGGCACACTCAGCTGAATAACCTGTTTCTCAGTGTATCCTGGGGAAGGGGAGACAATACTGAAATTCAAGGCAAATAAAATAATGAAATAGTACAGAAAAAACAATTTTGTATCAGTACAGCATATGGTAACTCGGAAGTAAAATACAAATGAGAACGCTTTAGTAGTAAACTTTTCTAGAATATGGAAGTCTTGCCAACTTTACATGTGAGAAATCACTTCGTACGATACCTTTATACAGCAAAAAAAAAGATTTAACTGACAACTTTAAATACATGCGTTTTTAAAGGAATTGGCATGTACTACTTATACCGATATATAATAAAAGGATGGGACTTTTGCCCCATAGGATTCAACAGAAGTTATTTTACTGTAACCTACAGCAATTAAAGAACTACTAAAGTCACAATTTACAAAAATGTATGTTGTGCAGAGTGTTTTGATTTGTGTGTATGGTTCCAGTTTGTCCTTCCCTTTATTTGTCATTAGGAGTTTTTTCTAAATTTGCCTACTAGTCATATGGCCCCTGGGGATCTCCATGCCAACATTCTTTACTGCTCTTCTTTTTCCTACAGTGCCTCCTGTCTCTTGTGACAGTGATGAGTCCACAACCACTGACTCACTGAGTGAGAGCTGCTGCAGCAGCAATATGATTTTAAGAGCCTGGTGTTCTGGCCCCAACTAAATAACTCTTCTAATTCAATATTTTTGTTTTCCGGGTATTTGTCCAGGTCTAACCAGCAGGAGTAAATGTTTTGTTTTTAAAGCTTTTCATTTTATCAAACTACACACAGCCATAAAAAGCACACAGATCACCCCAGTTCATCAGTCCTATAATTAATGAAGACTCTAGCTTATTCCTCATAGAATAGTCTACACAATTATCTCTCTGGTGTTTCCAAAACTATAAATATAGCCTTTATTAGAGCTCATTGGATAGGGAAAGTTACTTAAAGTCACAGTTCTACTGCTTTAAAATTGACTCTAAACCAGTACTTGCTGAAATCTGTTGTCCCGGATGTGTCACTGAGACAGGAGGCATTGTAGGGAAAGAGAAGAACAATAAAAAATGCAAATATGGAGATCCCTTGGGGCTATAAAACTAGTAGGCACATTTAGAAAAAAACAAAAAAACTAATAGCAAACTTGGACAACACGTACAAATCAAAACACTCTCAACAACATATGTTTTGCAAATTTTGACTATAGTACTCCTTCAAAGCTGTATACAGTGCCAAGTCAACTAAAGCTGTATATCACTACAATAAAAGCCATATACCACTACAATTTAAGCTTCATGCAGCTGCAGTAAAAGATGTATATCACGGGAAGAAAACAACCATAGACCAACATTAGAAGGACCAAAGCAAACACACTAATTATCAATTAAACTATTTAACACATCAATTAACATGCTTATACACCATTTACATTAGTTTCTACACTAATAAATTTACTACAGAATACACTCAAAATGCCAGCACCCCCTCTGAAAACCCTATCCAAGCCAAAGTAAAAACAATATGAATTACAGCTTAACAGTATAACAGTAGCCTAAAAATTTCCCATCTCTCACCAATAACCATGTCCCTTGATGCACCAGCTCATCTTTGTCGGGGTTACCTCAGTCATCAGGTTACACCATAGGAACTTCACTGTCAGTGAAGCAGGATCCACAGGGAAGATTTTTAGCAGTACATATGGGGCTGCCCACACCACTGATGTCCATCAACATCACCAACCTTATAATGGCATGGGTGGCCCTACTCCCTCCTCAGTTCTTTCCTGCCATCAACTCACTTGCATAGGTCTCCTCAGAAGTTCCGAAGCAGTATTCGCACCTTTTTTGTCTACAGGTTTTTCTTCAGTTTTTTTTCAGAATCTCTTTTAATAAAGAGATTCCTCCAAATTGTTTATGATAAGAGGTAATCCTTTGACTTCTCTCTTCTGTCACTGAGGAAAGATTGCCTCCACAGATGAACATTCTCTCTGTGTCTGCTGTCTTGGGCTTGACCATGAAGCTTCTGACTGTGAGCTCTGCCAGAAATGTAACCAAGCAACCCTCACGAGATGCAGAAAGCTTATCAAAAATATCCCAATGGATCAACAGGTAGCCAGTTCCCAGCAGGGGTCCTCCAGAGTCCCAGCCTCTCAGTCACCGACAGGCTTCTCGAGCTCCCAAGCCTCCAAGGCCTGAGACATATACTCTGAGAAAAGTCATAAAAAAGACTGAGACCATGACTGCTCCACATGGCGTTGATCTCATTCCCCCAATGACCTCTTCTCCTTCTTCTGGGGGATCCTCGTCAGCTGCAGCTGCACTGGCATGCAAAACTGCTGTCCAGGTCTCTGGGCCCACCAGACCCATACCAACAGCATCTCCACTCGATTCTCAGGGCTGCCAGCTGTTGACCTCCGGGTCATCAGCCCCTCCCTCGTTGATGACTCTTCCATCGAGGCCTGCCACGTCTCCCTTCAGGACAACAGTCTCTTTCGGGTTGTCAGGATTTAGCAGGTGGGTCATCAACACAAAAGCTGTTGACCCCTCTCTGTCAATGAACACTGTTGAATTGAATGAAATCTTGACACAATTCGCTACAGTGATTATACAGCAGCTGGGCACACTTAGGCCCTCCTCGCTGACACCGTTGATGGTAGTTTTGTCATTGATGCCAACTCATCAGTCACAGGAAGCTCCCAGCAGACCATCATTAGCGCACCTGATGCCAGACTCAGATTTAGAAGAGGTCAGCATCGAGGAGGAGTACCATCCAGACCTCATTCTTCCTGATGATGAGGAGGAAGAACATAGAAACAAAGAATCTGATGACAGATAAGGACCTCTTGGCTCACCTAGTCTGCCCATTCCCCTACCTGATGGATAAGCTGCAGATTCTAGTTAACCAACAGCTTACTACCTCCTACCCCCACTAGAATTGCTTTATGTCTGTCCCATGAATTCTTAAATTCTCCCACTGTTCCTGACTCCACAGCCTCCTCAGGAAGGCTGTTCCATGCATCCAAAACCCTCTCTATGAAAAAATACTTTCTAACATTACCTCTGAGCCATCCTCCCTCTATCTTCAAATTGTGCCCACTTGCTCTTGCGCATCTCTTTTTCTGAAAGATGCTACCCTCTTCCTATCCTATATCCTGGTCTCTGACAGATCCACTGCTTTCTCTGTCAGTGAGGATTCAGTAAAGCATGCTCCTAGGTCTCCTCTTAAAGACCCCACATTTATTAATGTGATGAAGCAGCTGTCCTCAGCCATGGCCTTCCACGCTGAGGAAGAGGATGCCACCAGGAAAGAGCTGGTGGACTTCCTGGAGATCCCAAAATCTCCCCCAAAAATCATTCCTCCAATCTTACCGCCTTGAGGAATGCAGACACAACAGCCTGGCACAGACCAGACATGGTGCCAGCTATTCCTCGGAGGGCAGATAAACTTTATCATGCCTCCCGGGGTTCCCGTGCTATGCTGCCCAGCCAGAGACAGACTCAGTGGTCATTAAGGCAGCCCATGACAGGTCTAAGGTGCTTAAATACCTTAGTTCCCTTTCCCAGGACAAAGAGCATCGCAAAATGTACCTCTGGGGTAAGAGGGCATATGCCTCCTCTACACTGGGTTTGAGGATTGCAAACTACCTGTCTCACATGGTAAAGTATCAAAATACCAATTGGAAGAAGGGCAAGGCCACTGCCCAAGCCCTCCTAGATGGCACACAAAAGCATATATGTATTCCGCTGCTTGTATTTAAAGTCATATTTTCTATTGTTTGTTTGACCATTCTAAAATGTTTGTTGTACTCATGATGATTATTTATCTGTTCCCATCTGTGATGCTTATTTGTTTGGGAACGCTTTCCAGGTCATGCCTGTAAATGGTGTCTCACACTCCAGTTAACTTTCCCAGTGAACAAAAACAAAAACAAATTGCCTGCCCACTGGTGCAGCAGCAAGGCGTCTGCTTGCAGCGCCGACATCCCAGGTTCAGAGACAGACTCAGGAGTCGGAGGGCCAGCTGGGGGGAGAAGGACTGAGCATCCCAGGGACTACTCTCCTTCTCCAGAGAGAGGGGGGGAAGAGTGCCTGGTGCATTGCTGACCTCTGGCGGAGGTTGGAGGTACCACCGCAGCCAGCGCCTTACACAAAGGAGGCAGACACTGGCATCATTGCACATCCCTGCCCCCAGGGATCTTTAAAATAGAAAAATTCTGGCCTCATTCATGATGCCCCCAACTCTGCCGTCACTCCTGCTGCAAATAATGTTCACCGGGGGGTCCCACTCCCGTGGCCCTGCTCTGGGAGGTAAGCCAGAGCAAACAGACCATGTATCTTGCGGAGGGTGTGTCTGCCTGGTGGCCCTGCCCCGGGGTCAAGCCTGGGCATAGGGGCAGCAGTGAGCGAGGTGGGGGGCTGCATCCTCTGGCACGAGGGAGGGGGGGAACCAGAGGGGGAAAAAAACAAACAAATAAATAAACTTCAAGAGCAGAATTAATAGTGGGCCAGCAGCAGACAACAGTGAGGAAGGGGATATATGTTTGAACTAATGGGATTGGGGAAGTAGAACATGAAAGAGTTAGGGAGGGCATGGCATTGGAGAAGAGGAAGAAAGGAGGTGTTGGGGGATAGAAGATAACACAGCAAAGAAGGATACAGTTAAATTCAATCACTTTGATTGAGGTGAGCTCCATCCTTGTCTGCAGTGACATTTGGTAGTTATCAGGAGTACCCCCAGGACCAAATAATATTTCCTGGCTGATTATTTCCTGTTGCCTTTAGGGTCACAAGATGAGAAAAGGTGAAGGTTGAGAGGGAAAGAGTTAGGTGCAGAAAAAGTTGTGTGAGGTGGTCAGGGAGTAAGACTTTCAAGGCAGATGAGGAGGAGAAGGAATTGGGAAAGGCTGAACCTGAGACAGATAAGTCAATAGGAGAAATCAGCATGAGTAGCAATGGCCTTAAGAGAAGGGAAGGTAGAGGCCGACACGATGGCGCAGCAGTAGCGTTGCTACTCATGATCTCGGTGACCTGAGTTCACTAGCAAGCTCAGGTCATCTGAGGGCCGGTCAGGGAGAGGAGACTCGAGCATCTGCAGGACTGCTTTCCTCCTCTGCGGGGGTGGGGGGAAGGATAGTGTATGCCTGGCCCCTAGTGGCAAGCAGGTGTGCAGGTTATGCATCATGGTTCATCGCATGCCACGCTCCTCCATGGGATAAAGGGAAAACAGGGAACCCTTGGTGGAAGGATGGTGAACGGGCTCTCGCAGGCCCCACACCTGACTAGCTGTACTTGCCATTCCAACTACTGGGTCCATTTCACAGAGACAGACTGGAGAACCCCGCCGACCCCACCGGGGTGGGGGGGCTAGCCCTGGGAATACTGGCCGGCAGTAAGTCCCAGTGAACATTGGGGTGATGGGGCTGGGAGGGTCCAGTAGATGGGGGCCATCTGAGGTGAGGGGAAAATGTAAATAAAAAAAATGAGTTATGTTCAATTACAGTATGTTCATGCACTCCTCTGACTCTTCTGAGGGCAACCAATGTAGTCTGTAGGAAGTGCATGAAGATAACTGGTTCGGCAACATCGATGTTAAGCACTTCTTTTAAGTTGTTGTGAAGAGTATTCCAGGTGAGTGGAGCAGCTGTCTCAAAGGCTTTCATTCTGACAGTTTTTTTTAAGATTTAAGCACTTAAGAGATTTTTATTTTCTCACTGCAGTGCATAGGGTTGAGCTGGATTGATCAGACGGTTGTTGAGGTAGTCTGGATATTGCCTATGGACTTTATTTCTATCCCTGGTTGGCCACCATCTGAAGTCTCTCCTCTTTTCCAGTGGTCACAGCCCAAGAATATTATAAATCAAACAATGCTGGCTGCTGTTGCTTTAACTCACTGCATACAGTATGTTACATATTAACAGCAATTTAAAAGCACCAGTGCAGGTTAAGGTGAAAACTGACTAACTAAGGTTAGGCAGCAGCGTCTGCTCATGCCAGTTCATTTTAGTCACAAGGAAACTGATGATAAACAATGGGTGCTCAAAAACAACACAGAATAATAATGAAAACCTGGAAAGTGTTATATTAAAGGGAGCTCTCCTTTTATTATTTCAAATGTAAAAATTAGGGCTAAAGAAAACTCAAAGTGGGGGGAAAAGGGTATCCTATAAGACAGGAGATAAGGTGCAATCTAAAATAGAATAAAAACTATAGGTCAACATTTTCACCTATAGCATGCACAGTTGCTGCTGTAAGATCAGAATGGACTCTAGGACCATCACCCCCTTCCCCTAACCCCGTGCTTCAGAATCAGGAATGTATAAGCATACTGTGCAAATGTAATTTATAGGAATTGTCTACCTCCTCTACTACCCTATGTATCCTGTAATTCCCTTGGTAAGGAGAATTTCCTTCAGGCTTACCTTGAAGGCCTATACTACTGTCTATATACAGTATGTCTAAATATATCCATGGACAATAGCCACAGTACTTCATCTGCCTTCTGTTCCACCCAGCCAACCTTTTGCTCTAGGATCACAAAGTGAAGACCTCCTCCATGTGCTTAGAGCTCACAAAACTGGCAGAATCAAAGCCTTTGTGACAGCTGCTCCATTTACAGAGGCACTGTGGTCTAGTTGTTAGCACCAGCTTGGAAACAAGGAGACTGCAAATTCAAACCCACACTAAAGCCAAATATTCACTGTATGACCTTGGGCAGGTCACTTATCCTCTCAGTGTTCCAGTCCACCTAGCTGCAGATATGTGTAGAAGCAGAATGCAACTGAAAATGAGATGTTGCACCTTAACTGAGGAAACAAATTTAAAAATAGCCTTTAGCTGACCATCTCCCTTTTAATACACTCCAGCATTCTTCTGCTCTTGACAGCAGCAATGCACTGCTTGTCTTGCTTTAGCCACTGGTCTGTCATGACCCCCATGTCCTTTTTCTCCTTCACAGTAGCAAAAGTAGCCCCACCCAGTGTGTAGTTCTTACATCTATTTAATTCCCAAAGTGTACCATCTTGCAATTGACTACACTAAATCTGAGACTCCAGGAATCCAACCAATGGCCCATTAGTTCTGGTCCTCCTAAAGTTTGTCCCCATCCTCAAAGATTCCAACACTCTGTCCAGCTTAGTGTCCTCTATAAATTTAAACAACCTTCTGGAGACCCCAGCTTCCAGACTACTGCTAAAAATGTTGAACAGCAGTGACCCCAGCACTGAACTCTGGGGTATGCTGCTGAATACTCCTCTCCACCTAGAATAGTGCCTGTACACCACAACCCTCTGCTTCCTGCCGCAAGTCAGTTAGCATATAAGTCCACCTTTTATATGCCTCTTGTATACTGCACCTGCATACTTTGCCCAGGTGCTTATCATGCTCCATGGTGCCAAAGGCCTTGCTGATGTACAGATAGACTACACACATGGCCCTACCTCTGTCCACCTCTGTGGTCACCCCTAGGAGAAGTAATTAGGCTAGTCTAGCACAATATGCCTCTCATAAACCCAGACTGAGAGGACGGTGAGAACCAGGCCTCAACCAAGTAATCTGTTATAATGGATTTTAGGATCCTGCCAGCACTGATGTCAGTGTGGCCAATATTAGCCACTGTCCAGTTCTCTGGTACCATGCCTATATGGATAGACTCGAAAAAGATTACTGCAAGTGGCCCGGCCAACTTTTTCTTCAGTTCTGTTATGATCCCAGAGTGCATCCTGGTTACCCCTCATAGAAACATATAAACTTTTTTTTTTTTGTTGACCGGGTAGACTTTGATGGCACATAAGGACCGCTTGGTCAACCTAGTCTGCCCATTTCATTACCTACAGGATAAGCTGCAGATCCTATTTAACCAACAGCCTATTTCTTCCTACCCTCCCACAAAAATTGCCGTATGTCTGCCCCATGCATTCTTGAATTCTCCCACAGTTTTAGATCCCACAACCTCCTCAGGAAGGGTGCTCCATGCGTCCACCACCCTCTCGGTGAAAAAATACTTCCTCACATTGCCCCTGAGCCATCCCCCCTCTATCTTCAAATTGTGTCCCCTTGTTCTTGCAGATCTCTGAAAAATGCTACCCTCTTGGACTTTGTTGATTCCACTGAGGTACTTAAATGTTTCTATCATGTCCCCCCTCTCCCTCCTTTCCTCAAGGGTACACATGTTAAACTCCTTTAGCCTCTCCTCGTATGGCTTCTCTTACAGACCCTGCACCATTTTAGTTGCCCTCCTCTGAACTGCCTCCATCCTGTCTATGTCCTTGCAGAGATGGGGTCTCCAGAACTGGGCGCAGTACTCCAGATGGGGTCTTACCAACTGTCTGTACAGGGGGATAACAACTTCCTGTTTTCTGCTGGTGATGCCTCTCCCTATACATCCCAGTATCCCCCCAGCCCTCCCTACCACCTTCTCACATTGCTTGCCAACCTTAAGGTCATCTGATATGATTACACCCAGGTCCCTTTCCATTGCTGTTGTTGTTACTACCTCCCTCGTGTAATCTTCCCCTGGGTTTTTGTTTCCCAGGTGCATTATTTTGTAGTTCTTTACATTGAATCCAAGCTGCCATACTTCTGACCATTCCTCCAACCTTGCCAAGTCCCTTCTCATCATTTCTACACCTCCTTGTGTATCAACCCTGTTGCAGATCTTTGTGTCATCTGCAAAGAGGCATACTTTTCCTTCCAGTCCCTCTGCAATGTCACTTATAAAGACATTAAAAAGGACTGGACCCAGTGCTGAACCCTGCGGTACCCCACTAGTAACCCCTCTTTCTCCAGAGTGGACTCCATTTATAATTACCTTCTGTGTCTTGTTGTCCAGCCAATGTTTTACCCAGGCTACCACCCTGGGACCCACTCCCAGGCTGGTTAATTTGATTATTAATCTTTTGTGTGGGGCTGTGTCAAATGCCTTGCTAAAGTCTAGGTAGGCCATGTCCACAGCCCCTCCCTGGTCTACTACTTTGGTCACCCAGTCAAAGAAATCAATTAGATTGTCTGACATGACCTTCCCGCTGTGAACCCATGCTGCTTTGGGTCCTGTGCCCTACTGGCCTCTAGGTACTCAACAATTCTTTCCTTCAGAAGTGATTCCATCACTTTCCCACCACAGAGGTCAAACTGACAGGTCTGTAGTTTCCTGCCTCTGTCTTGGTCCCACTTTTGTGAAGAGGGATCACATCTGCCTTCCTCCAGTCCTCAGGTACCACACCATCCTCCCATGCTTTATTAAAAAGGGTAGTCAGTGGTGTCACTAGTTCTCTGCTTAATTCTTTTAGAATTCTGGGGTGAATTCCATCTGGCCCTATTGCTTTGTCCATCTTCAGTGTTAGGAGTTCTTTCAGAACCATTTCTTCTGTGAAAGGACTGGGATCGACCTCCCTATCCAGAGTGCTTCTGTTAATTGGATTAGGCATCTCCCCCACCTCCTCTCTTGTGAATACTGAACAGAAGTATTCATTCAGTATCTCTGCTTTTTCACTGTCCCTCTCTGCCCACCCACCATCCATTCTATTCAGCCTCACTATCCATCCCTTTGTCTTTCTACGCTCCCTGATGTATCTATAAAAGGTTTTATCCCCCTTCTTAACTGAGTTGGCTATCTTTTCCTCAGTTTGGGCCTTTGCTATTCTGACTACCCTCCCTGCTTCCTTCTGCCTTAACTAGTACAGTTCTCTGTCCCGCTCCTTCTGTGTTTCCTTATAGTTCCTAAATGCTATCTTTTTCTCCCTAACCTTCACCGCCACCTCTTTTGAGAACCATAGTGGCTTTTTATTTTGTTTTGATTTGTATTTTACATGGCTTGATCTTCATTAGTGTGAGTATGTGCAGTGACATTCCTAGGGCATCCTTTACATTTCATTGTTATACTCCAGGGCTGGTAGTAGGGACTTTAAGTATTACAGTAGTTTCTAAGTATTTGGCAAAAGGAAAGCACTGATGCAACATAGAGCATCTAGTTTTTAGTGTGTTCCTTTGGTTATTCTTGTGAGATACTCCAAGACATGTAGTGTAGTTTGTATCTAGCTAATGACCAACGTATTTGAAAGTCTGAACAGTCTCTATTAGGTGACCTGAAGGTGGGTGAAATTTTAAAGTATAAAGGTTTTTTTTTTTTTTGGAAGGCTATAGCCTGTAGTTCGAGGGGGTGGTGCAACTGGCCACAAACCCCTTTTGGCCTATTTAAGGGCTACTTTCCTCACTCCACACACAAGCATTTTTCCTTGCAGCCAGAGGCTCTGTCAGTCTGTCTTCTCCCTTGGGGCCTACTGGGGCTTGCATCTCCCCCACCCCCGTATTGCTGTGTTTTGGCAAACTACTGTGCTCTGTTTCTGCTGGACTTCTGTTTTGTATTCTTCTGCTTTGGTTAGTATTGCTTGTCTCTGGCTGCTGTGCTTCTTTCTTGTGTTGCTTGTTCCTGCCCTGTGTTTGTGTTTTCATTTGCTTTTTCTTTTGGGGGCTTTTCACGTTCTAGCATCCTGTTGCCGTTATACTGTACTACTATTGAGCTTGTGTTATTTTGGCTTCCATTTACTCACCAGATTTCAGCAAAATCTCAAGTGTGACTTCAATTGTTATCTGTGTGTTTCAGCTCAGAAACTACTTCCCTGCTTCTGCTTTCCTATGCTATCTACCCTTCATTGATTACACCTGGTTCATAGCTTTGCTGCCGGGCTTTGCTGCCTAGCTAACAACTGCTCTTTTACTGCTTCACTATAACCTCAGAAACCTAGTCCATGGAACTCAATCCTGCTTCCTGTATTTATACCAAGCAAATATTGCTGCTGTTTCCAGTGCATTGCCTTTTCCTACAGTTCAATGTTCAATCAGATTGCTACCTCTACAAACCATAGTTAATTGCTGCCGGATGCTGCTCAATTACTTTTGCACCCTGCCGTATTATACTCTGGAGGTCAGCCCTGCTACTGATGTTGCTGTAAGCTAGTTTTAAAATCTGCATATGGGTCACGGTCCTTCCCCTTTGCTTCCTTGTTTTTTTTCCATGGCGGGGGACTGGAGGTTTGTTGAAGAGCTGTGGCCCCGTGTGGCCTAATTAACTTATGTTTGGCTACTGCTGCTGCTGCTAAACTCCTCTGAGTCTTTATCAACTTTATTTGGCACTCATTCATGGGCTGGTTGGCTAGCCTCACACCGCTAAAGGCCAAGGTTTCCTTGTGCTGAACCTTGCTTAAAATATGTCTGACCTGTGCATGGTCTGCAACACTCAGCGCTTCCATTGTTTCAAATGCTTACCATGCTATTTACTGTTGCCTGTACCATACCTACTGTGTTTCTTTTCTGCTTAGTACCTTATATTCTCTCCAGTGCCTTGTGTGGCCTACTCCATTGCCACGTGAGATTAACCGTCCATGCCCATCAATTTGGCTCAAACTCACTCGCAGTCCACGGTCTTGCTCTGCACCCTAGTCCACATCCTGAGCGTGTGATGCCTGCTGTGGGGTCCTTCCTTCCTGGCCTATAGTGGGAATGTCCTCACTCCAGGTGGAGCTTTAGTCATTAGGTCTGAAGGTGGATGCACAGCAGCGCCTCTTGATGTCAAATTTTGACTAAGCTGTGAAGGGAGGATATATTGCTTTCCTTTAGCTGCAGCACCAGCTGCCTAACGCACCTTCTACGCTATTCTCCCCATGACTGCCTCTGGTTCACTTGGTTTATTTTTAGATTGGTAAGCCAGCTGAGTGCCTAAGCAGTCATCGCTCTCCTCATCCCACTTTGGAGGAGCTGTGCTGCAGAGTTTGCTCACAATCCTTCACGGCATTCCCATTAAAGGGATAGTGTGAAAGCCTTCCTTCAAATTGGAATATTTTCCACCCCCCTTTCATTGGGGTTTCAAACTGCAGCAGCAGAGCCGTCACTAATCAGAAACATCCCAAGCCTGAAGGGTAGGTGACCTAGGCCTTGGATCCAGGAGATTTCCTCCTCAAAGGGTTTTTTCTCTCCTCTATGCCACAGGTCATAATATTTAGTTAGCCTTAGGCAATAATCCCTAGGTCACTTAGGTAGGTTTCTGCTGTTGGATGGAGTTGGTGGCCATCACGTAAGTGTCCCATCTCCTTCTTTGGCTGTTCTCTCTCTCTTAAGGAAGCCAGGCCTCCACACCTTACTGTCAGACCTTCGAGTGGGTCACTATTCACCTGTTGTTTCCTGCCTACTCTACTCAAACAATACTACCAACTGACCCTTGCTACCAACTAAACTCATACTACCAACTGACCTACGTACAGGTCCTCGACCCCGATATGTTTTTAATAACTTGTATGCTTAGCTTGACACTATTTCTTGGCTTCTTCCTAAGGTGCATTTAGCCAAGGGAATCACTCCTGCAGCACCTCAAGGGGTGGAACCCTCCCCTACGGTTCCTTGCCTTTGTACCCCTACAGTGTGGTATATCCCATGAATAGAGAGGCAAACAGCCGAAGTTTATCTACATTACATAAGCATAAAACCAATAGCACAGGCACACTGAATTGGAAGGCTATAGCCTGTAGTTGAAAGGGGTGGTGCAACTGGCCACATCCCTCTTTTGGCCTATTTAAGGGCTGCTTTCCTCATTCTACACACAAGCATTTTTCCTTGCCCCTCCATCCACCCCTCCTACTCCAGCAGCACACCTCTCTCTCCTGTGGGCTTCTTCCTAAGGTACCTTTAGCCAAGGAAATCAGTCCCACGGCATCTCAAGGGGTGGAACCCACCCCTAGGGTTCCTTGCCTTCGTACCCCTACAGGGTGGTATATCCCATGGATAGAGAGGTGAACAGCCAAAGTTTATTTATGTTACACAAGCACAAAACCAGTTGCACGGGCACATTGAATCCATTATAAGGCCATTACTAAGGTTTTGCTGTTACTCAAAAGCAGTTTGTTTCTGTCCTGGCCAGCATTTTGTTCCAGACAGCTTGTAGTGTATCATTGAGTTCTTTGATGGCTTTAGATATATCGAAGCTAATGGTATCATCCATGTAGCACTGAATACTTGCTTTGTGACCACAGCATACCAGTGGAAGGTTGCTTACAAAGAGATTGAAAAGCAGAGGTCCAAGAATGGAACTTGGATGTACTCCAAGACTGAGGAAGCATGAGAAAGAGACTTCTTAATCAACTTTTACTAATTTCAGCATACTGGATAGACAGAATATAAGCAAGCCTAGTGTATCCTGAGCTAGTTCTGGTTAATATAACTTACTGGGAAGGATAGAATGATCCACAGAATCAAAGGCATTGGTGAAGCCAGTGAAAATTGGTCTTGAGTGATGACTGCCAGTATCAAGGGCAGATGATAGGCCATGTGCTACCCTTATTAGTGCAGTGCAGACAGAGATGCTCAGGTGGAAGCCTGATTGCACCTCTTTTGTTTGCCTTTAGTAAAATATATGGTCCATGAATCAGCTTTGCAAGTAGTTTGCTGAGAATGGAATTGAACTGAGATGCAGTTGTAGTTATTTAAATCTGATGGAGAGCCTAATTTGAGTAAAGGGGTCACAACAACAACCTTTCAGGCTACAGTAATCTGTCTCACGTGGAGGGAGAGGTTGAGATGTTACATCTTGTTAGGCTATCTGGGGACACAATTTGAGTAACTTACTGCATGCAGTTTCAAGGGAAATTGGTAACATTTATTACAAAAGGGTTGTTCTGACATCCATTTAGCATTAGCAGCCAGCATGACCAATCACGTAATTAATGAAAGTTGAAGTTTAAATATCGGCTACCACCTACCTTCCATTACTGGTCCAAAGGAAATTGGGCTTTAAGTTTCTCCACCATAGGATCACGCCTCTGCACTCTGTCCTTTTACTTCAACACACCTACGTCTTTCACCGAAAAAAACATCAAGAACCAAGTCATATTGTAAATCAAGAGAAGCAGATGTAAAACAAAGTTGCAACCCACCCACACTTCATTATCAATACTGACAGTGGGGTTTTCCAGTGGTAGATACCCAACACACCTACACATGTCTTTTGCACAAAAAAAATAAAGAACAAAGTCAGGGAAAGCAAACAAGATTAAAATGCTCATACACACATGAAAGAAACACTTGATCTGTGAATTCCCTAACGTAACTAATTTAACAAATTCTTTTAATGCATGCAACCCTAGGCTATGAAAAATGTCTAACTGAAGTGCACATACTTGAGAAAAAATATATTGCAGATTACAAAACACCAAAACATTTTCACTTCCCAATTCATATTTACTTGTAAGCTTTTACACTTGCAGTCATGTTGTTTTTTGATACTGCTGTGTATGTGGCTAACTAGTCCTTCATGTATATGGTTCATTCTGGTCTACAGACTGTATTTAACATCTCGTAATTCAGTATTCTCAGAAATCACAAACTGCAGTGAGAAACAAAGAATGTGACCTTCTGGGATTTGAACCCAGGCCCAGTATACCATCCAAGTGCTCTAACCGCTGAGCTACAGACTTCCTTTCTCTGCTATTACATATCCTGCAACTAGAAATAATCAAGATTATCTCAATTATTCCTAGTTGTGGGATATGCAGTACCAGAAAAAGGAAGTGTGTCCAGGAACCTCAGGTCCAACCATGTAGGCCTATAGCTCAGTGGTTAGAACACAGGGATAGTATTCTGGGAGACTGGGTTCAATTCCTAGTGGGCCACATTATCTCTTTCTCACTACAATTTGTGATTTAAATTGCTTAGCAGTGACCCGTACTGCACCAAAAAAATATCTAATTGTCAATCTACTCTGAAATAAATCAATATTTCACAAACTAAGGTTATACTATTCAAAAGATAAATGCCCTACTGATACCTTTGATTTCTCTATTTCTGCTATGATGGGTAAATAACTGGAATTAGTTACATGGAAACATAGAATTTGTCAGCAGAAATGGACCACTTGGCCCACCCAGTCTGCCCAGATGATCCCTGCCTAGTTTGTCTCTGCGTACCTTAAGTGTTCTCTGGTGACCTTCCCTCCTCACTGCCTGTTTGCTGATATTCCTGTATGTCTGTCCTACGCATGATTGAAGCAACCTACTGTTTTCACCTCCACCACTTCAGCTGGCAGTTCTGCTGTAACTACTTCCTCATAACCCTCTTAAATGACCCCCCCGCTTCATTGGATGTCCTCTAGTCTTGGTGTTATTTCTCATTTGAAAGAGACTCCCATACTGCCCCAGGTTTACCCCTGTGCGGTGCTGTGAAGCTCTATCACGTCCCCTGTCGCATTCCTCTCTTCTGGGGTGTCCATGTAGAGATCCCTCAGTCTCTCCTCACTGTGCTTTTGGTGCAACCCCTGCATCATTTTAGTTGCCCTCCTCTGGACTGCCTCTACCCTGTCTATATCCTTTCTGAGGTGCAGCCTCCAGAACTGGACCAAATACTCCAGATGGGGTCTCACCAGTGAGCAATACAGTATACAAGTACTTGGGGCTATGGATTTATAGTGGGCTACCTTTTGGCAAACATATTGATATCCTTTGCAAAAAACTGAGACAATCAAAGCTAGGCATTTTTTTATTATAGGAACAAGAGCTGCTTTTCAGCTGATACTGGAAAAAGGGTGGCACAAGAGACACTCTTGCCACATTCTTGACACTCTTGGGCTGTGTAGACCTAATAGAAACATAGAAACATAGACATTGTTGGCAGGTAAGGACCACCTGGACCATCTAGACTGCTGTAAGCACTTGTACTGGATTACTGCTTCTGACCCACCCACTGCTGTACCTCTAGGGTTCTGCTATGCTTGTCCTAAGTATGTTTGAATCCATCCACAGTGTTCGCTCTAACCACCTCCTGAGGCAGACCATTCCATGCATCCACCAACCTCTCTGTGAAGAACTTCCTCACATTCCCTCTTAACCTCCCACTTTCCAATTTCATGTGCTCCTCCTGTATTGGAAAATGTCTCCCCCTGAACCTTGTATAAACCCTTGAGGTACTTGAATGTTTCTATCATGTCCCTTCTTTCCCTCCTCTCTTCCAGTGAGTACATATTTAGGTCCCTTAATCTCTCCTCATAAGTCTTGTGTTGCAAGCTCTGTACCATCTTAGTCGCCCTCCTCTGGATCATCTCCAGCCTGTTAATATCCTTACGAAGCTGCGGCCCCCAGAACTGCACACAGTGCTCCATGTGAGGCCTGACCATGGTTTTATATAATGGCATCACTACCTCACTCTTTCTGCTGGTGATACCCCTGCCTTTGCACCCCAGCATGCCACTGGCCCTCCCAGCTGCCTTAGCACTCTGCTTTGTCATTTTCAGGTCATCTGAAATAATAACTCCCAGGTTCCTTTCCTTCTTTGTGACTGTCAGCAACTCCCCCTGCCCCCCCCAACCTTGTAGCTTTCCCCAGGGTTTCTGTGTCCCAGGTGCATCCTTTTGCACTTTGTTGAATGAAACTTCAGTTGCCAGTCCTTGGACCATTTTTCAAGCTTCCCCCAGGTCCCTCCTCATTTTCTCCACCCCCTCTGGGGTATCCACTCTGTTACAGATCTTGGTGTCATCTGCAAACAGGCAGTCCTTTCCCTCCAGTCCTGCTGCAGTGTTGCTAATGAAAACATTGAACAGGACTGGCCCCAGGACCTATCCCTGAGGCACCCCCACTGGTCACCCCGCTCTCTCCAGACTGCACCCCATTTACCACCACCCTCTGCCTCCTCTCTGTTAGCCAGTTTCTAACCCAGTTTACCACCCTGTCCCCCATGCCCAGCTTACCCAGCTTGTTTATCAACCTCCTATGTGGGATGGTGTCAAAGGCTTTGCTGAAATAAAGGTAAGCAATGTCCACTGCCCCACCCTGATTTACTTACTTTGTCACCCAGTTGAAGAAATCAACCAGATTTGTCTGACATGACCTCCATACTGTGAATCCATGTTGCCTATGGTTCTGGGCTCTGATGGCTTCTAGATGCCCCACTATCCTTTTTTTTTAAGCACTGTCTCCATGATCTTCCCCACTACTGAGGTGAGGCTGACCGGCCTATGGTTCCCTGCTTCCTCCCTGCTGCCACGTTTGTGCAGAGGGACCACATGTGCCCTCCTCTAATCCTGTGATACCACCTCTGTGTTGAATGACTCGGCGAACATGGCTGCTAGAGGTTCTGCTATCTCCCTTCTCAGTTCTCTTGGATCTGCAGCTTATCCATTAGGTAGGGGAAATGG
This sequence comes from Neoceratodus forsteri, assembly GCA_016271365.2. Classification (NCBI taxonomy): domain Eukaryota; kingdom Metazoa; phylum Chordata; order Ceratodontiformes; family Ceratodontidae; genus Neoceratodus; species Neoceratodus forsteri. The sequence goes on along the minus strand of CM028129.1, from coordinate 1,165,288,449 downwards.
GCAGACTGGGTGGGCCAAGCGGTCCTTATCTGCCGTCAAAATCTATGTTTCTATGTTTCTATCTGGTCCCACTCTTTTGTCCACCTTCAATTTAATGAGTTCCTGCAGGACTCTTTCCCCTGTGAATGGACTATTGTCCGCCTCTTCATCCCCTTGGCTACTGCTGTGGCTTGTACCCCTCCCCCTCTTCTGTGACTACTGAACAGAAATATTTATTCAGTATTTCTGCCTTTTCCATGTCACACTCCTTGCATTTCCCTTCCTCTCCCTTGAGCCTTGCAACTTCCCCTTGTTTTTCCTCCTTTTGCTGATGTACCTGAAGAATGTCTTGTCCCCTTTCTTAACTGACTGTGCTAAGCCTTCCTCAGTCCATGCCTTTGCTTTCCTTACTGCCTTTCCCACTTCCCTTAGACACTCTAGGTACTCCTCCATGTCCTCCTCCCTTTGGGTCTCCTTATATTTTCTGAGCCTTTTCCTTTTTGCCCTGACCTTTACTGCTACCTCTGTTGAGAACCACAATGGCTTTCTCCTTCTCTTGCCTTTGGATACCAATCTGATGCATTGGTTTGTTACTTCCAGTAAGACTTCCTTTAGACACTCCCACTGTTCTTCCACTCCCCCTCCTGCTCCTGTCCTCTCCGAGGCTTTTTTGATACCCCTCTCCATTTCAGTGAAATCAGCATTTTTGAACTCCAAAACCTTTGTCCTAGTATGACTTGAGTGAGTCTCTGTCCCTATGCTGAACCACACAATGTTGTGATCGCTGGATCCCAGTTGCCCTTCTATCTGAACATCTGCAATTCAATCCCCGTTGGTCATTACTAGATCTAGAATTGCCCTGTCTCTAGTGGAATCAAGCACAAGCTGCCTGAGTCCAGCCTTCTGGAGTGAATCAATGATGCCTCTGCTTCTGGTTGAAGCAGCTGCACTGGTGTTCCAATCCACGTCTGGCATATTGAAATCCCCCATCCGTAGAATTTCACCTTTCATTGCTATCTCATGTATTTCCCCCACTGTCTCCCTGTCCAGTTCCTCTCCCTGTCCTGGAGGCCTGTATATCACCCCTGTGTGTATTGCTGTGCCATTTCCAGGTTGAAGGGTGACCCACAATGCCTCAGCCTCCTCCTGCCTACCCTGTACCTGTGTTGCCATTATACCTTCTCTGACATACTCCCATTCCCTTTTTGCCCTCCCTTTCCCTCCTGAATAGAACATATCCTGGTACATTTGTTTCCCACTTATGATTAGCTGTGTACCAGGTTTCAGTTATTGCTACTATGCCCAGGTCTCCATCAGTTATTAAAGCCTCCATGTCTGGGACTTTATTTCCCAGGCTGTGTGCATTTGTCACCATGACCTTCCAAGTTTTACTGCCTGACTCTCTCTCTCTCTCTCTCTCTCTCTTTTCCTGTTTTTGGTCCCCTGAACTTTCACCCTTTCCTGATATTTTTCTCTTGTGTTCCCGATTCCTTTCCCACTCCATTTCTGCCTCACTCCAATGACCTTGATATCAACTCCTCTTCCTGCTTCATTGTTCTGCTTTCGCTACCATGTACGGGTGGGCTGCCTGAGTATCTCTGCTCCTGTTGCCCCCCCACCCGCTAGTTTAAATGCTCATCAACAAAGCACTTAAATCATCCATTATCAGGGGTGTCTCTCTGGCCATCCTGACAAGTTAGATGTGTTATATCACAGGACTTTTTGTTTTATAACAAGCCTCATCCCTAGAAGATATCATTCCACCCTCTGTTCTATCCTAAGCCGGTCCTTTCTGAGTAGAATTAGGTAGAAAAAAAACCTCTTGTTTGTGGATCTAATGTTTTTTTTTACATGTTATTTACAAAGGATGTCCCGGCTGAGATGCAACATAGAAACATAGAAACATAGAATTTGACGGCAGATAAGGACCACTTGGCCCACCCAGTCTGCCCATTTCCCTACCTACTGGATAAGCTGCAGATCCTAGTTAACCAGCAGCCTACTTCTTCTTACCCCACCCCCAGAATTGCCTTATGACTGTCCCATGCATGCTTGAATTCCACCACTGATTTTGACTCCACAACCTCCTCCGGAAGGCCGTTCCATTCATCCACAACCCTCTCTGTGAAAAAATACTTCCTTAAATTACCTCTGAGCCGCCCCCCCATTATCTTCAAATTGTGCCCTCTTGTTCTTGCACACCTCTTATGTTGAAAGATGCTACCCTCTTGGACTTTGTTGATTCCCTTGAGGTACTTGAAAGTTTCTATCATGTCCTCCCTCTCCCTCCTTTCCTCGAGGCTATACATATTAAGCTCCTTAAGTCTCTCTTCATATGTCTTCCGGTGCAGACCCTGCATCATTTTAGTTGCCTCCTCTGGACAGCTTCCATCCTGTCTATGTCTTTGCGGAGATTGGGTCTCCAGAACTGCACACAGTACTCCAGATGGGGTCTCATCAGCTGTCTGTACAGAGGATAATAACTTCCTGCTTTCTACTGGTGATGCCTCTCCTATGCATCCCAGTATCCCCCAGCCCTCCTTGCTGCCCTCTCACATTGCTTGCCCACCTTTAGGTCATCTGATATGACTACCCCCAGGTCCCTTTCCGATTTTGTTAGTATCTCACCCCCCATTGTGTACTCTTCCCCTGGGATTTTGTTTCCCAGATGCATTACTGCACTTCTTAGCACTGAATCTAAGCTGCCTACATTTGACCATTCCTCTAACTTGCCAAGTCCTTCTCATCCTTTCCACCCCACCCTGTGCATCCACTCTGTTGCAGATCTTAGTGTCATCTGCAAAGAGACATACTTTCCTTCCAGTCCTTCCGAATGTCACTTATAAAGACATTGAAGAGGATCGTCCTAATACTGAAACTCCCAGGTACCCCACTAGTAACCCTCCTTTCTTCTGAGGACTCATTTACTATTACCTCTGTGTCCTATTCTCCAGCCAATTCTTTACCCAGGCTGTCATATTGGGACCCACTCCCAGGCTGGCTAACTTGTATATTAATCTTTGTGTGGGACTGTCAAATGCCTTGCTAAAGTCTAGGTAGACCATGTCACAGCCCCTCCCTGATCTACTACTTTGGTCACCCAGTCAAAGAAATCTATCAGATTTGTCTGGCATGACCTTCCCGCTGTGAATCCATGCTGCCTAGGGTCCTGTGCCCCTCTGGCTTCTAGATACTCGACAATTCTTTCCTTCAGAAGTGATTCCATCATTTTCCCTATCACTGAGGTTAAACTAACAGGTCTGTAGTTTCCTGCTTCTGCCTTGCTCCCACTTTTGTGAAGGGGAATCACATCTGCCCTCCTCCAGTCCTTGGGTACCACCCCATCCTCCCATGATAAGTTAAAAGGGTAGTCGGTGGTGTCACTAGTTCTACCTTAGCTCTTTTTAGATTCTGGGATGAATCCCATCAGGCCCCATTGCTTTGTCCACCTTCAGTTTTAAGAGTTCTTTCAGAACCCTTTCTTCTGTAAATGGGCTGGTATCAACTTCTGTATCCAGAGTGTTACTACTGTTTGTTTTATGTACCTCCCCCTCTTCATTTGTAAATACTGAGCAAAAATATTTGTTTAGTATCTCTGCCTTTTCACAGTCTCCCTCTGCCCACCGTCCCTCCCCTTTATTAAGCCTCACTATCCCTCCCTTGGTCTTCCTTTGCTCCCTGATGTACCTATAAAAGGTTTTATCCCCCTTCTTAACTGAGTTGGCTATCTTTTCCTCGGTTTGGGCCTTTGCTGTTCTGAGTGCCTTCCCAGCCTCCTTTTGCTTTAACTGATACAATTCTCTGTCCTGCTCCTTCTACGATTCCTCGTACTTCCTGAATGCTTTCTTTTTCTCTTGAACCTTCACTGCCACTTCCTTTGAGAACCATAGTGGTTTCTTACATCATCTTGTTTTGTTTATTTGCTTCACACAAGGCTTGTTACCTCTGTGATGGCAGTTTTATTATTCCCATTGTTCTTCCACCCTCCTTCCTGCCCATTTGCTAGTGCATTCCTTAGGCACTCACCCATTTTGGCAAAGTCAGCCCTCCTAAAGTCCAGTACTTTTGTCTTTGTATGGCTTGACTCTATTGCTGTGTTTATTGTGAACCATACTGTTCGATGGTCGCTAGTTCCCAGATGGCTACCCACTTCTACATCTGTGATCCTCTCTCCATCTCCATTTGAGAGAATCAAGTCTAATATTGCTCCCTCTCGAGTGGGCTCCAGTACTAGTTGTCTAAGGCATGCCCCCTGTAGGGCATCTCTTTCATTATCAGTAGGATCCTGTTTCTAACTATTTCTGGGTGGATTTGAGCACTGAGAGATTAAGTGATTTGCTAATGGTTATAAAGTGAGTATTTTGTTCTATAGGTGTTTGAACCTGCAATCACTAACCTCTGGACCAGATACCGCTGGATTTACAAAGTCCTGCAAAATATATATTTTTTTATTATATATTCTTTGGTAACCAGGTAAGGCCCATTAGGCACACGTGCCTGTTGTTAGGGGTGACCAGGGAGCACTGGGGAGGTTAAGTGACTTGCTCAGAGTCACACAATATGCAAGTGGAGGTGGTGGGAATCAATTCCAGGTCTGCTGCCAGCCTAAGTTACCATATTTACCATCATGTGTCACAGAATTCTTTTAAAGAACTGCCTACTTGTATGGCCAGAGGAGTAACTCTATAATCTATGTAGAAACTCCAGGATATTGTATCTCTTGTGGGAAATCAGCATTTAGTTGTCTTGTCCCCTACACTCCCGAATAAGTTGCAGACTGTCCTTACTGTGTACTAGGGAAACCTAGTTCATTTGAAAGCCTTTAAATCTGTAATTTAAACCATTGCACAGATAGTTGCAGTTGCTTATGGGATTTATTATTAATCCAAGACTGTTGTGACCTCCTCAAGTACATACTTCGACTCCTTCCACTGAAAAATTATCCATTTTTTCAACTACCATGCCTCATGTAATTGGCAGAATATTTATTACTCATCTGGATCTGCCCACTGGTGCTGCTGTACTTGGATTGTCTAGAATTGCTTTGCTATCTTTTTGCAAATGTGCTATGTTAACTATTTCGTCACTCCTGGCTTTTAATTGCCTTAATATTTTCTACTGAATTGACATACTGTTACACATGCAATCTCTGTTCTAAATCTGTATTCAATTTATTTTTTGTATAATGTGTTTGTCCTATCCAGGACCTCCTTGTAAATGAGCATTTCATGGAGCTTTCTCTTGGTAAAATAAATAAAATGCAAAATAAAGGGTTTCTACTTGGTACAAACTTCAACAAATGTGCCTTCATTTCTCGACAACAGCTAGAAATTATAGTAGCATACCAGGCAAGCAACAGAAAAGCAATTTGTTTAGAATGAGGGTGGGTGAGCAGCTGGAGTGAATATTATGGAATCAGATCTTAGAATTCTGAAACTCCAGAACAGAATAAATGCAACCCGAAGTGGCCTATGGATGTTCTCCAACTCTACCTCTTTTATACTGCGCAATAATTTTTGTGTTGCTTGCACGCATGTTCAGGAAACATTGCATCAGCAGTTAAGGAGCATGCCACAATGCATAAAGAAATTCAGCCACGTCACCATGCAGTTAGCTGTTTTGGTGCATGACAAGCTACCAAAACAGCTGATTGTGTGGTATCCCCATGGCGATGGCTTCTCTGTCGGCCTCTCACAGTCCCCAGGAAGCTGACGGAAAGCTGCCGCCTGCCGTTCAGTGTGCCTTCCTGGTGAAACATTTCAATGAATCAAAAAAAAAAAAAGCTGACAAGGTGCCCAATCCCCCTTTCAGCAAGACCCCTTCCCAGTTCATTTGCTGATGGGGTAGTCCAATCCCCATAGGCATAATGCACCTTCCCCCATTTGTTGTTTACTGAGGGGGGGTGCCCTATCCCCTCTTGGCTCATGCGTCCCCCCCAGCACACTGTATGTCCGATGGGGGTGCCCAATCCTCCATCAGCTTCACTGCCTTTCCCAAACAAATTTCCATCTGCCATGCTGGGAGCCCACCCCAGCATGGAAAAAGTCTCTTTGGCCAACAGGGGTGCCCAATCCCCTGTCAGCTCCACTGCCCCCACAAACAAACTGCTTGGTGCCACGCTGGAGCCCACCCAGCATGGCAAAAGTCCCCATCGCCTGTGTAAAAAAAAAAAAGACCTAGAAGAAATAAATGGTCCTCATTGATTATCTTGCCCCATCCCAACCCATGCCCACCCTCTGCGTACCTCACCTCCCCACACCCCCACCTCACCCCACTCTTACCACCAGAGCCCAGCACGATGATCTTCTGTGGACCGAGAACATGTATTTACTCTTCAAAGCCGACCGCAAACTGAAGAAATTTTGGTAAGCTGTATAATGGTCAATTGTTTTTTTTTCAACTTTGGTGCATGTCTTGGCCATTTTTGGGAAATTTTTCACCAAATTTTCAACATGGGGATTTTGGACCCCACCTCATGAACTCAGTCACTGTCATTTTGTTATTCGGTCCCAAAATGTGATTTCGCGGTCACTGCGTGGAACCACCTTTCGGGACCGATCAATTAAATGACAGTGTTACAGTTCATGAGGTAGGCCCCCAGAAACCCTATGTTGAAAATTTGGTGAAAAAATTCCCAAACATTACTGTTTTATGAGCGTGCATTGCACAGTTCCTGCACACACTCGTAACTTCGAGCATTTGTATTATACCATGGACATAAGTGAACAGCCAATGAAATCATCAGTCTGGCAGTTTACCACTAGTGTAACTCCTCTGATAACCAACGGCTGTTGATGAGACTATCCATTTTATCATCTGCAGTATAGGAATAAATACAATAAAAATAAAAAAGCAAAGCAACGTTTTTTAAAAGCTGTATTTTATTATTGTAAAAAAAAAATTAACCTTGGTATAATCGCAATAAGTCACTCGGAGGATGTGGGTTATCAGGGGATTTACCACGACTGGTGAGGATTTACACACTCGGGTGCGCCTTGTGGGCAAACCACTCCAGCTGTGGTAGATATCCCGATAATCCACACCCCCTCATGGCTTATTGCTTAAATATTTTCACTCCAGATTTTCAACATTGCCATTTTACCACACCTTCTTATGAACAGTGCAGCTTTCATTTTTGACATCTCGCCCGAAATGTGTTTTCACACATGTAGCGCACAATGGCACAGTCAGTGTGAAAAATCAATGTTTGGGACAGATTAAGAAAATCACAGTGACATTGTTCATGAGGTAGGCCCCCAAAAATCCTATGTTGAAAATTTGGTGAAAAAATTCCTCAAAATGACTATTTTATGAGCTTACATTGTGCAGTTCCTATGCACATTCATAACTTCGAGCATTTTTAACATTTTCACTCCAGATTTTCAACATTGCCATTTTACCACACTTCCTTTTGAACAATACAGCTGTCATTTTTCACATCTTGCCTGAAATGTGTTTTCGCACACGTAGCGCACAGTGGCACAGTCAGTGTGAGAAATCAATGTTCAGGACAGATTAAGAAAATCACAGTGACACTGTTCATGAGCAGATGTCTTAAACTGGCTATGTTGAAAATTTGGTGACAAACATTCATAAAATGACTGTTTTATGAGCATACATTGTGCAATTTCCTTGCACCCTTGTAAGTTCACGAATTTGTAATATTTTCAGTCCAGATTTTCAACATTGGCATTTTTCCACACCTCTTTATGAACAGTACAGCCGTCATTTTTCACACCCTGGCCAAAATGTGTTTCACTCTTCCGACGCAGAATAGCACGGTTGCTGTGGGAAATCAGTGTTTGGAACAGATTAAGAAAATCAGAATGACAGTGTTCATGATCGGAGGTCCCAAAATGCCTATGTTAAAAATCTGCTGTAAAATATCCCCAAATTAAATTACATTACGGATGTGTGTTGCACAGTTTCTACGCACATTCATGACTTCACCAGTTTTTTTATATTTTCACTCCAGATTTTCAACATTGCCATTTTTTACACCTCTTCATGAACAGTACAGGTGTCATTTTTCACATCCTGGTTGAAATGTGTTTTTTGCACCTGTGGCACCAAGTGCCGCAGTTGCTGTGCAAAATCACCTTTCGGCTAACAAACTGATAGTGTCATTGTTCATGTGGTGGGGTCACAAAAAGCCCATGCAGAAAACTTGGAGTAAAAATACTAAGAAATGCCCAGGGTGTTAGGGTTTTCAACCATAACACCCTACCCTGTAGAGACTGACAGGCATCAGGGATGTGATCTGAGATTGTTGACAGTAATGCTCATGCCATTCCACCCCCACCCTGCAGCTAGTGGCAGGCATTGAGGTGCGCCTTGGACCCTTTGCCCCCAGAGTTCACCCCATTCTCCTACACTGCACCCATTTCAGCATATTTCGTTATGGAATGAGGTGAGTGTAAAGCCCAAACACTCACCTCAACACTTGTAAGTGTCTGCAGGGTAAGGTGAGGTGAAATGTCATGACCGTTATGGGCGACGACCCAAAGGCACACCCCAATGCCTGTCCATCTTTGCAGGGTGAGGGTGGAGTTGCCATCAGTTCAATACTTTACTGCCATTCCTATGCTGCATCTGTCTAACTCCTGCACTTCCACTGCTAATGACAGCAAGGAACACTTGGCATTGACAAATGCTTGTTAATGGTTATTTCTTACCCACAAATGCAAATGTAAGTCAGTTCAGGTGTTGGTTGTAATTTTTCCTCTGCAGCACTTGCTGTCTGGAACCGTCTCCCCTTTATCTCTTCACCTACAGGATACTCTCCCACATTTTAAATCTCACTTAGAAACATGCCTCTTATTCCTTACCATTGAGAAGTAACCAATTTTCCTTCCACTGGTGTTTTTTTTTATTTTACTTTTTCTTTACATAACTACATAGACAGCGATGACAGAAAAAGACTCGGAGTCCATGCAGTCTACCCTAATTTGTTGCCTATAACCCTATAGGCCTTCTGTCTGAAAGTCTATCTATCCAACTCCCTCCTTAATCTGAATCATCAAGCCTTTTGTAATCCCTAGGTGGTGCTATCCCAAGGGCTACTACCCCTGCCTGCTTGGCTAGTAGCAGGTTAAGGGGCTGGGTACTGAAACGTGTACCTCCATCCAGAGGTCAGGGTTGTTAGTGGTCAAGCTAACCTGGGCACAGCCCTCCGGGACACTGTAACCCCCCTCTTTCCCTTCTAGTGGCCTGAACAATATACAGTAATCACTTTCGCATAACCCTTATTCACCATGCAATTATCCACACTGTTTGCACTTACTACCAGGGCTGGTTCCTCTAGCTTGAACTGGGGACCCCCTGTAAAACAAGGTTATGCACAGCAAATAGCAACAGTACAGTACTCTTGGCACAAACGAGAACCACAGGACCGTTGCCCGGGGTAGGCCGGCTTTGCAGCTGGTTGGGGCCCTGTGATGGAAGAAAGCAACAAGCACAGCACACACTATTTGTAATCCGGAGCTGGAGGGCTCAGTTCGTGAAGGAAAAGACAACAAAGCAATCAGATGACAACACTTTAGATTTAGTTGTTGTTGCAGGGAGCTACCCTGTTACAGGATAAAGGCAGGATGAAATCGAGACTGCAGGTTGTTGAGCTGGAGTGCCAGGAGAAGCAGGGCCCACACAAATCACCGAGGTGTCATTCCTGTTCAAGGCATTGAGCAGAGGGCTGATCTCCAGGCAGGTTTCTTGTTGATGGCTTTCTCTGTGTAGCGGGTAGTCTGGCTGAGCCAGTGTGGCAAGGCCCAGGCCAAATGGAGATGCAAACGGATTTAGTCCGTTGGAGCTAGATGCAGCCTCCAGCAAGCAGAACACAGTTCAGCACACAGTGGGGAACCAAATCACAACCAACTAACAGCACACAGCACATTTACATGTAAGAAATTCTACTGTACCAGGCAGATTGCTATCCGGTCACAATTACAAAGTCTCTGCACACACTGGGAGTTCAAAGGTGGCTTCGAAATCCTGACAGGCCAATCGTATTCAGCAAATCTTCAGTCTTCTTCGTGTTAAAGCCTGGTCACAGTTCTGTAGCTTAAATCATCCTCACAATTCGGATTCAGTCAGAATAAACTTCAATTTCCCCTCTCAGGGACATCAGGCAGACAGGCAGGCCAAAATTCAGCCCTTTCACAGTTCTCCCATATGAATCTATGCAGGATTACTGCTCTACTATCTTGAGCTGTTACTCCTTCACTTCCCAACTCAGATCTGAACTGAAACTGCAAGCAGTCTGGGACTTTCCCCAGGATCCAAAAGGTTCGGTTTGCTGATTCCTCTATCAGTCACAACATGGGCTCCCTCTCCATGTTCATTTAGGCACCAAAAGCCCAAAACTACAATTCCTACAGAATTTTGCTCCCCACAAAGCCCCTGGGGACGGGCTCCATTTTAGAATCCCCCAAAGGTACTGATTGTCCCATTTCAGCAGTGCTGGACCAAGACGGTGGAGATAAACAGAAATGTCCATGCTGCAAAGAAGGCAGGCTAGACAAACTGCAATATTATAACTGTTCTAATAAATGATCAGCAAACAAATACATCTTCTAGCAGAGCTCCCTCTGCGCTAATATCGATGGCAGAACGGAGCGATTTTTTGGCAGCCTGGGCGGGACTCGAACATGGAAACACTTAGTCCCCTCCCAGATTAATTATAACTGCAATCTAGGCAGCTCTTAAAGAGACAGTACACGGAGGCTATACAGGCACTCTCTGGCAATAACGTTTAAACTGCTAAAAACTCAGGACACCAGCCTGGCAGTGAGCATTTAGGCAAGCTCAAGGAAGACATTTTGGGAACTCCCATTTGTAGGGTAGGGGGGTTACACTTTGAATTGACCCACCTTACTGTAAATCCCACTGTAGTCCCTACCTTTGCCACCCCCTTTGGCAGTTCATTGCACTGGTCCACCACTTCTCTCTGTGAAGAATAACCTCCTGACTTCCATCTTGAACCTCCCTCCAACCAGTCTCCAATCATGCCCCCTAGTCACTGCTTTTTTGTTTAGAGAACAGGTCTTCATCTTCCACTTTGTTAATACCCCTTAGAAACCTGTACATCTCTATCCTAGCCTTCCCTCCCTTTTAGCCTTCAGTGAGTACTTTGTTCAGGTCTCTCAGCCTTTTTCTTGAGCATCTGTCCTTGTTGTCCCTGGATCATCCTGGTGGCCTTTTCCTGTACCATCTCTCATTGTGTCACACAACAGGTTACTAATAGTCTATGTTGATTGTTTCTGTACTTTGTGAAACATTTTGTGATACTTTAATATGGAAAATACTATACAAAATGAAACTCCCTTGTATTGCATTATAATTTGAATCCATGGGTTTAAAATTATGCACATCGGTGTATGCAATCTCCTGTCTAATGTCTCAGAGCTGAAAGCCTAGGTCTCGCTTTACAATCCAGATGTCAAAGGAGTCTATGAATCTTTGTTAAAACCCTCTCTCCTAGACTCCAGCTGCTGCATTAGGGCTTTACATTGATCAGGCAAGATAGATGGGGCTCCAAGAGAGGGAGTAGAGTCCTGTTGTAGTTTAGAGAAACACTAAGTGCAACTATGATTTTGCATTTGAGTCAATTCTTGTTCTATGGTGGATACTAACAGTATTGTGTGTTTTTGTTGTGTTTTTTACCTGATTGACCTGTCTAATGTACCCTACCCAATTAACAAAAATTAATACTAAATAAAAATTAATTTCTAGCAGTACCAACGATGTAACTGTCTGGGATTTACTCACAGCAGAACTTACTCTAGGTGCTGCCAAAAATTGTATATTGGGTGCTGTTATAATCCACTCATAGGTGGTCAGTCTGGCCACACCTGAGTGTAGCATTGCTCAGATAGTGCTATTGTGGATCCTACCACTATCTGTCAGATAGTGCTGGTGTCCTACCTTGGATCCTACTAGAAGTCCTACCAAAGACAGATGTAGGATCCAGGGTCAGATAGTGATGGATCTAGTTAGGATCCAGGGATCCTAGTTAGAATCAGGGATCCTAGGACAAAGTGTTAGGATCCGGGGTCAGATAGTGATGGATCCTAGTTAGAATTCAGGGATCCTAGTTAGAATCTAGGGATCCTAAGTCAGCTAGTTAGGATCTGAGGTCAGAAAGTGCTAGATCCTAGGTCAGATCCAGGGATCCTAGGACAGATAGTTTGGATCCAAGCTGGATCCTAGACAGTAGGATCCATTGTCAGATAGTACTATTATCCTACCACAGCAACTTTCTGGCCAAATGGGAGGTATCTGTTGATATCCTAATTTCTAGGATACTATCTGAACAACACTACTTGAGTGGTTCAAGAACTTGGTCATTGCTCCTCATAAGGTAGCTTATCACGTTAAGGGACTTCAACCTTAACTGGCTCTAAGGTATCAAGCTCTAGTGTAATGAACTTCTGAAGGAATTCAGTCTCTCCAAACTCATCACTACCCCACCATTGTCAACCATAGGTCCTCAGATCACTGCCTTCTGAACAGTATCTTCACTAACAGTGAGGACAGGGTCATCCTGGCAGGAGTCCTGTCTGACTTCATCAGTAACCATTCCCCAACCTTTGCATCTGGTTCTGTAAGCACCCTCCCCCCCCCAAGGTACTGTCCATTAGAGATTTCTCTTTCACTTACCATGCTTGCTCTCAGATATCAGGGCAGTCGACTGGTCAGCCCTCCACACTTTATTTGCCTTAAACTCAGACCTGGATTTTTTATGCTCCCCATCCTCCATGCAGGACAAGTACCTCCCTATCTCCGCCCAGAGAATGTGGGATGGAGACATGAGACAACCATAAAAAAAAAATGTTTGGGAAAATTAAAGAGAGGAGTGCACTGTGGGCAGCCTATAAGTCAGCTCCCTCACCCTCTTCCTGGAACAGTTACCTAAGGCTGTGCAACCTCTGTAAACAAGATGTTAAAACCCTTAAAGCTGACTGTATTAAAAACCTTCAGGTCAGGAATCTAGGTACGCCCCCTGAAATATTTGGACATTGGTGAACTCCCTTATCAATTCCAGGAACAAACAAATTGCTATGAAGTTACACACCAGAGCTAGATCACTAACTGACCTCTTCCAGGTCACAGGGGCCATCACTGACCTGTCAGATTACCTGGATGAGCTCCAACCCAAGGACTTTTCCTCTGCCCATAACACCTGGGTCACTGATAACCTCAGAATCCACACCTTCCACTTTAATATCACCTTCTCCTGGGAGATCTGTCACCGCCTCAAGGCTCTCCCAAACTATGGTAGTACTGGTGGCAATGGTCTCTTCCAGAGGTTTCTGAAGCTCACAGCTAACTACATTGCTAAGCCTGTTGCTACCATGTTTAACCTACCACTGGCCTCCTCATCTGTATCAACAACATGGAAAAAGGCCAGGGTAGCCCCTATGTTCAGCTCTAGTGATCTTTTTCTTCTCGGTCACAACCATCCAGTTTCCATACCACCTAAACAAGATCCTGGTAAAAAATAGTCCTCCAGCAAATCTCTGAGGATGTATCTAAATATAACAAGCTCTCTTCCCACCAACACAGGTTTAGAAAGGGACACAGCACAATGGGAGGGCTTTAAGCCCAAGGTTCGATGGGCGGAACAACAACATCATTTCCCCATTGGGCTTAAAAATTCACACATCCTGGAGCCCATTCAGATTCACTTTTCATTGCAGCTGGAGGCCACATTGACTGCCTTGGCTGCGTCTTCTCCTGCTCCATTTCTCTACTCGTGTGACCTCCGGCTGCTCCCGCTCACTCATCTCCCCCGTATGCCCTCTTTACCCTATGCCCGTACTTCTGGGTTTGCTGCAACCCGCCCGACTCGGCCCCTCAACTGGAACTTCTTTTCTCTGACCCAAATTGTGTTCTGCGGAGCTGATGAATGGGCAGTTTGGGTCTCTGTCTCTGTGGGCTCTCACTGGGGACTCCGTGTTTCAGTGCTGCAATTTTCCCCCCTGCGGCACTGTGTACTCTCTGGATGCTTCCAGATGTATGTCAGCCTCTGCTCTCCCACCTTTCTTGACTTCATTCTTACCAGAGCTACCTCTCAGGACCCTGCTCCCATAGTTCTGCCATGCTTTCAGCTGCTGGCGCTTCTTGTGGCTCCATTCCTCTGCCTTCATTGGTCTGTCTCTTCGAATTGTGTGGTGTGGGGGGGAGGCTCATTGCTGTTCATGATAACTCCCGAACTATATCAGTTTTCTCACTCAGCCTGGGAACTACCTAAGATAGCTGCTTGATGTTGCTCTAGAGGGAGTCCAGGTCTTGTGAGCCTCGTGAGTAGCACTCCGTTAGCTGATTTTCCTTTTTGTTTTCTTGTTAAAACTTATTTCTAAACTGGGCAATGGATTTCTTGCATTCCTGTTGGTTCATGCATTCATATTGGTTGTTAGGGTGCATCTAATGCACGTTATATCTAGAAACCCCATGTGGCATGCGCAACTCCATTTTATAAGGGCAATTAGCCACTCCAGGGATGTGCCTTGGACGGGTCTAACAGAGGACTAAGGGGCAGCATGCAATCAGTCTACAGCCTCATACTAACATCCTGGTAAAAAAAAAAAACAGAATCTGCTTCCACTCGTCTCTCCTTTTGGCTGTCTCTGCCTTCTGGGCTTCCCTCCCTAATAGCCATTTTACTGCAATGCAGACTCTTAGCTTATTCATTCTGCCATTCTAGTCCCTTCCATCATTTTTCCATCTTGTGGGTGCTCTTGCTACCTCGACTCACCCTGCTCCTCCTGAAATCCTATCGGTCTATTCCACCACATTGACTACTCATGTTTCAGCATGCCCTTGTTCTGCTCCCTCTCCTCAGCTCTGTCATCCACCTCCTGTGCTACCTCATCAAACCTCAGCATTAGAGTGTAATTCCCATCGTGGCCTGCATTCGATCTTTCTTTGTTTCTTGGCATAGCTATCCTTACTCATATGCCCGCCTCATCAATCCACGGCCCTCACGCCACATGTATCGGGCTTCTGATTCCAAATATCTTTAGCCATTAAGGATTCCCTCCAGTCATGGCTTCTATATCTCACCATCCCTCAGTTTTTCTATTAGCTTGCTCTGCCATTCACATCATTGGACCATCTATGGCTGCATCCATCTGGCCTTCCATTGAACCTGGCCTGTGCACCACCTCATCCAGCTCACCCTACTGCAGTTCTCCTTCTGTATCGGCTGGGTCCTATGCCAACCCTTTGACCTCCCTACTGTCCTTTGTCCTTTCATACCTCACTTTCCTGTGCCAGCCTCATGGCTTCAATCCTTCATCATACCTCATCCAGCTCCTGCTTTTACCTACCTTTTCTAGTCCCAGTCATCATGGCTTCACTCCAGTCTTAGTGTCGCTCCTCATCATACATCATCCAGTTTTGCTCCTCGATCACTCAACCTGAGTTGCCTCTGGTTCCAGATATGCCTTCTTGCCTCAGAGTCTACCTCCTCTCTAGGAGCCTGCTTTGTTTTACTTCCTTTGTGCAAGTTCATTTTCAAGTTCCTTCCTGTCTCCTTCTCTTCCAATTCCGTCTGTCCATCCAGGATTCACTCCACTTGTGGCCTGCTATCGATATTCTTTTTGGGCATACCCATCCTGACTCCTATGCCACCTTACCAACCCGCGGCCATCCTGCCACACATATCGATTTCATAACTCCAGTCATCATTCACTCAGCCTTACCTCAAGGTACATCTATTCACATCTCTTACTCGAGCATTCCTATCATCGAATCCTATGGACTCCTATGCTTTATCAACTACCACATCTGGGTCTCATCGTTCAAGTCACATAATCATGCTTATCGGCCTCAGCGTCCACTTCCTCACCTTGCTCAATCAGGCATACCTCTCTCTGGATCTGCTACCTCACCAACCTGCCACCCTCTTGTGGCAATCATTACCATTAATATTTATCTTTGCCTCATGTTCCTTCAATCTGTGTGCAGCCTCATGTTCCCTATTCGATCTGTGCTTTCTTTTGGGGAGTTTCCCTATTCCGTCATCATCCTCCCTACTCTTATCCCTTTCATTACTGAACCCTTCTTTCTAATGACATGCATCCTCAAATCAAATGTAGTCAGCCTGGAGGGAAGGTGACCTAGTCCTTAGATCCCCTGAGGTTTCCTCCTCAAAGGGTTTTTTTCCTCTCCTCTGTGCTGATGGTCATATTAGTTAGTTAGTAACTTCTTAGGTTAGTTAGTTAGTTAGGTTCTGCTGTTGGATGAGGTGGATGGTGGCTCCGGCTTTCCCCTCTCTCATTAGGAAGTCAGCCCTTATCTTCCCAGAATTCATTCATGCATCATCCTCGCCTCTTCGATGCTCGACACCTTTAGGTAATTTTTGGGCTTCTTCCTACCTTTAGCCAATGCTATCATTTCCATACACCTGTAGGGGGGAGCCCTCCTCTAGGGTTCCTTGCGTCGTACCCCTTCAGGGTGGTATATCCCATGGATAGAGAGGCGGAAAGCCACAAATCACATCAAGTTACACAAGCATCATCTTATATCATCTCATCAGATTGTGTAAGCACATCAAATGGAAGGGCTTTAAGCCTAAGGTTCGATGGGCAGAGCAACAGTGTCACTCCCCCATTGGGCTTAAAAGCTCACATATCCTGGAGCCCATTCAGATTATTTTTTTGTTGCCCACCATCCATCCCTCCTCCTCCAGCAGCTCGTCTCTCTTACCCGTGGGCTTCTTCCTAACCTACCTTTAGTCAAAGCTATCATTTCTGTGGCACCTGTGTGGGGGAACCCTTCTCTAGGGTTCCTTGCATCATACCCCTACAGGGTGGTATATCCCACAGATAGAGAGGCGGAAAGTCACAAATCAAATCAAGTTACACAAGCATCATCTCATATCATCTCATCAGGTTGCATAAGCACATCGAACTATGGCCTTGGCATGCTTTTCTGAGCATGTTATCAAAGTCATGCATGAATGAAAATTAACCATTGCCATTTTCATAGATTTTATAAAGGCCTTTGATCTAGTAGATGACAGCATCTTACTAGACAAACTACATCTCGTTGGGCTCTCTGCTGGGACTGTATCGTGGTTCTGCAATTACCTCACAGGGAGAACCCTGGTGGTTTTTACTGGAGGGGCCACCTCCAAAACACTGGGTGTCAAAAGTGGCATCCTACAGTGATCAATATTAAGACTAATTCTGTCCTCCCTATTTGTCAACTTCCTCCCAAAAGAATGCAGGGGTTGCCACATGATTCTCTATGCAGATGACTTGATTCTTTTTCACAGTGGCATGACCTCATCCGAAATATCCTTTACCCCCATGGAAAGTTCAATGTTGCTTAGAGGTGGTTCCTAGATAGCAGGCTTCTAGTCAACAATAAGAAGACTAAGGCTATGCTATTCAGGTCCAAACCTAGGTTCACCAAATGGCCAGGGGCAAGTGGCCCTAACCAATTGAATCACCTAAACATACTGACCCCAGGTGGGACTCACCTGGAACTGGTAACAGCATTCAGTTACCTAAGGATCATGCTTGACCTCTGCTTGACATTTTCAGACTACAAAGGGCTCATAGTCAAATGAGTGAATCAGAAGCTGGGTGTCTGCTTCCAGCGAAAAGACCTTATGACTCTTACTTGTGGATGACCATTGCTCAGGATACAATACTCTACCTTCTGGACTACTGCTCTCCTATCTATACCCAAACCTCATCAGCCAACCTGTCCAGGCTCAACACAACTTACAACAGCATCTGTAGGTTTGCCTTGTTGGCTCCTTATTCCACTCATCATTGCTCCTGCTACCAGGTCCTTGGCTGACTCTCTCCTCAAGCCCACTATTAGTACCCTAAGCAGCCTTGTTGACATATCTTTCCAGGAGAATAAATCTTCACCACTGTCACTCCCCCTCAAACCCAAAACTGGTCACTGAAGCCTCCGGTCCTCCTCACATCTTCTCCTAGAATGTCCCCAAACTGCCACCTGCATAGGTCAAAGGGCCTTCTGTCTTTCTGCCTCTAGGCACTGGAACAGCCTGCCTATTTCTCTTTGCTCTCTTGACTCAAACTCCTTTTTTAAGGCACACTTTGCGTCTGCCCTTACAAGTGCTCCCTCCAAGGAGATCTGTTAAGTATCTGTCTTCTGCTTTGTGGCAGTACCTTTGCACTGCTGCTGTTTACCCTATAAAATGTACATTGCCATTATTTATTGCCAGGATCACTCTCATAGCCCTAGCAAGATATCTGCATCTTTGTACTGGTATTTCACTGTTTAATGGTTGTCAGTTTGTACAGTCCTTGTCAGGGTTCATTGACAGTGTTGTTCCAGGGTGTAATTCTTGTCATGAAAAAAAAAAGCGCAGCTCATCACGGAGACAATAAGGTGGTGAAGTTCAGGGCAGCTAGCCCAAATCTAAAAAAAAGTGGCAAAAGAACTGCACTCAGCACAAATATAATAACAAACTATAGCTTCTTATAGCAGACTAAATGGGGGTTTATTTCAGGGTCTGACAATCGAGGAATTACCCCTAGCTGATACAGGTTCATTTTCCCTCCTCAAGGCATGTACTGTCCCCAGGTATCTGCATGATACATCAGTCCCCCTGCTGGAGGTCCCCAGAGTCTCCACTGTAATGGGGAGTAAAGGTCTGTCAGTTGCCACATCTTTTCTGTTGAACAGCTTCCCGGCAGCTATCCACACGGTTGCCTCACACCACTCTTTCATACTTCAACTCAGATCCTGGCTAATCCTGGAATCCACCTGGTCCTGCTCTCCTGTTTAAACCCTCTCCCTCTGGGGTGTAGGTATTTATACCCCCTTTCCCTCACTCCTGCCCCCTCTTTTTTTCCTCATTCACCCGCACCCTTACGTGCTAGCTCTCTCTACCCTCCCTCTCCCCATCCCTACCCCTGCTAGTTACCTTGTTTTCCCCGTGTCTTCACCTCCTCCTCTCTTTAGCTCTTTTCCATATTTGTCCCACCCTTGTACCCCTGCTTTACTTCCCTCCTCCTTACCCTAGTACATAGTAATCTTGATGTGTGCCTTCATGTCACCACTGGCACTTAGTTTCTCTGTTTTTCTCCAACTCCTCCCTAGCACCCTTGATGTGTGCCTTCATGTCACCACTAGCCCTTAGTTTCTCTGTTTTTCTCCAACTCCTCCCTAGCACCCTTGGCGTGTGCCTCTATTTACCACCTCCAGCACCTAACTTCCTTGCTTCCTCCCTATTCACCTCCATCTAGGTATTGTTGCTTGTTAAACTGTTTATCCTACTAGGTTACTGTGGTGCTGTCTGTTTACCCTGTTTAAAATTAGTATCACTGCTTGTAACTGATTTTTCCACTACCCTGTGTCAATCTATTGTTGTACAGCTAGTTAGCTGCTTTCATCGGGCTTGCAACAGTACATTGTTCAGTTACTTCTCTGTTCCATTGCTTATTATGCTATGTATGTTTCTGTTGGAGCTTGTACCTGTCCAGCTTGTAATTTGCTACTCTTACTGGAGTGTAAATTATTTTAACTGGTTGATTCTGTGCCATTATTTGTGGCCCCAGGTCTATGTGATAACAGTGAACTCCTAAAGGCGATCACCGTTATCATATAGTCAGAGTGACAAAAACATTTTTGGCACCCTGACAACCCTAGCGCAGAGGACAACGGCGCCAGGACAGTTTTTAATGCTTTCTGTAGGGGGCTGTGCTCCCCCACCCCCCCTCATGGGGGGCTTTGCATCCCCGCATCCCCCTACTTAAGGATTCTCAACTCCAGGGGGGTGCATGTCGGGAGGGGGGTGAAAGCATTCAAAAAAAAAAAGGTTCAGGCCGGGCATAATAAAATCGCACCAGCGCCTGAACCCGGTACCTCACCCATGCCAACCCCCGATGCCACAACTCAGCTCGGCCATCCACCCAGCGCCATCCCCTACAGCCTCTCCGCCCCTCCCAGCCCATGCTTGCTGTGCTCGCTCCCCCCCAACGCATGTACACATAATGACATCCTGTCGCCCAGTTCACCCACCCCCTCATCCGGTTGCCCTACCCTTGCATCGCCATGAGGGACTGCACTGGGAAGGAGTCGCCGTTACGGATGGCACCCTTCCTTTCACTCGCCCACCTCAAGGGATACCCTGTGGCCCAGGTCATGCCTGAAAATGGTCCTTGGATCAGTGCATGTACCCGGTAAACAAAGACTTAAATAAGATACATTTTTTCAAATAATAAAATAGCATATTTAATCCCTATACTACTACTCATGGTTGTAGTCATTTTACATTTGACAGGAAAATCCTAGTATCAACAAACTTCTATATACCAATTTTAATCAATCAAAATTCCATGCTATAGAGGAAAGTGATACAAATTTAACATATGTAGAGAGATCAACCACATCAGGGTGATGAAATACCAGCTACCTTCTTAGTATAGGCCCTTGAGTTTGTGTTAACAAAAAATGGTTTCACATTTGATAATCAGTTCTATAGACAAAACTGTGGAGCAGCATCTGGGGCTTCTATGGCCCCCAGTTATGCAAACCTGTTTTATAGTTGTGCTGAGTGTAGTTTTTTTTTTAATTCTTGTCATGTATGTGCTCCCACCGTTCACTGTTGTGTACTTGCACTGTTCACTATTATGTGCCACCTGGATGGCCTGGGTCATGCCTGAAATGGTCCCTGGGACCAGTGTACACACCCGGTTAACAAACAAACAACGAAATAAAATAACAAGCATTTGTCAATGCCGGATTTTCGCTTGCAGGTATTTGCAGTGGTGTTTAGCACGTATGGTGCTTTACCCTAATGCCCTGTGCGATTGCTGGTATTTGCACTACAAATTTTCAGCATGACCTTTTTGTTACCCCCACCTCATAAAAGCATTTGAGACCTCTGCTTATGAACAGTGCCACTGTTATTTTGTTAATCTGTCCTGAACGTTGATTTCCCACAGCGACCACACCATTCTGCTCCACATGTGCAAAAACACATTTCAGCCAGGATGTGAAAAATGTCAGCTGTACTGTTCATAAGGAGGTGTGAAAAAATGCCAGTGTTGAAAATCTGGAGTGAAAATATTTCAAATTCTCAAAGTTATGAGTGTGCGTGGAAAGTGCGCAATGCACGCTCGTAACACAGTCATTTTTTGATTGTTTCACCAAATTTGCAAACATAGGCTTTGAAAATTGAAGAACTTACAAGCGCATGAGGAACTGGCGCAACGACGCCTTAAAACAGTTATTTTAGAATTTTTTCACCAAATTTCAACATAGCCATTTTAAGATCTCTGCTCATGAACAGTGACACTGATTTTCTTAATGTGTCCCATACATTGAGTTTGCACAACCGACTGTGCCATTGTGCGCTACATTGGGAAACATGTTTTGGGCAAGATGTGAAAATGACAGCTGCACTGCTCATAAGGAGGTGTGGTAAATGCCAATGTTGAAAATCTGGAGTGAAAATATTAAAATTGCAATCTTACGAAGTGTGCATAGGAACTGCGCAACGCACACTTGTAAAACAGTCATTTTTAGGAATTTTTTCAACAAATTTTCAACACAGCCATTTTAAGACCTCTGCTCATGAACAGTGTCACTGTGATTTTCTTAATATGTCCCATATATTGAGTTCGCACACCGACTGCGCCATTGTGCGCTACATGGGTGGAAACACATTTTAGGCAGGATATGAAAAATGACAGCTGTACTGCTCATGAGGAGGTGTAAAATGGCAATGTTGAAAATCTGGAGTGAAAATATTGAAAATTCGCAAACTTACGAGCCTGCGTAGGAACTGCGCAACGCACGCTCATAAAAGCGGTAATTTTTAGGAATTTTCCACCAATTTTCAAAATAGGCTTTTGAGAGCCCACCTTATGAATGCTGGCAGTGTCGTTTCATTAATCAGGCTCCAAAAGGTGATTTCGGCAGTGGCTGCGAAATCACCTTCGGGCCCTAATAACGCCATGACAGTGACATCATTCATGAGAAGGTCCCAAAACCCCATGTTGAAAATTTGGTGCAAAATTCCAAAAATGCCTGAGATATGCAACAAAGTTGAAAAACATCTAGCCTATTATACAGCTTACGCATTTCCTCAGTTCATGGCTCACTTTGAAGAGTGCAGACGTGTTCCTGGCCCAATCAAGATCATCGCGCCAGACTCCGGAGGTAAGTATGGGGTGAGGGTGTGGGGAGGCAGGGTGTGCAGTGGGTGGTGCAGGTTGTGGGAGGGGCCAGGAGAAGCGCCCGTGGGACCGTTTTAATTTACAGGTTTTTAAACAAAAAGACGGCGGGGCGTTTGCCATGCTGGGTGGGCTCCCGCATGGCAGAAGGATGGCTGGGGGCATGGAGCTGACGGGGGATTGGGCACCCTGTCGGCCAAAACAAGGTTTGCCACACTGGGGTGGGATCCCAGCGTGGCACCAAAGCTTGGGGGCGTGAGGCGCTGCGAGCACACAGCGGTGGTTTTCTTTGAAGTGAAGACCACCGCTGTCATACACAGCACCCGCATCCATTGGTGCAGGACCGCCACACCTGCTCAACGGAGCAGTGGATTGCACAGGACAGTCACACCTCCAAACTGTCCTATTATCCCAAGACGTTTCTTGCGCATGCGCGCAAGCGAACGTAAAAGTGGTACCACAGAACCTAAAACAACTTTTTCAGTTTCATTTTATTTACTGACTAGTATGACTTACAAGGATACAGTAGGTGACTGGTAAATGGCAAGTTGGTCAGTAACTTAAGAGGTAGCCGAATTGCGGAGTAACATCAGGCTGTTGCCTAACTGATTGGTATCTGGTGGGAGCTGCTGGATGGCAGCTGGGCTAAGTACTATTTGTCAGCATGCTGATGGTTTACATCTGGATTGTAACTGGAGTTGATCTAGGGCTACTCAGCTGGCCTCTGTTCTCTGTCCTGGCCTCTCTTTCCTGCCTCTGTCAGTTACACTGCCCACTTTCTTTCTTTCTTTCAGATTTCTCTTTCTCTTTAGTCTTTTTCCATTTTCCCCTTTCCAGACCAGCATTTCTTTTCTTTTCTTTTCTTTTCTTTTCTTTTCAGCTACTACTTTATTTTTTGGGGTCTCTGTCTTGGAGTTCCTTTCTCTTTTCTCATTTTTCTCTGTCTTCTTTCAAATTTGAGGCTGTTTTCCATTCTAGTCGCGCCCCTATTCCAGTGTCCCTCCTTCTGCTAATCTTCTGTGTGTCTTCCCAGCCCTCTCTCCATCTATGTTTCACTACCTCTCCACAATGCCAAGCAACCTTATCACCATACATACGTACAAAGAAGAGTGGTGGTATTAGTGTGTGGGTGGGGGATTGTGCAAATCAAAAGAATTGAGCCTAGGCATTAATATTTGACCTGGGCCTTGAAGATCTGTGCCCCATTGTTCAAAGGGACTTGAAACTAAAAGTGGTGTTTCTGCTCCCTGCACTGTTTTGGCACCTGAACTGGTGATTGCCCTACTCTGCAACTGTTTGAATGTTTCTGGCTATTCATCCTTGCCCAACTAGTCTGCTCCACCTGAGAAGACAATTTGGGGCACTCAGAGATTAAGAGTACTTGGGGTCAATGCTGACCACTCCAGTGCTGAAGAGGAGCTCATGGAATATGCTGAAGGGGAGCCTGGCTTCACATTGTAGGCAATTTAAGCAATAAGGCACAACAGGGCATGCGTTGTGCTGGGATAAAGTCATGCCTCAGGTGAGCTGAAGCACGAGGTTGAAGGCAGAGTTCTTCTACAACTTGAGAAGTGCCATTATCCCAGCAAAATGCACACCCACGAGTGCCTTATTGCAATCATGAAATGGGTCTGTTTCAATAAATATTTTCTTGACAAAAATCTTTTTAGGTGATTTTATTTAATAAAAAGGTTAAAATGACTATACAAATGGAAAGGAGATAAAATAATTATATGGAGATTAGTAGGTTTCCAGGTAGAGTATGCTTTGTCAGTAGGTGGGCATTAGGTGGAGCTAATGTTGCATATTGGCAGCAAGTGTGGGCAAAAGTGGCAATGTATTGTCAGATCATGACCGTGTACATAGGGAGAGTCAGGCTAGAAGTGGCTGTAATGCCTGTGACCATTCGTGGAGTGTGTGACTCAACACCGACCAGGCAAGTAGCAGCGCCTATGTGAGGAGTTGCAATTGGCAGCATCAGTCAACAGCTGAGGTCAAGTTGCAGGGCCTATGTGAGGAACCGCAGTCAGTGTCATTGGGAGATGAGATCAGGAACAGAAACCATTCTAGTGAGTAGGGGGGCCTTATATAAGGAGTTGCAGTCAGCGACATCAGGAAATCATTTTTTAAAAGTGCTACACTACAGGTTGTTGCCACCATGGGTAGTGTGAACCATACCTCTCAACCTCTTGTCACGGAAATGAGACACAGGCACGCAAAATGAGGGACAATGAGGGACACATCCTCAAATATGGAAATAAAAGCTCAAAAACTGTTAAATTATTACCTGCACTTGTACAGTATTTTTTTTGTTTTTTTAATTCGCATCATAGAACATTGTGATCTTCTGCTTTGAAGACTGAATGTACAGAACCTTTTCTGTTTGGTCAGTACTTTTCCCATGAGGGACAGGAGAGGGACAAAGCAATGTTGAGGGGTAAAATGAGGGACTTCTTTCGTAATCAGGGACAGCTGAGAGGTATGATGTGAACAGTCTTAGAGGTGCAGTCTGAAGCTCTTACTCTCAGGGGGGGGAAGCCTCAGTTGGCAGCTGTTTCAGCATTAGCAGTACTGCAGAAAAGGAAATGGGCTACATAATTTGTTTAAAAAGAACCTTAAATGAATTACTTTCTTTTGGGCTGTTTGCATGGGAAAGAGTGAGGAAAGGAGGTAGATTTAAACTGCCAGTGCATTAAGTGATGCCAGGGCAGCAATACTTAGTGTGGGCATTTTGGGTTGACTTTATGGCAGAGTAGTGATTTTGTGGTAAACAGGTAGGACTGGCCATGTATCTTAAGAGAATATTTATTGTAATTTTCAATTAGTGTTTTTTTGGTCTTCAGAACTGTGTTTGTTTCTTCTCAAATATCTGACTTGCTGTTTTAAGTCTGTCTCACTGAATTATTACTAGAGACATTCATCATAAAGTGAGTTTAGTTTCCTGTGAAAACAAAACTACCGTTGGCATCGGCAGGACACAAATCCTTTCCCCATATGACATTTCACTGCAAAAATTTGAACTTCAGGACATTTCATTCATTACTAAAGACATTTGCATGAAAAGAGGCTCTTTGCGACACAGACTGCATCTGTTCATGCTGCTTTTCCTGCCCTGCATAATCCTCTACTTGTGGCATCAAAATCATTCCTGTGGCAACAGGTTGTGATGTTTATATGCTGAGGTTTATGACTTTACAAAAGGGCATAAGCTATGTGAACTGTGAAGAAATGAAGTCTAAGGAAAACAATCCTGTTTTAACTCCCAGGTTCCCATAATGCCTTTAGAAGTCCAAAACTTTTGTTTGATTGACCTTACTGAAAAATGGCTACTTCAGAGCAAGAATATTATATAATGGAGTTCTGCTGATTCTAGCTGTGAATTTTGTGCTAGAAACTGAACTGTGGCCTATATTCATGATAATTATATAGAGTTACACCATTTTACTTTTGCCTTTACTAGCCCAGTTCAAAAATGCGTGCCATTAAACAGCATGGCAAATTGCTGAATTGGATCTTTAATGTCAAAATAAAGTGGTATTAATGCTGGAGGTAATGTCTGGGAATATAGACCTGTCTCTTTTAGACTGCTGCTTTGAGGGTGTCACAGTTGTAAACTTTTTTATCATGTTTTTGTTCAGGGGAAAAATGAAGAGTCACTCCCAGGTCACTGGTTGAACTGGAAGAGTGTATAATGGGTTGCGAATGGCAGTGTTGGTGTAAGGGTTACGTCACCCTCCTATGTTATGAGTATATGACAGCATCTTGTCCTGGACAGCACCTGCCTTGTGCCCGAATACTAGTTCTGCACCAACACCAGTCACCTTGCCGTCATGGCTCAGGAGTGATGGAGACCAGTGGCACATTACACAATGCTTTGGGGCACCAATAACGTGAGACTTGCACAAACTATAATGTCCATACTGGAGCTGGGATAGCTGCCAGATGGTACATAGCTCTTCGGGCATTGCCTGGTCATATAGCCTCACGATGGTAGTTACACACACTATACTTTAGTATTCCATGGGTCATGCTCATTGTTCCCTCAAAAGTCTCCCGGGGCACAGCATTAACCCCCCCACCCCCACCTCTAGTGTGGCATACATTACAATTGCAGTTTCTAAACACTGGTCTGATAGTACCCAGCACAAAAGTGAGGCCTGCTGCCTACCCCACATCCATAATAATTTCCAGGTCCACCCTGTGAACTAAAGGGGCACATTTGCATTTTGTATAAAGCACTGGGTCTCTTTCAACTCTCAAATCTCTAAACTTCCTTTTGGGGTTCCTGGAGTTTCCAAGACCAGCTATACAGTGGCACTCTTCTCAAGCAGGGTGAGCACTACCCTGGGCAGCAAGCTGTGCTGGCACAAGCCTCAATATGCCCAGAAGGATAATAAATATGTAAAGCATGACAGCATATGATTTCATTACTAAGTGTATAAAGCATGGTTGGTCCAGCCACATGTGCCTCCTTTCAACAATCCACTGATAGCCCTAGTAACCGAAAAAACAGATTCTTGTGTTTGGCCTCTTAGACGGGGACTAACCCATCCCAACCCTTGCCAGGCCCCCTCCTACATGATGCCCATTCATTCTGCTACACTGCCAGGGGTTTCTATTCCAACTGCCTAGGTTGTTTCACACACAAAGAGCATTTTTTTAGCAAGATTAACTTATAGTTGCTTCAACACTGACTGACTTCTCCCATTTTCCTACTACTGTCAGTGGGAGTGAACCTGCAAAGGTGCCAGCGACCTCCCTTGAGGGGTGGCCTACCACCATCCCAGTGTGCCTTTTGGGTGCTGGTGGTCTCCGTTCCTCTCGATGGGATTTCCCTGGGTCTACAGCCTTCTCCATTCAGTGGCTTCTGATGTTATTCTTCCCTCAGACTAGGCCTAAGGGAATCAGTCCCAGCTAATCCCAAGGACACCGCCACCATCCCTGGGACCACAGGCTCCGTCAGCCCAGTCACAGCCAGAGAGACTGGACTGCTCAGCTCCAGCTCCAACTCCTGTCCCTCCAGGCCAATTCCCAATGCCCTGATGCCTTCTCCACTTTAGATTTTCGGGGAAAGGGCAGAACCATGCATAATCATGCTCCAGTTTGCCACTCTTAGATAATTCAGGCCAGTCACAGCAATATTAGCAGTACTGTTTACGTCACAGAACATCGTGTTGATTTTTCCTTGTATGGTTGATTACCTCTGAACTATACCTGTTATTTGTTTTGTCTGCCGATTTTGTATTGTAACCTCCCAGATTGTGTCTAAGAATAGCCATATTTTGTGTCTATGACACCTTACCCGGTAAACAAAAACTAAATAAATGAACGTCCAGATATCCTGCATCTGGGCAGCCCCACCCTCCCATCGGCCCCAAAAGCTCTCTGGGTCTGGCTTAACCCTTGGAGTGCTCTCTGGTAACCTGCCCTGAGCCAGCAAAAGTGAGAAGCTGGTTACACTGGAAAATGGACAATATTTATTGGGGGAACTCTTCACCTTTGATGCAGGGTCAAACATATCTGACAGGAGTCTGGGGATGCATTTCCTCATTATTTGCTGCATATTTTACTCTTTATTTAGTCAGTTTTGAGCCTTTGGGGGTACATTTATGCAGGAGCAGTCTTTCCCCATTGTATTCCACGAACTGAGTCTGACTTTTAATTTCAATCCCTGAACTGAGTCCCACCCCACCCCACCCCGTGTTATCTGCCATTTCCACCACTGGTGATTGGCCATTGTTCCAGCATCATGTTACTATGTATTGCAATGTGCGTGTAGATTTTCTGGTTGTCGCAATTGTTTTTACAGTGTCAGTTTTGTTTTTCTCCTCTATTTACTCATTAGCGCAGAGGTTCTCAAGTCCCAAATCTTGGTAACCTCGAAGTGCTGGCACCAAAACTTGCTGGTGGCCTGGCTTATTATTTTTCCATGCCAAAACCCCTGATATAGTAAGTTTCTCTTTACACTGTATACAGTGTGTTAAGTAACAGCTGCCTAAACCCTTGAAATTCGTCCCCATGTTTTATCAATGTAAGAACTCACCAGTTTGTTAATCTTGAATCAGACTTTTGTGTGTTTGACTAGAGTTGATGAATTCTTTGTATGAAAGATACAAAGATACGTAGAAATTGTCAGCAGATAAGGACCACCTGGACCATCTGGAAAGGAAGGTTTATGTGTAACTCAGGTTTCACAGTTTGGGGTCTCAGGTGAGCATGTCCAGCTCTCCTCCAGCTGCAGTGTGGAGTGGCAGAAAGGCATGGTATGCTCCATGCCAGGACAAAGGGGGCACTTCAGGTTTGGTCCAGACTGTGGAATTCCTCATGTGTGTGTTTGTGGGGGGGGGGTAGCCAGAATTTGAGCCAATGGTCCTGCCATGGATCCACAGAATGCCATGTCTTGGAAGGCCTCCAAGGGCACCAGAATTTTAATGGTCCCTTCAGGGAAGAACAAGGGAAGTGCAGCTGAGTGCAGCTAGTTGTGCGGAATATATAAAGGTAAAAATCAAAATTGGGATTTAGCATGGAGTCTCAGCAAGGAACTCTGAATGAGACTTAGAACTGATTGGCAATAGAGGGTTGGCACCTCGTGCATCTGTCAGGGAACCCCTTTTGCACCAGTGTTGGTCCCATGGACACCAGTGAAGAGGTTGCTCAGGACAGTTCTTCTCCACTTTGGCTGGGAGGGGAATACTGATTATTCAGGATATTAAATAAGCCAAAAAATAGATTAGCAATGTTGTGCACTGTATGCTAACATGCTAATCAGCTGTGAAAATGCACAGCACTTGGCACAGAGTGGTTAGCAAAGTTTAAAATAAGTTTTATTAATTCTATCTACTGTGCCATGAGCACACTCAAAAAATGGTTATCAGTCTACTGCTACTCATTTCTGGAAATGGTCAGCATTACCCCCTGTTTTGCTCAGTGTTTTGCTATACTATACCAGCTATATAATTAATGGGTTCCGATTTTTTCAATGTAAAAATCTGTGTATTAAAAACCATAATACCTGAGTAGGTATTATGGCAAAGTCATATCAATCCACACAAAGCCACGCAAAGTCACGCAATCGCACAGAGCCGAGCAAAGCTGCACAAAACACCAGTAATTGTAAAAAAATAAAAGATAGGCAAGTGTCTGTTAAGGATTTTTTTTTACACACCCGTGTGTGATGACTGTGTAAACCTCTCAAGCTTCGCTCTTGAGGTTTACGGGTCATCACACACCTCAGGTGTGTATAAAAATCCATAACACACACTTGCCTATCCACTGTTCTATATTTAACACACTGTTATTGTTTGGTCATTCTCTAGTCAGTGTGATAGTCAATGGGTGCTTGCAGTAGGACTATGCTGCTAGGCAGTATGAACCAAGGAGCTCAGAGAATGGGTCACTATAACCTCCAAATATGAACAATCAATAATTGGGACCATTAGGCTGTTTTTTAGTAGAAATGTGTTAATGTGTCCTTTACCAGGGCACACTGAGTTAAAGATAAAGTGCCCCAGGTCAGACCTTAAATCACTCCTTGCTGTGAAATAAATGTACAACATGGCTGTTTATGTAGGCTACATGGCCTTCATGTGTTTCTTATCATTAGAATGCTGATGGGGGGGGGCATGGAGTGAAAGGGGAGTGGTAACTGCTGCACTTTATGCACTCCCCTGATGTTGTTGGACCAATCCCGCGCAACCCTTTCTCTTCCCCATGTTACAATGCACTTTATGAACTTGAGGGAACACAGATTGGTAAGGGACAATAAAGCTGGGATCTGCATGGGTTCTGCAATGCAAAAGGGAGTCTTTCCCTCTACTGTTTTCCATCAATATAGCAACATGAACACCATAGCCTTGCCTCTTTCACTATTTATGCATATTTATTACATTAGCGGGGCTGGCAATATAGCCTACAGGTTAGAGAAATGAGCTGTGAATGAGCTTGGTACATCCAGGAGACCTGGATTTGATTTCCACAGCCTCCATGTGCATACTGTGTGGCCCTGAGCAAGTCACATATCCTTCTCAGTGATCCCAGCTCACCCCTGAAAACAGGCAGTTTGCCTAGTACACCTTAACCGGTTACCAAAGAATTAAAAAACTATTTGTTTATTATTTTATTTTAATCCAGCTTTTTACTCAGCAGGGCTATCAGCCCCAACTCCCACCTGACCAGTGATTGTCTCCCCAAGGACTTACCTTACTGGGGCCAGGAGAGAAAGGGCCATCCTACTCCAGAGCACAATCCAGAAAGGTGGTCCTGGGCGACAGCATGGATTGGGTGTTTGGTCGGGCATCATTTGCTGGCCCCAGCTGTGTTTCCCCACCAACTGACATCATGCAAGCACTCAAGTGTGTGTGCATATAAAGACACGCATGCACCGCACAGCTGCCACTGGACATCTCCCCATAGAGCCATGTAAAGTGCCCTGCCACCACCTCTAGGAGCAGCATGACTTACACCCCCCCCCCCGGAGAGGAGAGCAGTCCTCTCCCACCCTGGCCAATCCCCGCCAGCCTGAGCTCATTCCCAAACTAATATCGGTTGCATGGCAAGAGGTAAAGTATCCACCGCCTCAGCCCTGCACACCACTAGGTCAGCTCACTTTCATTATTTGGGAAGTCTTCCATCAATGTCCCGGGTTACATATGTAAATATAAAAATAAATTAAAAAAAAGAATAAGTTGCTAGTTCCATGTCATTTTTAAGTGTCTCATAAAACCCTGGTGGCCTTACAAAATTGAGCTGATGGCCTCACTTCCGAAATACTGTTTTGATACTTCATCTAGGTGTCTACAGCAACTCTTCTGTGTTTGTCACTTCATTGATCTGTTCTAATTAGTTTAACATTTTATCCAAAAGAAGGCAGCTCAATGGTGCAACACTTGTACTACAGAAGTTAGGAGTTAGAAGCTTTAGTCTAGATGAGCTGCACATGTACAGCTATACAGCAGTCAGCCTTCTTGATTCTGTCTGACTCCAAGGAGCATGCTCACCACAGCATTAGTAAAGGTCAATATGTTTATCCCCAATACAGCCACAAGGTGTCATCTCTTAGTTACTGTAATTTAGATACTCGGATTACATTGCTACATTATTTAATTCATGCGTAGAATACAGAGTCTGTCTCAGTGGACACCTCCCACTCGCTTACATCATGTCAGATGGGCTAATGTTAGGCATAGGGTGTAGGAATAGATGTCATGTATGCCTTAGAATACAAGGTAAATTTTTGGGGTGGTGACAGTCTGAGCCCTGGCTATCAGATTTGGTTGGTCCCACTGCATGACCCCCTCTCCTACTGATTTATAATATCATAGGTGTGCTGTGTTTTGATTAAACATAATGCTAAGTCAACTCTGCGGCAATAAGCAGTGGGACATCCAGTCAGCATGCTGGTGTCCGAGGTTTGAAACCCAAGCCCTGGACAACAGGAATGGAGGTCAGCAGGGAGGGTGATAGGGTGTTTGTGAGAGTTTCCCCCTCTGGGGGAGGTGGAGGCAGTGTACCATCAGAAAGCAGCTCCTGGAGGTGACATGATAGTGGTGTCTAAAGGGGCGTGGATGACCATAGAAACAGAATTTGTCAGTAGAAAAACACCAAATGACCAACCCAGCATATCCAGATGGTTCCTGTGTACTCTGCCTCCACAGACCCTAAGTGGTCTCCAGATCTCTGCCCCCGACAACCTATATGGACCTGATCCTGCAGGAGGAGGAGGCAGAAGTAGAGAACAGGGAAAACATGGCCCTGGCTGAGACACATTGGATGACAGCCCTCTCTCCTCCCATTCCACCAGGTTCTTGTGCACACCATCATTGATCCCCCCTCTGCTGACATTCCCAGGTATGTCACCACTTTCCTCCTCCCCTGACCTGTCATGGGGGAGATGGCCCACCACAGAATGTGAGAGGACTTGAGGGAGCTTACTGATGAACCATGGTGGCAGCAGGTGAGTCTGGTGGACAGAAGGTCGCGCCTGGAAATAAGCCTTCCTGGTCACCAATTTTTCAAATAAATACATAGAAAGGATTTAAAAGGGCTTGAGGGAGTGTGGTGCTCCAGTAGTCTTGAAAGGAGAAGAGAAGAGAAAACATAATGCTAAATAAGTACTACTGTTATTTTTTGCTCATACATGAGGTATTAAAGGGTGTAGGGCAACACATGGCTATTTATACAACTAGACAGCATCATGTATGGTTGTAGTATTTAAATTTTATTTTCTAGTTTTTCTAGCTTATCCAGAGAATTTCTGTCCCCAAGTGTCTGAGCTGAATGGGCATCTCTCTCTCTCTCTCTCTCTCTCTCTGTGAGTTCCAGACTATCTTCTCGATTGGATGACTGCCAGGCTGGGCTCCCTCATGCTGCCACTGCTGTCTGCCATAGTCTTATACACCTGCATGACTTGAACCATGATACAGCACTCCGGAGAGAATGGATGTTACCATTTACACTCATCCAGCTCCCTCTGGGTGTCCAATGAGTCTGACCCAATCCATGAGCCTTGAGTCTTATTTGATTGTTGAACACTAAGGGGCAGGGGAGGAAGCACTGCAACATTGCTTTTCTTCCTCTCCCACTACCTAGTATTTTCCTTGAAGCAGGGAACTTGCATTGAATCCTGCATGAATGATGTGAGCTCTCACCTGAGTACATACACTTATGGGGGTGGGGGTGGGGGTGTTGTCAGTCAAGAACTCTGTGCGTCACAGAGCTTGGAAGCCTAAAAACAAATTTATATAACTATTTTTGCCAGTTCCAATTTTTCAGCATCGAAAGCAGCATAAAGGACTTGCAGTATAATAGCACTAGATTTACTTTCAGCAGACTTCTTTTCACAGAGAAGACATAGGGATGGGAGGAGAGAGAGAGGAGGTGAGGCAATGGAGGAGGAGATGTCTTGCTTCAGGTAGTCTGTCTGTCTATATCAGCTGACACAGTGTAAGCTTGATAAGCCTTGTTGTGTGACATCACCAAAATCAATCACTCCTCTTCTAGGTGGTGACTTCTAGTTTGGGACTGCAGCAAATACAAATAAGCAATAACACCCAACAGGGTGTGAGGCGTTCAGGGATCCCATGCACCCAAGGCCATAGTAAGGCCTGCTGCTGACCCTGGAAATGCAGGTATCCCTCAACACCCCACAGCCTGTCAGGTCTTTACTGAGCTTAGAAAATGGGCTTTAACATCAGTTTTACAGTAACATACAGTATTTAAAAATAAAAGTATTTTAAAACATTTTTAAAATATAGTCCTTATTCAGGTACTGTATAGTGCCAGTTCTTCAAGGGCTCTGTTGACTGATAAACATATGACTTTGGAATGTTGGCAGCCAATCAGGTTTCATGATTTCCCTAACCCATTTTCTAAAGCTTGCCCTAGCTCCTGCCTTGCCATGTGGTGTTACTACTAGGCATGTCCTACACTGCTGCTGATGTCACATCCGGGGCTGGAGCTGTGCAAAAACTTGGGTGGTGTTGCTCTCCTTTGCTGCTTCATAGTGTGCAACCTCCAAGTTGCTATACCAGTCTTGTAGGAACTGTATATGAATCCATATTCTATTATATTCTTTTTTTTCTCCAAATGACAGAACCAAAAAGGTGGTAGGGAAGAAATAAAAAAAAAAGACAAGGTGTCACTGAAGAGAAACTGTATCAGTCTGGAGTTTGTCAGTAGCCTAATTTATACACACCACAACACAATAAAAAAACTAATTTATTTTCTAATTATTCCTTGTCGACTGCCTAACTCGACACTGCCAGAGTACCACCATTTATAATATTTATATCTCTGCTCCATGACCAACTTGGAGTGGATGAATGGACAAAATAAAAAAGGCACTCATTCTGAACGCATGCACATTACCTTGATTTGTCTTGCGCTGTTTTGACGTCTCTCGGTAAACACATTTATTTTTCATTAGAATGTTCCTGCGCTGCTCCATATCTCGGAAAGCTGAGCCCATTACAAGGCCTCATCAGTTACCAGTGAAGCCAAGATAAACAAGCCTAATGAACTCCCCACCAGAGCTGTTTCTCTGTCATCTTATCCTCACAGCTCTTGCAGGCACATGTGACTTTGTGTCATAGCAGAAAAGGGTTTGGGTTGGGGAGAGAAATGACAATTCATCTTTTAGCTTTGAAATGGTTTATGGGAAGAGCAATCTTTCTGGAGATAGGAATACTAGACCCATTAACAGAGATTTCAAATATGAGGCCCTGTTTCTTCTGCAATGGGTATGGTAATGCTTCCTGGCTGGGCTGCTCTTTCAGACCCTGCTGTTTTTATCCAACCTTTGCTGTGGTATCCCTGGTGTTCACTGAACAGAAAGGAGCGTAACAATACATCTTCTCTTGTCATAGTATGTTTACCCCGCTACTTAGTGCCCACAGGGGACAGTACTGCCTAGTGGTTAGAACACAGAGCTATGAAATTGGAACCTTAGGTAGAAATCTACAAGTGCCACTTACTTATGTATGACCCTGAGCAAGTGACTTTACCTCCCTGTGCTTACTTCTGTCTGTTGCTCAGCACGTACCCGCAGACCTTTCCTCAACCCCTCTGTGAGCACCTAATTGCTGCTGCCAGCTGTTCCTGGATTGTAAATGCTTTGGTATATAGTATGTATGAACGGCACCATATAAAGTCAATTCTTTGCCTCCCTTCCATTCATTCCTTTCCTATATACTATACAATGCTGGGGGTGCAGTGTAATTATATTTTCATTTCATTTATTATTAATAAAAGAGGGCAGATGGATACAAGTTCCAAATTATGCAGGCGATACTAGTCAAGGTTACAAAAAGAAATATATAGCAGTTACACATATAGAAACTGATATCAGTAAAATGTGGCATCCTCCAGTGAGTAGACTACAGGACGGTGAACAAGAAGATTCCAGGTTTGAACCACAAAAGTGCCTTTGACTCACCCTGTGACCATGGGCAAGCCATATGAACTCCCTGTGTTTCAGTTTGTCCAACAGATAAATTGAGTAGAAGCAGAACCCCATGTTTACTGACAAATAGCACGACAAAAAGTTCCTACCTGTAGGTTCGTACCTATTTCAGCTGCTCAGTCTTTGGCAAAAGATGTCTCATCATCTTCAGCACAACAGCTACTCTTTGTCACAGACAGAACCAAAATATTCCCCCAAAGTGAAAATATCTGCTTTGGTGAAATCTTCTGTGCTTTGAGTGTAGCCCCTTATGATTATTATTCCCTCCCGGTGATCTTTTACACTCCCACCATTATTAATGGTGGGATATTAGGTGACCCAAAGGTAGGCAAGCAATGTGAGAAGGCAGTAAGGAGGGCTGGGGGGGGGATACTGGGGTGCATAGGAAGAGGCATCACCAGTAGAAAACAGAAAGTTGTTATCCCTCTGTACAGAAAGTTGGTGAGACCCCATCTGGAATACTGCATGCAGTTCTGGAGACCCCAACTCTGCAAGGACATAGACAGAATGGAGGCAGTCCAGAGGAGGACAACTAAAATTGTGCAGGGTCTGTACCAAAAGCCATACGAAGAGAGACTAAAGGAACTTAATATGTATACCCTTGAGGAAAGGAGGGAGAGGCGGGACATGATAGAAAGACTTAAGTAGAGAGAATCAACAAAGTCCAAGAGGGTAGCATCTTTCAGAAAAAGAGACGTGCAAGAACAAGGGGGTACAATTTAAAGATAGAAGGGGGATGGCTCAGGGGCAACATGAAGTATTTTTTCACAGAGAGGGTGATGGATGCATGGAACGGCCTTCCTGAGGAGGTTGTGGGGTCAAAAACAGTGGGGGAAAATCAAGAATGCATGGAACAGACATAAAGCAATTCTAGTGTGGGGTAGGAAGAAGTAGGCTGTTGGTTAACTACTGTAGGATCTGCAGCTTATCCAATAGGTAGGGAAATGGGCAGACTGGGTGGGACAAGTGGTCCTTATCTGCCATCAAAGTATATGTTTCTAATGGTGATCCACACTAAATGACCCTCAGACCTCCAGGTTCCCTCAGTCATAACTGCTTTCCTGGTGTCCATCCTTGTAGGCTACCAAATGACTAGACAATGAGTTCTGCTGGTCTCACACACTGCAGGGCCCTGTATAAAAAAAGTTAGTATTCATGCACAGGAATCAAGTGGCCTGTGTATTTTGCCTGTGCAAAAAAGTTAGGAGGCACAAAGAAAGTTAGGAGTCACCTACTTCTTTACCCAGGCCTTAACGACTTTGAATAAAGCAAGTTGGCACTCTACTGTCTGATGAGCTAAAGAAATTAATTGCAAAAAACTATGTTCGTGCAGATTAGGGCTATTACTGTGCATAACAGAAACCCTCAGACTTTGGGAATGTGCTGTTATGGTTTTCAACACAATGTCCACAATGTTTGGAACTGTGCTATAAGGGTTGTCAAGCCTAATTTCAATACTTCTCTCTCCTTTCCTCTTGTACCCAAGACCAAGCTATAAGTATGGGGCATCAAAAGTGTGGTACCTCATAGCAGGCCAATGCATTCAAAATTTATTTGCAATGAACATTCACACACACACACACACACATATATATATATATATAGATGTTGATGGATTTGCCCTCAGCCAGCTGCTTATCTATCAGGGATATACCCTGATTTTCCAGGGAAAAACTCATTTTTCTCCCGATCCCTCTCTTTGCCCCATGGTATGAGTGAATACTTTTTGGTACCATGCACACATGGCTCACTGTAGGGGAGCAAGCTCCATGACCCTCATGCAGCTGTCGTCATGACACCAGAACCTGCCACCAGCTCTCCTCGAGTAGAGCACTTTGCTGTGAGGCTGCTTCTCCAGCATGTAGCCTAACCCCAATGTGGCTTCCTGGGTTAGTTCTCAAACCCTGCTCATCTGCCCAGCATCAGGAGGCTCTCGATAAAGTCCTTAAACTCAAAAGGCCTCGCTTTCTCTTACAGAAAATCTTTTAAAAAACATAATTTTACCCCTGATTAAAGGGCTTCCAAAATCACAGGTGGAATGTTGGAAAAACATGATTTTCAGAGATAAGTCAGCTCATATTTAATATATTTCTGATCTTCCACTTCACGACCATATGGGCCCTAAGCACTATGGGAAGGACTGCCTATGCACCTCAGATCTGCAGTGCATAGACAACCCTAAGTGTAATTTTCACACACTAGGGTCCCATGGACTTCTGCACACATGCATGGGGCATGTGACCCTTCCACACTGGACCCCCCTGGCCAGTTGCATGGCCATGTGCATGGATGGTCTGGAGGAGTATCAGGGTGTGACCACACTCTGCACAATTCATGAAGGTATGGAGTGACAGGCTGGGGGGCACATGATATGGCATCAAGGACCTTGCTGTAACTGTTGCCCCCCACAACATAACCCCTCTGGCCAAGGGAACCCATAGCCCCCCACCACCATGCTGCCCCAGCCCTCTGGTCAGCAGGGAGGGCTGGGGGGAGTTATTTGGTCACTCGCCCAACATTGTATAATTGTCTCACTGTCCCACAATCCCCTGCTCCATGTGGAGCAGGGAATCTACTTCAGGACCAAGTCAGACAACCAGTTGGAAGCCCACCAGTGTCCTCCGATCCATACTATTCTGCCCCCCATGATCCTGCGTTACTGGGGGGTTGAGGCTGCAGATAAGTGCCTGGTGATCATAAATGTCAGCCACCATGCTCTTGTGCATGGGTGTGGAGTTGTACAGGCTGGGTGCGCACCTCTCCTGTATACCCAGCTCACATTAGTATGTAGGCCTCATTATGCACATTTACATGAAAACATAATCACAATGCCCTAGACATCATCTACTTTAGCTTATGCAGTAATCCTCAAACAATAAGCCTTAAAATGTGTAGCAATACCTTTAAAATGCAGAGTTAATGGCCAGAAAGTGTAGCACATTTGTTAATTTAAGGAGCAACAAGAATAAAGTCAGTGTGTGGTGTTATGGAATGTTTTTTATAAAGTTTGTTTAATTTTTAGATGTTTTATGTGTCCAGAAATAGCTCCAACACAATGCGGAAGTTAAACATTAATATTGTTTTTCTTCAGTGAAGACTGAGGAAATGTACATGCCACATATGTCACACTTTGTATAATATGTGCAGCATGTGAGGTACATGCTTGTGCCTATGCTCAGAGTTATGAAGAATTTGCATTGACTGTATATAGCACTTTTCATACATGATGTACCCCAAAGCACTTTACAAGCAGTGAGGGACAGGTAGAAATCTTAAAATGAGCAGGCTGTCTCGATGGCCCAGTGGCAGTACACTGCGCTACCGTACGAGTGACGCAGGTTTGGGAGCCTCTACAAAGTCTGTTTATTCAGAGGTTCCCCTAAAATGTTGTGGGCTCTTGAATCAGAACTATTAAACTACACATAAAGTTATATTTCTTATTTAAACTAGTATTGAGAGAAAAGCTATAAATCATCTCTGATGCATCTCATGGGGGAACTGATTTTAGTGGAGTCCATGAAAAAAGCAGCTTACCTATTTCCTTCAGTCTTCTCTACAGACTGCTGCTGATAAGAAGCACAGGATGATTTATTACAACTGTTTTTACTCATTACAATTTACAGCTGAAAGTGGATTTGCATGTCTGCAAAGCATTTGCATAATACAATTAATGTTTTATATGACTGTGTAATTAGTAGAATGTATTACACTACTGTGGTGTAACTGCTTTACTCCTGGCAGATACTGGGATCAGGCACAGTTAATGACAACAGCACTGATCTCTCCTCCCCTTCCACTCCATTTTACAATGTCTCCCACCCAGCCAATCTGAGTTGCCTTGGCTGCAACCTTCCTCCGGGTGGTTGTGGTAGTGGTGGGGGATGAATGACAAATATCCCTGCTGATGCAAGTGTCGCTTCTTAGTTATTCGGCATGGGGATGCACAAATACCAGCTGGTCCTCCCCCTCTGAGGCCAAGTTCACCATCTCTACAATGTACTGAAACCTCAGCCAGCCTCGTTGTGGGATTCTGGGGCTCACACACTAACCCTTATCTCCAACATTGCAGCATGTGTGCTTGAGTATTTGATATTTGGATGGCCGATGTCTGAGAAGAAGATTATCACTGCTGCTGTGATACCGAGAATCAGAGCTGCTGTCCCTTACTATGAAAAGTGTCATTTAAACCTTTTACAGGTATGCTATCATTGCCATCACACGGCTTTTTATTTTTTTAAAAATATTCCAAAATCTGGGAGTGTCTTACCCTTAGAAAGTGATTCCCTTTGTCTTTTTGTCTGCCCTCTACTCCAGATTTGCTTTTCTCGCCTGCTAGTGTAAGGCTCAGATCTATGCCCCTCCGGCTGGAGCAGGGCTCAGAATCCAGACTGTGTGTGGGCAGTGAAGTGGAATCCCACTGTGAGCTGTGAGTTGGGAGTTGCGTCTGGTGGAGGTGAATGGCAGGAGGTCTGGGATACTGAGAGTGGACCCAGCAGACTGAGATGGATGCATAGTGGAACAAGGAGTGGAACAAAGCTCACAAAGAATTTAAAATATTAAGAACAGGAAGAAACATCAAGAAACTCTTTGATATTTATTTTATTCCTTTAAAGATAACTTAATTCTATGATTTTACTAATCTTATAACCGCAGAGATCTCAGAGACATTTTAATAACTATAGGCATTTACTTCTGCAGGCATGTCTAGTGGGTATAGCAGCATCTAGACGTAGTGAACATGCTTAGAGTAAAAATATTATAAAGGCAATTTAAAAGTGATTAAAATGATAGAACAATTTTAAAATGTTATCTGAATCAAGTATTTACGTAAACAAATATTAAACATCATATGCCAAACTGGATCCCCTTTTTCATTCTTTCTGCCGTTTTGATTTATATTGCCACTCTCATACTCATCACTGCTACCTTTACTTGGCTCTTTCTCTCCCCTCACTTGATACTAGGTGCCTTTCCCATAATGTCTCTTTTTTTATCCCAATTCTTGTTCTGTACTCTTATCTCAAATCCCTTATTTCCCATCCTCCTTCTTCCTCCTTCCCTCGCCGCAACAATACGGTCCATTCTCTCACTATTCCTTCTAGAAAATCTATTGTTGGCCAATCTTCTTTTTTTTATTGCTTTCCAAAACTTTGGTCCTCCCTTCCCCTTCCTATTTGTTCTGCCTCTTCTCCTTCCTCCCTAAATTCTCTTTTTTTCTGACTTTTGTCATCATACCTGCAACTGTCTGTGACCTTTCCTCTTTTTTCTCAATTCTCTAGTCTTGCCCTCTTTTTACTGTTCTGCTATTTTTCCCTTTCTGTATATATATTAGAGTGTGTATGTTATTTTCTATTTGCCATCATTTACTTTTCTAACTGTAATACTTATGATTCTGCTTGTAATACTATATTATTGTATTTTATCTTGTTATTTTTTATTGCTAGTTATCTACTTTTCCCCTCTCCCTCAGGACTCATCTGGAAACAAGCTGTTTTCAGTTCAGTATGTATTTCCTGATTAAACTTTTCAATAAATAAATAAATAGCTTGTTGCTAGCCAAGTATTTACATAAATTAATATTCAACATAAATAGCTTATT
Source organism: Neoceratodus forsteri (assembly GCA_016271365.2). Classification (NCBI taxonomy): domain Eukaryota; kingdom Metazoa; phylum Chordata; order Ceratodontiformes; family Ceratodontidae; genus Neoceratodus; species Neoceratodus forsteri. The sequence goes on along the minus strand of CM028129.1, from coordinate 1,165,247,744 downwards.
GCCAGTCAATCATCTTGCACGTCTTCTTCACGCTACTACTGCATTCCTCATAACTTGTGCTTGGGGGGGGGGTTAAAACATTTCACTGGTGTGCATCAATCTCTGCTTACTTAAAGGTTTTGGGGTCCTACATTTAAAATGCAGATTTGCTGGCCAGTTGTTTTATTTTAAACATGTGTCAAACCTTGCCAGCTGACTAGCCAACCAAATTTTTTCTCTGATATTTACTATAAGGACCAGTCTATCATGCTTGTTCTTTTGAAATGTGATTTCCTTTGATGTCTGACCATTGCCTCTTTTACACTATTTTTTTTTTTTATGGTATTTATCCTCCTGTGACCACCTTAATGCATCCCTGTAGCCTCGCTTCCTGCCATTAGTGGGATCCGGCCGCCGCCCGGATCGACCGGGACCGCTGGCACCCAGTAACCACTGAGGCTTACCCCCCGCAGTGGGGCAGCAGGGAGCCCCCTAACTCCCCACCACAATAGATCCAGTTTGGGTGCCAGTGCCCAGCGAACACATGGGATGGCCATTAAGCCATGGAAGGTGACACCATTTTCCTTATTTCTATGCCCCTGAGTCATAGGCTTGCAATGACGCCATCGGGCATGAGTGCACCTGCGTCCGCCGCATTCCCATCCAGGTATACTTGACTCAGCCCCAGTAATGCGGCGTGTGGCTGACCCCAACCTCCACCAGGGTCAGTCAGGTGCCACCACCGAACCCCCTCCCGGAGAGGAAGAGCGTCCATGGGATGCTCAATTCCTCTCCTCCCCTGCCAATCCCCAGCAACCCATGCTCGCTCCCGAACACGGATCGCCAGTGTGGCACGAGGTGTGGCATCCAGCACCTCAGCCCTCAGCGCTACTGGACCAGCTTCCTTTGCACTGTTCTGAGCATACCATGGTGTCTTTTTCCTCCTTTAATTCTCCAGAACTAGGCTGTGTTATTATTTTATTTATTTAGTAACAGGGTAAGTGTACTGATTCAGGGGACCATTTTCAGGCATGACCTGGGCCACACAGGTGGCAGTTACAGAGGTAGTGACAAGTTATACAATGAGTACAAGCCATGTGGATTTACAGATATCATTGGTGAACAAAGTGGATATACAGACATCACTGGTGAACAAAGGAAGTAACATAGGCAAGTAAAATTAATGAGAGGCTGAAAAAACAATCAGTATGATCAGATTTATCAAATTTAATAATTAAAGTTACACAGCCTGAGTTCAGATTGACTTGGAAGATAGGAACATTCAGTACTTATGGTTACACTTCGCCTTGGGTTGTGCTTTTCAATGTTGGGACAACAGTACAAATGAACATAATGTTCTTTTTATTACATTTTTACTAAATGTTGTTGTTTGTTATTTTTTCACCATGGTGAATGGATGAATTGTTATTGGTTATCCATTTGTTTGTACCTAACTATAGAGCAATTAAAATGTATGTTGGGTACCAGTGGTTGATAACTATGTAATTATGTGATTTAGTTGATATACAAGGGGTATAAAAGGGGTCACCTACAGGCTAACTCCACCCTCTAAAGAAGTCTTGTTCCAGAGGCAATACATAAAGGCGTTAGCCTGACATCTTGTCATGCTATTGTGGCAATAAAGACTGCCCTGAATAATTACCTCCAACCTGGGAGGCATTGTTTTGGTTCCAGTAAGTCCAGGATCTGTGTGGTGCACCACACAATTTAGAATAGGGCACAGAGAGGCACTTCCACTAGGGGGTTGGAGCTGCAGTTTCTTGGGTTCTTGTCATCTCACCCTGTACACTGCCAACCCTGCTTCTAATAACCTTCCTTCTTGTGACCAGCATTTATTCTAACCTTATGCTATCCTGACCTTATACTTAACTGTTCTAAGCATGTAAATAACTGTTCTAAGTTGCTGATCATTCTCCTTTCACATTTTCTCTTGATCCCTTCCACTCTTTCCCCTCACCCCTCTATGGCTTTTCCCCTATCCCCACTCCCCCCATTATATATCCTGAGCTCCCTTGCTTACTTTAAAATGCTTTGTCCAATACCTTCTAACCTCTGACGAGGCCTCTAGGCTGATGCCATCCCTTACATTGTTGATTATTAGATAGTAGGCTGAGTCTGTTCTCATTTTCCTATAAAGGGTAATTTCATAAGGACCCCCCCCCCCCATATGACTCTTTGAATTCCAGGTTTTAATCAATCACATACCTTGGCATACATTGTACAATGCCACATGTATTGCAACTTCTCTAGTTATATACTGTTGTAATGTCTCGTATAATTCCTTGTTTTGTTTGTTCTCTATCTCATACTTTTCCGATATGTATAGTTCATCTGACTTGGAACCTATGAAATAAGCTTGTTCTCAAAGGTGTTATCCGAAATTTCAATAAATAAAAAAAAAAAAACACAGAGCAGAGGATTCCTTGCCAAAGTATACCCCATTACAGGGTTTTCTCTTGATACTCAGCAAAGTGGGAGGAACCACAGTACCTAACACATATTTTCTAAGGTCCAGAAGAGTTACATTCTACCCCAGAGGCTGCGAGCTTTGCTTTGCAGCTGTGATTGACAGTGATGATTCTTTTGTAGATCTTACTTTCTGTGGGGTGTCCACTCCACAGGGTCATGTTGAGAAGGCCGCTGGCATGATCCTAAGGTTTGATGGTGAGCCAGACTTCAAACTAGGCCTCTCAGCTACTTCAGCTGCCAACATGCAGATATGGCTGCTCCTGACAACAGACTTAAAGGTAATAAACAACTCATAGAAACATAGAAGTTGTCGGCAGACAAAGAGTAGACACACAGCAGGGGGTTAAGAGTATGCGTAGGGATTTGAGGAAACTAGAGGAATGGTCCAGAGAGTGGCAACTGTCTTTCAATATATCGAAGCAAAAGATCACGTGCCTAGGCAGGAAAAATCGGAGAGGGATGTATTGCATGGGAGGGCAACCACTAAAGGTAACTGAACAGGAGAGAGACCTTGGCATCAACATTATATTGGCCCTGAAGGTATCAAAACATTACGAGAAGGCAGTGACAAGAGCCAGCAAGATGCTGAGTTGCATAGGGAGGGGGATCACTAGGAGGAGGAGGAATCTTATAATACCCTTGTACACCCAGCTGGTTAGGCTGCATCTGGAGTATGGGGTCCAGTTCTGGAGTCTATACCTCAAGGAGGATGTGGGGAGGGTTGAGAGCATCCACAGGAGGGTGACAAAGATGGCTGAGGGAATCAGTCACTTAACATACAAGGAGAGACTGAGGATCCTAAACATGTACTCCCTGAAACAAAGGAGAGACGGGGGGACATGACTGAGACATTCAAATACTTAAAGGGTATTAACAAAGTGGCAGTAGGGAGCATATTCCATCTAAAGGGGCAATCGAAGACAAGGGGCCATGATTTGCAAATTGTAGGGGGAAAGTTCAGAGGAAACATTAGGAAGCACTTTTTCACAGAAAGGGTGGTGGATGAATGGAATAAGCTTCCGGAAGAGGTGGTCAGAGAGAGGATATTGGAAGGGTTCAAGGGGCATGGGATAGGCACAGGGGCCTGTTGGCAAAGGGGGGGGGGTTACAGTTAAGTCCTAGCAGTGGTCTAGGCAACCTGGGCAGACTAGGTGGGCCTGGCAGTCCTTTTCTGCTGTCATGATTCTATGTTTCTGTGTTTCTTGGACCACCTTGTCTGCCCTATTTTCTCTACCTACAGTGTCACCGCGGACCCTACTCGGGCTCCTGTTTTCAGCCCAGCCCTTTACCTTACTTCTAAGATCCCCTCTTGTCTATCCCATGCTTTCTTGAATCCTGTAATTGTTTTAGCCCCCAACACTTCTCATGAGTGGCTGTTCCAAGCATCCACCACCCTTTCTGTGAAGAAGTACTTTTTCACATTTCCTCTCAGCCTCCCCCCCCCCTCCAGCTTTCTAGCATGACCCCTTGTCCTCGAGCATCTTTTTCTCTGGAAAATGCTCCCTTCCTTTACCTTGTTTATACCTGTGAGATATGTGAATGTTTTTATTATATCCCCCACCCCCCCTTTTCTCTAGGGTACATATTTAATTCCTTACACCTTTTTTCATAGGGCTTCTGATGCAGGCCCTGCACTATTTTGGTTATCCTCCTTTGTACTGACTCTACACTGTCTATGTCCTTTCAGAGGTGGGGCCTCCAGAACTGGACACAGTACTTGAGGTAGGGTCTCACTAGTGATCCATACAGAGGTATTATTACCTCAGTCTTTCTGCTGATGATACCTCTGCATCTGCATCTGAGCATGCTGCTAGCCTTTTCTATTGCCTTGTCACACTGTTTAGCTACCTTCAGGTCATCAGAAATGATTACCCTCAGGTCCCAGTCCTGTTTTGTGCCTGTTAGTACTTCTTCTCCCAGCTGATATGTTGCCCTTCGGTTTCTGTACCCCAAGTGCATGATTTTTGTAATTTTTTGTATTGAGACCCAGCTGCCAAACATGTGACCATTCTTCCAGCTTTTTTAGGTTTTCTCTCATTCTTTCCACCCCCTCAGTGTGGATTACCACCTGAGTGGGGTACAGCAGTGGGGGATACAACCATGAATAAGCATTGCAGTGGGCAACATAGTAGGCTGCAGGGACCATCCTTGATATACCAGGGGCCCCCTTGGGAGCTGGCACCAGGGCCAAGCTTTATTTACCCGTTGTGCCATCCACTGAAGATGTTAGCATGTAAACCATGCACAGCACAGGTCCCCCAACCAACAACTTCCCCTACCACCTCAACCTCCTCAGCTTCACTGCCACCCATGGTTACCCATGTGGCAGTAGAGCAGCAAGGAAAGTGACACTTCCTCCCAGTTAGCCACAAATAACCCAAGTTCATTCCCTGACCTGTGTCACCAGATTCATTAGTGGTAACCCTACTGCTGCACTGTCAGGGTGGTGCAGTCATTTGCATTTTCATCTAATTGCTAGTAATGCCATCTGCTGACCAGTTTTGAACCCCCCCCACCCACCTTTAAAGCAAGTCTCAAACCCACTGGGCATGTGCAGCCACTGTCTCTCTTTGCCGCATCCTGTGTTTAAGTTCCTTCCCACCTGCTGTGTAGCCCTGTGACCTTTTTTTAAATTATGAAAGTATGCCAGGGTACAACAAGGCTTCTGGCCAGTCAGCAAGCAACTCTTGATACTAGCACCTCCTGAAAGTGCTATACATAATTGATACTGATCCACTTTAATGTCTACACTACCTACCCTTCTTCATCCACTCAGTTTGTTAAACCTCATAAAAACATTTCAATAAACACAACAGATTATTAGTACTTTATTTCAATGCAAAAAGTCTAAACAACAAAATGGACAACCTTCAAGCTTATATTGATTTAAAAACTTTGGATGTAATAGTTGTTACTGAGACATGGCGAAAGGAGGAGGAAGACATCTGAGGTAGTAATATTGTGGGGTACACACTGTTTAAAAATGCTAGAACCAGTAGGAGAGGAGAAGGGGTTGCCCTTTACATAAAAACACCTTAGTCTCCACTGATATTACATCCAAAATTAAAACCGATATGAGATTTGAATCTGTTTGGGTTAGGATTCAAGGTGGTGTTAGTAAATCAGTGATTATTGGCTGTATTTATCACCCCCTGATAGTACCATAGACTTATCCCAACAAATGATGTCTGAGATTGGCAACGTGGGTGATAAAGGAGAATTAATAATCATGGGATATTTTAATATCACAGGAATTGACTGGAAAAATATAACTTCTAAAACCAACTTGAGTGCACTCCTTCTGAACACATGTAGTGAACTTAATTTATGCAACATATCCAGGCACCCACTAGAGGGAAGGACATTCTTGACCTTGTATTAGCTTCATCCAGCATTTCAGTAAATGAATGTATCATTGGTTCTTCAACATTTTTTTTATTTTTTTTTTAATTTAGTCTTTGGTAACCGGGTAAGGCCCTGTTTTCAGGGGCAACCTGGGAGCACTGGGTGGTTAAGTGACTTGCTCAGAGCCACACACTATGCAAGTGGAGACTGTGAGAATCAAACTCAGGTCTGGTCTGCTGGATGTATCAAGCTCGTTCACACCTCATTCCTCTAACCTCCAGGCTATACTGCCAGCCTCAAATAAGTGATCACAATACCATATGGTTCACCATAAATTATACCTACATACCCAGAAAAATCTGTACTGCAAAATTCTTGCTATACAAAGCAGATAGAGAGGGTATCGAAAAAGATCTAATAGATTTGCCTTGGGGAGCTCTACTAATGGATAAATCAGTGGATGATGCCTTAGAGACTATTAAAAATGTAATTTTAAAAGTTGCAAAAGATAATATTCCACAAATTGAAAAATCTAGTACATATAAATGACCACATTGGTTAAATCACAACATTAGAAAGTTAATTAAGAAAAAGTCCAGAGTATACAAAAAACACTTAAAAAAATCAAAGCACTAGCACTTATAACACTTACAAGAACATTAAAAAAAATGCAAATCAAAAATTAGGCCAAAAGGAACATGGAAACAAAACTTGCCCAGGAAGCTAACGACTAATACCAAACATTTCTATTCCTACATTAATTCTTTAAAGAATCCCAAAAATGAAGTTGGGCCTATAAAGGAATGTACTAACACAAAAACTGATAATGTGTTAATGCCCAAGGCTTTTAATAGGTATTATTGTAGTGTCTTTAATAATGATCCAAGTCACTCTTTATCCATCCAAATAAATTTTAACACCTCAGATAAATCCCAGGAGATAACAGATATCTAAGCTAGAAATCAATCAGAAAATCAAAAACTTATACAGAGAATCATCTCCAGGGCCGGATAAAATATCCACTGGAATTTTACAACTTACGGCCACACATCTTCTTTACCCACTTCAGCTACTCTTTAACCAATCACTAAATCAATCTAAAGTTCCAACAGAATGGAAATTAGCCCACATCATTCTTATTTTCAAAAAAGGTGCAAGGGAACAATTGCAAAATTATCGCCCTATCAGCCTTACTAGTGTTACTGATAAAGTGATGGAAAGTATTATTACAGATAGAATAATAACTCCTATAAATGAATTGGATCAAGAACAATACAGCTTCACAAAGGGTAAGAGCTGCACATCTAATCTCATCTTTTATGAAAAAATGAGTACATACCTGGATAATAATAATACACCATGTGACATAATTTACCTTGATTTTTTCAAAAGCTTTTGATTTAACACCACACTGGGCAGTAATAAAAACAATCTCAAATCTAAATATAGGTACATCCACTATTAACTGGATAGCTGACTGGCTGACTGAAAGGAAACAGTGTGTCTCAATTAATGGGTATGTCTCTAAAGAGGGGCTTATTACCAGCAGAGTACCACAGGGCTCCATCATGGATCCGATACTTTTCAATATTTTTATTTCTAACATGACAACAAAACTAGAGGACATAACAATAAAATATGTAGATGACACAAAGCTAGAAACATAGAAACATAGACTTTGATGGCAGATAAGGACCGCTTGGCCCACCTAGTCTGCCCATTTCCCTACCTAGAGGATAAGCTGCAGATCCTATTTAACCAACAGCCTATTTCTTCCAACCTCCCACAAAAATTGGCTTACAGTATGTCTGTCCCATGCATTCTTGAATTCTCCCACAGTTTTAAACCCCACAACCTCCTCAGGAAGGCTGCTCCATGCATCCACTACCCTCTCTGTGAAAAAATACTTCCTCACATTGCCCCTGAGCCATCCCCCTTCTATCTTCGTTATTTGCTGTTCTTGCATCTCTTTTTCTGAAAAATGCTACCCTCTTGGACTTTGTTGATTCCACTAAGGTACTTAAACGTTTCTATCATGTCCCCTTCTCCCTCCTTTACTCAAGGGTATACATATTAAGCTTCTTTAGTGTCTCCTCATTTGGCTTCTCTTGCAGACCCTGAACCATTTTAGTTGCCCTCCTCTGAACTGCCTCCATCCTGTCTATGTCCTTGTGGAGATGGGGTCCCCAGAACTGGACGCAGTACTCCAGATGGGGTCTGCAGTACAGTAGAAGAATCAAGCAGACTACAACATGATTTGAACCACATTCTGTCCTGCACCCAGGGATAGAACATGAGACTAAACAAAGATAAATGCAAAGTTATGCACTTGGGCTGATTAAATAAGAAACATTATTACTATCTTGACAGAATCCCAGTTTGCAAAATCAACTGTGAAAAAAGACCTGGGTATACAGATAATGAATTATCTCAATAGAAAACAACAAGTTAGTGAGGCCACAAATAGGGCTAATGGAGTTCTATGGTCCAGCAAGAGAAATATAAGATCTAGATCCAGTACTGTTCTCGTTCCTCTTTATAAATCCTGTGTTCGACCGCATCTGGAATATTCATCCCAAGTCTGGAATCCTTACAAAATGTTAGAAAGAATGAAACCTGAACAAGTTCAGCATCAGTTCACTAAAACAGTTGAAGGATATTACAGTTTTTCATATGATAATAGATTAGATGCCTTAAGCCTGATGTCCCTGGAAACTCATAGAGCTCGTGGTGACATTCTGTTTCTCTACGATGCCCTACAGGACCCTAATCTCACATGTGATTTAAACATTGAATTCAAAATAATAATATAGAAACCAAGGGACACCCCTTACAAATTAAAGGGAAGCGGTTTAGAACAAATTTGAGGAAGTACTCGTATACTGTAAGGGTTGTAACCGTATGGAATTTCTTGCCATTGACTATAGTACTGTCTCAAAGTAAACAAGTATTCAAACCCAGTTTGGATAAATACATACTCAATGGTGCTAATTTGAGGTACTATATGTAATGCTAGACTGCAAATGGGCTTACAGCCCCCTGGTTCCTATCTTTTCCTTAGTATGAACCTTAATATGTGGTGCTGTGGCTCCTAGCATTGCATGATGCAGCCAGTTTTGAATATGTGTACCAAATACATTTCAAATGGGTGGGGAAAAGATTCCTAAAGTCAGAAAGAGGGAGTAATTCATACAGAAATGGGAGCCAAATAGCAGTACTTTTTTATTCCCCTTATTTGTCCCCTTGAACCCTACCCCCTTCCCCAGGTGTATTTCATAAAGTATTTATTCAACATCTGCCCCTGGCTCATGCACATTCCCCTTTCCCTCGTTTTCAGGGGCCCAACCCCCTTCTTCACCATCCTCATTCCATTTATGTACTGGTCTACTAGAAGAAGGTTTTGGTGATATCTGAAGCTCCAATTGCCAGCCTAGTTTCTAGACCCACTTTTGCTTCTGTAAATCTATGTGTAGACCCATGTTTTGTGTATGGTCAAATGCCTTAGGCTGCAGTTGAGCAAGGTGCCAGGTGGGCCACTTCCTGGCCCTGTTTCCCTTACTGCTTATGGTAATATAGACCTCTACAGATGCTTCAAGCATCTTCTTCAACAAACACCACATGTGGTTGGCATTACCAGTCTCATAAAGTTTCACCAGACCCTTGGCCACTAGATCCCTCATCTAGGCAAAGTCTGCATTTCTGAAGTGCTGTATCTTGGTGGCTGAGGCACAACTTGTCTTCCCTGTCACGAGGGAGAAAATTACCCAGTTGTGATCACTGCCTTACACGGACACTTTTTTATTGATTTTCACACTTCAGACGACCAGGTGAAGGATGACTTCAAACCTAGTCCCTTGTTGGACATGCTGTTCTAGGAATCAGTCCCAGAAAGTGAACAAGAATTCAGCATCAGCCCTGTCAATAGATTTATCAAAATGTTAGTCTATATCTAGGATTACTACTGCATTTGATTTGGCTGCTTTTATATTTACCAAAACTAGCTGGGCATCTGGCTCTGCTGAACTGTTTGGGAACCTGTAGCACACATCCAAGGTGACTCTTTCACCCCTCCTTCCCCTTACTCGGCCCCAGTGTCTTACTTACTTTATAAATGTATTTCCCTCCAGGTTATCGTTAAGGCTTCCTGCTCTTGCACAGCAAAGGCACAAGCTGCTGGTGACAGAACACGGCACCTGTGCTTCTGACTGGACCGGGAATCAACTTATTGCTGTCCCGAACAAACTAGACATAGAAGTGTACCTATGCAGGACTGATTTCTGTCTGAAATATTTGTTCATCTGTGGAACTGTGTATAAATAAGAACATTATGAAAGGACTGCCTATGAACTACAGTGTGGCAGACATCTTCACTGCCTTTGACCAGAGCAGGCATAATGATGGGGCAGAGGGTACTCAGCGTCCAATCAGGTTCAAATTGATAAAGACAGAGCCTCAGAGGCTTGTGAACTTATAACGGACCTAATTAATTCAGGGACCTTTGCAGCACCTTTTTGTGTAACAGACCTTCAGGCCTAAGCAACTTTAATTGATAGCTTGAACAGCCAGTCAGGGGCTACAGTCCCCAGTGAACAGCATAAGCTGTCCCAGAACCAACGCAGTCTGTAAATGAGTGTGAAAGAGACTATTTCCTATGTGCTTGAGAAAGACAGTTTTGCTGCTGCAGAGACAGACTGCATGTCTGCCAGAGAAGACATAACAAGGGAGAAGCACAACTCCTACAGTGTGAAAAGGAGGTAACCGTTTGCTAGCTCAGTAAAAAAGAAAGCTGAAGGCCACAATGAATCTTTCATATACTTGCTGTGCGGCTGCCAGAGATTGCAAACCATGACTGCAGTTACAGTAGTCTGGGAAGTCACCCAACAAGTACTACAGCCCAGTGCTGGTTTTATTTATTTATTTATTTATTGATTGAAACGTTTCACCAGGAAGGCACACTGAGTGACAAGTCACTCGTCTCCTGGTGCAACCTGGGGGGAAGGGGTACAATAGGAGTGAGACATTAAACATTCAAGTTACAAGATCAACATTAATATACAGTTGTAAGGTAGGAGTTACAAGCAGTGTCACAACAGCGTTGCACATAATAGGTAGAAGAGTGGACAATAATAAGTGCCAGGTTAATAAGTAAACAAGTGCTTATGTGAAAGAAAAGGGGGTAAAGGAGATGGAGGGGTGAGGTGGGAGGAGGGGGAAGAGTCGAGTTCAAGTTACATTCAAGTTACAAGATCAACATTAGCATACAGTTGTAAGGCAGGTATTACAAACAGTGTTAAAACAGTATTGTGCATAATATGTAGAAAGAGTGGGCAATAATAAGTGTCGGGTTAATAAGTAAACAAGTGTTTACGTGAAAGAGAAGGGGGGAAAAGGAGAGAAAAGGGTGAGGTGGGGGAAGGGGAAGAGTCGTGTCCCTGGAGACCCCTTCAGGATGTAAGGAACCCTGCAAGGTGACTGGGGGGGACCAGAGAGAAGCGGATAGGCAATGTCCCAGAGAGACCCCTTCAGGATATGGGGAACCCTGCAAGGGGGCTGCGGGGCTAGACAGAAGGGGATACGGCTGTAGGGATTAAAGATGGAGGAGGAAGAGAAGGAGGAGGTGTGACTTAAATGCTAGGAGGGGGAATAGGACCTAAACCAAGAGAGGACCCTTCAGGATGTGGGGGACCCTGTCAGGGGGTTGGGGAAGGTCAGTAGATAGGAATTGAAAGAGTGATAGGAGAGTGAGACAGTGAGAACTGAACCCTTGAAGGGGAGATAATTTGTACCTTTGGAGGGGTTGGGGCCCAATCAATAGCTATCAGGATGCATGGACCCTTGGGGAGCATTTGGGTCCCCTTACATTCTGTGAGAGATCAAGGGAGGCCAGTAAGGCAGAGCAATTTGGAGGAAGAGAAGCAGAGTTAGAAATCTGGGGGCTGTGGATGCACAAGGTAAAATGAAGGTGATGGTAGAGGGGTAGGGTTTATCCAGGGCTCAGAGGAGGGAATTAGGGAGGGACATGGCAGGGGCAGCTAGGTGCAAGGTAATTATTGAGGGCAGAGCTGATGGAGTAGGCAGAGGATGAGTGCCGGATTTGAGGGGGGAAGGAATTCCAAATTTTTGGGAGGCAGTGAGAGTAACCAGATTGGTCAATTAGGGTCGATCTGCAGGGGACTACCAGGGTTATCCTGACACACTAGGGACTGGGTTCCAGGATATGGTGTGTTAGCCAGATAGGATCAGGTTTCTCACAGGCTGATCTGCCCTGTATGTGAATTGGAGAATTGATTACTGAATGCAGAGGTCATGAGAGGCCTGACCTGGACTGGAGAACCAGACCTGTGCCAGCTTTAATCATTGGCCATCAGAGAGGATAGTGAGAGCCAAACTGGTCAGAGAAGGACTCATGGCAAACTGCACCATCACCCCTGTTCATCGAGGGATGATCCCTTGTTCTGAGAATAGCGATGTGCAAAATTATGAAAATGCATTTTGTGAACTTTTTGTGAAACTGTGCCTTTTTTTTGCATAATTTCACACAGTTTCAGGAATATAGCCCATTATTCAGTACTATGTAGCTTTTTGTGTAAAATGAGCGAAATTGTGCAATGATGCAGATTAAGGTTTGTAAAAATGCTCACTTTTGAAAGTTTATACATACATACATAATAGTGTTGGCAGATAAAGACCTACAAGGCTCACCTAATCTGCCCAGTATCCCCCATTTACTAAGCCCCCCTCCCCCCTCAGATCTTATCTGTGCCCCCTTCCCTCCCAGTATAAGCATGTGCTTATCCCATGCGTGCTTCAAACCTGAGACCATCTCTGCTGCAACTACCTCTTCCAACAGGTCGTTCTAAGCATCTACCACCCACTCCATGAAACAGTACTTCCTCATGTTACCCTTAAACTGTCCCCTTCTAACTTCATACTGTTACCCCTGGTTGTTGAATATCCTTTCACTTGAAATAGGTACCCCTTGGTGTCCTGTTTATACCATAAAGATATCTGAATGCATTGATCATATCCCCTGTCTCTTCTATTCTCCAATGTCTACATAACCAGCTCCCTCAACCTTTCCTCATATACCTTCCCCCACATCTCCTGTATCATCTGATTAGCCCTCCTCTGGACTGACTCCACAATCTCTGTATCCCTCTTCAGGTACGGTCTCCAGAACTATACACAGAACTCCAGATGAGGTTTGACCAGGCCAGGACACAGTGGCATGATAACTTCCCTTATTCTTCTAGGTATGCCTCGACTTACATATCCCAACATTCTACTTGCCCTCCCCCACTGCAGCCTGGCACTGATTTGACACCTTCAGGTCTGTTGAGATGATGACTCTCAAGTCCTTTTCTTGTTCGACAACTATTATTTCCACCCCGTTGATCTTGTACTTTGCTTGTGGATTTCCATGCCCCTTATGCATAACCTTGCATTTACATGCATTGAAGTCAAGCTCCCAAGCCTTGGACCACCTCTCTAGCCTATCAAGATCCTCCCTCATTCTCACAACCCCCTCTGACATATCTGCTCTATTACATAGCTTGGTATCATCGGCGAACAAACACACTCTACTCTCTAGACCGTCAGCAATGTCTCCATTGAAAATGTTGAAAAAGTACTGACCCCTGTGGCACCCTGCTCATTACTCTCCTCTCCTCAGAGTGCACCCCATTTACCATCACTCTTTAGATTCTATCTGAGAGCCAGTTTCCCATCCACTTTGTTATGGCTGGACCCACATCTAGGCCACCTAACTTGTTTAGCAATCTTTTATGAGGAACAGTGTCGAAAGCCTTCCTGAAGTCCAGATAGGCCACATTCACTGCCCCTCCCCTGTCCACCACTCCTGTCACCCAGTCAAAGAAACCCACTAAGTTCATCTGACAGGATCTCTCTCTGACAAACTTGCGTTGCCTGTGATCAACCAACCCCTTCCTTTCCAGCTAGTCCACTAGTCATTCCTTTAGGAGTGCCTCCGTAATCGTCCCGACCCCTGATGTTAGGCTCACTGGCCTGTAATTTCCCACCTCTGCCCTTTATGCTCAGCCTGTGACAATATTTGCTGAAACTGCACCTTTTCAAGAATTCCCTTTTTTTAAATGTGCACTTTTGGGGAAAAGGGTGCTGTTTGTTGGAACTGCACATTTTTAAGAACTCACATATTAAAAATACACAATTCAAGGAAGAAATGCACAATTTGGGGCAAAAATGCACAATTTCAGAAAAAAGGGAAGTAAAATTACTCTGGATTTTGGTGCAATTTCACAAAAATTGCATAAATGCGAAATCACTGATTTTGCACAGTTTCACAAGAATACTAGAAATTTCACCCAGCAACCTCTGGGAAACTGTGAGATAACTTGGGGTTTGCCTTCAACAACATCACTGTGATTCATAGTTGGGAATGCACTTCATGGATTAGGCTATCTGGCCAGGATTTACAAATATCCCTTTTGGATTGATAGCCTTTGGGTTTGGGATTTTAAGTTGTAAAGCATTGCTTTCATTTGCTTAAGTGCACCACTGTCGGCCAAACATATGTCATCGGGTGTACTATATGTCCATGGTTAGGGACCCAGTGAAGCACCTGGAGCTCCCTTATATTAACCAGGCACTAGTACCAGTGTGGAGAAAGGTACAGGTGAGTAATCACACTCTATTAGTACTGTGCACTTAGTTGTGGGTGGTTGAGCACTGGTATTTTGGCTGAGCCTGGTAGGGCATCGAAAGAACAGCCCAGGTTGTTTGGGACTGAGACTGGGCCTAGAAGAGCAAGAGAAGTGCAGCTGGTGTGGCATAGGCAAGGTCTAGAAGGGTGCAAAAAAACCAAAACTAAACAGCCAGGACTGTACAAACTACCCCCTTGTCTAACCCTCATTTTCCCCATTAGGGCATTGCTGCTGCCATAATAAGGATCCTGTTATTTTGTTACTAATCACTGTATGTGTGTAAATTAGTTGCATTCTTTCTGGGGACTGTCACTGCACTGCCTTGGTTCATGGGTAGGTTGCCCTCTGGGGAGGTACTGCATCCCTGGTGGTGGTGCTTTTCTTACACCAAGCTCACTTAAACCTTTCTCTGGGTGGAAGCACCACACTATTTCATTCTATGTTTGAGTATGAAACCCCCAATCAGGAGTTTAACATCAAAGGAGACCCAGTGGCTAACAGATAGCGTGCATGTGTGTGTGTGTGTGTGTGTATATATATATATATATATATATATATATATATATATATATATATATATATATATATATATATATATATATATATATATATATATATATATATATATATATATATATATACATATATTATAGTAATGGTAGTGCTACCATAGTTAGGAATGAGTAGCACTTTTAAGGTTAAAGGGTCACATTTTGCACCTTAATAACTTTGCCACCCCTCAACGGATTTGCCTGAAATTTGGTACGTACAATTGGGCATAGTAGATCTTGGGATCTGTCAAGTGTTGTACCAGTCAGATATATGGCTGTGGAGTTATTAAGTGACAACGAATTGCACAATTACGCTTTTTTGCAATTTCTTTGCTCTCGCCTACAGGTAGCATGGTTTGCGTGACTGGTCCAAAAACTTCAGGAAACATGAGGCAAGGGTCCCTGATGTGCCTTTTGAAGATTTCGTGAAAAAATATTGAACGGTTCAAAAGTTATTCAAAAAACAAGTTCCCATTATAAGTCAATGGGAAAAGTAAAAATATTCAACACTTTCACAAATGCACTTTTTAGTGTCGCAAATGGCCATAGTAGTTGTCGCAAATCTGCCATTTTGTTTTCAGTTAGCAATCAGAAAAATGCTTGCCATTTAAATTTGGGACCCTATAGCAACTTAATTATTTTTGTATTCACCTAGTTGGAGCCTGAGGATGCTAGCCATGTCTTTATTTTGGAGTGAAACACCCCAGAACTATGCTTTTCAAATTTCTGGAAACAGTAGTGTCACAAAGTAGTGTCGCACGCACGACACTTTCGCAAATTTTTGCGAAAAGTGTCGCAAATTGCGACACTACTTTTCAGGCTATGGACAAAATGACAGGAATTCTTTGCCATCCTGCTGCAAACAAACAGTTAGGTCTTTTGAGCTGAAATTTAGACAGAAGGCAGCCAACATCTTACAGATGTGCCTTTTGGTGGTTTGGTGAAAAAATATTGTATGCCTGCAAAGTTACGATACTCTGAAGTTGGCGTTTTTTCCCATAGACTAATATGGTGGCGTACGTTGCTCCTTTTGGGGCTCATATCTCAAAAGCGGTGCGAGATACAGATTTTTCATCATGAGTTACATAGTCCTTGGGCTATGTAATACAAAATTGTAGCCAGGAAAATAATGATTTCTGTGACATTTACATTTTTTTCCTACATCGTGCGGTTGCTGAGATATTACCAATTAAGTGCTTCCAATGCTCGTTTTAAGCTTCAATCCCCATTACAATGAATACATTCTTTGTACACACTGTGTTTCTGTATGCACCTGTTTGGAAAACACAGGGTATGCGCTTCCATTACTGTTACAGTTACTGTTTCCACTTGCGTTTATCTCCCCCTTGGTGTTACCGTTACCGTCTACGCCACTGTGTGCGTTACCCTTTGTGTTCTCATTCGTGCTTGCATTACCATGTGCGCCACTGTTCACACTTCTGTTTGCATTTGCTGTTCCTGTTACTATGTCACAAGACATCACGTGGCGGGAGCGCGGGGCCCTTCCTGCCGCTACATTACATTCACTATTTCTCGTCATCATTCTCAAAAAGAAGGGATATTAGAGGCAGAAAAACTCTGTTTAATGCATTAGTTAGGGTTGTTCCACAGTGACAAAAGTGAGAAATTTGGGGTTAGGGTTGAGCCTCCTTGGACTCCCCCCACACACCGACGCCGAGTGCGCATTGGGGTGTTCAGTCCTAACTCTCACCCATTCTCCTATACCTTGCTTCTTCACACATGTGATGGGGTGAGAGTTATGGCCAGTGACCCCAATGCATGCCCCAATGCCGGTTGGGTGTGTGGGCGAGGTCAGGGGAACTCCTTCTTTATAAAATTCACTATTATGGAACAACCTAACTAATGCATTACACAGAGTTTTGCCTCTAATATATATATATATATATATATATATATATATATATATGTACACATATGTGTTATATAGACACACACACACACACACACACACACATACATTCATGTACTCGTGCTCACAGAAGCAGTTTGTGCTGTATAACATAACTCCTTTAGTCATTCAGAACTGTTTCAGCACTTATTATTCTGTGCTGTTAACAGCTTTTGGGTTGTTTTGGAGGCAAATTGCTGTGATTCATCTTCAATATGACATATCTTTTATACTCTTTGCGCATCCCCCTGCTTAAAAACAGAAGGAAGGAAAGCTCACTTTAAAAGCCTTTACTCACAGATTCATTACAATTCTTTAGAAAAAAAATAAAGACTTAATGTTACAAAATTGCAATATTATTTTAGTAATTATTATCTCCACAAGTGGGTATTGGTCCCTTTTGTAAATACCTAATATATTGATGTAAAGATCTACTTTTATTAAGAAGAAGAAAGTGGTTACATACTGTACTGTAGTCTTTTGTAAACAGGTCAGAGTAAGTGCTTGTGATTTCATGTAGTATCTGAAAGTGTTGCTGTCATGATTACTATAAAACTATTATCATGCTAGTTTCCCGACAAAAGGAAGCTTTTATATTTCTGGGTTACCCTTAGTCCTTCTGTACAACAATAGGTACAATGGTGGCAATAGATAAAGTTCCCCATTGCCATGGAATGCTGCAGCAAGAGTGGTACCACATACTGCAGCTACCTACTGTTTTCAATAGGATGTTAATCCAATTACCCTGAGGTACTATAAGGCATACTGCAGGGTAAGAGGAACATTTTTATGGCCAGCACATATGCCAACTTGAGTTAGATGTGGGTTTGTGTGGCCTTTGAAAGAGCTGCTAATGGATCAAAGAAAACTTTGAAAATATAACATTTAGGTACAGTTCAGCTTGCTTTCCATGTATGTTCTACAGATTTCTGTTCTCCATTATTTATTACTGAGGAGGTTTGCATGAATACATGATCTTTATCCCTTAGAGTTCACCCGCCTCAGTAGCTTACTCTCTACTTCAATACATAATCCTCTGTTGTTACATCACAGTGTGTTGCCATGGGAGTAAATGTGATGTCACAAGCAATGCATTATGACCTCAGGTGGGGAGAAGGCAACATGAACAGATGAACTCTTCAGAAGCAAAGATCCTTTTTATACGCAAAGGACCTCAGTAATAAATCATGTGGAAGAGAAATACGGAATTAATGAGAAATACAAGCTGAACAGTATCTAAATATTATGTTTCATTAAAGTTCTCCTGACCGTGTTAGCTGCTCTTTAAGCAATAAGGCATGACAGGGTGTGAGTTCTGGTATATTGCTATGCCTTGGTTGGTGTGGCACAAGGCAACTACCTTAGACATACTAACATACTAATTGTCATTAGATTAGGCCTTATGGTCTATCGAGTCTGCTCGAACCTCAGATCCCTTGTTGGGAACCAGGCCCCCCTCTTTTGTACCAGAAACCCCTATCATCCCTCCCCACCCCTCTGGGTCAGACCCTCATCTGATACATCCCCTTCCTGCATCTGTCCCACCCTCTTTTGAAGCCCTCCACCATGGAAATCTGAACCAGCTCTCCAGGCAGCACGTTCCAAGGATCCACCATCTTCTCAGTGAAAAACCTCTTCCTCTTTTCCTCCCTCATCCTTCCACCTTTCAACTTCAAACCATGTCCTCTGGGTGATACCTCTCTCCTTTAGTCTAAAGATTCTCTCCATGTTTACCTGATTTATTCCCTTGAGGCACTTGAAGACCTCAGTCATGTCCCCCCTGTTGCTCCTCTCTTCCAATGAAAACAAGCCGAGCTCCTCAAGTCTGTCCTCATATGTCAAATTCCCCAGTCCTCTTATCATCTTGGTAGCCCTCCTCTGTACCCTCTCCAGGAGCTGTGTGTCCCTCTTCGAGTATGGTCTCCAGTACTGTACCCAGTACTCAAGGTGTGGTCTAACCAGTCCATTGTTCAGTGGCAGTATCACTTTCGTGCTCCTAGAGGTTATCCCCCCTACGATGCATCCCAACATCCTGTTTGCTTTGCTAGCCGCTCTCCTGCACTGCTCAGAGTTATTCATACGTGCATCCACCATGACACCTAGGTCTTTTCCCCTGTTGAGACCTCCAGTGCCTCTCCTCCCATGGTGTATGGTGTTTAGGGTTCCCCCGCCCAGGATGTAACACCTTGCACTTGATGGTATTGAAATTTAATTTTCCAGGTGTGAGCCAACCTTTCCAGGGTGTCCAGGTCCCCTTGCAGGGCCAACCTCCCCTCTTCCCCCTCTACTACTGCTTCCAACTTGGAGTCGTCGGTGAAGAGACTTATTTCACACCCTATACCCACCCTGATGTCAGAAATGTATGCATTAAACAGGATTGGACCCAGGACCGAGCCCTGTGGTATCCCACTACTTACCCCTCCAGGGTTCGAGAGCTCCCCACTGACCACTACTCTCTGTGTGTGTCCAGCTAACCAGTTTCCTATCCATCTGACCATCAATGGGCCCACACCATCCCTGTTAGTTTCTCCACTAGACCATTGTGGGGGACCGAGTCAAATGCCTTGCTGAAGTCTGAATAGTACATCCACAGGCTTTCCCCTGTCCAATTCCGATGTTACCCATTTGTAGAACTCCATAAGGTTGGTTTGACATGATCTACCTGTCACAAACCCACATTGCCGATTATCCAGACCTCCTACCTCCTCCAAGAACACCCTCAATCGTTCCTTCAGTATATTTTCCATTAATTTTCCCACCGCTGAGATCAAACTGATGGGTCTATAGTTACCTGGTACTTCCCCTGACCCTCCTTTATGGATTGGCATCACATGTGCCTCTCGCCAATCCCTAGGTACCCTCCCTGTCTCAAGCGACTGTGACGTTTGGCCAGCTGGTTATGATGGTTCTATGCTATTTGTAATATAAAAATATAGCCTGTGCTTATGGGTGCCCCCCCCCGGTCAGAGAAGCTATAGGATGTATTAACCTGAAACCAGGAGATAATTAAAGGACCAGAGAGACTTAATTAGAACTGACCCAGCTACCAGGATATGGGGCTCATAAATTTTTATGATGTCTTAGAGGAAAAAACATGTTATACCACCATGGTGCTAAAAGCCATAAAATCCTTTGATGTGCCCTGGGAATAGGAACTGCTTGAGATCAAAGAGGGGATGTTAATTAAGGAGTCATATTGGGAAATGAGTTTTTGCTGATGTCACCTTATTTGAAATATCTCCTGATAGGACATCCTGTTTGTATATTTTTTTATATTCTAAAAGGAGGAGCTAGATGACATCATAGAAGAGGTGTGGAAACACAGAATTTTAAACTGTATTCTATGTTTGAACTGAGGAACATATATTTTTGGACTCTTAAGAAAGAAGATCTCTGATCTAACTTAAGCACTATAAAGAGGTAATACATTAGATAGAAAAAGTCTAATTGTATTGTGGTAGGAGTTTATGTTTTGTACTTTAACCTTGTGCTTTTACGTGATTGTATGCTTTTTGATATAGTCTTCTGTGTTTACATTTTACATATTTTTATCCATTGTAGTAAATATATTATTTTGAAAGACTGCCTGGGTGTGTCTTCAAAGTTCTTTTTGCATGTGACGTATAGAGGGTTAAGACTGACAAAAACTGTTCAAAGCTTGATGGTGTTACTAAACTGGGAAAAAGTAAGAATATACCTAAGGTCTTTCACAGAGTTTTAAGGGTTCATTTTGGATACCTGTTTAGGTGCCCTTAGGTGAAAGATATATTGCATCCCCGAAGAGAATTTTATCCGAGCCTGTACATTTGGGTATGCTAGCATAAGGTTCACAGTTTGAATCCCCCTGAACTTGAGACTTAAGGTGATTCAGACCCATAGGCCGACAGGAGGGTTACCCTGTCTGTTACCTCTTCACATTACTGCACTTGGAGGTTGGCACTGTGGGAGCAGAGGGCCTGACCTTCTTAGTGCATTTGTGACAGCGACCTGTTGAAGAGCTCTGCCAGGGGTGTGGCCAGTACATCCGCCAATTCCCATAGTACCCTTGGATGAATGCCATCCAGCCCCGGAAATTTATCTTTCTTTAGGGCCTTTAAGGCTTGCCACACCTGTTCAGTGTAGATAGCATTATCCGTCCCCCCCCACCTTACTGGCCTTATTATCCTTATCCTGATGTGACACCCCTGGGGTACCTCTCCCTCCCTTATGCTCCATTTCTGTTGCTCCCCCGATCCCACACACCACCACTTCTATCCCAATCATGCTTTGCTTTGTAAATATTCCACATTGTTTTCTTGCAGTGACATACACACCCTTGTGTGCCTAATAAAAAACAATATCCTTTTATTAAAAAATGAACAGAATGTAAGAATAATTCAAGATCCTAAGCCACGGCATTGCACTATGATGTTATCATGGGTTCTAATCCAAATTGGCCTCATTGCAGCCTGCAGATGAGCAATTGTATAGTTTAAGTCACAAAATAGGTAGGAAAAATTCTGTAATGTGATTAGCTAACAGCAGCCGCAAGGGGTATATGCTTCAGAACTTGTTGAGTTTCGGAGGACACATGACAACAGAAGTTGCTCAACTTCCACCGACCTCAAAATATTCAATTATTAGCCATTTTTCTTTACCACCACAGCAGTATTAAGCATTAAGGTACAACAGGGTGTGGGTTATTGGGGGATTTACCCACGCCTTGTGTGATGTGTCACTCGCTACAGCCGAGTGACTTAACCACACATGAAGTGGGTAAATCCCCAAATAACCTACACCCTGGAGTGCCTTACTGCGATTATACAATGGACCAATGTGTAAAATAAATTTTAAATGTGTTTAAGTATGTTTTTATAAATGCCATTTCTCAGCCATGAGTTATTGAGGGATATACCACGGTCATGTGATGTGTTTTGTCCAATGAGGTTACAGGATTTTCATACCCCATTGTATAATATCATATATTGCAAGCCCTTTTCCTGCCCCCTCCAACAATCCAGCTGGTAAAATCTCACCACAATGCAACTGTTTTTCCAGAAATAAAATAACTTATGTGGCTGTCCCATACCGCCCAGCTCTAAGATGTGTTGATGTGTATATTATTCCATCTTAATTATCTAACTACCCGGATGGCAAGCACCCTCCTTCATCCCCTAGTACCTCAGTAGTTTTCAAATTTCAATCACTGT
This sequence comes from Neoceratodus forsteri, assembly GCA_016271365.2. Lineage (NCBI taxonomy): Eukaryota > Metazoa > Chordata > Ceratodontiformes > Ceratodontidae > Neoceratodus > Neoceratodus forsteri. The sequence continues at coordinate 1,165,225,600 of CM028129.1, read as the reverse complement.
CTGTTGACTCAGATATATTTGGCTTGGAGTCAGTGGGTTACCAAGATTACAGTTATGTGTGCAGTACCATGAGCATTTCCATAGTAATACTCACTGAAGCACAAGTATGTTTTTTCAAGTTTGCTAAGTCTGTCTCAGAGAAAAATATGTCCAAGTCATCTATTCACATTTTAAAGTAGTAGGGTGCAAGGGGAAGAGAGAGGGTGCTTGGTAGCTGGGCAGTCAGGTGGTTCAAGGGTAATATGATGGAAATCAAGAAATGTAACACTTATAGTACTTGCCACCAGTGCACAAAAGAAAGAAAACATTATACAGATGATGGGGAGGAGGCACTGAAAGGCACAGAATTGTTTTTTTTTTTTTAATTACTGCTTTCCCGTGGACCTTTATGTCTTCTACTTCTGGTCCTCCTGTTGGTCCGTAGCTCTGCATACCACACTCGCTGTCAGTGTTGATGCACACATCCTAACATCCAGTGTTATTCCTGTTCTCTTGGTTACAGGTTTATCCCTTCCCAGGGGGCCTGCAACCATTCAACTGCCACTAGAAAAGCAGGAGAAGGGCCGTTGGGTCTGCAGATTAAGGCTGGGCAATGTTCAGGCTTTGAGCAGGGTTGGGTAATATGGAGACTTCTTCGCATGGAGACCTTCACACAGTGCAGCCGAGCGGAACCTTTTCCCATATTCTGTGGCCCCTTCCAGCTCCCCTAGGCATGCCTGCCATGGCATCTTAGGGCAGCAGTATGCTTGATGTGTGGTCACCTAAATCACTCTGTTGTGGGCAGTGTTAAACAGTGCTAAATAGGTTACATTTAGCTTTTACTTACCATCTTTCATATGCATTTTAAGATGGAATTGACTTATGACCTTGCAGCTTTCAGCCCACAATGCAAACATTGTCTAAAACTGAAAAAAATATTGACATTCAGCAGCTGACAACGGATTGACCTGGACCACAGTACATTCTCAATAGGCCTCAATCTGGCCTGTTTATTGCACTAATAATTTAAATGGGCATTACTTTAAAGAATATGTTGTAAAGAAACGGATCTTCATTTATCTCATGGAAAGGATCCCAAGCGGACAACCAGGCAGCCTTGTTGTGCGTAAAGCATTTTTTCAGTAGTCAAGAAAATATTTTAAAATGTAATATTCATACACAGTTCAACTCATTTTTTTTATTAGAGTACATTTTCACGGAACCATAATCTTTGTTCCCAAATTTCATCCCATCTTCTTGTGCCTCGGTGAAATCATATTTCTCAGTTTGTGACATAATCTGTTGCTGTGGAAATTACTATGATCTCACATACAGAGGATTATGATTTCCTATGGGGGAATGGCAGGAGGATCCAAAGACACAAAGATCCTGTTTTTAGGTAAATGTGCTCAATTATAAAAAAAAAAAAGTAGGACCATAATTACAGGAAACAAATCAAAACATAAGCTGAATTGTGTCTAAATATTATTTAAAAAAAAATGTTTTCCTGAATATTTGAAGAAAATTTCAAGAGTACACAACTGTTCAAATGAGCAGAAACTGTCCAGAGACAGTTCGTTCTAGTCTCCTAAATGCCAGCCAGCTGGCAGTCCTTCCTTGGCTTGGGTGGTGGGAGAGGAAGTCATGGGAAGAAAATGGATTTCCTGCTGCATATGATTTTGGTTGCCAATCACTCACTTTACAGTCACTGAGTGACTGGAGTCCCTCCTCTGTACCATCTTGCAAACTAAAATGGGGGGCCCTGCTGGGCCAGAAATGCATGCTATATTGATCTTTGCCTTGCTGTGAAAGGCAAGTAACTGGAGTTTTCCTAGGAGGTTTGGAGCATTCAGTCTAGTGACTACTGGCCTAGTTAGTGTGCAAGTGGGACAAGATAGAGCAGACTTCTGACAGAGAGGGGCTAGAGTTTGGAAGTAAGCAGTACTGACTTGGATAAATAGGAGAATGAAAGGCAGTCTAGTGATTAGACCATCTGCTTGGAAACCAGAAGAGTACAGACTCAAATCCCACCAGAACTAAATACTCCCTGTGTGATAATGGGCAAGCCACCTAACCTCCCATTTTTTTCAGTCCACACACCAGAGTAAAAAGGGGTTAGAAGCAAGACCCCACTGGAAATGAGATGTTGAATCTCAGATGGGCTATCCTAAGTAAGTAAATTATAAAACAAAATAGAAAAAATCAATAAAAAAATTCCTGGAGGGAGACTCAGCATTTTTACAAGTACATCTGAGAAGTTGTAAAGGGGGCAGGGTGCAGAGATTCACCCCCAGATACAACTCAGGGAAAGCTCTGATTAAATTACAAGAAGTTGAAATTTTCTTTAGCCTGACTTGATGGAAGCATTGCTTGAGTTAATGAAATGTCAGTGACGGTAACCCTGCTAGTCTTTCCTGAGGGAGTCTTTGCTTTCAGTTCAGCGCTCAGGGTAAGGAACAGTTTGTTCTTAGATTACAATCATTCCTCTCTATCTGTAAATTACCTACTTTTGCTTCCTTATAGTTTTTGCAGTGATTGTTGGGGTCTTTTTGTGTTTCTTGTATTCTGTTTTCCTTATCTCAGTCAATATTTCACATAGGATCTTGCCAACAGGGTTTCATCATAAATGGTTTCCAGCTATACAGAGTTGTCCTTTGGGAACCTCTCCTGTTTAGTATAAGTGACCAACAAAATGTACAAGAACTTACAATGACAGTGCAGTATTCGATGAGCAAACTGAATTATTTACATTCAACTTCAGCTGTTTTGAACACAAGAGTAATTTCTCAATTTGGTCAGCTGGTTCTAATACAGTTTATAAAATGGAGTCTGGCAAATCCTCATTTGAATCATCAATACCAGGCTGGCGTGTTATAATATACCTCATAATTACAGTTGATTTAGTTCACTATACACACTTAGGCAGAATCCCTCAATTATGATTGTTACAGTGTAGTTACACTGTAACTGCAGTGTAGTTAAGGAAACGTAAAGTGTTACCACTAATGTTTTTAATGTTTTTATGGTGGGTCTTGATGTCTAGGCTGGGATTTTCCCTCCATCTCCCTGTGCTTTGGTCCCTAGGGATGTACTGTAGGTCAGGGATGCAAGACAGTTACTCAGGATACTGCTGACCTCAGGGAAGTCAGTTACTCTACTGTCTTTTCATACCTCTGAAGGTTTCAACCCATGATTACATGTATTGCAAATTTTTAATCTGCTGGTGAAGTTAGTGCAAATCCATGGAAATTCATGATTCAGGAAATAAACGAATTCCACGGCAGATGCACCAACTTCACTGGCAGGTTTGTTTTTTATTAACTAAAACCTTAACAACCTCCCCCCAACACACACACTTTGCTGTAAAAAACACCCCCTCCCTCACCTAAAAATGATTAAAACTATGACACCCTCCTCCCACCTCCCCACTGGCACTCTCCACATCACCCAACAGAATGCTGCTAGTAGTGACCATGCTTGAAAAAGTAATCCCTTCCCCAACACCAGCACACCAAACACACTCCACTCGCCCCCAAATCCCACTGTCTTTTTAATCATCACATACCCAGTCCCCAGAGTCCATCCCCACCCAACCCCTCAGGACCCCTCCCCTAACCCCACCACCCACACATAGATTAACATAGAAAAACGAAAATGGTCCTCGGTGTAGAGCATCAACTCTGTTCAGTATTCATCTCATAATGATGGGAATAGATGAGTAGTGACGTCTTCACTCCTAGTAAAACCTGATTGGCAGAGAATTCAACCAGTCATGTTTTAATAGGGGTAAAGATGTCATTACCATTCATTCCATTATGATATGGACACTGAACAGAGCAAATGCTCTGCATCGGGAACCATTTTCTTTATTCTAGGTTGATTTGTGGTGCTGGGGTGGGAGGAGGAGGGTTGGGACCAGAGGGGGTTGAGTGGGGGGTTGGACTTAGGTAATAAACATGGTCACTAGTAGCAGCATTTCTCTGGGGTGGAGGATGAGGGTGTGGGGGCTGGGAAGGGCATCACGATTTTTATCCTTTTGGGTGGTATATATATTTTTGTTTTGGGTTGAGGAGGGGTGTACCATGCAATTTGCCTTGCTAGTCACCAGGCAAATAGCAACATGAACTGCAGTCCTTAGTTTCACGATTTTGCTGAAATTCATGGATTTTTTTCATGTAGCGGATTTTGCAACTTCACACACCTCTATCCATGAACCCCCTTGTGTGTAATGCCCATACATAAATGTCGCTATAAATTTGACAGTGAGGAGAGGATACATAAATATTGAGTGGACTCTGCACACCTCTCTAAAGGATATGTGCTGGCAGTCCATTGCAGAAGGAGGTAGAAGGGGCCATACAGAAGTTAATAAATTTAGGGGTAGGTGTGAAAGCTTGATGCCAGTCTGCCCATGCTTCAGTGGCCTGTATATATCTCCAACCACCCCCTGTTCTTGCACTGAATAATTAAGAATGCAAGCAGGCACACTGTATATATGAAACCAAAGGAGGGAAGGGGCCCAAGGAAGGAGAGGACATATCTTATAGGAAACTTTACTGCATTCACAAGCACCTGAACAGGAATCTGAATCTGGCCAAGGTAAGTAGTCCCTCTGAGAAGACTAAAGAAGAATTAAAAAAACACATACTTCATTAATTCGGAGAGCTGAAGGTTAAAGGGAGTTCCTCATGGCTCCATTGGCAGACTTTTCCTGTGACATTTTGTTTTTTTTAATTTTCACCATTCCTCAGCCTGTTCACAGGCTAAAGGCTGCACCTCCAGAACAGACACCATTGGCCTTCAGATTCCCTCCATCTTCTCTGTCTTTCCATCCGGGACCTGCCCCTCTGGATCAGACAGAGGGGGTCTGGGTGTCACAATTGGGTAGTGTTACAGTGGCTGCATCACTGTCCTGAACTCAGAACTGATGCCTCTTACTCCTTAAAAAGGAGATCAAGATGGTCTGGTAGAGTCAAAAGAACTGAACAGTTTAATAAAAGTTTTGTACATAAGACTGTAAGAAGTTTTGATATCATGCAAGATGTTACCATGACCTGAACTAGTTTGGGACCTTGGTACTGTCCACAAGTAATTATCTTTGCATCTTATGTGATACTATATTGAAATACAGAATTAAAAATGCCCAATAATTGTGCCAGCCCAGTTACGCTGAGGGTTGAGGCACTGGACACCACACCTCACGCTGCACTGGTGACCTGGGTTCGGGTAAGGACTTGGGTCATCAGGGGCCGGCGGGAAGAGGGAGGATTGAGCATCCCAACAGATGCTCTCCTCCCTGGGGAGGGTTACCAGAGGGTGCCTAGTGCACCCGTCACCCTGAGAGAGCCGGTCGAAACACGGGCTGTCCAGAGTTCTGGTGGCTACTTTCACTGGAGTCAGGAAGTGGGGATGCTGTCAGGCACTTGAGATGAGGCATGTGTCAGCATGTCACCTCTCTGGATGTACATCCTTGAGCCGGTGTCCCAGGGGGTCGGGACAGGGAACCGCAGAAAAATTGGAAAAAATCCCTCGGTGGGCCTAGATGATGGCCGCTCAGAGGCTATCCAGAGTCAAGAACACACGGGCAGATCCCTGCTGTGTAAGGTGCTCCTCAAAGGTAATAGAAGGGCAGGTAAGGAGCCACCTGGGCAGTGTAAGGGACAAGACACCGTGTAAGCAGACTTAGGGAGGGCTTGATCAATGCCTGAAGGAGTGGAATACCGAGGGCATAAAGGAGGAGTATAAATGGAGTAAGAAATTGCTCCAAAGTAAAAAAAAATGCCCAATAATGCAAAGCATCATTGGAAATAGATGCAAATCACCATTAAAGAATTTAGGCTCTTTCTGCTTTATACAAAACTGCATGGTACCAAGTGGCCTGTCAGATAATCTATAATGTATGGTAGAACGTTGTTATAGATAGAAATCTACCTTTTTATAACAACGTTTTACCATCGATGTGATATCACGATGTTGTTAACCCATCGGTGGTACGTCACATTGATGGATTAACAACTGGGAACAGGCTGCGCAAGCGTGCAACTTGATCAGGTGTCCATGAAACTGCTGGGGTCCAGAACATGACCCGGAACAGAGCGGCGGCGGTGGTACAAAAAAAACTGCAGTAAGGAACTGCTTTCTCATTTTTTAAACATACATGGTACCATACACTATAAAAAATAATGTATGGTACATTGATCGTCAACCGTTTTTTTAACCCATCTCGAGGTTGCCATAGCGATGTAAACCTCTCAAGCTTCGCTCCCTAGGTTTACGTGGTCGCCCTGGCAACCTCTCGATGGTTAACAAACCAGTTAACAAACAATGATTATACATTATCCTCTATGTAATAAGCTGACAAGAAAACACAGATACTTGTTTTGTCTTTCTCAGGACTCATCAGTGCGCTTCGTCTATATCTTGACCCAGGGGAAGGGGGACCCCATCCTTTGATAGTCTTACTGGTTTGGGTCATGGTAAGTCAAAAATAGAAAGTAGTCTAAGAGATCAAGAACCTCAGTGCAATGGCAGTGACAAAGCAGGCTGCACACTCACCTTTGAGGCCGGAAGATCGTAAGGCTGTGGGTTCAATCCCCACACCAAGAACTTGGGTTGAATCACACTACCGACACTGTAGTGTATCATAAGGGGGATGCTGCACTCCTGAGTTCCCGTCTTTCAGCTGAGATGTTAAACCGTGGTCTTGTCTGCCTGTTCTGGTGGTTATTCAGGAGGATACCCACAGATTATTTCAGATACACCCAGGTTAAAAGTTTTATTCAGCATCAACTTAAGAAATGCCTGAGATGTGGTGACGACCCCACCCAGCTTTAATTACCCCCGTTCTCTGAATCCTTGAGGAGGCCCATTTGACTCCCTTATCTCTCATCTTTATTTGATTTTAGCAGAACTGGAGGCTTCCTCTAAAGAATATCTCCATCTGAGAAACAATGGATTCAGTACCAGCCATATATTCACAAAGCAACTTCCTCCCACATTTGGAAGGTGTACTCATGGCAGTGTTTCTCTACATTTTTTTTTTTGCACTCCTATTCAGCAGGCAAAATACAATACCCAGATCAGTTCCTCCTGCTGGCAATTATGTGGTGAGCCTCGTGCTGCACATGCCCACATACTGTGGCCATGCACTAAGCTCCAGTAATTCTAGAGTGATTTACAGCAGAAACTAAGATACATGTTCCAACCTAATTTACAGATAACCCCACAACCAGTGTTATTTCTAGATATAACCGGATGGGCATAGACAACTGCATGTTAGAAAACTTTTGCAAATGTGTGTCTTAATGGCCAGAATAGCAATTACAATTAGTTGTCAGATGAACCACCTATGATGGAACTATGGCTAAACTTAATGATGACAATATATGATATGGAGAAGCTCATGATAGAATTGTAAAACGCTGTACCTAAATTTGAAATATTATGGCACCATTGGGAAATTTATGTACTGTCTAAAAGAAATAATTTTTTGACCTTGAACACTGGATATGTCCTTTTACATTTGTACCTATCGTCCAGTAATATGTTCTTTTTATAATTGTATGTATTATAATGTAGCATGTTGTTGTTGTGTTGTATGTATTATGAAAATGGAAAAAACATTCAATTATTAACAACAACAACAGCAACAAAAAAGGCATCATTGTGGACTCCGGGCTGACACTTGAGCATCATGGCCCACATATTCAAAGGGAATGCATGGCCCAAAATGGAGATGTGTGGCACATCCCAGAAAATACACGGAAGCAAGATATTCGAACGGGAGAGATGAGACACTCATTTCCGAATGTACAGTCGCACAGAAATAATATATGTGGCACAAAAAAAAAGGGGTGGGCACCTGAATATGCAGTGCAAGTGTATATTCAGCCAAAATGTGCAGCACATGTGTCATGCATCACAAAACTGTACCGCACAACGTTAGGTATTTAAGGGGATGGCCTAAATTGGCCAGCCACCCACAGACAGGCTGCAGAACTACAGACAAGTGGCCCTGAGACAGCCCTCAGAGGCATACCAGGATTTGCTCCAGGTACGCACATACAGCAGTCATGCCAGGATGGTAGTACCCAAAGCCACAGCCATGCTGTGCCAGCTTGCTGAGCACCTGCTGGGTGCTGTTGCGTGACACCCTGGTACTGCCCAGTTAGCCACCCCCCTCACCACACCCAGGTTGGAGACACCCAGCTGCCACACGCCAGTCAGATGCCTCCATAGCACACCAGTGGAGCAGATGGCTACAATGCAGCACATGTACCAGGTGCCAAGGCCTGTACCCATGTGGCCATCAGAGTGCCACCCAGTGGAGGTATTCGCCCATGGTGGCATCTGGAACAACAGTGAGCAGGATACATGGTGATAATGGTGGCAGCATGGCATGGATTAAGGACAGCCTAGTGGCATACACCCATGGTAAAACACCATAGGTGCTCATAGCATGCCCATGCCAGACCCACGCCACCAGGAACCACATACATGTCTCCAATGCCATCCCTGCAGTGTGACAATGCCACAGAGACCCTGAGTTTGGGTCACTGTGGTGTACTGGTGGTAGGCAGTGCACATGTGTGGGCAGTGCAGGGCAGGGGTGGAACCACCTGCAGCCTGGAGGTGGCAGGGGCTTGCCCCAAGGACACCGGACCCTTCCAGTGTTGTGCGTGCAGCCACCTAAGGCACGGGCATGGCCATGGGTAGTAGCACTGCTAACCTCAGCTGGCACACAGTAAGGGATACAGTACTCATGTTATCATTCAGACACCCTCTGACCCACATAGAGTGATTGACATTACACACCAACCACTGGGACAGTTATGCAGAATTGCATGATACTATGAAATGCTAGGTATCAGCACACTGTAGTAACATTGGTGCACTCATTTTCACAGTCTTCCAAGCTTGCACTGTCATGTCTGCTGCTGTTTCACAAATTCTGACCAGTTGTGACACACCTTGGCACACATTTAGGTGCTAAGGGGTTCGGGGGTATGTAGCACTGTACACAGGCCAATGCAGTCCACCCACAAACATCCATGCATTCCACCTGTCTGCTAGGCTGCAGTACCTCCTGATCACCTTTGTGGACTGGTGGTGCTGCCCTGTAATGCTGGAACTGTGCATGCCAGTGGTATGCAAATGGCCTGAATACATTCCAGTAATGAGATGCAAATGTACCGTTTGAGCACTGACTGTGCAATGAGGCTATTTGCATATCCTGGCTAAATATTGCAAATCTGTGTGCCCCACAAGTTGCTTTGCATCATGCACTTTAGCATCCTCAGCACTGGTCTCTGGGCACCTGCCACGCTGCACATTTCCCACAGCATACTGCATGATTGCACATGTTTGAGATATTCAGCCGGACATGCACAATCACATATTACGGTGCAGTCTCTGACTATACAATTATTTTGTGCCAGCGCCGTTGAATTGCATAGCACAAGCACTTGAGCGATGTTGCCTGCCACTTTTGAATATGGGGCCCCATGTGTCAGTCGTGGTCCGCAGTGGATTTTTTCAACTTTTAAATATCTCTAAGATTAAATCCTATCTAGCGCAAGAGGATCTGGTGACCCTGGTGTATGCCTTTGTGACCTCAAGGCTTGACTACTATTATGCGCTATTCCTATGGCTATTAGGGAGGTTGGTGTACTGCCTGCAGCTGGTGCAGAATGTCATGACCAGACTGATTACTGAGTCATCCTATATGGAACAAATTATGCCTGTGCAGTGGCACTGGATATCAGTTAGGTGACACACTACCTTCATGGTCTTATTACTGACCTGCAAAGCCTACATAGCTTGGGACCTAACTACCTAAAAGACCTCTTATCCTGTTATGCTCCTGATCCCCTGCTCTGTTCCACCAAGAGTCCTTTTCTGGCTATCATGAGGGCATTACTTAAGCTTTCCAGGGAAAGAGAGTACTCGGTGGGAGTCCCACAGTTTTAGAACTCCATTCCGTACCACCTTAGATGTTCTCCCTTGATAGAGGCATTCAAAAAGGGGTTGAAAAGTTATTTATTTCTGCATATAATCTTGATATTTATTATATGTCAGTGTTGCAGGATCATATATTTATATGTAATTATATTATATATTGCCTTCTCAATATGGATTTGTTTTATATGTTGTCTTTGGAAAGTGCTCTGAGTCCCAAGGATAGGGTGCTATATTAAAACAAGGATCGATCAATGCCTAATGTTTGCATGTATAGTGTGTGTGTGGCAGGCTTGTGGAATGAGATGAGTAATTTGTGGTTGATCCTGACTTCCTACTAACCATAGGCATGCCTGTGCTGTAATGTAAAAATGTCAGGCTAACCTACCTGTCCAGATGCAGTGCATGGGCCCATTAGGCCTCAACATGCACGTCAACACCTTGTGAGGGAAGGCTCCCTGGCCCACCACAATATGTCATGTGAGCGCCAGAACACTACCCAATCCCACCCCAGGCTGGGACCAGTCCCTCATGCTGCACCACCTTTCCCCTGGCTTCAACCTGTTAAACCAAATCACTAAACTCGCAGCTGAACTCAGGTCACTGGCATAGGGAGGCTGCATGGTCCCCAATGAGTCAACAGCCATCCCTGCAAATGTTACTTTATCATTTTTTGTGTTTGCCGTGTGCACAAGCAAACACGTTGTTATGAGAGTGCCTTTCAAGGGGTGTGACACTGTCCGCCCAGTGCAGAGCAGTGTTGCAGGGGTGAGACAGTGGCACACCAGTCAGCACCCAGGCTGACAGAGATGGATTTTCTGGCTTGCTGGGCAGGGATGGCACCAACTTCAAAAGAAGTTCCTGTCCCTTTGATCTGCACCACCCAACAAACAAGGCTGATCTGTCATGGTCAGCCTGGAATGTGTGCCTGAAACAAAGAAAACCATCCATCGATGTCTGTTGCTGGTGGCCCTAATTGTCCTCCAATCCAACCCTCCCTGTCAGCACCCCTTCTGCTCCCCAACACACACACAGTAGTGACAATAGGGGTGCTCAATCCCCTAGTGTCTAAAACAGTCCCTTGTTGTTTTTTTCACCTAAAAAGAAGAAAACCACCCATTGATGTCTGTTGCGCCCCCCCAACATAAGTCAGTGACACTGGGGGGTGCCTAATCCCCCAGTGTCCTCAACTGTTGCAATACTGTCCACAAGTGACACTGGGGTTGTCCAATCCTCCAGTGTCCTGTCCCAGAAATAAAAAAAACTGTTCCTCGTCGTTTTTTTTATTTATCTGAAAAAAAGAAAACTGTCCATCCTTTTCTGCTGCCCCATTACCCACCCCCACCTGACCCTCCCACTCAGAACCCCCACCTCATACTTACCCACCAGAGATCCATCCCCGTAATCTTCCTTGGACCACAGACACGCCTTCACTCTTCAAAGCCCAACCGCAAACTGAGGTAAGCACTTCAATGTATAACAATGGGGGTTTCATCTTCAATACATTTTAATTGGGTTTTCAACTCAGTGGCATTACTTGACCATTTTTAAATATTTTTGCCCCAGATTTTCAACATACCTTTTTTGGGACCCACGTCATGAACAATGCACATGATGTTAGGTAAATCTGTCCAAAAAGATGATTTTGTGGTCGCTGAGTAAAATCACCTTTCAGGCAGGAGTTGAAAATTTTCTCCACCACTGTTCATGAGGTGGGGTCATAAAAAGGTTATGCTGAATATTTGGTGTAAAAATATTAATACAACAAGTTATGAGCCTGCTTTGAAATTTGCAAACGCAGTCTCGTAACTTTGGCAATTATCAATATTTTGACCCCAGATTTTCAATATAGCCATTTCTTCACAGCACCTCATGAATGTGACAGCTGCCATTTTTCAGATCCTGGCCAAAATGTTTTTTGTTTTGCACCTCAAAAGATGGTTTTGCAGTCGCTGCATGAAATCACATTTTGGGCAGGAGTAAAAAATGTTCTCTGCCTTTGTTCATGAGATGGGGTCATAAGAAGGCTATGTTAAAAAGTTGGTGTAAAAATATTAAATAACAACAAAATTATAAGCCTGCACTGAAATTTGTACACACAGGCTCGTAACTTTGGCAATTTTTAAGATTTTGACCCCACATTTTCAATATAGTCATTTCTTTACAGCACATCATGAATGTGACTGCTGTCATTTTTTAGATATATCTCCAAATTGTAGCGCTCAAAAACCACAGCAAAACGAAAAATTGAATACAAGCAATTGTTGTTTTTTATTTCACCAATTGTGAGAACCCCTAGTGCCTCGGCTGAGTGCCTTCAAGGGGGTATTATATCACAACAAAGCTTAAGTGCCTTTAAATACCTTTTGTCATAAGTGACATCATACTGTGTTGAGCCAATCCAGACATAACATTATGTGCACCAATCACAATTCAGAAGCAACAATTAAAGAAATATACATACAGAATTTCCTAAAAAGAAAATCTGGAAAAGGTAAAAGGAGAGAGCAGGGAAGGGAATGGGGGAATAAAATGATCTCAAACCACCAAAATTTGGAAATGTAGTTAATTTTAAACTAACATAAACCTTAAAATTAGAAATTTAATTTCCACATATATCTCCTTGCAGTTCAAATGCTACATTTTCGGATATAACTTATATCAATTCCAGCATTACTAATATGCTAGACAATTTATATTTATTTCCTTGGGGTTCTCCTAAAAACTAGGGACACACCACCTTAATAAACACCATTTGTGTGCTGGAAAAATACTATCCGGCTGACATTATATTTTGGTCTGCATATTCAAATATTTAAACCTTATAATGTACTTTTTTTTTTAAAAAAGGGGGGTTATATCCAAAATGTACACAAAGCACAAGCAAAACAAACAAATCTCTCTCTTCATATTTATAACCAACTATACTTAATTTAAGAGAATGATATTTCACATTTTTCTCATTTCAAACATTTTGCAACCTATCTCTTATTATCCACTTGTATAGCACTTTGGGATACAATCATGTCCAAGAATAGTATATAAACATAAAGGACAAAACAAGTTTATTCTACTTGTATGTTGTTTTTCAGCTGTAGAGGGATAGATACAGAAGTATTCAAGGTAAACCCATCTGAACCGGAAAAGGTTTTTTGGTTTGGATTGCCATCTGTACCGGAAGGAAGATGTTTTCTTTATACTATTGTAACCTGAAAAGATTTGTAAGGAAGAAAAACAAGCAGGAATCATTATTCAATGTACTTCATTATAAATACATTAATTTTAACTAGAAAATATCACCAATCAAAAATCCTTAACTATTCTTTCAAAAAGGGTTTCAGATCCCATCTTTCATTGAGTCCAAAAGGTGCAACTCTATTTGCTTTAAAGTCAAGAACTTTCTCTTTGTAATAACTTATTTGGCCTATCACCTCCTCTTGGATTTATTTTCACTTGTTCCAGTCCCATAAATTTCAAACCTATAGTACTGTTATCATGCACCGTGGAGAAATGCCTTCCTATAGGTGTGTCCAATTTGCCATTTATAATAGATCTTACATGTTCTTGGATCCTTTCTTTTAATGGTCTCACTGTCTTTCCTATGTAAAACAGATTACAGCTGCACCACAGCATATACACCACAAATGAAGTTTGGCAATTTATAAACTCTTTAACTTCAATTATGACTTTATTAGGTAATATGAAACTCTTGCTTGTGTGCATATGTTTACAAATATTACAATTCCCACATTTATGGTTCCCTGTAGATTTTTTTGGTAACCACATTTCTTTTCTGGAATTATCTTGTGAAAATTGGCTGTTTACTAATTTATCTTGTAAATTAGATGTACGTCTAAATGTTATTCTCGGTTTTTCAGGTAGAATCTCATTAATATCAGGGTCACTCTTTAGTATCTCCCAACTATTCCAAACAATGTTCCCTACAGCCCCAGATGCTGCATTAAATTCCAGTGAACATGTCACCTGATCGTTTTTTATGCTGTGATTCCTTTGTTCTTTTTTCTAAAAAATCTTTCTGTTTTTTGCCTTTAATTCTAGCTACAGCTTTATTTAAAACTGACTCCCTATAGCCTTTCTCTCTGAATCTTTGCAACAATTCCTTCGTTTGTAAATCAAACTCAGTATCTGATGTGCAGTTTCTCCTTAATCTTACTAGTTGCCCATATCGTATAGAATTTCTTAATTTGGTAGGATGTGAAATATCATTTCTCAGTAAAGAATTAGTACTGCTTTCTTTTCTATAACCTTTTGTAAAGATTTCCCCAGTTTCACTGTCTCCCTCTATAGTAATGTCCACAAAAAATTAATACTGCATTCATTAATCACTGCTGTAAACTTTAAATTTCGATCATTTCTGTTTAGCCATTGAACAAATTGTTCTGCAGTTTCTCTACTTCCATTCCATATGCAAAGACAATCATCAATAAATTTTTTCCATCCTACGATGTTTTCTTTGAATGGATTTTCATTAGGATCATACAATACTTCTAATTCCCATAATCCTAAGAAAAGATTTGCATATGCTGGAGCCATTGAGGCTCCCATTGCAGTGCCACATATTTGCAAATAATATTCATTATTAAATTCAAAATAACTATGATGTAATATAAATTCTAATATGTCATTGAGAAATTGTGCGAGAACCCCAGTATATTCCTGATCTTTAAGTTAAAATACATAGCAGCTCTGATGCCATCAGCATGTCTTATGGATGTGTACCAAAGCTTCTACATCTATACATATCCATAAAGTAGTCTTTTCCCCATGTTAAATTACCTATCTTGCGATGGCATCACCCGTGTCCTTAAATATGATGCAATTTAACCATACTGTATTGTAGTACAGATCGATAAATTCACTCAAGTGTTCAGTAATCGATCCAACACAAACAATTAGTGGTTTCCTGGTGGCTTTATCATATTCTTGTGAATTTTAGGAAGACAATACAAAGTTGGAATGTGGATACTCACTGTATAAATATTTAAATTCTTGATCATTTATATCCCTCTCAGTACAGCTTCATCAGTAATTCACATAATTGCCTTCTAAAATATCCTCCTCATCATTTCATCCAGCACCACATTAATTGCCTTCAATATCTGTTGATCCCTGTAAAGCTTTTGCACCATATTATGGTGGAAGCATTATTATTCTGATGAATAATTATAAAAACTTTACAGAATCCAACACAGATATTTAGAAGGCAATTATGTGAATTACTGGATGAAGTTGTAATGAGAGGGGATATAAATGATCAAGAATTTAAGTATTTATACAGTGAGTATCCAATAATTCCAACTTTGTATTGTCTTCCTAAAATTCACAAGAATATGATAAAGCCACCAGGAAGACCAATTGTTTCTAGTGTTGGATCGATTACTGAACACTTGAGTGAATTTATCGATCTGTACTTACAATACAGTATGGTTAAATTGCCATCATATTTAAGGGACACGGGTGATGCCATCGGCAAGATAGGTAATTTAACATGGGAAAAAGACTACTTATGGATGTGTATAGATGTAGAAGCTTTGTACACATCCATAAGACATGCTGATGGCATCAGAGCTGCTATGTATTTTTACTTAAAGATCAGGAATATACTGGGGCTCCGGTACAATTTCTCAATGACATATTAGAATTTATATTACATCATAGTTATTTTGAATTTAATAATGAATATTATTTGCAAATATGTGGCACTGCAATGGGAGCCTCAATGGCTCCAGCATATGCAAATCTTTTCTTAGGATTATGGGAATTAGAAGTATTGTATGATCCTAATGAAAATCCATTCAAAGAAAACATCGAGGATGGAAAGATTTATTGGTGATTGTCTTTGCATATGGAATGGAAGTAGAGAAACTGCAGAACAATTTGTTCAATGGCTAAACAGAAATGATCAAATTTAAAGTTTACAGCAGTGATTAATGAATGCAGTATTAATTTTTGGACATTACTATAGAGGAGACAGTGAACTGGGGAAATCTTTTACAAAGGATATAGAAAATAAAGCAGTACTAATTCTTTACTGAGAAATGATAGTTCACATCCCACCAAATTAAGAAATTTTATACCATATGAGCAACTAGTAAGATTAAGGAGAAACTGCACATCAGATACTGAGTTTGATTTATAAACGAAGGAATTGTTGCAAAGATTCAGAGAGAAAGGCTATAGGGAGTCAGTTTTAAATAAAGCTGTAGCTAGAATTAAAGGCAAAACAGAAAGATTTTTTGAAAAAGAACAAAGGAATCACAGCATAAAACGATCAGGTGACATGTTCACTGAATTTAATGCAGCATCTGGGGCTGTAGGGAACATTGTTTGGAATAGTTGGGAGATACTAAAGAGTGACCCTGATATTAATGAGATTCTACCTGAAAACCGAGAATAACATTTAGATGTACATCTAATTTACAAGATAAATTAGTAAACAGCCAATTTTCACAAGGTAATTCCAGAAAAGAAATGTGGTTACCAAAAAAATCTACAGGGAACCATAAATGTGGGAATTGTAATATTTGTAAACATATGCACACAAGCAAGAGTTTCATATTACCTAATAAAGTCATAATTGAAGTTAAAGAGTTTATAAATTGCCAAACTTCATTTGTGGTGTATATGCTATGGTGCAGCTGTAATCTGTTTTACATAGGAAAGACAGTGAGACCATTAAAAGAAAGGATCCAAGAACATGTAAGATCTATTATAAATGACAAATTGGACACACCTATAGGAAGGCATTTCTCCATGGTGCATGATAACAGTACTATAGGTTTGAAATTTGTGGGACTGGAACAAGTGAAAATAAATCCAAGAGGAGGTGATAGGCCAAATAAGTTATTACAAAGAGAAAGTTCTTGGATCTTTAAAGCAAATAGAGTTGCACCTTTTGGACTCAATGAAAGATGGGATCTGAAACCCTTTTTGAAAGAATAGTTAAGGATTTTTGATTGGTGATATTTTCTAGTTAAAATGAATGTATTTATAATGAAGTACATTGAATAATGATTCCTGCTTGTTTTTCTTCCTTACAAATCTTTTCAGGTTACAATAGTATAAAGAAAACATCTTCCTTCCGGTACAGATGGCAATCCAAACCAAAAACCTTTTCCGTTCAGATGGGTTTACCTTGAATACTTCTGTATCTATCCTCTACAGCTGCAAAACAACATACAAGTAGAATAAACTTTTTTTGTCCTTTATGTTTATATACTATTCTTGGACATGATTGTATCCTAAAGTGCTTTACAAGTGGATAATAAGAGATAGGTTGCAAAATGTTTGAAATGAGAAAAATGTGAAATATCATTCTCTTAAATTAAGTATAGTTGGTTATAAATATGAAGAGAGAGATTTGTTTGTTTTGCCTGTGCTTTGTGTACATTTTGGATATAACCCCTTTTTTTTAAAAAAAAGTACATTATAAGGTTTAAATATTTGAATATGCAGACCAAAATATAATGTCAGCTGGATAGTATTTTTCCAGCACACAAATGGTGTTTATTAAGGTGGTGTGTCCCTAGTTTTTAGGAGAACCCAAGGAAATAAATATAAATTGTCTAGCACATTAGTAATGCTGGAATTGATATAAGTTATATCCGAAAATGTAGCATTTGAACTGCAAGGAGATACATGTGGAAATTAAATTTCTAATTTTAAGGTTTATGTTAGTTTAAAATTTACTACATTTCCAAATTTTTGGTGGTTTGAGATAATTTTTATTCCCCCCCCCCCAATTCCCTTTCCCTGCTCTCTCCTTTTACCTTTTCCAGATTTTCTTTTTAGGAAATTCTGTATGTATATTTCTTTAATTGTTGCTTCTGAATTGTGATTGGTGCACATAATGTTATGTCTGTATTGGTTCAACACAGTATGATGTCACTTATGACAAAAGGTATTTAAAGGCACTTAAGCTTTGTTGTGATATTATACCCCCTTGAAGGCACTCAGCCGAGGCGTTAGGGGTTCTCACAATTGGTGAAATAAAAAACAACAATTGGTTGTATTCAATTTTTCATTTTGCTGTGGTTTTTGAGCACTACAATTTGGAGATATATTGGAAGTTTTGAGGGTCACCCTTAGTAGTGAACTCCTCTAAAGCGTGAGCGCAGGTATTGTGCTTTTGGAATTAGAATTGTCATTTTTTAGATCCTGGCCAAAAGGTTTTTTTACATCCCAAAAGGTAATTTTGCTGTCGCTGTGCAAAATCACCTTTCAGACAGGAACTGAAAATTTTCGCTGCACTTGTTCATGAGGTGGGGTCAAAAGAAGGGTATGTTGAAAATCTGAGGCACAAATGTTAGCAAACAAGACAGTTACACTGCCCAACATCATCATTTCTACTTTGCAATCTTAACTGTTAATAAAATGATTCCTTCACTGAAGCAAGTTTTAATGTCTCTTTTAGTGGTATCAGTGCCACCCCCCCCCCCAAGCGGTGAACACTCAGCATTGGCAAATGTTTGCTTTTATACCAGTTTTGACTCCAAAATTTCAACATAGTCTTTTTAATACCTCCCTTCTGAACATGACAGGTGTCATTTATAAAATACTGGATGAAACATAATTTTGCACTATTACTGCAAAATAATATTTTGGGCAGGATTTGAAAAAGGACAGCTATCGGGTTCATGAAGTGGTGTGAAAAATTGATTATGATGAAAACTTGGGGTCACAATATTGAAAATTACCAAAGTTATGAGTGAGCATCTAAGAATGTCAACATGCCTTCACAACTTTGTTATTTAATATTTTGACCCAAAATGTTCAGCATAGTCTTCTTATGCCCCCATCTCATGGACCGGGTAGGTGAAAGTTTTCAAATCATGGCTGAACTGTCATTTTGTGCTACAGGTGCATAAACAAATTTTGGTTAGGATTTGAAAAATGACAGCTGTCGTATTCATGGGGTGGTGTGGAAAAATGGCTATGTTGAAAAGCTGGGGTCAAAATTTTTAAAATTGCCAAAGTTATAAGCAAGCATTGAAAAATGTCAGTGGATGTTCATAACTTGTTTTTTTTTTCAGGTATTTTACCCCATATTTGCAACCTAGCCTTCTCATGACCCTACCTTATGAAGCCAGTAGGTGAAAATTTTCAAATTCCACTGAAAAGATGGGCTACTTGACATACCAATACTAGGGTTTGGGCACCGCAGTGTTGGTGTCATGTTCGTTGGCACCAGGAGTAGGCTCCCCAGTATTGCACACTGAAAACAAGCTAGGTGTGGGGGGAGTAGCTGGCACTGGGGATACAAGCTTGCACTGGGGACTGGGAATCCTGTTGTCAGAAATAATCATACAAAGTTTGCATAAATGAAGGACACAAGTGCAAATAAGGGCACTTTCTGTCAGCACAGCCCTTCTTCATGTAGATAGGAGCACTTGCACAGGTGGAAAGGGGTGATGGCCAGCACTTGTCTGCTGTCCTGGGCTAGGGAGCTGCTGCCTAATGATGAGGCCACTTTCCCCCAAATCACAAGGAACTGGCTGCAATCAGTGAGCAGTACTGTGCAATAGGCCAGTACTCTGAAGTACTGTGTGACCCTGCATTGCAGCTTGCCATACTTCATGGAGCCACAGTTGGCGCACAGTACCTTGGTGGCATACTTGGACAGTGGGGCTTACAGTTGAGAAAAGGGAGCGTGGTGAGAGAGAGAGAGAGAGAGAGAGAGAGAGAGCTCGGTGAGGGAGAGAGAGCGAGTGCGACCCCCTCCCCTGCACTGCTCAGTTGGTTTGTGGCAGTGTTATGTGGACAAAATGAGCCAGCCACTGGCTCCTTTCAAGCATGTGCAGGTTCAGCCCACCAGGCAGTGAATAGTGTCATGACCACAGTGCCTGGTCATTGGTCTGTTACTGGCGAGAGCATTGCTGCTGGAGCTGCAATGGGCTCAGCAGTGACACACATCTGAAATTCCATTCTTCATAACAGAATGTTTCCTGCACACTCATGCACACACAAACATAATGCATGCCTTGCCCTTGCCTTGCCTAAAATATTGTAATGGGTGGAGGGGATTTGTACCGTGTAGAGGCCAGCAAGGAGGTACCTCCTAGAGGGAAGTGTCTCACACAAGAGTAAAATTAAGGACAGGAGTTTATTTATGTATTTCAAGAGTCTCAACAGGAAAAGCATACTGAGCTAAACAGCTCATTTCCTGATGTGTCCTGGGAGGAAGGGAGTGAGGAGAGTGCAATAAGTTACATCAATAATGTTACAATTAGAATAAAAATTATTAAATAATAATAAAAGTACATGGTAGACAGTTAAGAGGAAGCACAGCGATCAAGTAGTGTAAAACATAGCATATAAAAAGCAACAGATCGGTATAGGGTAACTGGCAGCAAAATGAGGAAGGGAAGGGAGATAGGAAGTACAACAAGAACAAGTCCAAGGGGGATTGGGAATCAATTAATCATGGCAGAAGGGGGGAGGAGGTAATGTGGGGGGGAAGAGCAGTGAGACTAGCCTAGGATCAGCAGAAAATGTTGGAATGAGTGGTGAATTCATGGAGGAGGGATGTTAGTGATAGGAAAGAGGAAACATTGCAAATAGCAATGGGGAGGGTGCACTAAAGTTTGGAGAAGCAGAAAGAGAAAGCAGGTTGATCAGCAGGAGATTTTACATCAGAAGGGAGAGGAGGAGAGAAAGAGCAGCTGTCAGAGCTGTGGAAGAAGGAGAAGATGGAAGGAGGAGAGAGGAAAGGTAGAAGGGAGGGAGCCCAGCCAGAATCTGAAGATGAAGGTAGTACAATGAATGAGGCACCTGCTGTCAAGGGAGGGCAAGGAGAGGGAAGAATAGAGGGAACAGTGGTGGGTCCTGGGGAGGCAATCCTGGGCAAAGCAGCTGAAGAAATGAAAGAGGGATCCAGCCAGGCAGGGGTGAACTTGATAGCAGTGCTAGATACAATGTCGCTGTAATCAAAGATAGTTGGAATCATCTTTGTGATAGTCTCTCTACAGCATGAAGTGGGATGCTTCCTTTATTCTTGTAAAGTACCCCAATTTTAGGGTGCAGTTTCTGGTGGATGGCATCCACATGAGTAGAGAGGTCAAGACGACAATCCAACCATGCCCCAGGTATGGAGACATCCTCAATCACAACACCATCAAGGGTCTGCAGAGAGGGGGAGGGAAGAGCTTTGCAAGTCTCTGCCTAGTGCCAAAGGTCATGTAGACTATTTGTTTTGCATTTATAGACTGATGATTTGCTTAAAACCAATGCTGAATGTTGTTGAAATCAAGTTGGACTTGGGTCATGAAGTCTGAGGCAGAGAATTAACAGACGTGGAGAACTATGTCATCTGTATACATGTGACTGGACACAGAGGAGCAGGCAAGGGGAAGGTCATTTAGGAAAATGGAGAATAGGACAGAGTCAAAGATGGATCCTTGTGGAAGAAAGAGCAGATAGGGAGAGGAGGAGGAGGAGGAGGAGGAGGAGGAGGAGAAGGAGGGGAGCTGGCATCACCAATATAGGGAGATTGGGTTCTGTCATCAGAGTATGAGCAAAACCACTCAACAGAGAAGGAGATGCCAGTCACTTTTAGTTTCTCCAGGAGGATGGGGTGAGCAACAGTGCTGAAGGCTTTGGCCAGATTGACAAACCTGGCAGAGGTGACAAGCCCCTTGTCCATGCCAGAAAGGATGGAGTTTGTGAACCTAAGGAAGGCAGTGGTGGTGGAGTGGGATTTCCTGCAGCCAGACTAGAAGGGAGTGATGAAGTAGGAGTTGTCAAGGAAAGGGGAAAGTTGAGAAAGTATCAAGTGTTCCTGAAATTTAGCCAGAGAGGAGAGAAGGGAAATGGGGTAGTAGTTGCCTGGGAGGGAAGGGCCACCCCTTTGGAGAGGAGGATGAGAGTGACCTGCTTCCACATGTCAGGGACTGGAGCCAGTACAAGGAATGATTTAGGAGGTGGCTGATGGGACTGGCAACTAGCAGGGTGGAGAAAGACAAGAATTTGGGGTCAAGGCTTTCAGGGCTGCCTTCTTCATGTGGGTTTACAGCAAAGAAGGCTTTGAGAGTCACACAGGGAGTGGTAGGGGAAAAGGGAAGGTGTGAGTGGGGAGGAGTGGGTTGAGACAAAAGGGGAGGGGTTGTGGGGCAGGGGTAGGTGGAGGGAAGGAGGAAGAAGTTACAGGTGGTGAAAAAGGAGTTAAAAGATAAGGTGACTGCTGCAGGATCAAAAGTGAGGAGTTGCCCACCTTGAGAATGGGGGATGGGACTGGGAGGGCAGGGAGAAAAGAGTGTGAATGACCTTCCATAGAAACAGAAAAGCATAGAATTTGAAGGCAGATAAGGACTGCTTGGTCCACCTAGTCTAACCATTTTTCCCTACTGTATCACCGCAGACCCTACTTGATCTCCGGCTTATCCCCTGTCTTATCAGTAAGGTTCCCTTATGCCTATCCCATGCTTTCTTGAATCCTGTTACAGTTTTTGCCCCCACCACCTCTGCTGTGAGGCTGTTCCAGGCATCCACCACCCCCTCTGTGAAGAAGTACTTCCTCCTCACATCTCCCCTGTGACTACCCCACAGCTTCATAGCATGACCCCATGTCCTTCAGCATCTTTGTTCTGAAAATACTTCCCTTCTGAACCTTATTTATACCTGTCAGGTATTTGAAAGTTTCTAACATATCCCCCCTCTCCCTCCATTCCACCAGTGTATATATATTAAGGTTATTCAGTCTTTTCTGGAAGGGCTTTTGATGAAGACCCTGCACCATTTTGGTTGCTCTCTTCTGGACTGCCTCCAGTCTTTTTATATTCTTTCAGAGATGAGGTCTTCAGAACTTAACACAGGACTCCAGGTGAGGTCTCATCAGTGTTCTATACAGGGGTAACCCAACCTCCCTCTTTCTGTTGGTGATGCCCCTCCCTATGCACTCCAGCACCTGCTAGCTCTCCCAACTGCCTTGTTACACTGCCTAGCCACCTTTATGTCATTAGATATGATAGTGTCTTTCCTGTTTTGTGGTCACCAATACTGCTCCTCCCATTTTGTAATCCTCCCCTGGGTTTCTGAGCCCCAAGTGCATGATTTTGCACTTTTTTTTGCATTGAAGCCCAGTTGTCATACCCTTGACTACTCCTCTAACCTTTTCAGATCCCCTCTCATTTTTTCCACCCCCAAAGTTTCTACCCTGTTGCAGATTTAGTGTTGTCTGTCAACAGACAGACCTTGCCCTTCAGCCCCCTCTGCAATGTCTCTAATAAAGACATTAAAGTGGACCAGTCCTAGTACAGATCTCTGAGGTACACCACTGGTCACCCTCACTTTCTCGGAGTGAACGCTGTTTAAGACCACCCTCTGTCTCCTATCCCTTAGCCAATTTCTAAACCGGTTTACCACCTTTGGTCCCACTCACAGGCTAACCAGCTTGCGTACTGATCTCCTTAGTGGAACGATGTCAAAGGCTTTGCAGAAATCCAGATAGGCCACATCCACCACTCCTCCCTGATCCAATTCCCTGGTCACCCAGTCAAAGAAATCTATTAGATTAGTTTGACAAGACCTCTCCCACCCCGTGAATCCATTCTGTCTTGCGTCCTGTAAGCCACTGGATTCAAAATATTCCACTATCCTTTCCTTCAGTAGTGATTTCAGTAATTTCCCCACCACCGAGGTCAGCCTGACTGGCTGTAGTTGCCATCCTCCTCCCTACTACCACTTTTGTGAAGTGCGATTACAATTGCCCTCCTCCTGTCCCCCGGAAACTCTCGCGTCTCCAGAGAGAGGTTGAACAGGACTGTCTGAGGTATAACCAGCACCTCCTTGAGTTCCCTCAGTATCCTTGAATGGACCCCATCTGGCCTCACAACCTTATCCACTTTCAGATTTGCGAGTTCCTTCAGGATTCTGTCCTCTGTAAATGGACTAGTGTCCACCCCTTCCTTCTACGTTCCTGTCACATTCCTGTGGCCCCTTTCCTTCCTCTTCTTCTGAGAACACTGAACAAAAGTATTTGTTCAAGATGTCTGCTTTTTCTTTGTCCCCCACCACACAATTCCCCCCCTTCCCTTCTTAGTCTTACAATCCCTCCGCTGGTCTTTCTCTTTTCACTTACATACCTAAAGAATGTCTTGTCTCCTTGCTTTACTTTCTGGGCTATTTTCTCCTCTGTTTGAGCCTTTACACTTCTAACTGATTTCCCTGCCTCACTCTTTCTCCATTCCATAACTTTTATGGGTGGTTAAGGTTGTTCTGGAGCATGTATACAAAGTAGTCAGCCTTCACAGTTCCACCATGTCGGTTTGAAACCCACAAGGGTGATCAACATTAGAGCGACACCCAAATGCCAATGGCGACCATGTCACATGGCAATTGTGCTGCCTGACCACTGTGACACCTGAAGCATGGGGCACATGCAGGCTGTTTGCAGGGGGCATTGCCCCTCGCACCCTCGAAAGATTAAATAATCACCTGGGGGAGGGGTTACTGGGGAGGGAGAGCAGCACCGGTGCTGCGCTGTGGGTGTACTGCACTCTGACAACCAGTTCACCACTGTGAGTGTCAAACTGGTTGCAGTGCACCCATAGCCATCACTGAAATGCTGTCATTGTGCTGATGGCACACCAGCGTTCACAAGCCTAGTAGCTCTGGTACAGGCATTGTGTAGACATATCCCATGGCATGGGATCCTATTAGTATTTAAGTCCCATACATGATCTGTATGTGATTTAGTTTTGACTCCTGTTTATGTGTGAAAATAAATTAAGTTAATGCTTGACTCTTCTGCCCTTGTGTGGGCAGTGTGATTTGTAAATATATATATATATATATATATATATATATAGTTATTGCCTTGGCTAGAGCATTAAAGGACCCCCTGTGCAAACCCCAGTGCCTGGACCCTTAAAGTACCCTAAGCAATACCTCAGCCTGTGAGGTGAGACTTCTAAGTACTTGATGTCCAGGAGACTAGCTGTATATTTGCCACTTTAAAACTTTTAGTTGTTTTTTTTAACCTTGATTTTTATTGCCAATTTTTTTTTTTTTTTCAGAAGACATAGTATTACACTCA
This sequence comes from Neoceratodus forsteri, assembly GCA_016271365.2. Lineage (NCBI taxonomy): Eukaryota > Metazoa > Chordata > Ceratodontiformes > Ceratodontidae > Neoceratodus > Neoceratodus forsteri. The sequence continues at coordinate 1,165,200,612 of CM028129.1, read as the reverse complement.
TAAACAGACATTTCAAAGAAATGTAAGATTCTAGTAGTTCATATACTGTAAGGAGAACAAGTCCTGTAGTTCATACGTATACAATGCACATGAATAATAGAAAAGGAGTCACTGCACATCAAGTATTTTAAGGGAACTCATGAAGGATCTGGGTAGGTTGGAGAGCAGGTCAAAGATCTGGCAGCTAGGTTTCAGTGCTAAAAAATGTATGGTGAAACGCATCAGGAAAAGGAATCCAATAGTGCAGTAGGAGGAGATAGTGGAGAATATTGGACCATCAACAGACGTATGATATTAGCGTGGGATCAAGTTACGCTACTGTCTTAAATCAGTCTTTGGGTCATTTTAGTAGTTTATTTGAGTTGGTGGGCTTCACCCCTAACACCCCCTGTAAAAAATATAAAAAAAACAAAACACCAAGGGGGTGTGGGGGCGAAGCCCCCCAACTCAAACTGACACAACAAACATCAACACGCACACGCTGTATTCACAAAAGTTTTACACTACTAGAGTAACGCTGGTCCGATAATCTCCATTATCACCTAGTAGGACATGGGGCTGCTGGAAAACACAATGGAACAAGATACAGTGGGTATGCAATAGGTGAGCCTATCAAATGGCACATTGTAACAAAGCTGTGGGTAAGACAAACAGGATTGTGGCACAACTGTGTTCTGCCAGTCTGATAACCCCAGTGGAGGTATGCCTTTCCTATCTTCCTTCCTTTTTCTACTGAAATCTGTCGCGCAACAGTATCTTCCTATTCTATACTTTACCTTTCTCCACCCCCAGTGTAGGTTGGCCACCTAAGTCAGTCTTTTCTATCTCTTACTAAACTTTTTCCCTACTACTTTTATTTCTAGTTTCTACAGTATATATCCATCGCTCACCAAGAACTCCCCAAAATAATGCACCAGGCTAAGGCCAGCTGGCAGTAATGAAATAATGTGCATTTATGGCTTTAAATGCGAAAGATATAAAGTGCCTTTAAGTATATAAGGTGCAGGTTGAATAAAGTGCAGTAACGTAAATACATTTTAAGAAATAAAGTGCATGAAGTGCATTTTGTACCATATTATGAGTTTAAAGTGCTGCAGTGCTTAATTAAGTGCTTATGCCATTTTTAAGTATATGGTACAGGAATGTTTAGAAATGTTAAAAAAGGCAGTTAAATACAAAATAACATCCACTCAGATGGATTATGGATACAAATGAAGCAGCATTATGCTTATGTTGTTTGAATTATTTTGCTGCTGCTCTGTTGTTATGTAGAATGTTACGCCAAAGAAATCCTGCATCAAAACAGGAACTGTCTGAACCGAACGGCAAACTTTTACTTTTGCTGCAACTTGGTATCTATCTAAATAATTATTGATGTCCCTGTATAATGAGGACTCCCAGCAGCTGGCTTTGTATAAAATATGCTATAGAATTGTGCCAGCTGGCTGCGGAGGAGTCCATGGCAATGGTTCAGCCAGTCCAGGTCGCTAGAGAGGCAGGTTCCCCTGAGTAATCTGTGTGCTCTGAAAAGCGAGCGCTTGAAAATAAATAGGGACCATGCTGTCCCTGGACATAAAAGCTACAGCCCAGTACAAAATAAAATAAAAAGGGGCTTACCAAAGCTGTGCAGAACCCCAAAGCAGAGCGACTAGATAATGATTGTCTAGCAGTCTGCCACTCTGCTTCAACATAGACAACAAATGATTTAAAGGGACAGGAATGTCCCTATGTATGTGGAAACGCTATACAGTTAGAGTAGCCGTCAGAATACAGAGAGTGCTGTAAGATAAACTAAACACAATGAAGAAATGAAACAAATTAAAGAATAAAGAGACACTACAGGTCTCTAAAGGAGCCCCATTATGTATAGAGCCCTGATATATAAACTAAAGGGCTAGTGTCCATATACTTTAACAATACAGCACATGTATAAATACAATAAATGTTTGCACCCGTTTGCATATATAGAAAGTAAGGGACTTCCCATAAGTAAAATGTCAGGAAGGGGATTTCCTATAGAGGGACTTCCCATAAGTAAAATCTCATAATGTAATAGAGAAGTGTTTTCCTATTTAGGGACCATTCTAGAACTAATTGGATGTTACAGGAGGATTTTTCCGTAAGTGGGAGGGTTATATAAGCCCTCTTCAAACACCAAGAGTCAGACTAGCTAACTAGCCATTCTCACTTATCTGAGGTTAAGGTGAGAGGAAGGACCTATGCCTGAAACAGGGAATTTGTCTCAAGCAGCAGAAATGCTGAGGTTTGAATTTTGAGATACCTGAGGTAAGGTGGAATAGCTTTATGCTGTTGTTTATTTTTAGTTCTGATTGAACTGCTTATTGATATTAATTTATACTTTTTGTACCTTTTCATAAAATAAAACACACTGCAGGTGTGTTGTGCCCTATTACTGTGTCCTGCATTAACTTTGCATACCCATGTACCTGCGACAAGGATACTGGCTTGCATTGGGAAGGGGATAAACAGTAGAAGCAAGGAAGTGATCCTCCTATTGTACAGGCCACTGGTACTACCACATCTGCAATTCTGTACAAGGCACTGGAGTCCACACCAGAGAAGAGATTGCAACAAAGTAGAGGCAATACATTACAAAGCAACCAAAATGGTCCAGGGACTGGAGGGCAAGACATACAAGGAGACGCTGTAGAATTTGAACATGTACATCATCGAGAAAAGGAGGGAAAAGGGGGACATGATCAAAACATAAAAGTGCCTGCACAGGATAAACTCATGGGGGCATCTACAAGCACTTTTTCAGAATGGTGGACACATGGAACAAGCTGACAGAGGCAGTGGTACAGGTCAATTCAATGAGTAGCTTCGAGCAGAAATGGCATAGGCATGTGGGAGTATTAGACAAGGGGTGGCAAAAATTAAGGAGCTGGATGACCACTAGGGCCAGTGCAGAGTAGTTAGGAAAGATTGGGAAGACTGGATGGGATTATGGGCCTTTTATGCTGTCATTGTGTATGTATGTATCCTGGGGGCTCTGAGACAATGTGGCATGCAACTTCTGAAACACATGCATTTGAAAGGGGAATTTCTTCTTGGGTCTTAGTTTTGGAACTGGCAAAGTTCTAGCTTGTTACCTTTTTTTGTTTGGTTATGTTTTAAGAACTGGTTCTGCTCATCCCAATTTCTCATAGTCTGTAACAATATTTAGCTTCTGGTTTGAATTGATTATTCCCGATGTGAACCGCTATTGGTTCTCTGACTGTTTAATTTTACTTCAGTAATCTTTGATCTTCTTCAAGGATATCTCTTTCATCAGGCCACACCTATGCAACTATAGCCGTCAGGTGCCAGAACCACGCAGAAACATTTTTGTTAGCAGCCTACTAGAGGGTACCCATGAAGATGTCATATTTCAATATCCATACTACATAAGCGTGTGTAGACTCACACACTCCTCAGTTCTTTTCTTGCCACCGACCATACTCGCCAGATTCCACAGGAAGACTGTTGCTATAATTGACTGCCAACTCTTTGATTTTTCGAAGTTTTATTATTTTTCTCACCCTCGTAGTTATCACTTTAGTTCAAAGTGATTCCCATCATTGTGTATGTTGTTGACCGACTCCGATAAACTCTTCCATTACTGAGAGTGCGGTGGAAAAATTTACAACAGTGATGACCACAATGACTGCGTCCATTGTCTCAGTGAGGCCCACAATGTTAAAGCCTAAGAGACCTGCCTGAGCTTCAACTAAGCTACTTGGTGACACTGTCAGAAGGCCCTGCAGTTTTTCCTCCTTGAGCAGAAGGTTGCCAGAATGGACAGGGAGCTCCAGACGAGAAGTTCCTCCTCATCGCCGGGCCCTTCTTTAGTATCTCACTTCTCCATGACCCGGAAAAAGTTTTCAGGAAAACACAAACACTGGGAGAGTGAGCGAAGTAAGAATAAATTCCCCCTGAGCTCTCTAGATTACCACTGTGCTTTGTGCCAACCATTGCAGCATCATTGTCTGCTTCAGCAGCGACACCTTCTGCCACCCACACCCTTGCTCCCACAGGATCAGCTCTGGCATTGAATTCCGCTGGACCTCCCATGACCAGCAAAGTCCCATTGATGTCAGGACTCCTGACATCCCCATCAGCATTGCTAGCCCTGCTGCGTAGACCTCAGTTTCCTATAGGTCAGCTGGCAGTGAACTCTGCCATACCTCCTGTGGTTGGTGATGGCCCATCAATGTTGAGGTTCAAGCTTCCCCCACCGATGTCACAAGCCATTTAATCCACACTGGCACTCCAGCCACCCCCATTGATGCTGCTATGTGCTCCATTGATGCCAGGATGCCAGTCACCCCTGTCATTGTCGCAAGGCATTTCTGCAGTGCAGGCCACCGTCGATGTGCAGAGGGTGCTCTCCTCCTTTGCAGAGTTCATATAGTGCCTGGTCCACCCTCCTCCTACTTCAGGCATGGAGATGACTGGGCCTTGCAGACTGGTCCTTACATCGAATCCTGTCATGTCAAAGTGCTCTGTATACTCCAAGACATCAACACCCTCGCTTCCTTCCTTGTATCACCCAGAGCCTATTGATGAGGATCAGGAATACAATCCTGACCTCATTTTACAGAAGGAAGAGTAGGAAGAGAAAGATATGGGTGGGAGCCCTATTGACAGGTCTGACTCCACCATTTCTTCCAGGAGTGAGGACTCTACCCTGTATACCCCAAGGTCCCCTCCTGAGAACCCCTCCTTTATCTCTATGATAAAGCAACTCCAAACTGCAATGGGGTTTGCTGCTGAAGAGCAAGACATCACTAGGAGAAACATGGTAGAGTTCCTGTAACTACCAGATTTTCCAACTCTTATCATTCCTGCTCTATTAGCTGCACTGGAGGATGCCACCCTGGCTGTCTGGCAGAGACCAAGCTTTATCCCTGCCATGCCAAGAAAGACAGACAAGCTGTACCAGGCTCCTTCAGGACAGACATTTTTGTAGACTAGCCTCAGGCTGATTTGGTTGTGATAAATGCAGCCCATTATAGTTCTGAGAGACCTAAGCATCTCATTTCTATCCCCCCCCCGCCCTGATAAAGAGTTGAGAAGACTGGACCTCATGGAGAAGAGAGTTTTTGTCTCTGCCACACTCGGCCTCAGAATAGCAAATTACCAGGCCCATATGGTCAAATACGAGAATATCCTCTGAAGGAAGGCTAAAGCAGCTGCCCAGACCCTCCCAGAGGGTCACCAGAAGCAAGGGATGCTCAAGGTCCTGAAGACTGGGGCTGACATGGGTAAACACCTCTTAAGGTCTACTTACGATATCTTGGATGCTTCAACCACAGCAGCTGCAGTTGGTATCTGCATGAGAAGGCAGTCCTGGTTGAGGGTATCTGGATTTGCTATGGATGTTCTGCAGTCCATCCTGAATGCCCCTTGCAGAGGATACAGGCTCTTTGGGACAGATGTACAGTATATTCTCTCTGACTTGCAAGCCTCAGGATGGACTCTAAGGTCAGTCCATTCCCGCTACCACGTATAGCCAAAAAGTAGACAAAAGGTGCCAACTTGCAGGGCCACCAACAAACCTAAATCAGGGGTCAGACAACACCAAAAGCAGAGCTGCTTTTCTGGTATCAACCTCCTCCATAGGTGCCCAACTGAAGGCCCCTAGAGGAGGCACAGTCACAGCTGCCGGATCTGACCCAGCATGACTCCCTGTTAGACCCCCACCTTCCTGTAGAAAATCCAGAGGAGGTGGTTGGGGGTCACATCTCCCTCCACCTGGACCAGTGGAGAGAGGTCACAACATATGCTTATGTCCTGTAGTTAATAGAACAGGAACACATTCTAGAACCTCTGGAGTTGCCTCCAGAACTTCCACCAATCCCCTCCACTTATTCTCCAGATCACATACCAGTGCTACTAAAGGAAAAGCATACACTGCTGTGCAAGAGGGCCATAGAATCAGTTCCCTGGAGACAAAGAAACATGGGGTTCTACTCTCATTCTTCCTAGTCCCAAAATCCACAAGGGACTTAAGGCCCATTCTGGATATGTTGGATCCAAATTTCTATATCCAGTACAAGGTGTTCAGGATGGTCACTCTGCAAGGCCTGCTGCCTCTTCTGCAAAGTGGGGACTGTATATGCTCCCTGGACATGCAGGGTGCTTACCTGCATATCAAAATTTGACCACCCCAGACAAGGTACCTCAGGTTCCGGTTCCAGGGGGAACACTACCAGTTCAGGGTATTGCCATTTTGATTGTCATCTGTGCCATGTGTTTTTACAAATGCCTTGCAGTTGTGACAGCAGCTCTCTGGAGAGATGGACAATATGTATTCACTTATCGAGACAACTGGTTGCTCAAAGTCCAGTCCAGGGAGCAAGTGTCCCAGAACCTAGTGCATACCATACAGCTGTTCACTGCCCTAGAGATCATGGTCAGTCTGCCCAAGTCAGTCTGACCCCTTGTCAGCGTCTGCAGTGCATACGGGCAGTACTGGACACTGCACAGGGTTTAGCCTTCTTGCCACAGGACAGGGTGGAATGCCTTATGCCTCTGGCCCAACTGCTTTACAATGGCAGGTATGTCACAGCCAGGATGTTCCTGAGGCTATTGGGCCTGTTGGTGGCAGTCATTGTCATGGTACCCCTAGCTAGGCTGCACATGAGGATCTCTCAATGGACATTAAGGATCCAATGGGATCAGTGTACCAGTAACATAGAACAACAGGTTCTAGTCACTTCTCCTGTCCAGAAGGTGTGCCTATGGTGGATGGACTTCAGCAATTTGCTGAAAGGGGTTCCCTTCCTCATTCCCTCCCCTCAGCAGAGTCTCCCACAGACAATTCAGGGTAGGGGTGGGGAGCTCAACTGGTGCCTCATGAGATTCAAGGAACATGAACCAGAGTGGAGACTTCCCTTCACATAAATGTCCTAGAGATGAGAACTGTTCTGTATACTCTGCAAGCCTTCCAGAACCATCTGTCCCCAGGGCATCTGCTGGTACAGACAGACAACATCAGTATACTGCACTACATAAATAAGCAAGGGGGGCCCACGTGTATCCTCTGTGCAGGGTAGCAATAAGGGTCTGGTACTGGGCTCTAGAACAGTCTAGAACTGTCAGCTATCCGTGTTCCAGGTGTCCAAAATGTTCTGGTGGACAGACTAAGCTACTAGCATTCTCCAATGCATAAGCAGGAGCTGCTGACCTCAGTCATAGAAGACCTGTTCGACAGGTGGGGTCATCCAGAGTTGGACCTTTTTGCGTTCCCAACTCAACACAAAGCTGTCACTTTTCTGCTTGTTTGATCCAGGGCCTGGAGTTTTCTGGTGAGACGTGATGTCCCTCTCTTGGAAAGGGAGATTCCTTTATACCTTCCTTCCCTTTCCTCTGATTCAGAGGATGCTAATCAAGCTCCAGATGGAGGGTGACACTCTAATTCTCATGGCTCCCTTCTGGCTCATCAGATATGGTTTCCCCGATGCAACAGTTAATAGTAGAACCTCCAATACCCTGAACCTGTGCAAAGGCTTGCTCTCCCAAGAACAGGGAACCCTGGTCCATCTGGATCTCAAGTCACTCCATCTCCATGCCTGGCTCCTGACATAACCATTGTGAGATTTGGAGTGTCCCCAAAGGTGACTGATGTCCTGATGGCTGCTAGAAAACCTTCCACCAGGGCTTTTTATTCCATGAAGCGGAAGCAGTTCATTTTGTGGGCTGCTTCTCCATCAGTTGGATCATTTCACTTGTCCAGTGAATCAGGTTCTAGAGTATTTATTGTCCTTGTCAGATGTAGGACTCCAATACTCTTTTGTAAAAGTACACTTGGCTGCTATTTCATCTTTCCATATGCCTATTGATGGCCTTACAGTGGCACAGTTAAAGGTAGCCCATATGTTGTTGAGAGGCATCCTGTGCTTGAAGCCTCTCATTCGCAATCTAGTCCCAGCCTGGGACCTGAATTTTGTGTTGGAGGAACTCACTTTGGCTCCTTTTGAGCCAGCTGCAACCTGCATGCAATGCTTCCTTTCTTGGAAAGTGTTATTTTTAGTTGCTGTTACTTTGGCTTGAAGGATTTCCAAGCTTCAGGCTCTTATGTGTGAGCCTCCTTATTTGATTTTCTATAAAGACGGGGCCTTTACAAACCAACCCTATGTTTCTTCCTAAGGTAGTGTTGGAGTTTACTTTGAATCTAAATATTCATATACCAATTTATTTTCTGGAGTTTGCCAATCTAGGGGAAGCATTGCTCCATACATTAAATGGTCATAGAATACTCAGATATTATGTTCTTCGTACAAAGGACTGCAGAAAGTCCTTGCAGCTTTTTGTTTCTTTCACCTATGGGAAAGAGGGCACATCAGTTTCTAAACAGTGTCTGTCCAAATGGTTGGCCAACTGTATTATGTTTTATTACAGGAAGTATGGTAAGGAACATCCTGGGGTTGTGCATGGTCATTCAACCAGAGGCACGGCCACTTCTGTTGCCCATTTCAGGAATGTGTCAGCTGCATAAATTTGTGCTGCTGCAATCTGGACTACTATCCACACTTTCACTAAACACTACAGTCTGAACATTGCCTCTAGAAGAAGGGCAGGCTTTGGCCTGGCTGTATTTCAAGGTCTCCTTTCTTAGGCCTACAGCCTCCAGCCACCCAGACTGTCTCTCAGTCAGTACTGCTTGGAACTCGTTCCATAGGTGTAGCTTGATTAAAGAGATCTCTTTGAAGAAGGTTGTATAGTTATGTAAGAATTTACCATAACAGTAGATCTTCAAGATAATCTCTTTCATCAGGCCATGCTGTCCTACCCTTTGTCCCCCTTAGACTTAGAGCTTCTTCACTACTGTCTCTCTCTCCAGGATGGTCTACCTGCTGTTTTCAAACTTGCCTAGTGGCAGGAACCTTCAGCTCTCCCTCAGTTCCCCAGGAGGAGATTCTTTGCGTATGGTCTCCAGAGGGAAACTGAGGAGGGCGTGGGGCAGCCCACATGTGTATAATGTGGACATCAACCTATGATGCCATCATGGGCAGTCCCTAATAGATTGCTAGCAAAAATGTTTCCTTGTGGTCCTGGTGCCTGATGGCTATAGTTCTATAGAAGTGGCCTGATGAAAGAGATTCTCTCAAAGATCTACTGTTATGGTAAGTTCTTATGTAACTGTACTTTCTTGTTTGTGGGTGCTAGTAAGATGAGTTGAGCCACACAAAGGATAGATGTAATCAGAGAGAGAGAGAGAGAGAGAGAGAGAAAGAGAGAAACACAGTGATTTGGGTCTTTTTTCACTAGTATTGACCATTAGACCACATTGTCAATGAGCTGGTACTTGAGCCAGAATCTCCTAGTACACAATCATTTATCAGGGCAGTGTGGCTTAATATTTCACTATATCATTACAATATAACTAAAATTTGGTGTCCACATTCCCCCCAACATGTATTTTTGATATACTGTATTGATTTTACCAGCCCCACAATTTGCCATAGCTTGACATCCCAATGTTCCAATCCCTGGCTTCAATTACATCTTAAGAGCAAAACATGAACACTGCAAAATAAGACCATAGTTATGCATTCTTTCTTCTGTTACATTATTCTTAATCAGTTCAGTTTGCCAGACAAGTACCTACCTTTTAATTCATTTAATGGGTAGCTGACTCCAATGGGAAAAGTTTTGAAAATATAAGGCTCAATTTTTAAAGCCCCATTTATGACACAAGGTACCTGCATGAAAGTGAATTGACACAAATTGAATCAAAGGTTGCAGCACTCCTGATTCTTGAACGCAGGCTTAAAAAATGGGAGGCTATGTGCCAAACCCACCCTGTGCCACCTTTGTGCTGAAAGTGGTGGTATGCCTAGGTAGAAGGGGGCTTGCGCCATGGTGGGGCTGCAGCATCCCCTTATTTGGGATTTTTGGGACCCCTGCGGTGAGGCTGTGGTTAGACCACCCATGTGCTGGTCTAACAGCCCTGTGCCATAGGTTGGGAGTGCACTGAGGTGGGGGGGAGCCTTTGAGAGGGGGACACTGCATATTGACCTGGGGGTCCATAGTGGGCAGTGTGGGTACGGCGAGGTGTAGCAGGGTACACTGGTGGCACCATGTAGATGTGCACTGGACAGTTGTCCAACCTTATAGCCCTTGTACTCTCTGGCTTTTATGCACGGACCTCTCCCAGACCCCCTGGTGCCACCAGCACTGTGTCTGCATGGATCTCCCTGTACTGATCCAGTAAGGCAGGGTATGGTGCAGGAATGGAGCTTCCTAACTTGGGTAAATGTGGTGCTGTTCCTTTGTCCTGCCATCTGTGTGACACCTGCCTATTGTGGTGCCCTCAAACCATGCCATAGCTACACCAGCACCTGTACCTGCAGTACATCACCACTCAGTGAACTGTGCAGCAGGGGAATGTTGTACTGCCTGGGGTATGTCCCCGTCCACTGACAGCATCTAGTAGCCTGCAGCCATGGACTGTCTCTGCGTGTCAGGCACCATGCACAATCTGGGAAAGCTGCAAAGGCTGGTGGCACCAAGGGGGTCTGGCACAGGGTCAGTGAATGAATACCAGGGAGTACCAGGGTCTCAGGTCTCTACAGCTGTCAAGGGCACATCTGCCTGGTGCCACCTGTCTACCCTGCCACACCTGGTGTGCCCATGCTGCCCACTATGGCATCCCCCAGGTCCGTGTTCAGTGTCACCTGACCTGACAGACTTACTCCTCCCCTCAACATTGCAGTTCTGGGCCAGCATTGCACTGGGTGTGGGACTTGACAGAACCTTCTGTCAAACCCTTCCAGTGCACCAAACCTTTGCCACAACACTATGGCTGCAGCAACTTTGGGATCTTTGTTGCAGGGATCCCTGTTGTACTGAAATCAGGCGTAGGGTCCCTGGTACACCTGGAGTTTGCCACAGCCAGGGATTGGTGCATCGTGCACCGATCTAGTGGCTGTTTGAAAATCGAGCCATAATATTTAGACACAACAAATTTTATAAAATATTTGGTATAGTTTCTGCATTTCTCTTGTCCTTGTTGTTTCTTACTAAGAATGCTTGCATGTAAACAGGACTTTTATCCCTTAGAATTCATCTGCGGTGGCTGCTGATTACCCACCTGAAAGTCATAATCCTCTATTTATGACATGCTTCTAGTATGAACAGCAGGAGAAGGAAAAACCCTCAAGTTCAAGGACCAACTTTTTATGCCAATATCCCTAATAAAGCACAAGAGGAAGACTGTTACTAAAAATGTTTCAATTATTAAGTTATATTTTGTCTATTTTTTTTCACAAAGTTTTCCCAGTGGAGTCGGTTGTTCCTTAAATTCAGCTCATTTATTTAGCTTGAGGCATACCATCTCATTTGCAGTGGGGTCTGGGGGTAGAGGGAATCTCACATTCATACATTCAAAGTACTGTAAAAGGGTGGGTTGACAGTATTTTAAACATAATTCAATGTTCTAATATATACTATCAAAATGCTATTCCTTTTTAATAGAAGACTGTTCAGTCACTAATGTTTATGGGGTAGGGTATTGTGGGGTGTATCTTACTCTATGTGTATGCTTACCATGAACTGGGACCTTTAGCAGTCTTAACAGATGGAAGTACTACTGAACGGGGACATGGTTGTACCTGGGCTTCAGTGACTTTTTGCCCCAGGCAGGCCTTATATCATCACTGAATGTCACAGCCTTTTCATAAAACCTGCATGCCCCCACCTCTTGAAGGCTGGTGCCCCAGACCTTATGTTACTATAACAAGGCCTCTGCAGCTAAAGCACCTAAGAAAAGGACAAGTACAGGCCTGAACACTTGCACATTATAAAGCTAAAGTATGCATAACATTCATAGTGGTTCTACAATATCTATCTACTAGTCTTACGGTGTCAGTACTGATCCAATAAACAGTACTTAACTCCGCATCGCAGTTAAAGCTTCACTTTGCTGCTTTAGGCAGCCCATCTCCTGAGCTCTCTTGGGAGAAACACTGTAGTGTAAAGTTCGTCTGAGAAAGGAAATCTGCAGCTTGTGAATTGCTTGGGTTAATTCTCTCAGACAATGTCCCTCATTTCAAATATCCACATTTAAATATTTTTACTGCATTAAGATCCTCCCGAGATAATATGACATTGCTGCTTTTGAATAGCCTATTCGAGCAAATTGTCTGAAGAGTGAAAAGGCACTGTCTATACTGAAAATTACCAAACAAAATGAGAACATGGTATGTCATTAAAAAAGTATCTGCCACTGCCAGACATTTATTTTCTAAAATATTCACATTCAAACAAAAAAAAGGCTCTGTAGGCATTATTTTTAGACAAAGTATAAATTTTTCTGTGGGAATCATAACTGAAGCCATGCTTCTGAGTAGTGCTGACATTGTTACAATTCATAACCCTTGTGTGTAGCAACCCCCCCCCATTATTTTAAGAGCCCCCTGCCTGCTGAATGATAACACATTACACTATGCTGTAACTAATATAGACCAATTAGGATTTCTATAACTTCCAGGGTTTTGAGAGTGTCAGAACAGGTTTTGGACAAGAGGGAAAGAAACTGAATGGTGAGGGACCATAGGTGGCCCAAATGTATTTTCCCCAAGTGCTCATGCTGATTTGTTCTATCCACTGTTGGCAGGGGATGCCTTTAGGGGGGTCCACACAGATGTCATGGTGGATGCTGTTGTTAAAGTAGGATGACAAAAGGTGAAGATTTGTATACTGAAATTCCCAAGTGGCACTCTTCCAATTTAAAGGGAAACATTCATGTACAGTGTCTGTCACAGTTTGATGGCCCATGAAAAGTTCTTTTAAACAAGTTATTGGGCTCATGTGTAGTTGAAGCAGTCCAGAGATATGGATGTCAAAGTGTGGTCAATACTGATACTGCACTGCCACCATTTTATGAAACCTTGTGATGTCATGGAGGAATACATTGTTCTTAAATGTGTAGTGAAGCACAGGTTGTTCCTTCATGACGTCATCACAAGGTTCCATTAAATGGTGGCAATGTAGCAATAACAGCACAATGGTCGGAGTTTACAAGGTAATAACTAGACCCGAGGGTAATAAACACCACAACCAAAAACCAAGGTGTTTGCGATCCTCCTGGTCCAATTTGTACCAAGTAAATCTCCTGCCACTAAATCTATTATTGTTCTTATTCAAAAAAGTAGATGCAAAAGTGTAAATTATTTACAGTTGTGAGAAACCATCAGTCTGTTCTGTTGCTGTTTCAATTCTGTTGTGGTTTCAGTTCTAAAATGGTAGTCAGTTGAAGTCTACAAAGCTTTATAAAATAGTCTTCTTACATCAGACAAGTAGGAAAACATTTATTTTGGAGAGTCCTTCGAGGCAAGGAGTTGTGAGAAACTGTTAATTTCTTACCTCAGTATCAGCAGCTCCTGAGTAAAGGCCATGAAAACATCCCTCACAACCAATCTAAATGTAAGGAATACATATTATTCAGGCTGCTGTCCATTTATTGCAGAATAACAAGGATATTAGCTCTGCATTCTAATTGGCTTAGTGATCTTTTTTTTAGTATAATTTTGCATTATAAGGAATAATGTATGGGCGATCATACACAGTGAGACTATGTTTCCATCGAGGGGTTGAGATACCAGTGTGTGGACCTTAAGAGTAAAGCTCGAGAGATCCATGCATGTATCTCAATCCCAAGAAGGAAATACAATGCAAGTTGTGTATGGTCACCCATATTTTATCTGTTATAGTGTATGGTTTCAAAAATTAAAACAGAAACACTATAACAAAGTTTCTAAATTTACTGTAATGACTATTACAGCAAGAATGACAAATTGATTCTAATTGTTGTTTGAAACAGATATCTAAAAAGGAACTCTTTAACCATTAAATATTGAAGTAGGAGCATTCTTTTGTTGTTTTCTAGGTTTTGTGTCCAAGATTAAATAGCTGTTGGCAATGCATTGCAGTCACTAAAAAACAATGGAAACAGAGTGAATTGGAATCAGTAAAAGTTAATAGATAGGAATTGTTGCAGTCAGTAAGTAGTAACAGTAAAAGGAATAGGACCTACTTGTTGGCCATACTACAAGAAGTTTTCTCATTCTGTCATTTCCTTTGAATGAAATGCAGCTCATATTTTTTATATTTGCTTGCATGCATGTGCAAGAAACATAGTGCGATGATCCAAAATACAGTGACGTACACTTGAAAGGGAGAGCTCTGCTTAAGTGAGCAGCGCTCCCCCCCAACACAGACGCATGCAAACATGCATATTGCATGCTCATGCACTCCTCCCCCCCATGCACACACTCTATGGCTGATGGGGGTGCCCAATCCCCCAATGGCTTCACACCCTCCCCAAAAAAGCTTTGCAGGTACCATGCTGGGAGCCCACCCCAGCGTGGCAGAAATTGTTATGGCCGACGGGGGTGCCCAATCCCCCATCGGCTCCAGGCCTACCAAACAGCCTTCCAGCTGCCACGCTGGGAGCCCACCCCAGTGTGGCAAATGTCCCTCATCATCTTCCTAAAATAAAACAAAAACCTGTGAACAAGAAAATGTTCCCTCGGTCGTCTCCTGCCCACCCACACCACCCGCTCGCACTCTGCCTCCCCACCCCCACCTCACCCCATACTTACCTCCGGACTCGGTGCGATGATCTTGTGGACCGGGAACATGTCTGCACTCTTCAAAGCTGACCGCAAACTGAGGAAATGCTGGTAAGCTGTATAATGTAATAAATAGGTTTTTTCAACTTTGCTGCATATCTCAGGCATTTTTGGAATTTTGGCTCAAATTTTCAACATGGGTTTTTGGGACCTCCTCATAAATGCTGTCACTGTCATGGTGTTAATCAGGCCTGAAGGGTGATTTCACGGTAAATCGCAAAATCACCTTTTGGGACCAGTTAATGAAATGACAGTGCCAGTGTTCATAAGGTGGGCTCTCAAAAGCCTATGTTGCAAATCTGGTGAAACAATCCCTAAAAATGACTGTTTTACGAGCATGAAATGCGCAGTTCCTACGCATGCTCATAAGTTCACGAATTTTTAATATTTGCACTCTGGATTTTCAACATTGCATTTTATCACACCTCCTTATCAGCAGTACAGCTGTCATTTTTCATATGTCACCCAAAATGTGTTTCCGTGCATGTAGCACACAGTGGCGCAGTCAGTGTGCGAAATCAATGTATGGGACACATTAAGAAAATCACAGTGACACTGTTCATGAGCAGAGGTCTTAAAATGGCTATGTTGAAAGTTTGGTGACAAAAGTCCGTAAAATGACTGTGTTATGAGTGAGCATTGCAAAAAAAAAAAAAGTTTCCACACACCCTTATAAGTTCATGAATTTTTAATATTTTCAGTCCAGATTTTCACCAGTGGCATTTTTCCACACTTCCTTATGAACAGTACAGCTGTCATTTTTCACAACATGGCCGAAATGTGTTTTCACACTTTCAGCATAGAAATGCGTGGTCACTGTGAGAAATCATTGTTCAGGACAGATAAAGAAAATCACAGTGACACTGTTCATGATCGGAGGTTCCAAAATGCTTGTGTTGACAATCTGCTGTAAGAAATCCCCAAACTAATTATTTTACGGGTGTGCATTGCACAGTTTCTACGCACGCTCATGACTTCATCAGCTTTTTTAATATTTTCATTGCAGATTTTCAACATTGCCATTTTTTTACACCTCCCCATGAACAGTACAGCTGTCATTTTTTACATTCTGTTCGGAGTGTGTTTTTGCACCTGTGGTGACAAATGCCGTATTTGCTGTGCAAAAGCAGCTTTCGGCTAACAAACTGATATTGCCACTGTTCATGAGGTGGGGGTCACAAAAAGACCATGTTGAAAATTTGGAATGAAAATACCAATGAATGCCTGAGGTGTTATGGTTTACGACCATAATGCCCCACCCTGTAGAGAATGACAGGCATCAGGGTTGTGACTTGGGATTGTTGCCTGCAATGCTCATACCATTCCACTCCCACCCACACCCTGCAGCCACTGAGAGGCATCGAGGTGTGCCTTGGACTCTTCAGCCCCAAAGTTCATCCCATTCTCCCATACCACACCCATCTCACCATATTTCCTGATGGAATGGGGTGTGCATAAGGGCCAAAGACCCCAAGGCACACTTGTCGGTGTCTGCAGGGAAGGGTGTGGTGAAATGGCATGGCTGTTATGCCTGATGACCCGAAGGCACACCCCAGTGCCTGTCAGTCTCTGCAGGGTGCTGGTGGGGTTGGCTTCAGTTCAATACTTCACTGCCATTCCTATTATGCAGCTCTGTAACTCCTACACTACCAATACCAATGACAGCAAGCAAACATTCGGCATTGACAAATGCTTGTTTTAAATGTACCTCCATAAGCAGAGTCATGAGGTATAGTGTGCAAAACAACTGAAAGCAGTCAGTTGGAGTGAGTGTGAGCTAATCGCAGATGCAGTTAACAACAGAAAGCAGTCGGTGGGAGTGAGTGTGAGCTAATCGCAGATGCAGTTAACAACAGAACATGCACAATAGGATAATGGATGGGCATCAGTTAACAACAAGGCTGTATTCACTTGAGGAGGTTGCCATGACAGCATGGTAAACCTCGAGCAAAAGCTCCGGTTTACTGTTGTCATGACAACGCGGAATATAGTTAACTGATGCCCATCCATTATCTCGTATAGTGTATGGGCACCAGTTATAGCAATCAAGACTGAGAAATGTGAAGATATGATTCTCAAGCATGTAAGACACAGTTACGGCCATGAACCACAAATCAGTGTATGTAAAGCGAGTCACGAGTGTGACTTGGAAATTGTCTGAGGTCAAAGATGCACTGTGCATCTAACGAAAGTGTCTTCGGTTGTCGAGCTGCAAAGAGATTGGAAATGAGCATACTGGGGGAAGGGAGCAGGAAGTGTTACAGAGTAATCATAATTGGGGTGTGTGGCTAGCCGTCGGCCAAGGAAGTTGCACTGATGTGAGCTCCCACCAGAGACAACTTTTTATAACACTTTAAAAGAGTTATTTTGCCTTTCCCCTGACTCCAGCTTGCATAAGTGTTTTTCTAAGCATAAGTGTTACCCTCTGGAAGCAGGATGGGGAAACCCAGAAATCGACAGCAGCCACCAGCCAGTTTTTCCAAGCTGAAGTAGGCAGCTGGGGGATCTGCAGCAGAGACAAGTATTTAGGGCATACTGCTGCTACCATCGCTGTCACTTTTTTTTTTTTTTCAGAGCTTTTAATAGTGCCAATAGTCTAACCTGTTTGACTGTCAGAACAAAAGAAAAATGAGTGGTCAGTGCTAGATCGTGCAACAGTACAGGAGAGGGCATTCTGACTTGTTGTACCATCACTGTGATGTACTAATGATAGAACAACAGCAGTATGACAGCACAACTATGGTACACCGAGCCTGTATTTCAACTGATTTCTGGGCATAACAGCTCAATGCCATGCATGATAAGGTTTTTAGAATGTGCTCAGTAACTAAAACATACACAGCAAGGTTTTGGACCAGGCTGAATTCTGTGCACAATAAGCCCTAACCATGCACTATAATGGTATAGTGAGCTGGGTTGGGGGGGATAACTGTCATTGGTGTTTATTGGCAGCCCAGAACAGTTATTTCCCAATTAACCCAGCCCATTATGCTGTTGTTGTGTTTATACTGCAGAAAACACAGTGGGAGAAGACACACTACCAAAGCATTACTTTTAATATACACAAACAGACACAGACTCAAGAAAATGTTTTACTACATGAATTTAATTTACTGAGTGCAGGTTCTACAAATAAAAGGAGTAAATAATTGTAATTTATGTCAATAGCCAACTAACTACTTAGTACACAAGTAAGCTTAATGAAATGAGGTTTCTCCTGCCATTTTTCATCCATGAAGGTGAGTGAGGCAATGCTGACAGCACTACTTTTTGTGGCTGCATGGGCAGACCTCCACAGATGTATTGCTGACATTCTTTTTAGGAGCAGTATGGAAGCATGATACCTGATCGCACTCCAGCATGCTTCCACAGTGCTGTGGCACAGTTCCACTCCATTGTATTTTAGCGGCTGTTCCCCTCCGCTGGCCGCATAAACACATCCCCTTCATGGTGCACTGCTTTTTCTTCTGCAACTGCAGAAATGATGGCTGTCATCCCCAAGATGACTGCCGAATCAAACTGTACATGTGCGAGTATCGCACATGTGCAGTTCTGTCATGGCCACCGTCTTGGGTACAACAGACTCCGGCACGGCAAGCACTCAGAGTATTCTTTTACTCAGTCTCACTGCTCTGAGCATCTGTACTAGCTCTGACCAGAGTTTGTTTAAATGGTGACCATTCAGAACACCAGCTTACAGTCTTGTTGCTCTGTCTGGTTAAGCTGAATAATGGAACTGTAGCACTATACGCTGATTGGCTACAAGGTGTTTTCTGCAGTAAAAAGTAGTACTGCTACAGGGCAGGCTTAATCATATATCTCCTTGGACTGCTTCCAGCTATAGGTGAGCCCAATACCTTGTTTAAAATAACTTTTCATGGGCTTTGAGACTACAACAGCCACTGTGCATTAATGTTTCCCTTTAAAAGACAAAAACATTGACGCAACAGTACTGAAATGAGGTTTACACAAACAGAGTACTAGCAGTAAAGATAAGTTTTAAAGAAACACAAAATTACAATTTATGCAAGGCCTCATGCTAAGCAAATGCACACTCATACCCATGAACGACTTTAGGCTGCTTATGCTTTAAGAAGAACTTTAAGGTTCACAGACATTCTGCAAAGGCTGAAAACAGCAAACCATTATCTCTAATTACAGTCTGTAATTTGGATATTGGTTTGCACTTCACACCCTCAGTTTAGCGGTGCTGTTCACTGAGCTTTGGCTAACCTTGCAAAGATAAGCACCAGGAATTTACATAAGGAAAATACAGTGGTGGGTTTCAGAGTTTGGCACATAAATCTAATTGCTGGATTTTCTCTGTCTTGATCTGGTACTTGGATGAGGCAGAGACTGCATTGCAGTGAGCAATAGCAAAACATGTCTGTGATTTTTCATTCTCAGCCTACACTGGATCGGATGGACAAGCCTATTTAAAAGGTTACATCTGTTCTACTGAAGCTCTGTCTGCCTACCCTACACAAAGATTTACATACTTGAGCTACAACAAAGATGTGGCATACTGTTCAAAGGCTTGCCTATGACAGTTGCTGTAGTAAACGCTAACACACCTCAGTTACTTCTTGTCAGGCTTTATTCTTAATGACAGCTCTACTCAGCTTCTGCACACAGGCAGAATTCCTGTGTCTTAAACACAGGAGACAGGAAAACACAGTATCAGGTTTCCCCGAAAGAGATTATCTCTAAATATGACTGTAATTACACAGTGAACACTAACCAGAGAATGGCTCCATGATGCCAGTTCGACAACTATGTTGTCGACTGACAACACAGCGATGGATTTATATCAACTGCAAGTTGCGGTTGACATAGATCCATCAGGAGACCCCGATACTGTTTCTGTATAGGATCCCAACTTCGAGTCGGAGTTGATTCATGGAGGTAGGTAGGTAGGTAAAATTTTATTTTTAAACAGGTAATACATGTCATTTGGACAAAAGTCCAGTTTACAAGACAGACCTGTGTAATCCCTATCTAAATACATACAATAAGGTTCCATGTTAACACATACACAAAACACATCAGCATAAATATTACTAATATAGCAACAGAAAAAGTATAAAAAATACTCTCTCTTGTCTTTATGTAAAGACAGAGATCTTATCCAACTTTACAATACATTAAAAGGAGTAATCAACAATTAGAGACATGAGTATTCAATTCTTTTATAATCCAAACAAATGTAGAATGATTTGCAATTTCCCTTACATCTGAAGAAAGAGAATTCCAAAAACTAGTACCTTGATGAATTAAAGTCCTATCCGCATATTTGTTTCGTGATTTTACTGCAGTAATCTTATTTAAGTGAACTGATCTAGTTAGTAACCTTTTAGAATGTTGCTTCGCTGGAAACAGCAATAATGAAATTGGATGGTTTAGACAAAAATATTTCATTTTATGAGTTAAAATTAACCAATGACAAATATAGTTTGTATCCAAGGGCAGCCAATTTAATTTATTTAACAGTAGACAGTGATGAGTGCGATAATTCCCCTTTAGTACATATCTGGCTATATGGAAATAAGTTTTATCCAACCTGGCCAAGAGTGTTTTATTGGCTCTTCTATATATCAATTCACCATACCTTAGCACTGGAATAATTAACTGTTCAGCCAACTTCTTCCTATCTATTAATGTCAGACATTCTGTAGTTCTCCTTAGGGCCCCACCCTTTTATTCACTTTTTTTACTAAGTCCGTAATATGGCAAGAAAAAGACATCTGCTCATCTAATATCACTCCCAAATAACTATAATCCTTAACCTGTTCTAATTTAGTTAGATTTTTTGTATGAATTTGAAGTTTAAAAGTAGTATCATCACTTTTTTTTTTTATCAAAGTTTCATACATTTCGTTTTCTTTGTGTTCATAATCAGCCTTGACCTGGGGAACCACCCCTCGATCTTTCAAAAATCAGACTGCAGATTCAATTGCAATTCATCTTCTAATTGATCAGATGCGATAATTACCATATCATCTGTATATAACCGAATTTCTGTATGCTCAGCCACTAGTTGAAGAGCATTTATAAAAATAAGAAACAGAAGGGGTCCCAGGATTGATCCCTGAGGAATGCCTCTGGTGACCCTTCTGCTCTCCGATAAATGAGCTTGTACCTCCACCCTCTGGGAGTGATTACCCAAATAAGATTTTATCCAATCTAAGGGGCCATCTCCGATACCTATCCCTTGCAGTGTCTCAATCAGTAAGGGGTGATCCACCAGGTGAAAGGCCTTTGAAAGATCTACAAAAATTATTGCTGTCTCCATATAGTTTCCCAAAGACCTGTCTAACAGATCACTAAATTCTAAAAGGGTTGTTGTAGTAGAATAGTTTTTCTGAAAACCCGATTGTTTTGAGATTAACAAACTATATTTATCTAAATAATCCGTGACCTGTACAGAGATAAGTTTCTCCAAACTTTTTGATAGAAGAGGTAACAAAGCTATAGGCCTATAGTTGTTTACCTCTACCACACCTTCCCCTTGTAGATCAGTTTTACTCTACTTTCTTTCCAGGATAGGGGAAAATAACCAATTTGAAGGCTCCAATTAAATGAATACTTAATGATTGGTGCTATGTTAAAGGCTGCTAACTTCAAAAACTTGCCCTCAAGGCCATCGTTTCCAAAGGTCTTATGGATATTTATTTTTTGTAATACTTTATAAACACTGGTGACCATCAAAGTTTTAAATCTAAATGGGAGCAGTCCATCTTGTGAAGGTATTGTTTTTATTTGTTCCAAATCTTTCTTACAAGAAATCTTACAATTAGGAAGATCAACAAAAAAATTATTTAGTGAATTAGAAATATCCTTCAGATTGTCAATAAGGGTATCTCCATTTTTTAACCTTATTATTTCCTCTGGGGAATTACTTCCTGGTTTAGTTAATTGTTTAACCACTCTCCAAAAATGCCTTGGGTCAGTACTCATATCAATTTTATTTTATAGTAGGACATTTCTAGAAGTTTTAATTAAGCTTTTACATTTATTTCTGGCTGCCTTAAAAAATAATCCAGTCCTTTTCTAATTTAGATTTCAAGGCTTTTTTCCAAATTCTATTTTTAATTCAGATTTGCTTTAATAGTCTATCATTAATCCAAGGTAATTTAAAAGGTTTTATTTTAGTTTTAACTTTTGGTGCATGCAAATCACAGATTTCTCCAAAGGTCTGAGTGAAATATTCAATCGCCGTGTCAATATCTGGTATTAATCTGCAGTGATCCCAATTTTCTTTACCTATACTGTCCAAAAATTGGGTTTCTGAGCACTTTCTAAAGTCTCTGGTCCAATTTTGGCTTTTATAAACTAGATCTCGCTGAAACTGGGACCACGGCATAGTAACCCAAACTGGATTATGATCTCCAAGGCATGGAGGTAGAATGCCCGAAGCTTCAGTTTCAATTTGAGTAGAAACCAAAATTAGATCTAAAATAGATCCATTTGTTATGTTAGATGTATATCTAGTGGGACTTTCAATAAGTTGTTTTAGCCCTGGAGTAGTAATTATATATTTTAAATATCTTCCCCATGAATTTTTCCAATCACAGTTCAAGTCACCCATCAAAATCAAAGGCTTACTTCCCACTGTATCTGTTATTTTGTTAATATTATTTCTAGATCTGATATATTTGCTTTGGGAGGAGAATAAACAATTGAAACAACCAACCCTATCTACTCCAAATACACTGCTAAAAATTCTATATTCTTGTCACTACCTTGTAACAAAATTTCTGAGTGGCCAAGAGTTTGTTTTATGAAAAGCATTACCCCACCCCCTCTGGATTTTCTATCTGCCCTCCATGTATAATAATTTTGCATGCCAAATTCATTATCATGATGTTTATTTGAGAGACATGTTTCACTTAATCCTAATACACATGGATTATGATTAACCAATAAAGTTGCTAAGGTGTCATTTTTCGCCCCAAAACTTTGTGCATTGTCATGTAAAAATGTCATGTTCAAATTATCAGGCCCAGGATTTATTTCAATGTCTCCCCCCAATATTAGCAACAAACAACAAGCCCCAGAAAAAATTGTAATTAAAGTATTAAACCTATAGGGATTTAACGCTCTATAACAACCTCTTAAGTTTTGCCATCTCCAATGAACCTGAAAGGAATTTCTCCTCAGTTTATAACAGTTATTTTTCTGTAATTGGCTATAAGAAATTAGCCAATTTACTGAGAGTTTATCATTTGTTGGTCTTTTAATTGTACTAAACTCTTTTGTGGCAGCAACACTCAAGAGGGAGCAAAGAATCAAACAACCTAAAAGGTTTGACATCAACATTTTCAATAGAAAAATTCCCCAAAATTAGAAGTTATTTCCAAACACAATACTATCTAACACCTAGGTAGGAGGGGGTGCAGAACCGGGAGACAGAGTGCCAGGGTCTTGGGCAGACCATTACAGTGAACTTTCGATGTTGTCAGCATCAATGTGTTCACTGTAATGGTGTTGCCATATGGTCAGCATACCCTAGGGAACAAATAAAATCTGCAGATCACTTTGTAACATCCCTCCTTTTCTACAGTCTTACTATAGATTTAACCTGTCTGGCACCCTTATGATCTTTTTTGATGTACGGAGCATGGGTACCACTGGATCACCTTGAGGAGACGCTCTCCTTCATCCACAACTCCTGCAACTCGATCTTGCTCAGAGAAAATCTGTGAAACATCCCTGTGTGTCTCACCCCTCCCCATCACTCCCATAGAGTCTATTGCCACTGTTACACTTGGTACCCCTGGTGCAACTTCCAAATCTTTCATGGACTCCTGCTCTTAATTTCCTTCCAGTCCCCCGACTGGGTTGGGTATTTTTGCCAATACTCCGCAGATATGGGCCATATGTTTTTTTGCCACTTTCCCCAATACCAACTGCAACTTAAAGGACACTAGACCTGTTTGTGCACACAACACCCCTGGCACCCAATGATTTTTGTCTTCAAAACTTGTGACATAGGCAAAATTTCCCACTTGCAAGGAACTTGGGTCTATCCTATGCACCCTGGCCCCTGCATTTCTGTCTGACTCTGATGCAGTTTGGTCCCCAAAACTGGGTGGATCAAATCCAAGTGGGAGCAAGGTGCCCTGCCAAACAATAGTGCCACTGACAGCATCCCTGTCATTGCATGTGGTGTAACCCAGTATTGCAACAAAAACCTTGCTACATGCGTTTGCATAGATCCTGAACCCAACTTCTGCAACCCTTCTTTCACTGTTTGCACCACCCTTTTGGCTAAACCATTAGTGGCTGGGTCATTAGGCGCAGTCTGAATATGTCAGACTCCATTGCATTCTATAAATTCTTGCTACCCCCTTGAAGTAAAAGTGGCCCTATTGTCTGACACAAACATTTCTGATAAGCCATAAATGGAAAATATTTGCCTAAGCTGGGCCACAGTGGCTTTTGTGGTGACTGAAGACATTATCCGCACCTCCAGCAACTTCGAGTAGGCATTCACTGAACTAATAACAATTTCCCCAGAAAAGGCCCTGCAAAATCAGCATGCATCCATATCCAAGGTCTATCTGGCCACACCCTTGGGTGCACCGGTACCAGGGCTGGTGCATGGCATGTCTCCTGACAAGCTGTACACTTGCTCACCAGTTCCTCTATTTTCTTGTCCATACCAGTCCACCAAATCACACCCCATGCCACCCACTTCATTCTAGAAATGCCAGAATGTGTGCGTCATGTAACTGCCTCAAAACCTTAGGCCTCAACTGATGGGGTATTGCCACTCTGCTTCCCCACATCAGACAGCTGGCATGAATTCCCAACTTGAAATGCTGCTGAAAAAATGGCTTTAATGCCTCCTCTGACATACACATGGGTCACCCCTTCTGTACCCACCCCAAAACAGATGCCAATTTTGGTTCCTGAGGGGTCTCCCTCCTAATATGATGTGTCATCACTGGGGTCCCTGCTAACAAATCCAACAATAGGATCATGTCTCCTGGCTCTGGAACCTGCTTTGGGTAATCTGGCAAAGATAGCCTGCTAAAGGCATTAGCATTGGAAAGCAACCCTCCAGGCTAATATTTGATTTCACACTGGTAGGTAGACAAGGTCAGTGCACATCACTGTATACGGCTCAACACCAGTAGAGGCACTGATTTGCATTCACCAAAAAGGATCACCAGAGGCTTATAGTCCATGAGGACTGTGAACTGGTATCCATACAAATACTGGTGAAATTTCTTTATTCCAAATATTATTGCCAATGCCTCTTTGTCTAACTGAAAAACTGAGAGTATTTTTTTTCCCACGGGTGCCATCGTGCATGATGCAAACCCAATGGACCTCTCAGATCCATCCTGTAGTACATGTGACAGGACAGCACCCACACCATATTGGGACGCATCATAGGCTAGGACCATCAGTAACTTGGGGTCAAAATGTGTCAACAGTTGAGAAGACAGCAACAACTTTTTCAAAGCCAACAATGCCACCTCCTGAGCCTTCCCTCATTTCCATGGAACCAGCTTGAGCAAAAGAAAATGCAATGGTTCTAACACTGTTGACAACTTGGGCAGCAATCGGTGGTAATAATTTAAAGCCCCAAAAATGCCTTCAGTTCAGACACTGACTTTGGTGCAGGGGCTTCTTCAGTTGCCCTTACCTTATCTCCTACAGAGTGCAGGCCCTGTGCACCTATTACATGACCCAAATATTGTACAGCCTAACCAAGAATGAACATTTGTCAATGCAGAGCTTCAATCCTGCCTGCTGCAGTCTCTGAAGCACAACCCATAAAGTGTCCAAATGTAACTCCTGGTCTGGTCCTGTCAGGAGTATGTCATCCAGATACACCAGAACATTTGGCATGCTCTGTAACACTCCCTCAATTGCTCATTGAAAAATTCCTGGGGCCGTCGCCACCCCAAAAGGTAGACTGGTATACCTGAACAACCCCCGATGTGTATTGATTGTTGATAGCTGCTTAGAGTCCTCTTCCAGCAGTAACTGCTGATAAGCATGACTCAGGTCCAGCTTAGAAAACAATGTGCCCCCACAGCTAGTGAAACAAACAAATCTTTGATTTTAGAAATTGGGTAAGAATCCAGTTTAACCACTCTTTATTTATTTATTTAGTTTTTGTTTACCGGGTAAGTGCACTGGACAAATCCTGCCTGTTTTCAGGCATGACCCGTGGGGGATACAGATGAATGCCAACTGACCTTGAACCAGATTAAGCTATTTACTGTGATCTTGTAGTCCTTGCAAATCCTAGCTGACCCATTTCTCTTGATCACGGGCACAATGGGGGTTGCCCACTTTGAAAACTGGACAGGTTCCAGGATCCCTTCCCACTCCAGATGAAGCACTTCTTCTGTCTCTTTACTATGGAGAGCATACGACGGCACAAAACGGCATTGAAAAAAATTGGGATTGAGCCTCCAGGTTCACCACAGTGTGGGCAGTCATTCCCTGCAAAGTCCTCAGTCCTGGTGGAAATACAGATGCTGCCTACTCCAACACCTCTTCCAGGGTTACAGGTCAGAGCAAGCATATCCAATTTCAACTCTCACAGACAGTTACACCCCATCAGGCATGAACCCTCTCCCTGCACCACCAATAAGGGCAATAGCTTCTGCTGCGACTCATAAGTCACATGGACCAGCATCTTTCCCACCAATGGAATCAATTCATAGATACATAGATACATAGATACATAGACAGTGTCGGCAGATAAGGGCCTATGGCCCACCTAGTCTGACCATTTGAGCTTGTAAGTTCAGTTTGTTTTCCTAGAAGTCTGTTTCCCCTTACCCCTGCCCTCTAGAACTTCATCTGTGTATATCTGAAGTTGCACCCCTTCTGGTTGTTGTACTGAGGCTTCTGCAGGGGCACAAAAGATAGAAAAAAACTTCTCTACCATCACCAAAAATGGTGCACCTATGTCAACTTCCATATCCACAAAATGGCTGTCCACTGTCATATAGGATAGGAGGCGAACAACGATTGGCAACCATATACATAGAGTAGACTCCATCATCACCCTCTACCTCTGGCTCTTCCTCTTCTACAAAATTGGTTTGGCCCTGGTGATTTGTAGATCAGGATGACTGGCCTTGGGGCATACTCCCAAAACAACAAAGTCGGGCCACATGTCCCCGGGACTAGCAGTGCCAACATTCCTTCTCTCAGAACCTGCAAGTCTAGTGAGTCATGTGCACTGCCACAATGGAAACATCGCTCATCTGTGTCTCTATGAGTGGAGCTTTGCTGTGGGCCCCAAGTTGTAGAGTGCAACTTTGATGATGGTAAGACAGATCAGCGAGGCTGTTCCACCTGATACACCATGGCAGTCCCTTCCACCATAGAGCTCCGCAACTCTTGAGTTCTGTCGAGCTGTAACTTCCATGACCAGGGCAGTGTCCACCACCCTGTTGAAATCAAGCACTGTCTCTGCAAAAAAATGGTACTGAATGCTTTCATCCTGCACTCCACTCACCAACTGGTCCCAGTGCATATGATCAAGAGTATCTCCAAATTCACAAAACTCTGCCAAATGATGCAACTCAGCCACATAGTCTGTAGTTGTCTCCCCTGGCTGATGCATCTTGCCATGAAACATAAATGACTGCATAATAGCTGACGTTCGGAGGTTGATATGGTTTTGAACCAATGTGCACAGTTCCCGCAGGGTTTTAGTCCCTGGCTAATGTGGAGCAACTAACTTAAGAACCAAAGAATAAGTCTTTTGGCCACAAACAGAGAGGAAAATTGAGTATTGCTGATCCTTATCTGTCATTTTATTTGCATTAAAAAATGTTCTAAATGCTCCACATATTCAGACAAGTCACTTGTACCATCAAACTCTGCCATAGCCCCAAAAATCACCGTTCTGGGCCTGGTTTATTCTCGTCACCAGTGAAGTAAATGCCAACTCACCTCAGTTGCTTCTTAGCAGACTTTATTCTTAACATCAACTCTGCTCAACTTCTGTACGCAGGCAGAATTTGTGTGTCTTGAACACAGGAATCAGGAAAAGACAGTATCAGGTTTCCCCTAAAGGGACTATCTCTAAATATCACTATTATTACACAGCGAACACTAACTAGGGAACTAATAATTACAATATGCAGACCACTTTATAACAGTTGTGAAATAACTTCAGACACGCACGTTCCTTTCAGGTGGTTAAAAAGGGTTAAAGTATTTTCACAAGGGCATAGCCCTCTAAAAGAAAGTTTTGAGTTTAAGGAGTGTCTATGGTTTTAGTCTGTTTCAAAAGGAAACAGACATTCAGTTCAACTACAAAGGACCCCTGTGGTGAGCAGAATTATCTCCAGGAGTGGGCACAAGTTTAACTTTGATTAGTAGCATGAGAGCTCCTCCTTATATAAATGGAGAATCTTCAAAAAACCCTGCTTCTTTGGGACACCCAGCAGTATTGTTGCTTTTTCAAAATATAAGCGGTGGCTGGATTCTTGTGGTTAGTCTTGAATACATGACCATCTTCTGCAATTATGTTTCCTGAACTCAGAGTCAGTTTAGCTCACTTCTCAAGCAAGAAGACAAAGGGAAACTGATCCTTTGGATTGACATGATGATGTCTACTGATGAGCTGGCTCAGAGAGAGATGTCTTGTGACCCCTCCATCCCAAGAGGATGGCGAGGGAGTCAGCCAGCAGGAGGCAACTGGCAGCCTGTTATGCCATTTTGTGACCTCCCTACTGCAGAAACACTAACCCAACCAAAACCAGGTACTCTGTGCTCTGCTCTAACCCTCAGTGCATTTTCATTGTCTCCAATACTTGTGAACACAGCAGCTGTAAATGCTAAAGCTGTACAGTAGCTGTTAAAGTGACTCCTTTCTACTGGTTCTGTATTTATTCAGAAATGGATTTTCTATGAAACATGGCCACAATGCCATTTAGTATAGGTTAGCTTGCTGGTTCAGCTAACCTGGGATTTGTATATTCACATATTGCCCATGACCCACACGCAGGGTCTGCTTGCCTCTACTGTGATTGTATAAAACTAACTGTACTGAGGATCCTGGCCAACACCCTATCTAGTGCAGGCCAGTTTTCTAGTTAGTAAACTGGATTTTGCATATCGTCCTGTAACTAGGTGACCCTCATTCAGCATCTCTAATTCTTTTCATGCATTGGGGTGCCAAGCAATACTGTGATAATGTTCATTTTCTAGAGGGCTATTATTATTTGTGGTGGTTACTGTACCACTCACTGTACCCTTAATCACTTACATCTAACTTGGGTAAGCCAGTAATTGATTTTGACCTGTGTAAGTATTGTTGCTGCCTTACATGACTAGTAACAGCTAGTGTTTGATAGCTTCAGCTGCACAAACTCTAGGGCAGGCCTGCTCTCATCTTTCATCTATCTACTCCGTTGGTACAGCTATAAGAGACCTGGGTAGCTCAAGATCTAGAATTTGCCAGTCCCTAAATGAATTAGCCAAACACCACAACCAGGATACGATCGTTCCCAACTCCTGACCCTTGTCATAGCATCCCCTGGCCACCTAGGTCACAATGTCCCTAAAATTAATTCTTCGCTGTTGGTTAGTTGCTTCTGGTATCCAAACCTGTTGGAATGCTGTATCCTGTTCAGTGCTGCCCCATGCTCAACTGCATCTTGCTGGCAATGTAACCATGCACAGACATATGTCTTGCCACTAGTGACCTGCACTTTGTCACTGTCCCTAATTTCCCTCCTCTGCTGCACTATGGTATAGTCATGTTCACCCTACCTCCCCCCATGTTTAAGGGCTCTGCTGTAGGCACCTCACTGCAGTTTACCAGGCAGTCCTGTATAATGAGTAAAAAAGTTATAGGCCCATGCATTGCCCCTAATAAATCCACTAAGCTGTTCTTTGCCATATGACAAGTGCTCCTACTACTACTCATCCTTGGGGGCAATGTGCATCTCAATCCTAGCCCAGTTTCTTCTGTGACATCCTTCAGAGGTCACCTGGAAATTGTTCATGTCAACCTGTGGGGCATTATGTCCAGGTATGATGACTTCCAAATCTGGATGATTGATAAGCAATTCAATATTGTTGCTGTCACAGAGACATGGCTAGCTAACAAAATCTCAGATAGAGATCGACACATATATGCTATTCAGATCCGATAGGGCAGGTAGGAGTGGTGTGGGCCGCCTTGTGTACATAAAATCCTACCTAAAAGCCTTCAGACTTCTCCATCGCCTTAACCCTTCTGGGTGTGAGCTCCTTGCAGTGAACCTAAAGCTGGGGCCCAAGAGTGAAAAAAAAAACTCAACTGCCTTGTCATGTATATCCCCCCCAAAAAATGTAGAGTGACTTTGACTGCTTTGATTTCTTTGACTGGGTGACCAAAGTAGTAGACAAGGGAGGGGCTGTGGACATGGCCTACCTAGACTTTAGCAAGGCATTTGATACATTCTCACACAAAAGCTTAGTAGTCAAATTAACCAGCCTTGGAGTGGGTCCCAGGGTGGTAGCCTGGGTAAAACACTTGCTGAATAACAGGACACAGAAAGTAATTGTAAATGGAGTCCACTCTGAAGAAAGAGGGGTTACTAGTGGGGTATCGCAGGGTTCAGTACTGGGTCCAGTCCTTTATAAGTGACATTGCAGAGGGATTGGAAGGAAAAGTATGCCTCTTTTCAGACGACACAAAGATCTGCAATAGGGTTGATACACAAGGAGGTGTGGAAAGGATGAGAAGGGACTTGGCAAGGTTGGAGGAATGGTCAGAAGTATGGCAGCTTGGATTCAATGCAAAGAAGTGCAAAGTAATGCACCTGGGAAACAAAAACCCAGGGAAAGATTACACAATGGGGGGGGAGGTAGTAACAACAACAAAATGGAAAGGGACCTGGGGTAATCATATCAGATGACCTTAAGGTTGGCAAGCAATGTGAGAAGGTGGTAGGAAGGGCTGGGGATACTGGGATGTATGGGAGAAGGCATCACCAGCAGAAAACAGAAAGTTGTTATCCCCTGTACAGACAGTTGGTGAGACCCCATCTGGAGTACTGCGTCCAGTTCTGGAGACCCCATCTCCGCAAGGACATAGACAGGATGGAGGCAGTCCAGAGGAGGGCAACTAAAATGGTGCAGTGTCTGCAAGAGAAGCCATACGAGGAGAGGCTAAAGGAGCTTAATATGTATACCTTTGAGGAAAGGAGGGAGAGGGGGGACATGATAGAAATGTTTAAGTACCTCGGTGGAATCAACAAAGCCCAAGAGGGTAGCATCTTTCAGAAAAAGAGATGTGCAAGAACAAGGGGACGCAATTTGAAGATAGAGGGGGGACGGCTCAGGGGCAATGTGAGGAAGTATTTTTTCACAGAGAGGGTGGTGGATGCATGGAACAGCCTTCCTGAGGAGTTTGTGAGGTCTGAAACTGTAGGAGAATTCAAGAATGCATGGGACAGACATAAGGCAATTTTTGTGGGGGGTAGGAAGAAATAGGCTGTTGGTTAACTAGGATCTGCAGCTTATCCTCTAGGTAGGGAAATGGGCAGATTAGGTGGGCCAAGCGGTCCTTATCTGCCATCAAAGTCTATGTTTCTATGTTGTCAAGTCAGTCACCAGCCTAAACCCACTGCATGAAAGTACGGTAGTTGATGATTTTAACAGTAAGTGGCTAGCTAGCACCAGCAAACGCCTGAAAGACAAATTGACTGATTTCTACCTCACCCAGGTAGTTAACATATCTACGAGAGTTAATTACAAAACTTGGACTGCAAACCTTCTTGACTGGACACCTGGTCAGCCATGTGGACAAAATAATTTCCAGTGCTGTGCTGCCTGACTTTCTGAGTGACCATTCGCCCATTACATGCAAATGGTCCACAAAGGTTTGCAAAACTAGGCCCTCCATCACCACTGCCAGGATTCTACAGAACCATAAGACCTCCCACACACATACACTTTCAGGCCCTATTGTAACAACTCACCTTGTCCTTCTTGACCCACAAGAGAGATGTCAATGCAGACTTAGACTACTTTATTCACCAGTTCAACAGGGTCTGTGGTGCTGTTGCACCTGTCAGAAGTATAGTCATTAAAGTGGGCTTTCAAGCATGGTACACACCAACTATCAAGTCTCTCTTTCATGAACGTGACAGCATGGAATGTGTACAGGGAACATGAGCAGGGTACATTTCTCTAGAAGTATAGGAAGCTATGGAACCGGGTGAAAACACAAATCAGGGTAACTGAGGCAAACTACTATAATTCCCAGCAACTAAGTCTAATCAATAAGAGGCTATGGGGAAGGAGCTCCTAAGGAACACTAAAAAAACTATCATACTTGGTAATTCCACTGTCTCTGGAGATAAAGCTTTTGCTGATGTATTTAATAGTGCTTTTAGAGATTTAGCAGCTTATCTCCCTAACACTCAAGCAAACACTACTGCAAAGGGTGACTTACCTGGTGGGCATAACCGGCCATACTTTTACTTCAAATGTCTCACTTGGATTGAGGATATATCACTACCTGACTAGAATGAAAATTTAGACTAGAATAGGTCCTGATTGTGAGGCAGTATAGCACAGTGGTTTAAGGCTCTGAGCTGCAAATCTGGTGACATCCAACAGACCAGACCTGGATTTGAATCCCACAGCTTCCACTTGCATACTGTGTGGCCCTGAGCAAGTCACTTAACTTCCCTGTGCTTCCAGATCGCACCTGTAAAAAAGCTTTCAGCTTAGTGTGCTACTCCTGGTTAAACAACAAAAAACATATGAATCTTCTGAAACTAGGTCTCAGGGAAGTCACTTTCCCCCTCCAGCTAATCTTCAACCTGTCTCTTGCCACTGGTATAGTTCTAGACATGTGGAAAAAGGCGCATGTAATTCCGGTACTTAAGTGTGGTGACCCCAGCCTCCTTGCTAACTGCCGTTCCATCTCCATCTTCTCGCCTTTATCCAAAGCACTCGAGAGAATTGTCAATGACCAACTAGTAGATTTCCTTAACCTGAATAATCTCCTGTAAAATGAGCAGCATGGGTTCAGGAAGAACTTTAGTATAATGACTGCCCTGCTGGAACTCACTGAGTCAGTTCATAGTACTCATGACTGGGGTGATCTGTCTGGCACTATCTTTACTGATCTGAAAAGGCATTTGACCTCATCAACCATACACTCCTCTGTAGTAGGTTGACATCCCTTGTTTTCTCGATGGATACAATCAGCTGGTTCACTAACTACTTGGCCAGTAGAACCCAATCAGTTAAATGTAGGGTGGACATATCAGATGTCTGACCAGTAAATATTGGTGTCCCACAAGCTCAGTACTTGGACCATTATTATTCAGTCTATTCATCAATGACCTACTCTCTGTCT
Organism: Neoceratodus forsteri; assembly: GCA_016271365.2. Classification (NCBI taxonomy): domain Eukaryota; kingdom Metazoa; phylum Chordata; order Ceratodontiformes; family Ceratodontidae; genus Neoceratodus; species Neoceratodus forsteri. Next base: position 1,165,167,621 of record CM028129.1, on the reverse strand, counting down.
GCAAATTCTCCCACATAATCCTTTATGCAGATGATGCAGTCATCTTCTCTACTAACAGGAATCTTGACAAATTAAATCAAAGGCTTCAGGATAATTTTAACTTGGTTCAAAACTGGTCTGCTAGCAACCTGCTAGTCCTGAATGTAAAAAAAAAATCAAGTGTATGTTGTTTGGCAACCACAGCAAGACAAATCTATCCTCTGGCCTTACAATCTCAACCAATACTGGTACTCTTATTGGACAAGTGCAAATGTTCAAATACCTTGGACTGTACCAAGGCTGCGCCATGACATTCTCTGACCATGTGGACCACCTACAGTAGTTAGGACAGTTAATGCAAGAATTGGCTTCCTTTATAGACACAGGAATAACCTCATATCAGAGGTTAAAAAGCTGCTTGTTCAAAGCTATATCATTAGCATCATTGACTATGGTGCGGCGGCTTATGGGTCTGCTAATGATGAGGTGCTGAACTGGGAAAGGGGACTACTAAACAGGGCCTGTCACTTCACAATTGATGCTAGACTTAATACGCACACCTGTGACCTGTACCCCAAATTAGATATATTCAACCGCAACCAAAGGCTCCTCCACCACACCCTTCTGCTAGGTTACAAAGCAGTGTCTGACCTGCTCTCTCTAGGCCTATGGTCTCTATTCACATTTATTGACAATAGGTATGCCACTAGAAGTATGGCAAACTTCACACTATTGCTTCCCAGGAGGAGAACAATGCTGGGCCAGAGCTCCTCTTCCTACAGGTTTGCTAAGTATTGGAATTACCTTGCTAACACTATTGGAGACTGTGACTCTGTGTCATTATTTAAAGGAGTAGTCCACCCAGAATTTGCAAAAACGTATGTTGTGTAGAGTTTTTTGATTTGTGTGTGAAGTCCTAGTGTGTCCTTTCCTCTGTCTGTTATTGGGAGCTTTTCCAAAATTAGTCTTCTAGCTTTATGGTAATTTTATGACCCCTGGGGGTCTCCATCTGAGCTAAGGTTATTGTTTTTCTTGTACCTACAATACATCCTGTCTCATGTGACAGTGATGTAGTTGAGACCATAGATGAGCACACGTGCCAACAAACCTAAATATCTTGGAAACTTTACAAGCTACACAAAAATGACCAGAAGCAGAGTTGTTCAGGGCAAAAAAAAAAACTTCTACAATGAGGGTAGTCACTAAGCTGAACTCCATATAGTTTTTAGAATATAGCCGTCTCTACTGTTGTGAACTGATTGTAAAGCAGTGCTTTCTGTTGAATCTATGGTCTCTGCTACATCACTGTCACATGAGACAGGATGCATTGTAGGCACAAGGAATGCAATAAACTTAGCTCAGCTGGAGATCCCCAGGGGTCGTAAAACTATCATAAAGCTAGCAGGCTAATTTAGTAAAAACTTCTAATAGCAGACAGAGCAAAGGACACACTAGGACTTCACACACAAATCAAAACACTCTGCTCAACATATGTTTTTGGAAAATTCTGGGTGGACTACTGCTTTAAATCTAGATTGCATAACTCTGTCTCTGAATCTATCACATGTAACTGCTTCAAATAAATCACCCTGTAACTTGAAAAAGTAAACATGATTTACTGCACAATTCACCACTCATCGCTTGTATAGTATAACTATGTAACCATTTTCCATGAAATGTTTGTCCAGTTGCTGTATTGTAGCCAATGACTTTGTAATGTATATCTGCAAATTTATGTGCTACTGTTTCTGACTCTGAATGCTTTGAAAATAGACACCTGCCTAAACAGTTCTCTGCTAAATAAATAAGAGACCAGAAGGCAACTTTCGTTTGACATAGGAAGAAATCAAATGTCACTGGAAAAGGGGATCCTCAGCCAAAATCTCACCTTCTTGTGTGTGAAACTTAAAGTTCTGTGAGTGGGTAGCACACTGTAGGTCTTAGTGAGAGAATGGAGAGTTACTTCTTTCTACAAACTGTCTCTTTGAAATGTTATTTTGCATTCCCTTATGTGTTTCATGCCTTTTGTATTTTACTGTATATCCAGTAATTTTGTAGCATAAATATTAAATATTCATATATTTAATGTTCACTGTGACTGCACAGTATTTTATAGTACTGGTAACATCTATTCTTATCAAGTAGTCTGGTGATCTGTTACCAAAGAGCAGAATTATCAAGTATAAAAGCAAACCTGTATCTGATACAGAGTGAGGAGGAGTTCATGGCAGTGGCTTAAGGGGTGGTATTGTGCCTAAAGTAAAGGTCTTGCACTGGGTGAGCTGCAGCTGGTGGTGGAGTGAGAACCAGTAGAAATATCATAATAGACTGGTGGTGGCAGTGAGGAATGACAAGCAGTTGTCTGCGCTTCCAGTAACTCTTGTGTGTGAATGTGTGACAAACAGGCAGCAGCAGTATAGACTGTTGTGACAATACCAGTAATGCCCTGTACTGAGTTTGAGGTTTTAGAGTGTACAGTATGGTGGCACTGAGGGTTGAGGTACTGGACACCACACCTCATGCCACGCCAATGACCTGGGTTCCGGAACTCGCCCGGGCCATCAGGGGTTGGCTGGAGAGGGAAAGGATTGCACATCTAACGGACTGCTCTCCTTTCTGGGGGGAAGGTTCAGGGCTTCCATCGCTCTGCGGCAGCCCCCGATGAAAATCTGGGGCACTGCAGGAGTGGTGCACTCAGGTGGTGAGGTATGGCAGATGTTGGCATGCAGTGCAGATGTCATTGCATGTCTGTGCCTCAGGGGGTGAGACAAAAATCAGAGGTTAATGGCAGTCAATTGGGCAGCTTGATGGCCGGGCCTCTCTACCCAGTGGGCCTGTAATGGAATCATGCTCCAGTATTGGATCCCAGCCGGTGAGAGGGAGTGGGGACCTCTCCACAGGTATGTTGTGTGCCAGCCAGATGTGAGTAACCTGTGGGCTGGATGTGAAGAGGATGGTGGCTGGATGTATGGCAGGTCAAGCTGTGGGAGCAGAAAATAAAGACATGAAAAAAAAGAGTGTACAGTATGTGTGTCATTTGGAAGGATGCACAAAAAACAAACTCGATATTTCTTGTATCGTGGCCTCCTGTTTTGGATCCTATATACTGCTATTTCTATGAACTGTCCCTCTGGTTTGCTACCTCCAAGTGTACTAATTGCCTGGCACCATGGAGATTTGTTGTCACTCTGAGAATCCCTGCTAGCTGTATCATGTTGTAATGTGAATTGGCTGGAGTCAACAGGCCTTGCACATGTGCTGGCTAATTAATCAGAGAGTGGAGCAGAATCCATCTCAGCTAATATGTTTTGGCACTTTGGGGTCTGCTAGTTCAGTCACTGAGGTTAACAGCAACAGCTTTGTCACTTTTCCAGCCCAAGGAACAACATTCCCCCACCCCACATTCTCCTTAGCAACACCAATCCTCATGCAGGGAGGGTGAGCATGCCTTTGCAAGCCAAAAGAGGGTGCTTGTGCACTGGGTGACTGTTGCACTCCCAGAGATGGAGTGTAGTGTCTCTGCAAAGCCTTAGCATCAAAGGGTCTGGAAGCCAAAGTTTGCTCTGTAGCTCCAGATTCTTAAATGCTGGATGCTCTAAACTGACTAGATAGTTTACTGCCCCCCCACCAACAAAAATCAGAGAATAGGTTTTGAATAACATGCTTGAGAATATCAATTAGGGTACAACAATGTTTAAATATGATTGCTACCCTCCAGCCCTCTCTAGAAACATGTAATGGCCATGTAGATCTTGCTGTTACAAGTATTACATAAGCAGGTGTTTCTTAGAAATGTTCAATTTATTAATAATTGTCAATTCAGACAAGATGAACAACTAACAACTCCCTAATAATGTTTTTCCAGGTTTTTTTCATTTTTTTAAGAACATCCAGCCCTCTGGTTCAATCTTTTGTCCATATAGGTTCAAACTACATTTATTTTTTAAGGGAGCATTCTATTTCAGTATAGGCCAGTGTAGCAGGTAATGAGAACACTGGAATAATAGACTCACAACACAGCATATAAAATTTCCATAGTGTTTCAGTTACAGTGTAGCAGAAATCCCAGATGCCTATAAACCTTCTGATATTTGAGAGGTACTCACTGCAAATTCATCATGGTAAACAGGTTACCTCTGCTCTTTTAAACAACAAAAAAAATAGTCTTCTCCATAGAACCCCACTCTTTGGTCTTAGACCAGTGGTGCTAAGACCCCACAGGAGTAACACATCTGTAGTCAAGGTGCTGGCAACGATGACAACAGCAGCACATGTGTAACACTGCTGGTCTGAGCCAATAACCACTGGCAACAGCATAACTGCCTCAGTTCTGTATTTCCCACCGTCAAGTGTACACCAGGAAGTGAACTTAGTGAAAAGTCTCAGTACTAGCTGTTTCTTCCATTTTATTATTTTTCATATGTGATGTCGAGACATAAAAAAGTTAAAGCCCCAAAATGATCAGTGCCACTTCTGTGGCATTGTGGGTGCACACAGGGTACCACCATTCACCCACACTGACTGGCATCAGTTGTACTTCATCTGCCTTGAGCCTACCCATGACATGGATGCTTGTGACACCTTTTTCTCCTCTGACTACTGGACATTGGGGATTTAAGTGCTGAAACTGATGACCAGTCCCACTTTCACAAGCAGGTCTCAACCAAGGTGGTCTCAAGTTAGGTCCATAGACTATTTCCCCTGTTCTCCTCACTGCTTTTTGAAGTCAGTTAAGCTACTGAACCCTCCCTCTCTCATCCTCCCTGAGTTGACGTCATGATAGAGTCTCAGGTGATGGTGTCAGGAGGACATTTAATCTCTTTAGGGTGGTTGGGGGAGCATCCAACATAGTTCAGTAGCCTTCAGTACCAGACTACCACATTGCTGGGTCTGACACTTATAGTTTTAACCATTCCTATGGTAATGGTGACTGTTGGTACCATTCTCAGTGTTGATTTTACTTTTGTTGCTATCTGGAGGTGTCCCGTTTCCACTCCCTCTGCTCTGAAGGGTCTCCTGACTTAATATCAAGCTCCCAATGGGTCTGCTACAGATCTTAATAATCCCTTGCCAGTGCTGACATCTCTCTTGACCCCAATAAGCAACAGCACATTACAGCAAATAGGCTGTACCCCCATTACAGGACCACAGGCAGAAGGATTCCTTATGGAGAAAGATGTTTTCTATGGTTAAGTCTTCACTGACCATAGTGTTAAACCAGGAACACATGATGACTTAGCAACAGTGTCTGTGGGCTTCAGTGCGTGCTCTGCTTTATGAGATGCCAGCGAGTGACAAGGTGTAGGCTGGTATTCTTTCACAGTATATTTATTTACACAAACATAAAACATGCAATCTTAAACTCACAAACACCATGGTTAACATGGGTACAAGACCACATCCTACCAATTTTACAAGAATGGAGACTAAACAACCCAATTCACAAACAAAAAAGACTTAATGGATCACCAAATTACTTTCATCAGTGTTTAGGGAAAATAAAACAATGGCCAGTGACAAATAAATTAATTATTGCTACCAATAGGAAAGAATTCTATGAGGCTATAATGACAGGGTATTTTAAAGAAACTCCCACATTTATAAACAGACCAATAAGAGAAATAGAACAAATTGGCCACATGTTCCAGGACCCTAGAACCCCATAAAAAATGTGGGATGTTCTATGGCTATGTGCCCATAGGAAACTAAACATCCAGAATAACCTAAAACACAAAGATAAAAGTGAAAGGTACTGTCCTGTCCTAGAGAATCATGTTCTGAAGTGTTAGAAATCATAGAAAACATAAAACACTTATATTATGAATGAATGCCCTTATATAAAAAAAACATTGTGCCTTGGTCAAACAAAACTGGGGACAATTCCCGTTTTATAACATCCCCCCAGAAATATTCTTTTTCAGCATTTTCCAAGCAATGGAAGAATATAATTACAGTAGTAACTGTATTGGATTGTTATTAACATATGAAATCCTGAATATGGCAAACAAGATGCAGATTAAAGCTACAACAAATAGAAATACAGCCAGAACAATTGTTTAACTCAGCAGTGTACAATACACAAGAGATACAAGAACATGAAAGACAGACATAGCCATAGAGAAAATATTTAGAATGGTGGAGGGCATTACGCTAATCACAGGTAAATTTATAAAAAATTAGAACTGATCACTATAGCTTAACAATAAAAAAATGTTTTTAGATAGATTTGTGTACCTGGTTCAAAGATATAGTTTTTCTCTTCGTTAGTTTTTTTCAGTTTTTTATTTTCTACTTTTTTTATTTTCCTTTTTTCATGAAAATATGTATGACAATATGCATGTTTCATTATTCAATAAAAATTCCCCTACTCTTTTCCAGAAGTGCCATGGGATCTTTAGCATCCACCTGAACAACCATCAGAACTGGCAGGCAGGAATACCCAATATAGGATTTTGGAATTTCACTGGGAATTCTTAGTTGTTCAGTTAATGTCTGTTCATTGTAGCTACAAGTTTTTTAACTGGTTTATTAAAGCTTATGAGCTGTTCAGTTTATGTTGACACCTGTACTGCATGTATGTCACCTCTTACACCTTGGGCTTCCAGAGTCAATGCTGGTTAAAGGGGCTAGTCCTTGAAAATCTTTACATGAGTATAACTTAGGCATAAACTGTTACAGCAAAAGTTGCCATAGTTAGTATGCATGACTGTATCTTAGGGACAGTATTTAGAAAAAGGGTTTTTGTCTTGAATTATTATTTCCTGTTCGTGCCAATTTCATGGTGAAAATTGTATTTATTCAGTTTTTTTTATTTTTATAAAATATGCACTTGGCATTTTGCAAGACATACTGTACAGGTGAATCATGCTTTGTATTTCACATGCATAAGGGTGTGTGTTTTGAAATAAGTCATTAGTTGTTTAGAGCCAGATAATACTGAGTTGAACATTATAAAATAATATTTCCATATGTATGTTTCTGCAACTTGTAGACTGTCTGTTATAAAACAGATGTGAGTGAAGATGTACAGTACATTACAGGTTTTACAGGTTAAGTAGTCAAAACACCTGGGCTTGTCACCTGCTCTGTGTGAAGGCAGATGCTGGTGGGACTTTTTTTAATTATTGTTTTGCTTCTATTGATAACAACCATCTCAAGTACCTTGCCTTAGCCTTAGTTTTCTTTATAATTACCTGGACTTCCTTTTTCCCATAGGGAAACTGTGGCATAATTCACCATAATAAAGGAGTGTTTATAACAACGAACACACGCCCAGTTTCCCTTGCGCTGCGCTTGCACCCCCCCGAAGCTCTTCTTCCCAGACTACTGGCCGCCTCGTCTTTCACCCTGACATGGAACCACTACTCGGACTCAGCAGTAAGAGGAGGTGGAGTAGCTCTCTATGTAAAGGAAAGGATGAAAGCAACAGAACTAAAGAGTAAACAGGGAGCTGATGAGGCACTCTGGGTCACCCTGGAGACAGAAAATGGCACCACAATCCACATGGGGGTTGTATAAAGACCCCCATCTCGGGGGGGGGAAGGACAAGGAAATGATAGAAGGCATCTTTACAATGGCAGAAAAAGGGGAAATATTGTTGATGGACCTGAATATGCCAGATGTTAACTGGAGCACCTTTGCTGCAGGCACATCCAAGAGCAGGGTCATTCTTGATGCCCTACAAGGGGCATGCCTCAGACAGCTAATATTGGAACCCACTCAGGAGGGAGCAATCTTAGACCCAGTACTATCAAATGGGGACAGAGAAAGAATCTCAGATTTAGAAGTGGGTAACCATCTGGGAACAAGCGACCACCAAACAGTGTGGTTCACGATAAACACAGCCATACAATCAAGCCATACAAAAGCAAGAATATTGGACTTTAGGAGGGCTGACTTTGGGAAAATGAGAGAGTGCCTCAGAAAAGCACTAGCAAACAACAGGCAAGAAGGAGGGGTGGAGGAACAATGGGGAGTAATCAAAACAGCCATCACAGAGGCAACAAGCCTTTGTGTAAAGCAAATCAACAAAACACAATGAAGGAAAAGATCACTACGGTTCTCAAAAGAGGTGGCAGGGAAGGTTAATGAGAAAAGGATAGCATTCAGGAAATATAAGGAAACACAGAAGGAGCAGGACAGAGAACTTTATCAGTTAAAGCAGAAAGATGCTGGGAAGGCAGTCAGAATAGCAAAGGCCCAAACCAAGGAAAGGATAGCCAACTCTGTTAAGAAGGGGGATAAGACCTTTTATAGGTACATTAGGGAGTGAAGAAAGACCAAAGGAGGGATACTGAGGCGTAATAAAGGGGAGGGAATGTGGGCAGAGGGTGACAGTGAAAAAGCAGGGATACTGAATGAATATTTCTGCTCAGTATTCACAAAGGAAGAGGAGGGGGAGGTACCTAAACCAAACAAGAGAAACACTCTGAAGACAGGGGTCGATACCAATCCATTTACAGAAGAAAGAGTTCTGAAAGAACTAATAAAATTGAAGGTGGACAAAGCAATGGGGCCTGATAGGATTCACCCAAGAATTTAAAAAAAAATAAGAGTAGAACTAGTGACACCACTGGCTACTCTCTTTAACAAATCATGGGAGGATGGGGTGGTACCTGAGACTGGAGGACGGTGGATGTGATTCCTCTTCACAAACGTGGGAGCAGGACAGAGGCCGGAAACTACAGACCAGTTAGTTTGACCTCAGTGGTAGGGAAAATGTTGGAATCACTTCTGAAGGAAAGAATTGTTGAATACCTAGAGGCCAGCAGGGCACAGGACCCAAGGCAACATGGATTCATGATGGGAAGGTCATGTCATATGAATCTAATAGATTTCTTTGACTGGGTGATCAAAGTAGTAGACCAGGGAGGGGGTGTGGACATGGCCTACCTAGATTTTAGCAAGGCATTTGATACCGTCCCACACAAAAGATTAATACACAAGTTAGCCAGCCTTGGAGTGGGTCCCAAGGTGGTAGCCTGGATAAAAAATTGGCTAGATAACAGGACACAAAAGGTAGTAGTAAACGGAGTCCACAGTGAAGAAAGGAGGGTTACTAGCGGGGTACCGCAGGGTTCAATACTGGTACCTGTCCTTTTTAATGTCTTTATAAGTGACATTGCAGAGGAACTGGAAGGAAAACTATGTCGCTTTGCAGATGACACAAAGATCTGCGACAGGGTTGATACACAAGATGGAGTGGAAAAGATGAGAAGGGACTTGGCAAGGTTGGAGAAATGGTCAAATGTATGGCATCTCAGATTCAATGCAAAGAAGTGCAAGGTAATGCACCTGGGAAACAAAAACCCAAGGGAAGAGTACACAATGGGGGTGAGATACTGACAACAGTAAAACTGGAAAGGGACCTGGGGTAGTTATATCAGATGACCTAAAGGTGGGCAAGCAATGTGAGAAGGCAGTAAGGAAGACTGGGGATACTGGGATGCATAGGAGAGGCATCAATAGTAGAAAACAGGAAGTTGTTATCCCTCTGTACAGACAGTTGGTAAGACCCCATCTAGGTACTATGTGCAGTCTGAAACCCCATCTCCATAAAGACATAGACAGAGTGGAGGCTGTCAGAGGAGGGCAACCAAAATGGTGCAGGGTCTGAACCAGAAGACATATGAAGAAAGACTAAAGGAGCTTAATATGTATACCCTTGAGGAAAGAAGGGCGAGAGGGGACATGATAGAAACTTTTAAGTATCTCAATGGAATCAACAAAGTCCAAGAGGGTAGCATCTTTCAGAAAAAGAGATGTGCAAGAACAAGGGGGCACAATTTGAAGATAGAGGGGGGATGGTTCAGAGGTAATGTAATGAAGTATTTTTTCATGGAGAGGGTTGTGGATGCATGGAACAGCCTTCCTGAGGAGGTTGTGGAGTCAAGTACAGTGAGAGAATTCAAGAATGCATGGGACAGACATAAGGCAGTCCTAGTGGGGAGTAGGAGGAAGTAAGCTGCTGGTTAACTAGGATCTGCAGCTAATCTGTTAAGTAGGAAAATGGGCAGACTAGTTCGACCAAGCGGTCCTTATCTGACATCAAATTTTATGTTTCTATGTGACAGGCAGAAACAAATTCAAATGATAAAAAAACTTTATTTTATATAATTGCAGTGGTGAAAAAGGAAAACCCAGCAATTATATAAAATAAAATATCTGGTGGTGTGTGTGTGTAAACTCAAAGTTTACACACACTTTCAGGGTTAGATGCTTTCACAAACCCCTCAAGCTTCACTTTCTGGGTTTATGTATCATCTTACCCCTCAGGTGTGTGTAGACTTCTCATTACACACATCACCTCATACTTTATTCTATATGTAATTCATGTTTCATTGAGTATTATGTGTAATACATGCCCACAATTAGGAAACCAGTTTCCTCACAAATATAACCTGATCCAGAGTTGATACAACCAAATACATTTACTGCATATCAACAAGATACTGTAGCTCAGAAACGACCAGTGCAAGAGTGGTAAAATATCATGGCATTGCTAGTTCCCAGAGGAAAGTGCTCACTTATGGGAACCAGAAGGAAATCTAATGTTGAATGTTAGGAGTCCATAGGATGCCTGGAGTGGTGACTTCAAGATGGTAGTGGTGAGTAGCTGGGCTTAGCTGCAGTGAAAGGTGTCCCCCCTAAATGCCACAGTGTACTTTAAATGGGCTTTTACTAATTTCTTTTATTATTCTTTTTTCTACCCCTTTATCTATTGTGTAGCCTTCCTGTGCTTGGCAACCTCCAAGCCCCATCTGTCCTCATCTCCTGCCCTCATGGGGTCTCCAAGGTGTCCCTAGTGCATTTCTGCAGCTAGGGTGGGCCCCACTCAGGGGTAGGAAGGAAACTACCATCCTGTCCACCAATAGAGGGAGGCCTGTGGCAAGTTGGGGTTGATGAAATCTGAAAGGAACTAGTGTCTGCAGCTTAGTGTTCCAGTGTTTTTCCTTCCTGTCTCTTCCTTATAACATTGATGTGCTATGCATCAGTGAGGGAATGTACATGCAAGCTGCGCTCTGATGCTGCTGGTGTCTGCCTGTTGTGCTTGCTCCAGCTAATACCACAGCCACCACCTGGGGTAATCTGGGAGGTGATACATGGCAGAGCCTGTAGCCCACTCTACCCAAAGGAGGGGAGCATCCTCTGGGACTCTTGATTCTCCTCTCAGCAGCCGGCCCCTGATGTCCCAGGCTTTTTCCAATCCCAGATCACCATCATTATAAGTGGTAGCCCTACCACTGCACTGACAGAATTGCCTCTTTTAGTAAGATTTTGAATTGAGAAATCATTTACTAAATATAAATTGCACCTGTCTGTAGTGATGCATGGAAAATAGTATAAGGACTAACCTGACTTGCTGATGCATTTCAGACAAGCAGACTCATTCCAGTCAACTTGTCCAGGTGCAGCAGTACGTGCTGTAACTGACTGAGAGTCACAGTCACTCCCTGTTTTTCCCTGTATTCCACACATATGTCAGGTGCACAGTCAAAGTCTTGGATGCAAAAAACCCACCCTGTAAAGAAGAACCCACCTCCTCCTTACAAGAGCAGACTTATTTTTTTAAATGAGAGCACTCACACAAAGCAGTACTGAAGACACAAATGCTTTAACATGGATGATGCTGAACCCAATAACTTGCCCACTCCCACTACCACCACCACCGCAGCATCTGTGCTGTATTCCAAAAATAATGGATGAAACTGATTGAGCAAAGCAACAAATAATGGTAAATCCACTACCAATGCTGATGGAGAATAGGATGCCCTAACAGAAGCATTGCCCTGATCAGAGAATCAAACCTCTACACAAGGCAAAGGTACTGTCCCTGATTCTTTTCCATCTCAAAAAGTACAAGCCAACATAAAAAGCTCAACAAAAGAAAGGGTGACAGTAAATGAGGAGAAAAGGGGGTCTGGCTGAAGAAACTCAAAACTGGAATTTAAAGTGATGATCAACCAAGAAAAGAGGCAGTCAAAATTCAGAAGAAGTGAAGGACATGATAACTGGGACTGCCTCAGATGCAAACCCAAAAGAGCAACACTCAGTCTCCATGCCTTTGCTAAACACAAGTGAACACTAAATAACAAATAATTCAATGCTAATAGTAGCAATGTCAGTAAGATGAATGGCAACACAATGCAAATACAAACAAACTCTAGTCATAGCTGATAGGGCTGCATTTTATGAATTTGGGGTAAAAATATTGAAAATTACCAAAGTTATGAGAAAACATTTGCAAAATGTAATGTAGGCTCATACATTTGTTGTTTTGTAATATTTTTACACCAGCGTTTCAACATAGACTTGTTATGACCCTTCCTCATGAAGACAGACAGATAAAGTGTTCAACTCCTGGCTTAAAGGTGATTTTACCCAGGGACTGCAAAATCAACTTTTGGGACACAAACACAAATTTTGGGCAGGAGCTGAAAAATTATGGCTGTCTCATTCATGAAGGGCTGTAAAGAAATGGCTATGTTGAAAATATGGGTAAAAATATTGAATATTACCAAAGTTATGAGCCTGCGTTCACAAGATTCAATGCAGGCTCATAACTTTGTTGTTGTTTAATATTTTTACACCAACTTTTCAATATGGCCTTCTTATGACCCCACCTCATGAACACGGGCAGAGAACATTTTCAACTCCTGCCTGAAAGGAGATTTGGCACAGGGACCACAGAATCATCTTTCAGATGGATCTGCCTAATGACAGCATCATTGTTCATGAGGTGGAGTCCCAAAGAAGGCATTATGAAAATTATGGGCAAAAATGGCCAAGTTATGGCATTAAGTTCAAAACACCATTGAAATACATTGAATCGCATACCTGTTTCCTCAGTTTGTGGTCTGGCTTTGAAGAGTGAAGACATGTCTGCAGTCCACAGAAGATTACAGCACTGGATCCCCAGTGAGTTAATAAGGGCTTGGGGGAGTGGGTGCTGAGTGGGAGGGTTGATTGGGGGTCACTACAGCCATAAAATACATCAATGGATGTTTTTCCTTTTTCAGATTCAAGCCCCAAAAAAAGGAACAAGGACTCCCAACTGCAACACTGGGGGACTGGGCACCCCCAGTGTCACTCTTATGTTTCTATGTGGAGGTGGAGTGCTGAGAGGGAGGGTGATGTTTGGGGTTATTTAAAAAAGAAAAAAAAAGAAAATGAAATAGCGAAGAGTCCTGAGCATGACATGGGGATTGGGCATCCCAGTGTCACTCTTATGTTTCTGTGGGGGGTGCTGAGAGGAGGGTCAGGTGGGGGTAATTTAAAAAGAAGAAAAAAAGAAGGAAAACAAAATGCAGAGGACTTCTGAGCATGACACTGGGGGATTGGGCACCCTCAGTGTCACTATTATGCTTCTGGGGGGGGGGTGCTGAGAGTGAGGGACAGGTGGGGGGATATCGATAATAAAAAACAAAATCAGTGGACACGGAACACGACACACTCTGCCATGTGCAAGATAGCTGCCCACTGTACTGCGCATGAGCCAGTAGTTGCTCATGTGCAATACAGTTTGGTGGCCATCTTGGACATGGCAGAGCATGCTGTGTTCAGTCATGACCACCAATACTAAAAATAGTGCAGCGTTACTTCCAATCCAGACAACGAGCAGAGTGCTTCATGGTCGCAGAGGTGGCAGTGGTGCAACTCTAACATGTTGTTTGGTCAGATGGAATCGGCTGAGTTCTTTTCTCATAGCAAGAGGTCTGCAGGGATCTGCCCATTGCTGCCCAAGGCATGTTTCAAATTTTGGCCAAAAATATGCACAAATTACCAAGTTATGGCATTAAATTCAAAACCCCATTGAAATACATTGAACTGCATACCTGCTTCCTCAGTTTGCAGTCTGGCTTTGAAGAATGAAGATGTGTCTGCAGTCCACAGAAGATTACGGCAGTGGACCCTGGTGGGTAAGTAAGGGCTGGGGGTGTGCGGGGTGGTGGGTGCTGAGTGGGACGGTTGGGTGGGGGGTCACTAATGGCAACAAAAGTCATCGATGGATGGTTTTCCTTTTCTCAGGTTCAAGAAAAAAAAAAGGAACAAGGACTCCCAATTGGAACACTGGGGATTGGACACCCAGTGTCACTCTTATGTTTCTGGGGGTGGAGGTGGGGTAGTGGGTGCTGCGAGGGAGGGAGGGTGGGTGGGGGTAATTAACAAAAACAAATGCCAAAGAGTTCTGAGTGTGACACTGGGGATTGGGCACCACAGTGTCACTCTTATATTTAGGGGTGGTGGTAGTGGTGGGTGCTGAGAGGGAGGTTTGGGTGGGGAGGATATCAATAATCAAATAATGGTGAGCTGCCGAGCTGCTTCCACAGTGTGGTGGGTGGGTTCCAGGCTGGGGTGGGAATGGTGCTGGGTTTGGGTCCAGGCACAGGTAGTTTTTATTGCGCCTGGCCCGACATATTTTATTGCCACATTTGCACACCTCCCCCAACATGCACCCCCCTGGAGCTGAGAATCCTTAAGTAGGGGGATGCAGGGGGCTCATAAAATGTTGAATCCCATATCCCCGGCACCATTTTGCTGTGCGCTGGGGTATACATTGCCGAAATATTTTTTCGGCAATATGCCATCGCCATTATCACATAGATCCAAAAATAATTATGTTTTGAAACCTGAGCTAGAAGAAAACATGTAACAGTAATTGGTATACCAGAGGAATGAGACCAAAATACATCATTTACCAAACTAAAATACATGTCTACGGAAGAGGGGAGTGGATTATCCACGTGCCAGTATAGTAGCAGATAAATGGATACAACAGTGTTATGAAAGGGAGTAAATTAAGAAAACTTTTCACTAGTTATTAGTTGAAAAAAGGGAACAAAAGGGAAAAAGAAGTGAGAATAAAGAAAGGGAAGGAATGGTGTTTCAAATTTGTAACACCTTAATTGTCCAGAAGTGTTCCTGTTGCCTAGGAGAGGAATACAAGCAAACAAGAATGACACAGGATAGGGTAAATAATACATTGCCTATAAATCAACCTTCTACATAGAGACCCACTCTTTGGTCCAATAGCACTATTATATGTTGACTATAAGATTATTGCCAAATTAATAGTAGATTGGAGATCAATATACCAGATTTAATACATAATAACCCTCTAGATTTGTTAAAGGAAGAACTATTTTTGAGATATTGAACAACAATCAAAGGATTATTGAATTAATCGAAAATTCCCCAAAATAAATAATCACATTGCCTCTGACACCTCTCAGGCCTTTAAGTAAACTTGAGTGGACTTTTGTGATCTCCTGCCTTTAGAAGTGTGCTTTCCCAGTTATATTACTAATTGTGACTGCCAACCAGGAAAACACTGGCACACTTTGTTTTTTAAGAGCCTTTGTCTGATTATCCTGAACTCATTTGCATGAAGATTCCATTCAGAAAGCGTGACAGAAAACAGGAAAACAGATCCATTCCTCTCTCCTCTCACCAGTGCTGGCAGGTACAGTTTTATACACCCTAGGGTCCCAATTTTCAAAGAGCTGAGGGACTAAGCACCATGCCGCAGTCTGCCTGTGCAGTACAAATCTCCGCACTGGCAGTCATATTTTCAGCCTGTGCTCCACACGGGCAGCATGTGCAGCTGCAGAGGCTGTTATGCCTGGTCCAACCAGTAGTAACATTTTAGTGCAGCTGCCCAAAAAATGACCACAAGTCATAAATCGTGGAGCCAGATGTAAAATGACTCCTTCTTTGAAAATTTTGTGCCTGCGGGGTAAACTGCAGCTTCACTAGTGAAGACCCACTTGCACCAGTTTTTTCTGCACCTGCACCTAATCCTGGCAGCTTTGAAAATCCAGCCGTAGATCTTTTTCAGTTAGGCTTGCACTCTTTTTAGTTTCTCATAGGTGGAAGCTATGCTTTCTCATCTGTGTTCTGAAAATTTATTCACCTCTTAGCTCAATTCCCCAGAGTGCATCTGAGTGATAGCTTGATTTGGTCTTTGTCGAAGGCTTCCCTATCCAGTCAGTGATGTTTATGTCTCTACCAGGGCTTTTTCTCCCAATGTTTTCTTCTCCATATTTTGAAAGACATCCTCTCTGCCCGTTTCAAGGTGTCTGCGTACACAGATTGTTTCATTCACGTGACTCTCTATGCTTCATTAGGGGAGTAATCTCAGTGTGGTATAGCTCTTGTAGATCCTATCCAGTAGAGTCGGTGTTGCTCTCTGAATCAGCTGTTTTTCTTGTCCTTTTTATGGAGCAATTTATAAGGATTTTTTTTTCAGGAAATGCTCCTGGTCCTGTTAGGCTCATTGTCTTGATTATGGGTTGTGCAATCCTTAGCGGCATGGTACCTGTGGGTGATGGCATTCTATATACCTTCAAATCTCTGAATTTTGGTTGCTCTCTGGAGTAGGTTGGATAGCAACTTTGACGGTCAACTTCATGTGACCTGTCTTTCTCTTGGGGTGCCCTTTTCTCTTGTACTAGTTTTTCCTCCTAGAGTCAGATGAAAGGACTCCTTGTTCAGATACAAGCCACAGTGGCTGGCAATGTATGCTGAGATTCTGTCTGTACCCAGAGTTGCTAGTTTCTGTGATCCCAGTGCTGTTCAGTTATTCTGTGTCCAGTATTTTGCTACAGTTTGTCTTCAATGTCTCACTCTGCCAGTTAAAACTAGCACTGCTCCAAGGCTTGCATGGTGTAGTGCAAAACAGACTTACTGTCAGACAATAAATTATTTGGCAGAAAGTTTATTGTAATATCAAACATTGCAACAAACATTTTGACAAATAGTTTATTGTCTGAAAGTATATCTGTTTTGCTGTATATTCCCTCCTCTGGAGGAGGATTGGTTGAGTGTCATTATGCCGTTTTGCTCTTATGATCAAGGTTCTGCTGTTTAGTCAAAACAGATTTGGTTACTCATGAGTTCTTCTGATCAGTCAGTTTGGTTGGTCTTCTCCAAGACTCCTGGAACATAAGGCAAACATTCTATAGTAAGAGTGATCTGGGGAAATGTTTCATTCAGAAGAGTGACTAAGACATCAGCCTAGTCTCCCTATAGTTTTTTTTTTCCTGGAGAACTTCCATATGTAGTTTGGTGTCATCTACCTCCAGTTTCTCAGATCAATAGTCTTCTTCAAAGTAGAAGGTCTACTTTTACAGCCAACATTTGTCACAGGTGTTCCTCTTTGGAGGACAGATCTTCTGCTTCACTTTGGAGGTGTAGGTGGTTTTGTTTGGGCACTTTCTGTTTTTTTCTCTGAACAGACAGTTAATTTCTGGCATTATGGTAAACATTTATCTTTCTCATAGCCTAGAATGGCTTCAGTCTAATTGGTCCTCCATACAGATTGATGTATCTTTTAGTCCAGTGTTGTCACCCTTTGTAAATATTGGCTGAGCTCTGGTCTGGCTTTCCTGTATTCAGTCTGCCTGCATCTATCAGCTTGGCCATTTGGTCTGGAACAACAGAACAGGTACTGATTTCTCTTAGGCCTTCATAATCACTCCATATGGTTTTGGCAGACAACAGCATTTGGTTCAGCTTCTCTCTTCTTGGATGAGACAGCATGACCTCCAGTCTACTGTGGCTTTGGTGGCACCATTTGCATTTTCTCTATTGTCAGTCATGGATTATACATTTATTTTCTTGACTCCTTGAGCTCACAGCTTCTTTCTACAGACCTGCTCAATCCAAGGGTGAGTCCTATTCTAGAAGATCTACTGGCAGACAGCAATCATTTGGATAAGTCTCTCAGTACCTGTTGTGATTCCTGGCCTGCACCAGAACTTTCATTCAGAGACATTTGTCCAATGTCTGTCTTTAAGCCTTCCTGTAGTTTTCTGGAAGTCATGCTACCTGTTCATACAGTATATGTGTTTTGAGACAATACACTGGGCTTTGTGTCTGGATGAAATAGAATCATACTTCTTTCTCAGAAGCCTCGCTTTGGTTTCTCATTTAATCTGTGGGGTCCTCTTGTGTGCCCTTTATCTTTTCTCCCAAATGTACATAAGATTCTTACAGCAAGTCAGGAGGCTTCCTGTCCCCACCCCGACCTTTGTTTTTTTGTCTTAAACTGTCTCATGGTAAACAGAAGATGAGACAAATGTTATTGTTCTATGAACAGTAACAATAGTCACTATAAGGACACAGGTCTTCTGTTGGTCAGCTTTGCCACTGATATTGGTTGTCTGAAATCCTGAAAATGAACAGAAAGGTCTCCAATTTATTCTGTTTTAAGAGGTATGTATATAAAGTGAAAGTCCCTTAGCTTGATAAGCTGTCTTTGGGACAGGATGGGGTTTGCTTTTCTGTGCAATAAAGCTGCTGACTCTATGGAGGAACAATACAATGATGGCTCCTGGTCTCCCATGTTTACACTTTAACGAACTAACAGTGAGACAGTACATTCATTGTATACAGATTATTGAAAATTATGGTGAAACCAAAAATTATTTGAAAGCCTTTTTTTTTAGAGAAGAACATGTTCAAGAACAAGGGGCCATGCTATGAAGCTGGAGGTGGGTAGACTGGGTGGGACAAGTGGTCCTTATCTGCCATCAAATTCTACATTTCTATGTTTACTTATTTATTTATTGAAATGTTTCACCAGGCAGGCACACTGAGCAACAAGTCACTCATCTCCCGGTGTGACCTGGGGGGAAGGGGTACAATAGGAATGAGACATTAAACATTCAAGTTACAAGATCAACATTAACATACAGTTGTAAGGCAGGTGTTACAAACTGTGTTACAACAGTGTTGTACATAATAGGTAGAAAGTGTGGGCAATAATAAGTGCTGGGTTAATAAGTAAACAAATGCTTATGTGAAAGAAAAGGGGGAAAGGAAAGGCAGGGGTTAGGTGGGGGGATGAGGAGGAGTCGTGTCTCTGGAGACCCCTTCAGGAAGCGAGGAACCCTGCAAGGGGACTGGGGACCTGAGAAAAGGTGATAAGGCAGTGTTCCAGAGAGACCGCTTCAGGATGTGGGGAACCCTGCAAGGGAGCTGTGGGACTAGATAGAAAGGGGGATAAGGCTGTAGCGATTTAAAGAGGGAGGAGAGAGTAGGAGGAGGTGTGACTTAAATGCTATGAGGGGGAATAGGGCCTAACCCAAGAGAGGACCCTTCAGGATGTGAGGTACCCTGCGAGGGGGTTGGGGAAAGTCAGTAGATAGGGATTAAGAGAGTGATAGCACAGGGAGGGAGGAAGAATTGAACCATTGAGGGAAAGACAATTTGCACCTTTGGAGGGGATGGGGTCTAATCAATAGTCCATCAGGATGCAATTGGACCCTGCTAGTAGTCCTGGAAAGCCAAGATAGTGGCTACATAGAATAGAGGAGATATGCTAAGGCTCAGTTGGACCCCTTCAGGATGCTGAGAACCCTGCAAGGGGGACTGTGAAGACGAGGGAGAAAGGAGGATGGGGGAGAAGGAGAGGAGACAAGTCTAGGCCCAGTAGGACCCCTTCAGGGTGCTGAGAACTCTGCAAGTGGACAGTGAAGTCTAGGGAGAAAAGGTAGAATGGGGGAGCGGAAGGAAAGGAGACATGCCTAGGTGCAGTAGGGCCCCTTCAGGATGCTGAGAACCCTGCAAGGGGACTGCAAAGGCTAGGAGGGGAGGAGACAAGCCTAGATACAGTAGGGCCCCTTCAGGATGCTAAGAACCCTGCAAGAGGACTACAAGTTGAGAGAGATAGGAGGGATCGTGGGGGAAGGGAGTAGATGAGAGATACAAGCCCCTTGGGAGGGTAGAAGAGGGACCCACGGAGAGCATTCGGGGTCCCTTACATTCTGTGAGAGATCAAGGGAGGCCAGTAAGGGAGAGCAATTTGGGGGAAGGGGAGGAGAGCTAGAAATTTGGGGGGTGGGTTTCTGTGACATCAGTATTCTCCTCCTCCTTTGGAATTGATGTGTACTGCTTCTTCAAACCCATTCATTTTTCATTTCCCCAGTAACAAGATAGAATGTAACAGAAAGGAGAAATTCCATCATACTTATTGTAATTTAATGTTCTGTTAGTTCCAACACTTTCACTGGGGCCACACATGAGAGGGTTTAATCTCATGGCAAATTTTGATTTTGCTAAACATTTTAATTGGTTTGGTTTGGGTTTTTCTATACTGAGATTATCTACTGCAATATGGTTTATTATGCTTAGTCTGCCACTCAGAAAGATGTTCTGGAGTGCTTGTAGTGATATATTTCCTCTGTTCAACACCTTATTCTCATAATTTAACATGCTTCGGGACCTGTTACTAGGAGCCATTTAAGGCACTGTTTACTACATGCGGTGAGACATAAAGCAGTATGATCAAATTTTGAAGAATTCCACAGCCTTCAGGAAAAGGTCTTTCCATTTTTGTTGTACACATAAGCATGTAAAGGGTTTAAAGAATGCTATGGGTAGAATGTATAGATGTTTAATTTGACTACTGGAACCCTACAATGCTGGGTAAGAAATGAGAGGAACAGATCAGCTTTCTAACTTTTTCTCTAAATACTGTTCTGCAAAATCATCACTCATTCTCAGAATGGAATCTTCATGCATAGGGGATCTGCATATATAATTTGGGAAAAGCTCTCAAGAGTGTGCAGTGTGTTCCTAGTTGGTAGGCACAATTGCCCAATGACTTATCATTTCCCTAGTGACAACATTTGAACTAACAGGAAGTAAACCTATGGTAAGTATGATGGAATTTCTCATTATAGCATTAACCAATATATAGTGCCCCCCTTATAGAAGACATATAGAGGAAAACAGGGATTTCCATTACACCCCTCTTTGTTCTATAATATCAGTGGAGATGTTAGGGAAAGGGTAAAAATAGTGCTGTGTAGAATTCTCAAATTCCAGCAGAGTGGAATTTCCGCTGAATTTTTCCAAAAATGGAATGGCAGATTTCTGCTGAATTGTATTCCAAGGATCTCAATATTTTTCATGGAAATGGTTGCAGAATGATTTTCCATGGAAAAATGTTGTTCCATGGAATATTATTCCACAGATCTCAGTATTTTCCACGGAAATAGTTGCAGAACAATTTTCAGCAGAAAAATGGTTCTGTTGAATAATATTCCACGGATCACAGAAGGCAGAATTCTGCAGAAGAACTAGTGAAATTATGGCTGAAATTTTGTCAGTGGAATAGTCATTCTGTGCTAATTCAACCAGCGGAATTACGCATTCTGCACAGGAGTAGGAAAAAGGCACACTAAGCCAGAACTTGTTTCCAGGTGCAACCTGGAAGCACAAGGAAGTTAAATGATTTACTCAGGGTCACACAGTATGCAAGTCAGGGCTGATGACATTCAAACCCAAGTCTCCAGGTTTGCAGCTCAGTGCCCTTAACCACTATGTTATACTGCCTCCCATGGAAGGCAAAGGGATAACAGAAAATCCTAGCAGTCATAAATTGAATGTATATACAGACAATATAATGACAATGATGTAAGAGCCTGTGTTTTCTTCCCCTGAGATCCTGAGCATGAGATCTCAGACTGGGGACCCCCAAGGCTCCACCATGGGGCCTATACTCCTCTCACCATTTGTGAACATCTCAATCCTTCCTCCCCTCTCCAAAGCCTTGAAGAAAATTGTGGACACCCAGCTTATGGACTACCTTTCCAAATATAGCCTCCTGTGTCCTGAGCAGCATGGCTTCCACCACAACCACAGTACTAGAACAGCCCTCTTGGAGTTTACTAATGCCCTCCACACATCTCTTGACACAGGCCACATTGCTGGTGCCATTTTTATAGACCTTTCCAAGCCATTTGATATGGTGCACCACGCACTACTCCTGGATTCCTTCATACAAATAGGCCTATCTCCTGAGACCACTGGCTAGTTTGCCAGCTATCTGTCAAAGAGATTTCAGACAGTCAAACTTGCCCAAACCCAGTCCCCTCCCCCCAAGTCAGGCCGGGGGTCCCGCAGGGCTCTATTCTCGGCCCCCTACTATTCTCCCTGTTCCTTAATTCCATGCCCAAGGATTGCTCTGGGAAACTACTCCTGTATGCAAATGATGCCATCCTCTACAGCTCCCACACTGATCCCACCACTCTCCGTAATGCACTCCAAAAATCATTCATGGAAGCTGAATCCTGGTTCATTCATCATAGGCTAGTCCTAAACTATAAAAAAACAAAATCTATGGTGTTTACCCATTCCCAAAACAAGAACAATGGTCTACCCCTGCTCATACTGAACTCTCTAATTGACCCCCTCGAGCAGGTTACCTCACTCAAATACCTGGATATCACCCTAGACTCTGGGATCACCTACCATGACCACATCCAAAAACTGAGCAATGCTGTCAATGTGCATATTGGTTTACTTCACCGGTATAAGCACTGCCTCCCTCCTGAAGCTCTCGACCTAGCTGTCTCAGCATCAGTACTATCACTCATAGGTTACGGTATCATAATCTATGGGGCAGCTGACACCACACACCTAAACAAAATTAGGCTGGCCCTTAATAAGGCCTGTAGACTAGCCACTGGCTGCACCAGAGTCACACACACCTGAACCCTTTAAGCCTCCAACAACTGACTAAACTTTGACAGGTGGCTCAAATATCAGACCTGCCTCTTTGCTAAAAAAATTAACAGCAGGGCTACTCCCACCTGCTCTCACCTCCCTACTCTACTAAACTGAACTAAACAATGACTTCCATAAACCCGAACCCTGGTTTCTATCCAGTTAACTTGTCCTCAGTGGTAAAAAAAAAAAAAAAAAAAAAGCCATGCTGTTAACTCTTGTAGATTGCCACCTCCTTGGATACATGGCTGGCAATAGTAGATACTATAAAATATCTTGAAATTTGGCTTGACAGGGAGATATCCTTTAAGACTTAGTCTGAATGTGTGTCTAAGCTCTGGCTTACTCAAAAGCTGGGACTGCTCTGTAGGCTCAAGCTGTACCTAACCAATGAAGCCTGTCAGTCTGTAGCCAGCAGTGTTCTTCTCTCAACAGTACTGCATTGGGCCCCAGTCCTATCCTTC
This sequence comes from Neoceratodus forsteri, assembly GCA_016271365.2. Lineage (NCBI taxonomy): Eukaryota > Metazoa > Chordata > Ceratodontiformes > Ceratodontidae > Neoceratodus > Neoceratodus forsteri. The sequence goes on along the minus strand of CM028129.1, from coordinate 1,165,144,663 downwards.
CTGAACAATGTAGAGCTAACTAAATTAAAAACCCTGTGCCACAGAATTGGCAGATTTGTGTCTGGAACACTGAATAGAGAGCACTGCTGTGATGTGCTTGCTTTCATTCACTGACCCCCAACTGAAGAGTGCCTCTCCTACCCAACCCTTTGTCCGACCAATAAGATGTTAAACAGCTGCCTTTCTAGTCTTAGAGGCATACTGTCCTGGAAGCCCATGAGAAAGCATCTCTACTCCTCCTCACTTGTGCTTGAGGTCCCCAGAACATGAACCTCTTTCAGCCAGCAGTCCTTCTCGCACAGATCACCCCTACTCTAGAATAAGCTTCCATTCTGTATCCAGGGAAGCTGTACTTACCAGTCTTTCAAGGGACAACTGAAAGGACACCCCCCTCCAAACACAGCTGTACCTGCTTTCACTGAGTCAGTATTAGCCTATGCTGAGCCAAACAGCCTTTGCATCACTGAACCTAATGTGATGTGCTGTATATTGTATAGTTTGAAACTGCTCGGCTGCACTTTGTCTATGAACTGTATGTACAAATTGTTATTCTTCCTCAAAGTGAAGACTGCTGCACAAATTGTGACTATCATTATTTTTGTTGTCTCAGTTGTACTCCTGTACCTGATGGTGTATCATGTGAATTCCATTTATTGTACGTAACTTGTCCCCGGTCAGTCCTGAAAAAGGGACGCAAGTCTCAGCGAGCCTACCCCGTTACCAAAATTCAATAAATAAATTAAATAAAATAATGCAGGAGTTTGGAAGAATCTCTTCTCCTGTCCAGGTATCAATTAAGCAGGGCAAAGTCAGTAAGTACTGTATGCCAGTAACAAAAATAACAGAAGAAACCAGACATATTTGTTAATGGAATTAAAAGAATCTCAAATTAAAGGTTTGGGATTAACTGTTATGAACAAATAAAAAATGACAGTAAAAACATTACATTTTCCTTGGTTCAAAATAAAATTGGTAGACCAGTGGACAGGTGGGAGAACTTCTCACTCTTCTTATTGGGAGAACTGACACATTAAAATTATTTTAGAAATTCCACTACTTCTCAGTGCAGTTTAACCCCTGCAAGGTATATATTTTTTTAAACCAAGGATAGAAATGAGAAAGGAAAATGTGGGCGCACCGGGATTTGAACTCCGTACCTCTGGTATGCCGTTCCAGCATTACATCACATCACATCACATCACATCACATCTCATCACATAGCATCACATTAAAATTATTGTGATTTCTATACCTGCTACAAAGTTTAATGGGGCAAATTAGTAAGGGGAATTTCGACAAATCAAGATTTTTTTTCTTTGGCCGGGTGGATTGCCAAGAATAGCATGGAGTACACTTATCTACTGGGAAACAGGTGTGCTTTGGTTGTCCTGGCCATTTTATATACTATAATACTCCAAAATTAAGTATGGCATGCCAATGGGCCTTATCTGGGAACACATTACATAAAAATGGCAACCCTGTGCACTATATAAAGAGCTGCTGTGTTCTGAATCAATTTCCACACCAATGTGAACTATTTTATTTTGCTCCTCTATTAATTAGGAGGGTAGGAAATCCTACATTTGTCTCAGTTCTAAATACAGTATTAATTGAACATAAGAACAAGGATCGAAATTCCTTGTTACAAAGCTAATATAGGGTTTGAATTTTATATTAGGCATGGACACATTGAACTCCCCACATTTAATTCATAGTGAGAGCAGAGAGAATTAGTATATAGTGAATTCTTGTGTTTTCCAGTGGTTTTCCTCCCTTGTAAAATATTATTTTATTTTTATTTTATTTAAACTTTTGTTATCCGGGTAAACAATATGAGCCAAGGCCCCTTTTCAAATTCAACCCAGGACCATAATCCATGTTACAGTCAAGTTGTACTACTAATGTATTACAATACAATACAATCATAGAAAGGAACATAAAATATAATAACATACTTACAGCAAATTAATAACAATTGCACACCACCATACTTAAAAAGTATTGTCTCACTGATGCTTTAAAAGCATTTTTCCCAGCAATATGTTGTAAAGTGCATGGAATCTAGTTCCAGTATACCGGAACATTATTAGAAAAAGCCTGCTGACCCAATCTAGACTTTGTTTTTGGAATGGCTAACATGACAGAAGCATTAGAGCATAACTCACTATTGGGCATCTTAATATTTAACAATGAAAACAAAGGAGAGACTGTACCCAAAGCAAGAATGTTATAAACTAAACAACTTACACTATACTAAGAATATAAAGATGGGGAAGCCAAGACGTTGCTAAATATAAATTGCAATGATGTGTTCTGAATGAAAGCTTTAGTGCAAATCTACAAATGGCATGACATGTTGTTGTTAACAATGAAGCATCAGACTGAACTAGATTTACAAATAAAAATGCATTATAATTCAAGATTGATAACAAAACACTTTGACTTATTGCCAATCTTGCTTCCCTAGTTTATTTTTATTTTATTTAAACAGCAGTTTGGAAAACCTTTGAGCCATAGGCTCATTTACAAAGGTACCTTGTCACTTACAAAGGTACCTTGTCACAACATTAACATTAGTTAATAAATCTCGCAGCTTGAACAGAGCCCCCAACCTTTATTTGATATTTCTACAGATATTTTTGATATGTAATTAATAAGATAAGGAAGGATCCAAAGTAAGTCCTAGATACCTACATTGAAAAACCTGCTCCAAAATAACACCCTCACAACTTACAGTCTCCAGAGGATTACTTCTGTTTAACCTAAACTTAGATCCAAAAAGCATACTGTTTGTCTTCTTTGTATTTAAAAGAAGGCAATGAAAATGTAGCCACAAAACAAGTGCCTGAAAGCTAGAGGTCAATTTTGATTGTATTTCATCCTCTGATGGTGAGCTGATCAAAAGAATAATATCATCTACGTACATCAAAACCTCAGTAAGTGGCAGATAATCTGGCAGGTTATCAACAAACATAGAAAAAAGTAGGGTCCCCAGAATGGAGCCCTGGGGTACCCCCACCTCCATCATTTTACTCCTAGACAGAACTCCCTGATAGCTAACTTGCAGTGGATGCTCAGTTAAATAACTACAAAATCGTCTCAATGGGGAGCTCCCAACTCCGAGGTCCTCCAACCCCCAGAGCAGCAAGCAATGGTCTACCAAGTCAAAGGCCCTGGACAGACCCACAAACACAGCTCCAACAGGCTTACCACCATCCAATGCTGTACCAACATAATCCATGAATCTGGCCAAGGCCGTACCCATAGCATGATGTTTACAGAAGCCATGCTGCGCCGGGGATCGGAGGCCCACGGAGTTAAAGAACTCTACCATCTGATGATTCTCAATTTTTTCAAGCATTTTTCCCAAAACAGGAAGTAATACCCAGATCTGAACAGTCAGTGCTAGCAATGGACAAAATTCATTGGGGGAACCCACAACCTTTTACTAGGACTGAACATTCCTAGAAGGGGTCTAGTACAAATTTCCTCATTTTATGTTGCATTTTTAACACTCATGGAACTGAATTCCACTGGCATATCTACCCCCCCCCATTCCTACCACTAGGAATAGTAGTTCATTGAAATATAATAAACTCAAAGTAACATTCAATAAATTCTATAAAACAAAAGGCTTAACGACTTATACTGACTGGGGGACAGTTTCAGAACTTACTTGAAGCATAAATATGAATGTAAATAAATTTGCTTCTGTTACTTAGATATTGTAAAAGCTACAAATGATTTGCCTGCCCATCAGCGCAGCAGTTGGATTTTTGCTTGCGATACCGACGACCCTTGTTCGGGAGCAGATTTGGGTGGCTGGAGGGCCAGCCGGGGGAGAATGGCTTGAGCAACCCTTGACAGCTTGCCTTTTCCGGGGGGAGGGAAGGGGCCAATGCCCGCAACTTGCCTGACTACGAGCGGAGGCTCAAGGTACAGTGAGCCCTGTTTGCAGGGGGAGGGGCTGGCCCTGACGTGTGGTGGACATTGGCGGGTAGTGCCTTGATGTCAGGGCGCACACCACACGAGGGGAGAAAAAACGGCGGAAATCAGCCTTCCATCGATGGGAAGACGAGACACTAGGAGCGTGCCCTCGATGTGTCATCACCAGCCCAGACCACCTTGCCCGACAAAATCAAGTAAGTGTATAGGTGTGAGGCCCCATCATTCTCCTTCGGGGGTAACTAAATCTACATGGTGATTCAAGGCTGGTGATGGGTTGGGTGGTTGGCAGAGGGATGACTCCCAGGACCCTCCGAAGGGTCGGAGACGGAGGGCTAGCAGGAGGGAAAAATAGAAAGTTAAAAAAAACAAGCTACAAATGAAGGATGGACTTAAAGAAACAAGATCTAACTAAAATGGCACACCTGTGGGACACTCAGTGGCATCCATGTAACTGGTTATGTGCCTTGTCTGCACCTCATCCCTGGCCACATGCAGGTGGAGGGCCAGGATGTGCACACTCAAATGGTCCACAAGTTGACTTTTTCCACATGTTGTCACAGCTTCATCAGAGTTATAATATACTCCCATGGTAGAAAGTCACCTACCAGGATACAGTAGGGATAACTGGACAACATATTCCCTTTAATCCCCAAACATTATTATTTAATGTTCTGTCATCTCTGAATGTAGAAAAATCAAAACAAAGATTACTGGCATTAGCCACTGTGTGAACCAAAAGGTTAATGTTGCAACATTGGAATGTCCCAAACATAGAAGACATTACATCCCCTAATGGCTAAACATTTTTACAGGTATCTTCTTAATGGAAGAAATAATGGACCACTTCTTCATAACATATGATGCTATAGACACTTTGTGGAACAATATTGCCCTCTCCTCCCCAGATTAGACAATGGATTACCTGTTAAATGTGTGTAAATAAGAATATCTGAATGCATTACCCTACTGTATGTAATCAAGAGATATTTAAAGAGCTAGTGGAGTCAAAACGGGCAAACAGGAAAATAATACACATTTTCAGTTGTAACTTTTTATTTCTGAAGTATTTTGCATTTTCCTTTTGCTCATTAGAAAGTATTCTATGTAATAATATTGTGCTGGATGTGTGGAACAGCTCTTAGCCTGGCAGCTGACATATCTAACTCTACTGCCCCACACTGCATCATCAGCATTATGATCTCACTGACAGTGACATCACAGGTGATTGACCTAGCAGTCACTTACTTGCTGTTCCTAAGTAGCGGTGATGTCCCAGTCGGTGAGGTCACAGCTCAGATGATGTAGTGTGGGGCAGCAGAGCAAGATATGTCAGCTGCCAGGCTAAGAGTTGTTCCACACATCACACCTACTAACATCTGGTAAACAATCTTCTAATTAAACAAAAGGAAAATAAAAAGTACCTCAGATATAAAAGGTTGTGGCTGGCTGCTTTTTAAAATCTAAAATAAGTTTTAGGCAGTACACTAGCTCTTTAAATATGCTAAATTGGTATAAGTGAGACAATTTAATACATAGATACATAGACAGTGTCGGCAGATAAGGGCCTATGGCCCACCCAATCTGCCCATTTGAGCTTGTAAGTTCAGTTTATGTTTTCCTAGAAATCTGTTGCCCCTTACCTCTGACCTCCAGAATTCCTTTATGTCTATCCCATGCATTCTTAAATCCTGTGATTGTTTCAGCCCCCACCACTTCCTCTGGCAGGGTGTTCCACTTGTCCACCACCTGTTCTGTGAAGAAATTCTTCCTCACGTTTCCTCTGAATCATCCTCCCTCCAACTTCATCCCATGCCCTCTAGTCCTGGAACATCTTTTTTGCTTAAAAATAGTGTATTCCTGCACCCTGTTCCTCTCTGTAAGATACTTGTATGTCTCTATCATATCCCCTCTCTCCCTCCTCTCCTCCAGGGAGTACATGTTCATGTCTATAAGAATGATGCACAAGAAAAATCAAATAAAAATGTATGTGTATAGCACAAAAAAGGATGCCAGGAGTGGAGAGACCTGTGATACTGTAAGACTTCAGGAGCCTGATATTCAAAATCGCACAAAAGCAAAATGCCAAAGTCTGGGCTGTACCTTGCATTTGCACAGGCGCCCAAAGATAGTTGAACAGTTCACTGGCATTATTCAACTGAATACAGAGCCCTGGTGGTGCAGCACTAGGCCACTTAGTGCTGCTCTGACAGGGCTCCTGAAGTATATTGCCAGAATGGATAGCGCCAGAGCGCTACCTGCAATATTCAAAGGGACCCATGCAAATGGCAATGACATGTCAGCTGCCAGACTAAGAGCTATTTCACACATCCAGCACAATATTATAACATTTTCATGCCCATTATAGGCCTATTTGCATGGGTAGTGAGGCAGAGTAATGTAGAACACATCCTAATTTCCCATTCCCAGACATGTAGATTTCCCTTGCCTTAGTAGTCCCCACCTTCCGATCAGCAGCCTGTGCTATAGAGTAAAGAAATCCCTGGTGCTAGTGGTCCTCACTCAATCACCAATCCATATCATAAAGAAATCCCTGGTGCTTGTGGTCTCCCCTCTGATTGTCAGCCTGTACCAAAGAATAAACAAATCACTGGTGCTAGTGGTAACCCCCCCCAATCCCCAGCTCATACATAGAAACATAGAAACATAGACTTTGACAACAGTCATGGACCACTTGGCCCACCTAGACTAAAGAAATCACTGGTGCTAGTGGAACCCCCTCCCCCAATTACCAACCTGTAACGTAGAGTAAAGAAATCCCTGCTGCTACTGGCCCCCAACCCCAATGATCTCCAGCTCATACCATAGATTAATGATATCCCTGGCATCAGTAGTCCCCCTTTTCAATTGCCAGCCTGTACTGTAAAGTAAAGAAATCCCTGATGCTAGTGGCCCTCCCCCTTCCACCAATCATCAGCTTGTACCATAGATTAATGAAACTCATGGTTCCAGTGGCCCCCTCCCTGATTGCCAGCCAGTACTATAGTTGAAATACATCCATGGTGCTAGCGGTCCCCCCTCCCTCCCTCAGATTGCCAACCTGTAGTACTACGGAACACCCTCCCTGGCATCCAGTGGTCCAACACCCCCCACCATGGCACCAAACACTCCCCCCCACTCACCATACCATTCCCATTGGTGCCACATGTGTATGGCAACTGCTGCAGCCCTCCTCATACCTACTCAGTCGGCCACTATATGTCCAGGCAAGGGCGTGCCCCTTATTTATAGGACATGAGTGACACCTCGTCTATAAATGAGAGACACGCCCTAGACATGCAGTGTGGTCGAGGAAGGAGTAAGGAGGGCTACGTCCAGTCGCTGTATGCACCCACGGCATCGAGGTGAGCAGGTGGAGGATTCAGTGCCATGGTGGGGGTTGGGCCACTGGACACTAGGGAGGGTATCCGTCGTACCATGGGCTGGCGATCAGAGGGAGGAGGGAGGGAGGAGGGGGACCACTGGCATCAGGGATGTATTTCACCTATGGTACTGGCTGGCAATCAGGGGGACCACTGGCACCAGGGATTTCATTAATCTATGGTACAGGCTGGTGATCGGTGGGGAGACCACTAGAATCCGGAATTTCTTTACTCTGTGGTATAGGCTGGCAATCAGAGGGGACCAGTAGCACCAGGGATTTTTTTAATTTACAGCATGTTCTGGTGATTCGGGGGGAGAACACTAGCGCCAGGTATTTCCTTACTCTACAGTATGGGCTGGCAATGGGGTGGGGGGCACTAGCACCAGGGATTTAATTAATCTGTAATATGGGTCAGTGAACAGAGTGGGGGAAGACCACTACCACCAGGGAGTCTATTTGCCCAGTAGGGGCTGGGGATTGGAGGGGCAGTGTCACAAACCACAGATGGCGGGTGTGCTTCCCCAGTAGCCAACCGGCTAGGTAACTGCATTATCTCCTGGAGCCACTAGGGTTGCCCAGATTAAGTCGGGATTTAGTTAAGCAGTATTTGCACTGTGCAAATGACCACACTAAAACCTTTTGCACAGCACAAAGCCGCTGAATGTGGAATAGGGTGGCTATTCATGGCCACTCCCCTCCCCTTGCCCACCCGCACACATTATGTTTTATGTGGGCACTAACTTTTTTTGCCCACACAACAGTCCCTTTTGAATATGGGAATCCTGCACAAACCCCAGTTTGCACAGGCAAAGACCGGTTAATGCCCGCACAAACTTTTGAGTACCAGGCCCCAGATTTTTGGTCAGGACACTCGTTCTACCTGATTAACAGAAAACAAGAAACAGCATATGAACATATGATTCAGCCAGTGGAAAAAGGGGTTGTAATCCATCATGCCTGCTTCAGATTGCAGATCCCACAGTGTCTACTGATCTGCCTCCTCCATATTATCTACTCCCCCCGCCATTATTCTCCCTTTCCCCACTCCCCCCATTCCCCCTTCCCCTCCCACACATGCAGGTTTCCCTTTTACTCTTACTCTTCAATATTTGGCATGTGGGATTCCTCACTAGGTAGAATACATCTAAGGATATTGGTGTAAGAAGGCTGCTTGCCCACAAAGTGAACCGGGGGTGGGGGCTGGGGGAGTCTGAAAATGCAATTAAAAAGTATTGGAACAATGAATGCTTGCAGAAAGCCTGGCTGAACCTTTGACCTACTGTGCAGGGAGAAGAGCTGCAAGGACTACTGTTCTGTCCATATCCAACAAGCATTTTGTGAAAATTAAATCACAGATTTGTGCATTACAGTGACGGAAGTGAACAAAAATGTGCAGCATTCCCCCAACAAGGTTTTAAGTAGGGAAAATGAGGATCCTGTGACTACCTAAAAGGTCAACATTTTGAATCCCTTCACCACCTCCAGTTTCACATTTAATTCATCACATTTCCACAGCTGTGCTCTGGTGAGGCAGTCTCAGATCCTTCAGAGGGATCCAGGGGCAGATCAGACTAGGATCTAGTTTTACAGACTGCTGTGCTTGGGTCACTCATAGTTATGCTTCTCTTTACATGCAGCACTCTCATCTCCTTTCATGGCTGGTAATCCAAGGTCCAAACAACATGGTAAAGGTATTAGAATTGTTTTGTATTTGAAGTAAAATGCAATACCTCCATTCATTATTTACCTTGCTGAGCAGACTTAGCTATGTTTTGTATCTGGAGGACTTGCATTCTGTACAATACATGCACTCCGTTAACATACTATACCATCCCAGGTTGCACACCATCATCATACAGTACCATTCCAGGCTGCACACTGTCATCATACTGTACCATCCCAGGTTTTATGCCATCATCATACTGTACCATCCCAGGCTGCACACCATCATCATACTGTACCATCCCAGGCTGCACACCATCATCATACTGTATCATCCCAGGCTGCACACCATCATCATACTGTACCATCCCAGGCTGCACGCCGTCATCATACTGTACCATCCCAGGCTGCACACCATCATCATACTGTACCATCCCAGGCTGCACACCATCATCGTACTGTACCATCCCAGGCTGCACACCATCATCATACTGTACCATCCCAGGCTGCACACCATCATCATACTGTACCATCCCAGGTTGTATGCCATCATCATACTGTACCATCCCAGGCTGCACACCATCATCATACTGTACCATCCCAGGCTGCACGCCGTCATCATACTGTACCATCCCAGGCTGCACACCGTCATCATACTGTACCATTCCAGG